>CM045763.1:121590958-122934958 GCA_025200525.1 Camellia lanceoleosa | reverse complement strand
TAAAATAACAACAACCTCCCTGGTCAGTCACATTTGACAAACTCTGTTAATAGAAAATGTATTTTTACATTTTTACTGTCATCTATTTATTTAATTTTAGTGTAGAAAGCCAAAAATTTAACAAATCTTGCTGTAAACATTTGTAACATTTGATCCTACCCTATTACGCTTATCTTCTTCACTTTAACTCTGCTTTCACCTAGCTACAAAACCAAGAGACTTTTTGCAAAAACACCATTACTACTAGCCTCAAACCACAGCATTAACCAATCCCAAGACCCATTAGCACCATAACTGCCCAAGCCCCAACACCGTTACACAACCTCACCCCTTAATCCCACCACCAACACCAACACCAACACCAACGCAAGCCTCACAACACGACTTAAAATCCCAAAAACCTATCACCAAAAATCAACACCCTCAAATCATGGCAAAATCAATCAACACCCCAAATTTTTTGGGTGGATAGGTGTGGAGTGTTGGTATTGAAATTGAGCATATTGATGTGGCGACATTAGAGAACTTAGAACAACAAGGGGTGGATTGTCAACCCAAACCTCTATTATCCAAATATGTTGCAATTAATGTGGGAAAACAAATTCACCTTTATTAACTGTTTTCTTAGATAAATTGCTTCTAGCTTCTCTAATTTTCAAGGCCATTCTCTTTGCAGTCCTTGGAGGCTACGATCGTGCATTATATGTTGAGAAATGGGCTCCATTTGTAAAGGTTTACTTCGACTATGTGCCTTTAATTTATAAAGCCATCTAGACATGCTTATTTTGAGTTCTTGGACCACATAAAGAATTGATTTTATGTGACAATTGCACTAACTATGGCTAACTTGCAAGGGAGGTTTCCGAGATAAAGTGTCTTTTTTCAATTTTGTTACTTCTCTTATCTTTTTGTGTCTTGATCATTGCTAACAAGTTAGACATTATTTATTTGTTTTTTTTTTTTTTCAAATCCTAAATAAGCTGATTTAAGCACACACTTGCTATTTGCTTGAGCTTGTGGTTTTTCTTAGGTCTATTTTCTAATTATAATGCACATGTGCAGGTCTATGTTGCAAGCAATCTTCAGCTCATTGGTCTCAAGATCTATATATATGGTTGTTAGACAATTTTCACTGTATTTAAAAATAAATTTTGTTTGTATACTTAATAACAAACAGAATATAGAAAAAATGAAGAAAATGAGAGAGTTTGTTTGATTACAAAAATCAAACCAGAAAATAAAATAAAATAAATAAAATAGATTTTTATTTTGTTACAAAAACAAAATCAAAATCTGAAACAGGAAAAATAATAAAACAGAAAAGTAAATTAATTACTTACCAAATTAATTTTGTTAAACAAATTTTTTGATCAAGTCTAGTGTTTAACACTATGTCTTTAAGACAAATTCGTCCTCTCCGTGGTGCTTTCAGATTATTGACATCTATCTCCCAGAATAAAATGATCAACTACTTAATAATTGTAGCACTACAAATTATTCGCACAATGAACACACTTTGTGTATACACTCTTTCTTCTGTAAAAATAATGCAACAAAATCTGAGAGAGTAAAGTAGAATTGATGATAAAAAATGGAGTGAAAAAATCAATTGAGGGACTGCCTATTTATAGATAAAAATGGTGGCTGTTTGGTTTGAATCCAACAGGTGTGGTACCTATTCAGTTTAAATTAAACAGATACAAATCTGTTTGAATTTTAAATTAAACAGGTAAGGGTTTTTTTAACTAAAACAGACAAATTTGAAATCTGCATGAGCGGCAGAATGATTTCAAAGCAGAAAGGTGCAAATTTTGAACCAAAATTGAATTCAACGATCAAAATTTATTTTCCAAAAATTAAAAATAAATTCAAATGTTTTTTCCTAAAAGATAAGTATTAGGCGGACAAGCTCAACCCAACCTCACACCACGCACTGCCCAAGCCCAGCTCAACCACTTTGGACGGATCGATGGCGTGTGATGTTTATTTTTGGTCCAATGAGTCTAGCCCAATTTGCCTATAACCTCTCTCTTCCACAAACTTGGGGTGGCCCTTGGGGCCTCTCCAAGTTACAATTCCATGCCTTATAAACCCACAACATTCTTCCCACCAAACCAATGTGGGACAAGCATTTATTCAAATATTAAGGAATTTCCACCAAAGACTCCATTTTTATGGAGCTCCCTTTGGTTTCAATTTCGCATTCATCCAATAATAGTTTTCAGCAGCCAAATATACCCCGTGAAACACTCCACGGCATAAAACACGTTACCACTTAGACCCGCCAACTTTGGCGTATGGGTCCCACCTAAAAAATAGACCAACGTTAAGGAAAAATCTATTTTCCAATACCATTTCTAACAATCTCCCATATGAATGGAATTTGATGACAACGAAAATATAACAATATGCAGAATTTGTCGAAAGAGTATAAATTGAAAATATCTTGCATCAGGATAGGTAGCTTTCGGCCTTGAACTTACTAGTTAACTAATAGACGTGATGCCTTAAATTGTTCAACCGTTTGTGTAAGCCAAGACAATAGATTTCATACAAAATATCTTCTGACACATCGTGGTTCTCACGGTTATGTTCATTTTGGTCTTGAACACTCCTGGTTGTTCATGAGTGCTTCTAGAGAATTTAGCCTTTTTATTCTGATAGAACCGGCCCCAGTTCGACACTCATATAGATGATTCTTATTGTAAGTATCTCCTTTATGCTAGTCTTGATTTTTATGCCTAAATCAAGATATAAGTAATCATTAAAAGCAAAGCTTATCTTTAAACCCTTGCATACAACATATGTTGCAGATATCACTCTCACTATAGGAATGGGTAGGGAATTTTAAATCCCTTAGTGATTTCTGGTGAGTCACACATAACTTAGTTATCCCTTTGAACTTAGTTCTTGGGATCTCCAATCATATAAGTAAGGTTACCATTATGATGACTCTTATATAATAGGCTTTAATCACATCTCTTTCGATGAACTATACATTTGTTTTTTTGTCAAACCTTTTGTTAATGGATCCGCAATATTCTCTTTAGATTTTATATAATCCATTGAGATTATTCCATTTGAGAACAATTGCCTTATGGTATTATGTCGATGACGAATATGTCGTGACTTACCATTATACATATAATTTTGTGCCCTGCCTATTGCAAATTGACTATCACAATGAATGCAAATAGCTAGCATAGGTTTTGGCCACATTGCAATGTCTTTTAAGAAATGACGAAGTCATTCTACTTCTTCTCCTGCTTTATCTAAAGCAATAAACTCATATTCTATTGTGGATCGTGCAATACATGTTTGTTTCGTGAATTTCCAAGAAACAGCAGTGCCTCCCAGAGTAAAGACATATCCACTAGTGGATTTTGAATATTTAGTATCCGATATCCAATTGGCATCACAATAACCTCCTAGTACTGTAGGATATCGAGTAAAGTTCAAACCATGATCACGGATAAATCTTAGATATCTAAGAACCCGAATGATCGATTTCCAATGGTCTTCTCCGGGGTTACTAGTGTACCTACTCAATTTACTGACAACATAAGCTATATCAAGACGAGTACAATTCATTAGGTACATTAGGCTTCCAATGATTTGAGAGTATTTTAACTGAGACACCATATCATCTTTATTTTTCGATAAATAAAGACTAATGTCTACAGGTGTTCTAGCTACATTCATATCATCCTTGATAAATTTACTACGTATTTTCTCAATATAATGTGATTGAGATAATGCATATCCATCAGATGTTTTAGTAATTTTCATTCCTAATATTACATCTGCGACCCCCATATCTTTCATATCAAATCTTCTATTCAGCATTTACTGAGTTGATTTGATCATGTTTTGATTGCTTCCAATGATAAGCATGTCATCCACATAAAGACAAACTATGAGATATCCTTGGTCAGTATTTTTAACATAGACACACTTGTCACATTCGTTTATCTTAATCCCATTAGTAAGCATAGCATGATCAAATTTTTCATGCCATTACTTAGGAGCTTGTTTTAATCCATAAAGAGATTTTATATGCCGCCAAACTTTCTTTTCTTGCTCGCTTTTCTACCCCTTGGGTTGCTCCATATAGATCTCTTTATTTAGATCACCATCTAAGAACGCTATCTTAACATCCATTTGATGTATTTCTAAATTATACAACGCTGCAATAGCAATAAGCATGTGAATGAATGTTATTCTTGTCACAAGGGAATATGTGTCAAAATAGTCCAGACCTTCCTTTTGTCTATAACCTTTTACTACAAATCTTGCTTTATACTTGTCTATTGAACCATCTGCTTTCATTTTTCTCTTAAATATCCATTTATATCCAAGAGGTTTAGAACTGGATGGAATATCCACCAATTCCCAAGTATGATTTTGCATAATGGATTCAATTTCATTATTAACAGCCTCTTTCCACAAAGGTGCTTCAGGACTTATCATTGCTTCTGAAAAATCTAAAACCTCCTAGATGTTGATTTGTGATTATGTATCAATTTTAAGCGAATATAACAATCCCAATCAAACAATCAAGAGAAAGAGACACAAAGATTTTACGTGGAAAAACCACAATTGGACACCTTCCAATTGTGATAAAAAAACCACGGGCAACTGCCACAAGAACAATCCACTAAGAAGATATAAAGGAATTACACAGGTATCACTCTCAATTATCTAGCGAATTCACAACGCCTAATTGAACCAACCTCTATGTGCCTCTTCCAACCCTATCTTCAGCACGGAATTGTCTTTCTGATGAGCCACTCCGGATTCCCTCCAAAGCTTCAGGCTCAAATTCTTCAGAATTCACAACTGAAGAACAACTCTCTCTTTTGTGTATAACAAACAAACCTTTGATGTACTCTCTTTAAACCATGAGTTGAATACTCAATAAAATATCAAAGAAAAACAACAAAATATCCCAGATATAAACCTTTAAGAACCAAAAAGAAGATCTGGAGGACTTCAATCCATCACTTAGTTTTGGGAGAAAACCAAGTATTTATAGAAAACCAAAAGTAATCCCAGATTGGGAAGAAAACAAACTCTTTGAGAAATCCGGATTCTGAGGCTCGCTCGAGCGAAGATTTCCTGGCTCGAGCGAGGAGAGTAATTTTCATGATTTCTACTAGTGCCTTGGCTCGAGCGACGGATCCTTGGCTCGAGCGACCAATCACTTCTTTCAGGTTTTTGTATGGACGCAATCCTTGGCTCGAGCGAGCATTCCTTGGCTCGAGCGAGCAAGCCTTAGCTCGAGCGAGCACTCCTTGGCTCGAGCGAGCAACGGCTGACATGCAATTTTGAATGCAAATTTGAATTTTGCTTCGGCCGCGAGCTGACCGGGCAACTCAACCCTCGTAATAATCAACGAAGTGGCAATCTTGAAAGCATTAACATCACAAACTTCTCTGCATGGCTCGATTCGGGTTTGGATTCACATCTAATAAACTCATAGCCTCACTGAAATAAAAGTGTGAATAAAATTACAACTCAAAGGAGTTTTGTCAAATGGGATTGCCAAGAAAAAACCTAACACTTCCTTAAAGCTTTGAGGTTCATTTTCTAACAGGTATGTCAGAAAATCTGGACCAAAGGATTTTGATGTTCTTACTCTCTTACTTCATCTTGGTTCATCATCAGTTAAATCCTGCTGGTCGAGACTATTACTAGTCTCTTGTGTTTGATTGTCATTAGTCTCTTGACTTTGTGTACAATCATAAGTTCTTTTTTGTAAACTTAATTCCTATCCTTTCTTATAAGGAAAGACATGTTAAAAAAACACAGCATTCCTTGATTCTATAATAGTGTTCACATTTATATCAGGTATTTCTGATTTGTAAGTCAAAAACCGACATGCACTACTATTCTGAGCATAACCAATAAACACACAATCCACTGTTTTTGGTCCTATCTTAGTCTTTTTTAGAATAAGAATTTCAACTTTTGCCAAACACCCCCACACTTTTAAATATTTGTAGGAAGGTGGTCGACCTTTCCACAATTCATAAGGAGTGCTGTTGGTTTTCTTGTAGGGTATTCTGTTAAGAACATAATTAGCAGACAATATTGCTTCTCCCCACAAGTTTTGTGGTAAGCCTGAACTTAGTAACATGGAATTCATCATTTCTTTAAGGGTTCTATTCTTCCTTTCAGCAATTCCATTTTACTGTGGAGAATAGGGTCCTGTAGTTTAGTGAATAATGTCATGTTGTGCACAAAATTCATTTAATGGTGCATCATATTCACCACCCCTATCACTTCTAACCATTTTAATGGTTTTACTAAGTTGATTTTCAATTTCAGTTTTGTAGAGTTTAAACATTTCCAAAGCTTCATCTTTACTTCTAAGTAAATATACATAACAATATCTTGTGCAATTTTCGATAAATGTTATGAAATACTTTTTGCCTCCTCTAGTTTGAACAAATTTAAGATCACATACACCAGTATGAATTAATTCTAGAGGTTCAATTTTTCTTTCAACCGATTTAAATGGAGCTTTAGTTCATTTCACTTTAGTAAATTTCGCTTCTACACAAATATCACATTTGTGATTAGGATCAATTTCAAAATTTGGTATATAATCAAAACCAATTAATCTATGCAAAGCATCAAAATTTACATGTCCTAATCTACCATGCCATAAATTCGATTAAAGAATATAAGCAAAAAATGTGTTATTGTTATTAATAGCAAGTTTTGGTACAACCGTCATTACATTCAACTTGAAGAAACCATCACTCATGTATCCCTTACCAACATACATACCACTCTTTGTTAATACAAATTTATCAGACTCAAATACAAGCCTAAAACCATTTTTACTTAACAAAAAATCAGAAACTAAATTCTTTCGGATGTCTGGGTATATGATGACGTTGTTGAGGGTAAGTTCTTTCCTTGATGTCATCTTCAAGATCACCTTTCCTTGCCCAACCACAGTAGAAGTAGAAGAATTTCCCATGAAAAGTTGTTCACCATTTGCAGCCTCATTAAAAGTAGTGAACATCTTCTTGTCCGCTCAAATGTGTCAAGTTGCCCAGTGTCAACCCACCATTCCTTGGGATTTTCAACCAAATCCGTCTCAGACACCACAGTAGAGAGATTGATGTCATTTACCCCGTCAAAGATGTAATCTAATTATGTCACATTGGTTTGATTGGTGGTCTTCTTGCTTGTACTTCCACGGTCCTTCTTAAAGGCGGCGAAATACAGAAGCCCGATGTCCGGTCTTGCCACAGTTATAGCATTTCCCTTTGAACTTCTTATTGCCATTATTGTCACCTTGTTTAGGACCATCTCCAGAAAACTTCCTCTTTTTGTTATGTGGTTTGTGCGCTTGTTCAACCACATTAGCCTTGGACTCAATGGGATTTTTACCATTCATTTTTTCAGCCTTTCAGTTATCTTCCTCAATTCTTAGTCTTACAATCAATTCATCCATAGTCATCTCCTTGTGTGTATCTTTTAAATAATTTTTGAAATTTTTCCAAGCCGGTGGTAACTTTTCCACTAAAGAAGTGACTTCGAAAAACTCGCTAAGAGACATACCTTCAGAATGAATATCATGCAAAATTAATTGAAAATTTTGAACTTGAGAAATTACCGTTTGGGAATCTACCATAACGAAGTCTAGAAATTTACTGACAACAAATTTCTTTGTGCATCCTCTGTCTTGTATTTTTTCTCCAAAGAATCTCACAATTCTTTTGCTCATTTTAGAGGGTTGTAAACATTATCTGACATATTGTCTAGGACATTGAGGATATAGTTTCTGCACAGGAAATCAAAATACTTCCAAGCGTCTATAGCGGCAACAACCTGCCGATCACTTTCATCCTCTTTAAGTACTGGAGCCTCTTCACGAAGAAACCAGACCAAATTTAGAGTTGTAAGATAGAATAGCACTTTCTGCTGCCATCTCTTAAGCTTAGTGCCATTAAATTTTTCTGGTTTTTCTCCATGATTTATTGGAACTTGAACATGGTTTTGGATAGGGACCAAAGTCATTGTAACGATCACATTTTGAGTACTACTTTCAGTAGCCATAATATCTTATTACAAAAGTTAGAAAAAAACCAAAACACAAATTAATTTTTTAGTTACTAAAACCAGAAAATAAATTACAACACAAAATAATTTTATTTTCCTTGTTACTAAAACTAGAAAAATAAAACACCACAATAATTTTTCTGTATCACAAATTAATATTCTGCAATTGTTAATGACACCAATATATTACTACTAGTTGTCAAAGAAAATAAACAATATATTACTACTATTTATATTTTTCAACCATAATATCACTTTATGAAAGTACAGAAAAACAAATACAATGAAGACACCAAAAAATAATTTGTCTTAAGATTGTCAGACAATCTTCACTACATTTAAAAATAAATTTTGTTCGTGTACTTAACAACAAACGAAATATAGAAGAAATGAAGGAAATGAGAGAGTTTATTTGATTACAAAAATCAAACTAGAATATAAAATAAAATAAATAAAATAAATTTTTATTTTGTTACAAAAACAAAATCAAAACCTGAAACAAGAAAAATAATAAAACAGAAAAGTAAATTAATTACTTACCAAATTAATTTTGTTGAACAAATTTTCTGATCAAGTCCAATGTTTAACACTGTGTCCTTAAGACAGATTCGTCCTCTCCACTGTGCTTTCAAATTATGGACGTCTATCTCCCAGGATAAAATGATCAACTACGAATAATTACAGTACTACAAATTATTCGCATAACGAACACGCTTTGGGTATACACTCTTTCTCACAGAAAAATAATATAGCAAAATGTAGAGAGAGTAAAGAAGAATTGAGGACGAAAATTAGAGTGAAAAATCAATTGAAGGACTGCCTATTTATAGATAAAAATGGTGGTTGTTTGGTTTGAATCCAACAGGTATGGTACCTGTTCAGTTTAAATTAAACAGATACAAATCTGTTTGAATTTTAAATTAAACAGGTAAGGGTTTTTGAACTGAAATGGACAAATTTAAAATCTATACAGACGGAACAAACAGATTTCAAACAGAAGGGTGCAAATTTTCAACCCAAATGGTCAAAATTTATTTTCCAAAAATTAAAAAAAAAAATTC
The DNA here is from genome assembly GCA_025200525.1 of Camellia lanceoleosa. Classification (NCBI taxonomy): domain Eukaryota; kingdom Viridiplantae; phylum Streptophyta; class Magnoliopsida; order Ericales; family Theaceae; genus Camellia; species Camellia lanceoleosa. The sequence goes on along the minus strand of CM045763.1, from coordinate 122,925,818 downwards.
AAATGTTTTTGGCCCAAAAAAGATAAGTATTGCCTAGCCCGCCCGAACGAACAGCGGTCGCGGTGTGCGTGTGTTTATTTTTAGGTCCAATAGGTCTAGCCCAATTTACCCATAACATCTTCCTTCCACAAACTTGGGGTGCCCCTTGTGATCCTCTCCAAGTTACAATCTCATGCCTTATAAATCCACAAAATTCTTACCACCAAACTAATGTGGGACAAGCCTTATTCAAACATTAAGAAATTTTCACCAAAAACTCCATTTTTATGGAGCTCACTTTGGCTTCAATTTCCCATTCACCTGATAATGGTTTTGAGCAACCAAATATACCACATGAATCACAGCGCGGCATAGAACGCGTTACCACTTAAACTCGCCAACTTTGGTGTATGGGTCCCATCTAAAACATAGACCAAAACCATTTCTAACAATGGTAACTTCTATTGCCACCCTAATTTTTAACCAAGCAATGGCTTGACATCCACTATATGTTTAGCTGTTATTTATATATAAAATGATCCAAAAATTAGCTTTAACTTCTAAAACTCAAAATACAACTCCACACTCAAATCATTATTCTAAAACTAAACCAAACGGATATTTAAGAATATATTTCTTTATTTTTACAAAACAAATTAACAAAATATAGAGAAATAATAAAAATAAAATTTTGACTTTTTTATGTGACTTTTCAGTGTCTTTTTGACTATATTAACTAGTTTTTCAAATGTACTGGGTTTGTCTTTAGTTTATGGATTTAGAGAGTGATTTGAAAAAGGAAAGAGAAAATGTGTGTAAAACTAGGTAAAATATAGATATATTTTATTTATATTTCACCAATATTTTTTCTTTCTTTTTTTCAAATTTTGAACCAAACACAATAGGAAATTTTTTAATATCTATTAAGATTTTAAAAGATAAAAGACATATAATATTTTCATAGTAATTGGGGTCTTTCAACATTTTCACAAAGAAAATTCGACTCAGAGAAATTTGTACCTAACTTAGAGACTCGGCTCAGAAAAATTTCTACGACATAGAGAAATTTCAATTTTTACAGAAAAAATTTATCGAGGGACCTTAGCGAATAAAAAAAAAAAATCTTAACCTCTTCTATCATACAAAGTTAGAGAGAGGTGTTTCAATAATTTTTCAATTTTTTTTACCTTGTATTTTATGTGGGTGGATAATCCTTTAATAACGTATTTTTTAAAAGTCCAATTCATATTTTAATAAAAGGTAAAATTAAAATAAAATATATTAAAAAAATACATTTTTTTCCAAAAAAATTTAACTATTATTACAAATTACATTCTAAATTTTTAATTGTTTCATTTTAAACTTTACATTTTCAATATTACATCAAACTCAACCATCCATTTATTTTAAGGGTGAGCAGCGGATATATCGATTCGTTTAAACCGAACTGATCCGCCACATTTTGGACGGATACGTGATGAAGAGAGGACGATTGCGGATTGATTTTTTCCAATCCGTTTAGTTTTGGACAGATAACGGATTTGAGGTTCCTTTAGCCGCAACCGAACCGTCAAACCGCAAGCACCCCTACTAATTTGTAAGACTTTATATTTTCAATTTGTTTAGATATTGTATTTGTGTTTTAATTGAAAAAAACTTTAAATATTCTGTTGAAAAAAAGTTTTCAACTTGAATATATTTTTTGGTTTTTAAATCTAACTCTAAAAATAATAAATAAAAAAAATGATATCTGCTGGTTGGTTTTTGTTTTCAAAAATAGATATAAATGTAACAATCTCTACTACTGCTCTGTTCATGATTTTGGTAGTTTGAATTGTTTTTGTATTTTCAGATCCATTGATTATAATACTGATTGTAATGTTGTATGTGGATGAAGCATGCTGTGATTGTAATATGTGGATGATGCATGCAGTGATTGTAATATTCTAAAGTTTCAAACTTTCTTTTTTTGGATGAAGCATGCAGTGATTGTAATATTTTTTTAAGTCATTGGTTGTAATTAATATATATATATATATATATTTTGAGGAAGTGCACAAGTTAAATTATATTGAAAATTTATAAAATTTTAAACCGCCAAACCGAATCGCATCAATCTGCTAATTCGTCAATCCGCTCAATTCACATCCACCGAATTGGTGGATGGATACAAATTGATTTTCTCTAATCCGCCAATCTAACAGAAAGATGGTCGATTGGAGGTTCCGTGACCGCAACCAACTCACGCCTACCCCTAGTTTATTTCCATCTGGTGAGTGTAATGGAGAATTTTTTTATCAACAGGGGTCTTTCTCTTATTTGTTGTTTCAAATTTATCTAAAATTAAAATTAATTTTTACCATGGACCCTACTCTACAGAATTAGCCCTCATTTTCTTCTCAAACCCTTCCCCAAACGACACCCACTTCCCCCAGCGACTTGAAGATGGAGATGAGAGGCTTTTCCCAAACTGAGCCGATTTTTCATGGTATTTCCCAAGCTAGGCCTACTTTTGACGGATTTCCCAAACTAAGCTAAAGCGCTATTACAAATCGCGCTTTTACTGTTAGGAGGCAAAAATTTGATGTACAGTGAAAACGTTATTCGAAATCACGATTTTAATTAGGAAATCGTTATTCTAAATAGCACTTCTTACATGAAATTTTTTTCTGATATAAAACGCTATTTCAAATAGCGCTTCATTTGGGGTGAAGGTTTGTGAAGAAAACGCTATTCCAAATAGCGACTTCACTGTGCATTTCATTTGTGAATGAAACGCTTTTTGAAATAGTGACTTTACTGTAACTAATGAAAACGCTAATTGAAAAAGCGTTTTTAACGGTCTTATAAATACGAAGCACTCCCCCCCCCTCATTTGCATTCACGTTTTTGACACTTATTTTTTCGTCTCTTGCTCGATCCATCTGTCTCAAACTCCATCTCTCACTCTCCATCTCTAACTCTTACTCTCCATCTCTCACTCTCCATCTCCCTCTGCTTCAGCTCACTATTGCTCTCGCTCTCCCTCTGCTCTCTGCTCTCACTCTCCGTCTCTACTCTCTCTCTCTCTCTCTCTCTCTCTCTCCGTGGTATGACAGTTAACCCTAATTTTATGTATTTATTTTTTGTGTTTATGAAAATGTGAATGTGTTTTAATTTGCTGTGAATGTTAGGGTTTTATATGTGAATTAGGGTTTTATCAGTGTGGTTATGAAATTAGGGTTTGGAATTTTTTGAAATCAGAAATCAGGGTTTGGAAATCATTGAATTTGTGAAATTTTTTATGCTTTTGAATTTTTGAATGTTGCTGGTGAATTGAATATTTGGGTTTGGATTTTTTATGCTTTATCAGTGTGGTTATGAAATTAGGGTTCTAATGATAATTGTTGCTCGATTGTTCACACATCCTTTTAGGATGACATTTTAGGGTTCACATTATTAAGGGTTCTAAAGCTTGTGAATTTTTATGCTTTTCAATCATAAATCAGGTTTGGAATTTTTAAAATTTTTTGAATTTTTTAAATAAATCATAAATATGAGAATTGAGAATTGAAAATTGGAATTATGAAATTCATAAATTCATAAATCATAAATATGTTAATGTCATATTATGAAATTCATATAATTGAGATTTGAGATTTGAGAATTGAGAATTGCAATTATGAAATGTTTATATTTTGAAATTTGAAATCAGAAATTAGAATTTTGAAATTATGCTTGTGAATCAAAATGTCTATATTTTGAATTTTGAAAAAATCAACTTATATTTGTTGAATTGGAAATGGTTTTTTTTTTTGCTTGTTAAGAGGAATTAAAAGGAAATTAGGGTTTGAAATTAGGGTTTTAAAAGTAATTTTCTTTAATTAAGAATCGTGATTAAAAAATCCGAAATTCATATAATTGATAATTGTTAATGTCATATTATGAAATTCATGTAATTGAGAATTGTTGAATTGAAATTATGAAATGTCTATATTTTGAAATTTGAAATCAGAAATTGGAATTTTGAAATTATGCTTGTGAGTTTTTTTTTTTTTTTCTTGTTAAGAGGAATTAAAAGGAAATTAGGGTTTGAAATTTGGGTTTGAAAAGTAATTTTGTTTAATTAAGAATAAAATTAAAAAAAGTGAAATTCATATAATTCATAATTGTTAATGTCATATTACGAAATTCATGTAATTGAGAATTGTTGAATTGGAATTATGAAATGTCTGTATTTTGAAATTTGAAATCAGAAATTAGAATTTTAAAATTATGCTTGTGAATCAAAATGTCTATATTTTTTGAATCAAATTATGCTTCAGAAATTGTTAATGTCTATATTTTTTGAATCAAAATGTCTAATTTCTACTAAATGTAATTATTTTTTAAAAAAATATTTGTATTTACTTCAAAATAATAAATGAAAAGATCATGTTCTCTGAAATATTTAATTTTGACTCTATTTTATTCAAATTAAATATTTTTATGGACTTCAAAATAATAAATGAAAATATCATGTTGTCTCAAAATATTTAATTTTCACTCTATTTTATTTAAATAAAAAATTTTTGGTTTAATTTGGTTTGGTTTATTTCACTATATTTGGGGTCAGGCACCCAGAATATGATTAAAAAATTTAATGAGCTGAATTTGTAATACATATAATAGTATTATAGTACAAATTAAAATTTCTTTAGAAAACTTTAGAAAATTTGAAAAAGTTTTTGAAATAGGTATTGAACGAAGTGACTTATCGCCACTTCCGCTTTGTGACTGTCCACCACCACTGAAAAGGAAAATCTAAACATTATATTTTAATAATTTTTATTTTATTTATATAATTAGAAGTCATTATTAGACTAGTTATAATATATGCATGAAAAGAGTCTTAAACTATTTTAATTAATAGTCCATAGCAATTTCGTAGGTAAGAAGGAAAAAAAAAATGGCACTTTAATGGGTAAGTAATACCAAATAATTGCTACGGATGACCCCATAGATTCGCATGGATAACTATCCAAAATTTAGTCCATATTTCACTATATTTGGGGTCGGGATCGAATATGATTAAAAATTTAATGAGCTGAATTTGTAATACATATAATAGCATTATAGTACAAATTAAAATTTCCTCGAAAACTTAAGAAAATTTGAAAAAGTTTTTGAAATGGGTATTGAGCAGTGACTTATCGCCACTTCCACTTTGTATTTGTCCACCATCATTGAAAAGGAAAATCTAAACATTATGTTTTAATAATTTTTAATTTTATTTATATAATTAGAAGTCATTATTAGACTAGTTATAATATATGCATGAAAAGAGTCTTAAACTATTTTAATTAATAGTCCATAGCAATTTCGTAGGTAAGAAGGAAAAAAAAAAAAAAAATCGCACTTTGATGGATAAGCCTGCGTTTTGTAATACCAAATAATTGGTATGGATGGCCCCATAGCTTCACATGGATAACTATCCAAAATTTAGTCCATACATTTAACCACCAACTTCAATTTAATTCTCTCTAATTTTTGGCCATTATAAATTATCTCTCTAATTATTTTTTTTGTTTTTGTATGTTTAAGAAAAAAAAGGAGTTAATAAATTAAATTTTTTTTCTTACTTTTCAGAACGATCCTAAATGAGCTTTTTGTTTTAATTCTCTCTATGACCTCTACAAAGTAGATGAGGGTTACTAGTTCACATAGAAATAACTTTGTCATTAAGGTCCCTAATGGCACAAGTTTGAGCAAATCAAATTAACTTATATTGTCCATAAATCTGAAGAATTGGATCACCAGTTTTAAAAAATTAATAACAATGTTTGCAACCTCTATTTTATATTGTCCAAATCAATCCCGTTCTTTCAACTCAACCTTGGAAATATTTAATTATCTACAAAACTTACATTATGATTTAAGATGTTTGTATGATTTGTCCAATTTTGTCCAGTCTCACTGCATAAGAAAATTACTTGATAGAATGAAGTGTTTTTTAAATGTGTGATATAGTTGTCTACCTTATGAAAATACTAAAAAATAGATCAAGATTTATGAGAAGAAAACAAAATATGTGTTTTTAAAATTGGTCCCGCTTACATGCGTACGATTAAATCATTGCCTAAATTAACGGTTGTGTAGAGTCATTATTATTTATTTATTTATTTATTTATTTATTTTTTGAATCGTTTTAAAAATTGATCATATTGAGGAGGGATCATATGAACTTATTTTGTCGCTATGTGATTCAAAATTTATTTTTCGCCACTAATTCAAAAGAATTAAGACAAGAAGTATACTTGTTGTGATGTTTTTTTTAAATTAAGACAAGAGAGCAATGACAACAAAGAACATTCACGTAGAAAAGATAAGAGTCTTCACATAGGAAGTGAATAAAAACTCACGTAGAGATGAAATCTCATTTGTTGTTTTATCTGAATAAAAATAAGTGAGAAAAATGAGAAAATAAGCAGTAATAATCAAATTGAGACACAAATATACGGTGACAAAATATAAATTGAATTAATGTTTCACCTCTCTGATTCCTTCAACCTGGAAAATATAAATTGACAAAAATGAGAGGGTTGATTTTGATAGGAAAATGTCACTTATGATATAAATGTGACTTCGAAAATTTATTGTTCTTCTTTTAATGTTTATTTTAGAAGTAGAATTCGATATATGTATATTGTTGATATTTTAATGTTTATTGTTTCATTGAAGCAAGTATATGGCAATTGTTCCAATTATCTTCTCTTGGAAACATAATTGGGATCTGATGAAGGTGTGTCATATGATCTTTGAGCCGAAAGGGATATATGGAGTGCAACTTGGCTCCACACTTGCCAATTTGGAGGAGATGTTTATGTCCAAGGTGGCAAGTTATAGGGAAACAGTCCGATTAATCTTCAAATGTAGATATCCTTATCGCCAATGGCAAGCAACCAGCAAATACAAAATATTACCGATAAATGACGATGAGGCGTTGAACACCGTATTAAGTATCGGTGGAAGTTTCCAACCACCAAATTGTTTGGAAGTGTACATTGAGAAAGAGGTTGTACACAATCTTTCGAATATAACACAGATGGATCCTCATCCGTTCACTACCTTGCTGACACATGGGATTGACACGACGGCGTTTGGTCTCCTATGTATGAATCAAATGAATGTTATGCGGTGGCTACACACAAGACATTTCATGGCCATGGTGGAGAATCAAGTTCACGTGGTGGATCTGGCTGAATTTCACAATGACACCGAAGATGTGCCCACCTCTGACCATCATACCACTCCGGTTGAAGTTCTTTGTAATATGGTGAAAGCGGTTAATTTTATGCGACTTCTTGTGGTGACATGTATGGTCCTGATGTCGCCCTAGACAATGATGAGAATGAAATGTGTGATGAAGAAAATTTATTGGACGGATTAGACGATGATGATGATGAAGAAGATGATGCCGACGCTCCCGTTGATATTCAGAATGCCCCCATTCCACCTAGACCTGAAATCCCTTTCTATGACAACATTCACACGGGTGGTGATTTTGACATTAGTAACCGCAATGTCGTTCCCCGTAACCGAATCTGGAATGCTAAAAATCCAGAGATGGACAAAGGGATGGTTTTCGTTGATAAGAAGCAACTCGTACATGCTGTGAAATTGTACCATGCAACAAATAATCGAGAGTATAAAATCGTAACCTCCAAGCAAGACGTTTGGGTGTGTGCTTGCAAGCACGATTGTAGATGGTGGTTGCGTGCATCTCTTAGTAGGATACATGGTCTTTTTGAAATAAAGCAGTACAGGGGTCCTCACCATTGTTTATACCCACGAATGAACAAGGACCACACAAATATTAGCTCCAGTTACATTGCTTCTCATCTTTTGGGACAAGTTGCGATGAGTATATAAAATAAATGTTTACATTTATATACATATTTGTTTGTTTAAAGTGTTCACACAATAATAATCTAACTCATAGGTATTGTCGTTATGAGAATGAACTGATATGCCCATTAAGAATGTCATCGAAGATATAAAAAGACCATGAACTATAGTATATCATACAAGAAGGCGTGGCATGCAAGGCCAAAGGCAATTAGAATGGTATTCGAGGATTGTCATGAATCATATAAGATGTTGCCTAAATTCATGTATGCAATACAAACATCTAATCCTGGCACCATCGTGCAATGGAAGCATAGATATCTAGGAAATACAACCATTATGCTTGTATTCCACTTTGTTTTACGGTCTTTCAAACCCGTCATCGATGGATTCGGACATTGTAGGCGTATTATAACAATTGATGGTACATACTTATAGGGGAAATACATTGGTGTCTTGCTTGTACCATTAATAGGCATTGCCAATGGAAAAATATTACCGCTTGCATTCGCTGTTGTCGACAGGGAGAGTTTGGAGTCTTAGTCGTTCTTCATTTCAAATATCAAGGAACATATTGTCATGGACCGGAGGAGTGACTTTGATATCTGATCGGTGAGAGTATTTTAGGCTGGCGTGGCGGCATTGGCTGAATCCCTCGCTCCAATTTGTTGGATATCATCGGCACTGCCTTCGACATGTTTGTAGTAACTTTAACACTAAGTTCAAAAATAAAGAGCTAAAACAACTTCTATGGAAGCGAGTGCTCATCAGCAGCGGAAGTGTAATGGTTACTTACAACAAACACGGGCTATTGACCAAGAAGCCATCAATTGGGTTTACAAGATGAATCTGAGTGGGCCCTTTTCGTATGACGGTGGACATCGGTAGGGGGTATTGACCAGCAATGATGCAGAGTGCTTCAATAGCGTCCTGAAAGGTGCAAGGAACTTACCTATCTCAGCTATGGTTGAATTCACATTTTGGCGGCTCGTAAAATATTTTGACGAAATGGGAGCCCAAAATTTGAAATAGATGTCTGAAATGAGTTCCAATACCCTAGAGATGCAAAAAACTATTGAGGATAGCATCGCAAGAAAATACTTTCGAGTTGATCTCATATAGCGAGGTTAGTTTGTAATATAAACTAAATTGTTGTTATTATGTTGTCAACTTAAGTACACCTAAAAACATGAATTTGATTAGTTTCTATTACAATTTTACGATAGGCCCTTGGCGTGTTTGAAGTGCAAACATTTTTTCGCCATGGGCGAGGCCGCAATACACAAATTGTGCGGATGAATCAACCCACATGCGGTTGTAGGAAATATGAGATCGACACTATCCATGTTCTCATATGCTCATTGTAATGTCCGAATCGGTGACAATCCATTCGAGTACGTTGATCTAGTATATAGGCTTCTGTATACATGAGGGTTTGGGAAACTAAATTCAATCAATACGCATCAAGATTATTGGGCTGATCATGATGGACCTTAATGCCTAATGTCTTTGCGTCTGCGAAAGTAAAAGCGAGGTCGTGCATCTATGTCTCGTATTAGAATGAGATGGACATATCGGATAGGCGTTTGACGCTTTCGTTGCGATGAGTGCCAGCAGACGAGTCATGACAATGAACATGTCGTAGCGACTTAGTCGATGAAGACTATGTGATACTTACATATTGTAATAGATCATTTTTAATTCTTTATTTGTAATAGATCATTTTCTTTTCTTTTGTAATTCATTATTTGTAAGCGGATTCGTACATTTAAATAGATCATTTTTATTTGTAATAGATCATTTCTATTTTGTAATTCTTTATATATTGTAATTGTTTGATTTCCTTGACAAAATTTACAACTAACATACTAAACAAATAAATTAAACTAAATGACAATGCAAAAACATTTAACTATACCACATAGGCCTATGTTTTTATTCTCTACTTGATTGAAAATGTCTATTACCAAATTTTAGTTAAAATCACATAGTTCTTCTACCATTTGAAGATTTTAATATTTATTTGATGCAAGCATTTTGTACATTTACAATTTCTGAATTAGATGTACGTAATTTACAAATTTGATACTTTATTGGAAAAAAAAATTACAAAATCAATAATGAAGTTTTGTCAAATATGCCATAAATGTAATGAAGTTTTGTTAAATATGTCAAAATCAATAATGAAATTTTGTCAAATATGCCAAAATCAATAATGAAGGTTTGGAAAAAAAATTCTCATTCCATTTTTTCGCATATATTTATGTACGAAAACTATCCACATGTTACTGGTCATTATTAAGCTTATGTAACTAAGACCGTAAAATGATTTTATAAAGATTTCTATATTAGTTATAGCATAGATAACGATAGGTTACATTGAATTGCTTATCATATTTAATCGCACATAATATGCAAAATTTAGATTTTAGTGAATTGCTTCCATGTTAATGGCACACAAATTGATACTTTTAAAATAATCGACCACATTTGTTTTTCAAGTCGTCATGTATAGAATAATTTGAGTTTAATTGTTATAGTTAAATTACATGCTCCTGTCTGATTTTAAAAATGTATTTGTTTTCAACTGTCTGAGCTTCATGGCACATCTACCTGATGAGGTCCCACTTTTGAGTCATCCACATCAGGCTGACAGTATATGGGACGATCCGGTATGCAATAACGTTTGTTGGACTTTACACTTACAATGAAAATACCCTACATTTTGTTTTATATTACGTGATAATGCTAAAATTTTAACTACTCATTCTGTTATGCAGGACCAGGCACGCACTGTGTTGGCATGCCAGCGGGGAGATTCCGGCCTGTGGGAGCATCCATTGGACCACAGAGTCTTGCAGTGTCTACTACGCGTGGGATTCTATGGTGTACATCGTATAGGCCATATCAGACTGGAGCACCCACTCATTACTGCTCTCGTTGAGAGGTGGCGCACAGAGACTCATACTTTTCATTTCCCGACCGGTGAGGCCACCGTCACATTGCAGGACGTATCTGTCCTATACGGTCTGCGGATTGATGGGCGGCGATTCTTGGACTGACCCATCATTGAGGGGAAGCGTGGATAGCCCTATGTCTTTGAGTTATTGGGAGTAGCACCTACACTGCAGACTTCTGAGCGGTAGAGTGAGGTGAGATGGCTGTCCGAAGCGGTTTGAGGCCATCTTCGGATCATGCTCTAGATGAGTTAGTACATTAGCATGCCCAAGCATATATTACGTGGCTTATTGGGGTACTTCTCACGATAAGTCCTGAACATGCTCAAGTGATGTACTTGCCACTATTGAGAGACATTGACATGATCGGCAAGATCAATTTGGTGGGCGCTGACTTTGGCATGCTTGTATAGGATGCTATGTCGAGTAGCTCAGGTGGGTGCGAATCAGATCGGAGGACCCCTTGTCTTGCTACAGGTTAGTAAGAATTTTATTACATGTCAATTCATATTGTATGGCATATATTAGTATTGTAATTGCGTTCAAACTATTGCAGATTTGGGCGTGGGAGAGATTGATTCGCATTGCCCCGTCTAGGCAGCAACTGCTTGCTCCTGGTGAGGTTCCCATCGGCCAGGGAGACATGCAGTTGCCGGCCGGACCTCGAGGTTGCCGGTGGAGGGTTGACATAGGCCATGAGGTCGTATCGACCCACGTAGTCGTCGTGTATAGAGACCATCTTGACCGGATGATAGACGGCGAGGTATCAAATTTAAATACCTAAATTTTAATTGTCATATGGAGTGTATATGTTCATGAGCGATTTTTAATAGACTTGTCGTTATTGTAGTTTATCTGGCAGCCTCATGCTGAGGTCCTCGATACGCTCCCAGACTATTGCCGACTAGGTGAGGAGATATGGATGGCAAGAGTGCCACTCATTTGTTTTGACGTGGTTGAGTGGCATCTCCCTGATCGTGTCCTCCTCGGTTTGGTCGAGTCGATCCGTCTGGGATCGGTGTGACACCGAGTGGCGGTTGCATGCGATCGATAGGCGTGGCGAGCCAACACCGGCTGGAGTGTGCATCATATCGATACATCTGATTGTGGGATGCCGTCGTGACACTTTGTTGTCTGGTGATTAAGCGATGGGGTCCTCCTCTCCCAACCCTTACATGTTGTGGTATCGGCGACATACACACCTACTTGTCGATGTCCGAGCCACATGGTAGGGATATCAGGGAGTTGGGTTTTCTCTAGAGGCATTGGTGAGTATCATAGTATATGTCAGATAATTGTTAATATCATAATTGATTATTTGCAGTCAACTATAGCCTAATATATCTGATTTTTTGTTCAGGTGGTTCGAGTTGGGAGGTCATATCACTTGGCTGAGGGCGCCATTTTCGAGCGTGATGGGCGGCTTAGTGCGAGCCCTTGCGAGATTCGAGAGTTATTGTATGAGGGGATCCAACATACCCATCGGGTAGATCGTCTGCATTTTGGGGACTACGGTGTACCACGGTCTGTACTCGAACATCGATCCGTCCACGTCAGTGCCTCCCACTTCAGCGCCAGCCACAGCATGTCATCGGACTTCAGTCACCCCACCGCATGATACCCCATACATTTCTCCACATTTCCTACGCGTACATCTTACCCAGCATGCTGACCTTGACCCTGATTGGACACTGCCCCGGTTCATGCATGATGTTGTTACCCTACCCACCTAGTTACCACCTGTTTTTCTGGGGAGTACTTCGACCGCGCCCCGATTCATGCATGATGTTGTTACCCCATCCACCCAGTTACCACTTGCTTTTCTGCGGAGTACTTCGACCGCGCCCATGAGTACACATGATGCAGTTCTCACTGACATCTCCCACGTTGACGATGAGGCCGATATTGAGCCCTCCCAGAGTGCGAGGGAGAGGCCAAGGTTATGGTCGTGGGGGCGTCGCGGCGAGTCGAGGTGCGGCGGCAGAGTCGAGGTCCATTGCGGATCGTGACAGTTGCACCAGATGAGGGAGTTTCACAGCTCACGGCGATATCCGTCTGCGGCCAGCGGATTAGGCAGATGCAGGAGAGGGGTCATAGTCACGAGCTCCTGGCGATTAGTGGAGGCCACATCTGAGGCGTGCAGATATTGAGAGAGTCTCTGCAGAGACTAAGGAAGGAGGTCCACGGTCAAGGTTGTGGGGCTGAGGCGAGTTAGGGCATTAGCGGTTGTGATATGGTTTTTGTAAATCAAACTTGTGCGGTGATGTAAATGTGTTATACTTATTTATTCATAATTATAATTTCACAATTTTTATTCTTACTTATATTGATGAATCACACAAATCTCTTTCACATCTCTACTTCTCTCTCATTATCTGTAGTCTGTGCATTATTTATAGTAATTTACGATTTGTCCTCAATTTTACAAATTGAGACAACCATTCTTAAAATTGAAGTTTAAATAAATTTGAAGAATTAAATTATAAATCCTAAACTCTAAAATAAAAATAAATAAGGTAGCGTTTGGTAATGTTTACGTTTTTGGTTTATGTCTACAAAAAAATTAAAAACTGATTTTTGTTTATTTTTAGAAAAACATGAATTACAAACGCTTTTGGTTTGAACAAAATGTTTAAACAACCCATAAAAACATAAAATAAAAAAAAACGTTTGTTCATGCCTAAAAAATGTGTTTGTTCAAGCCTAAAAACAATTGAAATACAAGACCTTCATTCATAAGTCGAGGATAAGTATTACAAATTCATTACAACATAAATGGTTTGGTCATTCATCCAAACAATTTCATTCATTATCATCATCATCTGACATCTCAATATCAGATTCATACATAACATCCATGCTCCACGCGTAGTACTGGTGTGCATCATCCATTAACCCATCTTTGGCACGCTCATTTGCGGTCTTCATTAGTGAAGACCTTTGCAAACATTGGGTCATGCGATTAACTTTGTCGCGGATACGATGCAATGCCCTTTGCAACAACTGTGGAGTGTCAGTTGGCATACGCATGGCTAACCGGTGAGGAAATTTAATATTAACTTCACGACATAACTCAACGAGAACGTTTGCTCGAGTCATGTGAAATTCCCACTCAGCTCTCATGGTGTTGACGGTGCCACGTGAGTAACGTAAATTTGGATTTAATGGGTATTCAAATTCATCTCCATCTGCAACCCAATAGCGACCCATTGCTGAGTATAGATCAACCACCGTATATCTCATGATGATATCATTTGGAAATAGTTTGTGAAACTTTTGTTGTGGTATGATGCGATATTTATACCATATATACACATAGTAGCTGTATGTATGAAATTATTGTAAACAACTATGACAACTATGCATCAGAGTTGTCACATCAACTTTGATGACCTGAACAACTATGCATCAACTTGATAGGAGTTGTCACTTCGACTTTTATGAATTGCATAATTTATTGTTATTTGAAAACAAAAAGTAACAAATTTGTGAAAAAATATTTCAAGAAATTAATAAATACATGAAAATACAAAAAATGTACTAAATGCTTGTATTTTTTTTTTATATTTTTGGTATTTTGTGAATTTTTAAAAGATTTTGTTTAGAATTTTTTTACTTTTTAAGTGTATTTATGTTAGGTGTGTCTAAAAAGTAAAAAAATTGCTTAACATATTAAAAAAATTCAATAAAAAAACAAACACGAAAATTAAGAAAGTAGAATTTTCTAAAAAATAAAAAACAAGCAAGCTGATCAACTGACTAAACGTCTGAATTAGTCAAAGTTCTCTACCTGAAATTTTTAAAAATAAATAAATGTGAAATTATAATTTAAAAATGCAAAACAAACACCACGCCCGTAAAATTGGATAAAAATGTAATTGACAAATATAACTGAACACAGCCTGAATTTTGACTATAATATTGCATTGAAATATACTTAGAATTTTAAGTACTAAAATATTTTAATTGATTATAATATTTTGTCTCAACTAATTTATGAGCATTTCCTGTTGGATCACATGCATGCCACTGACCTTATCTGATGCATTAATTTGTGAGGACTCCACTTTTGTCAAGTCATGAACTTTGAGATGGGCTGTAACACGGCTATTGTGCATGAGATGGTGTCGGCAGCTCTTTGTAAAATGTTTTTACTTTCTTTGAAATGGAAGTTGAAAATTAAGACATTGTTTGGGATGATCAAAATAAGTGTATTTTTTTCTCACATTATAATATTTTTCTACAATATATTTTTCTACCCATTGCTCAAACCACTTTTTGTACAATATTTTTTACTTTGATGTATTTATTAATTTGTTATTTTTTAACAAATTTTTTTACTTTTTAGGTGTATTGTAATGGTTATTAATTTATTGTTATTTTGTTCTGACACCCCCTCAAAATTTGTATGAATTGCATAATTCGAATGGGCACAGTAGGTAGGTATGTGACTTTGTGCAGCGATCATGATGCATCGACTTTGTCTTGATGTCTGGCGATGCATGTGACTTTGTGCGATGATGCGATTATGCATGTCACTTTATCTTGATGATCAATAATGCATGTGACTTTTCGACTTTGCCATGCTTCCTCACATTACGTGATGCATGTGACTTTCTATGATGCAACTTACATGCTTTGTTTTTCCTCACATTTCAGAATTCATCTAAGTCACATTAAAAGCATCGTGAAAAGAAGCAGAAAATGCTATTATGTTAGTGAAAATAAACATGATGGACGGTTGTGTAACAACAATGAAAATGGGATGACTGTGAAGTTCATTAAGTGTAAATAAGATAAAATATAGGCTACAAAGTTCCAATCGTGTTTACATATGAGGTGACCATTTTATTATTTTGGTGAAAATAGTCATTTATAATTTTTTTAAAACACCTATATGTACTGAAATCGTCAATTCCAAGTGACTACTTACTGTATTACAAAAGTAAGCATGACAAAATAGTTTCATGTGGCGATGTGACAACTCACTACATTTTGTTTTATTTGACAACTCACAGCTCGAATATGAAGGGATTGCATTGTGATTCTCTGGCCTACAATCCGAGCAGTTTTATCTGACAACCACGTCCGTGACTACATCACAGGTACACAAAGTCACGGGTACTTAAAATTACATGAAATGAATAACATAAAATAATATCACGTGTATAACTTATTCCATAGTGCCCTACCACGCATTATCGTCACCAGATCATCTGTAGTTAACCCCCACTATGATGTCTATAAATACCCCAGTATGATGTTTCTTGAAGCCATAACAATAGTAATATATCTACAATTACTATTATTATTAATTTTTTTATTTTCTCAACAATGTCTTCAAGAGGTGCAGGAAGTTCACGCCGGCAAAGAAATCCGAAAGTGTGGCTGCTACCTCCATTTACCTATGACTACAAAAGCGAAAAGTACTCGAGTCCGAAAGATTATTATGTTGGTATCCGAGCAGAATGGGCGTTCAGGGTAATGGAGCAAGAAGGATTATATAATGATCTACGTAACTTTGGGGCACCGGTACCTCATCGTCGTTCATTGACCATGGCTAGACGAAATGTGGGGCCATTTCCCTAAATAAGCCAAAATAGTAAGGAAATTCCCAAACTAAGCCTATTTTTCAAAGATTTCCCAAAATAGGCTAAATCGCGGTTCAAAATCGCGAGTTCAACACTTTTTCCCCCGGGGCTGTGAAATCTTGAACTCATTTGTGCGAAGTCTTGAGTTTAGTATACTCATGATTTACAAACCGCGAGTTTAATTAAATTTTTTTTCTTTTGATTCCAAGCACGAGTTTAATTATTTTATCCCAAAAAAATTTGTTCTGAACTCGCTTTTTGTAACAGCGATTTCATCAAAAAAAAAATTTGTTCTGAACTCGCTGTTTCTAACAGCGATTTCATCAAAAATTTCTTACGAACTCATTGTTTCTAACATAAGTTCATCAAAAAATTTTCATACAGAATTCATGATTTCTAACATGAGTTTAAGTGAATTTTTATTTTTACCTTAAATTTTTCTGTTTTACTTTGTTTTAAGTGAAAATTTGTTTTTTTTTTTCTCTGTTGTCATTGTTTTGGTGATAATGTATTTTAGAATAAATTTTTGGGTTAAAATTGTTTTACTAAAACCGTTCTCTGTTAATTTATTTTTTCTTTTATTTTGGGTTAGAATGTCTAATTCAGCATTTTGTTTTGGTTTGACTAAAGTAAATTTATTTTGTTTTTCTTGTGTTTGTTTTGGGTTAGAAGGTGATAATATAAATCATAAATTTCTTTTCGCTTTACTAAAGCCATTTTCATGTAAAGTTTTTTATTTTTTATTTCTTTTCTGTTGTATTTGTTTTAGGTTAGAATGTGTCATTCAGAAATTTATTTTGGCTTTACTAAAGCCGTTTTCATGTAAATAATAATTTTTTTTTCTGTTGTCTTTGTTTTGGGTTAGAAGGTGATAATGTAATTCATAAATTTCTTTTCGCTTTACTAAAGCCGTTTTCATGTAAAGTTTTTTAATTTTTATTGTTTCTGTTGTCTTTGTTTTGGGTTAGAATGTGTTATTCAGAAATTTGTTTTGACTTTACTAAAGCCGTTTTCATTTAAATAAATTTTTTTTTCTGTTGTCTTTGTTTTAGGTTACAAGGTGATAATGTAATTCATAAAACCTTGAGGAAAAAACACATAAGTAGTACAGACATAAGTCTCGGACAATAATACATTGTGGACACCATGAACTTAACACACAATACGTACATAAACATAAAAGTTAGACAGACAAATATTAGGCAGACAATCTGACAAACTCATTACGGAAACACTTACTCTAACACAGACATTACATATGAATGCATGACCTAATATTGCCGAAGTGTAGACATTAACACCTAATTCACGCTTAAATCGGTAGGTGGCTCAGAGTCTGAACAATCCGAAAGCTCAGCGTCAGAGACAAGCTGAGGATCCTCCATGATAGCCTTGATAGCCGCATCATTTGGTTCTGTTTTGTTCTTCTGGGCATCCTTCTTAACTATGAGTAGCTGCATATCGCGGGCCAACCTACGACCCATTTGAGAAATCTCACGTTGTAGTCTTTGACATAGTCGATCAACATTATCGAGGATTTTCCTTTTGGATCTCAGCGAGCGTGCTTTTGGCACCTTGATTCTTTCTCGACATAACCTTTCATTTTCCACTCGCTCTATAAATAGTGCGGGCCACTTCAGAAGTCTAGCGTTTGCATAACCATATCCTGTTTGATTACAACAAGGATCCTCCACCAAACCACATGGATCTCGATAGTACTTGGGCATGACAAAATGTCGCTTCCCGAACCTATCATGATAAGCACAAGAGGCATCTAACAAAGGAAATGGTGTTTCATCTTCAGCATCGCCACTTCCCCTTCCCCCTCCTCGTCGTGAACTTTCACCCCTTTGCAAGTTCCTACCACCTCTGCGATTCCCACCACTCCCTCCCATGAACCATGTAGCCATGCTAATTTTGTAAAGCAAATAAATGATAATTTCGTAGGGCGAAATGAGTTGTAAGGTTGTGTCTTCACCTTTACTCGTTTATATAGTTGGTTATGAACGACTTTAGAAAGATGCCTCTGCATGACAATCCCACATAAATGAACAATGTATGAGTTGTCAGTACATTGAAAAAACAGAGAAAAAAAAATACTCTGTACGAAGTCACGTGACTTTATGAATTCACAGTTGCCATGTGACTTTCTGAATTCACAAATCAGTGAATTCACTGTTGCCATGTGACTTTCTGAATTGAGAATCCCACATATATTAATAAGAAATGAGTTGTCATTGTAATAAAAAAATCGATTACAAAATCGAGAAAACCAAAGTCTGTGCACCAAGTCACATGTCTTGACAATCCATCTGCATATACCAACAAAATAAGGGCATGCTCACTGACGGTAAATCAGTGAATTCACTGTAGCCATGTGACTTTCTGAATTGAGATTCCCATATATATGAAAATGGTGTTGAGTTGTTATGGTAATAAAAAAATCGATTACAAAATCGAAAACCAAAGTCTGCACCAAGTCACATGTCTTGACAATCTATCTGCATATACCAACAAAATAAGGGCATGCTCATCGACGGAATCGATGAATTCATCATTGCCATGTGACTTACTGAATTGAGATTTCCATATATATGAAAATGGTGTTGAGTTGTCATTGTAATAAAAAAATTGAGTAATAAATCGAGAAAACCAAAGTCTGTGCACCAAGTCACATGTCTTGACAATCCATCTGCATATACCGACAAAATAAGGGCATGCTCACTGACGGTAAATCAGTGAATTCACTGTTGCCATGTGACTTTCTGAATTGAGATTCCCATATATATGAAAATGGTGTTGAGTTGTCATTGTAATAAAAAAATTGAGTAATAAATCGAGAAAACCAAAGTTTGTGCACCAAGTCACATGTCTTGACAATCCATCTGCATATACCGACAAAATAAGGGCATGCTCACTGACGGTAAATCAGTGAATTCACTGTTGCCATGTGACTTTCTGAATTGAGATTCCCATATATATCAAAATGGTGTTGAGTTGTCATTGTAATAAAAAAATCGAGCAACAAATCGAGAAAACCAAAGTCTGTGCACCAAGTCACATGACTTGACAATCCATCTGCATATACCGACAAAATAAGGGCATGCTCACTTTGTAAGGTAAATCAGTGAATTCACTGTTGCCATGTGACTTCCTGAATTGCTATTCCCACATACATGAAATTGGTGTTGAGGTAAATCTGTTTGTGTATAATTAATTGTAAATAGTGATTTTGATAAGCAAATCAAGTAAAACCAATGGGGTTTTAAATTTAGTTCCCCAACTGGACCAACCACTTGGCTTGGAGCTTGTTTGTCTTGCCCCCCAAGATTACATATCTGTCAACCCCCATTCCTATGAGTCATCATTTTGGTGGACTTCTAGGAATTGGAAGGCGACCCTTTCTTCTTTCCCGATGGAAATTGAAATTCTTTATGTACAAGATCCCTATTTCACAAGCCGCAGTTAAGGGACGCTTTTCACCGAGCTACCTGTTCTGTTTTATGTGTTGTTCAAGGTGGTTGTTCGTTTGTATGAACTTTATTTAGTTCCCCAACTGGACCAACCATTGGCTTTGAGCTTGTTTGTCCAGCCCCCCCAAGTTTAGTTATATGTCAACCCCTCATTTATAGCGACCCCGGTCTTTTCCCATTCGATGTTTGTATCCGGACTTAGGTTAGTAGATTCTATCTTTGTGTATTGGTTGTTGTCATCCTATATTTTCTTATTTGGAGTTATAGGATGTGTTGGGCGGGTTTGGAATAGGTTGGTTGAGCTTAGGAACCAAAACTAGTTGCCCAGATTTTTGCTTGTCCGGCGAGAGTTTGCCTTCGGCGAGGACTTGTTGTTGCTTGTCCGCCGGCGGGTTTTGGCGCCGGCGGAAAAACACCCATCAGATTTCTTGTGCGAGGTTGGGCCTCGGCGAGATTGGGCCGCTCGGCGGGGTTCAGAGTGTCCGCCGGCGGGTTTGTCCGGCGAAAGCGGAGTATAAAATCGTGTTCAGCGTTTTTAAGGCGATTTTCACCCTCTTTTGATTCTAAACCCTAGGTTCTGAGTTCTCTCTCTCCCAACTCATCTTCTCTCTTAGGATTGATCTATTTAGAGTGTGTATCTACCTAGTTCCTTCATTAAAAAGGTAGGGAGTGTGAGGGCTACATTTTAATCGAGAAATTGTTGGTTTTGAGCACTTTGGAGTTTTGGGCATCATCTTCATCTTCTCCTTTTTGAGCTATTTCTTCGAGATAGGGATTTCCTACTCCATTTATACGCTTTAATCCTAAGTGTTGGTATTTTGGTATGTGGGGGTAGTTTGGTAATTTTGGGAGAAACCCTAGGGTTTGTCATAGATTAATTTATATAATTAATTTAAGGGAAGATTGTGATATTGGGTTTAAATCATGAGATTGGGGAATTTAGTGGTTTAATGATGTATTTGGTTAGTTTAAATACTTACCTTTGAGAATGTTGAAATTACATTTGTTGTTATATTTATTTCTTGTTTAGAAATAATTGTTTTGGGCTATCGGTGGAAGATAGCCATGATTGTTGTAGACATCGCATGTGGATTAGGCAAAATTGAAATTAATCATTTGGTTAAGTTGTTGAGTATAAAGGTTGGAATAATACATTAAATTTATGTATTGATTTATTATGTATATGACTTTATGTTTATATGCATTACTTGTGTATGGGAGGAGATAGGGGATGTACTCCACGGTTTAGGGGAAGATGGGGATTTACCTCTAAACCGGTTAATGATTATGGGAAGATAGGGGATGAACCGGGGTTCTTTGCTTATATGCGCCTATAGCGAGATCTGACTCATATGCTTATCTATTTGTTGTTGATATGATACATCACCACCATGTGTATCAGTTGGGAAGTATAGAAGTGGATTTGATTGAGATTGTTATAACACCAGTATGTGTGTTTATTTTGTTATAAGAAAGGTTTAACCTGATTTGTTATCCATGTTGAGTTGTTTGGCCAGGTTCTGTGCCATAGTTGGAAGGTGAGTTATGCCATAGACAAAGTGTCATAGGCAATGTAGACATTCGTGTCATAAAATTGTAAATTGATTATTTGGTGTTAACCATGTATCGAATGCTACTGCTTTAGTTAATTCTTATGCTTGGTTTAGTATTTCTGTACTGGGTTTGTGGCTCACCCTATATGGGAACTTCATTTTCAGGTTCAGGTGGTTCACTACCTCCAAAGACTTAGCTTGTGAGGATTTGGACTTGAAGATTTGCTTTATTTGTTTTATTTGTTTCATTTGAACTATGTAAACATTCAAGCCTAGGGCTTTATTTGATTTGAGTTAGAACTCATGGAATTGTGTCCAAGTGTTGGCTTGGCAAGATGTAAACCCGTAGGGCATTTATTATGATGTTTTATTTCGTAATACTCTGACGATTGAAATAATATAATGTTTTCTTTTAATAATGCATGTCTTGTTTTATATTTAATGGGTTTAATTTTGAGGGCGTTACACCATTCGTTATGAGTCATCATTTTGACGGACTTCCGGAATTGGGCGACCCTTTCTTCTTTCTCGAGCTACATTACATTTTTATGTGTTTTAAGTATTCACATAATTCAACATACATTAATCCATTCGTTAATCGAACATTCCTTAACTCATTGCAATTCAATAAAGAAAGTCATGAAGTAATAAATGTGCAATTATAAATGTAGTTATTTCATAAATTTCAAGTTCATAAAACAAATACTTGAAATACATCCGTACGTTAGATGAACAACAACATTGTGTCACACTCATGTAACGAAGATATGAGACAACATACAAACATATATGAAAGATAAAGGTGTTTGATTTCTCATTCCTCATCTGACATGTAGTAGTCAGAGAGATATTTTTCATTATTTAAGACATTATTTCGCACAATCACTGTCAAATCTCTGTTGCTTGCTACGCCATTTGGTGGCTAAGCAAGCATGAAATGTCGACATCTCGCATCAACATTCTGTTGTTCTCCTTCTTAATTCAGTAGCTGCTTTTCATAGTCACTCACATTTCGTCTAGCCATGGTCAATGAAGCGATGATGAGGCACGGTGCCCCAAAGTTACGTAGATCATTAAACAATCCTTCTTGCTCCGTTACCCTGAACGCCCACTCAGCTCGGATACCAGCATAATAATCCTTCGGACTCGAGTACTTTTCGCTCTTGTAGTCATAAGTAAATGGAAGTAGCAGCCACACTTTCGGATTTCTTTGCTGGCGTGAACTTCCTGCACCTCTTGAAGACATTGTTCATAAAATAAACAAACAAATAATAATAGTAATTGTAGATATATTACTATTGTTATAACTTGAACAAACATCATACTGGGGGTGTCGCTATTTATAGACATCATACTGAGGGTTAAGTAGAGATGATCTAGTGACAATAACGCATGCTGGGGCACTGTGGAACAAGTGATACCCGTGATATTATTTTTTATCTTTTCATTTCATGCAATACTGAGTACCCGTGACTTTGTGTACCTTTGATGTAGTCACGGACGTGTTTGTCAGATAAAATCATAATTGTAGGCCAAATGATGACAATGCAATCCCTTCATATTGGAGCAGTGAGTTGTCAAATAAAACAACATGCAGTGAGTTGTCACATCGCTACATGAAACTATTTTTTCATACTTACTTTTGCCATACAGTAAGTAGTCACTTGGAATTGACGATTTCAGTACAAAGTGGTGTTTTTAAAAAATTATAATTTAAATGCATAAATTTTTAATAGGTTTTAAAGTAATATTCTTCATCTCATTTTCTCCTCTTTGCATTTTTTGCTTTATTCGGTAAATTACACTTTACTCCTTTAGTCCATCACATAATTGTTTATCAACACTATTGCCATGTGATCGTATTGATGTGACTTACATGAATTCTGAAATGTGATTAAAAAAAATAAAGCATTTACTTGCGCTGCAAAAAGTCACATGCATCACGAAATGTGAGGAAAAAAGTGACAAACTATATAAGCATGGCAAAGTCAGAAAGTCACATGCATTACTGCATCACTGCATAAAGTGGCTTGCATCACTGCATCACTGCACAAAGTCAGATGCATCCTTTGCATCGCTGCACAAAGTGACATAGCATCTGAGGAAAAAACAAAGCATCCAAATTATTACACCGGTTCAAGTAATTGGTGAGCATCACTAACAAATATTGGACGTATCACTGCGCCGAGCTACATTTTATTATCGTACCATACCTACTGTGCCCTTGTGAATTATGCAATCCATTAAAATTTTGAGGGGGTGTCATAACAAAATAACAACTAATTAATAAATATGTCAATACACGTAAAAAGTAAACAAATTTCATAAACATATTTCAAAAAATTAAAAATATTTTAAAGATTTTTAAATTGTAATTTCACATTTATTTTTTAAAAAAAAATTCAGGCACAGAAATTTGACTAATTCAGACGTTTAGTCGGTTAATCAGCTTGGTTTTTATTTTATTATTTTTTTTAGGTTTTTACTTTTTGTTTTGGAATAACAATAAATTATGCAATTCATAAAAGTCGAAGTGACAACTCCTATCAAGTTGATGGATGGTTGTTCAGGTCATAAAAGTTGACGTGACAACTCTGATGCATAGTTCTTTACAATACTTTCATACATACAACTACCATGTGTATATATGGTATAAATATCGCATCATACCACAACAAAAGTTTCTGACTATTTCGAGCAATATCATCATGAAATATACGGTGGTTGATCTATATTCAAAGAATGGGTCGCTATCGGGTTGCGATGGAGATGAATTTGAATACCCAATGAATCCAAATTTGCGTTACTCACGTGCCACCGTCAATACCATGAGAGCGAGTGGGAATTTCACAAAACTCGAGCAAGCGTTCTCGTTGAGCTATGTCGTGAAGTTAATCTTAAATTTCCTCGTCGGTTAGCCATGCGTATGCCAATGACACTCCCGGTTGTTGCAAAGGGCATTGCATCGTATCATGACGAGGTTAATCGCATGACCCAACGTTTGCAAAGGTCGAACTAATGAAGACCGCAAATGAGCGTGCCGAAGATGGGTTAATGGATGATGCACACCAGTACTATGCCTGGAGCATGGATGTTATGTATGAATCTGATATTGAGATGTCAGATGATGATGATAATGAATGAAATTGTTTGAATGAACGCCCAAACCATTTCTGTAATTCATGCAATTTGTAATGCTTATCCACCACTTATCAATGAAGGGAGATATTTCAATTGTTTTCGGATATTTCTTGTCATTCTACCTTTACTTTCTCTCGTTATTGTTATTTTGAAGAACGCTACTTGCACTAGACTTTCATTATTTCATGCATTATTGATGTGGAATATAATAATGATACTTAATGAAGTACATGTTCATATAACAAATAGTTCAAATACTTGTTTGGTTATCATTGGTTTGTACATGAAAAGAAGGCGATGAATGCAATCATTTAGAAAAGTGAAAGAAAAGGAAAACAAAATTATGTGCGTGTTTAGATATTTATTTTGTTTCCTTTTTGTTTTCGTTTTCATTTTTATGGAAATCATCAAAACAAGTAAGAATAACAAAATTGTAAAATTATATTTTCCGAATAAATAAGTAAGATACATTTACATCATCTATACAAGTTTGATATACAAAAACTACAACAAAAAGTATAAATAAAATAAACTATACACTCCACATCACACCCGCTAATGCCCTAACCTGCCCCCAGTCCCACAACCCCGTCCGTGGACCTCCCTCCTCGGTCTCCTGCGGTAGACTCTCTGAATATCTGGCTCCCCCAATCGGAAATGCGTATCCTGTGGAGCTTGTGGTATGACCCCCCTCTTGCATGTCTTTTGATCCTGTCATGGCGAAGATCGGATCTTCTTTGTTGTGAAACTCCAGCATCTGGTGCAACTGTATCACGATCTGCAGCTGGAGCTCGACCTCTGCCTCTGCCCGCACCCCGACCTCTGCCGCGACGTCCGCCACGACCAAAACCTCGACCTCTCCCGCGCCCTCTGGGAGGGGGCTCAATATGGCCCTCAGCATCAACGTGGGAGATGCCAGTGAGAACTGCATCATGTGTACTCATGGTCGCGTGGGCTGTCGGTTGTGGTAATGGCGGGTGGGTGGGGTAAGAACGTCATGCATGTATGGGGCGGTGTCCAATCGTGGTCGGGCATATAAGGTATGCGATATCTTTGCGTATGAAATCGTCGAGGAATCTGCAGATATCAATGGGGTAGTATGTGGTGGGGTGTTGATGTCGGCGAAGGCGATGTGGCGGTATTTGAAGTGGAGCGTGGCGCCGATGTGTCTGGCATTTCTTTGAAGTGTGTACACCGTAGTGGCGAAATGCAAACGATCTCCCGATGGGCAAATTGGAATGCTGGTACAATAACTCCGGATCTGCAGCGGCCTCCAAGGCATGTTGTCCGTCGCGTCTCAAATGGGCGTCCTCGGCCAAGTGAAACACCCTCGAGATCCGGCCACGAGCAGACATGCGAGCGTATTATTAGGCTACTGTTGGTGAAAGTAAAGCAAGTATGATTTTAATAATTATCGACACATAATATGATACTCACCAATGCCTCAAGATAAGGGCCAACTCACGATATCGGACTTCGAACCGTGGCTCGGATTCGACTAGTAGGTGTGTATGTCGCCGATACCACAACATGTAAGGGTCGGAAGAGAAGCACCTCATCGCCGTAGTCACCACAGCCTGTCTTACTGCGCCATCCCACAATCGTATGTATGGCATATAAACAGATGCCGGTCGAAGCCGGCCACACGCCTATCGATGACGATGCAAGCGCCACTCGATGTCGAACCGATCCGGCGGATCGCACCGACCAAAGCGGCGGAGGACACGATGGGGAGATGCCACTCAACCACGTCAAAACAAATAAGTGGCACTCTCGCCATCCATATCTCGACCCGATCGGCGGTAGTCGGGAGGCGATCGAGGACCCCAAAGATAAGGCGCGGATAAACTACAATGACGACAAATAAATTAAATTTTGCTCGTGAACTCAAAACATATATAATGAATAAGACAACTAAAACGCAATCAAAAAATTTCATACCTCTCCCTCAATCATCCGGTCCAGTTGGTCTTTATAAACTACCACTACGTGGGTCGTCGACCTCGTGGCCCATGTCAACCCTCCACGGCTACCTCGCGTCCGGTGGGCATCTGCATGTCCCCTCACCCATAGGAAGCTCACGGGACCAACTTTGTTGCCGCTAGGCGGGCAATGCGAATCAATCTCTCCCATGCCCAAATCTGCAATTTGAACACAATTACAATACTGATATATGACATACAATATGAATTGACATGTAATAAAATTGTTACTAACCTGTAGCAACACAAGTGGTCCTCCAATCTCCCTCGTACCCACCTGCGCTGCTCGACATAGCATCCTATACAACCATGCCAGAGCCGCGCTACCCCAGCTGTACTGCCCAATCTCCTCAATGTCTCTCAGCAATGGCAAGTACATCAGCTTGACCAGGTTCTGTGACTTATCAGGGAGAAGTACCCCCCCAATAAGCCACAGAATATATGCTCGGGTATGCTGCTGTACCAACTCATCTGGAGCATGATCTGGAAGATGAGCAAAGTGCTCCGCCAACCACCTGACCCTCAGTCTACCTGCCTGTAAATCTGCTGGTGTGGGTGCTACTCCCAATAGCTCAGCACATAGGGCTATCCACTGCTCAGTCGCGATAGATGGGTCAACTCCGAATCGCTTTCGGCCATCAATCCGAAGACCATATAGGATACGCCCCGCAACGTGAGCGTGTGGCCTCCCCGATCGAAATGGAATGTATGAGTCTCTGTCGCCACCTCTCGGCGAGAGCGATGATGAGTGGGTGGTCGGTCGAATGTGCCCGATCGATACACACCATAGAATCCCGTGTAATAGATCTCGCAAGACTCTGTGGTCCAGCGGATGGTCCCACAATCCACCATCTCGCCTGACGGCATGTCAACACCAGTGCGTGCCTCATCCTGCACAAAAGAATTATCAGTTTAAATACTAACATTATCTCGAAATATACAACAAAATGCAAGGTATTTTAATTGTAGGCGTAAAGTGCAACAAACATTATTTCATACAGCACGGTCCCACATATCGTCCCGATGTGCTGCTCGAACAGTGGAACCTCCTCAGGAAGATGAGCCATGAAGCCTGTACAACTAAAATATTAGATCATCCATATCAAAATCTCATTTAATCATAATATAATAACAGAGAAAACTGTAATTATTGATTTTGTAGTTAACGATGTAAAATACAATGAAGTAAATGTTATGGGTTTGAGAAAAGATAAATTTATGTGCCACTTACACGAAGGAAATTCGAAATTAATGATTACATTTATGGCATATTTGACAAAACTTAAATATTCATTTTGTAATGCTACAAGTTTGAATAAATTATAAATTTTGCAAAATACATATAAAATTTTGTAATTGTGAACAATGAGTCTGATTCCAATTTATAAAATTTTAATTTATAATAGGTTAATTTTTTATAATAGGTTAATTTTTTAATAGGTTAATTTTTTAAATTCCAATTTTGTAATTTTTTTAATTTATATAGCATTCGATATTAAATATATTCAAAAATATGAAATTTTGAAATGATAGAAGAACTATGTGATTAAGTATAGAAGCTTGTAATACACATTTGAATCAAGAAGGCGGTGAAAAACTAGTACACATTTTCAATAAATTATACAAGTTTGCATAAATTATACACATTTGTAATTTTGCATTACACATTTTTCAATCAAGTACACATTTTGTAATACACATTCAAAATAGATAGGTAAAGAAAAAATTGAAAAAAACATAAGGAAATGATTTATTACAAATGAAGAATTTCAAAATGATATATTACAACATGTAAGTATTACGGTCTTCATCGACCAAGTCGCTACGGACATGTTACTTTGTCATGACATGTCTGTGGCACTCCTCGCAACGAAATGTCAAACGCTCACGATATATCCATCTCATTCGGAATACGAGCCATAGATGTACGACCCCGTTTTACTTCTCGCAGACGAAGGTCATTAGGCAATAAGGTCCACTACGGATCATCCCAATAATCTTGATGCGGTATTGGATTGAATTTAGTTTCCCAAACTCTCATGTATCTGAAGCCTATATCTTTGGATCAACGTCTTTGGAATGGATTGTCACCGCATTCAGACATTACAGCGAGCATATGGGAACATGGATAGTGTCTTATCTCATATTTTCCACAACTGCACGTGGGTTGATTCATCCGCACAACCTGTCTATTGCGACCTCGTCCACGGCGAAAAGATGTTTGCACCTCAAATACACGGTAGGGCCTATAAGACAATATTGATACAAACTAATGAAGTTCATGTTTTTAGGTGTAATTAACTTTACAACATAATAATAATAATTTGTTCACATTACAAACTAACCTGTCATACGATATCAACGTGAAACTATTTCCCCTTGCGATACCCTCCTCCATAGTTCTTTGCATCTCTCTAGGGTATTGGAACTCATTGCGTACATCAGTTTCAGCTTGGGCTCCCATCTCGTCAAAATATTTGACGAGTCGTCGAAATGTAAATTCAACCATAGCTGAAATAGGTAAGTTCCTTGCACCTTTCAAGACGCTATTGAAGCACTCTGCATCATTACTGGTCAATACCCCCCAGCGATATCCACCGTCATATGCAAGGGCCCAATCCTCAGGATTCATCTTGCGGACCCAAATGATGGCTTCTTGGTTAATAGCCTGTATCTGCTCTAAGTAACCATTACACTTTCGTCGTTGATCAGCACTCCCTGCTTTCCACAGAAGTTGTTTGAGCTCCTTATTTCTGAACTGTGTGTTAAAGTTACTGCAAACATGTCGAAGGCAGTGCCGATGATATCCAACAAATTGAAGCGAAGGATTCAGCCAATGCCGCCTCACAGCAGCTAAAATACTCTCAGCTCGATCAGATATCAAAGTCACTCCCTGTCGGTCCATGACAATATGTTCCTTGATATTTTGAATGAAGAACGACCAAGACTCCAAACTCTCCCTGTCGACAACAGCGAATGCAAGCGGTAATATTTTGCTATTGGCAGTGACAATCGTTGCTAAGATAACACACGGTGTATTTACCGTATAAGAATGTACCATCTATAGTTATCACAGGCCTACAATATCTAAAGCCATCGATGACGGGTTTGAAAGACCAAAAAACAAAGTGGAAGACGGGCATAATGGTTGTATGCCCGGTATATCTGTGCTTCCATGTCACGATGGTGCCAGGATTAGATGTCTGTAATGCATGCATGAATTTAGGCAACTGTCTATATGATTCATCCCAATCACCGAATACCATTTTAATTGTCTTTGCCCTTGCATGCCACGCCTTCTTGTATGATACACTATAGTTCATGGTCTTTTTTATATCTTCGATGACATTCTTAATTGGCATATCAGGTTCATTCTGCATACAACAATCAAATATGAGTTGGATTATCTGGATGTGAACACTATAAACAAACAAATATGTATATATATGTAAACATTTATTTTTTATACTAACCGCAACTTGTCCCAAAATATGAGAAGCAATGTAACTGAGCTAATATTAGTGTGGGTCCCTGTTCATTCGTGGGTATAAACAATGGTGAGGACCCTGTCGCTTAATTTCAAAAGACCATGTTTCCTACTAAGAGATGCACGCAACCACCAAGCTGATGCGTGCTTGCAAGCAGACACCCACAGGTCTCACTTGGAGGTTACGACCTTATACTCTCGATTATTTGTTGTATGGTACAATTTCACAGCATGTAGAAGTTGCTTCTTATCAACAAAAACCATTCCTCTGTCCAACTCTAGATTTTCAGCGCTCCAGATCCGGTTACGGGGAACGACATCACGGGTACTAATGTCAAAATCACCACCCATGTGAATGTTGTCATAGAAAGGGATTTCAACTCTAGGTGGAATGGGGGCATTTTCAACGTCAACAGGAGCCTGGGCATCATATTCTTCATCATCATCATCATCTGATCCGCCTAATACATTTTCTTCATCACACATTTCATTGTCATCATCGTTTAGGGCGACATCAGACCGTACATGTCATCGACAAGAACCGCACCTCGTTCATCGTTTGACCATATTACCAAAGAACTTCAACCGGAGTGGTATGATGGTCGCATGGGCACATCTTGTGTGTTATTGTCAAATTCATAACCATATCCACCATGTGAACTTGATTCTACACCATGGCCCTGAAATGATTGTTATGTGTAGCCCAGTGGATAACATTGATCTGAGTCATACATAGGAGACTGAAACGCTGTTGTGTCAATCCCATGCGTCAGTAATGTAGTGAACGGACGAGAATCCATCTGTGTCATGTTCGGGATATTCTGTACAATCTCTTTCTCAATGTAGACTTCCAAACAATTTGGCACTTGAAAATTTGCACCGATACTTAATGCGGTGTTCAACGCCTCATCATCATTGATCGGTAATATCTTGTATTTGCTGTGTTGTTGCCACTGGCGATAAGGATATCTACATTTGAAGGTTAATCGGACACTTTCCCCGTAACTTGCCACCTTTGATGTAAACATCTCCTCTAAATTGCTAAGCGTGGTGCCAATTTGCACCGCATATATCCCTTTCGGCTCAGCATCATATGATACGCCTTCATCGGGATCCCGAATTATGTTTCCCCCCCCCCTCAGATTATTAAATTCACTCGCTTCCATTTTTTTTTTAATTTCACTGAGAGATGTATAAGTACTATATAGCAACTTTGTGGTGTAAGGTGTTAGCCCATAACTGATTTGTTGTTAGTTGGTTGTAATTAGTTCGTGACAGCTGGCATTAGAAAGATAAGTCTGTTTGGGTCTAGTTTAGTTGAGGCTCAGAATATATAAAAACCTAAGTTGTATTGTTTTCTGTCTCAAGAAATTAATAATGAAAGCTAGTTCTTCATTTTTCTTTCTTATTCTTCTCTACTTCCTGGTTTTCTATCAGTAGAAGCTGTTCTTTCATGGTATCAGAGCTTCAAGACCAACTAACAATGGCAACTTCTCTGTCAACAGCCGTTCCACTTGATTCTACAGCAGCAATGAAATCCATACATCAGAGTCTAATATTCTTACTCTCAAATATGTCAAATCTTATTTTGATTAAATTGGATTCTTCAAATTTCATTTTGTGGAAATATCAGATTACATCGATTCTTCGTGCTTATGATCTCCTAGGGTTTATAGATGGATCCAAACACCATTTCCTTTGTTAGATGCCTTTTGTGCTTATCATGATAGGTTTGGGAAGCGACATTTTGTCATGCCCAAGTACTATCGAGATCCATGTGGTTTGGTGGAGGATCCATCAGAGAATCAAACAGGATATGGTTATGCAAATGCTAGACTTCTGAAGTGGCCCACACTATTTATAGAGCGAGTGCAAAATGAAAGATTATGTCGGGAAAGACGACTGAAGGTGCCAAAAGCACGTTCTGTTGAGATCCAAAAGGAAGATCTTGAAAATGTTAATCGACTATGTCAAAGACTACAACGTGAGATTTCTCAAATGGGCCGTAGGTTGGCCCGCGATATGCAGCTACTCATAGTTAAGAAGGATGCCCAGAAGAACAGAACAGAACCAGATGTTGCGGCCATCAAGGGTATCATGGAGAATCCTGAACTTGTCTCGATTAATCGAGCTTCGGATTGTTCGGACTCGGAGCCACCGCCGATTTAAGCCTAATTAGGTGTTATGTTATGTTTATGCTTAAGTCTATGTTTATGTATTGTGTCTGTCAAATGTTACGGCTATTAATATGCAATATTAGGTCATGAATCAAGTGTTTAACTGTGTAACGGTTATGTTTATGTGTTGTGTGGTCAGTTCAGGGTGTCCAGGATGTATGTAATGTGTGTTCAGTTCATGGTGTCCAGAATGTATTTTTGTGGGAGAATTATGTACAGACTACCTATGTAGCGAAAACTATTACATTTGCAATTTCAGTTATGTTGTTTTCATGCCTATATGAGTATTTAGTAAAGTACTGACTTCGGCAATATTATGTATTAAGTATTATTACAAAAATGTTGACAAAATTTATTTTAGGAGCTCTCGCTGTAGCCTTCGTCTTCTTGGCCTACTCCGCGGTGGTCTTCGCGTCTCACCCTTCTTCGTTGCTCGTCGAGCTGCACAGTGTGTGGGTGTGCTTCGGACTGTAGAGCATGCATATCACATTCTAACACATAACAAAGACGAAACAAAAAAATAAATTTTCTAAATGAAAACGAGTACAACACGTTTTTACTAAACTAGTTTACTAAACTGGTTTTTTCAATTACATTCTCACCTTCTAACCCAAAACAAAGACAAAAGAATAAATATATATGTATGTTTAAATGAAAAGCAAAAATAATTTTCTAAATAAAACCTTCTAACTCAAAACAAAGACAAAAGAATAAATATATATGTATGTTTAAATGAAAACGGCTTTCGTAAAGCCAAAATAATTTTCTAAATAAAACCTTCTAACTCAAAACAAAGACAAAAGAATAAATATATATGTATGTTTCAATGAAAACGGCTTTCGTAAAGCCAAAATAATTTTCTAAATAAAACCTTCTAACCCAAAACAAAGACAAAAGAATAAATATATATGTATGTTTAAATGAAAATGGCTTTCGTAAAGCCAAAATAATTTTCTAAATAACACATTCTAACCCAAAACAAAGACAAAAGAAAAAAAAAATTACATGAAAACGATTTTAGTAAAGTCAAAAAAAAAATTATTAATTACATTATCACCTTTTAAACAAAACAAACACAAAACAATAAACAAAAAAAAAAATTACATTAAAACAACTTCCGTAAAGACGAAAAAAAAAATTGAATTACATTTTCTAAATCAAAACAAAGACAAAAGAAAAAATAAAAAATTTAACATGACAACGGCTTCAGTAAAGCAAAATAAATGAACATGATTGGCTTAATAATATCTAAATCAATATGATTTTAAAATTATATATATGAAAAATAGTATGTAAAATTAATATATGAAAAGAGGTTTTTTTCATATTATGTAAAATTTATGAATTACACATTCTAAATCAAAACAAAAACAAAAGAAAAAAATATATATTTTAACATGACAATGGCTTTAGTAAAGCCAATTTCAATTTTATAGAGTGTAAACATGTGGCCCATTTATGTTTTTTTCTTTTGTTTTATATTGTAAATAGCGTTTATTTCCAAAAAAATTTCTGTTAAAAATGAATAGCGTTTTCTTTCAAAAAATTATCTGTTAAAAGCGCTATTAGGGATAACGTTTTCTTCCAAAAATGTTTCTGTTAAAAGCGCTATTAAAAATAGCGTTTTCTTCCAAAAAAATTTTCTGCTAAAAGCGCTATTAGCAATAGCGTTTTCCTGGGAAAATTTTTTGCGTTAAAATCGCTATTAGCAATAGCGTTTTTCTGCCAACAAAGTTTTGTTCTAAAAGCGTTGTTCTCAACAGCGTTTTCTTCTGGAAAAAATTTCACACTATAAGCGCTATTTATAATAGCGAATTCTTAATCAAAATCGCTATTTGTAATAGCAATTTTACTGTTCATCTAATTTTAAGCTCCTAACAGTAAAAGCGCGAATAGAAATAGCGCTTTAACTTAGTTTTAGAATTCCGTCAGAAATTGGCCTAGTTTGGAAAATCCAATGCAAAAAGGGCTTATTTTGGGAAAAGCCTCACGAATCAAGGCCATACGCGACAAACTCTCAGTTGTTTCAATCTCTGTTGACAGTGAAGAATTATTACACACGGCACTAAAAGGAGGCTTTTCCCAAAATAAGCCTTTTTTGCATTGGATTTCCCAAACTAGGCCAATTTCTGACGGAATTCCAAAACTAAGTTAAAGCGCTATTTCTATTCGCGCTTTTACTATTAGGAGCTTAAAATTGGATGAACAGGAAAATCGCTATTACAAATAGCGATTTTGATTAAGAATTCGCTATTACAAACAACGCTTTTAGAACAAAACTTTGTTGTAAAAACGCTATTGCTAATAGCGCTTTTAACACAAAAAATTTTTCCCAGGAAAACGCTATTGCTAATAGCGCTTTTAACAGAAACATTTTTTGGAAGAAAACGCTATTTCTAATAGCGAGTTCATTTAAATGAAAACGCTTTTTGAATCAGCGTTTTAACGTGCTTATATCTGAAGCCCTCCCCCTTCTCATTTGCATACGTTTCAGACTTAGGTTTTTCGGCTCTCGCCTCACTCTCCATCTCTCAGCCTCTCCATCATCACTCACTCTCCATCTCTCACTCTCCTCCATCTCAGACTCACTCGATCGGCTCAGGTGCTCTCTCTACTCTCTCTGCTCTGCTCTCGGCTCTCGGTCTCTGCCTCTCTCTGCTCAGGTCTCTCTCCGTGGTATGATATAAACCCTAATTTTATGTATTGAGTTTTTGTGTTTGTGAAACTGTGACATTAACCCTAATTTTTGTGTTTTTATGTATTTAGTACTTAGGGTTTTACATGTGAATTATTAAATGTGTGGTATTCTGAAATTAGGGTTTATGAAATTAGGGTTATGAAATGTGTGGAATTGTGGTTATGAAATTAGGGTTTGGAATTTTTGAAATCGTAAATTTGAATTTGTGGAATTTTTTTGCTTTTGAATTTTTGGATGTTGCTTGTGAATTGAATATGGTTATGATTGTTTATGCTTTATCGCTGTGGTTTTGGTTATGAAATTAGGGTTCGATATCGATTGTTCACATTATTAGGATTGTTCAAATTAGGATGACTTTTTAGGGTTTGATTGTTCACGTATATAAATTAGGATCACATTATCGAATTGTTCACTCGTTAAATTAGGATATGGTTGTTGAATATGGTTTGATTGTTCACTCTGTTAAATTAGGATCACATTATCGATTGTTCACGTTATTAATCGGTTCTAATGCTTTTGAATGTTTATGCTTTTGAATCATAAATCAGTTTGGAATTTTTTAATTTTTAAAATTTTTCAAATAAATCATAAATATGAGAATTGAGAATTGAAATTTGGAATGATGAAATTAAGTAATTCATATAATGTCATATTATGAAATTCATATAATTGAGAATTGAGAATTGAGAATTTAGAATTGAGAATTGAGAATTGAGAATTGAAATTACGAAATGTTTATATTTTGAAATTTGAAATAAGAAATTGGAATTTTGAAATTATGCTTGTGAATCAAAATGTCTATATTTTGAATATTGAATAAACCAACGTACATTTGTTGAATTGGAAATTGTTTTTTTTTTTTTGCTTGTTAAGAGGAATTAAAAGGAAATTAGGGTTTGAAATTAGGGTTTTAAAAGTAATTTTTTTTAATTAAGAATTGCGATTAAAAAATCCGAAATTCATATAATTGATAATTGTTAATGTCATATTATGAAATTCATGTAATTGAGAATTGTTGAATTCAAATTATGAAATGTCTATATTTTGAAATTTGAAATCAGAAAATGGAATTTTGAAATTATGCTTGTGAGTTTTTTTTTTTTTGCTTGTTAAGAGGAATTAAAAGGAAATTAGGGTTTGAAATTAGGGTTTTAAAAGTAATTTTTTTTAATTAAGAATTGCGATTAAAAAATCCGAAATTCATATAATTGATAATTGTTAATGTGATATTATGAAATTCATGTAATTGAGAATTGTTGATTTGAAATTATGAAATGTCTATATTTTGAAATTTGAAATCAGAAAATGAAATTTTGAAATGATGCTTGTGAGTTTTTTTTTTTTGCTTGTTAAGAGGAATGAAAAGGAAATTAGGGTTTCAAATTATGGTTTTAAAAGTAATCTTGTTTAATTAAGAATAAAATTAGAAAAAATTGAAATTCATATAATTCGTAATTGTTAATGTCATATTACGAAATTCATGTAATTGAGAATTGTTGATTTGAAATTATGAAATGTCTATATTTTGAAATTTGAAATCAGAAAATGGAATTTTGAAATGATGCTTGTGAGTTTTTTTTTTTTTTTTGCTTGTTAAGAGGAATGAAAAGGAAATTAGGGTTTCAAATTATGGTTTTAAAAGTAATCTTGTTTAATTAAGAATAAAATTAGAAAAAATTGAAATTCATATAATTCGTAATTGTTAATGTCATATTACGAAATTCATGTAATTGAGAATTGTTGATTTGAAATTATGAAATGCTATATTTTGAAATTTGAAATCAGAAAATGGAATTTTGAAATGATGCTTGTGAGTTTTTTTTTTGCTTGTTAAGAGGAATGAAAAGGAAATTAGGGTTTCAAATTATGGTTTTAAAAGTAATCTTGTTTAATTAAGAATAAAATTAGAAAAAATTGAAATTCATATAATTCGTAATTGTTAATGTCATATTACGAAATTCATGTAATTGAGAATTGTTGATTTGAAATTATGAAATGTCTATATTTTGAAATTTGAAATCAGAAAATAGAATTTTGAAATGATGTTTGTGAGTTTTTTTTTTGCTTGTTAAGAGGAATGAAAAGGAAATTAGGGTTTCAAATTATGGTTTTAAAAGTAATCTTGTTTAATTAAGAATAAAATTAGAAAAATTGAAATTCATATAATTCAGAATTGTTAATGTCATATTACGAAATTCATGTAATTGAGAATTGTTGATTTGAAATTATGAAATGTCTATATTTTGAAATCAGAAAATGGAATTTTGAAATAATGCTTGTGAGTTTTTTTTTTTGCTTGTTAAGAGGAATGAAAAGGAAATTAGGGTTTCAAATTATGATTTTAAAAGTAATCTTGTTTAATTAAGAATAAAATTAGAAAAAATTGAAATTCATATAATTCGTAATTGTTAATGTCATATTACGAAATTCATGTGATTGAGAATTGTTGAATTCGAATTATGAAATGTCTATATTTTGAAATTTGAAATCAGAAATTGAAATTTGGAAATTATGCTTGTGAATGAAAATGTCTATATTTTTTG
The DNA here is from genome assembly GCA_025200525.1 of Camellia lanceoleosa. Taxonomy (NCBI): domain Eukaryota; kingdom Viridiplantae; phylum Streptophyta; class Magnoliopsida; order Ericales; family Theaceae; genus Camellia; species Camellia lanceoleosa. Next base: position 122,888,371 of record CM045763.1, on the reverse strand, counting down.
AATCAAATTATGGTTCAGAACTTGTTAATGTCTAATTTCTACAAAATATAATTATTAAACAAAAAAATATTTAATTTTGAATGTATTTGATTAAAAAAATATTTAATTTTCTCTCCATGAAAAGATCATGTTCTCTCAAGTAAAAGATCATGTTCTCTGAAATATTTAATTTTGACTCTATTTTATTCAAAAGAAAAATTTTTATTGGTTTCTCAAAATATTTAATTTTGACTGTATTTTATTCAGAAGAAATATTTTTATTGGTTTCTCAAAATATTTAAATTTGACTCTATTTGATTTAAATAAAAAAATTTTGGTTTAATTTCGTTTGGTTTATTTCACTATATTTGGGGTCAGGCACCCAAAATATGATTAAAAAATTTAATGAGCTGAATTTGTAATACATATAATAGCATTGTAGTACAAATTAAAATTTCCTCAAAAAACTGAACTAAATTTGAAAAAGTTTTTGAAATGGGTATTGAACGAACTGACTTATCGTCTTTTCCACTTTGTGATTGTCCACTACCATTGAAAAGGAAAATGTAAACATTATGTTTTAATAATTTTTATTTATATTTGTATAATTAGAAGTCATTATTAGACTAGTTACAATATATGCATGAAAAGAGTCTTAAATTATTTTAATTAATAGTCCATCGCAATTTCGTACGTACGAAGGGAAAAAAAAAATTGGCACTTTGATGGGTAAGCCTGTGTTTTGTAATACCAAATAATTGGTACGGATGGCCCGATAGATTCACATGGATAACTATCCAAAATGTAGTCCATACATTTAACCACCAACTTCAATTTAATTATCTCTAATTTTTGGCCATTATAAATTATGTCTGTAATTATTTTTTTGTTTTTGTATGTGTAAGAAAAAAAAGGAGTAAATAAATTAAATTTTTTTCTTACTTTTCAGAACGATCCAAAATGATCCAAAATGAGCTTTTTGTTTTAATTTTATAAGAAAGCCTGTATGACCTCTACAAAATGGACGAGGGTTACTAGTTCACATAGGAAATAACTTTGTCATTAAGGTCGGTAATGACACATGTTTGAGCAAATCAAATTAACTTATATTTTCCATAAATCTGAACAATTACATCACCAGGTTGAACAAGTTGAGACACAAATATATAGTTGACAAAATACAAATTGAATTAATGTTTCACCTCTACAGTTCCTTCAACCCTGGAAAATATAAATTGACAAAAAATTAGAGGGTTACTTTTATTTGTGACTTCTGCAAATTTTAATGTTTTTTTAATGTTTATTTTACAAGTAGAATTCGATATATGTATATTGTTGATATTTTAATATTTATTGTTTCATTGAAGCAAGTATATGGCAACTGTTCCAATTATCTTTTACTGGGGGGGAAACATAATTCGGGATCCCGATGAAGGTGTGTCATATGATCTTTGAACCGAAAGGATATATAGGGTGCAACTTGGCACCACACTTGGCAATTTGGAAGAGATGTTTATGTCCAAGGTCGCAACTTACGGGGAAACAGTCCGATTGATCTTCAAATGTAGATATCCTTATCGCCAGTGGCAAGCAACCAGCAAATACAAAATATTACCGATAAATGACGATGAGGCGTTGAACACCGTTTTAAGTATCGGTGGAAATTTCGAACCACCAAATTGTTTGGAAGTGTACATTCAGAAAGAGGTTGTACAGAATCTTCCGAATATAACACAGATGGATTCACATCCGTTCACTACATTGCTGACACATGGGATTGACACAACAGCATTTCAGTCTCCTATGTATGAGTCAAATGAATGTTATGCAGCTGGCTACACACAACAGACATTTCATGGCCATGGTGGAGAATCAAGTTCACGTGGTGGATACGAGACTGAATTTCACAATAACACCCAAGATGTGTCCACCTATAGCCATCATACGACTCCAGTTGAAGTTGCTGGTAATATGGCTGAAACGGTTAATTCTGTGCAGTTTGCTGACAGTGACATGTACGGTCCTGATGTCGCCCTAGACAATGATGAGAATGAAATGTGTGATGAAGAAAATTTATTGGGCGGATCAGATGATGATGATGATGAAGAAGATGATGTCGACGCTCCCGTTGATATTCAGAATGCCCCCATTCCACCTAGACCTGAAATCCCTTTGTATGAAAACATTCACATGGGTGGTGATTTTGACATTACTAACCGCGATGTCGTTCCCCGTAACCGAATCTGGAATGCTGAAAATCCAGAGTTGGACAAAGGGATGGTCTTCGTTGATAAGAAGCAACTCGTACATGCTGTGAAATTGTACCATGCAACAAATAATCGAGAGTATAAAGTCGTAACCTCCAAGCGAGACGTTTGGGTGTGTGCTTGCAAGCATGACTGTAGATGGTGGTTGCGTGCATCTCTTAGTAGGAGACATGGTCTTTTTGAAATAAAGCAGTATAGGGGTCCTCACCATTGTTTATACCCACGAATGAACAGGGACCACACAAATATTAGCTCCAGTTACATTGCTTCTCATCTTTTGGGACAAGTTGCGGTGAGTATACAAAATAAATGTTTACATTTATATACACATTGTTTGTTTAAAGTGTTCACACCAAAATTGTTTGTTTAAAGTGTTCACACCAAAATAATCTGACTCATAGGTATTGTTGTATGCAGAACGAACCTGATATGCCCATTAAGAATGTCATCGAAGATATAAAAAAGTCCATGAACTATACTATATCATACAAGAAGGCGTGGCATGCAAGGGCAAAGGCAATTAGAATGGTATTCGGGGATTGGGATGAATCATATATGATGTTGCCTAAATTCATGTATGCATTACAAACATCTAATCCTGGCACCATCGTGCAATGGAAGCATAGATATACCGGAAATACAACCATTATGCCCGTCTTCCACTTTGTTTTTTGGTCTTTCAAACCCGTCATCGATGGATTCAGACATTGTAGGCCTGTTATAACCATAGATGGTACATTCTTATACGGGAAATACACTGGTGTGTTGCTTGTAGCAACGATTGTCACTGCCAATGGCAAAGTACTACCGCTTGCATTTGCTGTTGTCGACAGGGAGAGTTTGGAGTCTTGGTCGTTCTTCATTTCAAATATCAAGGAACATATTGTCATGGACCGACAGGGAGTGACTTTGATATCCGATCGAGCTGAGAGTATTTTAGCTGCTGTTAGGCGGCATTGGTTGAATCCCTCGCTCCAATTTGTTGGATATCATCATCGCTCCCTTCGACATGTTTGTAGTAACTTTAACACTACGTTCAAAAATAAGGAGCTGAAACAACTTCTATGGAAAGCAGGAAGTGCTCATCAACGACGAAAGTGTAATGGTTACTTACAACAAATACAGGCTATTGACCAAGAAGCCATCACTTGGGTTTACAAGATGAATCCTGAGGAGTGGGCCCTTTCGTATGACGGTGGACATCGGTGGGGGGTATTGACTAGCAATGATGCAGAGTGCTTCAATAGCGTCTTGAAAGGTGCAAGGAACTTACCTATCTCAGCTATGGTTGAATTTACATTTCGGCGGCTTGTAAAATATTTTGACGAGATGGGAGCCCAAGCTGAACTAGATGTACGAAATGAGTTCCAATACCCTAGAGAGATGCAAAAAACTATTGAGGATGGCATCGCAAGGGCAAATACTTTCAAGTTGATATCATATGACAGGTTAGTTTGTAATATAAATGAAATTATTGTTATTATGTTGTCAATTTAACTACACCTAAAAACATGAACTTCATTAGTTTGTATTACAATTTTTTTATAGGCCCCGCCGCGTGTTTGAGGTGCAAACATCTTTTCGCCATGGACGAGGTCGCAATACACAAATTGTGCGGATGAATCAACCCACGCGGTTGCCAGGGAAATATGAGATACGACACTATCCATGTTCTCATATGCTCACTGTAATGTCTGAATGCGGTGACAATCCATTCGAGTACGTTGATTTAGTATATAGGCTTCATGTATACATGAGGGTTTGGGAAACTAAATTCAATCCAATACCGCATCAAAATTATTGGGCTGATCCACAGTGGACTTTAATGCCTAATGTACTGCGTCTGCGACAAGTGAAACGGGGTCGTACATCTATGTCTCGTATTCCGAATGAGATGGACATATCAGATAGGCGTATGGCCGCTTCGTTGCGGAGTGCCAAAGCAGACAGTCATGACAAAGTAACATGTCCCACATGACTTGGTCGATGAAGACTATGTAATACTTACATATTGTAATAGATCTTTTTGTAATTCTTTATTTGTAATAGATCATTTTATTTTCTTTTGTAATTCATTATTTGTAAATGGGGTCGTACATTTAATAGAACATTTTTTATTTGTAATAGATCATTTCTATTGTTTAATTCTTTATATATTGTAATTGTTTGATTTCCTTGACAAAATTTACAACTAACATAGTAAACAAATAAATTAAACTAAATGACAATGCAAAAACATTTAACTATACCACATAGCCCTATAGTTTTTATTCTCTACTTCATTGAAAATGTTTATTACAGAATTTTATTTAAAATCACATAGTTCTTCTATCATTTTAAGATTTTAATATTTCGACTGATGCAAGCATTTTGTACATTTACAATTTATGAATTACATGTACGTAATTTACAAATTTTATACTTTATTGCAAAACAAAAATTACAAAATCAATAATGAAGTTTTGTCGAATATGCCATAAATGTACGAAGTTTTGTCAAATATGTCAAAATCAGTAATGAGGTTATGTCAAATATGCCAAAATCAACAATGAAGTTTTGAAAAAAAATTATCATTATTAAATTTTGTCCATTTATTTGTTCATTTTTTTGTCCAAAATCAACAATCATTTTTCTGTAAATATTGACATACAAAAACTATCCACATGTTATTGGTCATTATTAAGCTTATGTAACGGAGATCGTAAAATGATTTTGTAAAAGATTTGTATATTACTCCGAAGCATAGATAACGATAGGTTATGTTGAATTGCTTATCATATTTAATGGCACATAATATGCAAAATTCAGATTTTAGTGAATTGCTTCCATGTTAATGGCACACAAATTTATACTTTTAAAATTATCGACCACATTTGTTTTCCAAGTCGTCATGTACATAATAATTTGAGCTTAATTGATATAGTTAAATTACATGCTCATCAATACAGTTTTTCAAAATGTATTTGTTTTTCAACTGTACAGGCTTCATGGCACATCTACCTGATGAGGTTCCCCTTTTGAGTCTTCCACATCGGGCTGACAGTATATGGGAGGACCCGGTATGCAATAACGTTTGTTGGACTTTACGCTTACAATGAAAATACACTGCATTTTGTTTTTGATTTCCTTGATAATGCTATAATTTAAACTACTCATTACATTATGCAGGACTGTGCACGCAGTGGTGGCATGCCGCGGGAGATTCCACCGTGGGATCGTCCTGTGGACCAGAGTGTCTTGCAGTGTCTACTACGCATGGGATTCTATGGTGTATATCGTATAGGCCATATCAGACTAGACCACCCACTCATTACTGCTCTCGTCGAGAGATGGCGCACAGAGACTCATACATTTCATTTCCCGATCGGTGAGGCCACCGTCACATTGCAGGACGTATCTGTCCTATACGGTCTACGGATTGATGGGCGAGCAGTTACTGGACTTGACCCATCATTGACGACGGAGCAGTGGATAGCCCTCTGTGCTGAGCTATTGGGACTAGCACCTACACCTGCAGACTTACAGGCAGGTAGAGTGAGGGTGAGGTGGCTGTCCGAGCATTTTCAGGGCGATCTTCCAGATCATGCTCCAGATGAGTTAGTACAGCAGCATGCGCGAGCATATATTCTGTGGCTTATTGGGGGGGTACTTCTCCCTGATAAGTCACAGAACCTGCTCAAGCTGATGTATTTGCCACTGTTGAGAGACATTGACGACATCGGCCAGTACAGCTGGGGCGCCGCGGCTTTGGCATGCTTGTATAGGATGTTATGTCGAGCCACTCAGGTGGGTGTGACTCAGATCGGAGGACCCCTTGTCTTGCTACAGGTTAGTAAGAATTTGATTACATGTCAATTCATATTGTATGGCATATATCAGTATTGTAATTGCGTTGAAACTATTGCAGATTTGGGCGTGGGAGAGATTGATTCGCATTGCCCCGTCTAGGCGGCAACTAGTTGCTCCTGGTGAGGTTCCCATCGGGCAGGGAGACATGCAGTTGCCGGCCGGACCTCGAGGTAGCCGGTGGAGGGTTGACATGAGCCACGAGGTCGTGTCGACCCACGTAGTCGTCGTGTATAGAGACCAGCTTGACCGGATGATCGACGGCGAGGTATCAAATTTAAATACCTAAATTTTAACTGTCATATGGAGTGTATATGTTTATGAGCGATTTTTAATAGACTTGTCGTTATTGTAGTTTATCTGGCAGCCTTATGCTGATGTCCTCCATACGCTCCCAGACTACTGCCGACTAGGTGAGGATATATGGATGGCGAGAGTACCACTCATTTGCTTTGACGTGGTTGAGTGGCATCTCCCTGATCGTGTCCTCCGACAGTTTGGTCGGGTCCAGGCCGTGCCGGATCGGTGTGACACCGAGTGGCGGTTGCATGCGACTGATAGACGTGGCCGAGCCAGCACTGACTGGAGTGTGCATCATCTGCGATACATACAGTTGTGGGATGCCCGTCGCGACACTATTGTACAGGCTGACTGGAGCGATGGAGTCCTCCCCTCTCCCGACCCTTACATGTTGTGGTATCGGCGACATACACACCTACTTGCTTGTCGATGTCGAGCCACATGTCCGGAGTTGGGCCTTCTCTCGAGGCATTGGTGAGTATCGTACTATATGTCAGATAATTGTTAATATCATAATTGATTATTTTCAGTCAACTATAGCCTAATATATCTGATTTTTTGTTCAGGTGGTTCGAGCTGGGAGGTCATATCACTTGGCTGAGGACGCCATTTTCAGACGTGATGGACAGCTTGGTCTGCAGGCCCTTGTAGAGATCAGAGAGTTATTGTACGAGGGGATCCAGCATGCCCATCGGGTAGATCGTCTGCATTTTGGGGACTACGGTGTATCCAAAGGCAAGAACTGCTCTGCACACATCGATCCGTCACGTCGATGCCTCCGACTTCAGTCACCCCACCGCATGATATCCCATACATTTCTCCATATTCCCCACACGTACATCTTACCCAGCATGCTGACCCTGACCCTGACCCTGATTGGTCACCGCCCCGCTTCATGCATGATGTTGTTACCCCACCCACCCAGTTACAGCCTGCTTTCCTGGGTAGTACTTCGACCGCGCCCCGGTTCATTGATGATGTTGTTACCCCACCCACCCAGTTACCACCTACTTCTCTGGGGACTACTTCGACCGCGCCCAGGAGTACACATGATGCAGTTCTCACTGACATCTCCCACATTGATGATGAGGCCCATATTGAGCCCCCCCCAGAGCGCGAGTGAGAGGCCGAGGTTATGGTCGTGGGGGACGTCGCGGCCGAGGTCGGGGTGCGGGCAGAGGCAGAGGTCGGGGTCCAGCTGCAGATCGTGATACAGTTGCAGCAGATGAGGGAGTGGGAGTTTCACAGCTCACAGCAGTATCTGATCTGCAGGCACAGGCAGGATCGGGGGCATCAGATGCAGGAGAGGGGGGGTCACACTCACAGGCTCCACAGGCAGTCAGTGGAGGGCCGCATGCAGGGGAGGGAGTGCCAGATATTCAGAGAGTCTACCGTAGGAGACCGAGGAGGGAGATCCACGGTCGGGGTTGTGGGACTGGGGGCAGGTTAGGGCATTAGCGGTTGCGATATGGACTATATAGGTTTTTTTTTTCTATATTTTTTTTTATGTGTCAAACATTTACAGCTGATGTAAGTGTCATACTTATTTATTCGCAATTATAATTTCACAATTTTTTATTCTTATTTATATTGGTGAATCACACAAATCTCTTTCACATCTCTACCCCTCTCTCATTATCCGTAGTCTGTGCATTATTTATAGTAATTTACGATTTTTCCTCAAATTTACAAATTGAGACAACCATTTATAAAATTGAAGTTTAAATAAATTTGATACAACCATTTATGTTTATTTTTAGGAAAACATAAATTATAAACGCGTTTGGTTTGAACAAAACGTGTAAAGAAGCTATAAAAAATATGTTTGTTCAAGGCTAAAAATAATTGAAATATCTCGCTTCATTGATAAGTCATGGATAAGCATTACAAATTGCATGCATTACAGAAATGCCCTGGGCGTTCATCCAAACAATTTCATTCATTATCATCATCATCTGACATCTCAATATCAGATTCATACATAACATCCATGCTCCAGGCGTAGTACTGGTGTGCATCATCCATTAACCCATCTTCGGCACGCTCATTTGCGGTCTTCATTAGTCCGGACCTTTGCAAACGTTGGGTCATGCGATTAACCTCGTCGCGGATACGATGCAATGCCCTTTGCAACAACTGTGGAGTGTCAGTTGGCATACGCATGGCTAACCGGCGAGGAAATTTAAGATTAACTTCACGGCATAGCTCAACGAGAACGTTTGCTCGAGTTTTGCGAAATTCCCACTCAGCTCTCATGGTATTGACGGTGGCACGTGAGTAACGCAAATTTGGATTTAATGGGTATTGAAATTCATCTCCATCTGCAACCCAATAGCGACCCATTGCTGAATATAGATCAACCACCGTATATGTCATGATGATATCGCTAGAAATAGCTGTAAAACTTTTGTTGTGGTATGCTACGATATTTATACCATATATACACATGGTAGCTGTATGTATGCATGCAATTATTGTAAACAACTATGACAACTATGCATTAGAGTTGTCACGTCAACTTTGATGACCTGAACAACTATGCATCAACTTGATAGGAGTTGTCACTTCGACTTTTATGAATTGCATAATTTATTGTTATTTGAAAACAAAAAGTAAAAATATTGTGAAACAATATTTCAACAAATTAATAAATACATGAACGGTTGTTTTTTTAAATTTGTCAACCACCGTATATGTCATGAAAAATATTTTAACAGTTGTTTTAATAAATAAATTAATTAATAAAATTTGTGAACAATTGACAAATATAACTGAACACAGCCTGAATTTTGACTACAATATTGCATTGAAATATACTTACAATTTGAAGTACTAAAATATTTTAATTGATTATAATATTTTGTCTGAACCAATTTATGAGCATTTCCTGTTCGATCACATGCATGCCACTGACCTTATCCAGTGCATTCGGCTGTCAGGACTCCACTTTTGTCAAGTCATGAACGAATCAAAGGCCTGTAGCATCGGCTATTGTGCCGCAGAAGCAGTGACTTTGTGCATTGATGCAATGATGCATGTCACTTTATGCAGTGGTGCAGTAATGCATGTGACTTTCTGACTTTGCCATGCTTGTATACGTTGTGACTTTTTCCCTCACATTACGTGATGCATGTGACTTCTGCATTGCAACTTACATGCTTTGTTTTTTCTTTACATTTTAGAATTCATCTGAGTCACATTATTACGACTGTGAAAAGAAGCAGAAAATGCTATTATGTTGATAAAAAAACATGATGGACGGTTGTGTAATGACAATGAAAATTGGATGACTGTGAAGTTAATTAAATGAAAATCAGAAAAAATATAGGCACCAATGTTCCAATCGTGTTTACGTAGCAAGTGACCATTTTATTATGTTGGTGAGAAAAACAGTGATAATTTATTTGACAATGCATTTTGTTTTATTTGACAATGCACTGCTCGAATATGAAGGGATTGCATTGTCATTCTGTGGCCTGCAATTATGATTTTATCTGACAACCACGTCCGTGACTATATCACAGGTACACAAAGTCACGGGTAATCAAAATTACATGAAATGAATAACAACAAATAATATCACGTGTATCACTTATTCCATACTGCCCTAGCACCACTATGATGTCTATAAATACCCCAGTATGATGTTTGTTGAAGTCATAACAAAAGTAATATATATACAATTACTATTATTATTATTTTTTTTGTGTTATTAACAATGTCTTCAAGAGGTGCAGGAAGTTCACGCCAGCAAAGAAATCCGAAAGTGTGGCTGCTACCTCCATTTACGTATGACTACAAGAGCGAAAAGTACTCGAGTCCGAAGGATTATTATGCTGGTATCCGAGCAGAATGGGCGTTCAGGGTAACGGAGCAAGAAGGATTGTATAATGATCTACGTAACCTTGGGGCACCGGTACCTCATCGTCGTTCATTGACCATGCCTAGACGAAATGTGAGTGACTATGAAAAGCGATTAGCGTAATTAAGAAGGAGAACAACAGAATGTTGATGCGGAGATGTCGACATTTCATGCTTCAGCTAGCCACTGAAATGGCAGAAGCAAGCAACAGAGATTTGACAATGGTTGAGCGAAATAATGTCTTAAACAATGAAAAATATCTCTCTGACTACTACATGTCAGATGAGGAATAAGAAATCAAACACCGTTATCTTTCATATGTTCGTTACTGGAGTGTAAGACAATGTTGTTGTTGGTCTAACGTACGGATGTATTTCAAGTATTTCTTTTATGAACCTGAAGTTTATGAAATAACTACATTTATAACTACACATTTATGAGTTCATGACTTTCTTTATTGAATTGCAATTAGTTAATGAATGTTCTGGATTAATGAATGGATTAATGTATGTTCAATTATGTGAATACTTAAAACACATAAAATAGATCAGGCAACTCGGACAAAAGGTTCCCTTAACTGGGGCTGCTGAAATAGGGATGAATTTACAACGAATTTCAATCTCCATCGGGGAAGAAGAAAGAGTCACCTTCCAATTCTTGAAAGTTCAGTAAAAATGATGACTCTGGTAATGAATGAGGGGTTGACAGAAAAGTAAACTCGGTGAAACGAACTACCGGCTTCAATAGCACAAAAAACATAACAGGTAGGTCGGTGAATAGCTTCCCAAATGACAACAACAATTCAAATAGTCATACTTTTCAATGAAATACAAATAGTAGGTCGTAACATTGCGTAGCTAAGTGAAACACAACATTGGCTACATAAGCTTCATTTTTTCACACATTGAGTAGTCAAATTGTGGAGACATTTGTCAGTATATGCAGATGGATTGTGAATTCATGTGACCTGGTGCACAGGCTTTGGTTTTCTCGATTTGTTGCTCGACTTTTGTATTACAGTGACAACTTATCTCTTATTGACATAGGTGGGATTCCCAACTCAGAAAGTCACATGGCAACAGTGAATTCACTGATTTACCTTACTGGCAGCATACCTTTATTTTGTCCTTATATGCAGATGGATTGTCAAGTCATGTGACTTGGTGCACATGCTTTGGTTTTCTCAATTTTTTGCTCGTATTTTTTATTGTAGTGACAACTCATCTGTTATTGATATATGTGGGATTCTCAACTCAGAAAGTCACATGGCAACAGTGAATTCACTGATTTACCTTACAGTCAGCATTGTTTTATTTTGTCTGTATATGCAGATGGATTGTCAAGTCATGTGACTTGGTGCAGAGGCTTTGGTTTTCTCAATTTTTTGCTCGTATTTTTTATTGTAGTGACAACTCATCTGTTATTGATAGATGTGGGATTCTCAACTCAGAAAGTCACATGGCAACAGTGAATTCACTGATTTACCTTACAGTCAGCATTGTTTTATTTTGTCTGTATATTAAGATGGATTGTCAAGTCATGTGACTTGGTGCAGAGGCTTTGGTTTTCTCAATTTTTTGCTCGTATTTTTTATTGTAGTGACAACTCATCTGTTATTGATATATGTGGGATTCTCAACTCAGAAAGTCACATGGCAACAGTGAATTCACTGATTTACCTTACAGTCAGCATGCATTTATTTTGTCCGTATATACAGATGGATTGTCAAGTCACGTGACTTCGACCACAGTATTTGCTTTTCTCTGTTTTTTCAATCTATTGACAACTCATACCTTGTTCATATATGTGGGATTGTCATGCAGAGGCATCTTTCTAAAGTCGTTCATAACCAACTATATAAACGAGTAAAGGTGAAGACACAACCTTACAACTCATTTCGCCCTACGAAATTATCATTTATTTGCTTTAAAAAATTAGCATGGCTACATGGTTCATGGGAGGGACTGGGAATCGCAGAGGTGGTAGGAACTTGCAAAGGGGTGAAAGTTCACGACGAGGAGGAGGAAGGGGAAGTGGCGATGCTGAAGATGAAACACCATTTCCTTTGTTAGATGCCTCTTGTGCTTATCATGATAGGTTTGGGAAGCGACATTTTGTCATGCCCAAGTACTATCGAGATCCATGTGGTTTGGTGGAGGATCCATCAGAGAATCAAACAGGATATGGTTATGCAAATGCTAGACTTCTGAAGTGGCCCGCACTATTTATAGAGCGAGTGCAAAATGAAAGATTATGTCGGGAAAGACGACTGAAGGTGCCAAAAGCACGTTCTGTTGAGATCCAAAAGGAAGATCCTGAAAATGTTGATCGACTATGTCAAAGACTACAACGTGAGATTTCTCAAATGGGCCGTAGGTTGGCCCGCGATATGCAGCTACTCATAGTTAAGAAGGATGCCCAGAAGAACAGAACAGAACCAGATGTTGCGGCTATCAAGGGTATCATGGAGGATCCTGAACTTGTCTCTGACACTGAGCTTTCGGATTGTTCAGACTCGGAGCCACCTGCTGATTTAAGCGCGAATTAGGTGTTATGTTATGTTTATGCTTAAGTCTATGTTTATGTATTGTGTCTGTCAAATGTTACGGCTATTAATATGCAATATTAGGTCATGAATCAAGTGTTTGACTGTGTAACTGTTATGTTTATGTGTTGTGTGGTCAGTTCAGGGTGTCCAGGATGTATGTAATGTGTGTTCAGTTCATGGTGTCCAGAATGTATTTTTGTGGGAGAATTATGTCTGTACTACCTATGTAACTGAAAACTATTACATTTGCAATTTCAGTTATGTTGTTTTCATGCCTATATGAGTATTTAGTAAAGTACTGACTTCGGCAATATTATGTATTAAGTATTATTACAAAAATGTTGACAAAATTTATTTTAGGAGCTCTCGCTGTGGCCTTCGTCTTCTTGGCCTACTCCGCGGTGGTCTTCGCGTCTCACCCTTAAATCGTTGCTCGTCGAAAGACAAGGTGTGGGTGTGCTTCGGATCAGAGAGCATGCATGTCACATTCTAATACATAACAAAGACGAAACAAAAAAATAAATTTTCTAAATGAAAACGGGTACAACACGTTTTTACTAAACTAGTTTACTAAACTGGTTTTTTCAATTACATTCTCACCTTCTAACCCAAAACAAAGACAAAAGAATAAATATACATGTATGTTTAAATGAAAACGGCTTTCGTAAAGCCAACATAATTTTCTAAATAAAACCTTCTAACTCAAAACAAAAACAAAAGAATAAATATATATGTATGTTTAAATGAAAAAAGCCAAAATAATTTTCTAAATAAAACCTTCTAACTCAAAACAAAGACAAAAGAATAAATATATATGTATGTTTCAATGAAAAAGCCAAAATAATTTTCTAAATAAAACCTTCTAACCCAAAACAAAGACAAAAGAATAAATATATATGTATGTTTAAATGAAAATGGCTTTCGTAAAGCCAAAATAATTTTCTAAATAACACATTCTAACCCAAAACAAAGACAAAAGAAAAAAAAATTACATGAAAACGATTTTAGTAAAGCCAAAAAAAAATTATTAATTACATTATCACCTTTTAAACAAAACAAACACAAAACAATAAACAAAAAAAAATTTACATTAAAACAACTTCAGTAAAGACGAAAAAAAAAATTGAATTACATTTTCTAAATCAAAACAAAGACAAAAGAAAAAATAAAAAATTTAACATGACAACGGCTTCAGTAAAGCAAAATAAATGAACATGATTGGCTTAATAATATCTAAATCAATATGATTTTAAAATTATATATATGAAAAATAGTATGTAAAATTAATATATGAAAAGAGGTTTTTTTCATATTATGTAAAATTTATGAATTACACATTCTAAATCAAAACAAAAACAAAAGAAAAAAATATATATTTTAACATGACAATGGCTTTAGTAAAGCCAATTTCAATTTTATAGAGTGTAAACATGTGGCCCATTTATGTTTTTTTCTTTTGTTTTATATTGTAAATAGCGTTTATTTCCAAAAAAATTTCTGTTAAAAATGAATAGCGTTTTCTTCCAAAAAATTATCTGTTAAAAGCGCTATTAGGGATAGCGTTTTCTTCCAAAAATGTTTCTGTTAAAAGCGCTATTAGAAATAGCGTTTTATTCCAAAAAAAATTTCTGCTAAAAGCGCTATTAGCAATAGCGTTTTCCTGGGAAAAATTTTGTGCGTTAAAATCGCTATTAGCAATAGCGTTTTTCTGCCAACAAAGTTTTGTTCTAAAAGCGCTGTTCTCAACAGCGTTTTCTTCTGGAAAAAATTTCACGCTATAAGCGCTATTTGTAATAGCGAATTCTTAATCAAAATCGCTATTTGTAATAGCGATTTTACTGTTCATCCAATTTTAAGCTCCTAACAGTAAAAGCGCGAATAGAAATAGCGCTTTAACTTAGTTTTGGAATTCCGTCAGAAGTTGGCCTAGTTTGGGAAATCCAATGCAAAAAAGGCTTATTTTGGGAAAAGCCTCCACTAAAAGGATTACCGGCTGAGTGGTGTTTTGAAAAGTTGATAAAAATTAATTTTTTGACATTTTGATTTTTTTGATGATTTTTTTGGTAAAAAACTAAATTCTTTTGGGTAAAAAAGCTGATTTTTTTGACTAAAAAAGTTAACTTTTTTAGCCACTTCCCAAACTAGTGCTTTTTGTTCTTTCATAAGGTTCATTAGGGTTTTTACTGGCTAGATGCTTTACTGGAATAAGATACATACACGGTAACAAATTAAGGGACAAAATTGCTTTTTAAAGAAATTATATTTTAATGGTCAAAAGTATTATTATGTATTTTTATTGACGTTATTAAAAATTTTTGACATGATATTGTTTTGCTTTTAAAACTATATTAATTAGCGACGTTTTAAAAAAAAATTCACTATAGATTTTTTTTTTTTGTACTTTTCGAGATTGATTTTTTTTGACAGCTAAAATTGGTCTCATAATAATTTTTGCAACAAAAGTTTCACTTTTGGAAACATAAAAGTTAAGTGTGTAAAACTCTTATATGTTGTACATTTATTTCTATCCAAATAAGATAAAGCTATCAACAATATGTTGTACCAAAAAAATACATGGTGGATCAGATTCAGCTTGGGCATGAACCACACCACATCAAGCTTAAATTTACACCATACATTCAACAAATTATAGACACCTTTCTAGATTTTTGTAAAACTATTTTGATTAAGAAGATTATGATTGTTTGCCAATATAGATATTTGGCTTCAAATTTTGTGGAATTTAAAGAAAAATAGGTCTCTTTGACACCTCCTACTGATGTGCAGAGATGGAGGAGAAATGAAAACCATTTTAACTGTATTTTCACACAAATTGGGCTTAGTAAATTCATTGAATTATATGTTAAGATAGTGATCAACCAAAAAAATTTGTCCTGCTGATTCTTTCTTAAGACAGACTCATCTTGGTTTTAACTAACACTGCAACTTTTATTTGTTGCAATTCTATGAGATCTAAGTGGTTTGCCATGCCATATTAATGAGCACTGTCACTGTTAGATTGAAAAATTGAAACAAATTAGGCCAAACACCAAGTATATATGTAATTGGGGATTTTTAACCATCTTTTCAAAACACTCTAATATGATCCAAGAAAGGACGTGCGTGCACTATGAAAATTAGGTCGAACGGCACCTTGTTCAACCGAACACAGCGTGTACTCCACGGCAGGTAGATAGGCAGCAAATAAAATTTTCAGCATCAAGGACTTGGAAAAGTGAAGATGCTCCATAATTTCAATTGCTGATGCATAATGGTGCGTTTATTATACTCATCACTTCAACTTTCTATTGCATCAATATATCCTTTTACCAAAATTCTTTCTAAAATTTAATATTTAAAAGACTTCTACTTAATCAATTAATTTGAAATTTAATATCAAAACCTAATAGAATTGTACATACTTTACCAATTACTTTACTTTTTCACCTTTTTTTAAATAAAATATTAAAATTATTTGTTATTTTATGTCTATCTTATTTATAATATTAATTATATTGAATTTCTTAAATAATTAGAATCAATTTAAATTTTATAACAATTATTTCCAATATCAAGTTATAATTTAATATCATATAAATTTATTATATATATTTATTTAAGTTACATTTTTGTAGCACGAAAGGTTAAAATTATCAAATGAATGTTTCTTTTTTTTTGTGTGTGTTATAATTTAAAATTATTATATATATTTATTTAATTTATATTTTTATAGCACGATAGAGCTAAAATGATTAAAATATATACAAATAATTTATTAAAAATTATATGTATTGATTTAAATAAGACTTTTATAAAAACAATAGGACTAAGATTATCAAAATAAATATTAAAAAAATACTATTTACGTTTAACTTTTTTTCTCTCTTCTATGTGATGCATCTTCCTTTTTTTCTTTTTCTTTTTATTAAAATTCCAAATCAATACCCTTACCAAAATTATTTCTAAATTTTAATATTTAAAAGACTTCTATAAACAAAACTTAATAGAATTATATATACTAAAAATATTTTACCAATTAATTTTATTCTACCTTTTTTCACTTTTTTTAAAATTTAATATTAAAAATATTTTTTTTATGAAATTTATTATTTATATACATGTTATTAAAATACATATAAATAATTTATTTAAAATTAGTACATGTATTGATTTAAGTAACGCTTTTATGAAACTATACAATTAAAATTATTAAAATAAATCATTAGAATCACCATTTAAATTTTAAATTATTGTTTCTTTTTTTTTCAATTTAATGATTATTTTAAATATTTTATATATTGAAAAATATAAATAATGTAACTAAATTTTATTTTAAAAAATATTTTAAAATAAATATGTTTAGCCCATACATCGCATGAGTTAACTACTAGCTAGTTATATATAATTACATTAATATTCTTTCACACAAAATACACTCCTTAAAAAATTAAAATTTCAAAAATATTAATACAACTACATATAATAAAGACAAAAAATAAAATATATTTAAAACAAAATGGTGTAAGAATAACATTACTTATCAATATTGTTACAACACTTTCACTTTTGTTAAAAGTGATCAAAACTTTACAAGAGTGGTGGGTATTGTTTGTTTGCGGGTTAAAAGGTAATTTTAACTTTTAGCTGTGGCTAACTGAGAAATAATGATTATGTAAATTTTTTCATGTAAATAAGTTTTATAACAGCTTCGTTTTGCAATATAATTTGGACTAAAATAGCCATATAAGATAAAATAAGTTATTTTAGCCAAATAAGACAAAATGTCATATCCAACTTATAATTATTTTATTTTTTTTCTCATAAAAATCAAAAGAAGTCAAAAAACCTATTCCAAACGAAGCTTTTTAGCTCAAAATCCAAAAAATCAACTATTTTAACTCTTTCCAAACAAAGACTTATGAGCCCACTTTGGCACAACTTATTAGAAGCTCAAAATTAATAATCAAAAATTTAAAACTCATATTTTTTAACAATTATTTTTTTTCAACTTAGTTAAATTATTCTTACCTCATAAGTTACAAACATAATAAGTTACACTAAATAATCTGACACAGATTTCTAATAGACAATATAAGTGCTACCAAACATGGCCTAAAATGCTAAAGAAAAAACAAAAAGTTATGTGAAGAAAAGAACTTTCAATCTATTTTTTTAAAGTCAGTTTCTAAGGTCATAGCAGAGATATAGAAAGAGCAGTTTCAGTCAGTAGGACAATTGCATTGTGGTTATGAGGGAGGAGAGTGTTCACACACAACTGTACAACAACCAATGTGAGAATCAAAGCAGACTCCTGCAAAAAAAAGCAAGCCAGAAAGATCAAAACTTGACGCCTAAAAAAAAAAATTGTTCATAAAGCAAACAAAAAGAGTAATTCAATCATCATCTCCAAGCTAAATTCCATGTTCTTGTTTTTTATAAGAAATAGCAATAAAATTTCATCCCAAAAAAAATTAAATTAAATTAAGATGGGCAAATTACAGTGACCTACCATTAGGTTTGGAGAAAATGCATCAATACCACAATTTTGACATAATTACATTGACTTATCCCTTTTAGTAAAGCTAAAGGGACCAAAAAGAAATAAAAATAGTATGAAAACACAGAGACTAAACAAGGTAAGATATACGTTTCAGTGTAAAAAATATGACATCATTTTTTCATCCATATTGACTAACGAATTACTAATAAAAAAAAAAAGAAAGCCAAGTGTTATGTGAATTGAAACACTAAAGAAACCCAATGTAATTATGCTAAATTTATAGGCCTGTATTTTCTCCAAACCTTATGGGAAGTCAGTGTAAGTTACCCAATTAAGAACTACCACCACCACAAACATCAGTAACTACATTTGCTTAAGACGAGAAAATGATATCTATCTATATTATCTGTATACATGTGAGCACTGACTTGGTGTCTAAGAATGTAGTGGCTTCTCCTTCTGTCACGTGGCAAATTTTTAATTCTAAAATAAAAAAATATTATTCAAGGTGTGAACAAAATTTGAACCCAAGACTTTGAGTTTCATTAAGAATACTTTTACCATTTAGACAACATATATATTATGATGATAATTTTTTTATTATTTGTTTTTATACTTACATATCTGAATTGCACACGTATCGCGTGTGCCACCCACTAGTATATATATATATATAAAGAGAGGACAATCAACAACATAAATTCTCAGCAATTTCACCAGCATTTGAAAGTTGGAAGCAAAGGTCATCCTCAATGCCAAGTTCTACTACTCAAGATGAAACCCTAACACCTCCTAAAAGCTACTCATGGTCTCAGGTGAAAAGTCCCCAAAACAAAATCCTTGATTTCTTTGGTAAATCAGAAAAAGACCTTGATAGCATCTCTTAGAACAAAGATGACTTCTAATCCTAGAAATACAAATGGGATCCCAAAAGATATATATAAGATAAGCAACTTCAATGAGTAGTTACTGGATGTAAAGTCAGCAAAAACTTTGAAATCACATTAAACCCTGAATTTGGAAAATTCTGAATTTATAACCTTAAATATGCCAAAACAGCATCAAACCAACTGACCCAATATATATAGACACTACCAGGTTTGGTTGAGTTGAAATTAGCTGTTTCACAGTAAATTGATCGTCAAAGTATTGTTGGAGAAAAATGGTTGAATGAGAAATTGCCTCATAAATGTGTATATAACTCACACATTTAATGCTCATCAGTTTTACAAAATTCATTGGGCAGTTTTGCTGGCATTAGTTGCCAGCCTTGATGGCTAGAGGCTCCTCCCCTCTCTCCCATGGTATATAAAAGGAGGCCCTATTCCTTGAAAAGATATATAGAATTTTTCCTTGATATAATTTTCTTCCTGAGAGAGAGTGCTGCCGTTGTCCGTTCGCTAAGCTAATCAGAAGGTGCTTATAGAAGTTGGTAAAACCGTCAGATCTCGGGAAGTAGACGCTGGCGTTCCAAAGACTCCAACGGTGAGGCGGCGAATCTATTTTAAGGAGACTGTGGTATCACACAGGCTTCGGTTTACTTCCTTTAACCATTTTATATTTTATCTGTATTTGATTCAGCATGTTATTTTTTTCTGGGATTGAAGGTTTGTTTTGTTCATCTCATAATTTTGCGATATGCAATGTGAAATTATGTAATGTGAGTAGTTTTTCCCAACAAGCTTAAAATAGATTCGACGTTTATCATAGAATTAGATTAATAGATTCATAGGTGTGTGTAATAATTTTGCATGTAATTGGCCACTGGTAGTACTAGCGAGTTAATTGGTTTATTAGATGCATTTACACAGGGTTAAACTTTTGATTTTGCCATTTTGTGTATGCTACTGTTTGGTCTTTTCATAGCATGGAATAGGCCACTGTTATCAATAGGGAAGAAGAGTTCCATTGGTGCAACGTTAATTCATTGTATTTTCTAATTAATTTATTAATTTATGGTGTACCGGTTCATGCCTTGTATTCCTAGATTTACATGCTTCTAGTTCACATGCTTCTAGTTTACAATATAAATTATATGTTCATTCGGTTTTAATTTTTAGTGTAATTTACATTTCTAGCATGTTTATTAGGTAGTAAATTTACATGTAACTTGCACCTATTAATTTTTTGATTTAAGTGTTTAGGAGTTATAAAATGTTTGTAACTTGCCTCAATTAATTACATGTTTAGTGTACCATAAGTTCATTATGTTTAGTGTAACCTTTACCGATTCAAAATATGGTTTAATTATATTTAATTTTGGGTTTGTAACTTGTATAGTTAATTACATGTTTATTATGTAATTAATTTTTTACAGTTTTTTTTAGTTTAAATTCTAGATGTGTAACTTAAGGGTTGGTTTTAATCTTTACTTACAGTTATTTATTATTTTGTTTGCTAGTACCCTCCCCTTCAATCACTACTTTGCCAAAAGCAAAGAAAAGCTGAGGGAGATTTTGTTGTATTTTGCTGCTAACTCTTTATTGCAGGAATACCTATGGGAATGGGAAAAAGGATTAATTTGGACTAAATATTTGAACCAACTATTTGCTTGAGTGTTCATTTGTGGTTATTCACCAATATGTAAAGCACGTTTTATTTGCTTGTAATTATTGTAGCAATTTTGTTGTAATTGCTTATACAGTTTGGAACTTGGTGTGTTTAACCTAGTTCATCCCTTGGGAAATTTAATTCTTAAAGTTGTTTCCCATGGACTAGGAGTTAACATGCTCTTGAAAGTTTTGTCTAAGGTTAACTGGGTTTTAAGTGGGACCGGTGTGACCCCTTCAATCTTCCTGGAAACTTTCCTGACCATGTTCGATTCTAGGTTGCGTGGTGAGACTTGTTTTGAATTAAATTTCCAATTGTGGGATTTTCTAGTGTTAAGTTTGATTTCTGGAAATACAGAATAGTAAAAATTCTGTTGTAATTTTTCAAAAATGGCAACTGTCTCTGATGCTACTGCTGCTGCTGCTAATGTTGGTGGGGATCTGAACCCCGGGGCGACTGGCTAGCCAACCCCTGCTGTGACCTCTGTGGTCAATCCTCCTGTTGTTACTCCGGCTGTTCCCGGAGGACAGCTCAATCATCACGAGCGCCCGGAGAAGTTCACGGGAGTGAATTTCAAGAGATGGCAGCAGAAGATGCTGTTTTATTTGACTACTCTAAGCCTTGCGAGATTTTTGAGTGAAGATGTACCAGCCGTAGAGGAGAATGAGCAAGATAAACAAAAGCTCATGGCTTTGGACGCTTGGAAACAAGCAGACTTCTTATGCCGGAATTACATTCTGAACGGCTTGGCGAACCCGCTTTTCAACGTGTTCTATGCCAAGAAATCGGCTAAGGAGTTGTGAGATGCCTTGGACAAAAAGTATAAGACCGAGGATGCTGGGGTAAAGAAATTTATCATCGGCCGGTTCCTAGACTTCAAGATGGTGGACTCTAAAACTGTCCCGAGTCAAGTCCAAGAGTTCCAAGTGATTCTGCACGAGATACATGCAGAAGGGATGGTCCTAAGTGAGTCATTCCAGGCAGCTGCTTTGATTGAGAAACTGCCTAACGGCTGGAAAGACTTCAAGAACTACTTGAAGCACAAACGAAAGGAGATGACAGTCGAAGAGCTCGTTGTCAGGCTCCGGATTGAAGAGGACAACAAGAGGAAAGGAAGGAGTACCTTCACTACAAAGCCAACATGGTTGAGCATGGTGAGTCCTCGGGGGCAAGGAATAAACCACCAACAGGCAAAAGCTCAAAGTTGGGGGCTAGAGGAGGAATCTCCAAAAGGCCAGTCTACAAGCCAAAGGAGCCTACTTTTAGGTTCAATGGCAAATGCTTCAACTGTGGAAGTGACGAGCATCAGGCAGTTGATTGTTTGAAGAAGAAGCCCTACAAGAAAAACCCTCCGCAACACAAAAACCGGGCACATATGGCTGAAATGGAGGAATTGTCACACGATGTGGATGACATGCATCTGTCGATCGTTGTGTCGGCGAACATGGTGGGTCAAACCCGAGGAGTGGTGGGTGGACACCGGGGCCACTCGCCATATTTGTGCAGAGAAGAGAATGTTCACAACTTTCAACCGGTTTCAAACGGGAGAAGTTGTTTATGGAAACTCTACAACCTCACCGTTGAGGGTAAGGCAAAGGTGATCTCAAGATGACTTCAGGAAAAGAACTGACTCTGAACGATGTCCTTTTTGTGCTGGACATTCGTAAGAACCTTGTCTCGGGGTCTCTCCTAAGCAAGCATGGCTTCTGCATGGTGTTTGAATCAGACAAGGTCGTGTTGACCAAGGGCGGGGTCTATGTGGGGAAGGGATATATGTCAGGTGGTATGTTTAAATTGAATGTAATGACACTTATCCCTAAGATTAATGAGAAAGCTTCTTCTTCTACTTATATGCTTGAGTCCCCTAATTTATGGCATGGTAGATTGAGTCATGTAAATTTTGACTCTTTACGTAGATTAATCAAGTTAGATAACATACCATCTTTCAAGATTAATCCACAACACAAGTGTGAAACTTGTGTAGAAGCAAAATTGACAAGGTCTTCTTTTCATTCTATTGAAAGAAGTACCCAGCCTTTGGATTTAGTGCATAGTGATGTGTGTGACTTAAAAGTTGTACAATCACGTGGTGGCAACAAGTACTTCATTACTTTTGTTGATGATTGCACTAAACATCGTTATGTGTATTTGCTTAAAAGCAAAGACGAGGCTATTGATAAATTTATTCTTTCTAAGAATGAAGTTGAGAATCAATTAGTAGGTTTTAACATCAAGGCATTGAGAAGTGATCGTGGTGGTGAGTATGAATCCCCGTTTGCCAAGACTTGTGCTCAATTTGGGATTATTCACCAAACCACAGCGCCTTATTCGCCTCAGTCAAATGGTGTTGCTAAACGGAAGAACAGACTAAAAGAGATGATGAATGCAATGTTGATAAGTTCGGGTTGCCACGTAACTTATGGGGAAGCAATTCTTCCGCTAATTATATTCTTAATAGAATACCATGAAAGAAAGTGGACAAGACTCCATATGAGTTGTGGAAACGCCACAAGCCTTCATATAAATACCTACGAATGTGGGGGTGTCTTGCAAAAGTGGCGGTACCTACACCCAAGCGAGTTAGGATAGGTCCGAAAACCGTGGATCAGATATTCATTGGTTATGCACAAAATAGTAGTGCATATAGATTTATTGTGCACAAGTCCGATATTTCAAATATACACAAGAATACTATCATGGAATCTAGAAGTGCATCTTTCTTTGAAGATGTATTTCCATGTCGCCCCAAGACAGGTTCCGAGTTCCATGAAAGAAATAGATGATCACGAAGACGATCACATAGATGATCAAATAGCTGATCAAATAACTGATCAAGTAGATGATCAAGCTGATGAAGTAGATGAGCCAAGAAGGAGTAAAAGGGCTAGAACCACAAAGTCCTTTGGTCCAGACTTCTTGACTTATATGTTAGAGGGAGAACCTCGAACGTTCCATGAAACTGTGACTTCACCTGAAAGTCCTTTATGGAAAGAAGCAATTAAGAGTGGGATTGATTCCATCTTACAGAACCATACTTGGGAGTTGGTTGATCTACCCCCAGGCAGTAAGGCCTTGGGGAGTAAGTGGATCTTTCGAAGAAAGATGAAAGCGGATGGGTCAATTGACAAATATAAAGCTCAGCTAGTTATCAAAGGATACAGAAAGCGAGAAGGCCTGGATTACTTTGATACATATTCACCTGTGACAAGGATTACATCCATTCGCATGGTGATTGCAATAGCAGCTTTACGTGGTTTAGAAATACATCAGATGGATGTAAAGACAACTTTCTTAAATGGAGATTTAGATGAAGAAATCTACATGGAGCAACCCAAGGGGTTTTCAGCTCCAGGAAAAAGTAAGAAAGTCTGTAAGCTTGTCAAGTCATTGTATGGTTTGAAGCAAGCTCCCAAACAATGGCATGAGAAGTTTGACAATGCTATGTTGTCAAATGGGTTTCAAATCAATGAGTGTGATAAGTGCGTATATGTTAAAGACACTGACAAAGGTTATGTCATTTTGTGTCTATATGTTGATGACATACTCATTGTTGGTAGCAATGATGAAATGATTAAAGCTACCAAAAGATTGTTAAACTCTAAGTTTGACATGAAGGATATAGGCCTTGCAGATGTCATTCTGGGATCACCAGAACATCTGGTGGTATTGTACTTTCTCAAGCTCATTATGTTAATAAGATACTTGAGAAATTTGGAAAGTCAGATACAAGTATGTTTAGGACACCGGTAGACTTAAGTCTATATTTGACCAAGAATAATGGTAAGAGTGTCTCTCAACTAGAATATTCTCGGGTCATTGGGAGTTTGATGTATCTGATGAGTTGTACAAGGCCGGATATCACCTACGCTGTTAGTAGGCTGAGTAGATACACGAGTAATCCTAATGCTACTCATTGGAAGGGCATTATGCGGGTGTTGGGGTATATCCGTTACACCCTGGATTATGGGCTGCAGTATACCAGATACCCAGTGGTACTAGAAGGGTATAGTGACGCAAATTGGATATCTGATATAAAAGATTTCAAATCCACTAGTGGTTATGTGTTTACCCTGGGAGGGGCAGCCGTGTCTTGGAAATCTGCCAAGCAAACGTGTATCTCAAGATCAACGATGGAATCTGAGTTTATTGCTTTAGATAAAGCAACTGAAGAAGCTGAATAGCTTCGCCAGTTTGTTGAGGATATTCCACGTTGGTAAAACTGCGTATGCCTATCAAGATTCATTGCGATAGCCAATCAGCGATTGGTCGAGCACAGAGTAATATGTATAATGGAAAGTCTAGACATATCCGTCGTAGACATAATTCCATACGACAACTACTCTCAAATGGAGTTGTCTCTCTAGACTATGTCAAGTCTAAAGACAACATTGTGGATCCGCTAACCAAACGGTTAACTCGAGAGTTAGTAGAAAAGTCGTCAAGAGGAATGGGGTTAAGGCCTTTGGTAAAGGTTACCGGAACGGCAAACCCAACCTAGTTGACTGGAGATCCCAAGATCTAGGTTCAAAGGGACAACCTAACTTCATGTAACGAATGAGTCACTGAAGAGGTAAATCCTCTTGCCCATTACTTTATACAGTGATGCCCTGTGGGGGTGGAAGGTTAAGCTAATGCTTTTAATGACCTTAGTAATGTGGTATAATGAAATATCGTATCTAGGTCACCTATGTGAGTGCGAAGTGGGGCCGCTTCTTTAAGAATTGCCAAAGCCGAATTCTTTCAAAACACTCACAGAAGCAGGCTAGTGTTCCAGGGCCATACCGGACACACCAGTGAGAACAAGAACAATGGTTGGACTAACTCCTGTGTGAGGTCTATTGTCTCGGTTTACATAAACGGCAGAACAGTTCAAGATATCACGTTCACTGGTCAGCCAGTAAATCTGATAGGCTTTCACTACGAAAGGTTCAAGGCCAACAGCTACCTTTTCTGATGCAGGGTTAGTCTGTGTGCTCTCTCTCTTTCCGAGTCTTTGTTGATAAACGTTGAGCGTTTGCTGTATTCGGTCAATTTTTATTCATGTGGGGGATTGTTGGAGAAAAATGGTTGAATGAGAAATTGCCTCATAAATGTGTATATAACTCACACATTTAAGGCTCATCAGTTTTACAAAATTGATTGAGTAGTTTTGCTAGCATTAGTTGCCAGCCTTGATGGCTAGAGGCTCCTCCCCTCTCCCCCATGGTGTATAAAAGGAGGTCCTATTCCTTGAAAAGATAAATAGAATTTTTCCTTGACATCCTTACACTGTCAGTCTACTTCTCCTATAATTTTCTTCCTGAGAGAGAGTGCTGTCGTTGTCCGTTCGTTAAGCTAATCAAAAGATGCTTCTGTTGTAGCTGGTAAAAACCGTCAGATCTCGGGAAGTAGACGTGGCGTACCTTCCAAAGACTCCAACGGTGAGGCGGCTAATCTATTTTAAAGAGACGGTGGTATCACACAGCTTCGGTTTGCTTCCTTTAACCATTTTATATTTTATCTCGTATTTGATTCAAAGATGTTATTTTTTTTCGATTGAAGGTTTGTTTTGTTCATCTCATAATTTTGCAATATGTAATGTGAAATTATGTAATGTGAGTAGTTTTTCCCAACAAGTATTCTAGACAAATTCAACCAAAATCGGCAGTTCTATGTGTCATATTTCTCTAAAAGTGGCAAAACAAGATTCGCTCATGAATGGATTAGCCAATATATACAAGGACGCAGATATGCACACACTCTTCTTCTTTACAAAGTTTAGGGATTGTTGTTGCAAAACAGGACAAAAATATGGTAATTAATTATCCGGTAATTCATCATATAGGCAAATGTCCATCCCTATCACAGGATGTAGCAGTGAGTTCAAAAAAGGGCATATGGATAAAAGATAGTTCTACCTTCATAGTTTTGTCGGGCAAGGTTCAATGATATGCCAAACAAAATTGCAGGGAAAACTATGCATGCTGAATAAATGGCACAAGAAATGTGCTACTGAGATTGCAGAATGTCTCCTCAATTCCTCTAGCTTACAAATAACTCAACAATGCAAGGAATTCCACAGGTTCTTCATCACCAATAGATGGAATGTGTCATGCAGCTTACATTCAAAAAGAGAATAAAGAAAGAAACAGAGCAGAAGCACATTTACAAGAGCTACATAACTCAAAACCTGCAGTAGCCAATCATAAGCATGCTATTTAATTTAATAAAAATAAATGGTCCATCAGAAATAACCATGCTTGCTGGAAAGGAATCAAATGCAAGATGTGAGATAGGATAAAGAAATAGATTACACTCCCAATAATGTTGAAAAGTAAGGAGTAAGGAGAGACACTTGGGTAGAATGACAAAGAGGAACAGGTATGAAACTGCACAAAAATGCATGGGAAATTAGATTTCACAAGGAAATACAAAATTATGGTAACACAATTATTTCCTAAAGTATTTTCCTGTGTTCTAAAATGTCCTCACATTTCCCAAGTCATCATGGCCCCTAGTTAAGGGAACCATACTCCTACAGCACCACCAACAGATCACTTACCATGACTACAGCCGTCACATCTTCAACATAAACAAATAATTGAGAGAGAATGAGAGAGATTAAACAGAACAAATGAGTCGGTGATATTCATGGAAAAGAAGAGCCCATTTTTTAGATTAAAGAGTAGATTTTGTCTTTCTTGTATGGTTGGGGGTGGTCAATCTATCCTAGAACCAATTTTTGACTTTGTAGAAGCCTTTGAATATGTTTTTGATGTATAGTTGGGATAGAGTTTCTTTGTATTGCACCCCCCTGTGCCTCATTAATATAATTTTCTTTATTTTACCCGGAAAAAAAATTGTTTAGCATCCTCACGAGACATCATGATAAGCATCTATTTCCGGAACATTAAAAATAAATCACTGGTTCATCTGATGGAAATGGGAAGTTTTCCCTTTTCGAGAAGGCACTATGAAGTAAATGGAAAAGTCCAACCAACAAGATTTATCAAATGGTAATGAAGCTTGCCATTCGGTCTGTTTGGCTATGCTGGAAATCTCAATCAATCCCACTCTCAATAGAACTTGCCTCTTAAACAGTAAGAAGCTCATGTAGAACTAAGAGAATAATTGGTTTAGTAGTGAAATCAATCAATCAATAGCTTGCTCAAACAGGGACATGGAAAGAAGCCTAACAAAATCTACGGCCCTCCCTCCGGTCAACGGCCAGGGATATGGCAAGGGCATCATTGCTGTGGTGCTTGTGTGAATAATGCCAGTCCATTCCAATCCCATTTTATGTTGTTTCCCTCTGTTCCCTCTTACTCTTATTTTGCCTTTTTAGGCTTTGACAATTTTTTGTTTATTCCTTCCCATTGATATTCTGCCAAGGAAACATTTTATTAATGCAAGGCCAAAATATGCCCTTCTTTGTTTGACCCAACCAAACTTACTTTAAAATATATATATATATATATATAAATCAAACCTAAAAGTTTGAATATATTTCTTAAATTCAAATTATTTGATCTCATTCTTAAAAAGCAAATATTTTATCACAAGGTTTAAAAACACAAAAAAATGATTGCAAAATTAGAGACAAATTTTCTCATACAAAGTGAATTTTATTTTTTTTATGAGTTATACGCTCATAAAAAATTGTATCTGATTATATTATTAGTTCCAAAATTAATAATTTTTCCAAGAAAATCTATATCAAAACACAAGTGTTGGGCATGAAAAGTCGATTTCATTTCAGTGAACCATTATAAAACCATCCCAACTATCTCTTTAATACTGTGTTTGGTTAAGGGATTTGGAAAGGGAAAGAGAAAAGGTGTGTGAAATTAGGTGAAATATAAGTATATTTTATTCATATTTCACCAAAGTTTTTCCTTTCCCTTTCCAAATTCCGCTTCAAATCCTCCAACCAAACACAGCGTAAAGAAAGCAATAGGTCACCAATACAACAAAGTTCAAACCCTACCCTCGTGTGAGCAACAAATGCATATGCATAAATAACCCAACTTTTACTAAATCAATTGCACATTTATTTATTTCATATATATCTCAGATAAAAGGGTTTCAACGGCTTGCTGTATGTACTCTCACCATTCCTCCAAGGCAAGGTCCCTTCATGTATCTGCTCTTGCCAAAATTAAAATAAACTAATAATTCAAATCACATTTCACAATCTGCCAGCAAGAAGGAAGAAACCCAATGTGCATGGGAAAACCAGAGAGATTTTATTACCAAAAAAGTGAATACTAGATACTTCATCCTGAAAGCCATCCATCACACTAAACAAAAACATCAGTAGGCCCCCAAACATATATATAGGGAAGTGTTTGGGTGTGCAAGATGCATACCATATCTATTTGAGTAAATTTTTACAAATATATACAAGTTACCTCATAAAATCAAGTAAATTCTCACAAATATACGTAAGTTGTGATTTCTCAAATTTTTATGGATTAACTTACGCATGTTTATGAAAACTTAAGTTATTTTATGAAATAATTTACGTATATTTGTGAAAATTTACACAAATGCATAAGATATGTACTCACACACTTAAGAATTGCCCATATATATATATATATATATATTTGATTCAAATATATATATGTATGTAGGCCATCCATGTCAAATCTCATCTCCAAAGCCATCCATGTCAAACCATTCTCCAAAAACTCCCAGATCCAAATCCATTACAACAACATACATCTCAAAAATACAAGATCACAATTCTAGTATAAACACAATCCCACATTCTGCAATCAAAAAGATATCAATCCCATTACAAATTCAATATAATCACAATCCCACTTTCTGCATTCATAAGAACATCACAACTCCATTCCATAACCAAAAATTACTTTTTGAATCGCCAAAAAAAATCCCATCAGCATCTACTTCATTCACCAAAATAAACTTAAACATATTATCCAAAAACATAACATTTAACTTCCATTTCCCAAAAAAGTAAGCACAGTATTGTGGACTGCTCCACCCATTTAACATCAATGTTGAGTGCCTGTGTTCCCAACTCCTCCTTGGCTACCCATTGCAACACTAGATTAGCTAGGTATGACTAGGAAAACTTCTCAGCGTCCCAAAAGCCCTAATTTAAGAGGTGTTGGGTTTGAGTTTGGAAAATGAATTGGGGATTGTAAGCATGCCCTAGGCATGTGACATCATCTTAGGGATTGTTTTCTCACCCAAAAATTGTTCCATTAAAGAGAACAAATGAAAATGGACAGAGCGTTCACGTTACACACAGGTTTAAAGTCGGGGGTTTAAGTTGTTAAACATTGAAACTCTGAAGTTTAATTTGCAAAACACGTGAAATTCTAGAGCTTTTTATGTAATTTCCCCATTCTAATATTTGAAACAAACTGGAATAAGAAAATAATTCACAATTATCTACTTAAATTAGAAATATTTTCTACCAACATGAAGAGAATGTCAAGGCATTCTTACCAATGTATTAGTAGTTGTGTTAGTGGTGGATGTGGTGATGATAGTGTCATGGCATACTTCGGAGATGGATTGATGTAATCCATTCTAGAATAGCTCCACCCAAAAATAATTTTTTTAAAAAAATACAAAACAAAAAAACACTAAAAGATTCATCATATCATCATCATCATCATCATCATCATCATCATAACCATTTGTATCAAAATCAATTATGTGAAAATTAAAATTACGTTTCTATGTCAAAAGTTGAAATGCCAACAGAATTCTAACACACATTTCAAATAACCAGACTAAACCACTGCATTGCTATTCAAGACCAACACAACTAACAAAACTGTAATAGT
The DNA here is from genome assembly GCA_025200525.1 of Camellia lanceoleosa. Classification (NCBI taxonomy): domain Eukaryota; kingdom Viridiplantae; phylum Streptophyta; class Magnoliopsida; order Ericales; family Theaceae; genus Camellia; species Camellia lanceoleosa. Next base: position 122,857,713 of record CM045763.1, on the reverse strand, counting down.
ATCAACAAAATGGTTTTGCTCTAGATAAAAGGACAAGTAAATCGATCTTAGATGATTCCAATCTTGTTTGCCACATCCAAAGCATCATAGTCTGGAGTCAACCGAACATATGCCTTCTTGGTACCATCAGGCCTGCACCACAAGAATACAAACTTGGGTTATTTCAAGTTGCCTAAACTCTCTCTCTTTAGTTTGGGAGAAACAATGGAGCACATATAACAACTGAACTTGCATACAGCAGAGAGATGTAAACTGAATTTTTACTCATTAAACAATATTGATGTACTAAATCAATCACGAGTGTCCAAAACCAGTCAACTGACAAGATCTGTGTGGTTAATCTTGATCATACAAAATTGGACATTAAGGATTTGTTTGGAACTAGCATTTGGGTAGGGATTTGGAAAGAGACAGATCCATTTCCCTCTCCTTATCCTTTTCCAAATCCCAACCCCAATCCTAGATACAATCACAGCCTAAAAGAGCCATCCCCCATGAAAGAAACCAGCATTTTATGGAAGAATTCTACCAAAAAAACCAATAGTAGAATATGTTTCTTCAGAAGCTTAACCCCTAAAAACACTTGGTTCTTATATTTAATACACTGCAAGCTTTTCCTATATTTATATATTTGTTTGTTTATATTTTGAAAAGTAAACTGTTCCAAATTTTAATAAGCTGCGATTTGTGCAAAAGAACTACATGTTAACAAGCTAAAATCCTTTGTTACAGTTAAGTATGTTAAACGATAGCTACCTGATCAAAGTGTTCACTTTCTTGGTCTGAATGTCATACATCTTCTTCACTGCATCCTTTATCTTTTTCTTGTCAGCACGGATGTCAACAATGAAAACAAGGGTATTGTTATCCTCAATCTTCTTCATTGCAGACTCAGTAGTCAATGGGTATTTCAGGATCTGATAATGATCCAATTTGTTTCTCGGAGGGGCACTAATGCGTGGATACTTGGGGTTCCTGTCCTTCTTCAATGTCCTCGGCCTGTGAAAGGTAACTGTTGTTCGGATCTTCTTAACTTTTTTCTTGAGGGTTGATGAACCCGATTTCACAGCCTTGGCAGCCTTCAAGGCCTGTGCCTTTGGATCAGCCTTTTTTGTACTGTCAGCTGCAGTGGAGGAAAGAACAGAAGTGGGTAAATGATCAATTTAAAATGGGTAACTATATTTCTAATACCAGTAAATGAGCAAGATAACAAGTGTAACCACATTTTCAAAATTGTAAATCCCAACAGACAAAACAAAGAAAAGTTCCAGTTCTCCCCAACTTTCAAAGTTCGTAGTTCAATCCAAACAATAGAAATGGATGAACTATCTGAATTATTCCATCTTAAAGCACGAGTTGATGGATTGAACAAAAAGCCAACCCATAGAAGGTTGTTGACTGATCATTTGCAGAATAAGAAAATATCAAATCTGTTTTCTCGTGTGATAAGTAAGCCATTCGCTTTTATTAATGAACTGTCATTTTATGCTAATTTCTGCAAGTAATAATATATCACTTTAAACATAGCAAACAACAATAACAAACAAAAATGCTTTTATTCTATATCACTGCTAAGCAAAATTGTGTACAGGCCAAATTTCTTGAAAATTTCCTAGCCAACAACGAAAAAGCGTGGTTCGAACATTCTTCTTAAATTCCCTAATGACATAAAAGATTTTGAGGTCAAACAAATTAAACAGCAAATTACTCATTCAGATTGGGCAACACTTGATCTGAAAGGTCCTCCAACTGTCCATACTAATTACCACATTTCCTTGTCAAAATAACAATGTCTAAATTCTAGAGACTTGTCAAAGTGAAGTCCAAACCATTGCCATTGCAACAATTAGACACTCCTTCCCATTACCTACATTTTATAGACATAATGCAAACTAACTAACTACACTTAGAAACCTATTAATTCAGATATTGGTTAACACATCTTAATCTATTAGCATACCCTTGACAACAAATTAAACTAGCACATACATACACAAATCAATAAAAACAGCTTAGGCTAATAGGCTAAACCCATTGTAATCCATTTTTGTGAATAGAAAATGGATTAAGTCATGCTCAATATCTTCATTAAATTGAATTTAAAACACATTCAAGCTTAAGAAACCCAAATCACCAACTACCCAAGTAGTATAAGTAAACATGTTAAATAACAAACAAACACACACACATATATATCCCAAACCCTAAAACTAAAACCCAGTAACATGTCTATCCTGAGATTTTATTTTTTTTTTTAAATTTAAAAAAATAAAGTGTTAATTACATGAACGTACCTTTAGGAGCCATTGTTAACCCAACCTAAATCAAACAAGACAGATCAAATTCAAACGAAAACGAACATTGTTAGACCAAATCGCAATTTCAAAATAGAGAGAGAGGGAGGTACCTTGAGACGGAGGAGAGGAAGTGAGGGAGAAGAAGGGTTTGCCGCAGCTGAAGAATAGGGTTCCGAAATGAGGGTTTTCTATGAACGCTGCTTATATAGCTATCGAATTACCAAAGCAACCTTTATTTCACTTCCAAATCACGAGTTTGGTATCTCCAACGTTTCATTGCGGAAAAATTATATGAAAAATTTAGATAGTTTTTAACGTTATATTTTAAGTTTGTGAATTTTGAAATTATGATTTGAATATAAAAATTTGATTCGATTAGAGTCTTCGTATCAATTTCTTCAAATGTTTAGTCAAATTTAACCCAAAATTTATTTTTTTTTATTTTAATTAGTCACATTTTTAATATTCATTACATTAAACTCTTTATTTTAACTTAATCTTAATAAAATATTAATTTCTTATTTTTTTTTTTTTTTTATTATTAAATTGATGAGTGACACCCAAACAATTCTTAAAAAATCCAAAAAAAAAAAATGGTCGTTGATCGATCGATCGATCGGCTAGGCTAATTTTCGATATTTTTCTTCTTCTGTTACAGACACTCATGGGACATCCGGTAGGATATTCAGGAGGACATCTGGATAGACGATCGATTTAAAAATTTTGACCAGTTTTGCTCCAAAAAATATAATAAAAAATGATGTAGCTAATGAACAATGCCTCTTTATTTTTATTGAGGTACTGTAGCAAATTTAATAAAAAATTAATTTACAAAAAATTTGTTGAAGATGATGGAGGAAGGATTTGATGCTGATTATGCGGATGCTCTTATGAGTTTTGAAAAGAGTTTTGAATTGAATTTGGAAAGAGTTTTGAGTTTTTAAAATTAAAAAAGTTATTTAATTCAAAAACTTACAACTCATAACCAAATACATAACCTAAAATTCTATTCAAAACTCATATAAAAATTTTAAAAATTCCGAAAATATTTTTTATTTACAATATAAATAACAGGTGCAACAAAAAAAACGAACACTGTTTCTATTAATCAGAGGACGTCCGAGTTAGACAAACTTGCCCGTCTAAAAAAGAAATTTTTAAAAGTAGATGTGGAATTACAATTTGAAAGCCCAAAACAAACACCACACTCATGAATGTGGGTGGAAATGTGTTTGGCAAATTTTTAAAATGCTTTTTAAAATTTAGGGTAAATTACATTGACACCCCTTGAGGTTTGGTCCAATTACTACCCACCCCTTGATGTTTTGGAAATTACATTTCTACCCCTGTGGTTAATAGTCTCATTTCACAAACTCCCCCTGCTTATATAAAAGGTAACAACTCCTAATAAAAAAATAGATGAAATTACATTAAAAAAAACCAGTAAAGGAACGAGAAAAAAAAAAAAGCAAGTAAAGTAAAGTAAAAAAAAAGAGAGTGCATGAGTTCAATGTTTTCAATCCGTCTAAATAATTATAATGATAGGAGGATTAGTGTAATTTTCCAAACGTCAGAGGGTGATATATATTAAACTCAAACCTCAGGGGTGTAAGTGTAATTTACCCTAAAATTTATAATCAAACGCATAATTTAAAATTATCCAAAACCTAATTTAAATATTATTTTTAAAATTCATAATTAAACACACAATTCAAAAAATTTTTCAAAACTCAAAACCAACCTCTTTTCAAAACTTTATTTTAAAAAAAAAATTTAAAATATTTTTTATTTTATTTTTTAAAATTATTTTAAGAATCATAATTTGAGTGTGAAGTAATATTTTGAGTTATAATTTTTTAATTGAATTTTGAAAAGAAAAAAAAATTGTTTGGTTGTAATTTTGAAAAGAGTTTTGAATTGTATTTTCATTTTTGAGTTGTCTTTAAATTTTTTTGAATTTATTTTTTTAATATTTAAAAATTTTCTTAATTTTATTTTTTTAGGAAAAATATTTTATATTTTAAATATTTATTTATTTATTTTAATATGCACCATATTTCATACATTTTCGTGTTATATTTTTTTAAATATTAAAAAATTGATAAAAAATTATTATTTTTTAAATATATAATTTTTATTTTTTATTTTAAATATTTTATTTCATTTTATAAAAATATTTTTAAATATTTTAATTTTTTTATTATGTGTTTGGTTACGATTTGAATATAGAGTTTTGAAAGTAGTGTGGAGTTTCGAATTACGTGTTTGGTTATGAGTTTTGAAATAATTTTTGAATTAAATTTTGAGTTATATGTTTGGTTATGATTTGAGTGCAGAGCTGTGTTTTGAATTTAAAATATTAAAATTAAAATATGCATAAAAAACTTTTACTTATTTTAAACAACTTAAAAGTTTATTAGTCTCATATAACATTTATTAAATATATTAGTTATATATATATATAATTAGTAATTAATATTTAAAACAATTAATATATAATAAATTGATATACCTATATAAACGTAACGTGCCATATCTACATAAAATAATACATATATAGCGTGGCGGCGTGACGTATAAGCATATCTATATAAACGTGAACGTAACGTGATACATACATAAACGAACGACACGTACGATACGCGACGTAACGCAACGCATATACTAGGCGTGACGTAACGTGACACCGTGGCGATATGAACGTGGCGACATAAACGTATATAACGCCGTGCAGACATATAACAGCGTATATAATATAACGTAGCGTATATATAAACGTAACATATTATACAACGTAGTACGCGTATAACATTTAATAAGTTTTTTTTTTTTTTTTTTTTTTTTTTTTTTTTTTTTTTAATTTTTATATTTATAATATTTTTATATTTTTTTATTTAAAATTTTTTTATTTTATTTTTTTTTTTTTTTTTTTTTTATTTTTTTTTAAAAAAATTTAAAAAAAAAAAGAAAAAAAAAAAAAAAAAAAAAAAAAGTAAAAAAACGAATCAAAAAATCAAAATAAAAAAACATCTCAACAAAATCATTACAAATGAATTATTTTCATATTTATTTTTGGAATATTATTTTTTCCTTTTTGTAATGCTTACTAGAGCATTCTGAATTGCGAACAAACTTCTCAAAAGCATATCAATATATGCCTCAAATTTTAGCAGCATAAGAGATTGCATGCAATCAAGATTTCAACCTCGTCATATGAGGTGAAAAATTTTTCTCATTCATTCCAATTTCCATTCCATTCATTTTATTCATTTGGCATCAAATTAGCATCATCAAAGAACCTCAAATTGCAAGAATTGGGATAAGCTATGAATGTTGATGCTGAAGATCTTTGGAGAGAGAGAGAGAGAGAGGAGAGAGAGAGAGAGAAGAAGAGAGAGAAGCGATTTCTGCGATTCCCAAACTCACTTGGGGAGTCTCGGAGGAGAGAGAGAGAGAGCAGTGAAGAAGAGAAGAGAGAGAGAAGAGAGAGGAAGGAAAATGGGGGTAAAAAGATTAGGATCTGGATGGAATACATTTTTTTAAAAATAAACTTTCTTGAGACTCTATAAAAAATTACAGACTTAGCCCTAACATAAAGTTAAAAAAAAAGACTTTATAAATAAGTCTCCTTAAAATATTTACAAAATAAAATAAAATAATTAAAAATATCTAACTAAAAATTATATATTTAAAATAAAAAAAATAAATTTTCTTAAACATTTTTACTGTTTTAAAAAAATAGTTCCAAAAAATTAAAAATACAACTCAAAATTTAAAAATTCAAAACTCAAAACTCTTTTAAAAATTTAAAATTCAAAAACTTCTTTCAAAATTTATAATCAAACAAATTTTTTCTTTTCAAAACTCAACTCACAATTCTACACTCATATCATAATTCCAAAACTAAACCAAACACAACCTTGATGTTTCATTTAGTTATCTTAGGGGTGTTTTGGAAAATTGATAAAAAGTTGACTTTTGACTTTTTACCAAGCTTTTTGGCTTTTTTGGAGGTGATTTGGGAAGTTGGTAAAAAACTGACTTTTTTGATTTTTGGTTTAATATTTTTTAAAAGTATCACATCACTTCAAAATGACCAAAAAACCCTTACCTTTTTAATGCAATTTACCATTTTGCCCTTGTGTATGTCAACACTTTTTTTAATGTAACATTTACAATGTTCCAGCAAATTTTAATTTATTTTTAATATTATTACAATTTGCAAATTTTACCAAATATTTTTTATTATTACAAATTTATTATTTTCATTTTTTCGAATTTATTTTTTTTATTATTACAAGTTTATTAGTAAATGTATTATTTTTATTATACAAACAATTAGCAAATTATCCAAACAATTATTGCAAATGACCAAAATACCCTTAGCAAATTTTTAAAAATTATTACTACAGTTTTGTTAATTATTTGTATTATTATAATTTAATGGCATATTTATTTTCTTAATTTTTTTCCAACAAATTGCGCTTTTATATTAATTAATTTCCATATTACAAACTAGTAAACGCCCTTCACAACCTGCAACTTACAAACACAATCGTACATTTTTTTGACACTTTAAACAGTTTCACACATTCATTTCGTTTGCCATCACCTCGTACGGACCAAACAGGATTACAACCCAAGTTGACGCCGATGTCGCACTAATTCATTCCGTATTGATTTCCCCACTTCGTTCATATGTACGTCATCGTCACCCTCTGGTTCACCATAATCATCGTCACCAAGACCGTCACCATTTGGCATGTCGTTGAACGTAAAATTCTTTGCATTCACAACCTTGTTGAATGCTTCATCGTCGCTCGAGTTACGGCGTATAAAATTATGTATTGCCATTGAAGCCCCAACCAATGGCACTTGCACTTTCTCGAAATCATATCGCGGCATGTTATGTAGGAATCTCCATCGCGCTTTCCATACGCCGAACGTACGTTCAATTGCATTCCGTAAGGAGAAGTACACCGTGTTGAAAATTTTGTTTTCATTTTTTGGCCGTCCAGTTGCGCGAAACTGTTCCTGGTGGTAGCGGCATCCCTTAAACGGTGCCAAAAACCCTTTTTGGTTCTTGTACCCTGCATCAACAAGGTAATATTTTCCTGATTGTATTTCGATAATTTTTCATTAGTATGGTTGTCGATTACAGATATCAAAGGCACAGATAATAATACAAACAAAAAAACCAGCCGTCAGTCATCTAACCTTTCTCCGGCATGGGGAATTGTTTGGCTGGGTCCTGCGTTACATCGTTAAAAACTCCGCTGTCATGCATACTACCCTCTCATCCGCAAGATATAAAAGTAAAACACAAATCAAAATCACACGCTGCGAGTATGTTTTGCATGTGTCGTCCTTTACGGCCAAAATATGGCGGTGCCTCCTGAGGCGGGAGATGTGCCTCCATATGTGTGCCGCCAAGCGCGCCAATACAGTCCTGCATGCTTGAACAAAAACTGTGAAGGAGAAATGCTACTACCTGAAAAAAAGTTTGCCTTACTTTTTTGAAAGTGGCTACTATTCATAATTAAATGTGCGAAAAATAAATACACTCACTTTGAATGGGAAATATTTTTGTCGGGAGTCTAAGTACGGATGTCTACTATGTTGTGACCTTGTCGGTCGGCATTGTGCTATCGTGAACAACTTCATCGCTTTAAGAACTCTCATGTTACCCAAAGACAACCTAAGAGGGGGGGTGAATTAAGTTTTTACAATTAAAATTAATAATACCCTAATAAAATATATGACTAGCACAATAGATAAATATAATTAATGAAATAAAAATAATTAAAACAAGTGTCTTAACAACTATATTTGTTAATGATTTTAGCACAGTAAAAATGTCAAATATAGCTATGGCAATTTAAAATAAAATAAAGAGATAAGGGAGAGAGATGCAAACAAATTTATAGTGGTTCGGCTTCAACTCGGCCTACGTCCACTCCTCAAGCTTTACTTGAGATTTTTCACTATCTTCTAGATTCACAGGGGTGCTAGCAATCTCTTTACAAATAGAGCAATCCTCTACGAATTTTACATAGACTTTACAAGCCCAAACCCTTGCAAATCTTAGGTGATTCACAATCACTTTCAAGATTTCAAGAACACAGTGTTTGCAACACTTTTACAAGATGAAATGGTATTTTTGCTTTCAAAGAAAGTTTACAATAAATATCTCTCAAAGATAGATATATAAAATGAAGCTTTGATTTTTCTATAAACCTCACACAGAAAAGATGGGCTTAAAGCTATAAGGCCTAGTGTATAATTTCTGAAAATAGATGTGAGTGCTTATAGATCAAAGAATATTTTCAAATTTTTGTAACTTGTTTAAATTAGAGATTTTGGTATATATAATGAAAATTATAATCGTTTATAGCCGTTGTATTCATTTAAATTTATAGTCGTTTATAGCTGTTGTAATCATTTAAATTTATAGCCATTTATAGCCGTTGTACTTCCATCATTACCAATTTAAATATCTTCCACTCCATCATTACAAATTTGAATATCTTCCACTTGAACCTTTTGAACATTTTGGCCTTTTGAACCTTTATAGTCATTTATAACCGTTGTACTTCCTTCATTACTAATTTGAATATCTTCCACTTGAACCTTTTGAACCTTTTAGCCTGCTGCTGTGCTACGCTGTTTGAACCTTTGTTTTTGGCTGTTTGAACTCCTGATTTGATTAAATATTAAATACATTCTAACAACATTCAGAATAAAGGTTTAGGTGAGAAATAATGGGACCAAATAAATTTTGATTCTATTTTTCTCTTTCAAATAAATCATCAAAATAAATTTTGATTCTATTTTTCTCTTTTAAATAAATCATCAAAATAAATTTTGATTAAAATATAATTAAATAAATCATCAAAATAAATTTTGGATTCTATTTTTCTCTTTCAAATAAATTAAAACATAATTAAATAAATCATCAAAATAAATAAGTCTAACATCGCATTACATGATGCCAGACTGTTTTCCCCGAGTGTTGAAAACGGTCTTCTATGTCCCAACTCGTGAAGCCCCGTAACACGAATATGAACATGCCGACACTCTCAACTACGTCTACACCATGGGGACGTTGTGGTACTAGGAGGCCGCAATCCTCAATTAATGTCTTGCACAACATCAAGAACACATCCTGTGACATCCGAAAATTTCGCTGAAATGCTTAATTTCTTTCTCGAAGCATCTCATGCATCCACATGCTACCAGTCAATGCGGATGTGTGAAACGGAGTTCTATCAACATACGCGTACTCGTTGGCAACGCGAGCAATTTCCACCCAAATCATTGATGTCGTCGATTCCATTTCTCCGATCGTCTCTCGTCTCCAGGCATTTATTTGGCCATTGCGTACGACTCCTGAGCTACTACCCTCTTGTGCATCCATTGACGTTGCAAATTATATGGAAAAAAAAACTACAAGTTGTAGTGCTTAATTACCGAAATGAGTTGCACAACTCCATGATATATAACACTCCTGCAGAAGCATCTTCAACATAAAAATGAGTTACTGTGGCCATGTGATTGCCTAAAGCTGAGCACCATCACACTACCATGTGAATGCTAGTACATTTCCAGATTTGTACAATTTGTAGTTTGCATGCTTGCATATAAGCACAAAGTTTCATGTGCTTCTGATTGACGTAAGGCACATCAACTTTTTCAATATTTGATGTGAATTTTTTTGGGAGTAAAATAAAGTAAATAAATAAAATAATGGAACACAAAAATATTTTTGCATTAAATAAATAAAAAGCACACAATACATAAATAATTTCTTTAAAATAAAGAAATGTAAGTACTTTGCATCCTATATTAAATAATTTCAATAAATCACTGTACACAATAAATAAAATAAATAAATAAATAAATAAAATAAAGAAATGTCACTACTTTGTATCCTTTTTTTTTTTTTTTTTGGATCACAAAAATTAATTTCAACATAGTTCAAAAAACCCATCATTTGTAGTGTTTTTTTAACCTTCCTGTTGCGCTTAGGACGGTCGTCGGTTTTTTGTGCATTGTTGTTTTGGTGTTGTTGTTTCGGATGTGATGCATTGTCATGGATATTGCTGCGTAGTTATTTTTTGTATCACATATGTACTTTGTTGTCAGTTACGTGTTTGTCCTGTTACATAAGATTTCCCCAACGTGTAATCCAAACCGACGTTGTGTAATTTGCAAAGTGTTGTACTACTTGTTGTTATTACTGCAGTAATTGTGTTTACACTTTCATTTCACTTTTGGGCATGCAAAAAATATGTACTCTATTTCATTTGCCACTGATATTGCATTAATTTTAAAAGCAGGATAGCATTACTCATGGCAACAAACCGATCATCATCCCATACCCCTTCAAAGTCTCGAGGTAACTCTGTCACAGCAACCCAACCCCAGCCAGTCCACAAATGCCAATTCGACAGCGACAATACAAAGCTGTTTCTTCAACTCGTCATTCCTGAAATGGAAGATGGTCATCGACAACCGTGCGGATTGTCCATGGCAGGGTATAAGAACGTAGCGAACAAATTTCTAGAGAAAATCGGCCTCCTACATTCAGCCAAACAAATGAAAAACAAGTTTGACAACTTGAAGAATGATTGGGTAGCATGGAAGAAGTTGAAGAATGCTAACCACAGCTTGACAGGGCTTGGGTACGACTATGAGACGGGCTTGTTCACTACACCTGACCATTGGTGGGCCAAAATGCAAGCGGTATGTTTTGACAAAACATTTATGTTCCCCATTACTGTTGTACTAGTGTAGACACTCCATTTTGACCGGCCCTAAGACTTGGGTGCTTTCTTTTGATTACCCGATGATGACAATTAGAATGTGTTTCTCACAAAATTCTCAATAAGAAAGATGGAATTTAAGTTTTAATCCCAACCTTCACCCATTTTTTGGCCAAACTATTTTAGACCTTAAAACCCTCTTTTCAAAATATGTTTTTTAAAATGTTTCTATAATGTCCCGAGTCTCCCATTTCAATTAAAATATTGCACTTTTCAGTAAACCGAGTAAGGACAAAGTGGAAATAAATGGAAGAGAGGTGAACTTTTTTGAAAAATATTTAAAAACATCATCTTTATAGGTTTGGCGTTGAAGGAAATAGGAGGGGATGAAAGAAAACTGGTTTAGGAAAAGAATGAGTATCAAATCATTAAGAAGGAAATGAGCAACCTTAACTAAATCAGGTATTTCTTTTTGTACACTTGGAATTTAAATGTGAGGCCACCACTATTGGAAAGTAGACTTCTGGGGCTTCAATTTGGACCCAAGAACCACCTAAAACCAAGTCCATATGGGGGAGATATGCCCATTTAAAGTTGCGCTTAAAAGCAAATTTTGTTGACTCGGCCCAAAACAAAAATAGCCCATTTTTTTTGGTTTTGGTTCGGTTGGGACAACCCATTTACCTATTGTCTGAGCCATTCAAGTGCATCCACTCATCTTCCATTATACCTAATCATCCCTCAGTGTCAAAAAGAGATTTTGTTTGCATTCATAAAGGAGTATCCCATACAACCACCTTGAAAATTTGCCCTCCTATCACATTCTTGTCTCCCACCTTCTTTTTGACCTTTACTCTCCCTTATTGCCTATATAGAATGATCATATTGTAAGAGAGAAAGGAGAGACCACGAAATTGAAGAGAAAGGAGTGAGAAAAGAGTAAAAAAGAGAAAAATTGAGTTTTTGAGCAAAAAATATTCCTATCTTCCATATACACCCCATACCTTCCATAGCTACTGAAATTCCTCATTTTCATACACCAAAACTACTCCAAAAATTCTGATATAGCCAAAGATCAATTGCTTTGATCATAAGGAAGAGTGTTTAGCGATTGAAAGTGAGAAAAACTAGAGAGTTAGTCACTTTCAACACCACAAACTCCATAAACTCCATAATTTCGATTTGAGGATTTGAGAACACACTTCCTACACTTGAGGGTGATCAAGAGGAAGTTTGGAAATAAAAAAGTTCAATCTTTCTTTGGAAGGTGAATTGTTAGTCTTTCATTTTCTTATATTTTATACCTTATATTTATTTTCATGCTTCTTATTTCATTATGTTTTGTTATTATCTAAGTAGTTTGTTTATCTCATATTTATTTTCTTACTTTATATTTCATAGTGTGTTGTTATAATCCTAGTAGTTTGTTTAGCTCATAATAATTTATTTATTTATTTTTATTCGCATGCTTTAATTTTATATTAGTTTTGTTGTAATCTTGCATGTTCTACCTCATATTTTTTTTTTCGTGTATTAGTCTCATATTAGTTCTGTTGTAATCTTGCATGTTCTATCTTATATTTGTTTTATTACTTTAGGTTTATGTTGTGAGTTTGCACTTTTTATTTTATTTTATATTTGTTTTTCTTTTTTTTTAATCTAACTGGTAGTGGTTAATTGAGCCACCTACATATTTTTTGTTTGTTCATTTTCTTGGTTTCGCAACAAGACAGGTTTTGCTTAGCCTAGTTGGCCGGCTGGTTAGCTTCTTCCGAACAAGATGGCGTAATCTCCCAATATTGACCAATCTCCGCCGGCGGTTCTAAAGAACATGAAACTTTTATTTTATTTATTTTTTATTTTGAGTGTATTGTGAGGTTTTTATTTTGTTGTAATATTCTCCTCATCTCTCTCTAATTTGATTTGTAATTATTCTTTAAAATGTTGTAATAATTCCCCGCCCCGCTTCTTTCTATCCCGTTCTTTTACTTGCTTTCTTTATTTGTACATAAACATCATATTTATTTTACATCATAGTTATGCTTTGCATCCATGTTTCATGCATCTTGATTCGGCTAAATTTGCATTTGTGGATTTAATCAATTCCTATGTGATTATGTGCGCTATCTCATGTTCTTGAGATGATTCACATATCATATTTTAGAAACCGAATCTTTAGTTGCATCTCATGAGTGAATTGCATTAGGATTTTGTATATAAGATCATGCATATTTGACTAACTTTGTTTTGTAGCTTGTTCGTGGGACGTCAAACATGTAAGTTTTTATGCTTTAGTAGCCCGTTTGTGTGTGTTTTTCTTACTATGTCTAGCATTCTACCATGAAGGCCAGTGGATGGAGGTTGTGTCGCTTAATTTGGAATGATGTTGATTTTTTGTGCTTGTAAACTCAATTTATTTGGGTTGTACATCGTCAAAACTCTTTCAAAATGCATGATATCAAATTGTTCTAAAATGAATGACATAGTCTATACTTGTATGCTTCACATAGTAAATTTTAGGATTTATTAACTAATCAGAACATGAACATATAAATAAAATAAAATTCATATCATGGTTAGTAAAGGCTGATCTCTGATCGGGTGGGCGGGGGGTGCTCATTATTGACCTTCCCCTCTCATACCTAAGGTTCCGAGCTAAGCATCCTTGGTTACGACGAACAGTGGCCTTTGCACGAGTCATGGGTTTCCTAATTTTCTCAAAATAAATATTAGGTGGCGACTCTGAGATCTAATGACGCAGTCCATTCTTGACAAAATTGCAATAAAATGGATTTTCAATAAAAGTTGCCAAATCTGGACTCTCATCTACGTTTCGCATTGCACTCGTGAGACTAGATCAAAAAGATCTCGGTGTTCCGAACTGTTTAACGCGCACGGGTACCCTCCGGGCATGTTACAACTAGTATTGCTGATTTTTGGTGCCATATTTTTTCACATAACTACTTTTGCCAACCAAAACACTTGTTGAACATACTACTTTCGTATATGTTGGGCAACCCATAACGTGCCATGTGTACACTTAATTGAAGAGTTACATTTATTGTTTTATAATTACAACACTGAATCCCTTCATGTGTTTTGCCTCTGTTACAAAAGCAGGTGGTACACTTTAAGGGCAGCAAATACATTTCAAGCTTTACTTACATATGTGTTTTCTCCCGTCTTAGATGAACAACCGATGTGCTAAATTCAAGAGTAAGCCTCTAGAGCACGTGGACCTCATGGAGCGGGTGTACTCTGGCGCAGCAACGACTGGAAAACATGCATGGACTCTAACAGAAGTGTGCGAGGATGATACTGTTGCGATCAATGCCAACGAGGACAGTGGGATGGGACCTCTCAGTGCAGGCACATCACCACAACCGGGCCATGACACTGTCGAGGAGAACGTGGTTGATAGTAGCCTCTTTGACGATGCTCCCCCCAAGTCAACCGTGGATGGATCAGCCAATGCAAAACGGCGCAAGCGGGCAGCGCCTGGTACTGTCACTAGTAGCATGGACAATCTCGTGGAAGTAGTGAGCAAACAAAGCAGGAAGCTGAAAATCACACAATACGTTGTAATTGGTAAAGGTGAGAACACATTAGGGGACTGTCTTGCACGGCTTATGAGCACGCCTGGCTTAGAGCCCAGCGGTAAGTTGTTCCCATTCACATGCGGTATAATGGATTCACCCGATAATCGGGACATCATCATGGCCCTCCCCCAGAATTACATTGTCAACTGGTTGACAAAGAAGCGTGCTTGCACGCCGGCCAATGTTGGCAAGGATCGTGAAGGGGGGACGCGGCTATTCAGAAGTGGTGGTGCTGTTGACTTGGACTAGGCCTTTGTGGTTGGATTGTCATTTTACTATGTGGTTATCATGAGATTGTAGTATATTATGTGTGTTTGTTTTTTTTTTTTTTTGGGGATGGTGCACATACGAGACAATTCGCATTTCTTTTATTTTGGTGTGGACGTGTATGTATGATTCTGCAGGACTTTGCAACCAATATGCGAGTATACACGCCGCAAGGTGGCACTGTTGTGTCATGTGGTTGTTATGTTATACACAATGTCATGGCCAGGGAATATAATTTGCAAAAGCTTTGCAGGCTCTTTTTGGTTTGTAGTGTTATTATTTATTTTAGTTGCTCCTTGTCACAGGCAGATGGTGAGTTGTGGGGCAGACATTAGTTTGCTGGGAAAAACAAAGTACAAAATTCTTATAGTGAATTTGGATTGAATTTGTTAAAATTGTTTTATAATTGACAAAATGAAAATTGGGGTTACAAAAGCAAACACTAATTTGGTAGAAAATTAAAAAGTAGAATGTACTTCCCAGGAAGGTTAAAAAAACACTGCAAATGATGGGTTTTTTGAACTATGTTGAAATTAATTTTTGTGATCAAAAAAAAAAAAAAAAGGATACAAAGTAGTGACATTTCTTTATTTTATTTATTTATTTATTATTTATTTTATTTATTGTGTACAATTATTTATTGAAATTATTTAATATAGGATGCAAAGTACTTACATTTCTTTATTTTAAAGAAATTATTTATGTATTGTGTGCTTTTTATTTATTTAATGCAAAAATATTTCCGTGTTCCATTATTTTATTTATTTACTTTATTTTACTCCCAAAAAAATTCACATCAAATATTGACAAAGTTGATGTGCCTTACGTCAATCAGAAGCACATGAAACTTTGTGTTTATATGCAAGCATGCAAACTGCAAATTGTACAAACCTGGAAATGTGCTAGCATTCACATGGTAGTGTAATGGTGTTCAGCTTTGGGCAATCACATGGCCACAATAACTCATTTTTATGTTGAAGATGCTTCTGCAGGAGTGTTATATATCATGGAGTTGTGCAACTCATTTCGGCAATTAAGCACTACAACTTGTAGTTTTTTTTTCATATAATTTGCAACGTTAATGGATGCACATAAGGGTAGTAGCTCGGGAGTCGTACGCAATGGCCAAATAAATGCCTGGTCACGAGAGACGATCGGAGAAATGGAATCGACGACATCAATGATTTGGGTGGAAATTGCTTGCGTTGCCAACGAGTACGCGTATGTTGATAGGACTCCGTTTCACACATCCGCATTGACTGGTAGCATATGGATGCATGAGATGCTTCGAGGAAGGAATGACCCATTTCAGCAAAATTTTCAAATGTCACAGGATGTGTTCTTGATGTTGTGCAAGACATTAGTTAAGGATTGTGGCCTCCCAGTACCACAGCGTCCCCATGGTGTAGACGTAGTTGAGAGTGTCGGCATATTCATATTCGTGTTACGGGGCTTCACGAGTTGGGACATAGAAGACCGTTTTCAACACTCGGGGGAAACAGTCTGGCATCATGTAATGCGATGTTAGACTTATTTATTTTGATGATTTATTTAATTATGTTTTAATTTATTTGAAAGAGAAAAATAGAATCCAAAATTTATTTTGATGATTTATTTGAAAGAGAAAAATAGAATCAAAATTTATTTTGATAATTTATTTGAAAGAGAAAAATAGAATCAAAATTTATTTTGTCCTATTATTTTTTCACCTAAATCTTTATTCTGAATGTTGTTAGAATGTATTTAATATTTGATTAAATCAGGAGTTCAAACAGCTCAAAACAAAGGTTCAAACAGCCTAGCACAGCAGCAGGCTAAAAGGTTCAAAAGGTTCAAGTGGAAGATATTCAAATTAGTAATGATGGAAGTACAATGGCTATAAACGACTATAAAGGTTCAAAAGGTCAAAAGGTTCAAGTGGAAGATATTCAAATTTATAATGATGGAGTGAAAGATATTCAAATTGGTAATGATGGAAGTACAACGGCTATAAACAGTTATAAATTCAAATGACTACAACGGCTATAAATGACTATAAATTCAAATGAATACAACGGCTATAAACGGCTATAATTTTCATTATATATACCAAAGTCTCTAATTTAAACAAGCTACAACACTTGAAAATATTTTTTTTTTTTATCTATAATCAAACTATAATTATTTTGACTTTTTTCCCACAAAAGTCAAAAAAACAAAAACAAAAAAAATTGTCAAATGAACTTTTTAGTCTAAAGTTAAAAAAGTCACAACTCGAAAAAGCCAATTAAAAAAGTTTTGGCCAAACGGCAACATAATGTATTCCAATAGTTCCATCAAATTTGGCGGTCATCCAGTTTAGAGTAGATTTTTATAAAATTCATTCCAAAATTGGTTGTCCATAAGATGTTTTGGTAGACAACTAGCCTAATGATCACCTACAAATTTGATGAAACAATAAAATTCGTTTGATTTGATAAAAAAAGTAACTCTCTCTATTTGATTCAAACTCACGTTTTAAACATTTTTCATCAAATTTAAATTTGATGACAAATTTAATGATGGATTGGAGATCACGTCGTTTGGCAACATCACATTTTAGCTTAAAAGTCAAAAAACCATTTAAAAAGTCAAAAATTCAACAAACTATATAAAAAAGTGAAAGATTCATTTTTCTCTCTACATTTTACCTAATTTTTCGTAAAAAAATTGTTATCCCATGTAAGTAACCCGAGAGAGGGGGTGAATTAGGTTATTAAAAATTTTACAAAAAAAAAATTAATAAACACAATTTACAAATTTTAACAAATAAAAAGAAAAAGGAAATAATTATCAATACAAAAGTAAGAGAGATAGAGAGAGAAAATCAAACACTAAGATTTATAGTAGTTCGGCACATCGGACTTACTCCACTCCCCAAGGAACCTCTTTAAGAATTTTTTCACTATCAAAATGAATCAATACACCACCAAGGCGTCACCAAGCTTGTGGATTTTACACAGGTCTTACTTGTATCTATTGAGCCTCGCTCAACAATAAATGCCTCGCCCTTACAAAATTTCCTCACATAATAATGAATAACGATAAGAGGTACTTTAACCCTCTTTTACAATAAATTTTTCACAAAAAATAGATATAAAAGTATAAAAATAAAGACTATACTTAGATCTGAAAATGAAATAGCAGAATAATACACTCAAAAAATTGGAGCACACAGATTTTTCTCTTTAAGTTCTTGATGTTTTCTCCATACCACACACTTCTATTTATACACAAAATGATATCCGTTGAAAGTAAATATTGCTCCTCGACATAACAGACGCTCCTCTTTTTTTTTTCTAATTTTACATCACGTGGTGCCTCCTCTTGGAAAGAGCTGATGAGAAATGATAGTAGATATTCAAATGTGAGGTCTAATGGGAAATGAAGCTAAATAGTCAAATTATTATATATATATATATATATTACTGATGCACCACACAAATTTAAACTTGAGTACTTTTTCTTTTTATTATATCAATATATATATGTATGTAAAAAATGCATCACATGGCACCGTCCGCCCCCCATACTTATAATTAATATATTATAAACAACATACAAGTAATGTATACATATATTTGAATAAAAAGTCAAATTTGTTATCAAACACCACTTGAGTATGTTACACAAATCAAATATTTTTGTGATTGCTATATAGATTTTAAATATACCAACTATCCCATGTGAGTATATTTGTTAATGTATATATTTATATTTATCTCATTGTATCTCTATCTCTCTCTATCTCTATCTTATATTTATCTTTCTCTGTCTCCATCTCATTGTATTTCTATCTCTCTCTATCTCTATCTCATTTTATACTTATCTCTTGTGTTCAGCCTATAAATACAGGCTCTCCTATTGTATTCTCATTCATTCAATAATACAAATACATTATTCTAACATGGTATTAGAGCTCTAGGTTCTACGCTTGTAGCCTTTTTTTTTAGTCCCGTACACAGTGGCACTATAGCATTCATTCCATCCCCAATACACTTTATTATATTTATTCCCGCACTGCTTCACCGATTCCAGTGGCCGTAAACACAACACTGTGACACCATCCCACTCATCTCTTCTAGACGATTCCAGCGCCACCAACCACGCACCAAAACAACCTTACACGTGCCCTCACGCGCCTCTTATTTCTCAGCGCGTCATTCACAATGCCACCAGTCTCTACACGCGCTACCACGAACTGGTTGTCAGACTATCCCACGCCATACGTCTATCACGCACCCGTGCCTCCACTCCACTCATCGCTGATGTCAGCCCTCAGCGCGTTAGTGTCATCACTCTCGTACGCTGCACTCATACTGCTACGATGCACCGCGTCTCCTCCTACTAACGTGTGCCGCCCTTCTACTGACGCCTCTACTGCTATCATGCGCCGCGCATCCTCCTGCTAACGTGAGCCGCACACCTGCTGACGTCATCCAGCCCCTGTTAACGTCATCTCTGCACATAAGACCTATTTTCTAACTATTTTCGACCTTTCGGACTCACTGGTACGCTCTGTTTTGTTGATTTTTGCTCATATGGCACTGTTTTCACTATTTTACTTCACTAGATCATCATTATGGATCGTCATGATACTTCACATCCAATCTCTGTTATCCTTGATGGCTCCAACTATATGTTATGGACCCAAGCCATGTCCGGTTTTCTAAAAGGGAAGAAACTTTGGTACATTATCACTGGGGATGTGGTTCAACCAGTGAAAGAGGTTCATGAAACTGCTGCCACATATGCAGACCATTTAGAGAACTGGGACAGTAAGAATTACCAAATCATCACTTGGCTTCGGAATACTTCGGTTACCTCTATCAGTTTACAATTTGGTCATTTTCAACTAGACTGCGTGACTACTCCTGCCAAAGACATTTGGGATTTTTTGAGAGAACGTTATTAGACTACTGGTCTTGCTCATCAGTATCAGCTTCAAAGTCAAGTTCATTGCCTGTGTCAAGAGCCTAGTCAGTCTATTAATGATTTTCTCTCTCAGATATATTATGTTTGGGACCAGCTCGCTCTCTCTGAACCTGTTTGGCCTCATATTGAAGATGCTACTTTATTCATTTAGTACCGTAATCACCAACGATTAGTTTAGTTTCTTATGGCTCTCATTACCCAACTTGAGCCCGTGCGTGCATCTCTGCTTCATCGTACTCCATTGCCCACTCTCAAGCAAGCAATTTATGAGTTATTATCTGAGGAGCATCATCTTGGCCCTCTGAAGACTCATCATGTAGATACAGTTCTTGTCACTCCCCAATCAGTGAGTTCCTCTGTACCAACCACCCAGCAATCCACTACTTGCAATTATTGTCAGAATCGTGGCCTTCCTTCTACTCATCTTCTGCTTCATTGCCCAGTTAGATCTTGTCAGTACTGTAACAAGATTAGTCCTAGTCATCTGCAGTAAGATTGTTTTCGCAATCCAGACTGCTCATCTACTACTCGTGGGGCTTTATCACGAGGTCGTTCACATTGTCCCGGGAATCAATCTAGATCATTGCCTACTCTTCGCACTGCTGCTACTGCCTCTGAAGAATTTTCTGAGTCTTTAGATCCAGCCGCTCCTGTCTTTTCCCAAACTGATGTTGAAGCCATGTTCAAACAGTTTCTCACCACCTCTAGTATTCCTCCTTCCACTACTCTGTCTGTGACTTCAGGTACATCTCCTTGGTATTTTGACTCAGCTTGTTGCAATCATGACTTCTGGTTCTACCCTATTTTCTTCTATTTCTTCCTCTCCTCATATTCCCTCCAATTATACTGCTGATGGTTTTTTTATGTTTGTAAGTCATATTAGTTCTGTTTCCACCTCTCATCTATCATTATCAAATGTTTATCTTATTCTTGCTCTTACTTTAAATCTTATTTCTATTAGTCAATTATGTGAGCTTAGTCTAACTGTCACATTTTCTACTAATGGTTGTTTGGTACAGGACCCTCAGACGGAATAGACTCTTGGGATCTGCCGTAAGCATGGACGTCTCTATGAGCTCATTCATTTTCATGTTCCATACTTCACCCCTATAGCTGCTCCTATATCTGCTTCCAGCATGTCTTATTTTAATATTTGGCATTGTCGTTTAGGACATATTTCCGTTAGTCGTTTAAAATCTTTAGTTTCTACTGGTAAGTTAGGTCATGTCATTCCCAATAATTTGGATTGTTTATCTTGTCAACTTGCAAAATAACCTGCTTTATCATTTAATGCAAGTACTTCTGTTTCTCATGTACCATTTGATCTTATACATTCTGATATTTAGGGACCATTACCTACTACCACTATGGGGGGATCACGTTACTTTGTTGATGATTTTTTACGTTTTACATGGTTGTTTCTAATGAAAAGTCGATCAGAACTCAAACAACTCTATTACAACTTTGCAAGCATGGTCTAAACCCAATTTTCTAAAAACATTAAAATTCTGATAATGCTATGGAATATAGGGATCTTGATTTTCTCTCATTCCTTCAGCGTCAAATTTCATCGTTCAGGCCTTGCACGTCCCAACAAAATGGTCGTACTGAACGGAAGCATAGGTATATTCTTGACACTACTCGAGCTCTTCTTATCTCTTCTACGTGTCCTAAATCTTTTTGGGAGGAAGCTACTCTTATTGCTGTTTACACTATCAATTGTGTTCCCACTCCTACTATCCATAACCAAACTCCTTATGCACATTTACATGGCACTAGTCCTCTATATACAAATCTTCAGGTTTTTGGGTCTGCATGCTTTGTTCTCCTCTAACCTCATGAACACACCAAACTTGAACCCCGTTCTCGTCTTTGTTGCTTTCTCGGGTATGGAATTGAACATAAAGGCTATCGTTGCTGGGATCCTATCTCTAAACGTCTTCGTGTCTCTCGTCATGTGGTTTTCTGGAAGCATAAAATGTTTTCATCCTTCCTCATTTCACTTATCATCATCTTCTCCTTCTATTCTGTTTACTAATCCTGCTATCGATCTCTTCTCTAATGCCTTTGATGCAGGTTCCTTCTCTCTAGAGATGTCTTTGCCTACACCTGATCCTATCTCGACTGCTCCTTCTGATGGTCCCGTTGAGTCTCCTTTCACCCTACTAGATCCTCCTCCCACCAGTTGTCCACATCGGGTAACTCAACCACCTGTTCATCTTCATGATTATATTGTCGGGTCTACTACATTTTCTACTTATGAACCTACCTCCTATCATGAGGCTTATACTAATCCTTTTTGGCAGCAAGCTATGACTGATGAATTACAGGCTTTAGACAAGACTTATACTTGGGATGTTATTGACCTTCCTTCTGGAAAGATTGCGATTGGCTGCAGATGGGTATACAAAATCAAGACCCATTCTGATGGCTCTATTGAGCGCTACAAAGCCCGTCTTGTTGCAAAGGGCTTCACCTAGGAATATGGCATTGATTATGAAGAGACTTTTGCTCCGGTTGCTCGTCTTACCTCTGTGCGTAGCTTACTTGCTGTTGCCGTTGCTCGCCACTGAGATCTTTTTTAGATGGATGTCAAAAATGCTTTCCTTAATGGTGATCTTCTTGAAGAAGTCTACATGCAACCTCTCCCTGGGTCTACTTATCCGGCTCATAAAGTTTGCAAACTACAACGTGTTCTCTATGGTCTCAAGCAAGCCCCATGAGCTTGGTTTGCAAAATTCAGTTCCACCATCCATGATTTCTGCTTCACTTCCAGTTCATATGACTCCGCTCTCTTTGTTCGGACCACTCCTCATGGCACCACTCTTTTTCCTCTTTATGTGGATGATATGATTATCACTGGTGATGATGTGGCTGGTATTCTTAGCCTCAAACAATTTCTTTATCGTTAGTTTGAGATGAAGGACCTTGGTACTCTTAATTATTTCTTAGGGTATGAAATCTCTCATGATTCCACTGGTTTTTATTTGTCACAAGCCAAATATGCATTTGATCTTCTGGTACATGCTGGTCTTACCGATTGCAAGACTACCTCTACTCCCGTTGATCCTCAGACTCGTCTCACTCCTTTCGATGGAGATCTTCTCTCTGATGCTACTTTTTATCGCTAGCTAGTCGTTAGTCTTGTCTATCTCACTGTGACTCGTCCTAACATTGCCTATGCTGTCCATCTTGTTAGTTAGTACATGTCGGCTCCCCGCACCTCGCATTACACTGCTCTACTTCGCTACCTCAAAGGCACTATATTCCATGGACTTCACTACTCTGCTCACTCTTCTCTTGAGCTTTGTGCCTTATCTGATGCTGATTGAGCTGGGGATCCTACTGATTGACACTCCACCACGGGTTTCTGTTTTTTCTTAGGAGATTCTCTTCTTGCTTGGCGAAGCAAAAAACAGTCCCTCATTGCTCGCTCTAGCACTGAAGCTGACTACTGCGCTTTTGTTGACACTACTCAGGAACTTTTATGGCTTCGCTAGCTCCTTGCTGATATGTGTGTTTCTTTCCCTGGTGCCACCTCTCTCTATTGTGACAATTAGAGTGCCATTCAGATTGCTCATAGTAATGTCTTCCATGATCACACCAAACATATTGAGATTGATTGTCATTTCATTCGTCAGCATGTTACCCGTGGCACTATTCATCTTCTCCCTATTTCTTTTGCTGATCAACCTACTGAAATTTTCAACAAGGCTCATCCTCCTAGTTATTTCAGTGATCTAATTTCCAAACTCAAGTTGGTTGATGCTTATCCACCTTGAGTTTGAGGAGGGCTGTTAATGTATATATTTATATTTATCTCATTGTATCTCTATCTCTCTCTATCTCTATCTTATCTTTATCTCTCTCTATCTCTATCTCATTGTATCTCTATCTTCTTCTATACTTATCTTTTGTGTTCAGCTTATAAATACATGCTCTCATATTGTATTCTCATTCATTCAATAATACAGATACATTATTCTAACAAAATTTGTCAAAAGATGACAACTCACTAAAATCACATTTGTCAAAATGATACAACTAATCAATTTTAATTTTGCCAAAAAGTGAATAGTGACCAGCCAACCAATCAATCAATTTTGTCAAAAAAAATGAATAGTAATATTTTCAAAATATTTTCATTTAAATAATATATATAACAAATATATCATACAACCTATATTTTAAATAAATATTATTTTTTGACAAATAATATAGAATATGTATATTAAAAAATTCAAAATTTTCAAATAATATTTTAGACATCATCAAAATTAAACAATATGATTAACAAAATTAAAAAGTCATCCTAAACATACTAATTTTTTTTATCTCATATTTTAACTAAAAATTTAAAAAGTTACTAAAATAGCTTGTTTCCAAACCAACCTGTCCTAAAAGAGTTTTATCTTGTCATATTTTCAATTTCAATTTCAATTTCAATTTATTTTATGAACAAAAAAATTAAGTTTTAGTCTAAACAAATTAAGTTCTAAATTTTTAATTTTATCAATTTAAATTTCAATATTATGATTTTTGATCAATCTAATCATGTACTTATTTTCATTAACATTCCGTTTATTTCATCAAAAAACATTTTCTAATGGATTATATTTTCTACATTTTTTTTTAATAAATATATTTGATTGTGTTCTTGAAACTAATAGTGGTGGCAATGAGGTGGTGATGAAGGTAAAGGTGGAGATGTTGGGGGTGGTGGTGGTGGCTGTAACAACGGTAGTGGTATGATAGTAGTGGTAATGATGCGATGGAAGTGGAAGTAGTGGTGGTGGTGACAGCGGCAGCGACAACAACCGTAATGGTGGTCATGGCCATGGTGATAGAGGTGATGGTAATGTGGTGACATTAGAAAATTTTTAATTCAAAAAACTTTTTTCCGCCTTCAAAAATGAAAAATATTTTCGGCCCAAATAGGGATATAAACTATTAATCATGAAAAATATTTTATACCAAACACCAAAAAATAAAATTTTAAAAATGTATTCTATCCAAACAAACAAAGCTAAGTATTGATAAAAAAAACTAAAAAATCATTCTAAAACATTTAAATTTTTTTCACGCTCATGTTTTTATTAAAA
This sequence comes from Camellia lanceoleosa, assembly GCA_025200525.1. NCBI lineage: Eukaryota > Viridiplantae > Streptophyta > Magnoliopsida > Ericales > Theaceae > Camellia > Camellia lanceoleosa. The sequence goes on along the minus strand of CM045763.1, from coordinate 122,832,730 downwards.
AACAAAAATGCTACTATCAAACCAACCCTAAATCAATTGGTTTTTTTAATAGAGGGGCCATTTGGAAACATACAAAAAAAAAAAAAGGCCAAAAGCCATCTTTTAACCCATTTTGGGTTACATTACATCTCACATAAAAAAATTTAAAAAGCAAAAAAAATCCACTTTTAATCATCTTTCCAAAATACCCCAGAATCATATCCCTAACAAGCCAATCACATTACCTAATTATATATAGTTGCAGGTTGTTACTAAAAAACCTAAAATGCTACTAAAAGAACTAGTTCTCAAACCAATCCTAAATCAATTGGTTTCTTCAACAAAATTATATACCTAACAAACCAATCACACTACCTAATTATATACAGTTGGAGATAGTTTCATCAATCCATATCTACCGGATATGTTCAACGTGGCCTACGAGAAATGGACCCGATCTAAAAATCCTAATGTCACCCAATATTTGACAAGGATCTTAGCCCCTTCCTTGCTCCATCCACAGTCCTACGAAGCACGACAGAATCAATCGTCCAAAACTGGTTTGTTTCTTTTGCAGAAAAATTCCCAACAAATGCAGTGCCATTGCTCAGCATCTTATTCAAATCATAAAGGCTTAGATCTTGAGGTTCATCATCATATTCAATAAAGCACAAGTTGGAGTTGACAATTACTTTTGAAAAGTCCTTGGAATGAAAGTAGTCTTCATGCAAGTATTTAGTGTAGGAGAAAAATAACAGGAGTTTTGAGGGAATGTGAAAGTGATTTGAGTTCCTATAATATTTGAAACGAATTGAAATAAGAAGATAATTCATAATTATCTACTTTAATTAGAATTAGAATTAGAATAATTTTCTCGAGCCAATATTCCGAGAACGTGGAGGCATTGTTGTTTGGGATGTTCTAAATAAGTGCACTTTCTGTCTTTTTAGACTAAAAAGTTGAGGTTGAAAATATGAATATTTGGGTTAATTTTTTGACTTTTTATGAAAAAATGTGTAATAAAAAATTATAAAAATTGGTTTGTGTTGGAAAAAATGGTTTAATATAGGTATATTTTTTAGCCAATTTGAGTGGGCCCCAAACGTCTTTTGGGGTGGGTCCAAAGAGGTGAAGTGGTGAAGACGGAACGTCAAAAAACTATTTATGAGTGAATGGGAAGTTGACGTCGTTTTCGGGTCTAACATTAATTTTTATTTAGATAAAATTCTTTTGAATTTTTTTTTTAAATAAAAATTATTGTGGGAATTTAATTTAATTCTAAATTCAAATTTTAGGTTCTTAAGTGGTTTCCTAAAGTTTGTAATTGTGAGAATTTAATTTAATTATAAATTCAAATTTTGGATTCCTTAGTAGTTTTCTAAAGTTTGTATCTCTTCCTTTATTTATTAAATTATTATAATAGTTTAATATATATATATATATTAAATAGTTTAAATAATTTAATTAATAAATATAAGTTACAACTGTATGGAAACAGTTCCACCTGACAGAACATTTTTTAAATGTTTTAAATTTAGTACAAACGGTCAAAGTTGTTTGAATGATAAAGTGCATCGGTTCAGTCTTTGTTTGTACCTATTCGGGCACCTTCTGGCTCATGTTGCCTATAAATAGTAACGACAATGCTACGTAGCTCAAATTTTGTGGCTCAAAATTGGCTCAAATGGCCAAAACGACGTCGTTTTGAGTACAGAACAACATAAAAATGGCCAAAACGACGTCGTTTTGGCCATTTGAGCCACTTTTGAGCCACAAAATTTGAGCTACGAGACATTTTCCAAATAGTAAATCTATTCCAGCAATCAGATGACTTAGGATGATCCGGAAAAACAGTCTGATATATAGATAGTGCTATCCAGAAAATTTCCTTTCATTTTTTTTTGTTCTTCATTCTAGTTTAGAATAAATATATTCAGAGAGTATAGATCACAGGTTTGGTTCGCCGAACAAATTTATTTGAAGTGCTTTTATAAATTTGTGAAGATTATTGTATCCTGGGAGATAGACGCCACTCAACCGTAAGCACCGTAGCGGGGCGAATCTGTCTTAAGGACAGAGTGTCACACACTCGACTTGGTCTTGTAATTTTTATTTGGTTCGACAAAATAAATCTGGTATGTTATTTAATTATTTTGTTTGAATTATTTCAGTTTATTTTATTTACACAGAAGATTGTTCCAACAATCTTAAGACAGATTCGAATTATTCTGTTTACAGAATTTTTCGTTTGTTTCCTTTTTCCATTTTTCGTAAATAATTTCGAAAGAAAATTATTTTCTGTGAATTTACAAAATAATATTCTGGTTGGAAAAACAAATAGTGATTATATACTATTTGACAGATAGTAGTAATATACTGTCTCTTTTCTTTGACAACAACTAGTAGTACGATACTGGTGTCATTAACAATTCAGAATATATTTTTGTAGAATTTTTTCAGAAATTAATTTTGGGTTTTAGAAATTATTTTCTGAGTTTTTCATTAGTTAAAATTCTGTTTTCAGTATTTTAATTTTTGGAGTGTAACAAGAGATTTAAATTTTTGTGTAAAATTAATTTGGTTAAATAAAATTTTATTTTATTTCCAAATTAATAGAAAAATAAAAGTTATATTTTTATTTCTTTTATTTTACAGAATTTAATTTCTTGTGTGGAATTAATTTGGTTAAATAAAATTTTATTTTATTTCCAAATTAATTGGGGGGAAAAAAAAGTTATTTTCTTATTTCTTTTATTTTACAGAAATTTATTTTTTGTGTGGAATTAATTTGTTTAAATAAAATTTTATTTTATTTTCAAATTAATTGGAAAATAAAAGTTGCATTCTTGTTTCTTTTATTTTTACAGAATTTAATTCTGTGCATTTGGTTTAATTTTCTGTGTAGTGTAAATTCTAATTATAATTTTGTTTTATAAATTAGAATTGATGGCTACTGAAACAAATGCCCAAACTAGTACTACTGTGGTGGCTGCAATGACGCCAACCCCCTCTCCTGTGGTGACAGTGCCAATAAATCATGGAGAAAAGCCAGAGAAGTTCTTAGGAACTGACTTTAAAAGATGGCAACAGAAAATGTTATTCTATCTTACAACTCTGAATCTGGCTCGTTTCCTCCGTGAAGATGCTCCTATCCTGAAAGAGGATGAAACCGACAGGCAAGTGGTTGCTGCGGTTGATGCTTGGAAACATGCCGATTTCCTTTGCCGGAATTATGTCTTGAACGGACTTGACAACACATTGTACAACGTCTACAGTCCAATCAAGACAGCAAAGGAACTTTGGGAATCGTTGGAGAAAAAGTACAAAACAGAAGATGCCGACTCAAAGAAATTTGTGGTTGGCAGATTCCTGGATTTTGTAATGGTTGATTCAAAAACTGTGATCAGCCAAGCTCAAGATTTCCAACTCATTCTGCATGACATTCACGCAGAAGGTATGTCTCTCAGTGAATCCTTTCAAGTTGCAGCCTTAATTGAAAAATTACCTAAAGGCTGGAAGGAATTCAAGAACTACCTTAAACACAAGCGCAAAGAAATTTCTATAGATGAGTTAATTGTGCGTTTAAGGATTGAGGAGGACAACCGCACTCAAAAGCGGCCGTAAGAATCCTATGGAGTCTAAGGCAAATGTGGTGGAACATGCTTCAAAAACCAAGAAACGTAAGTCTTCTGGAGAAAGTTCATCACAAGGCTTTAAAGGGGGGGATAATAAAAAGTACAAGTTTAATGGCAAATGTTACATCTGTGACAAAGAGGGACATCGGGCCAAAGATTGCCGTAGCAAAGGCAAAAGTAAGAAAAGAACAAGCAAGAAGCCTACTCAAGCCCATATGACTGAAGTGGACAATATTTCTAATGGTGTAGATGACATCAATCTTTCTGCAGTTGTTTCCGAGGCAAATCTTGTCGGAAATCCTAAAGAATGGTGGGTGGACACTTGTGCTACTCGCCATATTTGTGCCGACAAAAAAAAGATGTTCACATCTTATTCTTCAATGGACAATGGTGAACAACTCTTTATGGGCAACTCCTCAACTTCCAAAGTTGAAGGACAAGGAAAGATTGTACTCAAGATGACATCTGGAAAGGAACTCACTCTCAACAATGTACTGCATGTACCGGACATTCGCAAGAATTTAGTTTCCGGATCTTTGTTGAGTAAGAATGGGTTTAAGCTAGTTTTTTAAAGTGACAAGTTTGTACTTATCAAAAACGGGATGTATGTAGGAAAAGGTTACATGTCTGATGGCCTTTTCAAGTTAAATGTAATGACTATTGTACCCTTAGTTATTAATAATACTACATCTTCTTCTTACTTACTTGAGTCTTCAAATTTATGGCATGGTAGACTAGGACATGTTAATTATGGATCTTTGCGTAGATTAATTAATATGGAATGTTTACCTAAATTTGATATTGATTCAAATCATAAATGTGAAATTTGTGTTGAGGCAAAATTATCTAAAACTCCTTTTCATTCAATTGAAAGAAGTACGGAACCATTTGAATTAATTCATAGTGACATTTGTGATTTTAAATCAATTCAAACCAGAGGTGGAAAGAAGTATGTAATCACTTTTATAGATGACTATACTAGATATAGTTATATTTATTTACTTCGAACCAAGGATGAAGCTTTGGAAACTTTCATTCAATATAAGAATGAAGTTGAAAATCAACTTGGTAAGAAAATCAAGAAACTTAGAAGTGATAGAGGTGGTGAATATGAATCACTTTTTGGTAAATTTTGTAAAGAACATGGAATAATTCATCAAACCACTGCTCCTTACTCACCTCAGCAAAATGGAATTGCTGAAAGGAAAAATAGGACTTTAAAAGGAATGATGAATGCCATGTTGATAAGTTCTGGATTACCTCAGAACTTGTGGGGGGAAGCAATACTTTCTGCTAATTATATTTTAAATAAAATACCCCGAAAGAAAGTAAATCAAACACCTTATGAATTGTGGCATGGAAGAGTACCATCCTACAAATACTTAAAAGTGTGGGGGTGTTTGGCTAAAGTGGCTATTCCTAGTCCTAAAAAGACTAAGATAGGTCCTAAGACCATTGATTGCATTTTCATTGGTTATGCTAAGAATAGTAGTGCATATCGGTTTTTGATTCATAAATCAGAACATACCGAAATGCATGTAAATACTATTATTGAGTCAAGGAATGCATCATTCTTTGAACATGTATTTCCAAAGAAGACTGGACAAGAGACTAGTAACAATAAAAGATTTCATGATGCCATTACTAGTCAGGATCAAGAACATGATCAAGAACAAGAGTTAGATCAAAATGAGGAAGAGGAACCTAGGCGTAGTAAACGTGCTAGAACCTCAAAATCATTTGGTCAAGATTTTCTAACATATTTATTAGAAAATGAGCCTTTAACTTTTAAAGAGGCTATGTCTAGTCCTGAAGCTCCTTTATGGAAAGAAGCTGTCAACAGTGAAGTTGAATCCATCTTGCAAAATCACACTTGGGAATTAGTGGACTTGCCACCAGGTTGTAAACCTCTTGGGTACAAGTGGATTTTCAAAAGGAAATTGAAAGTAGATGGATCAATCGACAAATACAAGGCAAGACTTGTAGTCAAAGGTTTTAGACAGAAAGAAGGTCTAGATTATTTTGACACATACTCACCGGTTACTAGAATAACATCCATTAGAATGCTAATTGCCATTGCATCTCTATACAATTTAGAAATTCATCAAATGGATGTTAAAACCGCTTTCTTAAATGGTGAGTTAAATGAAGAAATTTACATAAAACAACCAGAAGGGTTTTCTGTTCCAGGGAAAGAAAAGAAAGTGTGTAAATTGGTTAAATCATTATATGGTTTAAAACAAGCCCCAAAGCAATGGCATGAGAAATTTGACAAGGCAATGATGTCAAATGGTTTTAAAATTAATGAGTGTGACAAATGTGTTTATATTAAAAACACAGACAAAGGTTATGTCATTGTATGTCTTTATGTAGATGATATGCTCATCATAGGTAGTAATAATGACATGATTAAAACTACCAAGAAAATGTTGAATAAACATTTTGACATGAAGGACATATGGGCGTTCTTGATGTAATTCTTGGTATGAAAATTACCAAAACATCGAAGGTTATACATTGTCACAATCTCATTACATTGAGAAAATACTTGACAAATTCAAAGAAAGATGATGATCATCTTGCTAGAACTCCTGAGATGTTAATTTGTATCTTGCTAAGAATGTACAGAAAGTATTTCTCAATTAGAGTATGCCCAAATTATTGGAAGCTTAATGTACTTGATGAACGCACTCGCCTAGATATAGCTTATGCGATAAGTAAATTAAGTAGATATACGAGTAATCCGAGTAGAACACCGAAAACAATTATAAGGGTTCTAAGATATCTCCGATTTACTCGTAATATTGGGTGAATTATACTAGAAATCCAATACTTGAAGGATCTTGTGATGCAAATTGGATATCGGATACTAAAGACTCAAGTCCACCTGGGTATGTCTTTACTCTTGGTGGGGTCAGATCTTGGAAATCTTCTAAACAGACTTGTATTGCTAGGTCTACTATGGAATCTGAATTCATAGCTTTAGACAAAGCAGGGGAAGAGGCAGAATGGCTTCGCCACTTCCTTGAAGATATTCCAATTTGGCCAAAACCGGTGCCTGCTATATGCATACATTGCGATAGTCAATCAGTTATAGGTAGAGCACAGAGTCATATGTATAATGGTAAGTCACGACACATTCGTCGTCGACATAACACCGTGAGACAACTACTCTCTAATGGAATTATTTCTCTAGAATATGTTAAGTCAAAAGACAACATAGCAGATCCACTAACCAAAGGGTTAGCAAGAGAGTTAGTTGAGAATTCATCGAGGGGAATGGGATTAAAGCCTATTAAATAAGAGTTACCACAACGGCAACCCAACCTAGTTGACTGGAGATCCCAAGATCTAGGTTCAAAGGGACAACCGAGTTGTGATTGACTCAGAAGGATCATTGGGGAGTCTAACTCCTACCCATTTCTATGATGAAATAGTGATGTCTGCAGCGTTTTAGGTTAAGTAATACTTTTAATGATTCTTATATCTAGGAAAACCTAGTGGAGTATGGCAGGATACTCTTCATAAGAATCACCTATGTGAGTGTGAACTAGGCCGGTTCTATGAGATTTGTGAAGGGCTACAATTCTCTAAAGCACTCATGAAGACCAAAGTTGTTCAGTACAAAATGAACACAATAGTGAGAACTAAACTGTGTCTGGGAATATACTGTGTGAGTTCTATTGTCTTGGTTTACACAAACGACTGAACAGTTCAAGACATCATGTTCACTGGTTAGCTAGTAAATCCGATAGTGTCTCACAAGGGAAGGTTCAAAGCCAAAAGCTACCTATCCTTTGCAGAATATTACCAATTTCTGTACTCTCTGATTAGATCATGTTGTTGCATTTTCTCTCCGTCAAATTCCATTCATGTGGGGGATTGTTGGAAAAAATGGTTTAATATAGGTATATTTTTTAGCCAATTTGAGTGGGCCCCAAACGTCTTTTGGGGTGGGTCCAAAGAGGTGAAGTGGTGAAGACGGAACGTCAAAAAACCATTTATGAGTGAATGGGAAGTTGACGTCGTTTTCGGGTCTAACATTAATTTTTATTTAGATAAAATTCTTTTGAATTTTTTTTTAAATAAAAATTATTGTGGGAATTTAATTTAATTCTAAATTCAAATTTTAGGTTCTTAAGTGGTTTCCTAAAGTTTGTAATTGTGAGAATTTAATTTAATTATAAATTCAAATTTTGGATTCCTTAGTAGTTTTCTAAAGTTTGTATCTCTTCCTTTATTTATTAAATTATTATAATAGTTTAATATATATATATTAAATAGTTTAAATAATTTAATTAATAAATATAAGTTACAACTGTATGGAAACAGTTCCACCTGACAGAACATTTTTTAAATGTTTGAAATTTAGTACAAACGGTCAAAGTTGTTTGAATGATAAAGTGCATCGGTTCAGTCTTTGTTTGTACCTATTCGGGCACCTTCTGGCTCATGTTGCCTATAAATAGTAAATCTATTCCAGCAATCAGATGACTTAGGATGATCCGGAAAAACAGTTTGATATATAGATAGTGCTATCCAGAAATTTTCCTTTCATTTTTTTTTGGTTCTTCATTCTAGTTTAGAATAAATATATTCAGAGAGTATAGATCACAGGTTTGGTTCGCCGAACAAATTTATTTGAAGTGCTTTTATAAATTTGTGAAGATCATTGTATCTTGGGAGATAGACGCCACTCAACCGTAAGCACCGTAGCGGGGCGAATCTGTCTTAAGGACAGAGTGTCACACACTCGACTTGGTCTTGTAATTTTTATTTGGTTCGACAAAATAAATCTGGTATGTTATTTAATTATTTTGTTTGAATTATTTCAGTTTATTTTATTTACACAGAAGATTGTTCCAACAGTTTGTAGGGGCAAATTAGAATTGGGAGTTGTGCAGCCGTAATGGTTGACTTTTGGTGAATAGTGATAACTTTTTAACTTTTTGAGTAACTTTTTGACTTTTTTATTTTTTGACTTTTTTGAGACTTTCCGAACTTAACCTTACCAAAGTATTAGTAGTCGTTTTAGTGGTGGAGGTGCTGTTGATAGTGCCACGACATACCTCGAAGATGGATTTCATATCCTCTAACATTAACCTTGGTGATATCATTCTCTAACAACTATACCCAAAAATAATTTAAAAAACAAAATAACAAAACATAAAAACACTAATTGCTTCATCATCATAACCATCTGTAACAAATCAATTATGCAAATGATAAAATCATGTTTCAATGTCAAAAGTTGAAATGGCAACAGAATTCTAAAACACATTTCAAATAACCAAACTAAAATACTGCATTGCTATTCAAGACCAGCATAACTAACAAAACTGTAATAATACCAACAAAATGATTTTGCTCTAGATAAAAGGACAGTTAAATCGATCTAGATAATTCCAATCTTATTTGCAACATCCAAGCCATCATAGTCTAGAGTCAACCGAACATATGCCTTCTTGGTACTACATCACAATAATACAAGCTTGGGTTATTCCAAGTTGCATCAACTTTGTCTCAAATTTTAGTTTTCAAGGAACACAATGCAACACATATAACAAATGAACTTGCATACGGCAAATAGATAAGATATGAACCAAATTTTTACTCAAATCAATCACAATTGTAAAAATTAATCACTATTTTTACTCAATCAACAAAAATTGTCCCAAACATATTAATTTTTTTGTATCATATTTTAGCCAAAAAAATAAAAAAGTTATGAAAAAGCTTGTTTCCAAACGAGCTTTTATACTATGTTTGGGAACTTAGGAAATAAAAGAAAATAAATTATTACTTAAGTTATAAGAGTGTTGGTTACATATTTTGTAAAAGCCAATTACAATTCGACACGTGGCAGAATGAGGGTATTATTGGAAGATGATTTTAATCTTAAATCTCAATCGTACACGTGGCAATAAGTATTGGTTCTCAAGTGGTCTGAGTAGCACTAGATCAGGAATGAGATACAAGGTGACGTGGCTTCAACGGTTACCTTTATTCAAATTCGTAAAAGCGAGGGAAGTCCAATCGCAAGTGATGGCATAGTGGAACTATTTCTAAGGTAACATGATCACGATCATGGAGGAGCAATGACGGTTCAAGTGCAGTTCAAGGTCATCTCTAACAAATATAAATAGCAGGAAGTTCGAGAAGAGGCCCCAGACTCAGATCATATAAACCGCCTCTACTTCATATTTTCCTTTCCATTTACCTTTCAGACTTTTAAATACTTGTTCTTTAAATACCGACTGTACTTCAATTCATAGGAGTAGTTTTCAAGTAGATTCAAGTAAACCGTTGCTGTAAACTTTCTCAAGGCTGAGTTTGGACAATTGTAAGTGTTTACGTTAATAAAATACTTCAATTGCTCTTCATATTAATTGTTATTTCTCTTAATTTCTCCTAAAAGTCAAGCCACCAGTAAAAGTCCTCTTCATTGAGGCTGAAAGAACTAAAACATAGTCGCCTGATAATTGATTGGCAATTATAATTTCTGTAAGGACTGATTGATCCTTGCTGGCACGCTCGCATGTTGGCTACATATTTTGTAAAAGCCAATTACAATTCGACACGTGGCAGAATGAGGGTATTATTGGAAGATGATTTTAATCTTAAATCTCAATCGTACACGTGGCAATAAGTATTGGTTCTCAAGTGGTCTGAGTAGCACTAGATCAGGAATGAGATACAAGGTGACGTGGCTTCAACGGTTACCTTTATTCAAATTCAGAAACATGAGGGAAGTCCAACTGCAAGTGATGGCATAGTGGAACTATTTCTAAGGTAACATGATCAGCGATCATGGAGGAGCAGCCGACGCTCAAGTGCGCTCAAGGTCATCTCTAACAAGTATAAATAGCAGGAAGTTCCTTAAAAGACCCCTGACTCAGATCATATAAACCAGCTTTTACTTCATATTTTCCTTTCCAGCTTTTACCTTTCAGTACTTTTAAATACTTGTTCTTTAAATACCATCAGACTTCAATTCATAGGAGTAGTTTTCAAGTAGATTCGTAAACCGTTGTCAAACTTCCTCAAGGTCGAAGTTTGGACGATTGTAAGTGTTTATGTTAATGAAATACTTCAGTTGCTCTTCATATTCATTGTTATTTCGCTTAATTTCCCCTAAAAGTCATGCCACCAGTAAAAGTCCTCTACATTGAGGCTGAAAGAACTAAAACATAGTCGCCTGATAATTGATTGGCAATTAGAATTTCTGAAGGATCGATTGATCCTTGCCGCACGCCGCAAGATTTACAAATATATCCTTCGAAAAGCCAAAAAGCCAACATATATTTTTAGCTCGCCCAGTGTGACTAGTTAAAATGGTTAGTTGTAGACCACAAGGAGAAAATGAATGCTTACAAGAAGGCGTAGGAGGATCAGTAGAACTAACTAATGCAGAGGAGAATGTGGTAACACACTGTGGAAACTCCTATGTTATCGTAACCTTTGGTCTAATGCATCAAGATTTCTCGACAAGAACCATATGTTCATAATATTGGACCAGAGCAAGGAATTGGACCATCCACCATTCCATCTTCTCAGCCAACAAATCCATGGGATGGCTTGGTAGATGCTATGGGACAACAGCTAATGAACACAATGGAAAGGTGGGCAACGTCCTGTTTGGATCGAATGAACAACCACCAACCAACAAATACAAGACATACAGAGGAAATTTTAAATGTTCATCAACAAAGATTGGCTAGAGAAAAACAAATTATGCAAGTTAATGGACAAATTAATGGTCGACTAGTACTCAAAACTATGAAAGACCATCGCCTCGCCTTGGTATGAACCCATTTCGAGGCCCGCAGAGGCCAAAATACCACAAGATTCAACAAAGGAAGCCACACCGCTTGGTAGATCCGCCAAGTACAAGAAACTGGTATAAGAATGGTGGCAAATCCCATGTTCGAAGCCATACCTGGCACCAGGGGTTATAATAATCCCTTATTTGAATTTATACCCGGGGGGTTGGAAGGTTTACCTACAAATGGAAGGGACACAATACCTATTCCAATACCTTTCGCAGGTCCATTAGCAGGACAGACTCAAAGGGGTTATCCATTTCCCCAACAACAACCTGCACCACAGGGGCAACCAGTCCCAAATGTACCATTGTATGGACCAAGAGGACCACAGGCACAAGTTTGTCCACCAAACCCTGTGTTTGCTCCTCCAGTAGTGGTTCAGCAAGCCCAAAATATGGTCCCTAGGGACCAAATTGCTGATATTGTTAGGGAGATATGTGGACCAATGGCTCGGGGGGTCCAGACTCAGATACGTAAAACCATACCCAGAGTGGGTTGATAGGTACATGAATACCCAAGAGGGTTTAGAATACCAGATTTCACCCTATTCTATGGAACCGAAATCAATCAACAAGAGAGCATATTGCTAGATTCGGCCGTCAAGGTGGTGAATTCGCTAATCATGACTACATAAAATTGAGATTATTTCCAAACTCTCTAACCGGAGGAGCGCTTTGTATGGTATATCAACCTTACACTGCTCCATTCAAACTTGGCAACAGATGGAAGAGGCATTTCATGCCCAATTTTTCCAATCGAGCCAGAGGTATCCATGGCAGATTTGGCAAGATTGAGTCAAAGGCTCAAGAAAAGGCTACTCAATTCATTGCAAGATTTAAAAGGGCTCAAATAAATGTAGAGTCATCCTTCCAGAGCCGTAATTTGTACGATTGGCTCAAAACGGTTTAGAGTTCAAAGCCAAAGAAGTTTGATTCAATCAATTCGTGGATTTGGTCGAATTAACCTATAAGGTGTCACGATATGAAGCATTACTAGAAGAAGAACAAGATCAAAACAATGCTTCATATAAGACATATTACAGAGATCCCAATTATGAGATTGATGCAAAGAGATTGTGGGCAAAGAACTCAGAATCAGTGAAGCATTAATTCATAAGGATACGACTATCGATCAAATAGCTTTAAAAAGAAAGACTTTCACGTAAAGTATTCTTTCGATTTAACAAAAGCAGATGACATTTTCGATCATTTGCTTGTACCAATTTCTCAAGTTACCAAAAGGAGTAAACCGCCTTCTCTTGATGAACTTAAAGGAAAAGTATATCAGAATGGCATAATTCTTGGTCTCACTCAACTAAAAACTGATTGTTTTTCGAGACAGATCCAAGAGCAAATCCGAAAGGAAGTCTCAAGTTCCCACCAAAACAGAGAAAGCCATGGAATTGACAAGAACTCGCTTCCGTGTTGGAGAAAGCGCTAATGTGGTTGTTCCAAATTTTCGTAATCTATCTCGCAGAATTGAAGAAGTCAATGTGCAAATGCATATTGCCAACCGCATACCGCCAAGAAAGAGACCGAAGTTCACCAGCTTGTTGGTCGAGTCTCTCACATCAAGGAACATTCGATGAAGAAATATCGACGACGATTCTTGGAAGCAAAGTAATGCAAAGGATGTGTCCAAGGTGTAGACTAAGCTACAATGGTTGAAGGGCTTCCAATTGATGGGAAGCAATACTATAAGGATGTTCAGAGACGCCCCAGAACAACCAACGCTATAACAAAAGGCGCATCGGCTAGTGATAGGCAAAATACCGCTGGTGGTTGAGCTCGCAGCTGATAGAATGAATGCTAAAGGCAAAAGGCCCTTGTATGAGTCTAGGCCACTAAACTATTATAGAATGGAGAGCGCACATTCGAAAGAAGATTAGAGAGGAGTTCAGTTATGGGACTAAAGCCGAGATTGGCCCCTGCATCAACTTCACACGTAATGTAAAATGGCCATCTCAAACAAAGGCCGTAATCAAGCTCAAACATGAGACCAAAACCAAGCACTTACCTCCACGGCCAGCCAAGATGGCTTCAAGGTGGAAAAGGGTGATTCAACGTCTGAATCAAGAAGTTCTTGGGTGCTCGAGTCCTGCATTGGTTTGTAATGCAAAACAAACCTAGGGAATTGCCTCGACAGAGAGATGTTGGAATCACAGTGTAATGGTCAAGCCACCTTTGGTGGCCCCAACAACTGGGTATTGTCAAGCACCCAAAGACAAAGGAGCCAAATATGGTTCCTAAGTATTTCCAGATCACAAAGGAGGAATTCAAATACAGTACACCCAAGACCAAAGAAGATCTCGAAAGAGAGTGAAGAGAGTTCTTCACATGTCAAGACAGTAAGAAAAGAAAGCTTCAAGTCGCACCATGTTCCAAAACCGACGCCGCAAAGTAAAGTGGTTTGTAGCAGAGAACACTGGCCAAAGTTCATTCTCAACTAAAGGCCGTGAAAAGTCCAGCTTAAGGTGATTGGAGAAGGCTGGATGGAAAGTGATAGTGAAATAGAAGAAGAGATTGGCATGAGCCAAAAGAAGGAAATGGCGTAAGAAGAAATGTTCAAGCCTTCATGGTCAACAAACATTTCGATCGAAAGCTTAGTTGAGAAGGATCCTTCAAGGATCACCATCAATGAAATACTGTAACGCAAAGATGGAGGACGCCAAGACACCGAACAAGGTAGTCAAGAGGGAAGAAGGTACAACCACCATCCGCTTTGGCTCATTCCCACCAGATTACCAACATGGTACATATACTACCTCATGAATTTCAGTCGAGGATCGAGGACCAAGACATGGATCCAATTTCGCTTTCTAGTGAGGAATCACAAGTGAGCATGGTAATCGATGCTCGAAATGGTTATTCCTATGGAAGTTGAGTGCGAAAGCGAAGAGGAGGTGAGCATCAACCTCTCATATCCCTTTGAATACCCCTCGAATTCCATGACCCAACATGTTAAGCCTTTGTACATTAAGGCTTTCTTCGATGGTATACAGTTAAACCGAGTCCTAGTAGACAATGGGGCACGTTAATTTATTGTCAAATCTTCTTTGAAGAAATTAGGAAAGAAGAATCCAAGGTTGATCCCAACCAGTACAACCATTGCTGGTTTTGCTGGAGATAAGCAGATGGCCCAAGGTATTCTGCCTATTAATTTGAGTGTGGGAACCAGGGATTGTATGACAGCATTCTTCGTGATTGACAAAGAATGCTAAATATAATGCCTTACTTGGAAGAGACTGGATTCACACCAACAAGTGTGTACCTTCCTCTTTGCATCAGAAGATCATGATGGCTCTGGGCAATGGAGAAACAGAGGAGATTGATGCAGATCCTCAACCTTTCATAGCCTGTGCAGACTTTGCAGAGGCCAAACTATATATTGAAGGGGTAACTCCACTCAAGATATTGAGGAAAGTCGATGGCTCACCAAGTGACTACCGATGAGGAAGTTACACATCTGAAGCACTTAGTCCAAGAAAGTGCTGATGAAGAGGTTGTCGTGAAAGATGACAACGATGCTTGGTTGTAGGCAAAGAAGTGAAGAAAGAGAAGCCAATTCATTGGCTCTGATTAAATTCTCATCATTGGATGTAAAAGCAATAGTCCGTAAGGTACGTAAACAAGAGAGAGAAGCCATGACAATTGGTCAGAACAAGAACAACAACAGTCGAGATTGACCTTTGGGAAATATTGTGCATTGGACATTGAAACAAGAGTCCAGAAATACAAGAAGAAGACGCCTTATGGATGATTTTGTCTATGAGGAAGAAGGTAGAGATGTCGAAATAGAGAACCTAGAGGCGAACAAGGTGAAAAGATTGCTTCAAGGTTGAAGAAACCAAAGAGAAAGCTCCAATGAATTCTCGCACGCAGGACCCCTTAGAAGAAGTGAATTTAGGGAAGGTTCTCGGCAGCTGTTCCCACTTATATAAGTACTGCTTGAATGCTCCGGACAGAGACCGCTTGTTGGTTGTTTTAAAGAAGTACAAAGATTGTTTTATGTGGTCTTACAATGAACTACTGTGATTGGATAGATCATTGGTGGAACATAGGCTCCCTTTGAAGCCTAATTTCAAGCCATACAAACAGTAAACCCAGGAGGATGAGTCCAGATGTAATTGAAGGTCAAGGAAGAAATTCTTAGACTACTTAAGGCAGACTTTATTAGGACAGCCAGGTATGTTGAATGGCTATCTAATATTGTGCCTGTAGTTAAGAAAAATGGCAAAATGAGGGAATGCATCGATTTCAGGAACTTAAATCTAGCAACTCCTAAAGATGAATACCCTATGCCTATAGTGGATCTGTTGGACAGCTCAAATAGGCATCAAGTTTTGTCAATGATGGATGGCCACTCGTTATAATCAAATATGCATTGCAGAGAAGACATCCACAAGACAAAGATTCAGATGCCCTGGAATATTGGCACCTTCGAATGGGTTAAGATGCCATTTGGTCTGAAGAATGCTGGAGCTACCTATCAGAGGGCTATGAACACCATCTTTCATGACCTTATTGGAGGGTATCTAGAATGTTATATTGATGACATCGTGGTAAAATCCCAGTCCATGGAGAAGCACTTGCTTCATTTAGAAGCAGCTTTTGAAAGAATGAGGAAGTTCAAGTTGAAACTCAACCCTCTTAAATGTGCTTTTGGTGTGTCATCCGGAAATTTCTTGGGTTATGTAGTGCATAAGAAAGGAATACAGATTGATCAGAATAAAGCCAAAGCCATCATTGAAGCTAGGCCTCCATCAAGTAAGAAAGAATTACAAAGGTTCCTGGGGTAGGTTAACTTTCTTCGAAGGTTTATTTATAACACTGCAGGGAAAACTAAAGTGTTCTCTTCCTTGTTAAGGCTGAAAGATGAAGAGGAATTTGTGTGGACAGCAGAGCATCAAACTGCTTTCGAAGGTATCAAAGCCTACTTGGCCAATCCTCCAAAGGTCGATGCCACCAAAACGAAATAAGCCCTTGAAGTTATACATAGCGGCAGAAGATTCATTGGGAGCTTTGCCCAAGACAATGAAGAAGGCAAGGAACAAGCTGCTTATTACCTTAGTAGGTTTTTAAATTCTTGTGAATGTAAATATTCAAATTGCTGAAAAGTCAGGTCTTGCTTTGTATTTTGTCGCAATGAAATTAAGATATTATCTTTACCTACAACTGCCTTGGTAATTGCAACCACGATTTGGTTAAATACATGTTATCTAGACCTATGTTGAGGGAAGAATTGGCAAATGGATATTAGCCTTATCGAATTTCATTTAGAATATGTCCTCAAAGAGCAAGAAAAGGGCAAGTATTAGCCAATTTTCCGCAGATCATCCATCTCAAACAGAAGCCAAGAGGTAATGGAACTTGGTATGGCTAGTATTGAACCATGGCAAATGTGGTTCGATGGATCAAAAGCCAATGGATTAATTGAATTGGTATTGTGATTAAGTCTCCATTAAGGGGTAGAAACCACACATGGTTTCAGAGTGGATGAAGCTAGTTGCTCCAATAATCAGTCAATATGAAGCCTTAATAGTAGGACTAGAAATCCTTATTGGGTTACAAGTACATGCGCTTGACATATTTGGGGACTCTCAATTGGTGGTTAACCAAGTAAAAGGGATTTTCAAGTGTCAAAGCATAAGCATCCTACCATATTATGTTGTTGCATTACATCCGCTTTCGCCTAAATAGCAAATGTAACCTATGTTCCAAGATTCTTGAACAAGAGAGCAAATGATGTGGCTCAAAAAGCTTCAACTTCAAGAGAAGGGATAATACCCAAAGGGATATAAGCCAAACAACATATCAAAGATTAATACAACCTTTGAATAAAGGAATGTGATCTTGGAAGTCAATCATAATGACTCACAAGAACAGATTGGAGGCATCCAATTATGCAAGATTTGGTCGGGTCCATCTTCAAAAGCCAGAAAAAATCAAATTGCGCCTATGCAATACATAGTATATGATAATGCTCTATACAAAAGGGGAGTAGATGGCTTATTATTGGAGTGTTTAGGTCCAAAAGAAGCATTAATGCCTATGGCCGAGGTTCATGAAGGCATTTGTGGTGCTCATCACCGGTGTTAAGATGAGATGGTTGCTTCAAGGCATTCCTATTATTGGCCAACTATTCTAAAGATTGCATAGAATATGCTAAGGGTTGTCAGCATGCCGTAAACATGGCACAATAAGACATGTGCCCATAACCGACCTACATGCAAGAGGTGAAGCCTTGGCCATTCAGAGGATGGGCCATGGACATGATAGGTAAAATTCACCCACCTTCTTCAAACATCATTGTTTCATTCTAGTGGCTAATGACTACTTCACTAAATGGGTCGGCCAAGCCATATAAGGTCAGAGACCGCACAGAGGTCATTGGGTTCATTAAAGATTTGATCCATAGGTTTGGCATTCCACAAACCATAACAATTGATAATGGAACTGTTTGATGGGAAAATGGTGAAATCCTTTGTAGCGAGTTTGGGATTAGCCTTATTAATTCTACTCCCTATTATGCACAAGCCAATGGTCAAGTCAATCATCCAATAAATCCTTGAAAAAGGAATACAAAAGATGGTGGAAGATAATCCTAGGGATTGGCATAACCTATTGTTGGATGTTTTGTGGCTTACGTAACTTCCCCAAGGTCGAGCACGTGAGTCACCCTTATGCCTTAGTATACTAGCACGATGCAATGTTACTGTGGAAATTAATATTAAATCTTTGAGGGTAAGATGTCAAGATCAATTAGAATCTGAGCAATATCATCAAAGCATGTGCTTGGAATTGGAAGACATAGATGAAGCAAGGATTTTGGCGTTAAATAGCATTCTTTTTCAGAAGAAGAAAGCAGCCAAGAATTATAACAAGAAAGTCAAGCATATTGGCTTTGATGAAGGTGATTTGGTATGGAAAACAATACTCCCAATAGGGATTAAGAGCCATAAGTTTGGCAAATGGTCACCTAACTGGGAAGGACCATATCAAGTTCATAGAGTTTTGCCTTTTGGGGCATACCATTTAAGAAATTTGAATGGCTATGTACATCCCAAGAAGATTAATGGAAGATATTTGAAGCCTTATTTTCCAACAATTTGGGAAACACAAGGAATAGAATAAACATTGAATACAAAACATGAGACTACTCAAAAGATGGACAAAACTTGTTCTTTCATAAAGAATTAAGTACATTATGCCACAGATTGGCCCAAAAATCATTACAATGTTTCAATTGTTTTTGCACAGTTGACTTCCTACTGCTAAGTGATGGAAACAGGTGAATAGCTGCAGCCATGTCTTCTTTTCGCTCGACAGACTCTTGGTTGGTGATTTGCAATTTGGTGTCGGGTCAACCAAGGCCCGGTTTATCGCAGCCTAAATCCTCCTCAAGTTGAGCTTTTCTCCAAAGAATTGACCAAATTGGGAGGCGTAAGAGTGTTGTTCTTTGAGATCCGATATTTCGTATGCACTTGAGAAATAAAACATCGATCCCTAGCCAATTTCTCATTAGCAGATTAAAGATGACAAATGTTGATATAGAAATCAATAGTAGCACTGATAGGTGATTTGAGACGTTCATACTGATCGCTCAACAATATTACAAAGACCGAAGAAACCCATTCCTGATAATAGGCCTTTGTAGAGCCTCGAAGGGGATCCTCGAAAAGGAAGTCAACAGTTCCAGACATGTGTCCAAATCCACTGAAGGTGTAGGAGATTTGTTGCTAGAAGAAGGAGGACTCTCAAAAATCTCTAGCAAGGAGTCAGCTAAGACTAATGGCTCAGCTTCAGCACTAAAGGTTGGAGAGGTAGAAGATACGTCGAAAAGACTGGCAAGTCTTCCTTCGAAGATGTCTACCTCATCCCTAGACATGAAGGGCATAGAGAGTATGGTAGTGGAAGACACAGAGGGCTGCATGGGGATAGGAGAAATGGATGGAGCGTCTTTGGCAGCTTCTATAGTCTTAGCCACTAATAAATCAAGTGAAGAGGGGCTGGAAATAGGCATAGGTGGTGAACCATGAATTGGGGAACTACCAGCATTCTCTGTGGAAGAATCAACTGTCATTAGGATTGGAGTAACAACCGAATATCCTTGGAAGAAAGAAGGGCAAGGTTCAAGAAGAAATAGACGAGGCGGATCAAAAGTTAAAAGGAATATATGGCTCTAAGCCAAGGAAAAGAGAAGCAGGATGCTTAGATTCAAAGAAGGCATATCGAATATAGGTTCCAGAGAGGAAGCGTGAGTTGGATGGATTTCACGTTGCATTTGGTCAATTTCAACCGAAATCGAAGGAGACCTCATTGGAAAAATGAAAGCAAAGTTGTTATCAGTAAGAGGAAGAAGTACAAAAGATTGTTAGAATTCAAGATGTAAAAGATGGCAAAAGGAAAACAAAGTGGAAGTGTGAAAGAAATTACTTGTTTCGTAAACATTGGCACTAATGAGAGAGTCGAAGGAATGATGTGTGGCACTTTGATGCTTTCTCATTATTTCCTTTGTAATGCATCAACAAGCAGCCTTCTTCCCTTAAAATTTGTTGTTGCCGCTCTTTTCGGCCTCTCAAAGACAATTATTGTTTTGGAATGTTCTCGCCTACTACCTTGACAGATGTCTCATGAATGGGATCTTCAATCAAGTCAAGAGTTGAAGCCATTTTTCTTTTCTTTCCTATTACTTGAGCAAGTGTCTCGTAAGTAATCCTCGCCGAAATCGGAAGGAGAGGCATCAAAATCAGAAGAAGAAACAGTAATCTTTCTTCTCCTTTTTCTTTGAGTCAGCATTATCTGCTCATCAATTGTCTTTTCAGCTCTTTCAACCTGAGATTCAGAATCCCTAGAAGGAAACTCTTCTTCTGATCCTTTAACAGCCGTCTCCTCATGAACCAAATCAGCCACTTTTTTCCTCTTTATCAAGGCTCGAGTGACTCTGAGAGGAGTTGAAGTAACAGGAACAGATTGAGTTGTAGGGGAAACAGTGGAAGAAGTGACAATTTCAGTGCCTTTGGATCGGGACACATCCAACACTTTCAGTCGATCTTGAGGAGAAATGGCCAAGTACACTTCCATATTGCTCACCCACCATTTTTGGTATCTCTTCAAAAAAGTGCCATGAAGGATGAAAGGGGTGTATTCAAAATTGGCTAAGTCATCTATAAATTTGACAGTTGCCTCTTCTAGCCTTGATTTGCGAACCTTCAAATCTCTCTTGGTAAGGGTTAAGTTGGTGTTACTACAAAGGGGTATTGGAACTCCTTGTGTAAAACCAAACTGTCTAGCAAATTGAGCAGGACAGTAAGGCTCAGCTATGCATTTATAAGCCCTGGGGTTCATGGTCCCAATAAACAGTTCTCTAGGAATCAGAATGGAAGCCCATATGTCTTTATGAATGGGTAAGAGCACAGAGCCTGCCACTCGTAAAGTGACTCAACCAAGTTGGGCCTACATCGCTTCGAAAGGACTAAACGATGATTAGGAAGGGCAATGGCGGTGATAGAAGAAGGAGAAATAAAAGGCAAAAGTAGAGGATAAAGTGAAGCATTGGCAATCTTATGCCATGAGTGAAAGAGTGTAACCCATGAAATTTGAGACATTTGGATTGTAATTCGCTGAAATAGGCAAAAGCCAAAGTCAAGGATCCGAATGGCCCCCTTGATTGGCATCTAAAGGTTTCTCACGTAAGAGGGAGCAAACTCTATAAACATGGCCAAGGACATATGGAGCTAAGGCTACTCTTTTTCAGAAACAAAGGCTTTGGCAAGAGGAGCAAATTCAGCATGATTCTTTGGGAGGAAGTACAATAGGAATTTGAAAAGCCAATATAATAAGAAGGAAAAGAGTTCCATATCATTTACTGGACCATCCCCTTTATTTTCAGCCTTAACAAAATCACTGTAAGATCAAGTAAGAGAGGAGAGAGAGAAAGGAACTGTTAAGGAAATCGGGGTAATGGGGTGCCAATAGGGGATATCCCTAGAAGGTGACAAATGTCAAGGACGGTAGGAGCCATCATCCCACACCTAAATTGAAAGAAATTAAAGATGGGGTTCCAAAAGCACAAAGCAGCAGGAACTAAGAAAGGGTCTTCTGAGATAGTTACCCTGGATAATCGAAAAGCATCGAGAAGACAAAGCTCTTGAAGGTCTAGCGTCCTGGCAGGGACAACTCGATCGTACCATTCCTGCCATTCTGGTCATCGTGGGCCAACATCGGTGGGGACGATTGATTCTCCAAATTTTTCCAAATCAAGATTACTTTCAGAAGAAGACGTTGATCCTCCAAAGGATATAGGCAGGAGTTCAAGAAGAGTCTCCTTGAATATTGGTCCAAGCACGTAGTCTTGTTGTTCATGACGACGAGGACAAAGATACGCCCATCAATAGCACTTTTCTCGCTCATTTTGTATTTCTCACATTCTCAGACGATAAGCCTTTTCAAGACCACAGATGGGCTTAGACGCTCTATGGTTGGGACTTTTGATGAGGAAGAAGCCATTGAAGACTGATAAGGGTTTGTATGTTAAGAGCAAGTGATTTCAGAATATAAAACAAAGGGCCCTTTTTAAAAGCTTCGTGTCTGAAAATATAGGGCGTAAATCGTTAAGTACTAAAAGTACGAATACGAGGAGCCTTTCTCGATATTAATAGTTTTGGAGGGAAGAACACATTCCGAATGTTAACGTTAGCTTCGAAGAGAGATATTTGGCTTCGAAGCCAATTTTGGCTCCAAGAAATCAAATAAAATGGCTTCAAATACGTAATCCGCTTCAAGTATGCTACATGATTCGAGAAGCTAAGATGCTTGAGTATTGGTCTACTTCAAAAGGTTTAAAGACCTGTTTGAGGAACATTATTGAAAGTAATGACCTTTAAAGCAAAGCTTAGAATTCTAACCAAACATTGGTTTTTACAAGAGAAGGTTGTCCATTGAATTAGGACAGCACAAGCTACTTTTCAAAACAAGAAGTGGTCAACTTAAATTTGATTGACTATAGTAGCCATGACCATGCATTGGTTATAATTAGTTTTGAAAAGTAAAGTTGTTAAGTTCGAAGCACGAATTTTAGATAATTTTGACCAAAATTGTCAATTTTTACTCCATAAGTTGGAAAAAGACATATTGGTTTCTTTTAGTGTTTCATTAAAGACAAGTAAGTCCAAATTCAAAGGATGAGATTATTTAATTTAAGGTTATAAGTTGGCTTTTAAAGTAAGAGGAAACAGAGTCAAACAATGTCAAGTACAGAAGACTTTGCTTTCATTAGAGCCAAGACAATTACATTAAGTAATCTTATTTTGGTACAAATTCGAGCTCGTAAAAATAAGGAATAGAATAAATTACAAGATCATGAAATTTCGTCCAACAATGATCAATGAATATTTGTTCTTTCTTTATTATGTCTTCCATCTCTTCCAAAGTTGGCTGCATGAGTTGATGTGCTCTCACTTCATAATACAGCTCTTCAGCCTTTGCTTCGAAAGCCTCCTCCCTCAATTTTTGTTCCAACTCATCTATAACTAAATCATCCCAATACGCAGAATCCTTATTTCTGAAGTCTGCAAAGTCTTCAATGAAGTTTTCTGCTTCGTATTGAGCATGAATTCGAAGAGATGAAAGTTGATCCAAAGACTGAGTGGTAACTTTGGAATTTCGATGCCAATGGAGGAGTACTGGAAGTTGATCCAGGAACAGGTGAAGTTCTGCTTGGGCGATGGGATTAAGGATATGGCCCCTAGTCAGAATATCACAAGCCCATTGGAAGTTCTTAAGAGGAATGTCATCCTCAAGAACATTAAAGGGTAAGTGAGAAAAAGCTGCGAGCAGAAGTTGGGCTTCTTTCCGCTCAAATGAGGTTGGGAATGATGGAGGTTTGTAAGGAGGGAAGATTTTGTCCATTGGAAGAGCAAGCCTTAACTTCTCTGTCCAAGAAAGAGTGGGAGGAGGAGAAGAAGTAGATGGTTCTGCTTCAGAAGAAGGTGTGGATGCTTCTATTTCGGAGGATGGAGAAGGTGTGGATGCTTCCATTCCAGAAAAGGGAGAAGAAGAAGTGGTTGCTTCGGTTGGGGGAGATGACACAGGGATGGGAGGAACAAAGGCATTAATATAGCTAAGCCAGTCAGAAGAACAAATCTGTGCTTTCTTGGCTAAGAATGAAGGGGTATATCCTTGTGCTTCTTCCAAGCACCGGGCAGGGTGCATTACTCATGTGGGCATGGAAGATGTATACCAAGCTACAAGTAAATTCTCCTCTAAACTGCGTCGAAAGTCGATGGGCACATAAGGATAAACCACCGAGCTTCGAGCGTAGGAAGGGAAATCCAAGGGGTCAGTGAACTCAATAAAATGATGATTGATCCGCTCCTCAAGTCCTGTGACTCAAGTGCACTAGCCGTCACCCCAGAAGATGAAGCTTCATCCCAAGCAGAAGGTTGTGAAGAAGAATTTCCTAATTCCATATTTGCAATTTGTTAAAGCAAAGGCTTGAAAGCTGTTTGTTCAAAGTGTGAGGGGAATTTAGAGGAAGAACTTCTTGTATCAACGAGTTCGTAAACCGAAGGATTGAGGGCAATGTGTTCGTAGTCCAAAGGTTGATAATCTGCGAAAAGCCTCCATGACCAATATAGAAAGGCGTAAAGGTGGCTAATAAATGCGTGGAGATTCTTTCGAGGGGAAACAAAGATTACTCAATGGCTCTTCGTATGCTCGATCGTTAGAGTGGGAAGGTGATTGAGTCATAATCCGCTCGAAAGTCAAGGTATTGGAACGTCCAACAAAGTTAAGAGTTAATGCAAATGATCACCAAAATAGGTGACGGTTGTGTTTCCTGAAAATGGATTCTATGCACGTTCTAAAAAAGCGAGGGAAAAGTTTTTGATTCACTAATATTTCCAAGTATTGGGTATATTAGTGCGGGGGGGAATGTTGGCTACATATTTTGTAAAAGCCAATTACAATTCGACACGCGGGCGTAATGAGGTATTATTGGAAGATGATTTTAATCTTAAATCTCAATCGTACACGTGGCAATAAGTATTGGTTCTCAAGTGGTCTGAGTAGCACTAGATCAGGAATGAGATACAAGGTGACGTGGCTTCAACGGTTACCTTTATTCAA
The DNA here is from genome assembly GCA_025200525.1 of Camellia lanceoleosa. Classification (NCBI taxonomy): domain Eukaryota; kingdom Viridiplantae; phylum Streptophyta; class Magnoliopsida; order Ericales; family Theaceae; genus Camellia; species Camellia lanceoleosa. Next base: position 122,808,163 of record CM045763.1, on the reverse strand, counting down.
ATTCAAAAAGGAGGAAGTCCAATCGCAAGTGATGGCATAGTGGAACTATTTCTAAGGTAACATGATCACGATCATGGAGGAAGCTTCGACGGTTCAAGTGCGTCAAGGTCATCTCTAACAAGTATAAATAGCGGAAGTTCCTTAAAAGGCCCCAGACTCAGATCATATAAACCAGCCTCTACTTCATATTTTCCTTTCCGCTTTACCTTTCTGTACTTTAAATACTTGTTCTTTAAATACCGACCGTGACTTCAATTCATAGGAGTAGTTTTCAAGTAGATTCAAGTAAACCGTTGCTGTAAACTTCCTCAAGGCTGAGTTTGGACAATTGTAAGTGTTTATGTTAATAAAATACTTCAATTGCTCTTCATATTAATTGTTATTTCTCTTAATTTCTCCTAAAAGTCAAGCCACCAGTAAAAGTCCTCTTCATTGAGGCTGAAAGAACTAAAACATAGTCGCCTGATAATTGATTGGCAATTATAATTTCTGTAAGGACTGATTGATCCTTGCTGGCACGCTCGCATTTACAAATATATCCTTCGAGAAGCCAAAAAGCCAACAAAGAGAAATGTAAAGAAAAGATATGATTATAATTTCTCTCCTCCTTGTTTAGATAAGTAAGAAATAAAATAAAAGAAATGACTGTAATTTATCTCCTTTTTATTTGGTTAGATTTCATAAGATAAAAGAAAAGAAACTGTTTTATGTTATATGACCAAAATAACCTATTTATATTTTGTCAATCATTTTATTTCTTTTATTTTTACAAGGATAAAATTGGTATTATGAAAATATAAGAATCTGTTGGTTTATTTTCTTTCCCAATCTCTCTACTTTTGAGAAGATTGAAAATTAGGGTAATAAGATAAATGAGTTTCTCTCAATTTTTATCAATTTCTCTCCACTTAAATTATTCAAACAAATAAAAGAAATATATATCTCCAAATCCCTCAATATAGGGGGTGTTTGGTGGGGCTTTTTTGAGCCAACTTATGACTTCTGTCTTTTAAAAAATTATTTTGGACTGTTTGGTTAAACTTATTTTAAACAGTTTCTGATTCTAACAACTTATTTTAAGTTAAAAAAGCTGATTCTGAGAAACTGCTCACTCCTAACTTCTGATTATCAGCTTCTGCTGTGGACATGTTAATTCACGATTATACTCTTAGATTTTTTTTTATTTTTTATTTTTTTAAAAATAGAAAAAGACCCAAATAGATTATAAAATATTATTATTATTTTTTATGAGAAATGTAGGCAAATAGTGAATAATAAAAAATAAAAGTTAATTAAAAAAGTTACTTTACAGCTTACTTAACAAACACTACTCAATAATTTAAATCTATAATTCAATAATTATACCAAACAAATTAACAACTTCTGATTAAAGTCATAATCTATAATCTATTAAGTTATAATTTATAACTGCTTTTAACGATTCTACACTAAATGCGACCATAGTGTTACTAAAACCCTAAATGAGGCCCAGCCCAAGTCTCTCATTGCACCGTCTACCCGCTCTCTTGCATTATTCACGTTACTAAAACCCTAGATGAGGCCCAGCCCAAGTCTCTCATTGCACCGCCTACGCGCTCTCTTGCATTATTCACGTCACGTAACATAAACCCTCCTCACTGCAACCACCGCCACCACGACATTCAGCTCCGCCCTGACCACCACCACCACCACCGAATTCCTTCCCTCTCTCTCATATACTCTCTCTCTCTCTCTGACCACATAAATTTGTGTTCAACTCGTGTAGAACATGGCTCATACAACTGAGGTACCTCTCCTTCCTTCCATATGTTTGTTGTGTTATTTGAAGATTACCGCATTCTTTTTTGCTAATTGAATTCTCAGATACTACTACTCACTACTTTGTTTATGAATTCTATTCCATTCCTTCCGTATAAACTAAAATGGCTTCTTGTGTTATTTTAATATATCAATTACAGAGCGTGTTGTTTGTTACTTGAATTCTCAGATACTGCTTTATGTATTTATTTATATTTTTGTGGGTATCTTTTGGGTACTTTAGTGTTTTAATTGTTTTTTAAATTTATTTATAAGTAATTTCTAGTGTGTTAATTGTGTCACTTCACCTACCCAATGAATTGATGATTACATTATATTCATATTGTTTGATTCTAACCTCCTCTCTTGTGGCTTTTGGGGTATGGAATAATTTTTGTTATGGTGATGGAACCAATTTGATTGATTGAGACATTTTTGAACCAATTCTTTCAAAAAGTATATATATATATTTTTATAATTTTAAATTTTCCCTTAATGTTTTCTGCATTATGGATTGCTAAGTCTAGTGCTCTATTTGGTTTAATGAAATGAGATGGAATGATTATTCCCTTATGATTGTGTATGATGATTCTATTTGCAATGTATTTTTCATTATATATATATATATTTTTTTTGTCAACCAAACATGGGAATGAATGTTTTGATGGAATGACTCCATTCCAGTGAACCAAACACTACCTAAGTGCTTAGTGCTGTTGCACTTCTAATGGCAATTTGCTATATTTTTCTTCATAATTTTCATGCGTGTGTGCTCACCTAATTCAGTTTTTGAGTGTAGTCTTGACTCTTTTAAGTTTAATGCAGGGTGCATCGGAGAGTGTGGAGGTGGTTCGGTTCAGTTTCATGACAGATGAGGAGGTCAAGAGTCTCAGTGTTGTGAAAGTCACAAACCCTATTTTGCTCGACAACATCGGGAGGCCTATCCCTGGAGGGTTGTATGATCTAGCAATGGGGCCATTAGATGAACAATCACCGTAAGTCTCTGCATACGCATTTATCTATCCATTTTTAATACGTACATGGCTGTTTAACTTGGCTACTTTTGAACAACATGTTTCTTTGTATCTATGGGAGAATCTTGCACTATGTATAAGTACTTGATATTTAAGTGATGGTAGAATGAAGGAGGATCACCATTTTCACTTATCAAAAAATAAGAAGAGGACTGCTTTTGGTGCACAGATGGCTTCACTGATTACTTATAAAAACTGCATACACCAAGGATGTCATGGTTGCTGATTATCTGCCTCCTTTTTGTTAGATTTTGTTACCAGATTGTTTGTACGGTTGTACCCACAAATGACAGCCCTATGTAGAGGGTTGAGAGTAAGAGGAATGGCATATGGAGACGGAATAGAGAGGTCTTGGACTTGTCTATTAGTAAGATGCTGGAGTCTTTATAAAGTGCATGCACGGGATATTGGCGCTTAACAGTGCCGATAGAATTGCCCCAACTGTGAGTATTAAAGGCCTATAGAACCTAGAAGGGGGTATCTCATTGTAGGTCTCCTAATGGCTGGTAGAACCTAGAATGGGCCTAGCGTGTTCAAATGCAATTTTTGGATGGTGATGGCAAATCCAGAGGTGATTCCTCATTTTGAACTGCCACTTCGCACATGATTAATGAGAAGTTCTGGCACGGGAGAAGCGATAGACATGCAAAATGATGAGATGGAATCCCACCAACCACTTAAAGAGAGCATGAGCACATAAAAGAGGAAGTACAGTTGTGGGCAGTTATCCAAAATAACCACTAGTATTTTCTAGCAACTATAAATATGGGATATATTTATTGTTGTCAAATTGTGAATTGGATCGCTAATTATATTGCTAAAATAGTTAATCGTGAATCTTATTTAGCATAATGTATAATTTTACATATGTATATCAAACCAAACCAAGCCGTAAGTCCCATCAAATGAGGTTGACTACATGAATATAAATATAAACATAAACACAGTGTTTAAAATGAATTAAATATCAATATAACTACTATATATACATATACATATAAAATCATGTATATCAATATTATTATTTGATCTCTTTTTATTTTTATTTTTGCATAAACGATGCCATTTCATGTAAAATGCAAACATAACTATATCTCAATAAATCGTAGTGAATGATGCCATTTCATGTAAAATGCAAACATAACTAAATCTCAATAAATCGTAGTGAATTGTGATTGAATCGTAAGATGCACTCAATTTAATATTCAATAACAAAAATTGAATCATTTTGGTTAAAACTTGAATTGAAATTTTAAGATTCTAACAACCATGTATATATTAGGGATTCCCTCTTCCCTGTTTCAATCATTGTTGCACTGCAACAATTATCTGCACCTTTACTTTTATATTTCCTTTTATTATTTATTTACCATCTGCACATTCTTTCCAACTTATCTCTCCTTGTCATTCAAATTTTTTTAACCAGCTTATTGTTGGCATTTGTTTTGCATTTTCAATCTCATTGCTTGTCTTGAATACAAGTTAATTGCCACACATTCCATCATGTGTTCTGAAGTTTTTCTTTCTTGATAGTCTTTGAGGGTGGGAAATGGGGGAAAAAATTCATTTGTGGGAGGATATTTGGACTGGAAACTCTTCTATTGCCATGGACTTCCCGCGTCTATATAGGGTATCAAACTCTCGTCATTCTTCCATCGCTTCTTTGGCAAGCTCTAAATTCTCTGTCTCGAATTGCTTGGAACTTTATTTTCTCAAGAAATCTTACTGAAAGGGCGGTTGGTGATCTAGCTTCTTTGTTGTCTCGTATTGATCATTAGTCATTGGACCCTAACACGAGTGATAAACATGTGTGGCTTTTGCAATCTTCAGGTCTCTTTCCTTTAAAAATAATTTTTGATAAGATTATTGAGAACCCATTTGTTCTTTCCTTTTCACAAAAGAATCTGGAAATCTTTGCGCCTCTCAATGTAAAGTTTTTATGTAGTCTTTGGTTCATGGAGGCATTTTAACCAATGATGTTTTTCAAAAGAGGAGACCTAATTGCTATCTTTGTCCTCAATGGTGCATCATGTGTTTGAATCATCTATTTTTATACTGTCCAGTGGCAAGGTGGGTGTGGCAGCAACACTTTTCTTTGGGTGACCTTGTGTGGGTGGCCCCCGAAGCAAGCAAATCCATGCTCTTAATTGATTTTCGAGTTTTGGGCATCAATAAAAAAGGCGAAGGCGCTGGGGCTCTGCGCTATATTTGCAATTTTCTAGGTCATTTGGCTAGAGAGAAATGCAAGGATACTTGAAGATAAAAGTGCTGATGTAACATCTTTGTGGGAAAAAGTTAGATTTTTTTTGGCTCCCCTGTTTAAAGGGATTCTGCTTTCTTGATCTCTAGTGATTGGAAGTTAGTGTGCGACTCTTAGATGTGTTCTGTTTTCAATTTTTCCTTCTCGGATTCTCTGTTTTTTGGACTCCTGGTCCTCTTTTGTAAGCCTCTTTATTTTTCCTCTTTTTAATAAAAGATCATTTTGTCGCTGATAAAACAAATATATGGGAACTTGTGAAGTACTTTCATCAAAGGAGAAGAAAGAACCAGTGGTTAGATCCCTAAACCGCACATGCCTAATCTTTTTAGGTTGCCTAGCCCTCGTGCACTTAGATGAAGTTTGGTCCTAGCACACCCTTGCGTCACTCACACCACAATTTTAAGGTAGTGTTTGGTTCACTGAAATGAAGGTGGAATGGAATGGTCATTCGTTAGCCTCTCTACGGAATGACCATTCCCTTACAATGATGAATGATGATTCCATTTGCAATACATTTTTCATTGTTTTCTTAGTGAACAAACATGAGAATGGACAATTTGATGGAATGATTGTTTCATTCCACCTTTGAGCGTTTTTTTGAAGGATGTGCAATTAGATTATGGTAATTTTTGATGTTCTTTTGGTGTGTTCCCATCATCACGAATTCTCAATTTATGAATCGTCTACAACTTTGAAGGCTGGATGTGAAAATTACCTATGATGTTAAGTCTCAGAAGTGAATGAGATGAATTGATACAAGTACAGTGGGAACTCCAAAAGGACAGGGAGGAGGTCCTGAAGAACACAGATTGATGGCGGCTGGATGTGACTAAGGGTTTATGTATCTTTGAACTGTTTTTTAGTTAACATCATTCTTTTTAATTGTGTCGTTTCCCTGAATTTCTGTTGTTCTGATCTGTTCTCTCTCTCTCTCTCTCTCTCTCTCTCTCCCCCCCCCCCCCCTCCCAAAAAAAAAAACTGCAATGGCTGAGCTGTGTTTTAGGGAGATTCCATCTTTGTAATGTTTGTATCTGCTTCTATTGCTGCAATACTTTTTCCCTTCTATTAGTGAAGGATGTGAAACAAATAACTTTATGATTTTATTAGAAATAATTTGATTATGTTTTGACATTTGATTGATATAGTTTATTTTTCTAAATGTGCAGCTGCAAATCATGTGGCCAGCGTTCGTTTCATTGCCCAGGTCATTGTGGACATATTGATCTTATTACATCAGTCTACAATCCATTGATGTTTGACATGCTCCATTATCTTTTACAAAGAACCTGTTTCTTTTGCCTACATTTTAGGGCAAGCAGAAGCCAGGTAGTTTCATCTTTTGGGGATTTTATCATGTGGCTGGTCTATGCTCCATGAATTTTATGCTTCTTTTTAGTATTTTTTTGGTTGTCATTTTGTTCATTTGATGATCCTTTTCTGTTTATGTTATTGTTGAATATTTTGTTCTCATTTAAGGTTGAAAAATGTGCTCTTCAATTAGAACTCATAGCAAAGGGTGACATTGTTGGTTAAAAGGTTAGATCCACTCTCATCTAGTGAATCAATCGATCCAGGGGATAGTGAGCATGGGAAACAAGGATGGACCTCTGTTCAATTTACGGAAGCGATGTCTGTCTTGAATAAATTTCTGAAGCCAAAATTTGTGGAGTGCAAGAACTGCAACGCCACAAATCCCAAGTTCAGTAAACCTACTTTTGGATGGTTTCATATGGTACATCTTTTATCAGCTTTTCTATTGCTCAAATCCTGGCCAATAAGTTTAATTATTCAGTGGCTAAGTTAAAGCATTTTGACTACTAATTATTCCTATAAGCATGATGGATGCTTGATGCTTATCAATGACAATTTGGTTCTTTTGGTGTCAATGCCTGGCTTAATTATTATTATTATTTTTTGTCATTTTACAAAATAAATTGTTTTCATATATTTTTGTTATTGTGCTTTGAATAAGAAAGCTGTTATTTATTTATTTATTATTATTTTTGTATAATTTTCAGTCATGAAATGTGGGGATTATAGTCGTTAGCAGACTGTTCTTACTAGAGGAATATTGGCATAAATTGATTTAGTTTAGAAAAATATACTTCAATTGCTTGATTATTACAAATCTTGTATTTCATTACCACATCTTTAATTAGTAGTTTACAGAACATATGACCATAATATGTAATATTGTAGATTATTTTGGGAAATTGGGCAATTACTATCTTTGTAGACATGACTGTTTATATGGTCAAATCACATGAAGATATTGAGTAATGAATGCACATTGATACCTGTAGGAGAAAACTTGAAGAGGGCATACTCTAAGGAGTGATGTTCTTTTTTGGGAAGTTGAGGGGTGGTTAGGTCTATCTTTTGTATTTTTTTCTTCTTATCTTCGTTCATTCTGTTTTTATTTGATTACAAATATTTATTGCTGCTAAAAAAGGGGGTCTTCCCTGTACTCAAATCCTACTAGAAATAACAAATAGAAAACATCTCTTTCTTTGATTTTTGCTAATCCAAAGTGTCTAGGTTAGCTCCTCGAACCCTTGAATCATATGAATAACCAAAATAAGCCTCCGTGGACGAAATCCCCTTTTCTTCTAAATACCTCGGGAACCACCATTATAAAAAACTGACATCCAATCCTGTATTGGAGCATTCTTATTCACTTCCAATGAAACAAGCTGGGGTGGGGAACACCTCCCACAAACGTCTCTAGCTGCACCAAGAATCAAGCCAAAACTTCACTCTATTCCCACTGGCACCTTGAACAGAATTCTTTTAGTGAACTCATTCCAAACCCTCATTAAATTGCCAACTATGTAGAGGCCAGGAGGACATAGGATTTTGAGGAAGGGTTAGTAATGCAAGTCGTTGATGCAGATCATATTAATAAGGATAATGAAGACTCAAAAATTCTTATTCTTCTTCATTATTTGTTTTTGATAAGTCCTTCAATAATTGAAGGAATGGCCTTGGAGATTTTATGTATTGAAGTTGCCTTTGTATTAATACGTGTTCACACATTGAAAGGCATCCAAAAATAATATATCCAATAAAAGAAGTGCATGTAACAAAAATTTATTTTTATATATTTTTCTAAGGTTAATATAAATATTTTTGGATTCCCTCAACTATTGAACGAATGGCCTTTTGGAGTTTTTGGGTATGTTTGATTTTCAGGATTAATAGTGAGGGGATTAACAATCTATGAGATTAGTGTAGGATTGGTTATCTAGTTGTTTGTTTTGTAATAAATATGGAAATATATAATCGCAATTATATGTATGTTTTGTGTTACTAGTTGTAAGATTAGTTGTAAGATTAAAAAAATTTGTCGATTTTGTTGGATAGAATGACCATTGGAATCTAATCCAAATAATAAAATTTGCAACCAAACAATGGAATGTGAGCCTGATGGATTAATAATCCCAATCCTATGCTATAGTCTGCCTAGTCAAACAAGCCTTTTATGTATAGAAGTTGCCTCCGTATTAATAATGTTCACACATTGAAAGGCATCCAAAAATAATATATCCAATAAAAGAAATGCATGTAACAAAAATGTGATTTTAATATATTTTTCTGAGGTTAATATAAATATGTGAATACCTTGATTAGACCGGTTAAACTAGGAATACCACAATTTCACCTGGTCAATCCTTATTAGAAAAGGTACATGGAATTAATTTTTTTTTACTAAAACTAGTTTGGTGAAACAATGAGGAAATAATGTACACTCATCATTTTTATACGATTCTCTCTTTTTGGGGGTGAAAATATCTTTTTGGTTTTTATTTTTTTTGTCAAACTAGTTTCTATTTTTCAAAACAATTCAAAAAATAGATTTTGAAAACTAAACCAAAGAGTGTCGTTTCTGTTATACCCCCTTTGGCGAATAACCTTGGTAATCAAACGTTTCAATGTTTTAGTCTTGGAGATTACTAGCCTCAACTGAGATGAAAACTTGATGCATTATTATTGTTATTATATATTTTTTTGAGATTAGTTAATTGTATAAGGTACAAGTAACTTGCTTGATACATGTAAAGGGTGGATCAAGTTGGGAGATAGAGCGATGGTAGAAGAGGAGGTGATTAGGGAGGGTATTGCTAGTTTTTGTGGATAATTATATTCGAAGTATGGAGATCTTGGTGAATGGAGCTCCAACAGGAATTTTTTTCCCTACTTCTGGAGGTCTTAGACAAGGAGATCCGCTTTCCCCTCTTTGTTTATCTTGATGATGAGCGCTAAGTCACATGTTGAAGACAGTTCAAGGAGGCTTCATGAAATGTTTCCACTTTCCAAGTGGCTTGTGTGGATGGATCAGAGATTTTAGTATCCCATCTTTCATATGTTGATGACATAATTATCTTTTGCGGAGCTGAGCCAGAGCAACTTGGTTACCTTCCATGCATGCTAGTTTGTCGTCAGACGGTGTTGAGTTTGAAGGTAAATTTGGGAGTTCGAGCTCATTCTAGTGGGAGAGATAGGGAATGTGGAGGCTCTAGCATCTATTTTCCTCCAGCCTACTTGGGTTTACCTTTAGGGGCATGTCATTGAAAGATTGCATAAAAGATTGGCAGGTTCGAAGCAACAATATTTGTTAAAGGAAGGTGTTTAACTGTAATAAAGAGCATTCTTTTAAGTCTGTTCACTTGTTTCATGTCTCTATGTTAGTGGCAAAGCGGTTGGAGGAGATGCAAAGGGATTTTTTTGTCATTGGAGAGGATTTCAAATATCATTTAGTTGATTGGCATTTGATTTGTAAGCCCAGTCGAGAAGTGGGCATGGGCTTAAGGAAATTGGTTATTTTTGATTAAGCACTTCTTGGTAAGCGGTGATGGAAAGTTGCTTTTGATGGATAGGTTTTGGAGAAGGGCGGTCATTTCTAGGCACGGTTTGGCTTGAGGGATTGGACTTTTACTGAAGTCTCTTTATCCATGGTAAAGGCCTTTGGAAGATCATTGAAATGGTCGGAATGATTTTAGCCAATGTAGTAGTCTGGTTATGGAGGAGAGAAGGGAATGCTACCTCCGAAGTGATATTTTGTGGGGCAGCATTGGAGAGGAATTCAAATATAACTTAGTTGACTAGGATTTGATTTGTAAGCCGATTCGAGAAGTGGTCATGGGCTTAAGGAAATTGGTGACCTGTTGTGCCATGCGCACATGTGCCCACTCACAAACGGTTAGTGACGTGAATAGCTGTATGTGGTGCTGCTCTGCACTTTACCTTATTATTATTATTTTTTTTGTCAAGTTTTTTTATTTTTTATTATTTATATAAAGGCAGATAGAACGAGTTTGGTATTAGATAGACTTAAAAGAAGATATGATATAGCTATCATTTGGAGACAAAATGATCCTTACTGGGGGGGCATTTTGGCGAATAGCTTAATTGAATTTTCTTCACTTTGAGGAGTTAGAAATGTTCTTCCATCTCTCAGCTAAAACAGTATTGCATTTCATTATTCTTTCTAACATTTTCACTGTTAGTCAGTGTTGATATGTGTATATTCTGACTACTATGGCATATGATATATCTTGCGTTTTGCCTTGGCAGTGATTCTCATTTTCACTTGTTATTTTGTTTCTGTTGTTTATTTGCAATGTTTTTTTACAATGCTAGCTAACACTTACTTTTCTTGTCCATAATGTTCATGTGATTGCATGTACTTTTGTAATAGTTCTCTTTTTTCTTGCTTTTAAATGAACACCGGTAGGGTGGTTTATCTGCTGCCAGCACTAGAGCAAACATCATTAGGGGTTGCAAGTTGGGAGGCCTACGCAGTGGTGAAGATGAGGAGAATGCTTCCCCCGAGGTGGTAAATGTTGATGACTGCCCATTGGGAAGTGATCTTGACACAGCTGAAACTGATTCATTAAAGGAAGCCGTAAATGGAATTGAAGATTCTAGGCGAGAAAGGCATGGAAGAAAAAAAGGGGAGCGTGTGTCTCGTGAGTTCTCTAAGCAGAAAAATTTCTTTTCGGGGACTCTCTTACCATCTGAGGTATGTCTTTTCTCAGTATTGACTCGGTGACTGTCAATTGGCAACTTGGCTCATTTAACATCTACATTTTTCTTGGTCTTGTATGTGATTCTCAGCAACTTAGATCCTATATAATATGTAATTACTTTGAGAATTCCTCTCTCTCTCACTATTTATTTTTTTTTCCCCACAGGTTAGAGACATTGTAAAGCTTCTGTGGGAAAATGAGGCTCACCTATGCACTTTTATCTGTGATATTCAGCGTGAGCAATGCAATACATCTGGAAATAGAGTTGGTTACTCTATGTTCTTTTTAGAGACCATTCTTGTGCCCCCAATCAAATTCCGTCCTGCAGCCAAGAGTGGTGATTCTGTAAGTGTTATTTATGCTTGGCATGTGATCATCTTGTTATCCCAGAGAGAACAAAATGCTAATTTTAACCTGTGCCTCGATTCATGCAGTTATATCAAATATTGTTTTGATTTCTAAACTAAATACTCATACTTCTGCTCTTGAATTTCGGTTTGTGCAGTTCCTAAACTTATATTATGTTCAGTTTTCTTGTGGAGAAGCTTCTGATGTTTATTATTAAAGAACTTTAAATTAGGTCATGATGAATTCGTGTTTTGTGGAAACTTAGATTTGTTCTTCCATGGAATTGTTTATTATCTGCCTATAGATATATTGTGTACATGATTCACTGTTGAGAAACTTTTGATATTGGAGATTATTACTATACTTCGTCAACCTTTGGAGTATAGGAAAAGGAGCACCTCTCTCTCTCTCTCTCTCTCTCTGTTTTTATTTTATTTTATTTTATTGTATTTTAAATTAATTTTTATGTGGGGGGTGTAAAATACCTTCCTGTAGTTAATGCAAAAATTAGATGGACCCCCTGCATGTCAGTAAAAGACATAATAACCCGTGGGGCGTGAAATAAAGTGCAAAAAGCTAATGGGTTGAGGAATCCCATTTCTTTCATTCAATATCCTCTGATTTTACACTACCATTATGCGATCTCTGCATTTTCTCTTTAACAAACATATCCCTTTCTAATGTTTATCTTTGAAGTGCACCAGTAATCACCACTCTCCCACTCTCCCACTCTCCCCGTCTTCTCTTTATCTCTTCCTAAACAAAACCTATTTGGAGATGACTATATTCCTCCCACCTCCCCCTCTCTCGCTCCTCTTTCCCTCTCTATACATAAAAGGATGAATATTAAATATAATAACATGAATTTTATGCAATCATAAGGAATTTATCTAATCTGTACATATACATGAAATACATCTATTAATTTGTTAATTGTGCTAAAAAATGTACATTGATGGGTGTATGACCTATATAACACCATACACATAAAGTGAAAGGCAGAGGATGGTTTGCGGTCATGGATGCTGACAATGGGCATGGCCGGGGTTTGTGGAAGTGTGTTTGGATTTGTTGGGTTTATAGGTGAAACATATACATAACAGATAGAGAGAGATTGTCTTTGACTAAGTGGTGGGTGTAGTAGTGGTGGCCATGATAGAAGTAGTAATCATATAGATTGGTAATTGGATTGTTTCTTAAATGCAGCCTGGATGCTTCATTTTATTAGTCCAATCAAGCCTTTCTAGGTCCGAGTAGCTTGGATGTTCTAGAGCTTCCTTTGTGAAGCTACCCTATGGAGTTACTTTGAGGATACTTATAGTTTGAAGGCTTAAGAGAGGCCTTGAAGTACAACTTTTTATAGGAAAAAAATTCCAATGTCAGACAGCTCTCACTGGCCTGAGAGATCTGAAGGAAGTTTTATACATACAACTCCCAATTTTGAATCTTCAGAGGCCCCGGAAATGCTGTGAGTTGTTTGGAAATGGTTGAAGTGGTTGAATAGGAGGATTACTATGACTACAACCCTCAGTAAATTTACCAAAGGTGCAAATGCTTTGTTTGGTTTATTGCTCTTTCCTTGTGCCTATTTCGCTTTAGGGGTTTGGCTCACATGTTCAACCTTTGTAACTTGATGGTATACTCATGGATTGGCTAGTTCCTATTTGGAAGGCTGCAGTTTCTTAATGACTGTAGTTTTGAGCAGCCATGATTGTGGCTAGGTGATGCATGGGTATGTGTGTGTGTGTGTGTGAGAGAGAGAGAGAGAGAGAGAGAGAGATGGGTTGGGATGCAATACATATAGTTGGCATTGTGGGTGTTATATGTATAATAGAGAGAGAGTATAGGTCTTTCTAGAATTGGTGGTGTTGTGGCAGCAATGGAGGCTGTGGTGCTGACTATAGATACTGGGTTTCTGTATGGCTAGCTGATTGATGATGGCATAGAGAGGGATGGGTTTTTATGATTAATGACAGTTAAGAACCATGGGATGCGGTAGTGGTGGCCATGGGTGATGTTACCCTTAGGGTATGAAAATCACTTTAACCTTAAATAACCTTAAAAAAACAAGGCCAAATTTCCATTATAAAACTGCTACTTTAGGGCAATAATAGTAATTTTTTATTAATATTCTAGACCATCTTCATGTATTATTATTATTATTGCATAAAAAAAATCTGGATCTTCTCACTCTCTGCCGAATTACTTTCTCATTTTCACAACTTTTAGTTGCATGTACCCACATACCACATTTACTAGAAAGCAAAATTTTGTGATTTGCTACAAGAAAGCCATTTTTTATGTTGTCATCCGTTATCAAAGTAGTTTCTTTGTTTGTGCTTGAGTCTTATTTGAGAGTGTTGGAACGAACTTGTTTTCTTTTTTGAGTAAGTTATGTCCAGTTCAATTGTATATAATGTATTGTGGTTTCCTTAAAATATCACACTTCTGTGTTTTTTTTAGGTGGTGGAACATCCTCAAACTGTTCTACTCAGTGACGTGCTGCAGTCCAATATAGCTTTGGGAAATGCTTATGTTAACAACTCTGAACGCTCAAAGATTGTTAACCGATGGATGGATCTTCAGCAGTCCGTAAATATTTTGTTTGATGGCAAGAATACCATGCGTGAGTTTGATTCATTTTTTGTGTAGGTTGCATCATTTGTTTTCCCTGTTTTGGAATTCGATTGTTGTACTATTTATTTGCCTTATTTTGTGCCCCCCCCCCCCCCCCCCCCCCCCTCTCTCTCCCCTATAACTGCATCATGGAGGAGGAGAACGATAAAATATTGTCATAACTAGAATAGGAATACCCAAGTTGTCACACCCCAAATCCGAGGCATGACCTGCCGTGGGCCATAGGGCTGTAGGCCAAAGTACATGTAAGCCTAAACAAAAACTCATAATCATACTCATACACTAAATGAATGCAACTATAGTCTAATGTCATAAATAAGCCAATGCTTGATCCAATAACATGTCAAAATATAGAATGACAAAACCAGCTGATGTAGTTAGAATGAGTATGGTTGTTATGTTTTAGTACCATACGAGTTAGTTAGAGTTGGTTGTGTCTTTTATCCTATAAACAGGTGGCTAGGTCTCTAGTATTTAGTTTATGATATTTTGAATATTTCAGAGCTTGAGAGCTCTTGTACACAGATTCTCTCTCTAATGAAATTCTTGTCTTGATTTGGCTCCATCATTATAGTATTAGAGTATGGATTGAACCCTAATCATTTTAGATCTGAGTTGATTTTGGGGTATCTAGACTATTGAAAGACCTAGCCCTCGTGCAATCCTGATAAGGCCTGGATTCGATCAAGTTTGTGTTGTTTCCCATTACGATTTAGTTATCCAGTATTGTGACGCATGTATTAGAACCTTGGAGAGTTGAATCGAATAGTTTGGTTGATTTCTGTGCTTTATCTCACAGCCTGAAATTCTGAACTGGGTGTTCGCATTTCAGATTTGAGTGGAAGTCCTGGTGAGACCTGGTTGTTTGTGATCTGAAATTGAGTCGAATAGCTGAAAGTTGACTGCCTTGTTAATCTTGTTGTGGTATCTTAACTCGACTTCTCTCATTAGGACTGTTCTGAATCAGTTCTTGTGAATTGATCCCATTTGCATGAATTGATATTGTGAGACACAATTCTTGAACCTTGATTCTCAGTTCTTAATGTTGTATTGCAATCTTGGTTCTTTGACTCTTGAATCTTGATACTGCTGGGAGTTAATCTTGATTTGGATTGATATTGCGTTGTTCTTTGATTGTGAAATTGAGTTTGGTTTGATTGGAAACTGTGAGTGTATATTGGCTACTGTTTGAGTGGTAAATCCTGTAGTAACAGTGCTGTGAACAGTGTTTGATTAAGTC
The DNA here is from genome assembly GCA_025200525.1 of Camellia lanceoleosa. Lineage (NCBI taxonomy): Eukaryota > Viridiplantae > Streptophyta > Magnoliopsida > Ericales > Theaceae > Camellia > Camellia lanceoleosa. The sequence goes on along the minus strand of CM045763.1, from coordinate 122,792,818 downwards.
TTTGTTATGAGTTGATGGCTCAATGGGGTAGAGGTAAAAAGGGTGGCCGTGGTCAGGCATTTGTTGTGAATTTGGAAGATGAAATCGGGATGAATCCTTATTTGAAAGGAGCAATGGTAAACCAAAATTAGGGAATGAGATTGAAGAGTTGAGTTCACAAGTGGCTTCCTTGGTTGGAAAAGTGCAACGCTTGCAACTTCTTTCCAAAGGTAGTAATGGTTCCAAGGATCATCAACTTTGATGATTCCTTCGGTGCACCGCATAGGTGTAGAGCATATTCACATAGGTTTGATTCCTAGTGGAATGACACCATCAAGGATTTAGTGTATCCCGAATTCTATGGAAGTTACATTCCGGATGTGTTTGAGAAATGGTTGAACTTTGCTGAGAGTCATTTGGAGTATTGTGATGTGCTGGAAGTAAGGAAGTGTAGTTGGTCTCTTAAAGCCTCAAAGGTCATGCCTCCGATTGGTGGAAACACTTACAAGTTGGTAGGCAACGAAAAGGCAAAGAAACAAATTAGAGAGGAAGAAAGAAGCTTTGTGAGCAATTCTTACCTTTTACTCGCATACAATCTTTTTTGGTTGAGAAGCAACAAAGGAAGGGAATTACAAAGTCCGGGCATTGATCTCGTATGCCTATGAACTGGGGCAATCATTCTATACCACTTAAAAAGGCGATTATTTGACTGGTGTTGGTTCGAAGAAGTCTTATGATGATGGACATCATAGGGTGCTCTTTAGTGAGGAGCTGGTTGCACCAAGCTATGATAAGGAAGTTTCCTTTTTTGGTGAGGAAGGTGTGGAAGTAAATTGTGACCAAGAACAATGTTGTGGTCAAGATATTCTCGTCTTTGATGGAAATGAGGAACAAGGTTGGGATCAAGATGTTTTTATATTTGATGAGGAACAAGAATATGATGAAGATGTTTCTATCTTTGATGAGCCAATGAGTGGGGTGTTGGATTATGATGATGTTAATGTTAATAAATACGAAGAGGAAGTTGATGATTTTGAATAGAGGTATCCCAATCTTTGACCACTATAATGATGTGGATGGCCTTCTTGTAGAGAGTGAAGGTGTCCTTCAAGGTGAAGAAAGTTTTGCTCTTACATTGCTTCCCATGAAGGAAGTAGTTGCAATCCCACCTTCCATCTCTTTCTTAGATCCCAAGGAAGTTATAGTGGAGTCATGAACTTGAAGTTTCATGGATGTTAGATAATCTTTGCTTCTGAGAAGTGCCTCCTATGCTATCTTCAAAGCAAGTTGTTCCACTTTGTGTTGATTTTGTACCTGTCCTGACTTCGTGCAGGAAGGATGAGTTTATTTTGAGACTATGCGAGAAACGTTATTTTGATGACATCTTGCTTCCAAAACGACATGCTACATAGTTGACCAATTTACACCTCAACATGGCTTCGGTTGATGTGCATAAACGAGAACTCGTTTTGATGGAAGGATATATGCCACGATAATCTTGAATAAGGACTTGTAAGTTGTAACTATTTAGTCTTGTTTGCCGTTGCATGTCCATTATGTTTCCATGGGTCATTGTTTTGAGTCATTTTGTTGACGTTGTTTTGAGCCATTTTGTTGTAGTCCCAACTTGAGGACAAGTTTTTTTAGAGGAGAAGTTTGATGTAGTTAGAATTAGTATGGTTATGTTCTTGTACTATAAGAGTTAGAGTTAGTTGGGTCTTTTATCCTATAAATAGGTGGTTAGACCCCTCTAATATTGTATATTTTAGAGCTTGAGAGCTCTTGTACCCATTTTAGAGATTTTCTCTCTAATGAATTCTCTTTCTAAATTGGTTTCATCACTAGCCTTAACCAATTCCGAAAATATAGTAAGTGGGACACAACCCACAAAATAAAACAATTGTAAATGAATCGTTGAGCACAGGTCTATTTGTTAAAATCACTAAGCTAGAGTCATTGCATTCTAACCCGGATTTGTCCTCTAGTGGCCAGAGTCACCACACAATAGAATAATTTCCCTAGATTTTTCACATACGGTTCTTGTATAATATTGTTGTAGCTATGCCACATCCTAACATTGTTGTGATTATTTCACATTGACCTAAAAAACTCTCATGTCTATCAATCTTGACTTCTACCGATTTGTCATTAATTTAGGGTTGCACTTCATTAGGTATTATTATATATATAGAGATTTAAGTTTTAATCAAATGGATGAGAATGAATTACTCAAGATCTTATGGTTGCTAAATTTAGGTTGTATTCGGATTACATGTGAATCAATAGTGGGTTCATGTCAACTTGTTGACATGAATTTTTACGTGGGGCAAATTTTGCGTGTTCAACCCAAACACGACCCATTTAGTATTCGTGTTTTCGGTTGTGTCATATTCAGGTTCAAGTCAAAAAGTGATTAACCCTAACCCTCTAATTATGTGTACAATTCGAGTCATGTTAACGTGTTACGTGCCAAATTCCCACCCCTAAGAACCATTAAGGTGTACCAAAATCTTAAGGACCTAACCACACTAGATCACAGCCTACATGTCTTGTAGCAACTCTCATAAACCCTTAAAAGACTACACTTCTATTCCCATCTCTCTCACAGCATATATAGAGTCCACTAAAAACAAAAATACACATAGATTCCTCAATAACAATAATTTTATATTATGTATTTATTTAATTTATTATATATTCATATCTAACAACCCAAGTCACCATAACAATCCAAATGTTGTAGCAGCAACAACATGCGACATGTGCCATTTCAAAACTCTTCGCCTAATCATGTTACACTCACACATGCACACCGAAATACATATATATGCATATAATAATATATATAGTTAACTAAGGTAGTGTTTGATAAAGCTGAAAATTGAAAATTAAAAATTAAGTACTGTATATTGAATGCTGAATTTTTTTAAGCTGAAAAGTTTGATAAAATTTTAAGTGCCGAACTAATAAAAATAAGTTGTTTGATATGTATAAGATCAAATTTGAAATTTATTATGTTCAAATTGTATATTTTAATTTTTATATTGTGGTGGTGGTGGCATGGGGTTGGGGTTGATAGCGATAGCATTGTTGGTGGTAGTAACGGTAGCGATATTAGTGGTGGTAAAATATGGTAGTGTTTATGGCAACAATGATAATAGTGATGAAAGTGGTGGTAGAAGTGGTGGCAGTAACATGGCGGCGACGGCGGCAGTGGTGGCGGTAGCGGCGGCGGCGATGATGGCATGGTGGTGGTGGTGGTGGTGATGGTGGTGGTGATTGTGGTAGTGGTGGCGTGATGGTGGTGGTTGCGGCAGTAGTGGTAGTGGTAGTGGTAGTGGTAGTGGTAGCGGTGGTGATAAGTTTATAATAGTGTATATCGATACTTATGTTTAGTATTTATAAATTCAGTCAGAATGAAATAAGTCTCATATGACTTAAATATTTTTTAAGTTTTAGCCTTCATTTTAAGAGGTACTTAAATTTTTAAGTAATATCAATTATGGTTATCAAACAGGTTTAATTGATTATTACTCAATACATTCAATTTTAAGTGGTGAATCAGGTTATCAAACACCCCCTAAATAAATAAATAAATTATTTATTTGTTCATCTCCTCCAAGCTTTAGAAGTTCAAAATTAATAAAATATCAATGCCCACAAGGAAAATTAACTAATAGATTTAAAGTTCTCAGTACTTGCTAAACAATACCTTTTGATGAGTGTAAGGTGCAATAGGCTGTGTTCGAATGTGAAAGAAATAAGGCTTTGGGTCTGGATTGTTTTTCATTGGCAGTGTTTCAAAATTGTTGGGACATTGTGAAAAGGAGATTTAATGAGTGTGTTTGGTGAATTTTTCAAGAGCTGGGAGGTCAACTTATGCATCAATGCATCTTTCATGTGTATCATCCCCAAGATAAGAGAAGTCTGTTAACATTGGGGATTTTAGGCACATTAGCTTGGTTACATTGCTTTGCAAAATTTTAGGAAAGGTGCTTTCTAAAAGGCTTAGGGTTGTTATTGGAGAAACGATTTCTCCCTCACAAGGTGCCTTTGTGCACGGGCGATTTTGATGAGTGTAAGGTGCAATAGGCTGTGTTCGAATGTGAAAGAAATAAGGCTTTGGGTCTGGATTGTTTTTCATTGGCAGTGTTTCAAAACTGTTAGGACATTGTGAAAAGGAGATTTAATGAGTGTGTTTGGTGAATTTTTCAAGAGCTGGGAGGTCAACTTATGCACCAATGCATCTTTCATGTGTATCATCCCCAAGATAAGAGAAGTTTGTTAACATTGGGGATTTTAGGCCCATTAGCTTGGTTACATTGCTTTGCAAAATTTTAGGAAAGGTGCTTTCTAAAAGGCTTAGGGTTGTTATTGGAGAAACGATTTCTCCCTCACAAGGTGCCTTTGTGCACGGGCGACAAATCCTAGATGTGGTCTTAGTGGTTGTTGAGGAGTATAGGGGATTGCATTAGGATGGTGTTATTTTCATGGTGGACTTTGAGAAAACATATGATCATGTGGTTTGGGATTTTTTGGACTTTGTTTTGGAGAGGAAGGGTTTTGGTACTAGCTGGAGGAAGTGGGTTTGGGGGCGTGCGTCGTCATGCAACATGTCGGTTATCGTGAATGGTAACGCTAGGAATTCTTTTTGATCAACCAAGGGGCTAAGGCAAGGTGACCTTTGTCGTTGTTTTTATTTATTTTAGTAGTAGATGTGTTGGGAAGTTTAATCGACATAGTTAAGGAAAAGGGTGTAATTGAGGGATTTGTGGTGGGTAGAGATAAGATTTGTGTCACTCATTTATAGTTTACGAATGATAGTATCTTTTCCTCATCTAAGGAGGAAAGTATGGTTGGCAATTTGCTAATACTTTTGAGAATCTTTGAAATTGTGTCTGGCCTCAAAGTCAATCTTAGTAAGAGCAGTGTCGTGGGTATTAATCTAGAGCATAGTTGTGTGCAAAGGATGGCGGTCATGTTGGGTTGTTGCATCGAGAAGTTTAGTATTTGGGACTTCCATTGGGGGGAGGGGGGATCCTAGAGTGGTGACTTTTTGGAACCTTGTCTTTGTTAAGATCGGGAAAAGATTGGAGGGATGGAAGTGAGCGTTGTTGTCTAAAGGGAGGAAGGGAGGGGGAGGGGGGAATACACTTTGGTGCTGTCCATGTTGAGTTGCATTCCTATTTACTTTTTATCTTTGGTCAAGATCCCGGTTAGGATTGCAAAAGAAATTGAGAAATTGATGAGACTTTCTTTGGGATGGGTGTGATGAGGGTAAAAAGGATCACTTAGTTAAGTGGGAGGTTGTCTCTCTTCCTAGTGATAAAGGGGGTCTTGCTATAGGGAATATCGTTGCTAGGAACATTGCCCTCTTGAGCAAGTGGTTATGTAGATTTCTTGTCGAAAGTGAGTCGTTATGGTGTTCCATTATTAAAGCAAGTATGGAGTTCGTGACAATAAAAGAGCTTCTATTGTGGTTAGTAGAGGCAATTGTTGTTCTCCTTGGAAGTCTATATCTCGTTTGTCCCACTAGTGTCTAGTTTTTTGTCTTTGAAAGTGGGTAATGGGGTTAGCATCCGGTTTTCGGAGGATGTTTGTATGGGGGATACCTCTTTTGATAGAGCTTTTCCATTTCTAGACAGATTGGTCCGTTCTCGGAATGTTTTAGTTGCGTTGGTGGCGTGTTCTAACGTGGCACCAATCTCTTAGAATTTCAATTTCCTTGGGAATTTAAACAATTGGGAGTCTTTTTAGTTGGCATCTTTGTTGTCATTGATTGATGGGATTTCTTCAGCTTCTTCTAACGATAAAAGGGTTTGGAATATCATCTCTTCGGGGGTTTTTCATATGAATCTTTGTTTGACAAACTCATTGATAACCTTCTATTCCTTTGTTTCCTCTTCATAAGAAAAATTGAAAAGTGGTTGTTCCTCATAAAGTGAAGTTCCTCATGTGATCCTTAGCTCAAGGAGGTGTCGTGACCAATGATCTCTTCCGAATGAGAAGGCCTAATCACTTTTTTTGTCCTCAATGATGCGTGATGTGCAAGAGGAATTCGGAATCGGCGGATCATTTATTTCTTCATTGTCCAATGGCTCTTTTATTATGGCAGTGTCTTTTTGGTCTGTGTGATGATCAGTGGGTTGCTTGTTAGGTTTGAAGGGTTTGGCAGCAATAAGAGAGCCAAAACATTGTGGTCTTCTATTGTTTTTGTAAGAATTCCGAGTAAGAATTGTATATTCAACTTGTATTAGATTACATCAGGACCTTGGTATATATAATCCTAACTCCTAAACCAAAAAAGGAAATACAAGATTACATAATTACAATCATACCTAATATAACGTAATTACAATCATGCCTAAATCAAGCCTAAGATATATACAATCAGAAGTATGCCAATATAGAATATATACAATAAATATTCTCACAGTTTTAGCTATCTTTTGCTCCATTTGGCTGGAGAAAGCACAGATGTTTTATGGAAAGGAGACACATGCAGAATCTTTTTGGGATAGGCTGGTTATTTGGCTTCATTTTGGGCTTTTGTGTCTCCTCCTTTTAATAGAGTTCCATTTTTCTTGATTTCTAGGGGTTGGGTTGCTGTTTGACATTCTTGGTGATTGGAATTTTCTCGTTAATTTTGTTTTTTGTTTTGGCTTCTTTCCTTGTACGAGGACTCCTTGTCCTCTCTTTTTTCTTGCTTGTGCTTTATAAAATTCTTTGTTGCTGTTCCTAAAAAACAAAAAAATCGAGACTTTTGTGTATATGCATTTGTAATATCTGAAACAAACCCATAATAACCAATACCAAACACACTACCCATCATCCAAATATCTCACAACCATGCCCATCACATGCCCCCACCACCAATTTGACCCACCAATCACGCAACAACTCACAAAAGGCACCAAGGAAAGAAATAAGCAAAATAAGAAGATAAAGGAATTTACCTTACCCAATGACTACAGCAAGCAATTTCCAGCACTCTTCACCAAACAGCCTTTTTTTATTTTTTTTTTTGAAAATCAACAATGAAATTTATTAAAAAAGAAAGTGTGGAGGACAGGAAGTCCTCATACAGTGAAAAGTGCCTAACAAAATAAAAACAAACCATCAAAAACTAAGAGAAAAGAAGAAAATCCAATCACTAGGGATTGCAAACAGTAGCCCAATCCCTAGAAATTAAGAAGAGTGGAACTCCTTTAAAAGGAGGAGACACAAAAGCCCAAAACGAAGCCAAAAACACAGCCCTATCCCATAAAGAATCTGCAGCAGCCTCGTTTCCATCAAAGATCCGTGATTTTCTCTCCAGCCAAATAGTCCAGCAAATAGCACAAACAAATGAAGCCAAAATCCAATCACCAGAGATCCGTGAATCTCTCTCTCTCTCTCACTGCTACTAGGAAAGTTGTAGGAAACATTATAATAAGAATTTTGGTTTTATCCCTAGTCACACGTGTAACCAGCAGGAACACTATATTTGCTATCTAATCTTATAATTATAGAAAACCTTGTTCTTAATTATACACTTTTACAATAAATTTATTAAGGTTTAAAATTAATTCAACCACTCTCCAATTACGTGAATTGACACTCTAGGATTTCATGAATTATTTTTAAATTTTGTAGAATTATTTCCATCCTAAATATTACTTTCATTAATTTATTTTTAATTTTAATTTTATCTTGAGTTCTCACAAAAGTAAGCCGATCTTTCAAATTAGAAATTTTACTTAGAAAATTTTGAAGTTAAAGACTGAATATGTTTCTATTCCCACTCCTTAAATGTTCATTTGGTTGTTTTTAGAGTTCTTTTTTTTTTCCCTTTAATCCTAAATAATAATTGCAAGTATAGTGTGCCATATCACCTTAGGCAAAATCTCAAGTAATTTGATTGGTTGAGAGAGCAACTATAGAATCAAAGTTGGACCTCCCCTGGAACCACCTTTTTTCATTAGTAAGCGACATTGAAGAAGATGGTTGACATTCACATTTCACACACAGTTGTCAAATTGTGAACTGTGAATCAAATTTGCCTTTTTGCCAATCATGAATCGAATCGAATTGAATTGTGAATTGTAAAGTTTCAGTCATAATTTCTAATTATCATAGAAAAATATGTGTATGCATGTGTATATTAAAGATGTACTATATATATGAAAAACTTTAGACTTAAATCAATAAAAAAGTTATTTTGAATTATGATCACATGGTCTAATAGATAAGATGCTTCTATGACAAGATATGTGATTTATGACAATTCACATCATGTATGAACATATATAAATTAGAAAGAAACAAGAATTCAAGATTCATCTTAAAAGAAGTTAACACAGCCACAATTTCCCCTCTAGAATTGTCGCCTTACTTTTTTTTCCCATGTATTTCTCATCAACCCATTCTTAATAAAGAAAGCACACAATTCCAAACTCTAAATTTCCAAGCAACAGTAATTCAATTACAAAGCTTTGACAACTGAAGTAATAGAGAAGTTCACTTTAAAGGGGGCTAAAGTAACAAAATTTCCAATCTTTTTTGAAAATCCCACTTGATCCCTTTAAATTTTCTTTGTATGTGCACAAATTGCATATATAAACTTAGAATTCAGTAGACAGAGAAAGACTGTTGTTTTTAGGGTTTGAGTGCGGTTTCACCCAAACTCATCTTTTTATCATCTGAAGTTAAGATAAGTTTAATAAATGGAAAATGAGCATGTTTTTTAAAGTTATCTATCTAAAGGCCTGTGGGCACGTTTTACGAGGCAACACATGAGTTTGTTAACGTAAGGGAAATTGACCAAGGAAAATGGTCTTGAGAATGAATCAAGTAAAAAAAGAGTTTTCTATTCAAAATCTCACGCTTATGTTATTTATTTTCCACCTAATTGATCTTGAAAATTGTAGCGTGATACATGTCATATGTCCCTGTCTTTGTTCGTGCTTATTAGATGTTGATTGAGTCATTGATGCGTTAATGGATGTCTTTGGCCACTTAACAATAAAGTTCTTGCTGCTTGTCGAAAAAAAAAAAAACTACTCATTTTAGGAGGCGTTAGACAACTCAGTGCTTGCCTATCTCTTTAATATTGTATACTGGAAGTGTTAAACTAATAATCTGAACTAGGTATTAACATGTTGCTTTTTATACTTAATGTAGGTCAAAGCAAAAAAGAGCTTGCTCCTGGAATATGTCAATTGCTGGATAAAAAGGAGGGAATCTTCCGCCAGAAAATGATGGGGAAGAGGGTTAATTTTGCATGCCGATCTGTTATCTCTCCAGATCCTTATTTGGCAGTAAACGAAATTGGGATTCCTCCATATTTCGCATTAAGATTGACCTATCCAGAGGTACCGGTAGATAACTCATGTTACCTATGTTTTGCTCAATATGTGCCTACCAAAAATATCATTTGTTGTCATGGCAAGGGTCTTGATGAAGTTGGTATGTCGCGGGTAGAAAGATACATAATGGAATGAATGTTATCTATTATTGGTGTAAGTAAATATGATACAATGTTCTACTGTAGATAAAAATAGATAATGTTTGAACCCCAAGGTAAGTTGCCGAGTGGTAAAGCTTGGAGGATAAAATCCACAGGTATCGAGTTTGAGTCACGCCTTGGGGCCACTAGAGGTTTGCATGGTTGTTAACTTCAGGGCCCCGAGATTAGGTGTGCGAAAGCTGGCCCACTCGGTTATCAAAAAAAAAAGAAAGATAATGTTTGGACTTAATTATCCAGTTTGAAGTCTTGTAAGATATCTATTAACGGGCTCGTAAGATATCTATTAATGACCATTAATGAAGTGTGTTTGGAATAATTGCCACATTGTAGATATTCTCTTTCTCAAACCCATGTTTTGATGCTTGGAAGCCCGAGTTTTTTTTCCAGTTGTAGTCTACACCACTAAGCAATGGCCTCCATTTTGGTAAGATATCTATTACCTAAGAAGCACGGACATGGATACGTGACACAACACAAATATGACACGGATACGACAATTTTCAAAAAATGCAGGACACGACATGTGGAGGACACAAAAAACACAAAAAATATATAGTTTTTTATATATATATATATATTATATTATATATCATATATATGAACATATCATTAAAAAATTATAAAAAATGGAACATAACACTAGTTTTATTTATTTATTGTGTCATATACTTGAATATTTAAAAATGGACATGACACTAATTTCTATAAATTTATATTGTTTTTCTATTTGAAATTATTTTGTTTAAACTTTTAATTAATTTCATGGGTGTCTAAATGATGGACATGTGCCTTCCAAGTGTCCAGGTCTTTTCTCTCTCTCTCTCTCTCTCTATTTTATTTTAAAAAGGGACACATTTGGATGAGTGTCTGACATAGACACACTACTTTCGTAGAAGTATCCATGCTTACTCTATTAGAAACATAAAGATGGCAGTGGACATTTTATTTTCCCAATAGAACTATTGCAATTTTAATATGTTGCACTTATCACAATTAATTCCTCTCATGCTTGTGTGATATTTTATTTCACTTTTTATTTTTGATTACTCATGTTAGTTTTTTGTCCTTGTTGAATAACGTAATTGTTGCATGAAGTGGGCATGCCCCAATAGCATTCTGCCACTAATTATGTAGACTTGTTGAATCCATTGTTATCATTAAACTTAAATCCTTTGGGTTTATTTAATTGTATGAAGAATTGAAATCTATTTTTATAATGTAGAAGTTACATTTTTCTTTTCTAATTTATAAAGCACTATATGAACTTTTTCAATCTGTAGTGGTTGTAGCATCATTCCATTTGTCTCTATTCTAATGCATATTGTTATTATTGGATTAACACATGTATGAAACTTTATGGTTAAAATTCATTTGCTGATAATTGTGATAATAATATAGCTTCTTTTCTTTATATGACATTGTTTGATAATAATCTTAATAGTTAATACCACTTGTGAACATGCTTGTTTTACTCTTCTTTTTTTTTTTTTTTTTGAAAAAAAAAAAACTTTGAATTCAAAGTAATAATTAATGATAATACTGTTGATGCTTTATACATGAATCTATTATTCTCATGTTTATTGTTAAGTCATATTTCTTGTAATAATCATTTATAGCAACAATAATCTCATAACCAAGTATTAAAACTAAAGCTGATCTTTGTGTCACTCTTCTACATTGGTGGCTCTAGGAATTTTGGTTAGGGTATTCAATAATTAAATGAGAATTTATATAAAATATATCACACTATATCTATCCTCATGTTTAATAAATCTTCTAATTTAAACTTCTCAAATGACTAGAGAAGAAAGTTATAATATATTGATACTATCGTTTCAACCTAAAAGGGCAAAATTAAATGTATATAGTTCTACAATTACTTTTGACAAGTCCTGCAATTGATACCTAGTCTTGATGGAGCTTGGAAGCTGTTTTCCTCAAATTTAGTTGCTTAATAGCTATTTTTCAGGTATGTTACTATGTCTTTTTTAGATATATGAGGGTAGGTTTTTTGGTCTTTATATGAGGATAAATTATAACTACGTACCAAGAAAAGTACTCAGAAAATGAAGTGTATGGTCCCAATGTATTTTGGAAGTGACCCACACTACTCAAAACTTGAAATTTATATCGTACACTTTATTTTGTGGATACATGATGATTCTAATGAGGGTATTACATCCAGAATTAAAAAGAGAGTATGAGTGGTTTGTGGAATTAGTGCGCAAAGTTTGAAATGGGGAATTGAGTGTTCAAAATTTGTTGAATATTGTAAACTATATATATAAACAAAGGCAAGGTATTCAATTGAATACCCTGAGCTTAATATCCCACTGCCCTGCTCTTCTGCCTTTTTATTTATTTATTTAATACTACTACTACTACTACTACTACAACTACTACAACTACTACTAAATGATAATTGATAAAACTTCTTGACTATCATAAAGATATCTCCCAACTCTTATCTAACTTCTGTACTTCTTTGTTCATTAATTGCTCATGACAAAAATTATGTATAATTGCCTTTTTTTTTTTCCTTGGACTGCTAGCCTTTTTGTTATGCTGTAGAAGATGATAATGTTTTTTTTTATTTGTTTTTCTTAGTTTGCTATTTTATATAAATTGCATAATCTTATACACAAAGAGATTCAAAGTGAATGCAACTAGATTGACATCTCTCTCTCTCTCTCTCTCTCTCCAAGTTGATAGAAAGGAAAAACTTAAAAGGATTATCTTTTTGCCCCAACATTGTTAATTGGTTTGTGTGACACTTGTATCATATGTGCATATACGTGTGCAAATATTACATAAATTGTATGTCATTATGGGTGTGGGGGCTGGGATGGCTTTCTCATTGTATGGCAATGTTAGGCTATGAAGCATGGACACCTATCTGGAGGCAACGGATAGGTGTCTGGCATGTGTCGGACACGGACATGTTCCAAACCCCTATTGGACACACTGGGACGCTTGGGACACATTGAGGACATGCAAGGGAAACACTGAGGACCATTTTTTGTTCAAAAAAATTAAAATTAAAATTAAAATTTTGTTTACTATAATAGTATACCTAAGGTTGATAAATTTGAAAAAATTAAATATTTGACATAAAATAAATATTAACTATTTAAAAATATGACACATAATAAATATATAAAATTATATGTTTTGTACATGTCCCCAATGTGCCGTGTCCTACATTTTTTTGAAAATTTGCGTGTCCACGTGTCTGTGTTGTGTCATGTGTTTGTGCCCGTGCTTCTTAGATGTTAGGCAGGCTTTTACTTTACTTGTAGTGTGACTCTATTGCTTAGTCTTTTCCCTTGCTAATTTAGTCGTTTATTTTTGTACATTTTTCTTAATTTTTGTAGAGGTTGACACCTTGGAATGTTGTCAATTTGAGAGATGCTATTGTTAATGGCTCTGAAATTTATCCTGGAGCTACTCATTATGTTGATAAATTGTCTACTGTGAAACTGCCGCCAAGCAAGAAAATGCGTCTTTCAATTTCAAGAAAATTACCTTCTTCTAGAGGGGTGGTTACACAGTATGGGAAGAGTTGTGATTATGAATTTGAAGGCAAAATTGTGTATCGGCACTTGCGGGATGGAGATGTTGTTCTTGTCAATCGTCAGGTACTTCAAATTATGTCTTTCCACAAAAAAAAAAAAAAAAATATTAAAGAAGAAGAAGAAAGAATAGGTACTTCATAGTTTGTCTTGATCTGCATTTGGATGTGGTAATGTATGCATAAGTATGTGATGCAGACCATTCATGGATGTTCATGAAAACTTTATAATTGTATTTATTTATTTTAATTTATAGTTTAATTAGGATCTTAGTAAATTTAGTTTTTATTTTATTTTATTTTAGGGATTCTGGTTACCAAATAATATTTTGATTTAGTTTCCTATTTGAATTAGGATTTCTAGCCTAAGAATATTAGGTCTTTACATTGTAATCGTTAGCTTGGCCATAATATCGAGCATTGAAGGCTGTGGCTGTTTGTGTTAGGGCTGTGGCCCTCTTCTTCTCTTTTCTCTCTTGTTTCTCCTGTTGCATTCTACATCACTATGTCTTGCATATAGTATCATCTGCAAATTGAAGTCTAGATGCTTCAGTTCTTTCCTTGCCCTAGTCAAACGTATAGCCTCTCGTTAATGTTATTTGGTGCATCTTTCATAAATTAATGGAGAAGCAGGTATTGATGATGAATGCCCCAAGTAGTGTTGGACCAACCATTGGCCTTACCGTGGACATGTAGAGCCCCTTTGAATATTATTAGGCACATATCTTCTTAAATTATTGGAGAAGTGAGATGCTGATATTAGTGCCTCAAGAAGCGTTGGCCCATCCATTAGCCTTGGGATGAACAATGACCTGCAAAGAAAAGGAGGGAAAATATTTTTATCTAAATTCTGCATTTAACTTCAAAATCTTTCCGATGCGCAACATTATTTGGGAAGGAATAATTTGCGTGGTCATTTGGCTTATCAATGATCACAGTCTGAACATCTGTTCCTAACAAAAGCTGTAACTGCGTGTGGCTTATACCTTGCTGATGGATTTCGCTCATATCTAAGAAATAGAAATTTAGAAATGGCTCTATAAAGACTCATTTGATTGAGCTAATGGGTCTATAATCTTTAATTCACCAGATCCATCTTTCTTGCAAATCAATGAAATAGAAGTGGCATCCACGAGGATAGGAGCTTTGTTTCTATCCAATCTTTAAAATGCATTTTTTACCTTGTCCTTTCCATATTTTCTCTCCCCCTTTTCCCCTTTTCTTAATTAATTGGATTCAGTCCATGCGTTTCAACACAGCCTTGACTTTGCCGGATAATGCTTGGAGAGAAGATGTTGTTCATAGTTTGTTTTCGTTTGGTGCTCTCTCTTCTTACATCTAATTTGAAGATTTTTTCTTTTTGAGTGTTGTTTGGGTGGTGGGGGTGTGGGGATGGATGTGTTTGTTTCAAGCTATGAAGTATGGGTACCTCGAAAAACATGCCGTACCTGTACCGGGTACTTACCGGTGTATGGTGCCTTGCATGGTACTTTTGCATATGTGTACATGAAACACGTATTCAAATTTTTTCTTCCTAATTTGGCGTATCCAGACGTATCTAATATATATTCAGGCTGTATCGTACCCCAATTGAAACAATATTTTCTCCAACTAAAGGAATAAAACTCCTTTCACTAGACTTCTTTTTTATTTTTAGTTTTATACTCAGCATGATTTTAAAATTAAACTATGATTTGTAAGTTATTTAATATATTAATATTTAATTTTGATTTATACCTTTACTTTTGGTATTAAATGTTAGTTATAAGTTAGATCTTAACAAATTAAACCATTTAATTAATTTTTGCATTACTCTAAATTAAAAATAAATATTTTTTTGCAAGCGTACCAAGCCGTACTTGTACCCTACTTTTTATGGATTTTACCGTATTGACGCGTTCGTATCATACTAGTACCAGTACTCGTACCCGTACTCTTGCTTCATAGTTTTCAGGCCTTGCTGTTTAACTTGTTGATCAATAACCACAAGTGTTCTATTGAAACTGTTTGGCTCTATGTTACTTAGAACTTAGGTCATTTTGGTACAAAGAACGGGAACGCGGTATGCCACATCCTCTAAAATGTGGTACGATAGGGGTAGTAGACTTCTTGATTTGACATCAAATATATTATAGTGTATTTTTTTTCAAATTAATCGTTCAGCAACATAATTTTATGAGTATTATGACCCATTATTCTACATTTTGTCAATCTAAAGCTCCACTCAATCTGGATTTTAGTTCATCATATTTGACTTTTCCTATATTAGGAAGAAATTTTAATAAAAAAAATTAGAAAAATTTATGGAAACACTTTGGATCGCTAAATTCACTGTTTTGGAATGAAAGTGTACACCATGTCATGGAACATGCGTTCCAACGTTTTCTTGTAACATTGGTTTGGCTGCTTCCTATTACTTTTGCTGTTCATCTTATGAACGTTAGATTTCATGTTATTGTATCTTAATTTATAGTGTGATCTATCATTGTTTATTGGATGTCATTCTGAACTTGCTTAAAATTTTCTATGGCAGCCTACGCTTCACAAGCCAAGTATTATGGCACATGTAGTTCGCGTATTAAAAGGGGAGAAAACTCTTCGTATGCATTATGCCAATTGCAGGTTGGTGTTATGTGCATAATTTTCAGCATTCACCTTTTTAGATCTCGTGTCCAAAAAAAATCTTGCTTTGTCATTTATCCAAAAAAAAAAAGAAAAGAAAAAAATCTTGCCTTTTTTATATGCTTAGTGTTTTTTGTTCATGGTTCTGGTTGTAGTACCTATAATGCTGATTTTGATGGTGATGAAATAAATGTTCATCTACCTCAAGACGAAATTTCCCGTGCTGAAGCTTATAATATTGTGAATGCTAATCATCAATATATTGTTCCAACAAGGGGTGATACTGTCAGAGGTTTGATCCAGGTGACAATATTTCATTTAGTTCTCATTTTTTTAACCGTTATTTTGTTTGTTTGCCAGTTTTCTATATTTTTTTAGAGTATGTATTAATGATTTGTTGATTCGTTATTTAAATTTTCAGGATCATATTGTAAGTGCTGTGATTCTCACAATGAAGGATACATTTCTAACGCATGATCAGTTCAATCAGCTCCTCTATGGTTCTGGCGTGTTTGCTGCGGGGTGTGGTTCATCTTTTGCCAAACCCTGCCAGAAAATTTCTACAGTAGATTCTGAAGCTCTGATGCAGCCTGTTTTGCCTGCAATATGGAAACCAAAGCCACTTTGGACTGGGAAACAGGTAATCATTTCAAGGAAGCTTACTATGGACTGTTTATACCCATTTCCAAAAGTGCATCAAGCTGAGAATAAAATGGCTTTTCCTATTGCTTTAGGAAGGTTTTCTGTACTTGAATGTCCCGGAGTAGAAGAACTTTTGGCTGTGTATGAAACATAGTTAATGATGAGGCCTGGAGAATCGGTCCTCAAATATCCAATCCCCAAACTATTTTTTAATGTGTATCCAGCCCTATCTAGTGTTTGGTTGGTCATGGTCGAAGGTTAGGATAAGGTAGTCCCCATGATTTTCAGCCATAGGATCTTGTGTAAGCCCTTATCCCACCATCAACCTAATCCTGGGGTAAATAATTCTGAAACTGGTGAAGGCATTGTTTATTGTTAGATGGATTTGTGGTTTCATTATCTTATTTTTCTTTTGTCTTTTAGGTCATTACTGCTCTTCTAAATCATTTGACTAGAGATTACACACCATTTACTGTTGAAAAAGATGGGAAGATTCCGTCGTCTTATTTTGGCAGTCAGGCTAATCAGAAGCATCCTAGCAAAGGTAGGAAAAATGAAGAAAATGGTGAACATATGTTGTTAATTTGGAAGAATGAACTCGTGCATGGTGTGATTGACAAGGCTCAGTTTGGCAAGTATGGGTTGGTTCATACGGTGCAGGAGCTCTATGGCTCAAACACAGCAGGCATTCTGCTTTCTGCTCTCAGTCGCTTGTTTACTGTGTTTTTACAGGTTAAGTTGCATTTTTCTTTGATTTTCTTTCTTTTTTTTTTCTTTTTTTTTTTTTTTTTTTTTGCAGTTTATTCTTATATAACATATTTGTCTAGACTCTAATGTCAGATCTTTTTACTGTTTTATTTGACATATATGTTTCAGATTCATGGGTTCACATGTGGGGTCGATGACCTTTTGATATTAGCAGATCATGACGAGGAAAGGAAGAAGAAACTTGATGGTGAAGATGGTGAAGAAGTTCATTGTGATTTCTTTAAGTTCAAGCCTGGTACAATAGGTAGGTATGCTTTTCTACAATATTGCATAACATGGACATTTTCTTTACTGTACTTGTGGATGAGGAAAATGGATAGAGAATATCAAATTTTTCAGTAGATCATTGATGAATCTTAATCCTTTTAAGAATAGTTAGTGAGATAGCAAGATTGAGAAGTAATTATTATTTTTTAAGACTGATCTTGTACATTGATGTTATGTGCTGTTCTGCTATAATAATTGAAATGGAAAAGTTGTGATAAATGGTTAGTCATATGTGAAAGTGTCATAGAAATAGTCCCAAACTCTATGGGACTATTTGCAATTTAAGTGATTATTGTTGATTAGGTTTGCAATCACTGAGTACTGTCTCAATTCTAGTTGACTGTCTCTGGAGTTGGTTGACCAACATAGTTGATAGTCCTGGATGATCAGTGACTATCCTGATTGACCGGGCCAATGTTCTTATAATTAGTTTGGTCTTATTTACTCTAAGTCAACTTACCAAGTGTTGTGATGTTATAAATCTTCTCTTAAGTTCTTCATCAAGAAATGACTACTTAAAATGTTCATTCTCATACACGGATACAACCAAGTTTGGTATTCATTTGGAGACGACACAGTCAATCAAGTATTCATCTCAAACATCTATAATAGTATATATAAAATGACACATGGACACGGGACACAACACGAACATGACATGAACCCGCAAATTTTCAAAAAACCGCCGACATGACACGCTAGGGACATGCTCAATATATATATATATATTTGTTTATTTATCATATGTCAAATTAAAAAAAAAAAATTATTAGAAGTTAATTAAAAATGCAAAATAACACCAACAAAAATTATATATATATAAAAAAAACATACATTTCATTACTTTAACATCAAATATCATTCATAAATGACATAACAATTGCATTCCAACAATACATCACATATGTCATTCCAATGTACCAACCATCATGGGGTTACAAAATCCATGAAAACCACAAAATATAAATCTATCCAATCTTTAACTAGAGCCAACTTCTACGACATCTTCACCATCGCCTATATCTTCTTCGTCATTTGTAAATTGGACCGCCTACATAGCCGGTTCATCAAGTGAGAGGTTAGCTATCCCAAGCATTCCAATATCATCAAGTGAGTCAAAGTTATCTTCCTTAATGTCCCACATTTTTGTTTCTCCTTACACGTATTGAGAGCTCCTCCTTGATAGAAGATGGAGATAGATATGAATAAATACCAAGTCCTCTGCTCGTTGAGGGAACATTTGTTCCTTTTCACTAAGTGAATGAAAGAGTAAGTACTCCTATTTCTCTCACAACAAGATGATGAGGCGGGTTGCACAAGTAGTCTCAAAGCTAGTTTTTGAAGTGTTGGTGCATATGCACCATATGCACGCCACCAAGTGTAAGGATCCATGTGCCACCTATTATGAATGGAATCATATTTGGAGAATACCTCAACATAACCTGAAAATTTTCCATAGGTTACCACCTTGGTTCGCTCCATGATATCATCAAAATACCTTTTAAAGGACTTGTTCCTCTCACGTCTTACCCCTTCATCCCTACGAGAAGGGACTCTATTTGAATCCTCATGGAGCCACTCATCACTATAGTACTTACCTATGAAGCACAAATACTTTGAAAATGTTGCTATACTCGTACTGGGCACTTGAAATACATACCAGGTACATTTTATACGTTCTTTAGCACTTAGGTACTCCATGAGTACTTTTGTGAGTACGGGATGGGTATATCAGGGGTGCACCCAGATATGAGATATTTGTGGAGATACGTTTAATTTATTAGAGAGTTATAATTTATTTGAAATTGCAAATCTTTTACTTGATGTGCCAAAGATGAAAGATGTATTATTTAATGATGAAGTTGATGGAAGTGCAAATTGAAGTTTCAAGTTTTCAAATTTTGCTTAGCTTGCTTTTGAAATGAAACTTTGTTTTGTAATTTCTCCTATTTAATGGCATTAAAATAGCTTATAGACTTTGCTTTGGTATTGATATTATTGAACTATGATTTCTGTTTTGATTTTGTAATTTCTCCTTTTAGTTTTAGTAACTTTGATTTGTAGGTTGAATTTGAAACTATAAATTATAAAAAATAAAAAATTTATTGCTATACCAATATCCTATTTTTTTTTTAGCTCTTCCGTATCAACGTACCTGTAACTATCCGTACCTGCACCCATGCCTCATAGGTACCTACAATACAAAATAGCAAAAAAAATAATTTCAAGAGACTAGATAAGTCCATGAAATTAAAATTTCTAACATACTTGAAATTGGGATTCAATGAATGTGCCAAACAGTGGAGAGGAGTATTGTTCTTATTCCATCGGTCCACGAGAATTTGTTGCACCACATTATAAAATGACGAATCCTCTTCTATTTGCAGGAATTGCCTTTTTGTTTCTGAAGTTGTTTAGATCAGTATAGAAAGTTTTCTTTTATCTATTCAAAGCATTTTTTGATTTCTTTTGAAGTTTTTCATGAACTTACACTTTCATTCCCTGCAATTAATGATGTATTGGTGGATGTGATGCTGCATACATAACAACTGTTGCTGGAATTGAGAAACCGGCCCTTGGCATGCCAAGGGTCAGTCAGAATATAATTAAATAAAATCGTAGATAGTTTGTCTTCTAAATAATAAAGTCATCAAAGAGTTTATTCTTATGAAATTGAGTGAAATAATGTGTGATATTTTTTGGTTATCTAGGAAGTAGTTAACTGTTTCTAGAGTTGACTCGAGGACTCTGAACATCAGTTGCTGATACCGTGACATCTTGTCGTGATATTTTGCTATAAAATGCGATATTGGTCGGGATGGGATGGTATGAGGCAACACAGACCTGTAACACACATCATGATGAACTTGTATTGTGTTGCAATATCACATGATTGCTACTGCAATGAGTTGCCTGCCTGAGTTGTCGTGTTCTTGGCAGTAACTTCGAACCATGGTCCTGATGATGGTTAGTAATTTTGGGTCTCTTTGCTTGCTGGTCACGAAGTAATTAAAAATCTGAAGACTTAGCCTTGCCTCGAGTTGTTAAAAATTTGGGTCTCTTTGCTGGTAGGTCCTGATTATGGAAGACTATCAGATGAGTCAATTAGTGATTCTCTCTCTCTCAGTTATAGATCAAGGAAGTTAGCTATAATAATAATAATAATGGCAGAAAGGTGAAATTGGAAGTAATATTTAGAAGTTGAATGTTTACTGTTTGGTGCGGGGCAACTTAGGAAACTTTATTCACCCAAAACCTTAGGAAACTTATGGTGGAGTTGCCTACGGTTGGATTTGTGGCAGGTTCATGGTCAGAAAAGGTTGTTGGCTTTAGGATTAAATAGGCTAGAAGGAAAGAATTATGAGAATTTTCCATTATCTTATTTTGGGTATTTTTTGGATGGACATTCAGTTAACAACCAAAGAAGAAATTCAAGATGAAAGAGAGAAGATGAGGGAAGAACAATGTTACGAGGCACGAAACCTAAAATCAGTTTGTCCTCTCTAGCTAGGTATATTTATATCAATAAGTGATAAGTAGACAATTACACAACTACCCTTCATCTAATCTTAACACTCCCCAGCAAGTAGGTGCATAGATATCTCTCATGCCGAACTTGCACACAATGAAATGAAAAACTTTACTACCTAGCCCTTTAGTAAATATATCAGCCAACTGTTCTGTTGATTGCACAAAAGGCATACAAATTACTCCACTGCTGATTTTCTCCTTGATAAAATGTCTGTCAATCTCAATGTGCTTTGTTCTATCATGTTGAATTATATTGTGAGCAATGTTAATAGCAACCTTATTGTCACAATACAATCTCATTGGCCCTCTACTTAACAATTCCAAGTCTGCCAATAAAACTTGAAGCCACATAAGTTCACAAATGCCATTAGCCATGCTCTGATATTTTGCTTCTGTACTTGATCTGGCTACAACTGCTTGCTTCTTGTTGCGCCAAGTCACTAGATTTCTGCCTACAAAGGTACAATAACCTCAAGTGACCTTGATTAGAGAACAAGATCCTTTTTTGTGGAGCTGATTTCAGATACCTCAAGATCCGATTAAATACATCCAAATGACCTACTCGTGGATTATGCATAAATTGGCTTACTACATCCACAACATATGCAATATTAGACCTAGTATGAGAAAGGTATATTAATCTCCCCACAAGTCTCCGATATCTTCCCTTGTCAACACAATCTCCATCACTACTGCTAAGTCTGTGATTGGCCTCTATAGGAAAATCTGCCGGTCTACACCTTAACATCCCTACTTCCTCAAGTAGATCTAAGATGTACTTTCTTTGAGAGATAAATATGCCCTTGTCTCATCTAGCGATCTCAATCCCAAGAAAGTATCGTAAAGGCCCAAGGTCTTTAATTTCAAATTCCTTGACAAGTTGAACTTTGATTTGAAACATCTTCTGTACATCATTCCTAGTTACAACTATGTCATCCACATAGACAATGAGTATAGCAACTTTATCAGTCCGCTGTTTGATGAACATAGTATGATCTGTATGACTCTGCTTGTAACCAAATCTAATCATCGCCTTTAGAAATCTGTTAAACCAGGCTCTAGGGGACTGCTTCAAACCATATAAGTTTTCTTTAATTGACAGACCTTTCCAGGAGTGTAGTTGGAGAGGAAAACCCAGGAGAAACATCCATATACACGTCTTCTTCTAAATCACAATGGAGAAAAACATTATTTACATCCAATTGTTGCAATGGCCACCCCAGATTTGCCGCACAAGAAAGCAAGTCACGAATAGAATTTATCTTAGCCACTGGAGCAAGGGTCTCCTGATAATCAATGCCATAAGTCTGAGTGAACCATTTAGCAACTAGTCTCGCCTTATATCTTTCTATGGTTTCATCTGCTCGTTGCTTAATGGTGAACACCCATTTGCAGCCCACAGGTCTTTTTCCCGATGGTAGAGAAACTAACTCCCAAGTGCCATTCTTACTTAGAGCTCGCATCTCTTTTGCCATAGCTTTTTTCCACTTGGGATCATTAAGTGCTTCCTTTCAACCTTGCGGAATAGATTCAGAAGACAACGACAAAACAAATGCATGATATGATGGAGATAAGGAGTCATAGGACACAAAATTAGATATAGGATGTTGAGTACAAATTCTAACTCCTTTTCTAATAGCAATAGGAAGATTAAGATCAACAATGGGAATGAGAGTAGTGACCAAGGATTCATTACCTAAAGGATCCATAGATGGAATAGGAACTGGATTCGGAGATGGCGATGGTCATGGAAGCACATCAGATGGCTCTTCTTTTTGTCGTCGAGTGTAAGTTTTGAGATCTGGTCTATCCAACCTACTAGACTCCCCCTGAATATGTTTTGTTTGCACCTCCCCCTCACTACAAATGATAGAGAAAAAAGGATCAGAAGAATCAGAAGAAACAATCTCTTCTGTAGAAGCCTCTCTCTGAAGAGATTGACCTGAAAAAAAGGATTCAGACTCACAAAAGGTAACATTCATAGTAACATAGAATTTACGAGAGTGAGGATCATAACACTTATAGCCTTTTTGGGTGGAGGAATAACCAAGGAAAACACAGCGCACAACCTTAGGATCCAATTTGCTCCAAGTGAGGCGAGAGGAATGAGCAAAACAGACACAACCAAACAATTTAGGAGGAAGAGAGATGGGAGACACAAAAGTGAGAGAGAAGATAAAGAGGGTGCTGAAACTGAAGAACACTAGAAGACATGCGGTTAATAAGATAAGCAGCGGTAAGAATCGCATCACCCCAAAATGGTTTGGGAACTTGCATTGTGAACATAAGAGCACGAGCAACCTCAAGAAGATGACGGTTTTTCCGTTCAACAACACCATTTTGTTTAGGAGTACCGACACAACTGGTTTGGTAAAGGATACCATGTTCTTCGAAATATGCACGAAAGCCACCATCAATATATTCAGTGCCATTGTCACTCCGAAGGACTTTAATGGGAGTGGCAAATTGAGTATGGACCATCTTATGGAATGTTTTGAAACAAGAGAAAACTTCACTCTTCGTACGAAGCATGTAAATCCAAGTTGCATATTAACAACAATCAATAAAAGTAACGAACCAACGATAGCCAAACACAAACATAACACGAGAGGAACCCCATACATTAGAATGAATAACAATAAAGGTAAATACACTTCTTTTATTAATTGGAGGATAACAAGAATGTTTATGCTTGGCAGACTCACAAGCATCACAATGAATATTACTCCTATCACAATGTTTCACTAAATTTGGGAGAAGTTTGTCTAAAACAAAAATGGGGGGATGCCTTAAACGTCGATGCCATTGATGTAAAAGTGAGAGGCCAGGAGTGCTGGTAGTTTGAAGAGCTTGTCTAGCGCAGGAAGAAGATTTAGCATCTAAAACATGAAGGCCCTCATGTGCTTTACCATTGCCAATTGTTCTCATATCCAGTTCTTGAAAGACACAATGAGAAGGATAAAAGGTTATGGAACAATTTAAAAAAGTGGTAAGACGACTAACAGAACGCAAGTTAGTAGAGAAGTTTGGGACGTATAAAACTGATAATAGAGAAATAGAAGAAGAATAATGAATGGAGCCTGTCCCAGAGAGAAAGGATAAAGACCCATTGGTAACTCTCACTTTATCCTTGCCAGAACAAGGGGTGTAAGAGTGGAAAAGATTAGACAAACCTGTCATATGATCGGTAGCACCGGAGTCAATAGTCCAAGGGGTTGATGAGACAACACTTACGCCATGCGAAGGAATACCTGTGGAAGCATAGTTGGAGGAAGGGGGTTTAGAAGTAGTGGTAGGAGAAGAATTAAGCCGAGCCATGAGATGCCGGAGAGTGTGTAACTTGTCTTGGGAAAGTGCTGTAGGATCACTTGAAGTATTAGGAGATGACTCTGAGAGATGTGCATGAGAGCGAACAGTACCACCACGATAACCATGAGAGCGAACAGTACCACCACGATAACCACGACCACCACCTCGTCCTCGAGTAGGATGACCATGCAACTTCCAACAATGGTCCCGATTATGACGTTTTTACCCACAATAATCACAAATGAGCTGATCATTAGAGGAGCCTTTTCTTCCAGACTTGGACTGACCAACTTTTGCATCTGTAGGAGCAAAAGAGACGGCTAGAGTAGAGTGATCCTGAAGGGGCTGATAAACCATAGCACTCCGCCCACTTTCTTCCTGCAGAACATAAGCATAGGCCTCACGCACGGTAGGAAACGGATCATAGCCAAGGATCTGAACACGAATTGGATCATACTTCATGTTGAGACCAACAAGGAAGTCATACGCACGCTCGTTGGACACCATTTGCTGAAACATAGTTGCATCTTGGGAGCACACACCCTGAAAATTTTGATAATAGTCAAGTTCCTGCCACAAACTACTCAACTCTGAATAATAGTCAGTGAGAGATCTGTCTTTCTAATCAAAGCCCCGAATTTTTTTCCGCAGTTCATAAGCCTGAGCATCATTACTTCGTCGGGAATACATTTGATTTGTAGCAGTCCAAATCTCATGAGCAGTGTCCATCAAAACAAATGATCGACTAATATTAGAATGAATAGAATTGAGTAACCAGGTCATGACCAGGGCATTCTCCTTATTCCATTTGTCACGTGCTGATCCATCCTCTGTGGGAGCCATAGTAACGCCTTGGATGTATCCTAACAAGCCATGAACAGTAATAGCCAACTGAAAGGAACGGGACCACACTAAGTAATTGGTACCATCCAACTTAACAGAAGTGAGTTGAAGAGGAGAGTTGTCACCAAGCATCACACTAGGACCTAAACTTTTATCTCATTGCTGGCTGGAATGACACCTTCGGCAGCCATTAGTGAAGGCTACAACCAGATTAAAAATGAGATGAAGAGAGAACAAAAACTGTCTGGAAGTATAAATCTCACCAAAAACAGAACCAGCAAGGACCAGAAACAGCCCAAACAGCAGCTGAAACAGGCCAGACAGCACCCGAATGAACCACAATGACCAATAACAACCAAAAAAATACCCCAGAAGTGAAAACTGAAGCCAGGGAAGGCTATAAACAGCCTAGTTGGTTCCTAGAGAAAGGAGCCTAAGCCTTGAATCCAGCAAAAACAGGCTAGGAGAGCAAATCTGAAAAAACAATCCGTTATTCACAAAAATAAAGAAAAAATCGAAAAATAGGCAAAGAAGAGTTCAAAAAATTTGAAAATTTTTCTGGGCAATCCCCAGCCCTAGTCAAGCATGTTGGGAATTTTTTTTTTTAACATTTTCGAACAATGAAGGAGAACCAGGAAGACGAAAGAACAGAGAGATTCAGAGATTGTGTGTTGCTCTGATACCAAGTTAACAATGAAAGAAGAAATTTAAGATGAAAGAGAGAAGAACAATGTTAGGAGGCACAAAACCTAAAATCAGTCTGTTCTCTCTAACTATGTATATTTATATCAATAAGTAATAAGTAGACAGTTACACAACTACCCTTCACCTAATTTTAACACATTCTCTTATTTTGGTTGGCTTGTAATGAATGAATAGAAATGAGGACTTTTTTAAAACATTTTTCAATAGGTTTTCTTCCACATTCTGGAGATAAGTACATGTACTTTAAGGTACAAGTACTTAGAAGGGCCTTAATATTTTATTCACTTCTCTGTCTCTCTCCCTTTTCTCTCTCATCCACAGTGTTGTTAGAACCCTGTGATATGCAATATGAATTGTATCTTTTGGAAAAAGATACTTTTCGCAGACTTGTATCCTAAGCAGCAACGACATGGACATATGACACAACATGGACATGACACCGACACATTGACATGACGATTTCAAAAATGAACACGTAGCTTGGGACACGTTGAAAATTTATATTTCTATCAATTTATTTTGTAGTTAAATATAATTAAAATTAAAAGCCTTGTATTCTATATTTTAAATATCAAGATATTATGGATAATTCAAAACAATTATAAAACATTAAAATGCCTATGATGTATTTATTTTATAAATATTTCAAAACATATTTAGAGAACACTAGTTGCATTATGAAGAATGCAGATCACTATTACTATGAAGAGATTCATCACATGGCCATGTTTGGAGGGTTCAAGGAGTGTTACCAAAATGTCTGAGAAGTGTTTGATATTATGAATTTTAAATTTTAATTTAGAGAGATTGAAGTAGTGTTGGAAGCACTTTTAAGAGTGTTCGCAAAGTGTCATGTCTGACATAACACGCCTCCTTCATAGAAGTATTCGTGCTTTTTAGCTCGTAGCATCGGTGTCTTGAATCGTGAGATACATACCGCTTTTGGCACTGTTAAAAATCTTCTTCCTCTATCAATCACCATGATCGACACTCATTAACCAATCATGAACCATATATTCAGAAAATCACATACAAAGGAGACCCAAATCAATATAAGCTCGCAAGAAAAGTAGTTCTCATACACATACTCCCTTTGATACAAGAAATTGACCTACTCCTATGGATCTAATTCAAGTGATAGAAATAAAGAGTTTACACACACCGAATATTTGATTTTACTTTAGATTTGATATTTGAGGCAAAAGGCTTGTTTTGACCGTGACAATAAACCATAAAAATACTCATATCCAAACAACTCTTAAAGAATGTCTTTTGTTGCAAATCATGAACCATATGTACCCAAGATCAAATCTACTGGGCCCAAGGTTGCGGTGGTGCGGTTGCGGTGGTGCGGTTGCTGGATATGAAGGCCATAGTGTAACTGTTGCAATAACTAAAATCGTGATTTTTTTATTTTTCGCACAATTTGAAGACTTACTGATACACATTTTTTTTTCTTTCCAAAAGTACATTTATTAGGGTTTAAAATAGATTTTGATCAATTTTTGTTAATTTTTAAGTGTGATCCAATATATTCTTATTTTCAAATCACTATAAAAGAAGTTTTTTACATTTTATTTCAATAGTTAATGACTTCAAGAATAATTGATTTTAAATGTCTACAAATTATTTTTGACCAATACTTGAACTAACTGAATAAAAAATATTCACAATTATTAAATAAAATGATTATAAAAATAAAAATTGTGCCATAAACAAAACTTATTTTTGAGTTTTTTAAAGACATTTTTAGACAACACATTACAGTAACAAAATAAAAAAAATATTTACAATTAAATATTCAATAAAATGATTATAAAAATAAATATAACCACTGTTTATATATATATTATTTTACATGCTAATGTAATGAAATAAAAATTAAAAAAAATTATATAGACAATAAATTCATATAAGATTTTTCTTTAGGCTTGAATCACTTTAGTATTTGTTCTTTTTTTGTAAACTTTT
Source organism: Camellia lanceoleosa (assembly GCA_025200525.1). Classification (NCBI taxonomy): domain Eukaryota; kingdom Viridiplantae; phylum Streptophyta; class Magnoliopsida; order Ericales; family Theaceae; genus Camellia; species Camellia lanceoleosa. The sequence continues at coordinate 122,765,102 of CM045763.1, read as the reverse complement.
ATTTATTTATTTATTTTTTTTGGGAAAGGAAGCTATTCTGAATATTGTAAAAAGGTGTAATGGTGTGTAACAGACCATTACGGTACTGCTACAGCTGTTACGTAACATCGAAACGGCTGTTACACATGAATTTTCGTCACACTGCTATAGCGGCCGTAATGGGTGGCGGTAACCACCACAACCCTTACGTGAATTCTGCTATGGCCGCTTTTAAAACCTTATTTGGGCCTCGATTGGGGAAAAATGACTTTTTGCTTTATTTTTTAATATTTGCAATGAAATGTCATTTATCTTTTGTCAATAAATTTTCATTTCCCCCCCTAGTTTCTTGTGAGTATACTTGGGTTTGTAATAAATGTATATTTGCGTCTTTGACGGGTTTGTGAGTTTCTTAAAGAGGATTTTTCATGTCATTGGTTATATGTTTTAATATTTTATTCTTGCAATATTTTTATATTCTATATGAAAACCCATTTATCTTTTTATCTATATTCATATATGTTATTGTACAATACACAATTCGAATCATGATTCAACAAAGCTACTCATTCATGGAAGAGAAATGAATTTATTGTTCTTATCCTTTTCTTCCTTAATTTCTCTCCTATTCTCCCCAGCAAACATGCCATTCTTTGTTGACCGAAGTGATTGAATTAGATCTAGTTTCTTTTTATCTATATTCATATATGTTATTGTACAATACACAATTTGTATCATGATTCAACAAAGCTACTCATTCATGGAAGATAAATGAATTTATTATTCTTATCCTTTTCTTCCTTATTTCTCTCCTATTCTCTCCGCCAAACATGCCATTAGGTTTTGTTCACCAAAGTGATTTAGATCTAGTTTCCAAAGGGATAGCTAGCTGGATTTCAGAAATATAGTCTTAAAAATCTAGGGATGGCTGCTATTTTATGGTATTATGGTATGAAATCAAAGGTCAAAGTGTAGGGAAGGGTTAAGGGTTCATTAGAGCTTGATTGGAGAGGCCTAAGACTATTATGAGGTGACGAACCGTATCCCGAGTTTAGAAATCCAAGTATTTTGCAGAGAGAAGGAGAAGAAAGTGAAAAAGAAGAGAAAAGAAAAAAAATTGCTTTCTCAAAATTGAGAAATAAATTCACAAAACTCAAATCAATTTTAATTTCTCTTCTAAATTAGGCCATTATGTCACATGTATACGAGTCAAACTTGGTGGCCAAGTTTTGACTTTTGGACACATAACACATCAAAATCTGATCCAAAACAGGATTCATGGACCCATATTTACAACCCATGGTTCCAAAGTACAACTCAACTCAGCAAATCTAAAATTTACTCAAAGTACCGTTACTCATAAAACAAATAAAACAGATGATCAACACATTAACTTCACGTAAATACTAACAAAGACTAACTACCATGGACACTTTCCTTTTGACTAAAAGGTTTTTCTACATTGTGTGTGGGCCATATGATTTGTTTTAGGCTTCCGGAGTAGATAGGTCTTTTTCTAACAGGCAATGGATGCTGTTGCATCATTCCTTCAATACACCTAAATGGTACTTATATTTTTTCATTTCCTGGCTTCTGGTGTATCCTTTCTTCCCCTGGATTTGGACAATGCTACATTAGTGAGATTTTGTTGGTGTATAACTGGAAAGTGTTTCCCACTTATGTCTAGAATTGTCTATTCTCCAAACTTTCTTCCTTGTAGAACTTAGTAGCTAAGAAGTGAAATCTCTTGTTTATATTGTGAACTTTGAGGGCGGTTACTTTGTGCAAATAATGCTAAAGTTTATGTCTGTACCCAATCTATCCCTCTCAGGCTCAATCCATTAGGATAGTAATATGGCGTAATTTTTATTCTCATCAATGATTTCTCTAATATTTGTTCCTGCTTGATATTTTATGATACGTGCTTGTTTAAATGGATTTGTAATGTTTTGATCCTTTATTTGGTTTTGCAGGCCCAATGAAACTGCAATTGGAAATTGAGAAAGCTATACACAATAGTGGACAATCTGCCACAGCATCCATGGATTTGAAGATGAAGAATAGGCTCCATGAGAAGACTTCCGATATCAACAAAGATTTGTTGGTTAAAGGATTATTAAAACCCTTTCCAAAGAACTGCATTTCTCTTATGACTATTAGTGGGGCTAAAGGTAGTACGGTAAGTTGGCAGGAGTTCTTTATACTCTTTGTAACCCCTTTCACTATACTTGGTTGGCACTTGGTGGTATTTCAGTATTTTTTTTATCTATTATAATTATTAGGAGCTGTCAGGTAGGGGTGACCATTGGTTCAATGGTAAAATCTTGGCCTAATAACCTTGAGGTTATTGGTTCAAGTCTCGGGGCAATCACTTTGTGCATTATGCCAAAGGTTAAGTGTGTACCCAATTTTTCTTCTTCCAAACACACATTCATGTGTACTAATTGGGCGTTGTTTTTTTATTTTTTATATTTTTATTAGGAACTCTTTGTATTCCATAATTTTTGGTAGTAGGAAGATCCATGTTACTTGAATAAGTGCTCTTGACATTGTGTGGAAATAGTATACAGCTATAGAATTACAGACGATTGTCACTATTATATAATATATTACGTACATCTCATCTGAAGATGTGAAATGTAATTGATCAAACTATCTAAGTAGAACATTTTAAAATTTTAAACTGTCTGTCTAATTTTCTATTTGGAACCTTCTTCTTGGGTCATATTGTTTGTGCAACTGTTACTGATTGCAAAATGTGTTAAACAGGTTAATTTCCAACAAATTTCCTCTTGTCTGGGCCAACAAGAGTTAGAAGGAAAACGAGTACCTCGAATGGTTTCTGGAAAAACCCTGCCCTGTTTTCCTCCATGGCATTTTTCATCTCGAGCTGGAGGTTTTATTTCTGATCGTTTCCTTACTGGTCTTCGTCCTCAGGAATATTACTTCCACTGCATGGCCGGTCGGGAAGGGTAAGTTAAACATTCTACCTTCATCTTGTTTCAGGATTTTTTTTTTTTTTTTTTTTTTTTTTGGGGGGGGGGGGGGTATGTTATATGTACACAAACATATCTATATATTTTTGGTAGATGGTGTAATGCAATTTGATTTTGACTGGCAGCTATTAGCTTTAGTAGTATCTCCTGCCACTTCCAAAAGGGGAGGTGTAGGGTTGAAGTCCATATGGGGGTACATTGGTGTGTGAATCTACTTTGAGAGGGAGAGGGAGGGAGGGAGAGAATTTAATGCAATTTTGTAAGTGATGTTTGAGCCCATATTTTTTTTTTCCTGCACATGCATTCCACGGAGTCCCATTTCCTTAAGCTATTTTGGTTGGGGGGGATGGTGTAAAACAAAAGGAGAATTATTGTAGGACTTTGGCTACTGGATCATGGTTTACTGTCCAGAAAATAGTTTTCAATTTTGTATCTTTTGATGATTAAGAGATGTTTTTTCGGGGGTATGGTCATCTAAAGTTATGAATTACATTTGAGAGGTGGCATAAGAAATATGTTATATTACTAATAATATATGCCTTTATTCTGTATGCTATCTGTGCCTGTGTTTCTGATTACTTGGGAAATATTTACTGAATCACTCGAAGGTATGATAGTTGGTGATTTGCATGTGTAGTACTACTAAGCAGTATCCATGTCAAGTGTGTATAGAATGCCTGCAATACTCAGACACCATTGGACATCATTTCTACAGCCTACACACTTCAAATGTTGGTTGCTTACCAATATAGTACGGTGTAATTTATGAAAATATAATAAGTCTCACCATTCTACTGTTGGAGAGTTTAGTAAGTGTTGTTGGGGCCCTTTTCTGACTACTTAAGCTTTTGGGACTAATGGTAATCTAACATGGTATTACTATTAGAGCTGAGGTTAGGAGAGCCCTTAAGTTCAAGTCTCACTGTTTGCATTATGTTTCTTCTACATGTTTGGATGTTTGCATTTCCATGTGCAAGATGGGGTGCACTGAGGGAGTGTGTTGGAGAGCTTGATATGCATTGTTGGGCCCTTTCCTTACATTTTAAGCTTTTTGGACTAGTGATGATCTAACAACAAGAAGAGGCCTTAAGTTCAAGTCTAACTGTTTTGCATTTGTTACCTGTTTGCATTATGTTTCTTCTACATGTTTGGATGTTTGCATTTCCACATGCAAGATGGGGTGCACTGAGGGAGTGTGTTGGAGAGCTTGATATGCATTAACATTTTAAGCTTTTTGGACTAGTGATGATCTAACAAGAAGAATAAGATGAAAACTGGAGTAAAAAGAGGAAAAAGGAACCTTTGAGGTGATCTGTGGCTTATAAATAGGCAGATGAGGGATAATGGGTAAGGATGTCCATGATTCCGGATACAAGAAGTCCATGATTTCATATGGAAATCACATATTGGCACGCTAATTATGCATCCCTATCAAAATTGAAATGCTTTTTAATTTTAGTGACTTCACTTGACAGCTCACAACCAATTGTATTTGTATCTTTGTAATTCATTATTCTCAAAATTTAGTTGCTTTATTATTCAATGTCAAAAACTGTCAAAATTTAGCTGCTTTATTATTTCTGCACTGCCATGTATAAATGGGATATTTTCAATGTTCTGCTCTATTTGGTGACCACCTGTTTTCTAATTCTACTTCCTCATGTATAGGTTAGTTGATACAGCTGTTAAAACATCTCGTAGTGGATACCTGCAAAGATGCCTGGTAAAAAACATGGAATGCCTGAAAGTTTGTTATGATTATACTGTCCGTGATGCAGATGGTTCGATCATTCAATTTACTTATGGAGAAGATGGTGTTGATGTACACCAGACGAGCTTTATTGCCAAATTTGAGGCACTGGCAGCGGTGAGAACTTTCGTTCCTGCTTTACTCAATCAACATTATTAGCACAGATAGTTACTTGTGTCTCTTCGTTTTGTTTATTTGCAGAATCAGGCAATTATTGGTCAAAAATTTCATCAACAGCTTGAATTCAATAATTACATTACGGAATTGCCTGAAGGTCTCACAAAAAAAGTGCAAACGTACATTGAGGAACTGAAGATCAAAGATGGATCTGTAGAATTGAAGGAACGAGAGGAACTACTTAAGTTGGTGAGGCAAAAATACATATCAAGTCTTGCACACTCGGGAGAACCAGTTGGGGTTATTGCTGCTCAATCTGTAGGTGAACCATCAACACAGATGACGTAAGATTCTTTTTCCTCGATCTTTCAATAAAATTTCTCCAGTTGTAGTTTGCATATTGTGCTCCCTATTATGCCTAAAAGGATGCTGAATACTGTAGCCATTTTTTTTCATGATTATGCATGAGAAATGTTCAAAGGTTGATGCCTTGTACATATCATTGTTCATTATTGGGTATCAACACCACCTGTACAACGGATTTAATTTGTTCAAAATGTTTCAGTTTGTAGCAAATAGAAACAGAAAATGAAAGAAACTTTGTTTTTATATTTAATCTTGATTTGATCGTAGAATTCAGAAATCCATAACACCCACAGGAGTTTACCTCTAGCTGTTGGTTTGAATTGTGCCTGCCTCCACCTCAAAGGGACAGGTGCACAGTATGAGTCTCCGTTACAGCATGCTGATTTTTACTAGCCAAGAAGTAAAAGTAAAACACACACACACACACACACACTGAATCTTACATTTCTTGTGTGAGCGCACCTGTGTGCTAGTGGTGTTTTTATGTCCCTTCAAAATTGAACAATAAACCCGAAATGATACTCCTTTCCAATACTTACTTTGATTGGGTTGATCTTTGGTATGCATCCTTAAGTGCATTGTCAAGAGTCAGAAAAAGCTTCTTTCATCAATTATGCTTTATTTAACTAACTCTTTGACTATCTATTAAATTAATAGGTTTTCCCCCCTCCCTTTTAGTTGTTTCAGTAATGTATGTAGAAATCTATTACTTTACTTTTCTTCTCTTCTATCTATCAAAATTTAGTAGAAATCTCCAATTGAAGTTTTTGTGTTAAATGTCATTTTTCTGTTTGTCTAGGAGCTCATTTTGTGATGAATAATGCTGAGATGTACTGACCATATCCAAAAAATGGAAAAGTAGCATTCTATAGGAGTTATTTTAATTTTCTTAGATGTTTCTTGGAAGATAGCTTATTTTATTTGCAGACACATTAATATCGAGAACCCAATGAATTAGAAAACATGGAGCTGACAGCTGGAAGTAAAAATATCTTGATACCACGTGGATTAACAAAAATAAATTTTAGTTATGGGCCTTCATTCATACTTAGCCTGCAAGAGAGATGCCTCATGCTAAGAAGTGCAAACTTGGACATGCGACATGACATTGACACACCAATTTACGACACGTGGGGAACATGTGCAAGATTTGTAGTCACATATATGTATTATGACATTTTCAAATGTAATAACATACAACATAGGACTAATCCCTAAAGTCTAAAGGAAATAGGGTTAATTGATATACTTTTATGTTGTTTTCTTTTATTATTGTATCCCAATTTATTTTCTTCAAACACGAAATGCATTTCATGTTTACATGTGTTGACCAAGTGTTTGAACTATGTCCATGCCTATAATAATAATATAATAACAATAACAATAATAATAGCACACAATTGGACATGTGTCATAAAGTGTCTGGCACATGACCCACACAGACATGCCACACATTTGGAAATGTGTCCAACACACGTTTACAAGTGTTTGACGAGTGTTGGTGTCAGACACGACACACCACCTTCTTAAAAGTGTTTGGACTTCTTAGTCCTCATGTATTAGTTGAGTGCTAGAAGCTTCCTTTCGCACAAGACTGTGGCCATGGTTAGCTGCAGCCATGGACTGGTATCATCTATGCTTCATAAAAAATAAACAAATAGAAAGGTTCATCTTTACCCCTACAAATCAAGAGCCTTTTGATCTAGAATTTGATCAAGGTACTAAGACCATATTGACCATGTCCCCCTACAAATCATGCCTGCTGCTTTTGACTTTTGAGGTTTTGGAAACAAGATGATTTGAGTGTTTTTAAACACAAGGCACCCAATGGGATTTGAGTGAATGTTGGTTGAAAAGTGTAATATTCCCTATATTTTTTTTCCCCTATTGCGCACAAAACATGTTCATGTGGCGCTTATGTAAGCACTTTTCGTCCAAAGTCTTAATGGTGGGTGATGGGAGGACCAAATTGAAACACAGGTTATAGTTGAGGACTTAATTGTTGCAATTAGAAGATGAAGGACCAAAGTTAAATTTGGGTGAAAGTTGGGAGTGTGAAGCATGTAATTTACCTAACCTTTATTTGCAACCACTCTAAATCAAATTCTGTAAAGTTTGTGGTGAAGTGATCATTCACTATTGTCCTACATGTAGAGTTCCCACAATAGCACTCTCAAGGAAAAGAAACTAGTATTGGTTGTTTCATTGTAGCTATGAAGCACATGTACGGGTACTGGTATTGGTACGACATGGGTATATCAATACGGTAAATTTTAAAAAAGTAGGGTATGGGTTCAACTGGGTAGGTTTGTAAAAACTTATATATTTTTAGTTTGGATTAATGCAAAAATTAGTTATATGATTTAGTTTGTTGAGATCCAACTTGCAATTCACATTTAATGCCAAAAGTAAAAGGTATAATCTAAAATTAAATGTCATTGTATTAAATAACTTACAAACTATAGCTTAATTTTAAAATGCGAAGCATAATAATAATAATAATAATAATAATAATAATAATAATAATAAAGTCCAATGAAACTAATTTTACCTTTGTATTTGAAGAAAATACTCCTTTGACGACGGTGTGGTACAATTTGGGCATATACTAGGTATGTCTAGTCTATGACAAATTAAAAAGAAAAAAATTGGGTACGCGTTTCCAGTATGTATGTAGGAGCACCATACGCAGTACCAATACCTATTAAGTGCTTGGTATGGGTATGGCATGTTTGTTTAAGTACCCATGCTTCATACCTTTGTAGTATAGACCTCTGTTATCAGAATCTTACGATTTGCGATTCAATTCACGATTCGATTCGCAATTTTTACAAAATCGATATGAATCTAAAGGTGAATCTATTTTGGAAGTGAATCTCTAGTAAATCGCACGGTTCACAATCGATTCACGATTCGATTCACTTTTTACGATTCATACAATTTTTAAAATTATTGTGTCCGACATATTTTCGACTCTATTTTTCCTCCAACTTTTTAGTAAAAATGACATAATACAACTTCTAATAGCGTTTAATACCAAAATAACTAGCATATATACATGATTTGTTGTTATTTTAGTGATCATGAAGTTTTTAATAGGATCCAATTAGATTTAGTCAAACCCAATATATTTTTAACTTTTCTTTTCATTTTTTTTTTCCTTTAAAAAATCGTAATATATCTTCTAAAGATATTTAAGATTAAAATTACACTATGAATTATCTATTGCTATTTTATTAAATTAAATATTACATCTATGAAGTCAGTTATACTTTTTAAAGTATTTTAGGCTTTAAAAAAAAAGATTCTAAATGATTCTTTCTTATTATTTGCTCACTGTTACTTAGAAAAGTATGTATGTTTATTGTCCAAATATCAATATTGTTGTTAATTATTGTTACTTTAGAAATTGATAGTTTGTCTATTTGGTTATTATTTTTATTAAGAATGGTCGATAATAAATATTTAAAAAAGAAAAAAAAGGTAAGATGGTGATCTTACATAGAAACGTTTGTTAACTTCTTACTTATTAAACTTTGTGATTATCATTCAAAATAACATTTTTATTGATTTAAGTCTAAATATTTTATATTCATAAGATATATTTAACATCTAAATGTGTAAATATATGTTTTTAAATAATTTAGAAGAAGTGGCTGAATCTTTACGATTCACGATTCGATTCGATTCGCGATTCGATACGAGATCATTTCGATTCACGATACGAATCCCGATTTAACAACTATGGTATAGACAGACATAGGGAACACGGCAACATATGGAAACTATACACACAAGTTTGTATAATCCTAAAAACTAGGCCACATATCCAACCAAAATATGACAGTATATTAGTATTTTTTTTATATCTTTTATTCACATAATATTGTGAGGATTTAAATTTTTTTGTTTTTCATTCTTCTAGTTAAAGATTGAAATATGTAAAGCTCCACAATATCATGGACATGCTGCATTTTTTTGGTAGAAATATAATATGTATTCCTATGACTTGCTTTGTTACTATTTTCTTTTTGGTAATGTTTGTTACTATATTATTTCCGATTTTAGAAGAAGTCTATTGCATTTTTTTTGACTCTATGTTGGTTGTGCATATGAAATATATTTTTTAGAAATATATCAACACACAGGTGTGTGAATTGGCATTTTTTACGCTATGTTGGTTATGCATATGAAATATATTTATTAGAAATAAATCAACACATGGGTGTGTGAATTGCTTTCCCTAGAATGCCAATTGTTATTCTTCGAGCTTAAGAAGTGTGCATTACATGTGTGCCTGAATTTATGTATTTAAATTCTTATGTTAGGACACGTTTAAGAAGTTCCACTATGTGATACATGTCCACCAACGATAATAAGGTTTCTTTGATTGCAGGCATCTAAAGTTTTGTACATGTTTTTTTGGGATAATATTAGAGAGACTAATGGGTAAATGACCAAAAGGGATCCCTCCAAGTAAACTTTTGAGGGGTAAGTGAGTCTTTGGTAGGTGGACATGGTTGCTGACCATTGTTAGTATAGTGGGAGAGCACTTTCTTGTGATTGCATTTTTTATTTTGGTACAATTGATGTCTATTTTTTCATAATGACTTGCGTAATTTCCATAATCTACCCTTTTCCATTGTAGATAGTTGTCGTACTTTGTGTTTTGAGTTTGTGATCCTATTCCATATATAGAGACATGATGATATGTGTCGTAGAAGTTAATAAGAACATAAATGTAGAATTAGTGGATACATAGATTTAGAAATATGTGCATATTTAACTGATACCAAAACGATTCACTCCATCTAGACTTTATAAGGTTGCCATTTTCTTTATTACTAGATAGACTTAATAAATTCATCAGCTATTCCTTTTAATTTTAGAGCTTCTGTTTTGTTTTTGTTCCATTTTTTCCTCAATCAAGGGCATCATGATGTCTTTATGGCTTTTCCACTTCTTATAGCTATGTTGTATATTGTTTACTTTTTCAGGCTAAACACATTCCATCTTGCTGGGCGTGGAGAAATGAATGTGACACTTGGAATTCCACGTTTACAAGAGATCTTGATGACTGCTTCAAATGATATTAAGACTCCTATAATGACATGCCCATTGCTAGAGGGGAGGTTGAAGTGAGTTTCTTACATCCTTGTTAAATCTATTTGTAGGAAGATTTAGATAGAATGTTTTTATTTTTGACAAATAAGCAGACTTTATTAAAAAAGCATCAAGACGATGCAAAGAATACAAAATCAAACCTAACAACTATCAACAACCATAAACGAAAACAACACTAAGTAGCAAGACAAAACAAAACAAATAGCAGCTAAATCAAATCCTCTACAAAATCAACAAAGGTCAAAACATCCAGGTCCACTGTCAACGATAACCAACCATGTAGCACAATGAACAAACGTCTCTCTAACCAAGCCACCGAACGTATCTCCTTAAAAAAAACTCGCCTATTACGCTCCAACCAAACGAACCACATTAGACAATGGCTATCCAACTTCCAAGCCTTCTGACGTCTCTTCCCAACCCTTCCCCCAACCCAACTTTGTAACACCACCCGCACTGTCCCTGGTTGAGCCCAAGCCAACCCGAAGATAGCAACAATAAACATCCAAAGATGTGAGGCAACCGGACAGCAAAGAAGCAAGTGGTCTACCATCTCCACATCCCTATAAACATGCAATACCAGTTTACTAAAATATGCCCATGAAGAACCAAATTATCAATCATCAGAATACGCCCTAATGCAGTCCACACAAAGAAAGTAACTTTGGACAGACAATCCACCACCCAAATAGTCTTCCATGGGAACGGCACCCCATCCCTTCCCATAATCATATGGTAAAAAGAAGCTACAGAAAATACCCTTTTGGACTTCGAACCATCCCACCTCAAAGAATCCGCCCCAACCCCCCCAAACTGGAGTCCGTACAAGAAGCCTAACCAATCCAGGTAATCTAGATAGTTATATGTTAATTCTATAATTATCTATACACACATGATACATATATGGAGTGGTTCATATTCACGCATGTAACTAAACAATATTGTGAGGTGTGCGTGCATTTAACTAAAGGGACTTATGAATTATTCAATGTATGTAGGTGAAGGGTCATTAATGTCTTGATAAATGTACAAGACTACGTTCATGTTCCTAAGAGGCTTTAAATAGCTATGTTATCTAGTTAGGTAGTAGGAAAATGAAAGAGAGTGAAAGGAAAGTGAGATGAATTGTAGTAAAGTATGATTAAGTGAAAGTACTACTTCAAAAGTTATTACAATCTCAATTTTATAATATTGTTCAGATACGTGGCTTAGAGTATCCGGAAAGTATCGGAATAGTATCCGATACTTATTGAAATTAAAAAAATAAAATTATTTTCAATTACCGAATACTTCTACAATGTAACTAAGTCCATGCTTTATAGATCATATAGCATTTGGTGTGGCTGAGCAAGAAAAATCTTGCCCCTTTTACCCTGATAAAAAAATTGCCATTTATAAGGTTTAGATTTTCTTTACTTACAAATTGTGAAGGTCAGTGTTCTCAATACCCCCTTCAAGGAATTGTCATGACATTTTTCTGACACTATATAGTAAAAGGCATAATCTTGAGAAGTTCATTAAAAAAGTGTGCCCAACCAGTGACCTGCATATGAAATTTAACTTTTTGAGGAAAACATGTAGATAGTTTTTTTTTTTTTTTTTTCACCAAGAGACGGAAATGTTATGCGTCTTTGGCTCTTAAGTTGGTGCAACGACCATTTGAGCTTTTGAGGTTTTCGATGTTTGAAAATTTGCGACTTATGACATCTTTGAGTTAGCTTGTACTAACCTTAAAATTGTTTTAGAAGGAAGCTGTGCCTCTTGGAATATTAAGCGGATGTTTGGGAAGAGAGTTGGGCTAAAATAGCCCACTAAAAGATAAAATAGGTTAAAATAGTTAATAAGATAATATGTCACATCTAAGCCATAATCATTTCACTTTTTTTCTCACATCCAACAAATCAACTACAAAAAAAAGCCAATCAACTTCCTAAACACAACCTTTTTAGCCAGGCTAAATTAGTCAAAAAGCCAAATAGCCAACTGAAATAGCTAACTTCCCAAACAAGTTGATGCAGGACAACTAGGGACAGCAGCAAATCTAGGCTTTTGGGTCTGATTTTAATTGGATTTTATGGCTGCAATTGCAATAAGAATATAGGAGACAATTAGGGTTTGTTAGGGTAATAAATAGGTAAGAGTTTAAGCATGAAAAGATAAGATTTTAGCACTGTTTAGGGGCTGTTACGAGGCTGTGAACAGTAAATGAAAATAGAAAAAAAGAAAGGAGAAGAAGAAGATAGATCTAGGAATCACTCATAGAATTCCTTAGGCATCACACTTAGGATTTGATTGCATCACACAATCCATAAAGAAGCTTCAAAGCTCTCTAACTTTTTATAAAATATCAACTCTATTGAATTATAAGCATTACATGGCTTTATATAGAATTAGGAGACTTCCTAAACCAACTATAACCAAAAAAAGAAACTATTATAATATTTTTGACTTCTAAAACTAATTTAAGACTAAAAAGAAACATAAATAAAACTCAATTAAATAATTTGACTCACAAGATGACCCATGGGCGACCCCTATAGCCCATGACAACAATAATAAAAATTATCAAAATACCCTTGACCTAAAAATCCTACAAAACATAAAAATAATTGTAAAATAATACTCTAATAATACTAAAAACATAATTATATAAAATTCTTATTAGTTTCTCTATGAAATCATGCCAATGTCCAAATATCATTGCTTCTTTGAATTTAGCTTTCCTTGAGCTTCTTATGGATTGCATCAGAAGGCCTAAAGTTCTGAATGGTTAGGCCATTGAATGAGATTATTTGGTATTAATGCAAATTTGTAACTGCTTTGATGTTGTGCCACTCCTACATCTCTGTTTCCAACTGCCCACCTCTCACTATTACACATGCACACGCTACACCCAAAGGACTGATATATTCATTATTTGCAGGAAGGATGCTGAGCGCCTTGTGAGAAAAATCAAGAAGGTCACTGTTGCAGACATAATAGAGAGCATGGAAGAAAGTGTTTTGCCAGTATCCATTAATGATAACCAGATATCCAGAATTTATAAGCTTAAGATGAAGCTCTGTGAATCTCAACTGTTTTCAATTGAAGACTATGAGGAAACCATGGGAGTTTTGTTTGTGAGACAATTGGAAGATGCAATACAAAGTCATTTGTTGTTGCTCTCTAGAATTAATGGCATCAAAAACTTCATGCCAGATTCACGATCGATGGCATCAGATGAGATAGATGAGGATGCTTCTACCAACAGACTACAAGGGGAAGAAAATGATGATGATCGTGATGATGATGAAGAGGCTGATGATCTAGGTTCGGATGTGCAAAAAAGAAAACAGCAAGCTGCAGATGAGATGGATTATGAAGATGGTTCTGAGGATGAGCCCAATGAAGGGGAGACATTGGCTGGACTTGAAAAAGAAACTGATCAGGCTGAAGATGAAGAGGAGGTTTGGGAGGATGATGAAATTGGGATATTTGATAATGAAGATGAAGCCTCTGAAATGCCAGTTCCCTCCGAACCTAAATCAAGTGACAAGAAAGGCAAATCAAAGTTGAAAAGTAAGAGTAAAGTCAAAGCAAAACTGGTCAAAAAGGACTTTGATAAGGCAATATTCATTGCAGCTGAAGGATTGGACTTTGAGGTCCATTTCAGGTTTAGCGATGAGCCCCATATTTTGCTGGGTCAGGTATATTTTCTGTCTACTTCTTTGTCTATATATGCGTCTTTTTCATCCGGCAACAAAATAAATGAATTCTTTTAGGATTGATAAATTCTTTATTTTTTTACTGTGTTGTGTGGTTTCCAACTTATTTTCTTTCATCGTTTTAGCTTCTTTGTTTTTATTTTGAGTGTCCTGTGCATTTTTATTTTTATTTTTTTCTGTTTTTTTGTGCAAGCTTTGCTTTATTTTTGGCATTTTTTTTTAAAATCAGACCAATCATTTGATGATTAGTGTTGTCCGATTTAATGTTGCTTGACATTGTAGCTTTGATAGGATACTCCAGTTTCTACATCCAAGTTGTCTGTAGTTTCGGAGGTATCTTTACATGGGTTAGTTTTGGTTTACTTTGTTTAGTGTCTTGTATCCGCCATAATCTCATTTTGTTGTTACATAGAAAACTTTTTTTTTTTTTTTTTTAATTATTATTTTTATCACATTTTTGCACAGCAAGCATTGTGACACAGGCGACACTTATTAGAGTTGATAATCTTAGTTTCATAATCTTGAGTCTTAGTCATAGTGAAATTAGAAGTCTAGCAACATATACCTACGTAGTGGTTTTATTCAATAAAGAGTTATGGGAATTTCAGTTTGTTTTTGTGAAAATGTGCTCAACCCTTGCAGGGGTGATACCTTTGTTTTTTTTTTTTTGCCTCCTTATCCTCTTCAAAAAATTATGTAAGTGTTTTCCAGTTACTGCTTGCAGTTCCAGAGCAGCCCCGATACATGCCCTAATACTCTTGTATCAAAGCTGTCCAATCCTAAACCTTTATTTCTTGCATTTCAATCTAACAATTGGACCCTTAAATTTCCCACTGTTCCAACTTTTCAGCAATGTGACTTCCAAAAATCTAGCATCCTGCAACTCCTTGGTTCAATCAATTCTCAGGAATGCCTTGTGAATTGGAAACTATACTATTCTCAACCTTGTACCATTGTGCTTTTTCTAGTTGTGGGTTATTATGTATTTTCTTGTGGATTTATATAACTCTTGATCATTTGAACTATGTTTATTTCATTTTGATGGAAACGGGACATGACGCGGACATGCAAATTTTCAAAAAATGGCGGCCACGACATGCTGGGGACACGTTTAATATATATAATTTTATTTATTTATTATATGTCTAAAATTTGAAAAAAAAATAAAAAATCATTGGTTCCTATACAATTACGACAATAATAAAATTAATAAACACATTACCTAAATTTTTTAATAAAAAATGTTTTTTTTTTTTACATAAAAATAATTTATTCTATGAATTTTAGGTTTAACAAAACAAAAAAAAAAAATGAGGGGAGGGGAGAGACAAAATTAGGAAAAGTAAGGAGGGGAGAGGAGGAGAAAAAGAGAAATGAAAGAGGGGGTGGAAATTAGAAAGGGAGAAACGAACAAAATAAAATAAAAAAAAAGATAAACGAAAGAGGGGAGAGGTGAAATCAGAAACAGGGGAGAAACAAACTCAGAAGAGGGAGGGGAGGGACGAAATCATCAAACGGAGGAGAATAAGAAGAAAACGGAGAGAAGAAGAAGAGCAGAGAAGACAAAGAAGAACAAAGAAGAGGAAGAAGAATACCTCAGGTTAGGGTTTCTTCGATTGATCTCTTTTGAACAGCTTCAGGGCTTCTTTCGATTGACCTCTCCTACCCCTCTCTCTCTCTCCGCCCAACAGGTTAGGGCTTCTTCGATCTACCTCGTGCATGTCTGAAACATGTCATCACGTGTCCACCGTGTGTCCGACTGAAAGAATTCAAGAAAAAAGAAAAAAAAGAGGGGACACGTTAGGAAGAGTGTTGGACAGGTGTCCATAGCGTGTCCGACACTCGTACGCAGGCCTTAGGGAGGTGTCTATAGTCTAGACATAAATGCACGATATTTATTATATGTCATATATATGAAAAATTTATTCAAAGATAATGAAAAATATATAATATAACACTGATTACATTAAAAAGCTATATATTTCATACCTGCGGTCTTATTTTTTTCTTTGATATGATACCTTTAGTATTAAAATATCATTTATGTAACAATACATTCTAAAAAATACAAAACAATAATAAAACATTGCAAAATGCAACATATATTCATCTTATTAATGTTTCAAAACATATTAGAGTGCATAGAAGAAAACAAAACATTCTTATTAAGAAGGTATTCATCACATGGGGTGTATTTGGAGGGTTCAAGAAGTGTCGCAGAAGTGTTTGATATGATGAATTTTATTTTTTTAATTAAGGCACGTTGAAGAAGTGTTAGAGACGCATTTAGAAGTGTTTGACATGGGTATCGGGCATGATGCTCTTCCTCCATAGAAGTGTCTATGTTTCTTAGGGATGGAGGGAGGGAGGGAGGAGGGTACATTCCATATAGAGGACGGGACTTTTAGTCTTAAAACCTTGATTTTATTTGTGAAGTTTAGTTTACGTGACTAAACTTAGTAAATGTGATGGTGAATCGGATTTCTATGTGAAGTTGTCTTATGGGGTCAGTGTATGCTATTTCATTACGTCATTCTAAGTATGCATAGTTTCTTAGTTGCATAATCTTGATTCATTGTCGTAGTAAAATTAGAAGTCTAGCAACATATAAATACCCATGTAAAATTTATTCAATAGATGGTTGATTGTTAAGTTAGATGAAGGGTAGTTTTGTCTTTTTGTACTTATTTGATTGGTATAAATACATATTGTTATAGAGGGAAAACTTAATCTAAGGTTTTGTGCCTCTTCCTAATAAGAATTCTCTCTTTTATTTTTCTCCTCCCCTCTCAATCTTAAACTTGTTCTTATAATTTTAACTTGGTATCAGCACTGTGAAGAGATAATCTTCTGTTCTTCTTTTTCTAGTTCGTTCCTTTTTTTTTTTATATATATATTTTTATTATTATTATTTGAGAATGTATAAAAATTCAAAAAAATTCCAGGATGCTCGCCTTGGGCTCAAAGATATCGCACGAAAAATTTCAAAATTTTCTTGATGGTTGTTGCCTATTTTTTGAATTTTTTTCTATTTTTCGAAAAAAAATGGACCCTATTTTTGGATATGCCAGTTCTATGCATTTTTTTCTTGATTTGTGGCTTGGGTCCTCATCCCTAGGAGCCGATTGGACCTTCTCTTGCCCTCCTTGGCTTCAGTTGTGGCTCTAGGCTGGTTTTTTGGTCTCAAAGTCCAGTTACGGGTGTCTTTTACCCTCTACCTCACTGTTTTGCCCTTTTCTGGGCTGTTTCGGCTCTTGTGGGACTGGTTTTGTGATTTGTTGGGGCTGTTCCACCTTCCTCTCTATTTATTTATTTATTTTTTATTTTTTTATTTTTTTTATATATTTTGAAGTATAGTTGTGTTTTTAGTCCATGGCTAATGATAGCAAGAACCCTGTGACCAGTGAGGCCAAAGGGTCAGGTCCTTTTGTACCTCTAGGTGATAACTCTTCTCTTCATCTGACTTTTGTCAAGTTAGATGGTACCAATTATTTGGTTTGGTCATGTTCCTTTTAGTTGTCCATTACTGCTTGTGGTATGTTGGGTTACATAATTGGAGTTACTAAGGTTCCTAGCGAGGATAGACTAGGACATGACAAATGGTATAAGGAGAATGCACTTGTTATGACTTGGCTAATCAATTCCATCCACCCCACCATTAGCTGGTCCTTTGTGTTGATGGATACTGCTCATGAGATTTGGACTGCCGCCTCTTAGATGTATTCTCAACGAGGTAATGATGCCTAAGCATATAAACTACGGAAAAAGATTCGAGGGTTTGATTAGAAGGATAGATCTCTTGTTGAGTATTATGTTGAGTTGAGCAGTTTGTGGCTAGAACTTGATCATTATCAAAACTTCCAAGCTGTCTGTTCTCAAGATGCCGTTACCCTTCAACAAATGGTGTCCAAGGAGCGGGTCTATGACTTTCTTGTTGGACTCAACTTGGATTATGGTCTAACTTGTGTTCAGGTTCTCGGTTGCCAGCCGTTTCCTACGGTTTGTGAGGCCTATGCTTATGTTCTACAAGAAGAGAGCCGGTGGAGTGCTATGGTTCATCAGCCTCTTCAAGACCGGTCTACTCTAGTTGTTTCTTTTACTCCCAAGGATGGGAAGTTTGGTCTCTCTTCGTCTGGGGGTTAGGGTCCTTCTAGTGCTTGTGATCAGATTATCTGTGATTGTTGTGAGAAAAACCGCATGATTGGGAACACTTCTGTGATTATTGTGGGAAAGAACGGCATGATCGGGAACACTTCTGTGATTATTGTGGGAAAGAACGACATGATCGGGAACACTGCTGGAAGTTACATGGTTAACCTAACTGCGGGAGAGATAGTGGCTGCAGTGGTACTAGTGGCCATGGTGGGACTGTTTGCTTTCGTGCACACCTGTCAGAATCCTTTACTAGTCCTTTGGGTGATCTAGCTTTTTCTCATGATGAGTTACATACTGTTCGCGTCTGATGGTTTAGCTTAATTCTTCTTTTGCCTCTGCTTCTACTCCTACTTCTGATCCTTCTTTCTCCAACTTTGCTTCTACAGGTACTCCTACACATGCCTTGAGTGCTATTTCTTCCTTCCCTTGGATTATTGACTCCGGTGCTACCAATCATATGATAGGTTTGTTTACTCTTTTCCACTCTTACTCTCCTTGTTCTGGCAAGGATAAAGTAAGAGTGGTTGATAGGTCTTTATCCTCTATGTCTGGGACCGGTTCTATTCATTGTTCTCCCTCTATTTCTCTCTCTTCTGTTCTTCATGTTCTCAAATTTTCTACTAATTTAATGTCTATTAGTCATATTACCAATTCCTTGAATTGTTCTGTAACTTTTTTCCCTTCTCATTGTGTTTTTCAAGAACTGGGTATGGGAATAACGATTGGCAGTGGTAAAGCACATGGGGGACTACATTTTCTAGAGGGTGGATCTTCTAATAGCAATCAAGCTCATCAGATAACCAACACTTCATCTCTTTCACTATTACATCAGTGGCATCGACATTTAGGCTATCCCTCTATTTCAGTTTTGAATAAACTTTTTCCTAGTTTAATGAAGGATTATGATAGGAATAATTTTCATTGTGATGTTTGTGAGTTTGCAAAACGTAAAAGATCTTGTTATCCTTCAATTAATAAAAGAAGTTTGTTTCCATTTATGGTTATTCATTCTGATGTATAGGGTCCATCTCGTGTTATGTTTGTGTCTGGTTATCGTTGGTTTGTTACTTTTATTGACTGTTATTCTCGTGTTACTTGGGTTTACTTGCTTCACACCAAAAGTGAGGTATTTTCTTGCTTTCAAACATTTCATAAGATGGTCCGTACTCAATTTGACACCGACATTAAAGTCCTTAGGAGTGATAATGGCACCGAGTACATTGACGGTGAATTTCGAGCATATCTTGAGGCTCATGGTATTCTTTATCAAACCAGTTGTGTTGGCACTCCCAAACAAAACGGTGTTGCTGAACGCAAAAACTGTCGTCTTCTTGAGGTTGCTCGTACCTTTATGTTCACGATGCGGGTTCCTAAACCATTTTGGGGTGATGATGTTCTCATTGCCGCGTATCTCATTAACCGCATGCCTTCTAGTGTCCTCCAGTTTCAGTACCCCCTTACCCTGCTTCCTTACATGTTCGTACCCCTTAATTCCCTTCCTTCTAAAGTGTTTGGCTGTGTTTGCTTTGTTCACATTTCTCATCCTGCTCGGACCAAATTGGACCCCAAGGCTCTTTGGTGTGTCTTCATTGGTTACTCCTCCACCCAGAAAGTCTACAAGTGCTATGATCCTCACTCTCAAAGAACTTATGTTACTATGGATGTCACCTTTTGTGAGTCTAAGTCGTTCTTTGGGGACCAATCTTTTCAAGGGGAGGTTTCTTCAATGGAAGAGATTGTTTCTTCTGATCCATTATTCTCTATTATTTGTTATGAGGGGAGGAGGCGTCGTATTGTGAGAAGGGTATGAGGAAGTGTGTTCAGGGGGAGTCTAGTAGGTTGAATAGACCAGATTGTGTTCAGGGGGAGTATAGCATATTGGATAGACTAGATTGTGTAGGAGCCTAGTAGGTTGGATAGACTTAATCTTCAGACCTACTCTCGACGACAAAGAGAACAGTCGACCTATGTGCTGCCATGCCAATCATCAACTCCAACTCTAGTTCCTAATTCTTCTATGGAATCCTCAGGTAATGAGTCTTTTGTTACTTCTTCTGCTATTCCTGTTGATGATTCAAATCTTCCTATTGCTATTAGAAAAGGTGTTAGAACTTGTACTCAACATCCTATTTCTAAATTTGTGTCATATGACTCCTTATCTTCGTCATATCATGCCTTTGTTTCGTCTTTGTCTTTTGTCTCTATTCCTCAGAATTGGAAGGAAGCACTCACTGATCCTAAGTGAAAAGAAGCTATGGCAGAGAAGATGAGAGCTCTGAGTAAGAATGACACTTGGGAGTTAGTTTCTCTACCATTGGGTAAAAGACCTGTGGGTTGCAAATGGGTGTTTACAATCAAGCAGAAGGCCGATGGGACTATAAGGTGAGACTGGTTGCTAAAGGGTTCACTCAGACTTATGGCATTGATTATCAGGAGACCTTTGGCCTTTGGTCTAGTGGTTAAAATGAATTCTATTCATGTTCTTTCTTGTGCCGTAAATCTAGGTTGGCCATTACAACAGCTTGATGTAAATAATGCTTTTCTCCATAGTGATCTAGAAAAAGAAGTATACGTGGATTTTCCTCCAGGTTTCTCTTCTTCGGTCACTGAAGGGAAGGTTTGTTGGTTAAAGAAGGCTTTGTATGGATTGAAACAGTCTCATAGAGCCTGGTTTGATAGGTTTTTTAAGGCGATGCTCAGATTTGGGTACAAGCAAAGTCATATTGATCATACTATGTTCATAAAAAAGTGTGAAGATAAAATTGCTATTCATA
Organism: Camellia lanceoleosa; assembly: GCA_025200525.1. NCBI lineage: Eukaryota > Viridiplantae > Streptophyta > Magnoliopsida > Ericales > Theaceae > Camellia > Camellia lanceoleosa. The sequence goes on along the minus strand of CM045763.1, from coordinate 122,744,137 downwards.
TTGTCTATGTGGATGACAGTGGTGACTGGTAACGATGTAGAGGAGATGTCCCAAATCAAGGCTCGATTATCCAAGGAGTTTGAAATCAAAGATCTTGGTTCTTTGTGGTACTTTCTTGGGATTGAGATTGCTAGATCGGATAATGGCATCTTTATCTCTCAAAGGAAGTACATCTTGCACCTACTTGAGGAAGTAGGTATGTTGGGATGTAGGCCCGCAAATTCTCCTAGTGAGGCCAATCACAGACTTAGCAGTAGTGATGGAGATTGTGTAGATAAAGGAAGATATCAGAGACTTGTAGGGAGATTAATATATCTTTCTCATACTAGGTCAGATATTGCATGTGTAGTTGGTGTTGTTAGTCAATTTATGGATGAGCCTCGAACAGGGCATTTGGATGTGGTTGATCAAATCCTTAGGTATCTCAAATTAGCACTTGGAAAAGGAATCTTGTTCTCCAATCATGGTCATTTGAAAATAAAGGCTTTCACTGATATAGATTGGGCTGGTGCAGCGTGTTATTGCACTTTTGTAGGTGGTAATCTGCTGACTTGGCGAAGTAAGAAGCAAGCTGTTGTGGCTAGATCAAGTGCAGAAGCAGAGTACTGAGCAATGGCAAATGGCATTTGTGAGCTCATGTGGCTTCAAGTGTTATTGGCTGACTTAGGATTGGTGAATGTTGGACCAGTGCGGTTGTGTGCTCATGTGGCTTCAAGTGTTATTGGCTACTTAGGATTGTTGAATGGTGGACCAATGCGGTTGTATTGTGATAATAAGCCTGTTATTAGCATTGCTCATAATCCTGTCCAGCATGATAAGACCAAGCACATTGAGATTGATAGACATTTTATCAAGGAAAAAATAAGTAGTGGTGTGCTTTGTATGCTGTTTGTGCAATCCGAAGATCAGTTAGCCTATGTTTTTACTAAAGGGTTATGTAGTAAGGTCTTTCATCCCATTGTGCGCGAGTTGGGCATGAGGGATATCTATGCACCAATTTGAGGGGGAGTGTTAAGTTAGATGAAGGATAGTTTTGTCTTTATGTACTTATTGATTAGTATAAATACATATTGTTATAGAGGGAAAACCTAATCAAAGGTTTTATGCCTTTTCCTAATAAGAATTCTCTCTTTTATTTTTCTCTCCTCTCCTCTCCTCTCAATTTTAAACTTGTTCTTATAATTTTAACTTTGATAAATGGTAAAAATGTGCTTAACCCATCTTGTCATCTTCAATATTTAGTTCACTAGGATGTCCTTCAGCAACTCATGTATCAATGCTGGCTTGAGTTTGTAATACCATCTAACAGCTAGGGGTCCCAAATTGTTGGGGAATATTCGGCACATAAGTGCTTTATCATCTGCATGTAGAGTCATTGCTTATAATGACGAACATGATCTGTGGGGTCTGATTTTTCGTCGTATAAAGTGAATGACGGCGCCTTGAACTTATTAGGTAAACTTGCCTTAGCTATGTGTCGAATAAAAGGGTCATGTTTGTCTTTTGAATTTGAATCATTGCGCTTTTTCTTGCGCCCACGTCGCATTTGTAGTTGTCTATCATTTGATGAATCTGAGGCATCCACTCGGCCTTGTTCTCTAGGCTCCTCCCAAGAGGAATCCAATGTATTACTACTGTGATCCTGCCTCCGGGAGCGGTGTTGTTGCTTGGTTCTCTTTCTTGGCGATGTATCTCGTTCTCGCCGCGGTGCAACCTGTCGAGATTTTGCCAGTTCTTGGCACAAGCGCTTGTTGTCGGCTGCCATATCCTCCAAACGCTATTCGTTTTGTACAACAAAATTTTCTGGAGCTAAATAAATATGGAAACTTTTTATTGTCAATTTTATTGCAAGCAATTCTTTTTCAAAAATAATATATTTCTGTTCATTTGGTTTAAATGTTCCAGAATTATATCCACAAATTAGTTCTTCTTTTTGTAATTTTATGGGTATTTGATTCTTTTATGGTCTAATCCCATTTTCTGATAAAGGTATTTTTTTATCATGCCATAATTTGCTTGGTATTACGTTGGGAATGCATTCCCAACATCCTGAGGCATCTATTTCTAAAATTAATTTATCACCTGTTTTAGGAAGATAAACATCTGGTAAAGTTTTAACATTTTCTTTAATTTGTTTAATTAAAGTAACATCCTTTGCTGTCTATTCAAAAATAACATTTTCCCTTAATTTGGTTAACCAATGAATTTCTATTTTTGAAAGATTTTTGATAAAATTTCGTCTATAATTTAAAATACCTAATAAACTTAGTAATTGTGTTATATTTTCAAGAGTATCAGGAAAATCTCGTACTTTGGACAAAATATGTTCTTGTAATTTTAAACCTTTTTGGTATAAAATTATTTCCAAAAATTCAATTGGTTCTTTTTCTAATTCAATATTTGATGTTCCCAGGTGATGTAAAGATTTTGGTGTTTACGTCTTTTGTGAGACAAGAGGACCTTTTGAGGAGAAGCCTCAATCTATATATACTCAGTTTTTTTTTTTTTTTTTGGGTGCAGTTGGACACTTGGACTTCAGAAAAGGTTTTCCTAAACATTGATCTTTTGAAAATTTTGGTTTTTCTCTTGACTAGTAAGAAGTTAATAGGCCTTTTTTGTTTTTTTTTTCTCCATCGAGTATATAGGAAGCATGGATATGGCTATACGACAAAATCTAAAAAAATAAGATATGGGTACAACTAGGATACATTTGTAAAAAAACATTTAAAAAAAATTATTAATAGCAAGTCATAAGCTCATGATTGTCGAGAAAGTCCATTGTAATTTTATAATACAAAATAATAACATTTAAGAATTATGTATTAATTTAAGCCGGTAGCGAATTTACTTTTTAAATTTTCAATAGGTTTTTCAAAATTTTCATTTCAATATCAAGTCTAATATGTTTATATTAAAGTAATAGTACAATCCACTACTTGTCCATGTGTTTTTCCCTCCTCCACTAGTCAAAAATATTATATGCAAGGTTTATTGCTTCTTTATTTATTGATATTTAATTTTAGGATAAATTATACTTTGCCCCCTTTATGTATGACCACTTTCCTACTTTGGCCCTTAAAGTTTGTTTTTTCCCATTTTGGCCTTTCATGTTTCAAGTTTTCCCACTTTATTCCTAAAGCTAATTTTTGTTCAAAATTAGATAGAAAATGACATTGATTTCACGTGGCATAAAAATATTTTATTATACATAATTTACACCTCTCATATAAACTTAAATTTCAATATAATAATGTATTTTTAATGTTATGGGGCAGTTATTGTGGCATTTTCTGTCTAATTTTGAACATAAGTTAGTTTTAGGAGTAAATTGGAAAAAAATTGAAACATGAAGGGCCAAAGTGGTAAAAAATAAACTTTAAGGGCTAAAATGGGAAAGTGACCAAATATAAAGGGGCTAGGTGTAATTTACCCTTAATTTTATTATTACTATATTTTTTTTGTTAATCCTTACTTTCTATGTAGTTATAGGCAAAGAGCTAAGCAAATATTGAAAAAATATTCTTGTATTTATGCTCGCAATTGTATTATATTATAGGGCCATTTACATATAAGTCTCATTTTGTGAACTTATAATCCATTAAGTCCTAGTTAAAATTATTTGCTCCTTCAAGTCCCATTAATTTTTAATAGACCAATCTACCATTCCAACAAACTCCAAGCAAGCTGTCTGGATGTCATCTTCCGTCCCCCTTCCGTCCTCTTTTCATTCTACTCTCCATTCAGTCCGTAAGATTCCAGCGAAGCCGTGGAAGAAACCCATCACTCCACTGGCACCGCCAAACCACCAAGAATCTACAAGGTGAAGTCCATAGACTTCAAGCAAGTAGTTCAAAATCTCACCGGGGCATCCCAGTCCCAATCGCGACGCCTCCAAAGGGTGGCACCTACCCCACTCACTCTCTCCTCAACACAATCTGCAATATCAGATAATAGTGATAAAGCAATAGTGGGATCAACTTTGGAGCACCTTCTCTTACCTAATACTACCATGACACCCTTGTCTGCTACTTTTCGCGATTTGGGTGCAGTAAGTCCCCTGGGATTCAGTTTGTCGCCATCGTCGCCGATCTGCCTCATCACCACTTGAAATTCAAGGTCTCTGGAAGGGTTAGGTAAAGAATTGGGTGGATCTGAGAGAAAGAGAGAGAGATCTAGGGTTTTTTTGAAATTGAGAACCTTCTCAGTTTATACTATTCTCAATTTTAATCATGAAAAAAATTGAGAAATTCCTCAAAATTGATAATTATAAATTTCTTAGTTTCGATAGTTTTGATAATATTCTCAGTTCATACTAGAAAAAAATTGAAATTTTTTTTAGTTTTGATAATTATAAATTGAGAACATTCTTAGTTTTGGGATTAAAGGGCAAAACATCTTTTTATCTGTAAATGGGACTTATTGGTTAAAAAACTTTTTGACAGGACCTAAGCTATCACCAAATATGTTGATAGGACTTTTAGGTAATTAATCCTATATTATATTATAATGCTATTCAAGAAATGTTACAATTCTAATTTCATTAAAGAAGTAATATGTGACTTAAAGTATTTGATATTTCAAAATTGATGAAAAAATAATTAAGAAATATCCAATACTTAAATAAGTAATCTTATATGTATCCAAGGAGTATCCATATTGGATATGGATATGGCTCACTTCTAGAAGTATTTGTGCTTCATAGATAGGCTCTCTCTCTCTCTTTATTTATGAGCAACGTAGGTCATCATGGCTCAACCTACTTTTGTACATAGACAGCATCCCCTTTTGAATTTGCTTTACTTATCACAAATAAAGTTTAGCTTGCCAGACCACTAAGAGAAGCACAGGATATGCCGACTGGGTGACTACTCTCTTGATTTGCTTACTTGTGCCCTTCTGGTGTTAGTTTTGCTCTTCGATTGGGGCAAGGCTAAAGGCAGTAGGACTTCAATATATATATATATTGATGCATTTTTAAATTTCTAGCTACAATTCGCATAATTTTGGGTTGAAAGTATAGTTTCCCTTGGTACTGCTTAACATGAACTAGGTTTGTTTAACCTTTAACTGGATTACTTCCATGTACCCTTGTTTAGGTGGCATTCTGCAACCAGCTTTGTTTGTTTGTTTGTGCTTGTTTTATTTATTATTTTATTTATTGTACTTTTATTTCTGAAATCCTCATAGTTGTGATTACTTCCTAAACTTTATCATGTCCTTGTGATGACAACATAGATTGCTCAGAGGACTGCCAAGAAGGTTCATATTAAGAGCTCTGGGAAGCTTGATATGTGTCAAGCTATTAAGTCTGCTACAAATGATCAAGTTCTTTGGAAATCCAAGGATGACAAAAAAAAGGATGATCCAGATTCCCTTGCAGCAAAGAAAGATGACGAGGATGAACTTGGTCCGTTTGCTCTGAAGACAGCCGGAGTGAATTTTACTGCACTCTGGGAAATGCAAGATGACATTGATGTTACACGTATATATTCCAACAACATCCATGCTATTCTAAGTACATATGGAGTGGAAGCTGCCAGGGAAACCATCCTAAGGGAGGTGAAGCATGTTTTCCAAATTTATGGTGTGGAAATTGATTATCGGCACCTAAGTCTAATTGCTGAATTTATGACCCACTCGGGTGGGTACCGACCAATGAGCAGACACGGGGGCATAGCGGAGTCGATATCACCATTTCTTAAAATGTCTTTTGAAACTGCTTCCAAGTTCATTGTTGAAGCAGCATCTCATGGAATGTCAGATAACTTGGAGACGCCATCTTCAAGGATCTGTCTTGGCTTGCCAGTGAAGATGGGTACTGGTTGTTTTGACTTAATGCAGAAGCTAGAGATCTGATGTACAGCAATAGCAAACTATATTTGTTTTCTGCCACAATTGGTTTTTGTTTTTGTTTTGTGGGGTGCATTGGATCATGAGGAGGGTAAAAGCTGGCATGGGTTGTAATGGCTAATGGTGGTGGTGTTACCCATTATTTATATAGGTGGAATATACCAACTTTTATTTGGGAGTGGAATTTTTGTTTGGCATATCTTTTGGTGATCATTACAATTGGAATTGAACTAACTAGTGTTGTATAATGTTGAACTTGAATGACAACTTGGAAGCTATCACGAGGGTTGGAAGGTGATAATCATTAAATTAGTTTTTTTTTTTTTTTTAAATGCAACTAGTATAGCCTAGTGCTGCATTCACCCCTGTATGAAAAATCACATCCTAACAAGTACTCTGGCCACTTATTAGTAATCTTGATTAGAGTAAGTGTTTTGAAAGTAGATGAAATGGTTAAAAGAGAATTGAATTCCATGAAAAATATTTTGAAAAAATTGATGAAAAATATGGGTTCTTTTACTTTTTTTGATTTTTGCGACCCAAAGGTTACTTAGAAAGACCCCTGCTGTAACAATGGAACCCAACGTTTGTCCAACCTCTGAATCTGGAACTCTCTTCGGTTGTATAAGAAGCTAATTGGTGAGAATTTTTCTGATTACACAGTTGTAAATTAAAAGAACCACAAATAAGATAAAAATTACTAGAGAATTTTTAAGACAATAATGCTGTACATTGTCCTTCCTTTTCACGGGTCTTATCCTCATACTTTATTGGGCAAATATAAGTGGTTAATTGGTCCAAATGATCTCAAAAGTCAGTGGTAAACCTTCATGAAATAGCCCACAACTCTCTCTCTCTCACTTCATTTTACAATGTTATACATTGACATTTTTGCACACTAGCCAAGATGTTGAAAACTAATAATTAATTCCACAGTCAACAGGGAGAAGGTTCAGCTCCATCATGGAGAGCACAACAAATTGTTGCTTTTGTGATGCCCTTGATACACTTTAATATCTTCACCCTTGTATCAGAAGAAGCTGCAGGTATTATAAAAATTTGAAATATTTAAAAAGGCTAGATTCCAAGCCAAAAAAGAAAAAGAAAAAAAAGAGCATTAGATGGGAAGTTAAAATACCAAAAACTGAAACATCAGTTTTCAAACATTGAGATTGGAGAAACAATATGAAGGGAAGGAGAAAAAAAATGGAAAAAAAGAAAGATCATATGACCCAAAGACTCGTTTGGAGACTAAATATTTTAGTCAAAAAGTTAGTATAAGTTGTCTCATATTACTCTCTTCACTTTTTTGCACATTTTTTCGTAAAAAGTCAAAAAAGTTATTAAAATAACATATTCCCAAACGAGGAAGAGTAACATGAGACTCAGAATAATGGTTGTATCCGATACTCCCAACTAAAAAAGATATTGATCTATAGATGGTTTTGTAACAAATAAAGGAAAATTTTCCATTTTCATGGAATTAATCATCTCCTTCCTTTTATTAGAAGTCATGCTCATCTTCAAGTAAGCAAGTAGCAAATATGTCATGGCTATAGGAGTAAAAGCGCAAGGAGGAAGGGAAAAATAAATAAATTGAAAGTGCAAAGTAACCATAGTTAAGTCAGGTGGTTCAAAGTCACCAAATCATAGAGAGGTCTATATAGAATTGAAAAATTTGAGATTAGGAGGTCAATATTTATTTCGAAATCCAAATTTCTACCATTTAGATGTGTATATTAGCAAGGAGCTTGTCTTGTTGAAAGGAAAGTATGGTTAAAAATATCTTTTTCTTTTCAACAGAGTGCAATTTGGGAAACAATTGGTGTAATTGACTAAAAAAATCTGTAAGTAGCTTTCATTCACTTGGTTGTAACCAGGACTTAGTTAATTGGGTGCTGAATTTTCATTGCTAGCAACTTTATAAGGAACAAGTTGCCTGGTGAGGTTATTATTCAGGTTTTAGGAATTCCGATAAGGCATAAGTAGTAGTTAAATACTAGTGGTGAGATAAGCACAATTGACAGAGAAGACACAGTCCCAAACCCACCGTTGATGTCTTGAGAAAATACATCACCAAGACAGTAGAAAAAATTAGAAATAATATAGCAAAAATAAACGGATTCGAGTATACCTTTTACGCTCAAACCGAATCCATAGATCATACGAGTGAATCACGTGTCTCCATTGATGGTTTCGAATAATTCCTAGTAGTGGAGTAGAACTACTAGAGAACTACCCACACTCCTCATAGTACAAAAGCTATTATGTATTTCTATGGAAAGAGAAGAAAAATAGAGAAGACTCTAGGAGACTAATCAGATATGATTAAAATTAACTCTCACCATATAATACTTATATTATATAGGAGTGTTATAACCACCCACAACTCTATCTTCTTAACAAATGAGATAGTGGGTTAATCACACTTATCCCCAAGATAAGTTAATCCAGGTCCACTTTGATTGGGTCTCTTCTTATTGGTCTTGGGACATGCCACCATGGGCAACCCAATCAGGTATGGGTTCTAAACCCGACCCAATTTCCAACATCTTCCACTCAAACATGCACTGGTATGACACCGCGCTTCCTTTATCTCAATATATCCATCAAACACAATCATACTAGCTAATGGACCGTGCGACCGTTGAGAACACCTACATGTGGGAGCTCTACACTAGAAACTCAAAAAGAGCCAACATAGTGACATCAACTCGAAAATAAAAATAATGTCTTATATATCACAGACTCATCTAATTACACCGGTCCAAAAAACATCTCTAATCCCTCAAAAGAGCATGTTTGATCCTCTCAATTCTTGCAATATGTTCACACTCAATCCGCCTCTCATACATAGCAATGTGAGTTGCCGGTAGTGAATACACAACAGTGGTGTAAGAATAGATGATCTTCCCTTCGCCCTCATGTCATTTAGTTTAGGATTGACCACTTTTCCAGTGATGTCCCTTAAGGCCTAATCATATATGATGCAAACAACATACCAAAGTAGCAAAACATCAACCCCTTATCTTTTGACATAGTCAAAGGTCACAAAATGGTACATAAGAGAAATTCATATCAATAATGACACGTAAGACTCACACGGTGAGGAAACAGGGATCTATTCTCTTACCTCATTACTTGGTCGTCAAGCACATGTAGTATGAATACATGCTACGGTGGAGTAACTCTTCCAAAGAGTGATGTCATGTTGGAACAAAGGGTCTTGAATTCTTCAAATGGTGGTCTTCAGGTCTTCAAAATTTGGCAATGATCTTGTTTATATAGAACAGAAAATTAGTGCTTCAAGTCGTATTAATAAGTCGCTTTCCTAAAGACAATATTTGTACCCACCAAAAAGTGTGCAGGAGGTTACAACAAATTTGCCTCCAGGATACAATGAAGCCTGATCTAAAGATCTCGTGTATCGACGTCTGCACTGACGACAATAGATCAAAACACTCTTGATATAATCAAGAAACCAAGACACTGATAATCAAATCTGCAGAATTTGATTATCAATAAGAAAAATAGAAATTTGCTTAAGAAACTTTTGATCGAAAATTCAAAATCAAGAGGGGAGAGAGAGAGAATTGTAGGAATGCTTTTCAGGATTTTGGATGAATGAAATGGTTGATTTCGTAGCCTATTTATAGGCCTTGATGGATCTGATCGAATGGTCATGTCCCTTGATCGCATTTGATCAGATCTGACCGTTGGATCGACGATCTATGGTGCAGATCATTTTGACACTGAATAGATGCCTTGACTAATCACACCTGATCACGATGGGGTGCCATCTCATCCGTACGATCGCGCGCATCTCCAATCAACGGCTATGATCAACCCGCTCCAAATCGGACACACAACCGTTTGATCGGTTGGTTGACTCATCGACAACGGACGACGTCACTGTCACGTAGAACTGAATGTATTCCACGTCACCCATGCCACGTTGGATCTACGTCATCGCTCCAACCTGTCCGATGCAAATAGGAAAGCGCCCTCATAGCGCCTTTGCGTCCGTGCTAAGTGCAAAATGCGCCATAAATGCCACACAGCCCACTGCCCACGCTATACGCGTGCGTGTGCGGATGGTGCGAAGCACCATCCTTGCGGTGTGGGTGCATGCACACTAGCTTTCATCCCATAATTCCATATTCAAAAGAAATATTCCATGTAGCACTTTATTAAGTGCTCTATGTTTTGCTCTCTTTCCAATGTGGGACAAAGTCCCCAAGCTTATTTCATGCTTTCCAAACAAAACATGGAAGGTTTTAAAAACACCCAAAAATTAAACTATACATTTTGAAAACCATTTTGAAAATTCCCTAATATTCCTCCACCATTTTCAAAATACCATGACTTTTGGTTCACTTGACAGCCTTATGCATAAGTGAAGATATCTTACGATTTGAATCATTCACTTAGTGAAGACATCTCAAAATTAGTCAAGATGGCATAGTAGACTTGTCTTTGAACTAGCGATCTTATACGACTAACCGGATATGTCTCACGTACAGTACAGATTACCTCAAGTATTCAAACAAACTGACACGTGGATTGGCCTTGTGTCTATATCCTGTTTCATGAGCGCTCTAGAGTCAATCCCTTGGACTCCTAGAAAGCGGTACCACCTTATACACTCACATAGGTAAGCTTACTAAGAGTATCCCTGTAATTTACAGTACCCTAACAACCTGGTTGTAAGCTTATTAAGAGTTTGCTAACTCATCCTCTTCTTTTTACATTACAGGTACCAAGCACTTCAACCTTAGGATGAAAATGAAATAAAACTAAGTGCTTGCAATCACGACATATAGTGTACTTGGGCTCATTGAACTCAAGACTTGATGTTTCTTCAAGCGTTGAGTCGAGTTTCCACCAGGAGTGATTATGTTAAGTGGGCTTGAGACCCATCCCCTTTGATGTTTTCCACACCAAATCCCTTGCAAGTCCCTTTGTTAAGGGGTCAGCCAAGTTTTCACTTGACTTTACATAACTAATGGTAATCACACCTTCTGTGATTAATTGCCCGACACAGCTATGTCTCAGTCCTATATGCCTGGACTTTCCATTATAGACATGGCTACAGACCCGTGATAGAATTGTTTCACTATCACAATGCAAAGATATTGGTGGCATAGGTTTTGGCCATATCTCAATCTCTAACAAGAGATTCCTTAGCCATTTTGTCTATTTGCTACAAGAAGGCAACGCTACAAACTTTGACACCATGGTTGAGTTTGTTATGCATGTTTGCTTATTAGAACCCCATGAGATAGCTCCTCTTCCAAGAGTAAAATCCAACCACTCGTGGACGAGTGATCTTCACGGTCAGTTATCCAACTAGCAACTGTGAATCGTTCCAGCACTGCTGGATAGCCATTATAGACTATTCCATAGTGTATTGTTTTCCTTAAGTACCTAAGTACTCGGTTAATAGCATGCCAATGCACACTACTGGGATTACTAGTGTATCTACTAAGTTTTTCCACTGCAAAAGCAATATTAGGTCTAGTGCAAGTCATCAAGCAGAGATGTGGTTTTATCTATTTTAGGAAATAGAATGCGAGTAATTTTTGATTGCACACAAAATTTACATTTTTCAAACATATCAATGTCATACTTACGAATTAAATCTAAATTAACCATATCGTGCATTTTCCTAATATTAACATGACCTAAATGAGCATGCCATAAAGAAAGAGAATCAACAATATAAGCAGAAACAGATGTATTATTGATAACGTTAAGTTTGAATATTCCTTGATACATGTAGCCCTTCCGAACAAAAATCCCACCCTTAGACAGGACAAATTTGTCCGACTCAAATACTAACTTGAAACCATGCTTATTAAGCAGGCTTCCAAATATAAGGATTTTCACGACATCGTAGATGATAAACATCATTAAGAGTTAGGACTTTTCCAGATGTAAACTCTAGATCCACCATCCCTTTGCCTTTGATAGCAGCAGTTGAAGAGTTGCCCATGTAGAGAACTGTTCTATCACTCACTTGTTCATAAGTATTGAAACGACTCTTGTCGTTGCAGACGTGCCTTGTTGCTCTTGAGTCAATCCACCAGTCACCAGCATCTTCGAGCATGTTCACCTCGGATACAACAGCTAAGAACTTGTTCTTGACATTTGATGCTTCTGGTTTCTTCTTGTATGACCGGCATTCATTTCTGAAGTGCCCTGGTGTAACGACCCCATCAAGTATTATGATTAGCACTTAACTAATTAAAGAGATTTAAATTCTAACTGCCAATAATTCTAATTTAATTTGGGATTTATGAAAATTATGGAGATTGATTCATATATGATTCTATTGGGGTTTATTTTGGAATTAGAAATTGAAAACCTAAGTGGCTCAAGAAAGTACAAATGGTGAATTGAATTATTTTAATTTCGAGTATTGGACCATATGGCAGTTTAATTAAATATTCGATTCAGATTTATAAAATTGAGATTCAATTAATTGGGTTGGAATTGGAGTTGATTAAGTTATGAAGATTTGGAATTAAGATGATTATGAATTAAATTCATTTATGAGGTGCCTAATTTGAATATGTAATTTATTAACGAAATTTTGAGTCTGATCAGAAATTGAAGGCTTAAATGATTTAAGAAACCAAAATTGAGGATGGGAATAAATTTAATTTAATATTTGGAGCCTTTTGAGAGTTTGATTAAAAATCTGATTCAGAATGATGAATTTTAATATAATTAATTGGGCTCTAAAGGAAGTCAAAATTAGACAAATTAAATTATGTGGAGTGTATGACTAGTTGTGATTAATTTAATTATGTATTAATTGAGATTTATTAATACTAAGTGTTATTTAATTAAATTAATCTTAACCATAAATTAAATTGTAAAATGATTTAGAGTTTGAGGATATATATATATATATGGGTGTGTCTGCTGAGAAGCGTGTATGTGTGTGTGCACATGTGATGTTGAGGACAAGGGTGAATTGTGTGTGCATATGTGTGTGCTGGTGAGTCCAAGAAGTATAACTTCATTTGGCTCAAAACAAAATTTGGGAGAAGGAAAGAAAAAGAGAAAGAAAGAACAGCCTAGAGAGAGAGAGAGAGAGAGAGAGAGAGAGAGAGTATGTGTTGTCTGCTGGAAACAAAAAGAAGGAAAGAAAATTGAACTCAAGAAAGAAAGGCCAAGGGAAAAAGCAAGGAAAGTGAAAGGAATAGAAAGAAAAGCTCAAGAAAATTGATAGAGATGAAGAAGATTTAAAGGAAAATCAACCATAATTTATGAAATTAAAGTTTAAGGTATGAAATTTATGCTTGATTTTTGTAGAATCTTCACATTACACTTTGAATTAAAGATGAAATTGGAACCAATATCATGTAATTAAAAATAATTAGCAAGAAGATGAAGAAAAGTTAGTTGAGTGTAACGTTATGGAAATAAACATGGAAATTGATTATTTTTGGTTTGATGTTGAATATCTTGCATATATGGGTCTCATTTTTACATGCATGTAATTTGGAAGAATTAAAGAATAAATATGGGTTTTGATTTTGATTATTAACCCATGCATGTAACGTAATTTAAGAGTTTGACTCAAATTAAACATATTTTGGAACATCTATGATTCAAGGAAATAAATTTGGAAAGTAGTTAGTTTGAGTTTGATTTTGTCATTCTTCATAAATTTGAAACTCAACCTTACATGCATCATGGAATTTTAAGGTTTTGAAATTTTAATTCATGTTTTATGAGTTTGAATTTGGATTTGATATGAAGAAAATTTATAAGAAAATAAAATTAGTAATTTTGATGTCAATTTCATACATATGAATGATTTTCTAAGAAGTTTTTGACTTTAATTTCATGTTTTGAAGGAAAATAGAAAGAGCTTGAAGTCAATTTTATGTAATTAAAAAGAAAATGAGAAATTGGAGCTATGTTCAATTTATGGAAATTAACTTAGAAATTAATCACTTTGGGTTTGAATTTAGTTGTCTTAACATGAAATTAAATTTCAATTGTACATGCGTTATGAATTTTTCAAGAGTTTTGAAAGCTTAATTCATGTGTTAAAATTTGTGGGTTTGAAATTGGGTTTGATATGAAGAAAATAAATTAAATCTAAATTTGGACAAAGAAATAAATTATAATTTATATTTGAGAATAAAAAATTAGTTTGATTTTGATTTAATTTTATACATGCAAATATTTTTGAAAAGGGCCTTATAGATTCAATTTTAAGATTCATGAAACAAAGAAAGAATTGAAAGATAATTTTTAAACGTGAAATCCAAGGTTTAGATGTGAATTAAAATTATGGAATTTTGAAGTATAAGTGGAATTAACTTTAAATAAATATAATTGGGAATGTTTTACATATTCGAGTGAGTTATGTGTGAATTTGGGGCCTTGGTAATGTGTTTTGAAGTTTAATCAACATTCTGGAAAACCCAGAATTCGTCACCTTCGCTCGAGCGAAGAAGTTGTCGTTCGAGCGTAGAATACAAGCAACCAGTATTTTTACAGAGCTTTGCAGACCGCTCGAGTGACCAAAGGTCCGCTCGAGTGAAGACCCTATTTTCAGCATATTTTGGAAAATTACATGTAGTTCACATTTTTATTGTCATCTCTTTCCAAAGCATTCTAGACATGATTTATGGCTCAATAAAGATTAATAAGCTAACAATCAACATTAATTAGTTGATTAAAGAATAAGTCATTAACTTAGTAGTAATTGATTAAGAAACCAAGTAAGAAATTGGTTATTCAGAAAAGAATGATTTAGTAATGAAAGAATATGTGAGATGAGAACCCGATTCATTTGACTAAAGAAGAATAAGCGTAGTAGACTTTCGGATTATTTAGGCAGAAGACAGGAAAAGCCAAGCTTGATCAAGGAAATTGATATTATGTTTCAATGTGTACATATTATGTGTTTGTGTAGGTCATGCGTTAATGTCTGCCTAATCTGCCTGGTTTGCTTCTATAGCTATCTGTGAGTAATAGCTTAGTAAAACTAAGTTTCTGCCTATGAAGTAAGATCTGTTCAATGAGATGCTATGTTTTATTCTATGGATGATTGTCCAACTCTAACAAGTATTTGTGACTTTATGCTATGATTCAAGTATGCTACCTGTACCCGGACCGGAGGTTTCTTATGGAGCCGACAAGCTAACTATACCCGGCTGGAGGTTCCTTTATGGAACTGACAAGTTATCCGTTCCTAGTCCGGAGGTTCCTTTAAGGAACTGACAAGTTATCTATATCCGGCTGAAGGCTCTTTTATAAAACTGACAAGTTATCCGCTCCCAGTCCGAAGGTTCTTTAAGGAACTAACAAGTTATCTGTACCCGACTAGAGGTTTCTTTATAGAACTGACAAGTTATCCGCTCCCAGTCCGGAGGTTCCTTTATGGAATTGATAAGTATTCTATACCCGGTCGGAGGTTCCTTTATGGAATTGACAAATATGACATTTGATGCTTTGTATGTGATTTGTAGAGTTAATGGATGTACTATGTAAGGTTAAGCATGAACTCTGATTTCTGTATATGATTTGAATAAGAATATGAATACGAATCTGTTTCTGACTGAAATCTGAATATGCATAAGACTCTATGATGGACATCATTCATTAAAACTCTTTACTTTGTTATTATTCATTGGGCTCTAGCTCACTGTATTATTTATATATATAGGTGATCATAGTATGACTGTGCCTAGAGCTTTTGCCTGAACTCTGTTTTGTCAGCCAACTTATGTGCCTCCCGTGGAGGTTCCAGATATGTCTAGTGGTTATGGCTAAGTACATAAAGTTCAAGTTTTGTTTTCTTGTTTGGTTAAACAAGTCTTTGTTTATTTTGTAAATAGGGCTAAGTCCCTTTTTGTCTAATCTGTATATATATGATGACATAAGAATGATGTGTAAATATGTATATAAAAAATTTCAAAATTTTCTGTCTCATATAATCTGCACATCTCAATGGATGTTGTATATTTGTTATTTGCTTCCGCTAGCCCCTAATATTATGTTAATATGTCTCAGAGGCCTTCGGTAATCCCAAGATTATTGGCCGGTTACGATGTTAAACCTATAGGGGCGGGTTTGGGTCGTGACACTTGGCTTGCCATAGTGCTAGCAAGGGCCTTTCGGCTTCTTAGCATTTTTCTCGAGTTGGGGTTCATGCTTATGCTTCTTATTGTTGAACCTCTTACCATCATCCACCATGTGGATCTTGGACGTCTGAGCCAATTGGTTATCTTTACTTTCAAGTAACCTTGACTCTTCCTCAACTCGGAGGTGCTGAGCCAATTCCTCTAAAGTAAGATCTTCATTTTTGTGCTTCAGAGTTTTCTTAAAATCCTTCGAAGAAGATGTCAGTTTCTTTATTATAGATGAAACTACAATAGATTCATCATGTTCATATTCTTTTGTCGAAATTGACTCAGAATATGTTGGATCTTATGGAATTATTCCATAATAGGCTTTGTATCAATCATTGTAAAACATATAAAATTACTAACAAGAAATTTCTTACTGGTGGCATCCTCGATGAGGTACTTTGACTGTAATAAGTCCCAGAGTTGCTTTGCCGTTTCCAAATGTTGATACACATTGAATAGAGAGTTTGACAGTGCATTCAGAATGTGTCCTCAGCAAATGTAGTCGTCATTCTCCCATTTGGTTCTGGCACGGGTTTACTCTACTGTCTCGTCTTCTTGCTCCGTTGGATAGGGGGTAGTTAACACATAGACCATTTTGAGAGTGGTGAGCAAAAAGTGCATCTTCTTTTGCCAGCGTCGGAAATTTCCTCCATTAAAACGGTCAAGCTTCATGAAATCTTGAGTTATTTTCTGAATAGACATCGCCATATCCAAATATTGTCTTTAAATTGTTGGAACAAAGGGTCTTGAATTCTTCAAATGGTGGTCTTCAGGTCTTCAAAATTTGGCAATGATCTTGTCTATATAGAATAGAAAATTAGTGTTTCAAGTCGCGTTACTAAGTCACTTTCTTAAAGACAATATTTGTACCTGTAGACGCGCCCGTGGGCCTCAGTGCTACAGTTCGGACTCAAATTGTAACGGTTCTTAATCTGAACCAAAGAGTCCAAATCCGGTAAATCGTTTTGAGAAAACAGATTTTTAGAAAAGAAGTGCCAAACATGGACTGCTTTGCCAGATATAGAGTCACCACCTAAATATTTTTTAATGGGGGAATTTAGGAAACCCTGACTCGGTACCAAAGGCCACGTGTCCGTCATCACCAAAGTTGCCTCGGCTCAGGAACTTGGGTACGATTGGGGAAGGTCAGCTATGAGCACCCCCTCTCGCCCGATCCGAAGATCGGCCTCTACTAACCATGATATCTTGTTTTGAAAACATTATGCGTTCTTATTCCGGTTATTAGCCTAGAATTACTATGTTATGCGCACAACAAACAAGTATAGACCAAATCGCCTAAATTGGAACAAAACATTTCATGTTTGTTTCGAAAATGGTTTGCTACTCGCAAGTAGGCTAAAATGCAGGTTTTGCCACCCTCGAGTGGGCTTTAGAAAAGATGGTTTTGCCACTATCTAGTGGGCTTAAAACTCAAAGTTTTAATGCATTGTTCCAATTTAAACAACTCAACCTCCACCCACAGGCATTCAAGCAGTTATATCACATAAGCAGCTAGCCTCATGGTAATCATGCTATTATGGCAACACTCACACGCATGCGGTATGCTAAAGCATAAAAGCTTACCTAGTACACCGAGCCAAAACAGAAACTAGTTAGTAATCATATGCATGATCCTAGTTCAAGTTAAAAATGGCTAATGCAACACAAGCAAAATGCAACTATAATATGCTCGACTATCCTAAAGATGGCATGTGAAATGCTACAACTAACACATATTCAATTTGGAATTGAAATACAAATGCAGTTAGAATGATGCGCCGAGCCCGGTGCATGCAAAACGAATGAATGGATGCAAACATGCTGTCATACTGTATGCTAATTGAAACATGTCCTAGACTAACCATCATAAGCTGGTAAATAAAATGGAGAAAGACGTGGGGTTGGAAGACATGCACACACGCACGCACACTTATTACACAATTGCCCTCGCCCGGAGGGTCCAAATAAATATTACAGTCCGAATAAATAATACTAAATTAATTATTACAGAATTTCTAATTAATTAACGAATAAATGCAGAAAGAGGGTGGCCGCAGCCCTGCCTCGGGATGCGTGGATGATGTATGCTCGATCTGTCTTGCCCGGAAACTCACTGCCATAGCACTACTGCCTCTGTTAACACTACCCTGCTCCTCTGAGGACTGCCAAAGTCCAAGGGTATGCTCTCTATAGGTTGAGGAATACCACCGACCAAGTAGAAACACCACCGGCCGAAGGGGATGATCACCGGCCGCCTTTTTATCTATCGGCCACAGATTCCTAGCCAGTCGGCACTATATGTAGCCGACCGGCCAAAACTTCCTGCAGAACCTGCAATTGACAGCAGCAGAGGGCTAGCAATGTATGGCATGGAATTTTTAGGCAAATGTGAGCATAGCCATACTCCCTATCATGGAATAGACTCAAGGGAGCATGGCCCTCGAGCCATCAATCACGCATTTCAATGCATGATGGCTCAAAAGCCAAGTATGCAACTTTGATATCAAATGAAATGCAAGCACAAAACACATCAAAGGGCCCCAACCTCTATCATGATTGATCAAGAGGCAAGGGACACATGCTCAATGAAATGCAACCTAGGCATGGAGGCTAAGTATGCAACATGAACATGCAAATGAGCAATGTATACTAGGCACGCAACCTAAACATGTAAGCAAACATGGCATGCAACAACATGTGATGATGGACTTAAACTAACATGAGTAGCCCTCAAGCATGCCAAAATTAGTGGCCATGTGATGAAAATGAGGCAACCAAGATGCATGCAAACATGCACAATGCAATGGCCCCGAGTCTAAGGCACAAAACACAACTCCACAAAGGCATTGAAAGAATGAATTATGGCATACAATGGCATGTGTTTCAGCACTGAAGTATGATGCTCAATGGTCCCGAAACATGCAAATATGCCACCCAATGCATGAAATAGCCCCCGAAACTCAAAACTAGGCACATGTATTGAGCTATAACTATGCAAAGCAAGCATTATTTGACCATGAAGCACAAAGACAGAGCCAAGGCAGTCCCAAAATATGCACAATACTAGTTTAAAGCATGGCCAAAAGGTGCTAACATGTAGGGCTAAAACAATATGCAAGATTGGCTAGTAAGCATGGTTTATACCACACCTATATGAAGCATATGAAATCTCACCAAACCAGCCAAAAACAGTGAACAAAACATGTCAAAATATGCCCAAATAACCACTGAAATACAGCCAATGCATGCAAAAATGAGGGGCTTCTTTGGAGGGTCATGCAAGGGGTTGTTAAGCACATACAAGATAGACATGTAGCATAGCAAAACCACCTCTGGAAATGGACTATGGAAGCCCTAAAACTCACCAAATTGGCCCTGAAATGGGTCTAGGAAACATGCAAAGAAAGGCCCCTTTGAGAGGCCTTGAATGGGATTGCTCTACACATGCATCATAGACATAAAAAATGGCCAAGAGGGCCTTGGACAGAGCCAAGGAAGACCTCATAACTCACATAATAGGGCCTGGAAAGTGACTTCAAAGCATGCAAGATGGAGCCTCTTTTGAAGGCCAATAAGGCCAACAAACAAGTCAAGGAGAGAGGGGGTCACCCCCCTCTAATTTGGGCTCTCAAAACAGTATCTAAGCCACTGAAAATCCATTGGATTTCAGTGGCTAAGAGGCCAAACCAAGCATGCAACAAAAGCTTAAATGCAAGGCTCAAAACAAAAGGCAATCAAGCATACAAGGAAGCATATGACCTCAAACAGAAAAATGCCCTTAAACAAACATCAAGAGGGGCTTAAAATAAGACTTTTTTTAGTTTATATCAAATCTCGAAAATGTTCACAAGTAAAGCTAAAATAGGATGCATAGCCCTAAAAGAGAGATTGAACAAACAAGGAAGTAGATGACTTCAAACAGCAAAGTGTCTTTAATCAAAGTTAAAGAGGAGCTCAAAATAAAACACTTTACAGTTTGGGTTGAAGCCCAAAAATGCTTGTAAACAAGGCTAAAGTTTGGAGCAAAATAAAGTCACAAAGAGAGAAATAGGGGCTTACCCTTGTAGAGCTGACCCTCAGCAGCTTCTGGACCAAGATGATGAACCTTCAACCTCTGCAAATCAGTCCCAAGGTTCTTGGATGGATGGTAGAGGTGTTGTGCTAGGAGGTGTAGTGTAAATGGCCAAGAATAAGACCCTTTTGGACCCTTTAACACACCCAAATGTAGAGAGAGAGGGAGATATAGAGAGAGAGGGTGATATATATCAGATATATATGTATAGGTCTGGTTTTTTGCTCAACCCAATCAAAGGAGAAGGAGGCTTCCTTATATAGACAATGAAAAGCCAAGCTTCTAAGACAAGCTAACCTAAAGGGGGCAAGGCTTCTAAGGGAAGCTAAGCAAAGGGTGCAAGCTTCTTGAGGAAGCTAAGACAAAGGGTCCAAGCTTCCTCAAGAAGCTTGGGCAAAGGGTGCAATCTAACTCTAGGAAGCTTGGACCAAAAGGGTGAAAAGGTTCAAAACAACCACACAAGTGTATGAGGGTCGGGTCTGTGCACTCCAGTTGGCACAGCTGGCATGCATTACGTTTGAAAGAGGCAAAAAAGTGATATCGGCCACAAAAGGAGACAATCGGCCAAATAAATGGCCGGTCGGCTACTATAAATGGCCGGCCTGCTACTTATTTGGCCGGCCGGCTAAATTGATGGTCGGTAGTGGCTGCCAAGGCCAAAAAATGGCCGGTCGGTGTCTAGAGTGAAGCCCCAGAAGTTAGCTTTCCAATGCTGCAAACTTTGCATTAAAATTCCTCCTGTGAAAAAAGTTATGCCCTTTTTGGTGAAGCCGCGCAGATTCGATCCAACCGGGCTAATCCCCTACTTCAACCAACCATATCTCCCCCACCTGGACTTGGCTTTAAGAGATTCTTGAATGAAAAATGAAGCCCCGGAAGTCTTCTTTCCAACGGTGGTGGCCTCATAGCTTAACTCCAAGTGTATAGACAGATAAGCATGATTTAGCGAGGACTGCTCGTCCCTCTCTTAACGATTCCTGCCTATCCTCTTCTCCAACTTGGTTTCTTCTGTCTTCCTCTCCTTTCTTCAACTTCAAACCCCTAAGCAAGGTGTTTTGAAAGATTTTTCAAAGATTTTATCTCTCTTTCATTCATTTCCACTTTGTCCTTGCTCGGTTTACCGAAAAGCGCAACGTTTGACAAAATGCGAGCCTCGAAACATCGCAGAAACTTTATTTCAAAAATGTTTTGAAAGAGAGGGTTTTAAGGTCTAAAAACCATTCAAAATAGCTTTGGTCCAAAATGGGGTGTGAAGTTGAGATTTGTCTCTCTCCTTGTCGAAGAAATTGAACCTTTGCCCTGCACACCTTTCATCATCGAGCAAACCATCAGTAGTGCCCAAGTCTTAAGGGCGGTCAAAAATGGGGTGTCTACAGTACCCACTAAAAGGTGTGTAGAGGGTTACAACAAATTTGCTTCCAGGATACGATGACTGATCTAAAGATCTAGTCTATCGGCGTCTGCACTAGCGACAATAGATCAGAACACTCTTGATATAATCAAGAAACCAAGACATTGATAATCAAATTTGCAGAACTTGATTATCAATAAGAAAAATAAAAATTTGCTTAAGAAACTCTTAATCGAAAATTCAAAATCAAGAGAGAGAGAGAGAGAGAGAGAGAGAATTGCAGGAATGCTTTTTAGGATTTTGGATGGAATGAAATGGCTGATTTCGTAGCCTATTTATAGGTCATAATGGATCTGATCGAATGGTCATGTCCCTTGATCACATCTGATCAGATCTGATTGTTGGATCGACGATCTATGATACAGATCATTCTGACACTAAATAGATGCCTTGACTAATCACACCTGATCACGATTGGGTGCCATCTCATCCGTACGATCGCGCACATCTCCAATCAATGGCTATGATCAACCTGCTCCAGATCAGACACACAATTGTTTGATCAGTTGGTTGACTCATCGACAACGGACGACACATCACTGCCACGTGGAGCTGATTGTATTCCACGTCACCCATGCCACGTTGGATCCACATCATCACTCCAACCTGTTTGATGCAAATAGGAAAGTGCCCTCATGGCGCCTTGCGCCGATGCGTCCGTGCACAGTGCAAAGTGCGCCATCAAATGCCATATAGCCCACTGCCCATGCCACGCACGCACGCGCGCGCGTGTGCGTGTGCGTGTGTGGATGGTGTGCATGCACACTAGTTTTCATCCCATAATTTCATATTCAAAAGAATATTCCATGTAGCACTTTATTAAGTGTTCCATGTTTTGCTCTCTTTCCAATGTGGGACAAAGTCCCCAAGCTTATTTCATGTTTTCCAAAGAAAACATGGAAGGTTTTTAAAACACCCAAAAATTAAACTATACACTTTGAAAATTCCCCAACACGTCATACTCGATACACCACACAGATCTTAGTCTAGTCACTTTTTAGCACCTAACCTGAATTCTTTATTTGTTCGCCTTCTAGGCGCCAAATGAGATCTCACATCTAGCTAATCATAACAGACACAACATGGAAAGTGAGTACTAACATCTATTTTCCATGTTTGGTTTTTAACATGACCTCATCTTGGTTACAACCAAGACAACATATATAGTGGATAATTTAAGCCTCTTTTGGCTCCAAATAAAATAAATCACTAGTCTTATCCTTACTCACTCCTAAGCTCCAAGGGCAATTGCTCCTATGAGTGAGCCAATCTTGCTTGCTGACATCATCATCTGCTAATCATTATGCCACAAACCATAATAGCATCAATATTCCATAATCTCACAAAAATAAATGATCGATTGAAAGCAAGACAACCACAGTCTGTGCAATTCTATATTCCAAACATAAACCCTATCAACAACTTTTGTAATAAGCATATACAACAGAATCCACCATATGCGCCTCACATGAAGTGGTTTAAGATCACTACCTTTTGCGCAACGATCTCTCTAAAGATATTTTGGTGACCAATTTGAATTCATTCAAGATGCGCCTAACTAGCTCATTAAATAGCTCATTAAATCTTACAGGGAGCAAATGTATACATTACTAGTAAAGCATCCTATCCACTGTCTAATGAGTAAGGTTAATGTTTAAACTACTCAGTTGACCATTTACAAAAAAAAAACACTCATCATGCCGAATACGCCCACATAGAATACTTCAAGCTCCCACAATAAAAGATCAAGGAATATAGGTCACTTGTTTCTCCTAAAAACAATATGAGGATTCACTCAATAGCTGAGACTCTAACTTTTTCTGATAGGTGAGTCAATGGGTTTGCAATTTTGTATATAGAATCATTCTTGGATATTCCTTATGTAAGTCATCAAAGACAAACCGAGAATTCTCCCAAAACAATCCCTAAGGATCGTACATCTGAGTGTGTAAAGTACATCACCTATGTCCATCATGTGTAAAACAGAGGACTAAAGGCCCTAGGTGGCGACAAGCTTATAAATTCGTATAAAATATCTAAAATATCATTTTCCGTTAAGTTTAGTAACTAAAGTACTTTCTCTTTTTTTTTTTTTTACTTAACGAAAATAGCGAATAATTTAGATTGAAAACAAGTTAAAAAATTAGAATTTAAATTGAAAAAATTTAAAATTTATGATTTATTTTGTTATAAGGGTCCAATCCCGAGATTTTTTTGTGATTTTGCTTATATATATATATATTGATAATTGGTGAAAAATCCACTCCCATGAGTCATATGTTTAATGCTTCCATAAATTTTTTTTAAAAAAAAAAATGATATGTTTAATGAAATTGTTTGGTGAGAAGGATAAAAAATAAAATAAAATAAATAAATAAAATTTGAAGAACTTTTTTTTTTTTCAATTGTACCCATTATTGAACATCGCTGGACAAACTACCTCCATAGCCATCGAAAAGTTTGCTGATGCTAAAAACGTGGCTAGCATTGGCTAGCAAATGCAAGAAGAGTCGGCAAATGATTTATGGTGATGGTGATATGGATAAGTTAGGTAGATTAGGTGGACAAATAGACATATATAGACAAACAATGAGATGACACATAGACAGATAGGTAGCGTAGACAGATAAACAGATACGTAGAGATGAAATGATTTTTCAAATTATAATTGTCATTTTGGTCTCAAAAGAATAAAGATTGAGTGTGGCCCAAAAATTTTAAAATTGAACCTCTAGCCTAAGTACTCATTCCCCTCCCCCCCCATCTTGTTTAGTTTAAGAAGAAAAAAATATATATATATTTCATATTATATTACTAAAATAATTTTTATAAGTGCCAATTTTTTTTTTATTTCTTCTATATTTAAAAAAATAATTTTGGTATTATGATTTTTTTTTTTTTTAAATTTTGTTGGTTTATATTCTTGATCAATCCACCTACTTTTAGAAAGATTCAAAATTATAGTTAGTTATGTTAAATTCTCTGATATGCAATTTTAATACAAAATTATATAATTTGAATACAAATTTGCGTAAATTTTCATGAATTTGTATTTAATTTACGTATTTTTGTAATATCGCATATGTAAGTATGTAAACACTTGTTTAATTTTGTGTTAAGAGTTGCATGCACCCTAAAACATTTTCCGTTATGGTTATAAGAGAAATTTCACTCTATCTATCTCCTTTTTATTTATCCAAACAAGTAATGGGTTTTGATTTGTAATTTCCATATAAGGCAAAAACCAAAAAAAAAATGGAAATTACAAAACATTTTCCACAAGTAATATGAATTAAGCTAAATATATTTCTTTTATTTTCTTCACAAACCATCCAATCCAAAATAGATTATTTTTCACAAATCACCCAATCGAGATTAGATTATTAGAAATATCACAAAGATAATTTAGTCAATAGGTACTTCTAAGGATACACAATTTTCACAAGATTTTTTTTTTAGTTAATTGATAGGACAGTAATTACAAGTATAAAAAATATTATATCACGAAACAGACTATTAACTCACAATAATTAAAAAGTTAACAAAGCTTACTAAATTCAAACCCAACAACCACTCAATCACTAGTTTCATACAACTCCATAATAGAAAAAAGAGCAAATTACACAAATAGTCACTATAGTTTGAGACTTGTGTCACTTTGGTCCCTGACTTTTCAATTGTGACACATTTGATCCTGAATTTTGAATCTTGTTTCAAATAAGGACAATTAAATATATAATTAGATTTTTCAAGGGTAAAATTGTTAATTTGATAAAATATAAACTAATTTGACAAAAATAAATGTCAAACAAATATTTTGAATTTTTTAAAATTATTTCTACCTACTAAAAATAAAATTATGTAAAATTGATAAATCTTTTAGACATTTATTTTTTTTTATCAAATTAATTTTTATTATGTGTTTGGATGATGATCATGTAAAATTAATTTTAAAAAATTAATCATGTAATTTTTATTAATTTTACATAATTTTATCATTGGTGGATAAAAATAATTTTTAAAAAATTAAAAATATTTTTTTGACATTTATTTTTGTTAAATTAGTTTATATTTTATCAAATTGTGATTTTACCCTTGAAAATTTTAATAATATTTTCAATTGTCCTTATTTGGAACAAGATTCAAAATTCAGGATTAAATGTGTCACAATTGAAAAGTTAGGGACCAAAGTGACACAAGTCCCAAACTATAGGGACTATTAGTGTAATTAACCCTAGAAAAAATAAACTCTATCAGAAAAGTTATCAAATTCCTCTCCATATGAATTGAATCTCAGGCTTACAAAACAAAAAGTGTTGCACAACTTTTCCATGGGTTTTGTACACCCCTCTTTTTTCTCAATTCACAATGCAATAACTTTGTTTAACAAAAATCAATTGTTTTGAATATCAATTACAGAATAAAAACTAGTTGTTTTCATATATCAAAGTACAAACTGAATTTTTATTTAGTAGTTGATATTCAAACAATTAATTTTATTTAATAGTTGATATTCAAACAGAAAAATAACATAGATTGATGAATTTTGTGAAGTGCAAATGGAAGCTCTAACAATTTTTTAGGAGCTTCAAAACACTCCCACAAATTATATTTGGACCCCATCATTTCATATATTTTTTAAAATCATGATAAAAATTTTAAAATCTGTTTCTCTCTTCACCCATCCCAACCCACCCCCTTCCTATCCCATCTTGTCACCCTCCAGCCCTCCCTGCCCCACTTTCTCTCTCTAGATTGAAACTCTAACCCTATATTTTGAACTAGTATGAAAGAGAGAGAGAATGAAACTCTAGCCAGGCCTACTGTTGCTACCTCCCAGTCCACTCTCTCCATTTATAGGCCCAAATCTATTCGATAGTCTATTTTTGAATAAAAACCATCAATTCAACATAAAGAAATCAAACAAGGATCATTTGTCCTACTTTGGTCGTCTAAGTTTGAACATTCGACAATGATTTGGCATAATGAAACCATACTCCAGTCATTTTTCTAGCACTGGTAGTCTGCATGGCCAATGAGAGAAGCAAATTAAAGTGGTGCGATAGAAAGAGAGTTTGTAAAGGGTTAGGAAGGAAAGCTAGTAAAGGGTGAGAGATGAGATGAGAGGGTCTGAAGGTGGCATGATATGAAGGATAGAGAGTGGCAGGTGGTGATGCGGTGGTAGAAAAAGTTTGTTGAAAGTTGGGGTTGGTGGTACGGTTGTAGTAATAGTGGAGTAGTGGGAGATGATGGAAAAGGTTGAAGAGGTGGTGGATGGATTAGGTGTGGGGTTTAGGATGAAAATAGTTTTAGAATTAGAGAGGGGGCTTCAAAGAAAATTTTGAATATTTAAATTTTGTTAGTGAGAATTCAAAGAATGTGGGGGCCAAAAGATATTATGTGAGAGCATTTAGAAGCTCTCACAATTTTTTTTTGGGTGTTTACATACACCATGAGTTCAACTTATTACGTCTCTCATTTTAATTTTGGATAAATTATAAATACATTTTTTGAAGTTTGATTAAAATATGAATCGTTCTTGTAGTTTTGAAAATTACGTTCCACCCTCTGTGATTTCTAATTTCATAACGAATCACACATTTTATTAATAAATCATCAAGTCAATTAACAGTTTTTAATGATGTTAAAAACATGTTTCAATTAATAATTTAGATAATTTTATTATTCTATATGAGAGCAATTATGAATTTCATTTTTTTAATTAATTCTGTTAAATAAAAAATTCTAATAAAGAGGTATTTGTAATTTTTCAAACCATAAAGGGCAATTTGTATTTTAAACAAACCTCAGGGAGTGTATTTGTAATTTATCCTTTAATTTTTTATTATAATCTTAACCTTTTTATCTTTAGAGATTAAAAACATAAAAAAAGGAATAAACTACAAATACATTCCATGAGATTTAATTGAAATATGAATCACCCCCTGTGATTTTAAAAATTATATTTCACCTTTTGAAATTTCTAATTTCATAACAAATTGTCCCTTTTATAATTAAATCAAGTCAATTAACAGTTTTTAATGATATTATAAATATGTTTGAATTAATAATTGAGATAATTTTATTATTGTATAATAGAACAATTATGAATTTTATTTTTTTAATTAATTTTATTAAATAAAAAATTATAACAAGAATGTAGTTGTAATTTTTTAAATTATAGTACTATAATAAATCTTAAGAAGTGTATTTATAATAATTTATTTTTACACCCGTTTCTCTTTCTTTCCAACACCCACCACCCTTGTTTACCAACCACCACCACATAGCGCAGTTCGGATCCTCTCCTTCACTTTCTATTGGCAACAACTGAGATCAGTCAATCCAGATCGAACGGCTATAAAAAAAATAAAAATAAATAAAATGAATTGAAAAAGTCGTTTTCCCGCCCAAAGCTATACAACTTATGTTTTTGTACTCACTCTCACTTAGCCCCTTTCTTCTCCATTGAACCCATCCTCACTGGCAACCCACTCCTGATGGCGACCCACTCCCAACAATAGTGAGAAGCTCCTGAAAGCCAACCGGCCGCCTTTCCTTCTCAGCTGAACCCACCTCCTACTTTTGTGTTGGGTGGGAAAACAGCTTTTTCAGTTTGTTTTAATTTTTTTTTTTTTATAGCCGTTAGATCTGAATTGACTGATCTTAGCCGTTGCCAGTAAAAAGTGGAGGAGAGGCATTAAGAAGAGGATCCAAACTCAAGCCACCATCACTTCTCCCTCACCAACCACCACTACCCTCCCCCTTCTCAAACTCTTTTTGCCTCTCTGTAACTCCTTACACATCTACCCTAAAAACATAAATAAATAAATAAATTTAAAAGAACAAGAGAAAAGAAAGAAAAAAAAAAAAGATTTAGGAAACTCAGTTAAAAACATTAAAAATAGATTGTATACAATATGTTGGTGTTTAAGAGATGTTTGGGTATACTTTTCTATAATTTTTTTATATAGTTTAATGCTATTTGCAAATAATGGAATTGAAGCTCCGCTCAGTTCTAATTTGCCAAACAAAACAAGATTGCCGAACGCCCTCCCATCCAAATCTGGATTGGAGGGAAGCCCAACCCTAAATATAAATATGCTATAAAAAGTATAGACACATCTCACATCCTTGGTGATTAGTCAATGGATTAATACAAGAAGAATAAAGTTCTCCAAAAAACCAAAAACTACTTTCATTAATAATTGACTGCAGCCAGAGGATTCAAAATTCCATACAACACTGATGTATCAATTTTCAAAACAAAAATGACTTAAAAAGTGCAGACGAGTCTCAAGTAATTCAAAGAAAAATACCCACCATTATCAGTGGACGAAAACCTTTACTCGCTGAAGAACACAGCAGTTGGATTGCCTGGGGATGGTGGATTCTGATTTAGAACCGAGACATGGGACCCAGCTCTTGCAACAGCATCAGGATCTACTATTGACAAAATCTCCAACCGCTCGAGACCTAGCTGCCGCTTGACCAACTCTGAGTTCTCCTCTAGTACCGCCTTCTCACCAAAGGGCAGACTCAAATCCAAAGCCTGAACCCCAACATCAATGACTTCATCTTTCTTGAACTTCAAGAAAGGCATACAAAGCTTCTGGATCTGCTTAAAATTCGCTTCCCGCCCAATTTCACTCTCCTGCAATGCCTTAACGATCTCTTGGTGAGGTGCAAAACTGCACGTGGCATTGTCAAACTTGCTTCGAAGTATGTTCAAGCATTCCCTTTTCCATCCATCGTATTGCTCGTTCACAAATATTAGTCCAACCATTGGTTTGTTTTGAAGACTCGACACATTTACCTTGGCTTTCTTTGAACCTGACACTTGTTTCTGAAGGAGCTTCCTCATTGAGACAATCGTGTCTTGCAAATATTTGTTGGCCTTTTGAAGGGTAAG
The DNA here is from genome assembly GCA_025200525.1 of Camellia lanceoleosa. NCBI lineage: Eukaryota > Viridiplantae > Streptophyta > Magnoliopsida > Ericales > Theaceae > Camellia > Camellia lanceoleosa. The sequence goes on along the minus strand of CM045763.1, from coordinate 122,714,732 downwards.
ATCAGGTAAATCAGCTTCAGGAAACCCTGCTTTGATGACTAAGCTGTTCTTCTTCAAAAGGTCATTCCAGACGTATTCAGCATAATGTGGGCAAATCGGAGTTATAAGCCTTGTTTGGACATCCATAAACCGAAACACTAGATCCCGGTTCATACCCCCCGAGCCACAAGAAAACCTGTATTCGTCCCGAGCAGTTTGCAGATCATAAAACCCAGTTTTAAGAGCTTCCCTGAACAAATACTCGTTATAGTTCTTCTCAGTCATTTTCACAGCAATGTTTATCTCATTAGCAAAAACACGATCAGCAAAAGTAGTAGGGGGCCCACTTCGTAAAGATGACTCGGCTGAAAGAATTTCCTGCATCCATGCTATCTCTTTTGTGAGCCTTAAGATTGCAGCATTGGCTGTTTCAAATACGAAGTTTGCATCGTCCATTCCGTCCCCAGCATCAGCAAGAGAGAATCTAGTGGCATCAGCTGAGAATTCCTCAATAGCTTGGCGTAATGTCCTAAAATTCCCTGTAGACTTGGACATTTTCTCGGAATTTAGCATAATGTGTCCATTGCATCGAAACCCTTGAGGCCAATGGTGCTTGGGAAAAATTGCTGTGTGGTTATAGATGCAAAAAGTGAGATGATTCTGAATCAGATCTTTACCTGAAAGGGTGAATTCGAAATGTTAGTATGATGATATCAAGGAAAGAAAAGATGGATGTATGTAATATCAGTATTGTCGATCAATCAACAGAAAAAAAAAAAAAAAGAGAGGTAATTACGATGATGCAAAATTTACATAAAAAGGTTGTCACCACAGTGTTGAAGTGTAGTAAGAAAACACAGACTACCATGTTGCATCTGTTTTTTTGGGCAAATTACACATAGTCTATATAGTTTGCATCAAGTCAATTTAATCCTTATAGTTTTAATTGCATCAGTTTTACCCTTTAATTTTTTACATTGAATCAGTTTAGTCCAATTGATTATTGCCTTTGAAAATGAGACTGAAATGAAAGGGTAAAATAGTCCATTCACTCTTTATAGTGATTGAGGAGTTAACGTCGAATTGATTTTACCCAATTTCTTAACACATTATCAATTTAACTAAAGTGACACAACGAGAACAATTAAAAGGCAAAATTAATACAATTGGAACTACATAGACCAAATTGACATGAGGCAATTTACAGGGGACCACATGTATAATTTGCCTCTTTTTTTTTCTTTTTTTGGGTTGGGGGTGTGCACATGGTGTTGGTAGGCATCAATCACTAAGAAAGGAGAAAAAAAAACATAAAAAACAGAGAGAGAAAAACAACCTGAAACTCGAAGATCAAACGGATACCAATATTTGAACTCCTGCCTCATCTTATTAAGAAGAGTAGAAGATATATCTGATGATTTAGGGTAAGGGCCATCACAAAACAAAAAATCCCAGACCTCATCGGTCAACTGCTCTGGTTTCACCGATGAAGTATCGCAGCCATACATATCACCTTTTTGTAATAGATGACAGACAGTATAATATGCCATGTAAATGGTCGAATCAGACAAGGACTCCACAAGAAACTCCTCATCCCAAGGAATACGAGTCCCAAGCCCAAAACTACGCGAACATGCCCACTGATTTAGCCAGCTCAATGTATGCACAAAGCCATGCCGAGTCTCATCACAGAAGAGATTCATATTAGTCAAGCACTTCTCTGCTGCCTCCTTCCAATTTGGTTCCCCGTAAGTGATGTACCATTGATCAGTCAGAGCCACAACACACTCATCCCCAGATCTTGAGATGACTTTCTTCTCAGGCTCACTGTACATCACAGCTTCTCCAAATTCTAGAATCTTGTTTCTGATCAAATTCTTTGCATCCTGGACTCTCATCCCTGCATATTCTCCTACAAGCATAGTTCCCTCATAGAACCCTCCTTTGTAGATTTTTTTCTTGGCCTCGTCAAGTTTCTGCCTCTCATTCTGGCTCTTGATCTTCATGTCTAAGCAAACCTTCTCAGCAGATTTATCTCCAAATTCAGGGGTGTTAATGATTGGAACGACATCAAATGGTAAGACCCACTCGTCCTTCACACCAAACTTAGCCCTGAAAGCCGGTTTTGATTTCAAGTCATGAAGAGTCATAAAATCATCAGGTGAATCACTGGGAACGCTTGTCACAATCCCAGTACCCTTGTCAGTGAGAATTGACAGCATAGGTAGAGAATAAATAACCTCATTGAATGACAAAGGAGATCTTAAAGGCAAACCAATTAAATCGTTACCAATCAGCTCAACCAAACAAGTAGGCTTTTCCGGGACTCGTGACAGTTTCTGATATGCAAGATTAAGAGCTGCCCTTTCTGTCAAGATAAAAACATCATTTTCATTGATCTCAAACGCTCCATATCTCCCCTCAGGTAATACCCATGCATTTGTTTGCCCGCATACATAGTCTCGGGTCCCAATGTTGCAGCTGCTAGGTACACTTTACGGCCCTCCAGAGCTCTCAACATTGGAGGAAGAGGTGGGATAACCTCCATTTTTATGAGAGTGTATTCTTGGGGAATAACACCTTCCCCTGATGCCCGATCATGATCAGCGCATGGCTGACCATCTAAGGGGGAATAAACAGTGTATCTCAGGTCCTTGACAATTTTCCCCAACTTCTTCAATTTCCTCATCTGCCACCGAACAAACGAATCAAAAATGGGTTCATATCAGTTGTGATAAAAGTCGTCTCCAATCACAGCCAAGGCCAAAAGCCTTAAGGTCTTCTACAGCTAGAGGGAAAATAAGACAGCCAGTAATATGGGTCCTGAAACTTGGAAATCTCGTCATCAGAGAGGCCATAACTCTGCATTATCTCCCACTGGTACTTATCACCGCCTGACTTGGCTGCTGCCTTGGACTTCTTGCTCTTAAATTTATCTGGTGCAACCTGGTCCCCTGCATTAGATTCCACTGGTAGTGGTTCTGGATCAATGCTTTTCTCCTCTGCTGCAGTTGGAAAAGCAGGTGGGTTACCAAATTTCTGAATCTCCCGGCAAATTTTATCAGCCGAGGCCTTAATTGGCATCCCAGTACAATGAAAAGCAAAAGGTAAGAGCACATTGGCACCCCTCAGTCGGTGATAGGCTGCAGCAAATTCAAGTTTGGAGAGCGAGAATGCATGGCCCAAGTGAAGATAGCCATTCATGTATGGGAAAGGGAAGTTCCCAAAGAACTTCTCACCCAATTTGGGAGGCATTTCTAGAGAATCAGCCCTGAAAACTTCTCTCTCTTCCCACAACTTCTGAACCTGTGCCTCAATTTCCAGAAGCCGGTCTCTTCGTGCAAAGCTCTTCCCACCATCAGTGTTTGAGGCCATCTCCTTACCAGCTATTGCTGTCTGCTGATCAACAAATTGACAGAAACTGCAGAAAAACAAACAAGGATCTTTAGGATAAACAATTAGGGGTGTACAAAATTCAGTTCGGTTTTGAGGAAAACATGAGAAACCTAAGTGTAGAAAATGAAACAACGTAATCAACCTGTACGCTTTTAAAAAAAAAAATAAGTAAAAAGATTAAACATGCAATTTAAAGATAATGAATACATTTAAACTTGTGATGGAAAATTGAATACAAAAACCTTGCCTATCCCATTGAAGACAAACAGAAATATAATCAAAACAAACATAAAATAAAACAAAACAAAGACATCAATCAGATATTAAAAAAAGAAAGAAAGTGGCATGAGATCAAATCACATAAGGGGTTGAGAGACAAAAGAGTCCAGAGAAAGAGAAATTAGAGATGAAAGTTTAATAATAAGTTTAAAAAGCTAATTTGGGGTCAAAGTAAAACAAATGGAAACAAAGAGAAGGAAAGTGAAGGGAAAAAAAAAAAACTACACCCGCTTGTATTAATATAAACCGTTTTATTACAAATCAAATGCCACCTGTCACCTTAGGTTACTATTCCGGTTCACGGCTCTGGGTCTTCAGATTCAGGGTGTGACATAACCTACACTTAAGACCATGCTTACTTTCTTACTACACCCTTACTCCAATGTTACTTCAAATAATCTCCAGTCTTGTGAAATTACCTACAAAACCCTTCACCGCAAAACTTGACAAGTGCTGAAATTTACATATAATAAAAAGTATATATTATGAGTATCAAAACCAAATTAAATTTGGTACTTCACATGTCTGTGTATATAGTAAATACATAAATCCAAACAAATACCCTTAAAAAGTGTTTATATATATTGTATTTTACGGTGAGGATTGGAGAAATTGGCTATTTTAATGGTAGAGCTTTCGCAAAAGACTTGGTTAAATATTCTGAAATGATAAGGAAGGCATACTGAAAACCAAAGGAAAACTGAAACAATTGGGCTGCAGGATTTGGAAAAAATGGGGCAATTTATACAAAATTTTCACATGGTTGAAAATCAAAGGTCCAAAATAATACACCCTCAATTGTGCATTTATATACCATGGCTACTTCCTAACTATATTATTACTCCTATTTATTTACTCTAAATACCACAGAACTGGCCAAATACATAAGCTATTTCTATTTGTATATGTAGCCTTTGTTTTCCCGCATAATTTGTATATGTAGCTTTTGTTAATCATAATTATCAAAAAGGGAGTTCTCATTATTTAAGAAAATATGAATCAAAATCAACATTTTTTTTTCTAAGAAATTATCCAAACACATCCTAATAAATCTAATAAAAAAACCGCATCCACCAAAAGTTGAGAACGTTTCAAACAAAAGCCCTAATAGGCTAATTTATAGTAATCAAATTGACAAATTCATGCAATAGTAAACAGGAAACAATAATAGAAACATTAATTTTAAAGATTACGGAAGCTCTTAACTTTGAAGTAATTTACGATTCCAACTTTGTATGGAAGTAACTGCTATCTTCATAATAAAAAGGAAAATTTGATAACTCATTGAATGTAATTTGAGAGAGAGAGACACCAATCAATAATATCAGTGTGTGCTGTTATGTATATTGCTAAGAAACACAAACACGGACATGCCACATAACATGCATAGGACAGGACACATGCACGCTGATACGAAATTTTTCAAAAAATGCATGAAACGACCAGGGGGGGGGGGGGGGGTCCTATTCAAAATATATAGTTTTATATATTTATTATATATCATGTAAATAAGCATTTTCATTCAAAGATAATAAAAAACACAATATAACACTAATTTTTATTGTTTAATACCAGGATTGAGATATTGGAGCTCCCACAAAGCTTGTGAGTTAAAAAACCCATTTTCCTTATATAACATATAGATGTATAGATCTACATTGTTTTTCGTTTTATCATTAGATCCCAAATAATTTTGTTAAGATTTGTTCATGTATCTAAATGAAAGACACATACATCCCTCAAGTGTCTAAAGCGTGTTTGGGTCAAATTATTATTTTTTAAATAACATGACACATTTGGACTATATTTGACACATGTCAAGAAGTGTCCGATGAGTGTCGATGTTCGACATGTGTCCAACACAAACACACTACGTTCTTAGAAGTGTCTTTTCTTCTTATGTGTACAGTTGTGGTAATAATGGAGCTACATCGTCATCTTGGTGATCCTTATTGCAAGTTTTATTTGTCATTAAAGAAAGATGGAATAATATGTATAGATCTACATTGTTTTTCGCTTTACATTAGATTCAAAATTATTTTATTCAAATTTGTAATGTGTTTCATGTATGTTTAAATGACGGACATGTATCCCATAAGTGTTTGAAGCGTGTCCGGTCTAAATTTTTAAAAAAATAACATGACACATTTGGGTGTGTATCTAACATATGTCGAGAAGTGTCCAAAAAAGTGTCGATATCCGTCATGTGTACAACATGAACGTACTACATTATTATAAGTGTCCATGCTTTGTATGTGTGTAGTTGTGGTAATAATGGAGCTACGTCATCATCTTGGAGATCTTTTTCTACTATTGCAAGTATTATCTGTCATTCATTTTCATATCTATCTTTTTCAAATTTCTTTTTTCTTTTATTGTTCAGGCGAGTATAAGAATTGCATTATTACGAGGGCAATTGAAGCTTTTTTTTTTTTTTTTTTAAAGGAAATTATTAAAGGTAAAAACTTAAATATAGTTCCATTAATATAGGTTGTGTTAGTGGGTGGCCAATAGAATTAAGTCACGTGACCAACACTGTGAGGCTCAACATTAACTCATGATTGGACAAGATAACCACATGGCTAACTGTTATTAAAATAATGAAAAGAATTTTTTGGCTTTTCCATCAATGAAGTAGAGGCCATATATATATAATAAATTCTTGATACAATTTAGGAAACGATATAAAAAAGGAAACGATATAAATAAGGAAACAATATTAAATCAGTGATTGACACAATCACAGATTATATATATAATACTGAAAATAAAAAGACTCTATGTACTCTAATTTCTATATTCAATACTCCCTCTCAAGCTTGTGTAAAGATATTTAACAATCGCAGCTTGCCGATGGATGACTGGAAGAAGCCGGAAAAAACTCAACAGCTAGTCCAAATAAATGCTACCGAACAAATTCGGTAATCCACTGAATAAAAAAGCCAAAAAGTGCTTAATACATCAGCACCACACCCTAGAAAGGGAAAAAAAACAAGGACTGAACTGCCCTAGAAGAGTTGTCGAAGCATCTATGGCTAGGAAACACGCCGGTCGGCAGCCAACAAGACCCTGGTCGACATCAGAGGCCAGAGTTAATGCCAGGAGATAGTTTATGATGGTACCAGACTGTTGTAAAAACTGGTCAGAACTAATGTCAGGACAGTTTAAGGTCATGCTAGACCGTTGTAAGAACTGATCAAAATTAATGTCGGAACAGTTTATGGGGTCATGTCTGACAGTCGTAGAAACTAACCGAAATCAATGTCGGGACAATTTAAAGGGTCATGTCAAACGTTGTAGAGACTAACCGGAATCAATGTCAAGACAGTTTAAAGGAGTCATGCCGAACCGATGTAGAGAACTGAATGTTGAACCAGCAAGCATGGCACACGCATAATTTATGACGTAATGCTGAACGATGATGACAATAGATGACTGAGTGTGCCAAGGGACGGCTTATTACAAAGTACGCCAGGGGGGGTGTGGCTTAGATGGTGCACCAAGGAGGCGACTTGGGTTGCATGCCAGAGGGGGCAACATGGGTTGTGCGCCACATAGGGCGGCTTAGGTGGTTCACATGGTATATCACCATGCTCACCATGATATAGGTATAATACCCCCTCAACACTCAAATAGGTTTGAAGATAGAAACCTATTTGAGGTTAAAATAGAGAGAGAGAGAGAGAGAGAGAGAGAGAGAGAGTGAAATAGAAACACACAAAAAAATGGATTGCGGGTAAAAAAATTATGATAGAGATATTTTGGATAGGAATAAACTAGTGGATAGAGGAAGAGATCACCACAAAGTGATATTAAAAGAAAATATGACGGTGGAATGGGTTGAGGTGTGGCAGGAAGCCAAGGCAACGTTGCCGCCCGCTGGTAAGGCGCAAAAATATCAAGAGCTTAACCTATAGCTCTGATACCAAAAAGAATGAAAAGAATTATTTGGCTTTCCTATGAATTAGGTAGAGGCTATATATATATATATAATAGATTCATGATACAATTTAAGAAACGATATAAATGAGGAAACAATACCAAATCAGTGATTGACACAATCACAGATTCACAGATTATATACATACTACTAAAAATAAAAAGATTCTATATACTCTAATTTCTATATTCAACATCATTAACCACTTGCACCACCTGCATGCAAATCTTTTTTCCATTGTTAAACCACCTATTTCAGTTAACAAGAAAAAGAAATGAGTGAAAGGTCAAAATAGCTCTTCTTTTTCTATGATTTCATTTGCTAAATCAAGCGCGCAAAAGTATTTTGATTTCTTATCTTAAACCCCTCCTTGGCTTCAATGTTACTAGCCTATTTCTCACTCTCTTTCACTCCCTGTGACCTATCCCCTTTTCTTTTCTTCTTCCTTGTTTCCCTTTTTTTCCTTGTCCTTTTCATTTGGCTCTTCCCTAAAAATCAGTTTGCTCAATGTTTTTCTCCCTAAACACCAATGACCACCACATAGTTTGGTGGAAATTGATTTTTTAGAAAAGACTTGATCAATTTTTTCCCAGATGGTGGCACTTCCTCTTTCTATAATTCTTCCACCTACTTCTTTCTTTCTCTAGCTTGATGAAAACATGTGAGATGTGTTTGGTTGTATGGTGATGCAAGAATACTAATCCTAGTGATGTGGTGGTGAGAAGAGTGCAAGGACTTAGAGGTGGTAACTAAAACTGAACTTTTCAAAAATTAATAAATAAATAAAGGGAAAGAAAAAGAAAAGAGAGAGAAAGGAAGATCAACTAGCAGTAACATGTGGGAGACATGTTTCAGGGAGGAAATGAAATTAATTTTTTTCCTCAATCTAAGTTCTAACAAATAAAACCATGAAAAAAATGCGTAGTTATGATTTTACACCATTTGGTTCCTTGTTAACTTGCCTGTAGAAGGGATAGGTTAACAGTACCCTTTGGTATATGTATATATATAGGTTGCTTCTAAATACACTTCTCTACAGCCACCTTTGTGAAGCACGGTTCCTATTGTGTAAAGAGGGACTGTGCTTCACAAAGGTTATACACAATTTTTGTGGAATTTTTGTAGGGTGCAAGGACTGCGCATGGTTCCTATTGTGAACACTGTAGATGGTAGAATACATTTTACTTTATAGTAAATTGGAATAATATTTTTATTAAACAATTACGTGATTCAATCAAAATGGGCTCAGAAGAGAGAGTCAAGGGTACTATTCTACTCAACTTACACAAACATGTAAATATAACCCTATTTATATAAACATTAAAAACTTTAGATATAGAGGTAAGATTGTTAAGATTAAAGCATATCCTAAACGGATCCAGATTCTCTCCATTTCATACGGGAAACAAAAATCTTGCCCTTATACTAAAACTGAGGTAAGCAATAAGAGAACTTCAAACATTTTCATCAGATTGTTTTATAAATCATTCATGCAATAGATTTCTAGGGTTTAGGTTCAGAAAGAAAACTAAGAAACAAGATATTTCTCGTCAGATTGTTTTATCAATCATTCATGTAAACACATGATCACAGATTGAACTAAAATTTGAATCAAAGAAGAAATCCATACTCTATTTTACATTGAACATCATTTTTTTATATAGAACCATTTAGCATATAAAATTTACATCTCTCTAGTTTTCCGGTGCTTGGCTGTAAACCCACAAATATTTTTCAGAAGCCCAATACTTTAACATAATAGACACACAACTCAAATTGGCATTTTGTCAAACACAACATATACACATAATGGAAGCCCAATGCTTCAAATTTATAGACACACAACTCAAATTGGCATTTTTTCAATACATAATGAAAACCCAACACCTAAACTTCTTAGACACACAGCTCAAATTGGCATTTTGTCAAACACAATACATGAACACAGTTTATCAAATTCATTCAAATACACAACAAAACTAGTCTATGTACAAATGCAATTCATGCTTCTGTGAAGAGTTTTGGCGACAAATTAAGATCAACAATGTTCAAAGTGAAAACTTCCTCAACACTGTCGAACTCAACTAGTGAAAAAATGACTTACGGATCTGGAAAATTTACAGGTAAGACATATTTTTATCATGTAATTTTGAAATGAATCGGAACAGAAAAAATAAAGCTGAAGCAAACGGCGCTTAGGGTTGGGGTTTTGCTTACCTTTTGAATTTGACGAAGAGAGGAGAGGACCACCACCTTTGCTGTGAGAGAAAGAGCGTGTGAGAAATGTCAAGCAGAAAACGCATGACTTGAGAATTTGGGTCAAAAATAAAATAAATGAAAATGTTTGAAGTGTTGTGAAAGGATAAATTACACTTTGCACCCCTATATTTTATATCAAATCTCACTTTACCTCTTACACATGAAATTATGACAATCAACCCGTTATATTTCTGGTCAAATCCGAGTTTGATCCCTACACATGAAATCATAACAATCAACCCCTTATACTTTTACTCAAATCTCATTTTGGTCCCTACACAAGTGTCAATATCCTTCTTTTGTTACTTCATTTTTAAATCTTTAACAAAATCTAATTATATGACAAAAAATGTGACTACAAAATGAGAGTAAAAGAGAAAAATCATCTATGTTTCCCGCCAATACATTTTGTCTAACATGATAAGCATATGAGAGTTATATAAACTAATATATATATATATATATATATATGTTTGTATGATAAAAATTGGGACGAAAAGGCAAGAAAGTAGAGTTTTGAAATTTAAAAAAAAAAATATGACAAAAGAAATCAAAGAGAAAGAAAGATAAATAGATAGAAGATTATGTTATAGTGAAAAATAGAATTTTGTGATTTCAATTTATGCAAAACCCTAGTTCATATTCTTAATTGTTCATAATTTGCGTTTTGTTTTAGTCTAATACAATTATATTTTGATATAAATTTTGAGATAAAGTATGTATTAGTGAAAGATTTAAATAATTTAGTAACAGAAATGGAATATTGACACTTGTGTAGGGATCAAAATGAGATTTTACTAAAAGTATAAGGGGTTGATTGTCACAATTTTATGTACAAGGACCAAAATGGGATTTGACCAGAAGTGCAGGGGGTTGACTATTAGGATTTTATGTGTAGGGGCCAAAGCGAGATTTGATGTAAAGTATAAGGGTGCAAAGTGTAATTTACTCGTTGTGAAATTAGTGAAAAGTATTTTAAAGTATGTAAAAAAACAATCAAAAATTTTAATATATACACCTTTTAAAGATGTGTACCTAAACGTGAGAATTTGACACATAATTCGTTAATACGATTCGAATCGTATATGTAATTAGAGGATTACTTTTAATCATTTTTTGACTCAAATCTGAATATGACACAACCCGAAAATAGGAATATTAAACGGGTCATGTCTGAGTTGAACACGCAAAATTCGAAATGAACACGTTTGACCCGCATAAAAATTCGTGTTTACATGTTGACAGGAACGTATTATTGATACACATGCAACCCAAATACAACTTGAATTTAGTATTATTAAGATCTTGAGTAATTCATTCTCATCCGTTAGATTAAAACTTAAATCTCTATATAATATATATACCTAAGAAGTGCATTCCTAAATTAATAATTATTTTCATTGTGTGTAATGGATTAATGATGAATATTTTTAATTATTTTCATAGATATTAACATATATATATTATCATTGTGCGTCAATGTTTAAACAAGTTATTCTTACGCAAGTGAAGTAAAATAAGTTTTTAATTTTTAAGGTAAAATTATAAATACGTTCCTTGAGATTTGATTAAAATACGAATTGTTCCATGTAGTTATAGAAATTACATCTCGCCCTCTAAAGTTTCTAATTTCATAACAGATGACCCCTTTTATCAATAAATCATCAAATCAATTAACAGTTTTTAATGATATCATAAATATATTTCAGTTAATAATTCAGATAATTTTATTATTGTATGGGGGAACAAGTATGAATTTTATTTTTCTAGTTAATTCTGTTAAATAAAAAATTCTTACAATGAGTATTTGTAATTTTTCAGGAAGTGTATTTGTAATTTATCCCTTTTTTTTTTCTTTTTTTCTTTTCAATAGGCAGTATAATTCGCTTATAATCTGAAATATGAACTTTTGTTAACCGTATTAAGCGTGCCATGCTAGGTTGACACGATTATACGTAGGTTGGGTCAGTTTCAAAATATTTGACACGTTTAATTAAATGGATTGTGTTAGTGTTGGATTGTCTTAAACACAAACCCGATATGATACGACACAGCACAATTCCCACCCTTACCATATGCACCCTTAATTATACCATTCTCTTTTTCAATTATAACGATTTTTTTTTCCTCTAATTATGTCTCATGTTGTGTTTGGTTTTGATATTTTTTTTAGTTATGACTCAAAAAATATAAAATTACGTCCTTTTCTTCTTTAATTATAAGATGCATTGAGTAATGTATACCATAGTATTTCCCCAAAACATATATCATTATTTTTATGTATGCTTTTCCTTGTATCCCAAGTCATTTTCTTGTGAGTTATTTGTTAGTATGACCTAGTATTAAAAGAGTTATTGAATATGAAAGAAACATGTACATTTATTAGATTATTATTTTGTGAGATAAGGAAGAATGGACTGATGATAATTCTATTTACACAACAAAATTAACTAATTACACAACAAATAAAATTCAAAATTTTGATTTTATCTCTGTTATACCAACTATACAATCTTTTTACACCACTAACTTTCAAACTCTAATTCTATCCATCACCTCCAATAGCCATTGTCGCCATCTCCGGTATCTGACCTGCGATCCCTCCTTTACCGATGTCCCTTTCCACTACCGCCACTTCCTTTTAATTCCCTTTATAACTACCATTTTCAACCACCTCAAACTTCCATTCCTCCATTGCGATAGCTTTCTTAGTTGTCCTCTGCATTTGTGGTTCCCCTTCTACCATTTTCCTCCATCGTCGCGTCTCTCCTCCCAATAGTTTCGTTTACTGTTATTCTTCTTCCAGTGGTGACTTGTCTCTGTCATGATCCAACCCACGAATCCTTTATGCCCTCTGTCATCACGAGAGAAAGAGAGAGAGAGAGAGAGAGAGAGAGAGAGAGAGAGAGAGAGAAGTTTTAGAGATAGGATTTGGCAAAGAAGAACAAAAAGATGACATGAGGTCGTGATTTGCAGGGAATAAGAGATGGTGCGTAGGAGGTGGACGAAGGGGTTGGATGATGGTTTTGGGAGGAAGAAGGGTGGCAGGAAAATAGGGGAAGGTTGTTAAAGGTAGAAGATGGTTGGTCGATGGTGGGACAAGGTTGTCAGAGTTATAACGGTTTCGATTTAGACCTGACCCTTTTCATGTTCTTAGATCATAAATTCTATGTATTTAATAGTTGTTTATAACCTCTTACTCTTATTGTTAGTTGAGTTTGATCGTTTGGGAGTTGTTGGTTATGTTTGAAATAGGTTGGAAGTTAGTTTTTCAAAAGAGTTATTGTCCAGTCCATTGCTTCTTCGCTCGAGTGGTGTTTTGGTTGCTCGAGCAATGTTTGAGATCTCTCAGTATTTTGTAGGTCTGCAAAACTTTTGAGAGTAGGATGATCTTTGCTTGAGTGGTATTTCTTGCGCTCAAGTGGTCTTCTACAGTCTGTAAAACTTCTGGGAGAGGGTCATTGTGCGCTCGAGCAGTGTTCTTGGTCGCTCAAGCGGTGTCACCTATTGTGTCTGAAGCTCCAATGGTGGTTTGGTCGCTTAAGCGGTTTGTGCGTCTATCAGATTGGGAAAAGGGAATTTTTGTTACTTTTTCATTTCCTCTCTTTCTCTAAAACATTTCTAAACCTAATTTCTTCACCCTTTCTCTCTAGTTCTTGCCTAAACATCTCAAATACACCCAAATCTATTGATCTTGCTGTTCTTGTGCTCTGGAGAAAAGGTAGAACTCATTAAGGAGAACATTTTAATCGATGAAAACTTCCATTTTTGATTCCGTCTCAAGTTAGGGCTTGCTCTCTTCTTCTCCTAAACTTAAGGTAGGGATTTCTTCTACCTTCTAATATGATTCTTAATTTAGTTATGTGTTCCTTATCAAGTATTGAGATTTGGAAAATGGGGATTTTGATTTAGGGTTTTGATTTTGAAATGTAAAAGAAGTGTTTTCAAATGGGTTCTTGAGAAAGGTTGTGGGGATGTGTTTATTGTTGAGTAAAATGTTGAAATGTTGGAAATCTTTTCTTTAGAACTGCTTTTCAAAGTAAACGGTATGTGATTTGAAAATCGTAAATGTTTGATTTATGAAAGAAAAAGGAATGATGTTGGGTTTTTAAAATGATGAAATAAATTTATATGTTGATAATGAGGGTGGAGTTTGATATATGTATCACTCCCATTTTTAAAAAAAAATTATGAGATTATACTTGTTATGGAAATTATTTGTTGAGTAAAAATATCTATTTTGAGCTATTGGTGGAGGATAGCTTTGATTGTTGTAGAGATTGCATGAGGATTAGGTCAATTGAAACTAATTACTCATAAATCTTGCATTTGAGCATTGTTTCATACTTAAACATTGAAAATGTTTTGTTTTGAGAAAAAATGGTATATACCTTGGTGAATCTGATTAGAGGGTGTAGTTGTGGTTATTATGTTGGGCTGTGTGTCCTTGGTGAAAGTCCAAAAACCTGTGTACTTAGGCCGATCCTTTCAGTTAGTACGGATAAAATAACTTTGGTAGTGCTTGCATAGCCTACTAGCAGATACGTACCTAGAGATTCTCAGTATTTTGTATCCACTGCCTTATTTTCTAAAACATCCCCAAATAGTCCAGAGTATACTCAAAATAATTTATCTTAGACCAAGTCATGAGAAATAATACATTTCTCTAATATTTTTCTAGATTCAACATCCAAAAATCAATCTATACCAGAAAACAGATTGAAAAGGACAAGATATGATTAAAACCATACATATAACTCAAAGAATAACATCCCTACCTTAAGATCTTGAGAAGAAAGGATGAAAAGTTATGAAACCAACGATGTTAATATCTGATCTCCACCGTACACCATGTAGTCGTTAACCAGCTCTCCAAAATTAATGAAGGCACCAAGGTTAAAATCTCAATGGATAGTGAGAGATCAAGGAGTAAATGAAGTGGGCTGGAGGGTTTCTAAAGAGAGATGAGAGAAAAGAGAGTGAGAGTTAATGTAAAGAGAGAGTGAAGTGAAAAGTGATGAAAAAGTGAGTAAGGCTTAACTTTTGAAGTGATTTGACTTAAGTTTCGGAGCTAATAGTCGATAGACCGCTCGAGCGACTAATAATGCGCTCGAGCGAACAGTTCAATTTGAAAGACCGCTTGAGCGATGAATTCTTTGCTCAAGCCTGTAAACCAAAGTATTGGAAGGTCGAATTCACCGCCCAAGCGACGAAAAGACCGCTTAAGCGGTCTCAACCTAAAAGTGAGACTAGGAGCTACCAAAACACTAATCTTCCCGGTTTCTCACCAACACCCAAAAGTGCAAGATGACATCTCAGAATACAGAAGGAGGTACCTAATTGAACAACCACAAGAGAGAATGGATAACAACACAAGCTTCAAAAGGTTTAACAATGAAGAAGACACATAAAGGGACAAAGGTTACTAAAAATGCACTCAATTGCTTTAAAGGAGCCGGGACATCACAGATTCCAAATATATATATATATATGCATATATTTAAAAACGGATATCCAAATCAAAAGTTATTAAATTTATAACTTTTGAAATACATTCAAAATCTAAAAATAGTTGTTGCTTGTGCTCACAGCTATAAGTAAGAGTGTTCATGAGACGGTTTGGTTTGGTTTAATACTAAATTTGAATCCAACCCAATCATGATCAGTTCCAAATTTTTGGACCCATAACCAAACCAATCATGTATTAGAACCAACCCAACCCAATCCAACCCAAAGTAGCTCGGGTTGGTTCAAGTTGGAACCATGGTTCCACTATATTAAAAACAAGCAAATTAATCAATAATAAATAATTAAAATAAACAAGTCTTTAACATCTACACATAACACAAAAAAAGAGCAAATATTATTTAGAGATTATTTCATTTTTACGTCTATACTTTGTCACGATTTTCAATGACTCCCCCAGACTACTCTTATTTTCACATGTACCCTTATACTATTTAAGTTACTATTAATTTTGTCCTTGCTGTGAAATTTGAAACGGAAAAAGTTAAAAAAAATTACATTTTGGCCCCAAATTTCAAAAGAAAGATGCAGACCCACCATTTTTCCTACCAACAAACTACCACTTCAAGCCTTTCTATCTCTTTCGTCATAATTCTATTTCACCTCATTTTTACGTCGTTAGATTCAACTCACGGTCTAGTTTTCGTATCACATCTCACATGTCTCGTTCTTCCTCTTTTTGCATGCTATCGGAGCTCCAAAAGTTGATAGAAAAAAAAAAACTTTTCTTCTCGTTTCGACTTTTCTTCGAGCCATATTTCGGACTTCATATTTTTCTCGATTCTTGACTGTTCTACTTCATTCGTTCGACATTCTCTTCACCTTACTTCCTACTTCGCCCTACACTACCTTGCTTTCTCACTTCTTCGTGTAATGGGTGGTTTTGGTATGTTGAAATTTTTCCGAAAATTAATTTTGAAAATTTCAAAACATTCATCTTTTGTTTCTTTCTTCTCCATCTTCCTCATTCTTCTTCTTCTTCTTCTTCTTCTTCACTTATAACATGATATGGAACATGGTTCTAGGTAGTAACGGAATTGGTGATGGTGGTGGTGGCGATTCGGTAATAGCGGTGGATTTGGTGTTGTAAGTCGGTGGTGATGGTAATGCTCACGGTGGCGGTAATGGAACTTGGTTGTGAAAAATGTGGATTTGGTGGTAATGACGATAATGGAACTTGGTTGTGAAAAATGTGGATTTGGTGTTGAAAGGTGGTTCTGATGGTAATGCTCATGGTGGTGGTAATGGAACTTGGTTGTGAAAAAAGTGGGTTTGGTGTTGTAAGGTGGTAGTGATGGCAATGCTCATGGTGGCGGTGAAGTTGGTCGTTCGGGTGGTGATGCTGGTGAAGTTGATGGTTGAGATTGCATATGCCCAAAGAATATCACTTTCAACAATGTCATTCGAGCACTTTGTGTCATGGGAAGAGTGGAGGAAGCATTGTTGTTATTAGTCCTTATGAGTCGAGGAGGTTCAGTCCTCACAAAGATTTCTTTCAACATTTTGATTTGTGAGTTCAATTGACAAGACAAGTGGTTGAGTGCTTGCAATGTGTATGGTGCTGCATTGAAAATAGGTGTAATTCCGGAAAGAGAGCCTAGAGGATATTTAACTGAGAGAAAAACTCTTATTTGACATGTTCAGATTCATATCATGATAGAGTAGTCATAGCAAATAGAGAAATTAATAGGTGCTCATTAATTTGTAATTCAACATTAATGGCTACAACAACAAAACCTTTATTCTAATACAAAATCAACTATTTGTTACAAGATTTTTCTTAACAATACAAATTTCTTTTGTTCTTGGCAAAACAATTGAGGTTTGCGTCTCATTTACGATCCAAGTCTAAATGGGCACGGTGTTCCATTCAACTGGATTGAGAAAATTCTAGTAGAAAAGATGATATGTACGTATATAATTGAAGAATAAGAAAAAGATCATTACCCGAATCACCAACTCCACCAGCACTGAACTTCATTACCATCACCACCACTATCACTAGTTCCGTTACCACCTAGAACCATGTTCCGCATCATGTTATAGATGAAGAAGAAGAATAAGAAGAATGAGGAAGATGAAAAAGAAAGAAACAAAAGATGAATGTTTTGAAATTTTCGAAATTAGTTTTTAGACAACTTTCGGCATACCAAAACTGCCCAATACACGAAGTAGTGAGAAAGCGAGGTAGTGTAGGGCGAAGTAGGAAGTGAAGTGAGGTGAAGAGAATGACGAAAGAATAAAATAGAACCGTCAAGAATTGAGAAAGATATGAAGTCCAAAAGATGGCTCAAAGAAAAGTCGAAAACGAGAAGAAAAGTCTTTTTTTTTTTATTATCAACTTTCGGAGCTCCAATAGCATGCAAAAAGAGGAAGAATGAAACGTGTAAGATGTGATACAAAAACTAGACCGTGAGTTAAATCCAACGACATAATAATGAGGCGAAACAGAGTTATGACGAAGAAGATAGAAAGGCTTGAAGTGGTGGTTGTTGGTGGTGGTTTGCTGATAGGAAAAGAGTGGGTCTGCATCTTTCTTTTGAAATTTGGGGCCAAAATGTAATTTTTAAAAATTTTTCCGTTTCAAATCTGACGGCTAGGGCAAAATTGATAGTAACTTAAATAGTATAGGGGTATGCGTGAAAATAAGAGTAGTCTGAGGAGGTCATTGAAAATCGTAACAAAGTATAGAGGTGAAAATGAAATAATCTCTATTATTTAATGCAAGCCAATACAAATTAAGTTCAACTCAAGTTTAAATATAATCAATACAAATAAAATTCATTAATAAAATCAATACAAATTAAATCAATTGCGAAGTTTGACTCAAGTTTCTAGTACTTTCTTTGTTTATCTAATAATTCTTGTATATAAAAAATTATTAGCTGTAATCAAGTCTATTGTAATAGAGTAATAAGATAAAGATATGTCAATATTAATAACATTTATATATATATGTTCGGTTCTTGGATTGGTTTGGTCTAGACAAGACCTAAACTAAAAACCAACCTAATTTTATTAGTTTGATGATTTGAAGGCTTAAAACCAAATCAATGCACTCAAAACTAACCCAACTCAAATATATCGGTTTAGTTTGATTTTTCGATTCACGGGAACTGTAAGGATATTTTAGTCCAAAATAAGACATTGAAAAAGTAGAGGACAAAAATCAGCATGTATTTTTTTTTTTTTTAAAACTAGTAAAGAACTATAATGGGAGAGTTGAAAAAAAAAAAAAAATCCCATTTCTAAATGGTGTAATTTTATTTTTATTTATTTAAAATTATGCTAAACAAAATCATGAACAACCCTACGGTCAGATCACGTTAGCCGGCAGAATCCCTAGATAGACTAATCATATGTTTTGGTTTAATATTTAAAAATTATTTTTGAGTAAATTTTTTGTTTATTTTTAGCGATTTTTTAAAAATATTTTTTAATTAATTTTTTATTTTATAAATTCATCAGCATTTAGATGCATCTAAAAAAATAAAAATGAACTAAAATATAAAAAAAAATTTACTAACAAATGAAAACTCAAACAAATTTAGTGAATATTTTTTTATATTTTAGGCAAAAAATTTAAAACTTTTTAGATGCATTTAGATTATATGCATTTAAAAAGTCAAAAAAAAAAAATTTGACAAAAAATGAAAAAAAAAAAAAAACCACTAATGACAAACGAAAACTTGTTTAAAAATAATTTTTGAAAAATCAAACAAACAGAAAGCTCCTTCACCTCAAATTTTAGATTATTATTAGAATCTTGATGGAGACCCCACGTTTTCCCACCCCCATCACCCCCACACACACATAGGGGTTAGTTATTGAAGAAGAAAAAAAAAAAAAAATTTCTGGCCAATCAGACCCCACTAGGGGGTCCTAGGAGTCACCCTAGTGGGGGTCTAAAACATAATGCTTATTATTATTATTATTATATCTTTTGTTTTAATGATGAATAAAAAATTAGAATATTTTTATTTTTATTTATTTTTTTAATCTTGGACCAATCAGCCAAATATTTCAGTTAACAAGTATCCAAGCCTGCAATGACATGTAGTGACAATCACTAAACATTCCTCAATTTTTTCTTGAACCCATCGGTCAACTCTTCTTCTATTTCCATATAAACCCCAAAAACCAATCTCACCACCCACCTCAAAAACCCATCTAAATTTTCTCTCTAAATTATCAAAAAATAAAAAATAAAAAATTCATGGATTCTGAAACATTGTCTGCCAAGCTTCCAACGGTCGAATTCACAGGCGAAAACTTGGAGCCTGGCAAGAGTTCTTGGTTCGCCACGTGCCACAAAGTCCGGCGAGCCCTCGAAGAGTATGGTTGTTTTGTGGCAGTGTATGACAGAGTTGATTTGGAGCTTGATGAAGCAATATTCGGTGAATTGGAGGAATTGTTTGATCTCCCAACAGAAACCAAAGTCCAAAACACTTCTGATGTGCCTTACTTTGGCTATGTTGGACAATTGCCGGATATTCCTTTGTATGAGAGTATGGGGATTAGTGATCCACAGACTCTCCAAGGAACTCAAACTTTCACTAAACTCATGTGGCCTGCTGGGAATGACAAATTTTGGTATGACTCGATTCAATTATTAGCGAATATCATTCTATTCCTTTATTTATGAATCTGTTCATTGACCCTCTCAATTGTGAAAATCATACAAATACACCTCTTTTGAAAATGGTCTCCAAAGATGAAAGTGATAAATTTTTATAATTAAGAGAGTCGAAATGTACCGCTTTATAAATTAAAAAAATAAAGTGATATTCAACAATAGTGAAGCGGTATTATTGTAGATAACCCATCATTCTATTTATTGTTGGTAAGTAGGTGTTTTGTGTCCACTTTCGCTAGGTTTTGTTTGATTAGAGTAAAATAAATGCTAGAAAGTGAAAATGGTAATAAGTGAAGTAAAAGAAAAAGAAATGAAAAGAAAATATATTTTCTTATGTTAATTTGATTGTGATGAAAATTTTATAAGAAAACAGGAATGAAAGTTATAATTAACTACTTTTCTAACAAATTTAAATTTTGTTATATTTCTGTGTGTTTTTTACAAGAAACTAGAATCTTACTTATCATGACGTTATGAGTTGTATAAGAAAATCAAAGTTCTTATAACTTCCACAACTTTTATGCTAAACAAACTCTAAAAAAAATTCACCATGTTTAGTTTCAATTTTTTGAATTCAATTTTCTAAATATTAAGTTTTTTGTTTTTCGTATCTTTTTATTTTTAGTGAATTTTTTTTTAATATTTTAAACAAATTTTTTTTAAAGACTTTTTAAATACACCTAATATAAATACAATTCAAAAGTATAATATTTGTGAAAAAATCTTTTAAAAAATTCACTAAATATCAAAAATACAAAAAATAAAAATAAAAATTCAGTCTATTTTTGTATTCTTATGTATTTATTGATTTTTTAAAATATTTTTTTACAAATATTTTACTTTTTAGGTACATCTAAGTTAGATACATCTAAAAAGTAAAAATTTGCTTAAAATATTAAAAAAATCATTAAAAACAAAAAAAAATACAAAAAATAAAAAATTGAATTAAAAAATTAGAACCAATTATTTATTCTATTTCAGTCACTTTCTACCATTTTCAATATAACAAAACTTAGTCAAACACCTATTATGTAACATAAATTTTAGAATAAATTGCACTTTTTGTCCTTATAGTTTAATTCAATTTGGTCATTCAAGTTTTAATTGTATCAATTTCAACCTTGATTTTTCACATTTTATCAATTTAGTCCAATATCGTTACTTTTGAAATACCCTGAGGGAGTAATTTAGTTGGTCAGTAGGTTTACTCTCCACATATCTAGCTTAGGTTCTATGGGAGGTAGTTTTGGAATACTTCTTTAATCCAGACAAACTCTCGAGAGATCCTTGAGATGTCACCTGAAACAGAAGAACAACTCCGATCGGTGATACCGAAATTAACACTCCGATAAGTAAATCAGTTTCTATAGAAAGATTAGTGTCGTTGGTTTCTTAAGGTATGCCTCTTCCTTAAGCCTCCATTTTCCTTTTATAGAGTCATTCTCCTTGATATTTTCTCCATGTAGCTTAACCTTTTATCATCATTCTGTCAGGACTCATCTCCCTACTATACTTTTTAAAAAGGGATAGCCTGGTCCCACTTTAATGGGACCATGCCGACTTACCTGATATACTTGACCCCAACGTACGACACCAGTACTCTTTATTCGGTGTTCTCCTCATTGTCTTTTGTGTATGTTCCCACAGGTTCAACTAGGATTGACTCCTCCCATTTGTTCGAATCATGTGGTTGTGGGTTGTTGCTTAATTATTGGCTTTACATTCCTAGGTTGGACCCAAAGGACTCTGCTTATGACATGGTTCCAGGTTATTATCAACCCAAAAAAAAAATGTTACTTTCGAAATTATATTGAAATTAAGGGATACCATCCACCCTTCTCAAAATGATTGATAGTTTGATGAACAATTTAAAATGGTCAGTTTTCTTTTGAATAAATGATTTTGTCCTTGGTTTGTGTCCAATTTTTAGCAGAAGACAAATTGACACAATATGAAAAGTTAAATGATAAAATTGATATAATTAAATTATAAAGATTAAATTGACACAAATGAAAAATTATAGGGAAAATTACCCCTCAGTGCTTAAAGAAATTATTACACATGTATAAACAACTTTATAAATTTAATTATTAACAGTGATACAGTTCATCATTAATTTACAATTATTTTTGTAATTATACATTGATGTGAAATTTCCTCAAAATTATAAGGATACAATTCACATGTATAATTTGTCTTAAATTTAATTTTTCAAAACAATCAAGTCAAGATGAAATATGAACAGGGAAAGAGGGAGGATTCTTGGATAAGGCCTTTGAAACTCCGATTGGTAGGAAATTTTTTTATTTTTTTTATTTTTCCTACAAGAAAACCAAAAAAAATCCTTTTTTGTTTTTTTTTTAAATTTTTATTTACCACTGTATACATAAACAGGGTTAGACGTTGGTTTAGAAGGGGCACATTACTTTTCCATAATTCGTTTAGGATGAAAGTGATAAAAATTAAAGTGAGAAAAAGAAGAAAAAAAAAAAAAAATTGAGTTTATTTAACATGAAAGTGGTAGAAAGTAGAACAAATTTTTTTTTTTTTTTTGTATAATTCATATTAACATTATAACTAACATTTTAATTTTTCCTTTACAAAGGAGGAGGATCCCCTCTAGTCCAGATTTTGGATTGAAGGGCGCTATTTGGACCCGTAGAGCCCACCACGGGCCCTGTTTCGATTATTTGAATCGTTCATTATGTCGGGCATTTCGTGTATTTTGTCCACAAAAAAAATTAGATCGATTTGTAACTTGTTAATTTATTATTTTTGTCATCAAAAAAATATTTGGTTTATTTTTAAAAATACAATTGCTATCTATTTTTCTAGTGAAAAATTAAACAAGTTATAATTATTGAATCAACTTAATTTTTTTGTGGACGAAATATACGAAGTGTTCGACAAAATGAACAATTTTGATTATCGAAACGGGACACATGGTGGACCTTGCGGGCCCAAAGAGACTGGAGGGAATCCTTTTCCTTTTACAAAAATATAAGAAAAATTGAATGTGTCTATATTTGGAGTTATCTATAATTAAAATTTCAAATTTCTTTATCTTTTTCTTATATTTTTTTATCTTAATTAAATGCTTGTACGAATTTTTTTTCTTTTATACATATTTTCTTTCGCTTTCTCTTTCGCTTTCACTTTCACTTTCACTTTCCACCAGTTTTTCTTTGTAATGAAATGGAGTCATAAAATAAAAAAAAAGTCTATCATACTAGAAAATTGACCAGAAAAGTACCAAGAATTTCAGTTCAATGGTGTAAATTTGATACCAAAAAAAAAAATTTTGACGAGAAAAGCACCAAGAATTTTAGACCAATGGTGTAAATTTAAAGTCGTTATTGTTGACCCACACAGTGACTGAATCTTGACCATACATATTAAGGGATTGTTTGAGATGTCCTAAATAAGTGCACTTTTTGACTTTTTATGAAATATGGGTTGGGTTTAAAATGATGTGGTAGAGAGATGATGTGACTTAAATAGGATGATGTGACTTCAATATGATAGTGATTTTTAATTTTTTGACTTTTTTTGAAGATGCCAAACCAAGCCTAAATTCTGGGTATTTTTCTCGATTTTTCTTCTGAGTTTCATAGCATTCCTATTTCCATAATTGTTCCATGTTCTTTAACTATGCTAATTCCAAATCACCTAATCCCATTTTTAATTGTTTGGGATTGGATAGTGAAACAATTTGTTCATATTCAAAGCTAGTCTCTCAACTAGAACAGACAGTGAAGAGAATGGTATTTGAAAGCTATGGTGTAGAGAAGTGTTTTGAAAATCATGATATTGGATCAACCAGTTACCTTCTTAAAGCCACAAAATACAAAGCTCCCACGATGAATGAGATGGATATTGGGCTAACCAGTCATACTGACAAGAGCTTCATAACAATACTTCATCAAAATCAAGTTAATGGTTTGGAGGTGAAGTCCAAAAATGGAGAGTGGATTGGTTTTGAGGAGTACTTGCCTTCATCTTTTGTGGTCATGGCAGGAGATGCTTTCATGGTACGTCAATCACTAAATTTTATTTTATTTTATTTTTTGGGGTTTTTTTACTATTATGATTTTGGCGTGATTGGGGTTAGACTATAGAGTGTTTTGGAAAGTTGACAAAAAATTGACTTTTTAATTTTTTTAGTCTATTTTGTCTTTTTGTACGTAAAAAATGTGAAAGGTGATGTGATTCAAAATGAGTAAAAAATTAAAAACTAACTTTTTATCTTCTTCCCAAAAGACCCGGTAATTGAAATTCATTTGAGGTTGGCTACCATTGTTGTGATATCACCGACACACCGCATTATTGGTCCGTTTAGGCGTCTTATGTTGGAATCCTTAACGTTAATAAGTACAAACTCCACAATAAAAGAGAATGGTTGCATGCTAATCTCCTTTTTTTTCGTTTTATGATTTAAGCAAAAATATAAAAATCAACTTTGTTTGGTTGAGTTATGAGACCGGTTGAAAAAAAAAAAAAAAATCATTATTTTTATATAATTTTCTTATTTTCATGGTGAAAATAATTTTTTAAACTAAAAATATTTTTTTCATATTTACTTTTATTAAACCAATTTCAATTTTTTAAAAACAAATAGAAAACAACCATTCATGGTGAATCACCTTCTCCACCTCTACATAGAATTTTGTACTTCAATAAATTATTATCCTTCTTTGTTGATTTATCTCAACTTCAACTTCACCGCCTCCACTTCCACTTCCACCTCCACCTCCACCTCCACCTATAGAGTAAATATTGAATGTAACGATAATATTATATGATGATATTTTTATTCAATAAGTAATTTTATTTTCGATAGGAACCACAACATTGTTGAGTTAGTGAAAGACAAGATTTTTCCACTAATTTCATTTACGATTTTTTTATTGACATATGACACTACGTAGAATGGTATCACCATTAGACTCAATATTTTTTTCCTTGGGATGCCATTTTTATAAAGATCTATTTACAAAAATATATATACAATAATTTTATTCAAAATCATATAGTGACGATATTTTTAAAATTAAAAGCCACCTTGATAAGCTTTTAGTGATTTTCCCTCATGCATTATATTACATGTTTTGCGATAAGTAATTTTTTTCTTCTCTTTGTTGGTGGCCATCTGATCACAAGAGACTATTAAAGAGTCGTTGAAAGTTGGTCAAAGATCATCGAATGGTCATGGTGGTCAATGGCAACGATGGGTGGTGGTTGGAGGTGATAGGGAAGGGAGGAGTGGGTGAAAATTTGTTTTGAAAACAAGTTAAAACAAATCTTCTTTTGTATTATTACTTTCAAGAAATTTGAAAATTTTGGTATCAATTATATATATATATATATATATATTTTGGAAATAAAAACAATATATATTAGATAAGTGGAATTGGGGTGCCACAGCAAGCATTATTGTGTGTGCGATGAGGCCCACTTTAGGTTTCATTTTGATAATTTAAATCATTCATTTTTTAGGATATATTGTCTAGAATATACCTGCAAAAAATTAAGTCGATTGGACATTGGTGGCCCTTTTATCAAAACATATTTGTATCGAAACAAATGAATGAGCAATGTTATTTTAAATATAAAACTGAATACAAATGAAATTTGATGAAAGGACTAACGATGTCAAATTAACATGATTTTTTCAAATACGTTTTACACGATATATTCTAAAAAAGTGAACGATTTAAATTATCGAAATAAAACTCAAAATGAACTTTATTGCACGCACAACAGTGACTATTATGCTTCACACATAGCAGCCACTCCAAATTCCGGACATGTTCTTACAAAAATGTTAGCAAAGAAACCAAATGATTTGGATTGACTTTTGAATTATTCAAGTTTTAAGAAATGATTGTTTTTTTTTTTTTTGGTTGGATGTCATAGGCATGGAGCAACAACAGAATACATTCACCTTCCCATAGAGTTGTGATGAGAGGGGACAAAACAAGATACTCATTGGGACTCTTTTCAATCAACAAAGGGACTATACGTATACCTCAAGAGCTTGTTGATGAACAACACCCACTTCAGTTTCACCCATTTGATAATTTAGGGTTACTTCTCTACTCTTATGCAGATGTGTATACCAGAAGTGAAAGTTGTGTTAAGGACTATTGTGGTATTTAGAGCTCAGATTTGCTAAAATTCAACATATCAACTTTACATGTGGAGTTGGCGCATTGTGAGACTAATCTGTACTCATGTCAATGACATGAGCAGTTTGTCTCATATGACAAGCGAAGAAAATACATGCAATAAATTAGGTTGATGAGACATAAGTAATCACATAATCAAATCGCATATATATATCAAAACAAATAGACGGTTTATTCTTAAAAACATGTAGGCCGTATAGATAAAAATGATCTAAAAGTATGATAATAATCAATGTTGGATCAACTTGATTTTTTGCACGCATAATTTTCTTAGTTAATTATATAAGATGAACGGTTTAGATTAGTAAAATAAATCAAATTAATTTAATAATAGGTCAACTTCATTACGAAATGGAGATTTGTAGTTTTAGCAAATCCGAACTCCTTGTGTGCCTCAAAGAAACGCTGGACTTGTGTGCCTATTTTTATGTTTAAGGTTTCAAGTTTATAAGTACTTGTGTGCTTGGTATGTCTTGTTTTATAGTAGCTCTGTGTAGGTGTCTTATTTCATTCTAGAATCTTGATGGAATAATAAGTGAGAAAGTTAACAACAGTTTTAACTAATTGGAAAATGTTAAAAGACACTCTTAGAGCATCCACAATGGATACACTAAGGATGTTGTTAGTGTCAGATGCCAAGTTTTGGCCAGCCAAGTGTATTGTTTGGTCCTGCAACGTTAGTGCTCAATGTTAGTGTTAGATGCTAAAATGTGTGTTAACTACAACTAGCATTCTAGCCAGCGAGAGAGAGAGAGAGAGAAAGAGAGAGAGAGAGAGAGGAAAGTGCCGTGGGTCATCCGGCCGATCGAATGTCCGGCCGATTGTCTCCTTGGATGTTCGGACCCTTCAAGAAAAAAAAAATTTGGGTCTAACCGATTAATCGGCCGGACATCCGGCTGTCTCCACACTAGCTGCTACAGACTATTTATATATATATATATATTGTTTAACACACTCTTTAACACACATTTTAACATACCCATTGTATCACCATTCACTCATTATTCACTCACTAAATTAACAAACTCTTAACACACATTTTTTGGTCCCACTTTTATCACTTTTTGTTATATAACACACTTTAACACACATTTTTAACACATCCATTGTAGATGCTCTTATGAGCTAGAAAATATATTAAAAATATGGTGAATTACACTAACAGTCCCTATAATTTGAGGCTCATATCACTTTAGTTCATGACTTTTCAATTGTGATATATTTGACTCTGAATTTTGAATCTTGTTTCAAATAAGGACAATTGAAGATACCATTACTCAATTTCAAGGGTAAAGTCATCAATTTGATAAAATATAAACTAATTTAACAAAAATAAATGTGTAAAAAATTTATCAATTTTACATAATTTTATCTTTAAGGGGTAGAAATAATCTTTTAAAATTTAAAAATATTTTTTTGACATTTATTTTTGTCAAAATAGTTTATATTTTATCAAATTGATGATTTGCCCCTTGAAATTGAGTAATGGTATATTCAATTGTTTTTATTTGGAATAAGATTTAAAATTCAAGATCAAATGTATCACAATTAAAAAGTAAGAGACCAAAATGTTACAAGCCCCAAACTATAGGGACCTTTAGTGTAATTTGTCCTGAAAAATATATTAAAATATGTAAAAGATATATAAAAATATATAGAAGTGTTTTGAGATATGTGAAAAGTGTATTGTGATTATAAATATTTTGTCATTTTGTAATTCTTATTGACAACTCTTAGGAATGTCATTAGCAAAACCTTAATTAATTTTATACAAATAAATTAAGATTTGAGAGATAAAAATTTAGTGACGAAATCACTTTTTAGGACAACTATAACGATTTTGGTTTAAACCCGACTCATCTGATATTCTAGATTCGGATTTTATTATTTTATATGATTGCTCATGTCTTATTTCTCTTTATTTCTCATTGAATTTAGTTATTAGAGTGTCTTGGTTGCGTTTGGAACAGGTTAGGAGTTAGTTTTTCAACATGGTTTTTGCCTAGATTTTGGTTTTTTCGCTCGAGCGACACTTGCGCTCGAGCGGTCTTTGAGAACTCTCAATACTTTTGCAAGCCTACAAAGAGATTTGGAGTTAGCATTCTACACTCGAGCGGTACTTCTTGCACTCGAGCGCCCATTCTTGAGCTCGAGTGATGATCCTCTATCTGTAAAACTTCTAGGAGTTTGTATTCTTCGCTCGAGCGGTCACTTTGTGCGCTCAAGTGGTCACACTTATTGTATCTGGTCGCTCGAGTGACACTTCTTGAGTTTGAGAGGTCTGTACGTATATCAATCCGCAAAAGACACTTTTTGAGTCACTTTTATATATCTCTCTTTTTCTAAACATTCTAAAAACCCTAGATCTAGAGCTCCTCTCTCTAAAACTCACATTCTCTCTACAAATACACCTACATCCATTGATTTCTCAATCCTAGTCCTTTTGTTAAAAAGGTAGAGCTCATTTAGAGCTTTATTCTAATCGGAACAAAGTTGGGTTTCGGCATTTTTGAAGCTTCTCCATTATCTCTCTCGTCTTCTAAGCATGAGGTAGGGATTCTCCGCACTCTCTTACGATTTTTTAACTTAGTTATTTGCTAATTCTAAAATAATATTGTGATTTGGGGATTTTTGAACAAACCTAAGGTTTTGGTTTAAAAATCAAAAGAGGGGCTTTCAAATAGATTCTTGAAAATGGTTGTGGGATTGGAAATGATGAGTAGATATGATAAAATGGTTGGTTTTGATACTTGGAATTGATTATAAAAGAAAATGAGGTTTTGCCCTAAATATCTTAATTGTTGATTTTGTATAAATACTTGAAATTGATGTTGGAAATGTGAAACTGGAATGACATTGATGAGGATGGCGGAGTTGGGTATGTATTAACACTTACATCTTGAAATTTGGAAAGTTTATCTTTATGGAAATTAATTATCTATTTAGAGATATCTGTTCTAGGCTATCGGTGGATGATAACTATGATTTTTGTAGAAATTGCATGAGGATTAGGTGAATTAAAACTAATTTCTCATCCTTTGCATTGTGCATTGTTACATATGTACGACGTTGAAAAGGTACATTGTTTTGAGAAAAATGGGTGAATCTGGGAAGTAAGTGTTGTCTCGTTTAAATAAGTTAGCATGTGTGTCCATGGTGAAAATCCTAAAAATCGCGCGTTTACATGGGTGCCAATACCGCGGACGAAATTTTCATGAAATGGTAATAGTAGTGCTTGTATAGCCTACATTTACATACGGTTTCCTACGAACATAATTTCCATGAAAGGTTGTATTTGTTTTGACATTCCTGGAGATTGTGATTTACTGCCCTGTTTTCTATTATAATGGAAATGTTTTTATGAATTGTGACATTAACCTGCCATTGCATGGCTTGGAAATAGATATAAAATGTTTTGGTACGAGTATTGCATATGCATTCACCTTATATCTTTGTTAAGATTCATATACTGTGTTGGATTATTTCTACTGGGTTTTGACTTACCCTATATAGGAAACCATTTTTAGGTGCTGGTGATATGCCTCCACCAAGATTATAGCTTGGGAGGAACTTGGAACTGAAAGCTTCTTTTTGATTATCAGATGTATTTGTTTTGTACAAGCCAAGGGCTTTTAACTGTATTGGATTTTAAATCCATTTTTGTTGTAACCAAGCATTGTCTTGGGAAGTTGTA
Source organism: Camellia lanceoleosa (assembly GCA_025200525.1). Lineage (NCBI taxonomy): Eukaryota > Viridiplantae > Streptophyta > Magnoliopsida > Ericales > Theaceae > Camellia > Camellia lanceoleosa. The sequence continues at coordinate 122,684,835 of CM045763.1, read as the reverse complement.
AGCCTTTAAGGCATTTATTATCTGTTTAACTTTTATTTCATAATTCTCGTTATAACACATGTTATAGATTCAGAGTTAGGACTTATGAATGTACAATTGTATGTGTTATGTTTTGTATATCTGAATCATATGAAATCAAAGGACATTATAATCAGAATGCTTGTCATTTAATTATTATTGAGAAAAGATTTTATTACCATTTATTTTGGGGCGTTACAACAACATATCTTTATTGCCAAAAATGTAATGATTGTATTTTTAGCAACGAAATTGAATATTTAGTGATAAATTAGTATCTTTTTGATATTAAAATTTGTCTAAAAAATTAATATTTTTGTCCCTAAATTTGCATTTATTAGTAGAATTTAGTTTAGTTTTCTAAATACACAGTTTGGGTTCGGTCTTGGTTCTTAAAATAGTGGAACAGTAGTTCATGGTTCAGTCACTGGTTTAAAACTTACGGATCCAATTTGAAACCAAATCAGACTGTAAACACTCAGATATCTTATTAAAATCAAATCTATATACATAAGTTGTAACCCTCTAGTTTTGCAAACATGTTTTTATAATGGTAGAACCACAACTTTGTTGGAAAATTTTATAAGTGAATGAGAATCGACTCCATTTAAATACAACGGTGCAACTTTTCACAGTGCCTCTTCAAATGAAAAGGTTCGACACAAGAGTTATGACCCTTTTGAATGGTCTCAACCACTTCTATAAAAACCATCATATCCCATGGCATTCATTAAGAAGAGATAGGAATTTTAGGATTCATACATTATTATACATTAGGTCAAGTATGTAATGTCCCCAAATAAATAGCATAAAATAATCCTGATGTAATCCTTTTCAGTTAAATAATCATGAAACTCCAGTCATTACTATATTATTCAAATCTCTATAATTGTATTTGATATATAAGAGATTTACATAAGAAGTCCATATGTAATTACATATTTAAACTTCTCTTGGGTATAAATCTATAGCATGTGCGACAGATAATATAATCAAAAGCAATAAACACAAAATAAAGGCCCATGGGCCACACGTTCCAAGGCTTTAGTTTGGTTACAATTAAATGGTTTGTGAACCGATACAAATAAGCCCTTGGCTTGTCAAAAACATAACAAATAAGCAAAGAGCCTTGCGCTCTCACAAACATCCACTTGCCTTCATTGAGGCAGAATCACCACATCCAATCCTGCACAAATCCACTAGGGGTGAGTACAAAACCCAATAGGAAGATCTTAACAAAGTATATATATTTTAAGCAGTTTTATAATATGGATGCAACACCATGTCATGCTCCAAAAACCAAGAGTTTTATCCTTTCAAAATCACATGCAATGCTCTTTTTGAAAACACATTATCTCAATGAGTTCAAAACACAAATATGGGGCAGTAAATATGACTCAGGTAATTCCTAAGTTAGTGTCTGCAAGTAGGCATATCAAGCACTATCAATTGCCACTTTACCGACTCCTAACCGGAAGGCACGTGACACCTGCTCTGCACGTGTTTTCGGTCTTTCACTATGGATACTCAGGCTAACTTACTTCTCAAACTACACCTTCTATCTAGTCTTACCCAACATATTTACCCCAAAACATTTTAGGTTCAAAGGTTATCTTAAAACCATAACTTGATTTTCCAAAATCAAAGCTTTAATAAAACATTATTGAAAAGCTATGCAATGAATGATGATGGAATGAAAATTTAATATATATTCTCAATAAGCAATTCCCAAAAGTCACAACATTCTCTCAATGTTAACACAATGTTCAACATTTTAAAGAAATTTACTATAATTACCGATGTTTCTCAAATATCATCCAACAATGTATATATGACATATGACAATATTCCATATTCACAATCAGTATCAAATTTTCATAATCCAAGCATATTTCAATCATGCTATCAAGGGTAACTTTTCACCAACATAACCCATCCAATTCATGGGTGCCTCAACAATACATCACTTATAAAAGTTTATCATTTTTCTTAATGAAAATCCCAACATTTACATGAATTTTTCACAAGATCAACTTTCCTCCAAATTTTCAAAATCTAGGGTTTTTCCCAAATACAATTTTCTCTCATTTTCAAAAGATGTTTTCCTCGATGGACTTCCAAGAGTCTCATAAGTTCATAAAACCTATCAATTTGAGTAAGATCAAGAGAGGAATCACTTTTTCAAACAATTTCAAAACTCCACACTTCAAATCTCCAAACTTCCAACACAATAATCATCCCAAAATAGACCAAGACATGCTAAAATCATATATATAATTCTAAGAAACTCTCTACCTCACATTTAGAGAAGAAAGCCGGAAAAACTCTAAGATTTCGTCAGTTTTGAAAGTTGATCTCCACCGCACAAGATGTAGCCCTTGAAAAGCTCTCCAAAATTGATGAATGAAGAAATCTTGAAAACAATTCATCTTCTTGATTAACAAATGCAACCATTCTCGCTATTTATGCACAACCTCAATACTCTAACTAACTGATAACGAACTAACAAACTCATTTAACAGATTTAGTTACAATGGAAATATTATCCTACACCAGCAGTGCATACTCTATGATATTGCTGCATTGATTGAATCCTTAGATACATCCAATATGATTGCCTTATTAGCCCCACTTAAGATCAAGGGTGCAGGAGCAACCTTGAGATTGGAAGTAAGAAAAGAAAAGTGAGTAGTGGATAAGCATTTGGTAAAAATGTCTGCAAGTTGGTCTGAGGTATAAACACATCGGAGAAGCAATTTGAGAGCTGCAAGCTTCTCTTGCACAAAATGACAGTTTGCCTTAATGTGTTTGGACCAGCTATGAAAAATAGGGTTAGCGGCTAAAGAGGGAGCAGACTGATTATCACACCAAACAACTGGAAGAGAAGATTAAGGAATAGAGAACTCCTAAAAAAGCATTTGAAGCCAGGTTAATTCAGCAATGGTGTGGGAAAGAGACCTGTATTCAACTTCAATGGAGAACTTGGAGACAGTGGGTTGCTTCTTTGAAGACCAAGAGATGAGATTGGCACCTAAAAAGATACAATAACTAGAGGAGGTGGACCGTCTATCGGAGGGATTCCTATCCCAATTAGCAAGACATGCAACTGAGAAGAACTGAGGGAGAAAACCAGGCCATAAGACAGAGTGCCCTTAAGATATCGCAAAATTCTTTTAACTGCAACAAAATAACCAACAGTAAGGGAGTGCATGAACTGGCAAGTGCAGCTTGGCTTTCCACGCTCCTTTCGGAAGGCGAATAGCCTTACAGTTCGGACTCCACTTTTGGTTTTGAATCTGATTTCACAAGTGTAATGTGAAATAGTGAAAATAAAAAAAGAGTCCAAATCCGGCAATTCTTTTTGGAAAATCGATATTTGAATCAAATGCCAAAAATGGACTGCTTTGCCAGATTACAAAGTCGCCACCTAAATATTTTTGGAAAATTTAAGAAACCCGAGACTCATGCCAAAGGCCATTAGTCCGTCATCACCAAAGTGTCTCGGCTCGGGAACTTAAGTACGAGAGGGAAAGGTCATGAATTGAGCACCTCACTCGCCCGATCAAAGATCGGCCTCTACTAATCATGATGTGTTTCTTATTTATATTATATGCTCTTGTTTTGATTTTATTAGCTATTCTTTACTATGTGACTCACATACAAATATTGACTAGTTTGCAAGAATTGGAACATTTGATCTCACGTTTTGTTTTTGAAATTGTTTTGTGAATTTGCCACTTGAAAATGTGGGCTAAAATGGACATTTAAACAAATCATCCCAGTTCAAGCATCTAGCCTTCATCCACAAGCATTCAAGCATTCAATCATTTAAGCACTTAGCCTCATGTAAGTATGCTTTGACATGGCAACACAAACATCCGATGCAAGATGCTAAAACGATAAAAGCTCATCTAGTACTCCAAGCCAAACAACAACAAGCTAATTAGAAAACATGCATGTCCTTAATCGATGCCCCATGATTAATGTAATACATGCGATATGCAACTAATAGGCTTGGCTACTAATTTATGACATGTGAATCAATTTGCTAACATGCGGTCTAAACACGTATTCAAACATTTATTTAAATGACAATGCAAGTTTGAATGATGAACCGAGCCTCGGTGCATACAATACAAGTGGATGCAAGGCATGAGAGATGCGAACAAAATGTGATGCTCTAATCTAACCAACATAAGCAGGTAAATAAAAGGGAGAAAGACGTGGGGTTGGAAGACATACACTTTATTACAACATTTGTACCCTCAAGCAGAAGGGTGCGAATCAATGTCTGAAAGTCCAAATTAAACTAACTATTACAAAACAGAATGAATGAATAAAATAGGCTAAGCTAATTAACTAGCTAATTAGGCTATCTATGCTATTACAACGAATAACCAAGATTATTACAACAATTACAAATAGATAATAATGAATAATTACAATACTTAATAATTAACGAAACTAATTACAATAAACAACATTAAATTAATTAATTATAATAATCATAATATAAGTGAAGATACGCGAGAATTGCATGCATGCACATGTACGGTGCTCAAGAACAGCTTTGTTTGTCCCAAGCTTCCCTTGTTTCACCTCAACCACTTCCTTCTGTTTTCTGCAAAAATACACTGCTGACCAAATTTTAAGGGTCGGTCGGCCCTCAATGAAGCCCGACTGGGCATAGAGAAGGCCGGCTGTGCCTCAGTTTTGTGTTCTGAAGTGAAAACAGTGTAGACAGAGTTGTTCAAGCTCTGTTTGACCCTTTCTTCTTTCTTTGTCATGGAAAAGCCTCGACAGAAGGTTGAAATTGATTCTAAGGCCATCAATTAGCAAATTGATTACTTAATGATTTCGGATACAATCTTGGGACAAAAATCAATGAAATACAATGGACATGACCACCCATCCCTCTTATCATGGAATGATCAAAGAGGGTGGTAGAAATGCTTCAAGAATCATCAAAACGCCATGAATTAGTGCATGATCACTCTTGACTCGATAAACTTGGCATAATGTCTGGCCAAGTCTAAGCAATTTAAGCCATTTTCTTTATGTGCGTTGATCCAATTTTAAACCAATTTGTTTAGTCATTTCCATTCTTTAGTTCATTTGTCCATGGTGATTAAGTCCTCTAAAAGGAGAGAAGCATCAAATGGGAAGTAATTCTTAACAGAAAGAGAGATTACACCGTTGACAATGAATCTCTGTAGAGATTAAGCCATTAAGTGCAAAACTCTAGTTCATGTATTGAATAACCATCAACCATTTGAAACAACTCTCAAATGAAAAAAAAAAAATGAGTGGCAAGTTGATTATTATAATGAGGTTATTAAACATGGAAATGAGTTGAAGAAAAGCTAGAACAACATGCAACAAGCTATACAAGTAAACTTATGAGACAACAAATGAACTAATCAAAGCTTGAGAAAATTAAATAGAATGAGACAGCCCTAAAATAGTCTAAAATAAGCCTAAAATAGTGGCTAAAAATGTAAGAAAAGAGCTCAAAAGCTAAGCAAAAACAAAGACACTAAAGCTATGTAAGCAAAAGAACAAGGAGGGATGGCCAACCCCTCCAATTTCAAGACTTCAAATCATGTTTTTGGCCTCAGTTCAACTTTGAAAATCAGTTCAAAAAACCAAAGAAAAAGAGTGTAAAGGAGCTAAGGGTTGAGCTACAAAAATAGGTGCAAGTAAGGGTTTTAACCTTACCACCTTTGGTAGCTTATCCAAACCCAAGTTCCAACTCTTAGAATAGGTGTAAAACAGTCCAAGGACACAAGAAATAAGTAGAAATGAAGAAATCAAAAGCAAGAACAAAGTTTACAAGCTTATACCTCTCAAAAGGGAGTTAGCTTTGGTTGATGATTAAACTCACTCTTGACACACTACACACTCTCAAGCTTGAATTATGCTTCTCAAAGGTCAAACAAGACTCTAAGATGATGAGTCAAGATTGTGTATGGTGTATATAGGTGATACAATGAAGATAGGTCAACTTAAAGGTAGCTTGCAATGGAAGAAGGAGGAAGATGAGCTCTCTCAATGTATATAGGCTCTTTTTAAATTGTCTAACCCCCAAAACAAAAGTATATGGTCGTATTTATAATTTGAGCACAAAAGGTGATAAATATCTTCAAAAATGGATAGTTGGTGGGCTCCTGCCCAATATAGTGTTTCTCGCCACCAAGGCCTAGTCGGCCATTCATAGCCATGGCCGGCCTTCATTGAGGCACGGCCGAGCATGCATACCCTCCTCTGTTTTTTGGTTCAAACTCAACTCAGGGTGGCAAAAGGTCCAAAAATGAGACTCAGAGATTCAAACAAGATAAATGTTGACGATTTGAGGTCATTTTAAGAGCCTGACTGAATCCGAATCGCTGTGAATTCAAAACACACAATTCAACTTTCATCATCGAGTGTATCAAACCAAGCGTCTAAGTCTTGCGGGTAGTCAAAATGGGGTGTCTACAGCAAGCTTGATTAACAGCAAATGAAAGCTCTGGTCTGGTGATAGTAAGGTATTGAAGAGCACCCAAAATTCTTATATACAAAAAGGGTTGAGAATAAGGCAAAGAAATAGAGGCAGCCACAGATGGTTTGCAAGAAACTGGTGTAGCACAAGGTTTGCAGTCACCATGCCTTCTTTGACATGCAAATCAAAGGCATACTTGTATTAATTAAGAAAGAAACCACTAGAATGAGGCTAAACAGAGATGCCAAGAAAATAGGAAAGAGTACCTAGCTCCTTCATAGAAAAAGAAAGATGTATATGAGATAAAAGAGTTTGGATAAAAGTTTCATTGGTACCAGTAAGGAGAATATCATCACCATAGATGAGAAGATAGGTAAGAGAAGAAGAAGTCTTGTGAACAAACAAAGAAGTATCACATTTGCTGTTGATAAACCCTTGAGAAAAAAGAAAATAAGAGAATGTAGAATACCAAGCTCTAGGAGCCTATTTAAGGCCATAGAGGGCTTTATGAAGTTTACAAACAAGAGAAGGATTAGAATGATCAATAAACCCAGGAGGTTGTTCCATATATATTTCCCCTTCAAGTTTGCCATGCAAAAAGGCATTGGAAATGTCGAATTGCTTAATAGGCCAACGATGATGCAAGGCCAAACAAAGTAAAATTCTGATGGTGGGTTACTTGGCAACATGACTAAAGGTATGCTGAAAATCCATACCAAACTTTAGCTACAAGTCTGGCTTTGTGTCGAGCTACAGATCCATCTGAATTTCTTTTAATCTTGAACACCCACTTACAACCAATAGCTTGTTTGGAGGATGGAAGAGGAACCAAAAACCAAGTGCCTTGGTGCTAAAGAGCACTATACTCATCCATCATAGCACGAAACCAAATAGGAGAAACAAGAGCAGCCTTGTTAGAAAGGGGTCAGTAGAGCCATCAGAAGTAATAGGAAAAGAAAACTGAGCAGTCATGGCATGAGCCCTGGTTTTAGACTTGGTTTGCATAGAGTAGGTATTTGGTGGAAAATGAGGAAGGGGAATATCAATACAAATAGATGTAATATCAATACAAATAGATGTAATGGAAATAGAATGAGGAAAAGAAGACTGGACTGGAGCAGATGGGACCATTGGAATGAGAAGAGGAAATAAAGGCTGAGTTGGGACAGAAAGAAAAATCTGAGTTGAAGCAGAGGAAAAAGAGAGAGAATAGGCTAAAACTGTGATGATAGAGCAGATGGATTGGACCAAAAAAAAGTCTGCAAGTCTGATAAGATAGAAAGAGCAGCAGAAGAAGAAGCAAAGGGAAAGACAGTCTCTTCAAATCTGACATGCCTAGAAAGGAGAATAGCACCTGTGAGAGGATTTAAGCACCTATAACCCTTGATAGTAGGATGATAGCCAAGAAAGACATGAGGAGTAGATCGAGGAGCTAATTTGTGAGAAGAATATTGTCTAAGCCATGGATAACAAAGAAATCCAAAGACCTTGAGGAAAGAATAGTCAGGTGGCTTATGGAAAAGCTTTTCAAAAGGAGAACAATTATCAATAGCAACACTAGGAAGCCTATTAATTAAAAAGGTGGCAGCCACAACATCAAACTAGTAAGTAAGAGGTAAAGCAGACTGGGTGAGAAGGGCAATGGCAGTTTCAGTAATGTGAAGATGTTTTCTCTCTGCAACACCATTTTCAAGTGCAGTATGGGGACAAGAAGACTGATGTAAAATGCCATAGTGCTTGAGAAAATGAAGCATAGAATGATTATGAAACTTCCCTCCTCCATCAGATCTCAACACTTTGAGAGGAAAGCCAAATTGTTTTTCTACAAACACTTCGAATTTAATAAATTTAGCATAAACTTCACTTTTATAAACCATAGGATAAATCCAAGTAAAGCAACTAAAATAATCAACAAGCACAGCATAATATCTATAATTAGAAGTAGAACAAGTAAAGGGGCCCCAAATATCAGTGTGGATAAGAGCTAATGGTTGGTCAACAGTAGAATTAGAGAGTTTACATGGAAATTGATGAGATTTAGACATAGCACAATCAACACAAGAAAGGGAAGTTTTATTAGAAGACATTGTCAAATGCTTCTGTAATAGCTAAAACTTGCAAACAGATGGATGCCCCAATCTTTGTGCCATATGTGTGACACCCTGAACGTTTAATTAAATACCACATAAATATTTATAGTTATATAATTGTGGGTGTATATGATAACATATTATTAAATAATTAATAATAAATACAAAATCTGATTTAGCACTGGGTTATATGGGATTAATTAGGGATTTTTATTTAGGGCCAAATTAACAGAAATATGAAATTCTAATACTAGTTAGGTCAAATTAAAATTAAAGATAGTAAATAAATAATAATATGGAATAACAATAGTAATCTGTAAAGTAAATATAAAATAAAATAATTAATTTTATGATACTACATGATAAGATGTAATTTAATTTATATTAGGAACATTGAAACACTTAACACCAAAACAAATAAATAAATGAATAAAAGAAAAAAAAAAGTTTGGCCCAGCAATGTTTTATAGAATTTGGCCCAAGCAGGAAAAAACAAAAGGGGCCTAAGCATGTATATTAAGAAGATAATACTTATCCATAAAGATTTAAATCTCATACTAAATCTTCAATTAAGAGCTCAAATCTTCTAGCCTCATGATGACTCCATAAGAAAGAGGCTACGTGTCCTTCATCTCTGGGCTCAGTAAGCAGTATATAAAGGGATTAGGGGGTTGTGATTCAGAGAAGAAAAAAAAAACGAAATAAAAAAATGGGGGAAGAGTGGGAAACCGAGAGAAATATATAAGTAAGGAAAGGAAGTTCTGCTAGTAAAGTAAAGGCTAGGGGTTATACTTAAGGTGAGTTATGTTATACCTTGATTTACCATTATATGTTTTACGAATGTTTTGAGTTACCATAACTTATTTTATACAAGCTATATTTTAAGTTATATAAATAAAAGCTATGTTTTATAAATATTTTAGTTACGTGTGTTACTTTCTAAACTCTATTTACTTAAAAGGAAACCCATGGATATGTTTGTTTAAATTTTAAAATATATTTGACTATAACCTTATAAACAATTATGTTTTGTAAATATCACCATGAGAGTCTCACGCCTTAGGGAACTTAAATAACCACTGGCCTCTGTTTGACCACTTTATGGTCCTCTGTTTGTCGTGGATCCATTGACCTCTGTTCTGACTGTCACTTTTGTGACCTCTGTTCTATTTTGTTTTATACCGTGGTTATGATTATTAATTTACATGATTTCTGTATCTTGCCACTTTAAATAAATTGTCATTTTAAATTAAATTATGCAAATATTTTAGCCTACTCATTATCCATGGTTATTTTATTCCCTACACTCTTGGCATAATATTTCTCACTCTGCTATGTGCTTATAGCTGTTACCCTTTCAGGTGACGAGATATAGGGAAAACCCATAACCCCACAAAATGGAACCTGCTCATGGACTATTGTTGAACCACTATTTTATCTTTCTTTTTTTATTTTTGCTTCCTTTTGTTTCTATTCAGGGCTGGTCACTGAATAAGAAAATAATGAGAGCCCTAGAAATGTATTTCCTCTTTCTTAAATAGTAGCATAAAGTAAAATTTCTGTTTAATTCTTTTCTTTTCTTTTCGCTTGCGCAACTTAATTTGCTTCGAGTAAGAATAAGTTAGTAAGTCACAATTTCAACTCTAAGCCCCTAGGGTTGGGTCGTGCCAAAGGTGGTATTAAAGCAACGGTTCAAAAAAAAAAAGAGTTATAAGTAAATCTATAACTAAAACCATATAGCTAGAAAATATATATATATATATGGTAAAATCGAAATAAAATAAAATAAAATAATAATAAATATTTACATGTGACGTTAGTTTTCCTGTGTAAAATCTCACGTTTATTCTAGTGTTGCAGGATGTAAGAGATTTACCTTGATGATGCTTTCTGGAATGACCTCCAGGCCATCAACTTAGATGAAATTTTAGCCGAACACCCTGCCCCCGCCCCAGCCTCACTTGAGGGTTGGGGAGATTCTGAGGAAATAGTCAGGGAATTACACCCAGGTCTTGGCCGGTTGATGGCTCGGCCAATTTATATCCAGGTTGACCCTACTGATGTCCCACACTTATTATGGAGGCACAGCCTTGTCCATACACGCAGACGTTTTCTTGGATCATCTCGCGTCCTTGGCGTCGCCCTGGGTCATGACCGCCCGTATTATATTATAGGCCCTCTACCCACAGAGCTTGCAGCCAGAAGGGGGAACGTGTACCCCGAGGATTACATTTTAACCACAGTCCCAAATCCACTAGAGATCATTAATATGCAAAATGTTGACTTCGAAAATGACCTGTCATATATTGAGACACTTGTTTGGATTGTTGACCAGGCATTTGTGGGTCATATACGGTCTATCCCTATTTTCACGGTCCAGGTAGCATGGGTGTGTTTTGGTGTAATCCAGTTGGGGTGGGAGTTTGAGCTTTTTATGCAGCACTATTTCTCCTGGTTTTTCGGCCTATCTGACCCACCACTCTAGATCTGGCTAGTGGAAAATCTTTTGTATGCTGATCTTGATATGTTCTAATCCCCTTTTTGTGGACTTTTGTTTTTGTTTACCACAGGGATGGGACACCAACAGATTCTGACTAATGTAATATGAATTGTGAAATAAATAAATAAATAAATAAATAAAAACATGTGTAATGTTGGCAGTTTATATAAATATAAAGGATACTACATGTTGAGCTATATATATATATGCTGCATTGAAAATATAATGCCTCGTTTATTACTTGTAGAATGGCTAATGGTAATGGAAGTGAGTCATTAGTTAGTGGCACGGAATCGATGGAAAGAGCAGTTGCTAGTTTTCTACAAGCCTTGCAAGCTAACATCAACAATAGGACACCGGGACTGCAAGAAGGGTCTGAAACCCACCACATTTACCGGCGGCCCAGACCCATTGGTAGCAGATGCTTGGGTTAAAGACATGGAAAAGATTTTTCGTGCCCTACCTTGCACCGAGAGACAAAAGGTAACTTTCGCCATTTTCACTTTCAAAGACAATGCGCAGGAATGGTGGCTTCTCACTCTGGCCAAATAAGAAATTACTACTTGGGCAAGATTCTCGGAAGTATTCTACGAAAAATACTTTCCAGATTCGTTGCGGGAACAGAAGGCGTCCGAATTCATACATCTGAAGCAAGGAACTATGACGGTGGCCGAATATGAGAGCAAGTTCACACAACTCGCTTGGTTTGCAACATACGTTATCCCCACCGAAACTCAAAAAGCAAGAAAATTTGAAGCAGGATTGGATGCTGGAATTAAAGACAAGCTTGAAGTCTTGAAATTGCCAACCTATGCAGAAGTGGTGGACCGGGCATACATAGCAGAAAAAGGAATTAAAGCCTCACGTTCCGGAGAACCAAACTACAAGAAGCGATTCTGGGAAAGGGATAACAGAAGACCCGGTGTTGCACCTCATAAAAAGGTAAACATGGGCACAACCAGCTTAGGCCACCAAGGCCCGACTAACCCCCGAGGTGGCGCTATTTCAAATTACCCCACTTGTGGGAAGACTCATTGGGGACAATGCCATCGAAACATGGGAGCATGTTTTAGATGCGGACAGTTTGGCCACTTGCTAATGGATTGTCCAAAGATGGTTAACCCTACAGTCATCCCCTCTGGCCCAGTCAGGAGACCCGCAGGACCTGGAGGAGAAAAGAAGGATCAAAACCGCCAAGGTCGGGCTTTCGCCTTGGTACCTGGAAAATCGGAAGTTACTGAAAATGTTGTGCCAGGTACACTTTATGTCTGTGGTCTTTTAGCTCATGTTCTTATTGACTCTGGGTCAACTCATTCTTTTGTTGCACCACACTTTGCTGCCAAATTGACATCAACACCCGAACCATTAGGATATACATTGTCAGTGTCTTTTCCTTCTGGTAAGTCTGCCTGTAGTAATGATGTGTACAGATCTTGTATTGTATTCCTAAAAGGCAAAACCTTATATGTAGACTTGATTCCCCTCTGCATTGAAAACTTTGATGTAATCTTAGGTATGGATTGGCTGGCTGCCAATCACACCTCTATCGATTGTAAAGCCAAAAAGGTCTCCCTCAAGTTACCAAACCAACCCGAAATTGTCTTTGATGGGGCTGAAGTTTCTAACCCTTCTTGTATCATATCCTCCATGGCGGCCCAACGACTTCTAAGAAAGGGTTGTGGTAGTTATATTTGTTATGTGATTGATACACAAAAAGAGGCCCTTACCGTTGATGCAATTCCTGTAATTCGAGAATTCCCGGATGTCTTTCTTGAAGATCTACCCGGTATTCCAGTTGATCAGGAGATTGAATTCACCATTGAAACCCAACCTGGCACGTAGCCTATATCAAAAACTCCTTATCACATGTCGATGACAGAATTGAAAGAGCTGAAGACTCAACTCCAGGAACTCTTGGACAAAGGTTTTATTCGGTCTAGTACCTCACCCTGGGGAGCTCTAGTATTGTTCGTGAAGAAAAAGGATGGCACAATGAGATTATGTATCGATTACCGGGAGCTGAATAAGGTTACTATCAAGAATCGATACCCTCTGCCGTGAATCGATAACTTGTTCAATCAACTTCAAGACGCGCAAGTATTCTCCAAAATTGACTTACGTTCTGGCTACCATCAGCTAAAGGTTAAAACAGAAAGCATTGAAAAGACGGCCTTCAGAACCCGTTACAGGCATTACAAATTTCTCGTCATGCCTTTTGGCGTCACAAATGCCCCAGCAGCCTTCATGGAACTCATGAACAGAGTATTCAAACCCTATCTTGATGAGTTCGTCATCATTTTCATTGACGACATCCTCATATACTCCAAGTCACAAGAAACTCATGAGCAGCACTTGCGAATGGTTTTACAAACACTACATGATCATAAACTCTATGCCAAGTTGAAGAAATGCGAATTCTTGATCACTAGTGTACACTTTCTCGGTCACGTCATTAACAAAGACGGCATCTCGGTTGACTCCCAAAAAGTTGCAGCAATCGTGGACTGGCCACGACCTACTAATGTGTCGGAAATCCAAAGTTTCTTGGGTCTAGCTGGCTATTATCGACGCTTCGTGCAAGATTTCTCAAAGATAGCATCGCCCTTGACCCAGCTAACTCAGAAGAATACACCCTTTGAATGGACTGATAAACAGGAGCGTTGATTTCAAGAATTAAAAGGTTGACTTGTGTCAGCCCCTATACTAGCACTCCCTACCGGAGCAGATGGGTTCGTAGTTTATAGTGATGCCTCATACAAAGGGTTGGGTTGCGTTCTCATGCAAAACGGAAAAGTCATTGCTTATGCGTCACGACAATTGAAGACTCACGAGAAGAACTACCCGACTTACTATTTGGAATTGGCGGCGGTGATCTTTGCTCTCAAAATCTGGCGTCATTATCTCTATGGTACAACCTGTGAAATTTATACTGACCACAAGAGTCTAAAATATCTATTCACACAGAAGGAACTGAATATGAGGCAACGACGGTGGTTGGAATTTATGAAAGACTATGATATAGAAATCCATCACCATCCAGGCAAAGCTAACGTGGTAGCAGACGCACTGAGTCGAAAGTCAACAAGAAGCTTGGCATGCACCCTCGTTTCTCGCAAGGTCAATGGGTTACTCACCAACGTAACCGTGGAGCCTACATTGATTGAAGAAATTAAAGCGCGCCAATGGGAAGATAAACTTTTGAAGAAAAAGTATGAGGAACAAGGAAACACGCCTGATCCTGATTTCATTATAAGCTATGGGATACTGAAATTTCGGAATCGAATTTGCGTACCTGACATCCTAGAACTCAAGAAGAAAATACTGGAGGAAGCTCATAACTCGAGAGTTGCAGTCCACCCTAGCAACACAAAGATATACCATGATCTGAAGGAATACTACTGGTGGACCGGAATGAAAAGAGATATAGCAAGCCATGTTTCCAAATGTCTGCATTGTCAGCGTGTTAAAGCAGAACATCAGAGACTTGTAGGACTGCTGCAACCACTCCCTATTCCTGAATGGAAATGGGAACACATTACTATGGACTTCGTGGTCGGACTACCACAGTCATTTTCGAAGAATGATGCAGTATGGGTTATAGTAGACCGATTGACAAAGTCAGCACATTTTCTACCAATCAAAATCATGTACCCTCTGAATAAGTTTGCCACTTTATATATCAAGGAGATTATACGGTTGCATGGTATCCCAGTTTCGATCGTGTCTGACCGAGACCTTCGTTTCATGTCTCACTTCTGAAATAAATTGCAAGAAGTTTTGGGAACTACACTAAAGTTCAGCACGGCCTATCATCCACAAACCGATGGGCAATCCGAAAGAACAATCCAAACGTTGGAAGACATGTTACGTGTATGCGTGTTGGACCTCAAAGGTAACTGGGATGAGCACCTACTGTAGACATCCCATTTTTTGACCATCCTCAAGACTTGGAGGTCACCATTTGAACGTGTTTGGTTTTGCACCAAATGCTTGTGCTTTATATAAGGCCTCCTCCTTCTCCATTGTTGGGGTTAGAACAAAAAGCTTATATATATACATCTCTCTCCATATATATATCTCTCTCTCATCCTTTGTGTGTGTTGTGTTTTGACCTTGGTTTTGCACTAATACACACACCATTACACCATATTTCGACCTTGAGAGGCATTGAGGGTTTGTTTTTGAGTTTTCATCAAGGGTTCTTCAAGGGTAATCTTTTCACTTTAGATTCCCCAATCTTGCACTAGATTTTTGTCTATCTTGCATACTGATTTAAGCTTTGTGTATAACTGAAAAAATTCTTATATTTGCATGCTTGAGATACTTCATTAAGGTTATTTTGGTGTTCTTAGGCCTTATTTGGCCCTTTACACCCTCCTTTGTCTCTCTTTTGTCCTTGTTTTTGGCTCATAAGGCATGATTAGTTGTTCTTGGCTTCATTGAGGTTTTTGAGTGTTGTTGGGTCATATTATGCCTCTATTTTGGATTAATGGTCCCTTGCATTTTTAATATACTTGCTTTGTAGTCCCTTATTTGGCCTTATGCCTTCATATTTTTGCCTAGTTAAGTTTGTAGTCCTATTTTGTTTTAACCATCTTTGCCATGCTTGGTATAGTCTCTTTGCATTTGGACTTGTGGGTCTTGAGTGTGTAAGTTATAAGCATGCTTTAGTTAGATTGTTTAATCCATGCTTGTATGCTTACATTCATCATCACTTTCATGCCTTGAAGGGTTGTTCTTTTGTGCCTTGGAAAGGGTCATAATGCATGCCTTGTGTTTAAGTCATTTTTTTGGTTGATTAGTCCATGCCATGAGTGGTTGGGGTGGGTGTTAAGTAATGCTCCTATTTGTAGCCTTGAATGCCTTTCATTTTGCATCTATTCTCTAGCATGCTTGGCCTCATCATTAGAAATTAACATGAGTGTTTAGTACCCATGCTTACCACCTTTGAGTGTCCTTTAGAGTAGCCTTCCATGCTTGGGTTTTTGGCTCATTAGTGTGCTTGATTGCTTGGGCATTTGTCCACCATTTTTTACATGTTTGTTATATGTTTATTGCATATTTGGCTCATTATGTGTTACCACATGCTAGTCCCATATGTTTACTACATTGCATGTTGCATGCGTTAGTACATTGTACATTAGCATGTTTTAGTTTGCATTGCATTTGGCATGCCTTGCTTACTTAGCTTCATGTTGCATCTTCGAACCAAGTTGGTGTATATGCATTGCATTGTTTGGTTTGGGGTGTCAAGCCAAACTCCTTTGATCTCAACATGATAAGGTGTTGGCATTCATCTCCTCTTTGTTGCATGCATCTTTACATTGAATGGCAAACTTGGCCTCTTAGGCCATCATGCATAATTGATGGCTGAGTCCATTGCATGATGAAATTCATTTTAATTATGTATTTAATTTGTTAATTAAATAGAATATTTAACTAAGTAGTTAATTATTTATTTGGTTGTGTAATATTTATTATGTTTTCCAACCCCTTTCTTCCCTTTTATTTACTAGCTTTTGATGGTTAGTATTAGGACATGTTTAATTTAGCATACCTTATGATTTCAATTCCAAATTGAATATGTGTTAATTTCACATGCCATGTTGCATCCTTGCATGTGTTGCATTAGCCATTTTAAACATGAACTAGGATCATGCATTGATTACTAATTAGTTTCTTTTGGCTTGGAGTATTAGGTGAGCTTTTTATGCTTTAGCATAGTGTTGCCATGATAGCATAATTACCATGAGGCATGTGATATAATTGCTTGAATGCTGTGGATGGAGGTTGAATTACCTAAATTGGAATAATGCATCAAAAGTAGCAAACCATTTTTCAAAAACACACATGAAATGTTTTGTTCCAATTTAGGCGATTTGGTCTATACTTGTTATAACATAGTAATTCTAGGCTAATAAAAGAACACATAATATTTTCAAAATAAGATATCAATAAAACATATTACACCTACCTTTGGTGGAATTCGCCTATAACAACAGCAATCAGGCAAGCATTGGAATGGCGCCGTACGAAGCCCTGTATGGAAGGAGATGTCGATCGCCTCTGTGCTGGACAGAGGTCGGGGACAGGAAATTGTCAGGCCCCGAAATCGTGCAAGTCACAAGTGAGAAAATCCAACTCATCCAACAGCGGATTCGCACTGCTCAGAGCTGCCAGAAAACTTATGCGGATACTCGGAGACGAGACTTGGAATTTCTAGTAGGGGATCATGTGTTTCTCAAAATCTCACCAACAAGAGGAATGATCCGATTCGGAAAGCGCGGAAAGCTAAACCCACGTTACATCGGGCCGTTCGAGATACTGGAAAGAATTGGTCCTGTAGCCTATCGCCTTGCACTACCTCTTGAGCTATCTAATATCCACAACGTGTTTCACGTTTCAATGCTCTGACGGTACCTCAAAGATCCAGGACATGTCATCGACTATGAGAACTTGGAAGTTCGAGAAGATCTCTCTTACGAAGAACAACCAGTGCAGATTCTTGATCGTCGTAATCAAGTTCTCCAAAACAAGACCATACCGCTGGTAAAGGTCTTATGGCAAAATCATCACACCGAAGAAGCTACGTGGGAAAAAGAAAGTCAAATGCAAGTCAAATACCCACACCTCTTCGAAAGTTAAGGTACGTCAAGTTTGGGGACAAACTCCTATTTAGGAGGGGAGAAATGTGACACCCTAAACGTTTAATTAAATACCACTTAAAGATTTATAGTTATATAATTGTGGGTATATGTGATAACATATTATTAAATAATTAATAATAAATACAAAATCTAATTTAGCACTGGGTTATATGGGATTAATTAGGGATTTTTATTTGGGGCCAAATTAACAGAAATATGAAATTCTAATACTAGTTAGGTCAAATTAAAATTAAAGATAGTAAATAAATAATAATATGGAATAACAATAGTAATCTGTAAAGTAAAAATAAAATAAAATAATTAATTTTATGATACTACATGATAAGATGTAATTTAATTTATATTAGGAACATTGAAACACTTAACACCAAAACAAATAAATAAATGAATAAAAGAAAAAAAAAAGTTTGGCCCAGCAATGTTTTATAGAATTTGGCCCAAGCAGGAAAAAAATAAAAGGGGCCCAAGCATGTATATTAAGAAGATAATACTTATCCATAAAGATTTAAATCTCATACTAAATCTTCAATTAAGAGCTCAAATCTTCTAGCCTCATGATGACTCCATAAGAGAGAGGCTACGTGTCCTTCATCTCTGGGCTCAGTAAGTAGTATATAAAGGGATTAAGGGGTTGTGATTCAGAGAAGAAAAAAAAAAGAAAGAAAAAAAGGGGGAAGAGTGGGAAACCAAGAGAAATACATAAGTAAGGAAAGGAAGTTCTGCTAGTAAAGTAAAGGCTAGGGGTTATACTTAAGGTGAGTTATGTTATACCTTGATTTACTATTATATGTTTTACGAATGTTTTGAGTTACCATAACTTATTTTATACAAGCTATATTTTAAGTTATATAAATAAAAGTTATGTTTTATAAATATTTTAGTTACGTGGGTTACTTTCTAAACTCTATTTACTTAAAAGGAAACCTATGGATATGTTTGTTTAAATTTTAAAATATATTTGACTATAACCTTATAAACAATTATGTTTTAAAAATATCACCACGGGAGTCCTACGCCTTGGGGGACTTAAATAACCACTAGCCTCTATTTAACCACTTTGTGATCATCTGTGTTGTCGTGGATCCATTGACCTCTGTTATGACTGTCATTTTTGTGACCTCTGTTCTGTTTTGTTTTATACCGTGGTTATAATTATTAATTTACATGATTTCTGTATCCTACCACTTTAAATAAATTGTCATTTTAACTTAAATTATGCAAATATTTTAGCCTACTCATTATCCGTGGTTATTTTATTTCCTACACTCTTGGCATAATATTTCTCACTCTGCTATGTGCTTATAGCTGTTACCCTTTCAGGTGACGAGATGTAGAGGAAACTCATAACCCCACAAAATGGAACCTGCTCATGGACTATTGTTGAACCACTATTTCATCTTTCTTTTTTTTATATTTTTGCTTCCTTTTGTTTCTATTCGAGGCTGGTCACTGAATAAGAAAATAATGAAAGCCTTAGAAATGTATTTCCTCTTTCTTAAATAGTAGCATAAAGTAAAATTTCTGTTTAATTCTTTTCTTTTATTTTCGCTTGCGCAACTTAATTTGCTTCGAGTAAGAATAAGTTAGTAAGTCACAATTCCAACTCTAAGCTCCTCGGGTTGGGTCGTGCCAATATGTCAGCAGAAGCAAAAGCAGAAGAAGAAATAGTAGAACTATGTAAAGCATGGGGTAAACCATGATGTGAAGTAGGAGATGAGTGAATAGGAAAATGATACAAGCCATTAACATGATATCCTTTAAGTATAATGGCCTTGAAACAATTGTCCCAAATAAAAAAAGAAGATTTATCAAAAATGATAGAACAATTGTTATCTCGAGCTAGTTGTTGCACAGACACAAGGTTAGAAGAAATAGAAGGCACATGTAACACTTTATTTAATCGAAAAGAATGGTAAGGAGTAGGAAGAATACCTTGACTAGTGTAAAGAATAGGAAGAGAAGAGCTATTACCAATGGTGACTTGGTTAGAACCAGAGTATGGTTGATAGGAGGTCAAATGATGCAGATCTTGAGTAATGTGATTTGATTCAACAGAGTCAAGGAACCAAGGAGTAGAACCAAAATGAGCAGTATTACCAGAAGTAGAGGCAACAAAGGCCTGAGAGGCACGTCGTGTAGATGAAAATAGAGTGAAAGATGATTATGGTGAAGAGTGTGAGGGCTAAAACTAAGCATCCAACCAATGCCAACAATCCAGAGCTAAATGATTATGTTTTCCACAAATTTGACAAATTGTGCCATAAGTAGACCTTCCTTGACCTTAAGAAGATTGAAATCTGCCACGAAAAGAAACAGATCTACCAGGAGTAGATCGATTTCCTCTAGAATAACCTCTTGAATCTTGTCGAGAACTACTTCGACTAGAATGATAGGTTTGAAAACCTTTTGAAGAATTTGATTCTTTTACTGTGGCAGAGGCAACATTAAGATCTAATGCTTGCTTGAGTTTGCCTTCAATGTGAAGTGCTTCTGAACAAAGCATAGAAAAGAGATCTTCCATGGAAATACTTTTTGAGTGAGTGCGAATAGCTATCTAAACAACATCATATTCACTAGGAAATCCATTCAAGGTTATAAGAACAACATCTTCATCATTAATAGATAAAGATGCAAGATGTAATTGATCAACAATGCTCTTAATCTGACTTAAATAGACCTCCAGAGAATCTAATTTCTTTGTCATTGAGCTCAATTTATTCTTAAGTTGATGAATATGTGATTGAGATAATGATGTAAATCGTTTATCAAGAAATTTCCAAACTTGAGCATTGGTTTGGAAATGAATCACAGATGTAAAGATAGTAGGAGAAAGTGTAGCCATAACATAACTGAACAGATGAGCATCTAACAATCGCCATTGAAGAGCCTTAGGATTCAAAATTTCAACTCCAGAGGAGTTCAAAATTTTCTCGCTTGGGCATGGAAAAGATCCATCCACAATCTTCAAGAGATCTGTTGCTCAGAGGATATTCTGCATTTGACCTTTCCACACTATAAAATATATTCCATCTAGTTTTATGGTAACAAGTGAACTGAGATTAGAGAGTAGAATGCTCAGATTCGAAGGAATCATTGGAGGAGAAGATGAATATAGAGACGTCATTATAAACACTGTGAGAATGCTCGTTGGAGCTTATGAAAGCTCTGATAGCATGAAAAAATCCTGAAAATAATTCATCTTCTTGATTAACAAACACAACCACCCTCGGTATTTATACGTAGCCTCAATACTCTAACTAACTAATAATGAACTAACAAACTCATCTAACAAATTTAGTTGCAATGGAAATATTATCCTACACCAGCAGTGCATACTCTATGACATAGCTGCATTGATTGAATCCTTAGATACATTAGATATGACTGCCTTATCAGAAACTAGGGTCAAATCTCCAATGGATTTGAAGAAATCAAGAATTTATGGTGGTAGTGGGTGTTTTGTAGAGAGAATAGAGAGAAAAGAAGATATAAAGGGAGAAGAGAAATGAAGAAATGAAAAAAGTACTCAGCCAAAAGAAAGAAAAGAAGAAATTTTTGGACTCATAAGCACTCTCGCACATGGGCACCTTTTGCCACATATACGGTGTCCTTTCTCGCATGTGCAGGCCCCAGGCCGCACGTGCGGTTTTCTCCTTCTGTACGCATAGTTTTCTCCTTCTGCACATTCTTTTATCTCAATAACTAAGCCTCAAAAAGACACCCCTCACTGCACCGCACCGCACCACACATGCGGCTCCTCCCCTTGCACGTGCTGTTTTGTTTACTAGAAGTAATACAAAGTTTAACTAGGTGTTTTTCCACTTTGATTCCACCTTCGCACCTGGAATGAAGAATTTAGACATCAGAACTAGTTTAGGATGTTAACACAAGAAAAATTTTGAATGAAGTGTACTCACACAGCCGATGAGGCCTTTGATTGAAATCAAAAACTAGAAATTATGAAATTAAACAAAATTAAGGGAAGAATAAAATGGGTGATATACCCGGGACATCACAGAGCATAACAAAGAGAGCCAAACTCGTAGATTGAAGTGCTGCTTTTGCAAGGTTTCCAATTGTTGTACCTTGGGAGACGGACGTCCATTCAAACTTGTGAGCACCGGAGCGAGGGACAAAATTCGTTTTAAGGAAATGAGGTCTGCCACAAGCCTTGATAAAACTATTTTTGGTTATAGATTTTTGCAATCATTTTATAAGTTTTCTATTTCTCTATGAGTATTTTGGTTTGGTTTTACCAAAACAAATTACATTGTTTTCAACTTATATTTTTATATAATTTGATTATATATTTAGTATGATTATTACGTGTTTGACACAATACACACAAGGATTTTTCCAACAATCTTAACATGAATTTTTGGTTCTGTTTAATATAGACTTATTATTATTATTATTATTATTATTATTATTATTATTATTATTATTTTCCGGTTCTAATTTCAATACAAAATTTTATTTGTGTATTAGCTGTAATACAAATTGCATATTCTATATTTTTTAAAATATTAAGTTTTTTGTTCTATATTCTGGATAATCTGTTGTGTACTATTTTTACCCGAATCTTTATTTGAGTCAGATTCTACTTCGTGTTGAATTGTTATTACAATTTCACATTGTTATTCATGAATTGGTGTATTAGAAAATGTTTTACATTATATTCAAATCTAGTTTATAGATTTTGATTTTCTAATTAAGCTTTATTTATAGAAACAAAATTTGTTTATGTGGGATTAATATCATTTGTTATTCTTCTTTTTCTTTTTTGAAATATTAATCTGTGTAGCTATGTAAGAGTATCTTCAATGGCAAATGCTATAATAGCATTGTCATTACTATAATTTGGCAATGAATAGTAGTAAATTGCCAAATTATAGCAACGATGCTCCAATGATTACATGCCATTTTGGCAAATTTCAGCCAACTTTCCCTCCAATTTTGTAGGTGTTGTTTAGATATAGGTTTTTTAGTGATTTTTTTTTTTTTTTTTTTTTTTGTCTTTTATGACCTTTTTCAAACTTTTTCTAAAAATAAATAAATATTTACATTCTACCTGACTAGACAATTATTAAAAAAAAATTGAAAAAAATTGAAATATAATTTACCCCGCCAAAAAACGTACCACTACATTCTAGATAAATAAATAAAAACATTTAAAATTGAAAAAAAATTATTGTAATCCACATCATTCCAGAACATTCTTTTAATTTTCCAAACCATTGGATCAATATATCAATATGAGCATCCCAATGGTTGAACTTTCCAAATTCAAGAACTTTTCCCACTTTCTTTTGATCTCTATTTCTCTCTTTGATCTCACGTCCTTTGTTCTCTCTCTCTCTCTCTCTCTCTCTCATCTTGATAGTCCAACAATGAATCACAGATTAACGATAAAACACAGCCCTTTTTCATTTCAAAATCGATCCTCTTCTCCAACCCTCTTCTCTAACGACCCAAACCCTAACGAAAATCATCCTTTCTCTCCCTCTGTTCTAACCTCTTCTCCAACGATCCAAACCCTAATGAAAAATGATCCAAGCCTGAAATCCTAACGAAGACAATCCAAACACAAAGACAAAGAAGATCAAATTGAAGCCCTAATGAAGACGATTCAAACACGAAGACGAAGAAGATGATGCCGAAGAATCTTTAAATTCTAGGTATTTTTTAGTATAAATTTGCTGAAATTCTTTTTTTTTTTTTTTTTGCTCGAGATTGCTTGAAATTCCTGAAATTTTGATTGATTTATATTGTTGAAGTTTCCTGAAATTTTTGGCCTAATTCTGAAATTTTAAGCTGCAGAATTTATTTTTTAAGAATAGTTATTTTTTGGTGAATTTTGTTTCTGTTTTGGAAGTTTTTGCTGGGAATGATGATGAGAAAGGAAGGGAGGGAGGGAGGAAATGGTTGGTTTTGGTGACTTGGCACCTTTGGCAGCTGTTAAATCTTGGGCCAAATTTGACACAAACTTTGGCATTTGCCAAAGATAGCAGTTGCCAAAGCTTACCATCGGAGAACACTTTTGCCCCACACCTGTTATAAAATGGCTTTGGCAGCTCCAATGGAAAACCATTGGAGATGCTCTAAAATAATACATTTGAATTTGAAATTGAAACTGAAACTAATTTACATATTATAAGAGAGATTTGTTTACAATCTGTTACTTTTGTATGTGACTTACCACTTCGATTTGAAGGCCGCTTAAAACAAAGAACATTTTGCGAAAAGGTATTACTTCTATTGACTTTATCATGATTCAACGTGAGTATGTATGGAAGAAATTGATTCCAACAATTAAGTAGAACACTAGTTTTATAAACTAGTTTGATATTCATGACAAAGAAAACTTTATGGCAAGTTTATATTCTTTGTGTAAGAAATGGTTTTGGAAAAAATGGTTTTTTCTAAAACTCTGGTCTATTTTTTAAGTGGGACCCATGCGTCAAAGTTGGCGGGTCTATGTGGCAACGCGTTCTTTGCCGCGTAATGATTCACGTCATATATTTGGTTGCTAAAAACCATTATCGAGTAAATGGGAAATCAATGCCCAAATGAGCTCCATGGAAATGGAGTTTTGGTGAGGTTTCCATAAGGGATAGAGAAAAGGCTTGTCCCACATTGCTTGAGTGTGCAAACTTGGTGTGGGTTTATAAGCCTTCAGTTTGCATCTTGGGAAGAGCCTCAAGGGGTACCCAAGTTTTGTGGAGGGAGAGGTTATGGAGAAAGTGGGCCTTGATCCATTGGACCCAAAAACTACCATACACGCCAAGACGAGCTCACACTTGCTTGCCACGCCTCGACCGGGACTGGGCTTAGGACTGGGTGCGAGGTGTAAGGTTGGATTGGGCTTGTGTAGTCCAATGCTTATCTTTTTGAGACAAAAACATTTGCATTTTATTTTTTCTAAAATTAAATTCTTTCCGTTTGGAATTTGAATTTCGGTTTGAAATTCAAAATAAATTCCGAACTGACCCCAACGTTTTTGAACGTTGGCAGGTTGGTGCATTGCACCCTTTCATCTTTTTCCCTCCAACTCGAATAGGTTCTTTGCCTATCCAAGTATGTTCCGAATAGGTCCTTTGCTTGTTCAAATCTATCTTGAATAGCCACCAATTCTCCTATAAATAGACAAGTCCTCCATTTGGTTTTTAAATCAATTTTCGTTATTCATTCTGCTTCTGCTTCCTGCATTTTGCTACATTTATTTTATGTGAAAAAGAGTATAAACACAAAGTGTGTTCATTGGACATTTAGTTTGTAGTGCTGCTACTAATTATCGCCAATCATTTTATCCTGGGAGATAAATGCCCACATCCTGAAAGCATCGTGGAGAGGATGAATCTATCTTAAGGAGACAGTGTTCAACACTAGACTTGATTGAATTTCCAGAGAAGTAATACTATAAGTAATTTGTTTATAATTTTCTTTTCAGGTTTCTATTTGATTCTTTTTTTCTTTTCTTTTTTTTTTTTGGTAACAAAATAAGAATCTGTTTTCCATGTTTTATTATTCTTTCTTCTGTTTTGATTTAAGTAATCAAATAGACTTTCTTCTTTCTTAATCAATTATTCGAATACAGTGAAGATTGTCTAACAATCTTAAGACAAATTTTGTTTCTTCATTGTATTTAAAATTCTTATTTTATTTTCTACTTTTTGTAACTAGAATATTGTATTGCTTCTAATTTTCTTTCTGATTTTTGTAATCAGATTTGATGGCTACTGAAACTAGTAACCCCAATCCGATTGTTACACCAACACCGGCCATTACCCAAAACCCTGTTCAAATTCCTGTGAATCACGGAGAGAAATTGAAAAAATTTAACGGTGAAGAGTTTAAGAGATGGCAGCAGAAAATGTTGTTCAATCTGACAACTCTTAATCTTGCCCTGTTTCTCTATGAAGATGCGTCAGTACTTAAAGAGGATGAAAGTGATCTGCACGTTGTTGCCGTGGTGGATGCTTAGAAGCATTCTGATTTTCTTTACAAAAATTACATACTCAATGGCCTAGACAACATGCTATATAATGTTTATAGCCCTTTTAAAACAGCAAAAGAATTGTGGGATTCTTTAAAGAAAAAATACAAGATAGAGGATACCAGCATGAAGAAATTCGTTGTTAGAAAATTTATGGACTTTGTCATGATTGATTCTAAAATGGTTATTAGCCAGGTGCAAAGTCTCTAACTCATCTTGTATGATATTCATGCTGAAGGTATGTCTCTCTGTGAATCTTTCCAACTTGCTGCAATTGTGGAAAAATTACCGCCTACTTGGAAAGATTTCAAGAACTACCTTAAGCATAAACACAAAGAGATGACATTGGAAGAACTTATTGTCCGATTGAGGATTAAAGAAGATAACCGGAATGCTGAAAAGTGGAATGGTAAAAATCCCATTTAGTCCAAGGCTAATGTAGTGGAACAAGTGCCCAAACCACATAACAAGAAGAGAAAGTTTGCTAAAGATAGTCCTAAATAAGGCGACAACAATGGCAATAAAAATTTCAAAGGAAAATGCTATAACTGTAGCAAGACTGGACATCGTGCATTAGATTATCGACACCTTAAGAAGGATTGCAGAAGTACAAGCAAAAAGGCTACCAATCAAACCAATGTAACAGAACTAGATTATATCTCTGACGGGGTAAATGACATCAATCTTTTTGCTGTGGTGTCCGAGGCTAATTTGGTTGGAAATCCTAAGGAGTGGTGGGTTAACACTGGGGCAATTCATCATATTTATGCAAATAAGAAGATATTCTCTTCATATAGTAAGGTTGCCAATGGGGAACAACTTTTCATGCGAAATTCTTCTATTTCTGCCGTAGCTGGACAAGGAATTGAAAATGACTTCGGGGAAGGAACTTACTCTTAACAACGTGCTGCATGTACCAAACAATCGCAAGAATCTAGTTTCTGGACCTTTGTTGAGTAAAAACGGTTTTAGGCTTGTGTTTGAGTCTGATAAATTTGTACTAACTAAGAGTGGCATGTATGTAGGTAAAGGGTATAGAAGTGATGGGCTCTTCAAATTGAATGTAATGACTGGTGTACCAGTTTCTACTATTAATAAAATTAACGCAGCTTCTGTTTATATTCTTGAGTCTTATTTATGTCATGGTAGATTAGGACATGTGAATTTTGATGCTTTGCGTAGGCTTATTTGTTTGGATTATATACCAAAATTTCAAATTTACCCTAATCATAAATGTGAAATATGTGTAAAAAAAAAAAACTGAACCTCTAGAATTAATTCATACTAATGTATGTGATCTTAAATTCGTTCAAACTAGAGGAGGCAAAAAGTATTTCATAACATTTATTGATGATTACACAAGATATTGTTATGTATATTTACTTGGAAGTAAAGATAAAGCCTTAGAAATGTTTAAACTTTACAAACCCGAGGTTGAAAATCAACTAGGTAAAACCATTAAAATGGTTCGAAGTGATCGATGTGGTGAATATGATGAACCTTTAAATGAATTTTATACACAGCATGACATTATTCATCAAACTACAACACCATATTCTCCTCAGCAAAATAGAATTGTGGAAAGAAAGAATAGAATCCTTAAGCAAATGATGAATGCCATGTTACTAAGCTCAGGCTTACAACAGAGCTTGTGGGGGGAGCAATATTGTTTGTTAATTATGTTCTTAACAAAATACCCTATAAGAAAACAAATAGTTATGGAAAGGTCGACCGCCTTCCTACAAATATTTTAAAGTGTGGGAGTGTCTAGCAAAGGTAGAAGTTTCTGTTCCTAAAAAGACTAAAATAGGACAAAAAACAGTTGATTGTGTGTTTATTGGTTATGCACATAATAGTTGCACATATCGGTTTTTGACTCATAAGTTAGAAATACCTTACATACATGTAAATACTATTATAGAGTCTAGGAATGTTGTATTCTTTGAACATATTTTTTCTCATAAGAAAGGACATGAGTTAAGTTCACAAAAAAGAACTTATGATTCTATACAAGGTTAAGATACTATTGACAATCAAGAACAAAAGACTAGTACTAGTCATGGCCAACAAGAAATAACAAATGATAAACCAAGACGCAGTAAAAGAGCTAGAACATCAAAATCCTTTAGTCTAGATTTTCTGACATACCTGTTAGAAAATGAGCCTCGAAGCTTTAAGGAAGCAACGTTGGGTCCTGAAGCACCATTATGGAAAGAGGCTGTTAATAGTGAAATTGAATCCATTATGCAAAATCATACTTGGGAATTGGTGGATCTTCCACTCGGTTCTAAACCACTTGGGTATAAATGGATATTCAAAAGAAAAATGAAAGCAAATGGTTCAATAGACAAGTATAAAGCAAGACTTGTAGTAAAAGGTTACAGATAAAAGGAAGGTCTAGACTATTTTGACACATATTCTCCTTCCTTTTGTCTAGACTATTTTGACACATATTCTCCTGTGACAAGAATAACATCCATTCGCATGCTTATTACTATAGCAGCATTGTATAATTTAGACATACATCAAATGGATGTTAAGACAGTTTTCTTAAATGGTGATCTAAATGAAGAGATCGATATAGAGCAACCCCGAAGGGGTTGTAGTGCCAGGGCAAGAAAAGAAAGTTTGTCAGCTTGTAAAATCTCTTTATGGGTTAAAATAAGCTCCTAAGTAATGGCATGAAAAATTTGATCACACTATGCTTACTAATGGGTTTAAGATAAACAAATGTGACAAGTGCGTCTATGTTAAAAACACCGACAAAGGTTATGTCATCGTTTATCTTTATGTGGATGACATGCTTATCATTGGAAGCAGTCAAAACATGATCAAATCAACCAAGCAAATACTGAACAAAAGATTTGATATGAAAGATATGAGGGTCGCAGATGTTATAGTAGGAATGAAAATTACTAAAACATCTGATGGATATGCATTATCTCAATCTCATTATGTTGAGAAAATTCTTGGTAAATATATCAAGGATGATGTGAATGTAACAAGAACACCCGTAGACATCAGTCTTTATTTATCGAAAAATAAAGGTGATGCGGTGTCTCAATTAAAATACTCCCAAATCATTGGAAGCCTAATGTACCTAATAAGTTGCACATGTCCTGATATAGCTTATGTTGTCAGTAAATTGAGTAGGTATACTAATAACCCTGGAGAAGACCATTGAAAAGCGATCATTCGGGTTCTTAGATATCTAAAATTTACCCGTGATCATGGTTTGAACTTTACTCAATATCTTACAGTACTATAAGGTTATTGTGATGCCAATTAGATATCCGATACTAAAACTTCAAAATCTACTCGTAGATATGTCCTTACTCTGGGGGGCGTTGCATTTCTTGGAAACCCACGAAACAAACATGCATCACATGATCCACAATGAAATCTGAGTTCATTGCTTTAGACAAAGCAAGAGAAGAAGTAGAATAGCTTTGCCACTTCTTAGAAGACATTCCAATGTGGCCAAAACCTATGCCAGCTATTCGTATTCATTGTGATAGTCAATTTGCAATAGGCAGGGTACAGAGTCATATGTATAATAGTAAGTCATGACATATTTGTTGTCGACATAATACTGTAAGGCAATTGCTCTCAAGTAGAATAATCTCAATAGACTATATAAAGTCTAAAGAGAATATTGCGGATCCGTTAACAAAAGGTTTAACAAAAGAGCAAGTGTATAGTTCATCGAAGGGAATGTTATTAAGGCCTATTACATAAGAGTCATCATAATGGTAACCCTACTTAGATGACTGGAGATCCCAAGAACTAAGTTCAAA
Source organism: Camellia lanceoleosa (assembly GCA_025200525.1). NCBI lineage: Eukaryota > Viridiplantae > Streptophyta > Magnoliopsida > Ericales > Theaceae > Camellia > Camellia lanceoleosa. Next base: position 122,655,285 of record CM045763.1, on the reverse strand, counting down.
GGGACAACTAAGTTATGTGTGGCTCGTAAAAAATCACTAAGGGATTAAATTCCTTATCCATTCCTATGATGAGAGTGATATCTCCAACATGTGTTGTATGCAGGGCATTAAGGGTAAGCTTTACTTTTAATGATTACTTATATCTTGACTTAGGAATAAAAAGTCAAGATGAGTATACGGGATACTCTCAATAAGAATCACCTGTATGAGTGTAGAACTGGGGCCGGTTCTATGAGAATAAAGAGGCTAAATTCTATAGAGCACTTATGAATAACGAGGAACGTTTAGGGCCAAAATGAACACAACCATGAGAACCACGATGTGTCAGAAGATATTTTGTATGAAATCTATTATTTTGGCTTACACTAATGGTTGAACAATTCAAGGCATCGTATCTATTGACTAGCCAGTAAATCCGATAGGTTATCACTAGGGAAGGTTCAAGGCCGAAAGCTACCTATCTTGATGCAAGATATTTTCGATTTATACTCTCTCTAGGATGGTTCTGGGCATTGTTGCTAGTCTCTGAGCAGTTATTAGCTAGTGTATCACCATTCTGTTCATGGTACAGGATAAGTTGGTTTCTAGATTTCTAGCTAGAGGTAATCTTTCTACTAGACTTGAAATTAAGGTTTAGTTTTCTTAGGGTGTGGCGAAATGTTAAAGCAAGTAACAGTCAACAGATATAGATCAAATCGTTATTTTATATATTTATAATAGGCATCAGTACAAAAGGTTTTCATATCAGAGTTTAATTTAAAAGGCACTACACACAGCATAGTTACAAAGTTACTATCCTTACTATAAGTGAATCTTACAAAAGCCTAGCTTACGATCCTTAGATTAAATCTCATTCCCAGACTAGTTGAAATCTTCTTTAGGATCCTCATCTGCCAAGTTGGCTGCTTGGCCAGGCGAGCGGGGTGTATATATTGGTAAAGCGGAAACGTGCTCAGATGACACCTCAATTGGAAATGCTAAGGTTATTCCTGGCTGCATCGGTTGTTGCTCCACCTCTATTGGTTGACTGTTGTCTTGCCAGGGTAGTGAGATCCGCCACTCTTAGCTGCACTAGGTGTCAGTGTGGTGCTTCGTCTGCCAAGGCTCGGCGTATCAGGGTGTCCATCTTCCAGTCATCCTGTTCCTTTCGGACTGTGCTCTTTGATCTCTTTTTCTCCTTCGTATAGTAAGAGTAGTCCGTCTCCACTTTTCGTATCTCCTTGATTATTATCTTTTCAGCGGCAAATTCACATCGTCGTTGGCTAAAGTAGGTATTGGCGACCCTCCTACCTTGTATGCGAAAGGCTCCCCATGTGTCGAGGCTAATGTCAGTTGTTTGACGACTCTCCGATGACATTCTATGTGGAGGGAAAAGTTTTTAATTATTAGTCTCTTTTAAATAGGTATAATAGTGTGATAGTAAAATACACTAGTGTATAGGGGTAGGGGATTCGAGAGTTGCGTATTGGGTTGCGCGAACTAAGTGTTGAACCTAGGCTCTGATACCAAGTTGTGACGCCCCAAATCTACACTAAGGGTGGTAGTCAAGGGAAAATCACTAATAAGTCCTATGGCTAATGACCAAGTAAGATCCCAAATCACCGAAGGAGTCAAATTAGCCTCCCTTCTAATTCCAGCTTTCTTAGGTAGCACACTACCCCTTTGATAGATCTTAAAAGGCATTAACGCAAGGTCTCTTAAGCAATGTAGGGAGCTATATTGGTTTTTAAAAAAAGGCAAGCATATAATAATAATAAGAGAATAGATACAAAATGTACTTAGTTACAAAAATTAGTTCCATCAATATTACATTCCAAAAATAAAATTCCAAATGGACTATACAAAACACAAAAGAAAATTTCTAACTTCTTTAGGACAGCCAAAAGCCTTTGAAGGTTGTCGGCTTATCGTCTTCTGCCGCAAGATCTTCTTTGGCACCTGGCATGATACGCCGTGAGCTTTGAATGCCCAATAAATGTACACACACCCCGTCCATTTTTCCCAATCTAATACATAATAGCAATTATAACAATAGGGGAAAGGAACATGAAATTCAAGTAAATAACAAGGTTACAAGGTTAGTTGTTAGTAGTATAGAAATCCCCCAAAGAGATTTCATCCTCTCAACCCCAAGAATCGGACGTGGATTATTCGGTATATCCCTCTCTTTTGCTACTTTGCAGACCTTACCTCAGATGCCTACCAACGATTACATACCGTTTAGTGCCAACCGAGGAGCTCAAAAGAGAAGTAAAATAGGGCCTTTCCCATCCTCATACCAAACCACCTAGGGTCCGAATACAACCGTACCGTTCAAAGGTTCCGAACAACCACTTGTGCAAGACTTTAACTTCCAAAAGGAAACACGTCTCACTAACCAATTCAATTTGAACATAACTTTAACTCATAACAATACTCACATGATCGAAACCCGATTAGCCACTCCATTAAGTTTTCCGTTTGGATTAATGTTCTAAGTTAGTTAGTACAAACAAGTAACAAAAGAATAAATTTGCATAAATGTCAACATCATTGAAGGACTAAAATAAAAGGTATATAACCATGGCATATGTAATATCATACCTAGACATGATCATATATTAATAAGCATATTCATGAACACTAGAGCATAAAACACTAATGCAAAACAGAATTTCCAGATTCAATACCACTTAAAGATTAAAATCAAAAGGGCTATTTTAGCTTTTTCCCGAACCTGGCCTTCCTATGATTCGTAGAGAATTTTATCTAATTTTCATAACATTTTTTGGAAATGGAATAGATTTTTTATATATTTAGTTATTTAAGAAACACCCTAGCGCTATCCAGATTCGTCAACCGTTACAAAAATTGGATTTTCTTACAAACAGCTCACTCTGTTTCAATGAAACCAATTTCCCTTGAAAGATAACTCTTTAAGGAAGTTTTTGACATAAAAATGAGGTCCAGATGATTTTTATATATTTTTCTAGAAGTTTCGAAAGTTGGCTGTAAAACAAATTTTTCATGCACAATACTCAAAATAAGAAGATTGGTGAGAAAAGAGGCCAACTAAGTGAAAATTTTCACTTGTTTTGTGATGAAAACAAACTAAATAATGTATCAATAACTCAGATTTTTAGAGTGATGGTATGCCTTTGGAAAAAATGTGAGATGTGGGAAGAAAAAAGGTAGTTTTGCATCTATTAAGAGGAAATATGAATAGAAGAACGATTAAAGCCTAATTCATCCACTTTGAAAAAATGAATACCATTAAAGCACATTTGAAAATTTAGTTTTAAATCTCTAATAACATGTATTTGAAAAAGGAAATAGAAGGAGGAATGGTGATGTTGTCACGACCCAACCTCAGGGCTTAGGGTTGGAATCGCAACTTACTAACTTATTCTTATTCAAAGCAAATTAGGCTGCGCAAGTGAAGATAAAAATAATTAAACAGAAATTTTACTTCATGCGACTATTTAAGGAGGAAATACATTTCTAGGACTTTCATTATTTTATTATTTAGTGACCAAGCCCTGAATAGAAACAAAAGGGAGCAAAAAAATATTTAAAAAAAGAAAGATAAAATAGTGATTCAACATCAGTCCATGTTCAAGTTCCATTTTGTGGGGTTATGGGTTTCCCTTACATCTCATCACCTGAAAGGGTAACAGCTATAAGCACACAACAGAGTGAGAAATATTATGCCAAGAGTGTAGGGAATACAAAATAACCATGGATAATTAGTTAGGCTAAAATATTTGCATAATTTAATTTAAAATGACAATTATTTAAAGTGGCAGAATACAGAAATCATGTAAATAAATAATCATAACCACAGTATAAAACAGAACAGAGCGGAGGTTACAGAAGTGACAGTCAGAATAGAGGTTAATGGATCCATGACAAATAGAGGACCACAAAGTGGTCAAATAGAGGCCAGTGGTTATTTAAGTCCCCCAAGGCGTGGGACTCCCGTTGTGGTATTTACAAAACATAATTGTTTATAAGGTTATAGTCAAATATATACTAAAATTTAAACAAACATATCCATGGGTTTTCTTTTAAGTAAATAGAGTTTAGAAAGTAACCTACGTAACTGAAATATTTATAACCATAACTTTTATTTATATAACTTAATAAATATAACTTGTATAAAATAAGCTATGGTAACTTAAAAAAATTTGTAAAACATATAATGGTGAATCAAGGTATAATATAACTCACCTTAATTATAACCCTTAGCCTTACTTTACTATCAGAACTTCCTACTATAAATTCCTTACTCTCACTTATGTACCTCTCTCTCGGTTTCTATCAGAACTTCCTACTATAAATTCCTTACTCTCACTTATGTACCTCTCTCTCGGTTTCCACTCTTTCTTTTGTTCTTTCGTTTTTTCCTCTCTTAGTTCATCACACCTTTGCCCCTTTTATATTGTTAGCCAAGCCTTGATGGAATGCCACGTACCCCCCTCTCTCAGGAGGCCATAATGATGCTAGAAGGTGGAGCTTTTAATTGTAGATTCAAGATGAGATTTGAATCTTTAGAGATAAGTATAAATCTTCTTAGCATACTTGGGTCTTCTTAACATACTTGGGCCTTTTTTCTCTTTTTTTTTTTTTTTTTTTGCTTGGGCCGAAATTGCAGGGCCAACTAGCTTATAAATTTTCTTTTTCTTTTCTTTTTATTCATTTATTTATTTGTTTTGGTGTTAAGCTTTTTCAATGTAAATTAAATTACATCTTATCATTTAGCATTGTAAAATTAATTATTTTATTTTACTTTACAAATTATTATTATTATTCTTGTTAGCAATATTATTATTTATTTACTATCTTTAGTTTGACCCAATTAATATTACAATTCCATAAATGTTTTAATTTGCTCCCAAATAATAATTCCCAATTAATTTTATATTTCAAATTAAATTTATATATTTATTTATTTGATAGTCTATCATCACATGCCACCATAATTATATATAACTCTAAATATTTATGTGTACTTAATTAAACGTTCGGGGTGTCACAGATGTAGCTTGCTTGAGGCTTGGTTGGTTAGCTAACAAGACCTTCTCTTTCTTTCCTTTCTTCCACCAAGCTCACTCTCTTCCCCTCTCTTCCTCTCAATAGAATGAAGTTTTTGTGTATGTGTTCTTGTATGTAAAATGCTAAGGGATGGGTGGTTTTTATAATAAAATTGGTGCAAAAGGTCTAAAGTGCCCATTGGTTGGAAATAGATTGGACATTTTGGATTTACTTGGAATCTAATGGGATGGTGAATGATTAGAGGCCTTAATTATACAATTAATCATGATCTAGTTAGGCTTTGGTTAGGATTGGACTTAGAGTGGAGACATGGTTTCATGTTTTGGGGGTACTAGCCAACATTTTTCCTTGAATTCATGAATATGGTTTGAAAAAGTTGTATATATTCAACTTCCCTACGGTAGCTAGCCATGTGGTTGATTTGAGGGAATTATTTTATTTTTTTCTTGTGTATAATTGTTGAAATTTTCAAAATATAGGGTATAAAATAGGCTTAAAGGTACAAGTGTATATACATAATAGTACCTATTTGGGGTTAATTAATGATTTAATACAAATGTGAGGACTTTGGGTTTAATTTATGAATTGGAACATTTATTTTAGTGTAGAATTAAACTAAATTAGGATTAGAAAATCAAATTCAGTTTGGATTTCTGGTTTCGACTAAAAGGCGATCAACCGACAAACGTGATAAAAATAAAAAAAAAAACCTAGGGTTTTCAAGTCATAATTCCATATTTAGGGAGTCAATTAATCAGTATTAGGGTATTAGAAATGATTTCTAAGCTACTGAAATCAATTAGGGTTTGCGAGTGTTTTTGTTGGCACATGTATTTTGATCTTAAGGTTAAAATTGCAATTAATTAAGAAATTAAGGGACTTCAAAGAAATAATTTAAAAGTAAGGGACTCTTAAGAAAATAAAATTTTAAGTGGCCTCACAAAAACAGTTGGCTAATGTAGACTGGTTTGAGCATTTCTGTCGTTCCCACATTAATTTCTTCTAAAGGGTTCTGGACTTCTACCTTGAGGTCATCTAACTTGGCAGGATGCTTCTAATTCCTCCAACTGGATAATATCTTTGTTAGGAATATCTTCTTCAAAAATTACTTCAGCTAAATTTTCCAAAGCTTCTTATTCATCTAGACCTACTAACTTTTTCTCTGCCAAGTAGGCTGTCAACCTGGCCATCATGGCTTTAAGGGCCATGGCCTTGCCTCTGCATGATTTGCAAAAGCTGCAAACAGCTTTCTATCTACCTAGACTATTTTCATGTCTTTAGCATTCCAAAATATAAGGCACTGATGAAGAAAGGAAGAAACAACCATGCAGGCATGTATCCAATCTTTACCCAACAGGACATTATAAGTTGCTTTAGAGTTAATGATAAAGAAAGGAGTAGTTAGGGCTTTACCTCATATAACCAAGTTCATGATCAAGATTCCTTGAGAAATTGTTGACCCTTCTACAAAATCTATATTGCTAGCATTGGAAGGTAACAAATCCTTTTTTGTTTTGCCCAGTTTCTGTATCATGGCTTTCGGCATGAGATTGTTTGCAGAGCCATTGTCTACCAAAATCCTGTTGACTAGAACACCATCTGACAATCATGTAATGTACAAAGGACGAAGGTGATTGCTGGCTTCTAGACATGGCTTCTCAAAAATGACACTTGTTGAGGCTGATACATTTATGTCTTTAGATTTATCATTCAACACAATGATAGAATGATTAATTTCTGCAAGCTGGAAGGACTTCTGTTGACAGAAATTTTGCAGAATTTTTGCCATCTCTCCATGCTCTTCAACATCTTCATGAATGTAAGATGGTTGCCCTTCCTTAGCCCTAAAAGACTAAGGTAGAACAAACACCATATTGCATGAAAGTTTCTGAGTTGAAGTACCTGGTTTGCTTCCAATGATGACTATCTTCTGCTCTACCTTGGCCCCCTTGCCTTTTTAGCTTGCTAAGATTGCTAATGTAAGAGGCTTCGTGAAAAGGATTGAGGCAGATATTGTTGATTGCTTTTGAACAAGAATGGGATCCTTCTACATAGGATTGAAATTAACAAGTTTTTCCTTCAGGCGATACTCCTTCATGACCTTCTTATTTTCTGGTGACTCAGTTCTGAATTTCTAGTTAGGCTTATCTTCTAAAACTTCCTATTGAACCTGTAAATCCTCTTGTTGAAATCCTAAACCCTCATGTTCCACTACACCTTTCCCTTTGGCCAGTCTTGATGCTTGTCTCTTTTGTTGTAAGCGATGCTTTTGGGATCTCAACAAAGCTGATTGGAGATGAGGAAACTTAGGATGTCTAACCATTGTCCATCTTTTTAGAGGAGTGATGGGAGGTTTGATAGTTTTGGCTTGGCCTTGGGTAGGGACTGTGATCTTCAAGTTTTGCATTCCTTCCTACAAATCAGCCTTAGCAGGCTGAAGTCTCTGAAAAAACAATCTGCTTAGATTTTTCTATCTTCTGGTGAGCTGATGAGACTCTGCCCTATACTTGATAACCATACTCTTGATAGTTGGCTCATTTCTCTAAGAAACATTGTTACACTAAATACATATTGGGTTCAAGACTGGAAGGTGAAGTTCTTGCTGCTTATTCTTGAGATTCTAAGACTAGGAAGCTCGTTTGAACAGTCTCTTCCCTCGTGGATAGGAATCGTCATAGAAGTTTCCGTCTGACTCCCTTCTATTGTATGAATGAACTGGAAAGTTGTTAGGCTGCAAGAAAGCCTATATGATAATCTTTCACTTTGGAGTGGTTCGTGGCATCCCTGCCATGTTGACGACTGCCATGTTCGCGCCAAACTCCTTCGGAAAAGGATCACCATCTACTTCCATTATAGGCTTTTCCTTCCCAAGAAACTTGAGCTCTCATTTGTCAATGTGATCCTAAATAGCATATCTAAAGACAATGCAATTATTAGTAGCATGATTCTAGGAATTATGAAACTTACAGTACTCCTTGTTCCTGACTTCGTTAGCAGCAGAAATTTTGTGACCCATGGAGAATCTGAACATCTTGTCTGTCATCTATTGGTCAAACTTCTTTTGCTTTGGAGATATCAAAAGTGTAGGAACGAGTTGTCTTGGCCGTTGTAGAATTCCCTTGTACCTTCATTAGTTCCATCTTGATAAATGACTTGCACACATATGGCTTTCTATTCAGAATTTCTATCACAGCAACCTCATGGTTCAATTATGCATCTGCATTTGCTACTGGATAATTAGTATCCTTGTAATAGGTGCCCTTTGATGCAATCCCCCGGTCTTGGTCCTCTCTAAGGATCTACTCATACCTACCTGTTCTCGTGACTAATTCAAAAAGATCTTTGAATTTCATGCCTTCTAATTTCTTACGAAGTTCGAAGTCAAGGTCGTTTTAAGCCACCCTGACATACTCAATTTTTGGAAAAACAATGTGAAACTTGAATCTAGCTCTCTTGAACCTCGCAATGTATGTTTTTACTATCTTGCTAGGAACTTGGATGATTCTTAAAAGTCAACTATAGTAACTTTTGGTTTGATTCTATAGAATTGCTAGTGGAACATCTCTTCTATCTACTATCTAGAATGGACTGAATCTACCTACAAATTAATATACCAAGTAACACTCGTTCTAGTTAAGAAATTGACGAACAGCCTTAACTTCAAGAAGTCATTCTTTTTTGCCTCGCCACATTGTACAGTAAACCTGACAACATGTTCAACATTAGAATGATTATCTTCAGCAGAAAATAAAACAAAATTAGGAACTTTATACCCTTTAGAAAAATCATAGTTTATGTCAATTGCTTCTAGATAAGACTGTCGATAAATGGGCATGCCGACACGTCTAAGTATAGGATCGAATTGTTCTTGGATAAGATCCATAACCTGATCCCTGTTCATGGCCAGATTTGGTTGATGTGCCCCCTGATAAGCTCCACACAATGGTTGGTTGTAGAAATTCAAAACCCTTCGTTCGAGAATTGGTGCAAAGTTCTGCCCTCTCTGTTCAGGAATTGGAGCAAAGTTATGGCCTCTTAGATCTATACTAAAATTATGCCATCTTTGTTCGGGAACAAGAGCAAAGTTCTATCCCATCAGTTTAGGTATGGAATTTGACTAAAATTATACCCTCTCTATTCAGGAATCGGAGCAAAGTTCTGCCCTCTCAGTTCTAGAATCGGAGCATAAGGATGCCCTATTTATTCAGGACTTGGAGTGTAATCCAATTCTCTCTATTCTGGAACAGTGAATAAAGGGTTAACTTCTAACCAACCTCATTGGAACTGAGGTTAACCGCTCTGCATAGGCCTAGGATCAACTTTTTGGACGTTCTGCAGACTCTAGTTCTGAAGGTTTTGGTTGTGGAAGCTCCAGTTTGGAGATCCCTGATGTTGTAGATTTTGTGGTTCTAAGGGTTCTAAGGAGTCTGGCCATCCCTGATCTTGATTGGCTGAAACCTAGAAAGTTGCCCTCTAGTCTCAACGCCTTGCCCCCCTTGTTCAATTCTTGGTCCTCCGTGCCCCCAAGAATGGGGTTATTGGAAAAAAAAAAAAGGCCTGAAAAACTCTTAGAGGCAACCTTTCATCAGCAACTAGCCTACTCTAAAGATTCTACTCTACAACAGCATTGAAAATTTCCATTGTGGGCAGAATTGGAGTTGGTGCAAGAACTATAGAAAGCTTGTCTTCCAAAGTCACCGTCATATTGGCAATTGCTTGCATCAGATCAAGATTGTCTCATCTCATGTAGCGAAACAACCAAAGAGTGAGAGAGTTCCATAGAAAACTCCCTATTGGCTGTGACAAGGCAATGTCCCAGATTTTTTATCATATCCTGGAATCCTTCAAAAGTGTGTTGTGCTACTGACAGCGTAGAATCGCCTAATCTTGGACTGTTAGGAGGCAACACTACTCCTGATTGACCTTTGACACCTTTTTCTCTCATTTTACCAACCATAATGAATGTTTGATAAAGACAGCACTTAATGTCCCACCGGGCATGCCAAAATTTGTTTGCACTCCTCAGAAATTCTTATTGTTAATTAAGAAGTCCTGCAGGTGTGAACACAAAAAAACTTGTAGATTAAATACAGGCGTGCCAAAACTTGTGAACCTAGTTCAAGGTATAGGAATTGCTAAACATTTCTGACTTCTAACACAGAGAAATGATTGTGTGTGGCTAAGAGAAACCGCCCCTGGTTCGGATCTTGCCCCAATGTAAAGGACTTTTAACAAATTTATAGGTGCCAAAGATAATTAGACTAAATTTGTGACTTGCATTGATTCAGAATGAAGTAGTATTGACAATCTAAGTTAACTAAGTCATGAAACTAAAGGAACTAAGTTATGAAGCTATGAAGCTAAGCTAAGATAATTAAGCTACGAAGCTAAGATGAATTGAAAGACATGTATTGAAAGACTCTTAATCGAGTGTTTGGTTGGGGACCCCTTGAAATGTTGCACTTGGAGCCTTTTATATAGTGTTGGGAAAGTCCCAAATTCTGCTTAACTGCCAGAAACGTGGTATCCTATCCTGGTGACATGTGTCCTTGATGCTAATATGCATTCCCTAAGAGTATGAATGATTTTGATTTTCAAAGGCTAGAGCCTATCTTTATCATCTTAACTTGGTTCATTGAGCTCTAACAGGCCGTCATGTGTCCCTTTAGACTTGAATTTGACTTTATTCTGCTTAATTTGAGGAATAAATTCCTTGGTTGTTGCATAGAACCATCTTTTCTTGATTGTGCAACCCTCAATCAGACAAGATCGTTGTTAAAGGTATAAAATTAATTGGGAATGTTCAATTGGGACAAGAGGCTAAACAGGAAGCTGTGGTCCACCACGTTTTGTTTTTCGTCATAAGTGATAATAGTCCATCAGATTTCATTCACCTGAACATTACAAATAAAAATACATAAAATTATAATTCTAAACAGTTTTAAAGTACATTTGACTCTTTAACGTAATTTTGCATTCTTTTCCACATGTTTATCCTCAAGGAACTCAACAAACCAGTCTTGTCTTGCTTGGAAAACTAACTCCTTGATTGTAGTCTATGTTGATCCTTCATATCTCCACCAGTTGCCATGTGTCCATAAAAAACCCTTTGCCTTGATCTTGGAAAAAATGGCTCCACCTTTGTATGCTAGTAACTGATATGGAAGATTTTCAAATCTCATAAGCCTCATTACTTATCAACTAGATAAGGCACATAAATAGGAGATAAGCCTAAAAAATAAGAGATAAGTCACAATCACCTCCTCAACTTTAGGAACGATTAAGGCCTATCCATCAAATCCAAGCAAATCTAAATTAATTAATTAATTAATCCAATTGCTTCGTTAATCTAATTAATTAAAATAAATCAATTTCAGTCGCCATATTCTTGATCTTGGCCGTGAGTCCCATAAAATTTTGGGTGAATTACACTAATGGTCCTTATAATTTGGGGCTTGTATCAATTTGGTCCCTGACTTTTCAATTGTGACACATTTGACCATGAATTTTGAATCTTGTTCCAAATAAGAACAATTGAAGATACTATTGGATTTTTCAAGGGCAAAATCGTCAATTTGATAAAATAAAAATTAATTTGACAAAAATAAATGTCAAAAAATTATTTTTGATTTTTTAAAAATTATATCTACCAACTAAAGATAAAATTAATAAATCTTTTAGACATTTATTTTTTTTACCAAATTAATTTTTATTATGTATTTGGATGATGATCATGTAAAATTAATTTTTAAAAATTAATCATGTAATTTTTATCAATTTTACATAATTTTATTTTTGGTGGGTAGAAATAATTTTTAAAAATTTTAAAATATTTTTTTGACATTTATTTTTGTCAAATTAGTTTATATTTTATCAAATTGACGATTTTGCCCTTGAAATTAAGCAATGGTATGTTCAATTGTCCTTATTTGGAACAACATTTAAAATTCATGGTCAAATGTGTCATAATTGAAAAGTCAGGGACCAAACTATAGGGACTGTTAGTGTAATTTGCCCTAAAATTTTTGACTTCCCATCTTCCATTGCCACGTGGCATTTTTTGCCAAAAATGGTACAAACCAGGAACGAACTGACGAATAGACCACCAGGGCTACGAGCCCCGCTCAAATAAAAAAAATTATTAATATATATTACTTTTGAACAAAATGTCAATAATATATAATTGTTTAAGCAAAGATGGCCCCTCTACTTCTGGTTTTGTCATTGTCAAGTGGGTCCCACCTAGTCACTAAATGGCCCAAGTCTCTTCCTTCCAAAAAAAAAAAGAATGTCGAATAAAAAATACAATATAATTAAAAGTACACTTCTTTTTCTTGATGAGAAAAAGCCATAAAGCACAAAGAAAAAAACCCTAATGCTGTGTTTGGTTGAGGGATTTGAGGAGGGATTTGGAAAGGGAAATGGAAAAGGTAGGTGAAATGTGAAAAAAATATACCTACATTTCACATAGTTTCACACACCTTTTCCCTTTCCCTTTCCAAATCTTTTCCAAAATCCCCCAACCAAACACAGCGTAAGAATGGTTTGACTTATTGCACCTGTATGTCGTCTTATTGATTGTAAGCGTGGAGTCAAATCAATTTGGGAATATCGGACAAAAAGAAAAAAAAAAAAAGTGTTGGTTCTGCTATTAGTCTTCTCATTATAAGTATGTGATTCATATTCTCTTTTATTGTCGTTTTCAATTTGTAATACTTTTATTATCTTGTTCTTTTTTTTTTTCAATTTCATATTGATACAATTCCAATTTTTTTTTTAATTTTACATATTAAGAAAAAAAAATCATGAATTAGGACATATGATTTCAATTACTAGGGTTTTTTTTTTCTCTTATCATATTTGGGCAAATTTAATTTTATTCGGATTAAGTGTTATAAATTCAAAATTAAAATGAATTGAGACTTGTATAAAATTTATGTGTTGAATCTGAATTCTGAATTCTGAATTTTAAAATTTATAAGAAATTTGTTTTAAATGCATTTGTTATTCTAGGCACAAAAAATTTCTATATCCTGTGATACATATATATATATATACATGTATATATTACATTAGCAATTGGTTCTAACTTCTAAGTAGAATATTAACCATGTACGTAATGAATTCTATTTTGATTTGTAAATTATTATGGGAAAGCCATGTACAATTGATAGATTTTTTAAAAGAAAAAATGCAAGTTCCTCAGAAGTCATTACTGTGCATCATTGCCAACTTCCAATGTTGATATCTCTGAAAAGCCTCCAACAAAATCTCAAAAAAATGATGTTAAAGAAATTGATATTGGTTCATTAGAGCGAGATCCTGGATTACGTATATAGATTTGGGATTATCATGTTAATCAACGTGATAAAATTCAACGAGCTTATATTAAAGCTGGTCCATACCAACCTATACTTTCAAAGTATCTGAAATCTGGATCAACAACTCATCTTCATAGCTTTCAACCATCATGGTTCAAACTATTTCCGTCAATGTTGGAATGTTCACTTGCAAAAGATGTAGCTTTTTGTTTACTATGCTTTCTTTTTTATAAACCATGTGGATCTGGATATTATGGGCAGCAAGCATTCATTGTTGATGGATTTAAGAATTGGAAGAAAGTTAGGGATGGAGCAAAATGTGATTTTTTAAATCATATAAGGAAAGATCCTAATTCTTTTCACAATGTTACTGAGAGATCATGTGAAGACTTGATGAATCAATTTCAACATATACAAAAGGTATTGGACAATTTCACTTCTGAACAAATTGTTGAAAATCGACTCTAAGATTAAAGGTCTCAATTGATACAATCCGATTGGTTGCAGTCCAAGGTTGTGCTTTTAGAGGTCGTGATGAAAGGCCATATTCAATCAATCACGGAAATTTTCTTCAAATAGTGAATTTGTTAGGGTAATATAATGACAATGTTGCTAAAGTATTGGATAAAACTCCGAAAAATGCCTCTTACACATCACCAAAGATTCAAAAAGAAATTGTACATATTTTTTTAACCAAAGTGAAAAATGCAATTCGTGAAGAAATTGGTGATGCAAAGTGTTGCATAATTGTTGATGAAGCTCATGATGAGTCAAAAAAGGAGTAGATGGCTATAGTTTTGAGATTCGTTGACAAAAATGGTTTTGTGAAAAAGTGTTTTTTTGGGCTTATTCATGTCTCTAACACTACTGCATCAACCCTAAAAGATGGAATATATTCTGTATTGTCTCATAACAATTTAGATATTCAGAATATTCAAGGGTAAGGATACGATGGTGCAAGAAATACGCGAGGTGAGTGGAAAGGATTGCAAGCATTGGTTTTGAATGATTGTCCATATGCTTATTATGTTCATTGTTTTGCACATCGCTTGCAATTAGCTTTAGTGGCAGAATCGAAAGATGTTATCCCAATTCATAAATGTTTTCCTAAATTGACTTTTGTTGTCATGAATTGAAAGTTGCGCAACCTGTTGAAATTGAACATATGATTAACATTGATGAGCTCGAGACTGGAAAGGGACTTAACCAGATTGGCACTTTATAATGAGCTAGAGACACTCGTTGGAATTCTCACTTCAAGTTAGTTTCAAGCTTAATAAAAATGTTCAGTCAAACATGTAAAGTTTTTCTCAACATCATTAATGAAGGAATGACTTCTTCCCAACGAGGAAATACAGACTTACCTTATGAAACATTGACTTCATTTGAATTTGTCTTTATTTTGCATCTCATAAAAGAAATGTTGGAGATCACTGATTTACTTTGTCAAGTTTTGCAATGCCAATCTCAAGACATCTTAAATGCTATTAATCTAGTTTCATCCACCAAGGCACTTCTGCAAAAGTTTAGAGATGACACATGGGATGCTTTACTAGCCAATGTGAAATCATTTTGTGAGGTACATAATATAGATGTCCCGAATATGAATGCTCATTATATTGGCAAAAGAGGTCAAGCTTGTGATCATCAAGATGACTTTACAGTTGAGCATTACTATCGAGTAGATATTTTTTATGCTGCAATAGATTCTCAATTGCAAGAATTAAATGGGCGGTTCAGTGAACATGCAATAGAGTTACTTAATCTTAGCTCAGCTCTAGATCCTCGAGATGTGTTTGAAACTTTTAGAATCGATGATATTTGTCAATTAGTAGAAAGTTTTATCTGCAAGACTTCACAAATCAAGAGAAAATACAGTTGAGAATGCAATTTCACCATTATGAGCATAATGTAGTTCAACATGTGGACTACAAAAAGTTGTCTACTATTTCTGAATTGTGTCAGTGGTTGGTAAGGACAAACAAATCTACGATCTATCAACTTCTTTATAGAGTGATTACACTTGTTCTTACTCTTCCAATTTCTACTGCAACTACGGAGCAATCATTTTCAGCCATGAAAATTGTCAAAACTAAACTTTGCAACAAAATGGATGATGAATTTCTTACAAACTCTTTGCTAGTGTACATTGAAAAGGAAATTATTGAAAATTTTATCACAGAGTCACTCATTGAAGACTTTTGAGATATAAAAGAATGTCGAGTTCCATTTTGATGGATGATTGAGTTGATTTGTATAAATAATTATTTAATACATGACTTTGTATATTAAATTCACTAAATATATGGTTGTTTTATTTTTTACGTACTAATTTAATATTAAATTTTATTTTATCTTTTGAATTCAAAAAAATAGTAGTTTATATCAATTCATATAAAAAAAAATGTTTATGTCTTGGTCCCCCTGCAAATAAATTCTTGATTTCGTCCCTAGTACAAACAATGTGTTATTTTCTAATGCTATGCTAGGAATTTAAATAAATTTCTATTTAAAATTTTGTGAAATTTTTAAGTAATTTGTGATTGCGATGATGACCTACCAATGGATCTCTTTTGGAGTGTTATGTGGAAAAGTATATTTTATGTGTAATTTGATTGTGGTAGTAATATTCTTGCAATATCAAAGCAGTCATTAACACCGGAGAAATTTAAACATGATGATTTAAATAGTTGTGTCATTCCATTTAATTGGAAGTAAATTGAGAAAACTTTTGTGTTGATTATTATTTTGTTAATAATCAATTGAAAGATATTTTAAAATAACCTTGAGTTTTGTGATATAAGTTGTCATCAATTATTATGAAACTTGTAAAGTAGAGTTAGTTTATATGTTTTAATGTGTATTCAGTTATGTCAAGGTTACATAAATGTTTGTTGCACTAAGCATTAACCATAAAGTAAGAGTAAATAACTACTCATTGTGGGAGTTTATCTCTTGCATTTGAAGAGATAATTTAATGGTCTGTTGTCACAAATATTTTTGAATATATAAAGTATGAATCAAAATGAATTATTAGTTATGACAGTGACACTTGTTCGAAAATGAATCATAATTTTGTGCTAATTATGTATTATCACAAATGTGGGGCAAAGAAGCAAAATTGTTTGCTAATCATAATAAGCTAAATTGTCTACTAATCATGATTTACGACAAGTTACCCACAGAACCTTAAATAAGAAGTATTCAAATTCAAGAGTTTGAATCTTAATTTGGAGGTACAAGTAGTCTTTCTTGAATGTGTTGCAAGGATTCATGCAATCAAATGAGGTTTTTGAATTGTTTGGTTCTTTGGCAAAATCTTTATGAAGATATGATTTTATTTAAGCATTAATCCTGACTTATGTAGTCATAATTATTCTGGATTTTCTATTTCATAAATTTGATTTAGAATTTTGTTACTCAAGCACGCCATACAGTCAACAAGCGATGGATGTTATATTCTGACTTACATCAGAATCGTGGAGATGTATTGATATTTTCATGTGTTAATAATATTCTAACAAGAGAAATTAATTTTTCTTAGAATACTTAAAAAGTGTGTGGATGTTTAGAGGATTTTATTAAAGTAAGGGTTCTTGATAGTAGGTCCACAAAGAATTTCAATTCTTTGTCTAGGACAAACTGGAGTAGAAGTAAAAATGACTTCATTAAACTCCTATATAGAACATCTCTATCTCTATTATTTGAATTTAACAAATAGGTGTGACATAGAGTAAAAATGACTTCATTAAACTCCTATATGAAACATCTCTGTCTCTATTATTTGAATTTAACAAATAGGTGTGACAATCTCAACTTATCCAAAGACTTAATACCGTAAAACATTTCCTCTCAATTGTTAGTATTGTCTGAGGACAATATAGTGGATCCACTAACTAATTAATGATGTTAAAATGCGAAGGTCAAATGAAAAATAACAACCGTTAACACAAGGTTTGACCAAAGAACAAATAAGAAAAAGTTCATCGAGGGGAATATGATTAAAGTCTATGAATTCCGAGTCGCCATAATCGCAACCCAACCTAAGTAACTAGAGATCATAAGATTTAGGTTCAAAGGGACAACCGAATTATGGATGACTCACTAGAAATCACTAACGTTGTGTTTGGTTAAGGGATTTGGGGAGGGGTTTGGAAAGAGAAAGGAAAAAAGTGTGTGAAACTAGGTGAAATATAGGTATATTTTATTCACATTTCACCTACCTTTTCCATTTCCCTTTCCAAATCCCTATTCAAATCCCCTAACCAAACATAGCATAAGGGTGTCTATCTTCTAACCAATCCTATGATGAGAGTGATATCTACAACATGTGTTGTATGCAAGAGACTTAGGATAAACTATGCTTTTAATGATCACTTATATCTTAAAAAACCTAAAAAGGTATCTTTCAAGTAGAGTATTTAAGAGACTCGAAATAAGGATCACCTATATGTGTGTGAAGGGGCCACTTCTATGAGAATTGATAAGGCTAAATTTTCTAAAGCACTTATGAAACACCAGGACTTGCCCAAGGCCAAAACGGGCACAATTGTGTGAACTTAGCTGTGTGTAGAGATATTTTGTATGAATTTTATTATCTCGACTTACATAAATGGCTAAACAGTTCAAGACATCGCGTCCACTGATTAGCTAGTAAGTTTGATATCCTTTCACCAAGGAAGGTTCAAAGCCACAAACTACCTATCATGATGCAGGTTATTTCCATTTTGTACCCTCTTAGTTTGAGTCTGCATTTTATTTGCATTGTGTCGTCAATTTCATTCACGTGGGAGATTGTTGGAAAATTTTAGAAGTAAATGAGAATTGATTCCATTCAAATGGAAGGGTCCAACTCTTCATGGTGCCTCTTCAAATGAAAAAAGTTTGACCCAAGAGTTATGACCCTTTTGAATGGTCTTAACCACTTCTATAAATACCATCCCATCCCATGGCATTCATGAAGAAGAGATAGGAATTTTAGGATTTATACATTATTATATGTTAGGTCTAGTATAACAAAGAGAGTACATGCATAACGATGTTCGCCAGACTTGTAGATTGAAGTGCTGCTTTGGCGAGGTTTTTGATCATTATATCTTGGGAGACGGATGCCCATTCAAACTTGCAAGCACCAGAGCAAGAGGCGAAATTCGTCTTGAGAAAATTGTGTCCAACACAAATCTCGATCAAACTATTTTTGGTTCTAAATTTTTGCAATCTATTTGTAATTTTTCTACTTCTCTATGAGTATTTTGGTTTGGTTTTATCCAAACAAATTACATTGTTTTCAACTTATATTTTTATATAATTTGATTATATATTTGATATGATTATTACGGGTTTCACACAATACACATAAGGATTTTTCCAACAAACATATTCTTGAAATTTTCGTAATGGAAGGAGTCTTGGATATAGACAATATATAGGAATTTTAACAATCAAACTTTTTCATCTCCAAAAATAAAAAATTTATTACAAAAAATATTTGAGGACTAATTTATGTCATTATGAAAGTTGGTACTAAAAGGTTGTCCCCAAAAGTTAATAAATGCACTCTTAAAGACAAAATAATTTCATGCAAAAAATGCTTACCTTTGGAGGTAAAAAAACTTTAGCCCCGAGAAGGATAGTGATTCATCACCAAATATCTAATTTGTCACTAAAAATATAAGATGACACTTTTGGCAACAAACCTATTTCGTCCTCAACAAGTAGTTTTTCTCCTCAATTTTTTTTTCTCTTAACCTTAATTTGTTATAATAAGAGATAAAGTCCATGAGGGCACTTCTCTTTTGGTGTTAACATTAGAGTGGTACAAAATACCACCA
This sequence comes from Camellia lanceoleosa, assembly GCA_025200525.1. NCBI lineage: Eukaryota > Viridiplantae > Streptophyta > Magnoliopsida > Ericales > Theaceae > Camellia > Camellia lanceoleosa. Next base: position 122,636,099 of record CM045763.1, on the reverse strand, counting down.
AATCCACTAAAAACGCACTGATCGGCATCGTTCTATCCGTTAATCATGAATTAAATTTTAAAGTTTATAATCTGTTTTCAAAACTGCTCCGCTTTACTATAGTTAATACATATATATTTTTTAACATTTAATGAAATATCAAACTAAAAATGAGTGTGAGAGAAATTTAAGATGTGAGATTTGTTATAAATTTGTAGATATATATATATATATGAAAAATATTATACAAATTAGTGTTATATATTATGCAGATACTTGATAATTGATTAAGAATATTATTCAATCCGCCAGTTCGTTCCAAACCTCCTAAACTACGATTTGATTATTTGTCAATCCGTCAATCTATCATTTGATTTATAATTTTACTCTCAAACTGCTTGAATCACACCACTCACACCCTTAGTTAACATTTCCATCTCTCTAAAGTATGCATAGCATGTTAGCATCATGAACGAATTAGTTTCTTAATTGGTTCTATGATGTTTTTCAATCGAAGGATGATTTTGATCTTAATAATTCTAGGACAATATGATTGAATTGTTATGGTGTACCTCTCAATATTTGAAATGCCAAGATTTGTTTAGTATATGCAAGTTACGAGGCTAGATCATTACGTTGGATTATCCAAATTTTTAGAGCATGTTTGATTGGGTGGATTAGAGCATGAGATTAGGATTATTAATCCGTGGGCCCAATTATCCTATGTTTGTTTTAACATTTTGGTTTAGGATTATTAATCCAATGGATAATTAATCCAACAAATTTGTAAGATTATTAGTAATGGGGTAGGGGTGGGATTATTAATCCAATGAATATTAATCCTATTGGATAGTGAATACCACACTAATTTAATAAGATTATTAATACTTCACTATTAATCTTGTGAATCAAACATGACCTTAGTGTATATCTTAGTGTGTCTGGGCATTAAAATTGGGCGTGTATATCATTTACATTATGTTATAACCACTGAAATATATAAATAGTAATACTGAAGACTCATAAATTTTACTTAAGAGACGACGATGTATGTTTGTGAAAAGAGAGATCCCTATCAATTTTTATTTTTTGGAAGCAATTTTGGAATTTTGAAACAGTTTTTCCAAAAATTAGACAAAGTAATGGCTGTACTTTTAGGCTTGGGTCCAGAGACAAACGAGCAGAGTAATTGTTGTCACTGGCGACACCACATTCAAGCAAGAGGGCTCACTTGAACCCTATGAGATTTGAAATCTTTTGTTAGATATGACAAGTTTTTATTATGAAAAATGTTTGGTGATCCGAATTTGTATGATTCGAATAGCTCCAATTATCAAAATGACGTCGTTTTATCTTCAAAATAACATCATTTTAACATATTCAAACTATTCGAGTTATGAATTTTCAAGCACCCAGTATTACTGTTTTATTATTGAAAGTCAATTATATGTATTTCATGAACCCTCTCATTTTGTTGGTTGAACCCTCTTTATAGTTTCTAGACTACCCAGTTTCTTATTCCCTCTCTAGTTCTTTGACTATACTATTCTAAACACTTTACACTATCAAGAAAAATATTAATTATAATCTTAATTTTTATCCTATTTTTATACTTTTAGATATAAGTGAGTGAGTTATTTATTAATGTGAGAGAATAAGATAAAAAAAAAAAAAAAAAGTGATTATATATATAATATTACTCTTTAAAAAATAATTTATTTTTAAATTTCAATAGTTCCTCTATTTTTTTTTTTTTTTTGATGTGGCTTATTGTTATTGGCATTCAAAGTATTGAATGCACCACAGAGAGTAAATTATAGAATCGGTAATGATATATCTCATTAAAAGTGATGCTTTAAAGCACCACTAATGAGTTGACAAGTACTTAAAAAAAAAAAAAAAAAAAAAAAAAAAAGACACAAGTAGTAGGTCCCGTTCATTGTCACCTCACTAGTGGTGCTTGTAGAGCACCACTTTTAGTAGTCTCAAGCATTATTAATTATAGAATATTCCAATTCATAAAAGTGTACGCGTTTTTATCTTTTTTGTTAAAATAATATTTATTGTTTTTATTTATAATTTGAGAAGTTTTTATATTTTTATAAATTAAAAAAAAAAACATAAACTAATATGAAAATCTTGCTTGATAGACTATTTTTGAAAAAAAAAAAAAAGTGAAAATAATTATCCTTTTAAGAATTTTATTTTAATTTTCCAACATTGTTTTACATAAAAAAAATTAAAAATTAAAAGATATTAGATGTTGAAGAGGTAATGTGATAAATAAAGTATATTTTTAAATTACATTACCTCTTTACTTTAGTACTTCTTTACTTATAAAAATAGATAAATATATTTTTTATTTATTTTTATTTTTTAAATCACATTACCTCTTTATTATTTTACATATATTTTAAAATTAAAAAAAATACACCTAATATTTAAAACTAGTTTCATGAAACTCTCCCCAGTGAGAATCCACTGTTCCCAAATTTGAAAACCCTGGCATACATGATACAGACGCAGAGCAACCTAGAGAGAGAAAATCAAGAGCAACTTTAGAGAGAGAGAGAGAATCAGAATAATAATGTCGAGCTTCATATTCTCGTCTTCATCATCTTCAACCCATCAATTCTCTCCATTCTGTTCCCCATCATCATCATCATCAACATCAAATTCAGTCTTTTCGATTTCGTCTCCCTCATCTGGCCTGCTTTTCGGCAGTTTCCCTTCAAACCCTAATAGCTCTTCGACTTCTTTCGCCTTCGGATCGCCCAAATTCACGTCTTCTTCTTCGACTACTACTTCCAACTTGTTTGGATCTGCCACTTTGAGCTCTGTTTCAGCTACTAGCCCCGCAGTTTTTGGGTCTTCTTCTTCGAATTCGATCTCTACTGGTACAAGCGCTGCTCCATTTTTTTCTTCAAACTTGTTTGTATCTTCATCTTCATCTTCATCTTCCCCTTCTTTTCCCAATTTGTTTGGGTCGTCTTCTTTTCCTGCGATTTCAGCACCTGCATTCTCGTTTGCAAGTTCTGTACCCAATGCGGGTTCGTCTTCATCAAGCTTCAGTTACACAAACACTCCTGCCAGTTCACATCCTGGTTTTTCACTGTCCACAGAAACATCAGCGCCTGCCTCATCAGGACAACCACAATCTACTGCTGTTGCGCCTCTATTTGGTGAGTTCATAAACTTTTCATCTAATTTGATTACAAATTTGAGTAAAAAACTTGATTTCATACCAACTATAATAATCCTCTCATCAAATTTTCTTCAAAAATCTTTTTAAAAATTCGTCACTCGAGGATTTGATGGAAGAAATTACTCTCCTTTGGTTTGATGAAAGGATTGGAGATACTCTTATGGAAGTATAAAATAAAGGATTGGAGATACTCTTATGGAAGTATAAAATGGTCTCATTATATATCCCTTGGTTATTTTATCTCTAGTATAGTAACTGCAATAAATAACCCATATCTGTTCTAAACAATTTTTACGATTGCTGCTCTTGTCCTTCAATTTTTGATACTTGAATTGGGTTTTCATTGAACTATGGAGTGGAAATAAGCTATGTTGGTTAGAATTTCTACTCATTGCCTAGGTTTAAATAGATACATTTAGTGTGACATCTGTAGCTGTACAACTGTAAAACTCGGTCTTGATTTACTATTTCAAAGTTCTCACTTTTGCCAAATACTAGGTTCTTGCCTGTTAAATAGAATCAGTGAACTCCTGCTAAGGGTATAATGGCTGTGAATTTTTCCTAGGCTGAAAAAATTGTTTACTATTAGTCGTCTAGATTAAGTCCAAGCTTTGTCTTTTATTATGCATTTCAGGACCTCCATTTCCCATAGATGGAAGTTGTTCCGCAACATTTCTGGAAGCCAATTTGGGTGACAAAGAGGAAGCGGATGATGGAGTGGAAGAGGTTTACACTGAGTTTGGGCAAGGAAGGGATGGTTTAGCAAAACAAGTAACAGTTACAATGGCTGAGCAGGAGGCAGTGGTTCCAGGTTTAAGGACCGGTCAAGAGGAGGAGAGTCAGAAAGTTATGAAAATGGAAGTTTCTAGTGTGCAGGAAAGCCATGAAAATGAAACCGATCCATCAGTAGTTTCCATTTCTGTGAATTCCATGTCGTTGCAACCTACCGAGGCTATTGTAGATACACCAAATGCCTCAATGGCAGAGCTTAATGGTGGCAAAGAGGTTCAACTAGCCCAAGATGATGCACCCATTTGTGTTGAGGTTGACGGAAAATCTGGTGTTGCCTCCACAGTTATTGCAGGGGATGAAGCAAGTGCTCATGTGACTGGAAGCCAAACTTTCTGTGTCTCGGCTCCATTTATTTATGTGAATGGGTTCTGTATTTCTTCCCAGAATGGGCTGATTGTCAAACAAATTTTTGACAAGTACGGTGACATAACGAAGGGAAGCAAGATAAAGAGTGTAGCTGCCAAATCAGGGTTCTTAGAATTGGTGGCTGATACAGTTACGACTATGCAACCACACCATGAAGACCCTTGGTTTAGATGAACTGCGATTCATAGAGCAGCACACAGGTGATGCGTTGGCTGTTGGGTTTAATGTGAAGTGGTTGCATCAAAGGGTCGAGAAAATCATTTCGGCTTCTGATTATCATCTGCATTTGATGGAGTTGGACAAATTGGCCAAGCAAATAGATGACGCGAAGAAATCTCTAATGGAAATGGAGCTGAGGCAAATGATTTGCATGCAGGAGGTGGCTGCAATCAAGGGTGAAATGGAAGAAAATGGCTTTGGGGAGTCCAATCTGGGTGATGGCCTTTTGTGATGGGTTAGGATAGTTACAACTTACAAGGGACATCTTTCTCTATTCTTCCCTCTCTTCCATCTTTTGTGTTGTTTTTAGTCAATTTCTAATGTTCTATATTACTAGTCTTACAATTAGTGTTAGTGTAGAAAATTGTGTTGTTTTCCTCTTTGGAAATGAGTTGTGGTATGTAAACTGAAAATTTGTACATAAAATCAAGGTAGCATATCACTATAAAGCAAAAAAATTCATCAAAGTAGTTTATATATATATATATATTGTGAGGATATTTAATTGCCTTAGAAATACTGAGGTCGTAGTACTGCTTGAGAAAAAAGAAAAAAAAAATATAACTCTAAAGAAGCCAAACTTTCTCCAACAAAATTATATACAAATTAGACCTATGAAAGGTTATTGTGCCCATTTTGAGACCAAATTAATGGAGGCAAATATCCCACCCCAACAATGGTTGGTGGTCCGAAAATATGTGGCTCAAATGGCTCGAAACACTCAAAACGACGTCGTTTTGGATGTAAAACGACATCGTTTTGCCATTTTCGAGCCATTTGAACCCCATATTTTCAGGTCACCAAACATTAATCAGCCCACCCTTGCAAATGGGAAGTGCATAAAAAAGTTTGGCGAAGCCTTTGAATCAAACTCTGGTTTTCATACAATTTAAATGGGGAGAATGTCTTGCTCATGTTAATTGAAAAAAATAAGTTAAAAAAAAAAATTGAAAAAATTGACGTTACCATAACATTTAAAATGATACACACGCTAAAACTTTGTCACTTCTTCGTGCATTCTGCTCAAAAGAAAAAAAAAATGGCCATCATTTCATTTTTTTATTTTTAACTAATAAATTTAACACTATAAAAATAAGAGAGTGATAAATTTATCACTAAAAATTTATTCATAAAACAAAGAGACTGATAAATTTATCACTATAAAATTATTCATAAAAAAAAAAGACTGATAAATTTATCTTTATCACTTAATAAATTATATCAAATAGGACTTAATGGGTAATAAGTCTCCAAAATAGGACCTATTGAGTAATAAGTCTCCAAAGTAGGACCTATTAGTAGTTTACCCTTTTTTTTAATGGTGCAGAGACCCTCATTTCTTCCAAATATGGAATTTGTTTTTGATTATGTGAATTTTATTTTATTTGTTTTTTAGTAAATAAATTATAATTGTAGCAGAATCTTAATTCATTAGTAAACTAAGGGGTTCTTTCTTGTTTAATTATTTGTGCTCCTTTGCTAGACAGAATTTGATACTTCTAACTGAAATGATTTTAGTCCAATCTGGCCAGTTGACCTCAATATGAATTGATGGGTTTAGGGCCAATTTGTTTTTAATTATAATTGTTCATAAAAATAAAGATTATTTACACTAAGATACCTTAAACTATTAAGAAATATTATTTTGACCCCCTACACTATTAAAAAATATCACTTTGCTCTCTAAACTATAAAAACGTACGAATTGTACCATTAACTGAAGTAGTCAAAGTGAAACACCAATAGTTTAGAGGGTTTATTTGTATGTTTTTACAGTTTAGGATAACAAAATGATACTTCTTAATAGTTTAAGAGATCTATTTGTACAATTTTAAAATTTAGGAAGTTAAAATAATACTTCCCAATAGTTTAGGAGTTTGTGTAAATAATCCTAAAAATAAATAAATAAATAACTTTTATGTCATATATATTATAATATAAATATAAATCTGAAATTTCAGTGCAATAGACAGGCTCACAAACTATGTCAAAACCTGGTCCCGAAAGGCTCTGAAGGTCTGGTGCCTGGAGGGATTTGTTCCACTGGCTTATAGAATAAACTAACCATTTGAACTATCAGAATAGTAAGTAACACAGTAATACAATTACTGGAATTGCATCTCAATATATTGGCATTATTACTAAATTGTATGTTGTGATCTTTGTTATCAAGCCTTGCTACTGAATATACAGTAACTGTCACCTGTTTTTATGATTCAATGGGGAATGCACTCTGAAACTATGAACTAGGCCCCATGGGCACGAGTTACAACCACGATCAGAAGGATCAGAATGGAGAGAAGCAATGAGGATATGAGTTTGTCATCCAATTGATCTGTGATTTCTGCATTGATTTCTTTCTTCTCAGGAAGTTGAAATTTCTTGTTCACAAGTGAGCTGAACTTCTCAATGATTTCCAGAACTATTGCCTTCGTTATGTCCAAAATCCAGTTTACTAGCAGTGTAGCCAAGTCTGATTCTACACTAGAGCTCTGAGGCCTTTCCTCTTTAGCTGCATGAATCAATATATAAGGAGGTAAGAGAATGTTACAGTGCAAGATTTGAGCAAATGAAAGGAAATGAAAGAGGTCTGCCTATTTTGGGAAGTAGGAAAAAAAGTGCAAAAAAATAGAGAGGTAGTGTGACCCAAATAAGCTAATAAGCTGACTTTTTTCCTAGTTGCCAAAATAGGAAATAAGTCATATATCTCTTCTTGCCAAGTCTCAAGTAATTTGACTGTGTGAAGAAAGCTTGTGCTGTGGAATCAAGAATACCGTTCAATCATTGTAGCAGTACTTTACAGCTGGAATAAAAAGATTTTAGATTTGAGAAGCGCGTCTTATTCCAGTAGTTCTTTTCTTATTCAATTACAATATGTCATTACCTGTAGAGAACAAGAATAACTAACAATCCATGTGACAACAAACTTGTAATCTTAGCCTACTGTGCTATGTATATGTCATGACATTGTTAATCTCACGTCAGTTAACAAAGGCCTTGGCCATGTGCATATAAACCTCTTCGGCACTCTCCTTGCAAGCCATTTTTGAAGGGTGAGTTCCACCCAAGGATTCGCATCATTTTGGTATTGGCTCACCTATGTGAGTCAATTGGAGATATAAATGTGCGTGCATAAACAGTCATTATAAATAACGAAATCAATCAATTTTATTTTAGGGAAACCTGTGTAGAGTGACTCCTGGAGATTCTGAACTGCCTCGTTGTTCAATATAGCATCCCACACTGCTTTGTCAGATGATATAGAAGTCACCATTCTCTACATGCAGAAACACACAAATGAACTCCTCAGATCAAGACACTGTGAGAATATATTGTATATTGGCATGATTGTATATATGGCATGGTTATGTAATAACCATGCCATATATACAATATATTCTCACAGACACATGAATTAAATGGCAGTTTGTGAGAAAGTACAAAACACCCCAGTACTCATTGTTTGCCTACTTTTTAAGGGCTCAAGCATTTGGGATCATTGATGATCTAAGTCTCATTATCACCGTATCATCCAAGTGTATTCGTGCATTGCCTATTTTTCTTCTCTCTTCTTTTCTGACCTCATGATTCAGAGTGTTAAAGAGAGTAAAAGGGGGCACCTGAACAGAGGGCTCTGATTGCAGCAAGCGAAAAGCATCATCAACTCTTCCATAATAACCGAGAGATTTCAACATTCTTGGATCGTAAAGGTGCAATATCTGATGAAGCCACTCATATTCAGGTGAACAAAACCCAAGCATGAACCTGTGTATAAATTAAGGATGGCATTGACATTATGGTCAGCAATGCATAAGGGATGACAAAATTATCCGATTTGATTATATTTGTATCAACTCAATTTTAATTAAAAAAAATGTCTGGAAGAACATTGATAGAGTAGGGTAAGTAGGTAGGTCAAAACTGTTAGGCCTTGTTTGTTTGGCGAATTAGGTTGAATGGGATTATAAATACGGTGGAATTGAATGAGAAGATTATTAGCGTAGTGGTATTAGGTTAGATATGTAAGATAAAGTGTGTTTGTGTACTAATGTGGTGGGTATTACTTAGTTAAGATTAAATCTACAAAATTACCTAAAACCCTTCTCACATAAAATATAACTTTGTTGGTTTTATAAAGTAGAGGGCAAAGTGGTATTTTAACCATCAATATGTGTGAAGGGATTAGCAATCCCAAACCTTCCATGGGAATGCTAATCCCACCATGGGAGGAGATTCATACTCTCATGGGATTGCTAATCCCATGACATTTTGTTGCATACAAACATGGGTGAAGTGAGCTCCACGGATTGGTAATTCAATCCTCCCTCCCAAACCCCTAATCAAACATGACCTTAGCGTTAGAGTAAAGTATGAAGTTATATCACTAAAATGGTTAAGTTTAAAATCAAGAATTTGTGCACAAAAACCAAAAAATCCGGACCCGTTATGTACTCTTTTAGTATGACAAATTGACAAGGAATGGTATAGAAAATTTGTTGTGCCCATGGACCAGAAATGAACACCATCAAACACGCACAAGATTTACATGGTTCAGCAATGCACTTACATCCATTGAGCGGCTAGATACACTATATTTCAAAGACTACAAAACAATACAAACAATGGAGGAGGTTGTGATCAAGAGGAGGAGGAGGAGGAGGAGGCAACACTCTATCTCAACTCAACTCTCAGCCTCACATCTCTCACTCTCTCTCTCTCTCTAAATTCTACATCTCTCTGCTACTTGCTCGCTCTTCGTTGTTCGCTCATACATTCCAATGTCCCTGTTTATACACAAATGGGAGAGCCAAAGTCAGCAACAAGCCTATTGACAACCCACCAACAACATTGATGGCAGCCACCAACAAGAGTAATAGCAGCTACCCTACCAACGGAGTAGCTTGGCTGAAATCTGCAGCTCACCTTCTCCCGTCAGCTTCCATCCACATGGAGAATTTGAGCCAATATTCTACAAAAGTTGGGTTGAGGATCTTCTATTCTATGCCCAAAAATTCTTTTTCTTCTATCCTGAATACGCACGATCGCATAGGATGTTATGCGGATCTAAAAAAAACATAAGAATTTCAATATATTTATTTTGCCGTTGAGAAATCTATTGAGCCTGTGATTGGTTCAAGGTTTTAGAGAGAGATTTGGAAAGGAAAAGAGAAAAGGTAGACCTTTCCCTTTCCCTCCCCAAATCCCTCCACCAAACCCAGCCCAAGACAATGGGATGGAAATTTTAAAAACAGAAAATCATTTATTTGTCCAAAAATTGGATATGTGTGAACCATTAAGAAAAAAATGTAACACTGAAACACATTATATGTACTAAAACAGAGTTTAATTCATGAAGAAATAGAACTGAGATATGCTTCAAGCCCAACTAACCAGGAGGTCAAGGATGATGCAATGATTTGCTTATTATTTTAATGAAGCCCAAACCATCAATTAGTCTCTTTTTAACTTTTGCTCAAATTTAAATTTTTCTCACAATTTTCTAATTTTATTTTATTTAAATCATCCAAATTTCGTAATATCAGTCAAGTGGGTGAGAAAAACTATCACATCATATGCTTTATTTTTGCTCTCTACTATCAAGATTAGATACATGCATCCTAATTGAGCTAATTTAGAATTTTGGGGTTTAGACTTTCTGAAGGATGAAAAACAAAAACAAAAATCAGAAGGTGAGAAAACAAACAAAATTATGCTAAACAAAAAAAAAAATTTACCTTTGAAGATCAGACATGGCTTTCTGGACTTCAGTCCGAGAAGGAACAGACCCGAAAACAGAGCCATAGTGAGAAGAGTGAGTGCGAATCGTGGTTTTATGATCATTTCTTCCATCCATAGGCTCAAATCTTGTAGATGATGAGAGTGGCTGATTGAGATGTGAAGAAGAGGAAGAAGGGTGGTGAGAGTGGAGGTTGGTGGTGGTTGGTCTTTGGATGGTGTGGTGGTCGGAGGGCACTCCTCCGCCGCCAATCATCGCCCCAACTGGTGGTGTTGCCATGGCTCCTCCTCCCATGCTTCTTCCTCTTTAATTTAATGATGAACTTTTGCTCTCTCCCAAAGATTTATACATGCATATATGGATAGAAATGGAAGATTTTTTTGCAAATCTTTTTGGAATTTGAAAAAGAAAAAGAAAAAACAAAGAGTAGATATTAGTTTTTTTTTTTTTTTTTTTTTCGATTCGTAAGAGTAGATATTAGTATTTGAGATAAGGACACGTAGTGTTAAAAATAATCAATTATGCTATCATGGTGTGGTGTGTGACAGACAAGAGGCACTCATATGAATAGTTGAGTTTCATAATTTAAATGAATCAAAAAAAGAGTTTCATAATTTAAGGTATTTTGAGATGTTGGTTAAGGTTGATTTTTTTATTTTATTTTTTAAATATGTAAAAAATTAAAACAATAATATGATTTTAAAAAATCAAAAAATTAAAAATTTAATTTTTAATTAACTTGTCAAAATAAGCCTTCGGTAAAAAAAAAAAAAAAATTTCAAAATAATAATGTTTAATAGGTTGATTAGTTTTATTATCAAACCAAATTTGTTCTTCATTATCTTCAAGCGGAGCTCAAGTTTAGCTATTATCAACAAGTTAGGTAGAATTTGAACTCAAGTTCAAACTGAATTATTTTCAGTTGAGCTCAAGTATCATAAAACTCAACTCTATTAGACTTATTTGTCGTCTACGTGTTTTTATAAATTTTCAATATATCATATATTACACAAGAAAATGTATGCATTAGAGCATCTCTAACGGTAAATCAGATTTTTTATCAAATTTGAGTAAAAAATGACTCATTTCACCAAATTTAGTATCACATGCTCCAACGGTTCACCTCTCACCAAATCTGTCCCGGGACAATCGGGTGGTCGACCGGCCGGTTGACCGGTTAGGCAAAAAAAAAAATTTTTTTTTTTTTTTGAATTGTCTGAACTTTTTTTTGAACTTTCTGAACTTTTTTCGGCACGACCGAGGTGGTCGACCGGCCGGTTGACCGGTTAGGCAAAAAAAAAAAATTTTTTTTTTTTTTAACAGTTTGAACTTGCTTCCTGAACTGTTTAAATCTTTTACTGGCCGACCGGTTGTTATAACCCAACGGTCAGTAACAGTAATTTGGAGAAATGCTTCACCTGTTCTCAGTTTGATGAAATGTTTGGTGAAATCTCATTTTGATATCGATTTGGTGCAATCGTTGGAGCAGTGAACAGTAGTTTTTTCATCAAATTTTGAATTTGATACTGAGTTTGATGAACCGTTGGAAATGGTCTTAATTGACTTATTTTGTGTAATATATTGTAAATTAAAAATTCATAATTAAAAAATAGAAATCAAAACACCTCTCTTTTAACTTTTAGATAATCAATTTTTTCTAATTTATTTAAATTATTTTTACTTGTTAAATTGTAATAAGAAACTATACCAAACAATCTAACATAAAATTTCAAATTAAAGTAAGTCATAATCAAAGAAAAAAAATTTAACTACAGCAAACATGGTCAGTGATACAAACAATGTATTCAAATTTAACTTACATTATTGGGCTTGTTTTTTTTTTCTTTTTTCTTTTTTCTTTTTTCTAAACAAAATAATGAAAATTTTGAAAACATTTAGGCTCCATATGATTTAGTTTTAAAAAAGAGTTTTGAGTTGTATTTTAAAAAATAAGTATTTGAAAAGAGTTTTGAAAATTAAAAATTTGTTTAGTTATGAGTTTTGAAAATAATTTTAAAATGATTTGTAAGTTTTTTTTTTTCTTTTAGTTAAATAGATGGATGTGAGAGAAAAAATAATTACTTAATGTGTAGAATGTGAGCCAATGAGAGGAGAAAAAGAAAAGTGATTGATTGATATGAAAAAAAAAATAGAGAGAATGAGAGAGGAGCAAGAAACAATAATTTTGAAAAAGAGTAAAGCAAACATATTTTTTGATTTTTCAATCCAAAAATTGATTTAAAAATTAAACCAAGCACTACCATTTCAATTTTTAATGCGAAAGAAGTCAAAAAAATTTAAGAACAAATTTAGCAAGTGAATCATATGAGGGGGAAAAAAACAAAAATAAAATTTAAAAACAATTGTTTGGTTTCAATTTTTTAACTCAAAATTTTTTATATTCTTGGTATTTAATGAATTTTTAAAAAAAAATTATAAATATTTTACTTTTTAAAATATATTTATATTAAATATATCTAAAAATTAAAAAAAAATATTTAAAATAAATAAATAAATAAAAACGCACAATTTTCAGAAAAACGGATTCAAGCAAAATAGCACAATGAGGTGTGAAAATTAACCAAGATTACCCGAGCTATTTTGGCGGTTTTTGAGTGATTGAAATGATGGTCGGAAAATTATTCAATACTTCCAATCACTATGTGTCCGTATTCTAAATTAATCATCAATTACTTAATCTCATGTTGTTTATTCATCCTTAACATAAATTGTGAGTCATTGCAGCTCTCTACCAATCAAAACATTACAAAGCACCATATGTCCATATTTCGAGAGCACTGAAAAATCACCAGACAGCTCAGAGCATTTTTTTTTTTTTTCTTGTTGAAAAAAAATGAAAAATGATGGTTGATGCGCCAAAGCGGAGAGCGAGAGAGAGAACCCTCCAAATTCAATCGCTCTTTCTTCCATTCCAATCCAACCCTCCTCCTCCATTTTTGGACAATGCTTCCCCCACTTTAGCGCTCTCTCTCTCTCTCTCTCTCTCTCTCTCTCTCTCTCTCTCTCTCTCTCTCTACTTGTATGGTATACACACATATATTTGTTTTGGTTATTTTGATGACATTTGAGAGTTTGATCAGATATGGCCGAAGGGACTTACGTGAAGCTAACCCCGGACCAAGCGTCATTGCAGAGTATAACGCCAGGAGAGCTCTATCAACCCATTGATGTCGCTCAGGTTTGCCCTTCTACTCTTTTAATCTTCTCTTTGTTTTCATGAGTTTCCAAAATTCTCCAATGTTTCTGTTTTCATCACTTCATATAATGTTTATGTATCCTTATATATATATATGATGATTGATGATGATGGACTTGATGATGGACTTGGTTTTAGAAAATTGCTTTTTCAAATCTCAATTTCGTTACTAGACCCTAAGAAGATAAATATGTATGTTTTAATATATTTGCATGCATGTATGTTGGTCACTATGTCTATTTGATGAATTTTTTTCATTTGGTAGCATGGATTGATAAGAAGTTGTTTTAGGCAATTGAATAAGGATTCATAATTGATGTAATGTCATAACCATTTTTCTGCAAAGTGAAAGATAGAAATGATGACCATGATTTTGTGGCTACTAGAATTGATATTATAAGTAGGTGATTTTAGGTGATTGCTTTACTTTCCATTAAATTTGCATTGTAGATGCATGTGAATTGTATGGCTTCATACAAGTTTAGAGATTGACCTGATGATGGTAGTTATTAACTTAAATGTTTTCATCAACTTTTGTAGAGGTGTTACGGATATTGCTCGAGTTCTTAATTTAGTCTTTTTGACCTTTTCCATTTCCACTTATTATGCAAAGAGTGGATTTATTTGTTATTGAGCCATTAGTTATCAAATTACAATGTGTTTTTTTATTTTTTTATTTTATAAATATAATATTTTTGCATTTGTTTGTTTTCATTGTTGATTGTTATATTCAACAGTTGACTGCTCGTAGATGCCAAGAATGTGGACAAACACTTCCTCCAACCTATCAACCCCCGGCTGACGAAGATTGGTCAACTGGAATTTTTGGGTGTACTGAAGATACCGACAGTTGTAAGTGTTCTATCTACTTCAACTTTTTAGCTAGTGACATTCAAGTTTTCACATTATGTTGTCAAGTCGTGTATATATAGAGACCCATTTTTATCTAATTAAAAATCTAATTTCGGCATCCTTTATCAAATAGGGCTCATGTCTAACTGGGATTGTACATGTTTAGAATAATTATACAAGATAGACGCAAAAAAAAAAAGTGATCTACATGGTATAATAGCAATAGTTTCACGCAAATTTTTGGTTGTCAAAGATGAAAGTAATTTTTTGATTTTTATTCGGCGACTAAATAATTTTAGTAGTCAAAACTAACTATACAACAACTAAAATATTTTTTTACTCGCCAGTTGTGGCAAATTTAGCGACTAAATTTTTTTTAGTCACCAATTGTGGCATTTTTAGCAGCCAATTTTTTTTTTGTCGCCAATAATCAATATATCCCGACTAAAAAAATTTAGTAACTAAATATGGTATTTTTGCCAACTAACATAATTTTTGGTCACCAATTCCACAACTTTTGGCAACCAAAATATTTTTAATCGGCAAAAGTGTCGCCAAAAGTGTATTTTCCTGTTTAATTAAAACTCAATTAATGTGAAAAATAAAATGCATTATTTATACATCAAAATTTACTCAGAATAATTGCTTCTTTTTTGGATAAGAATGTTTGAATGTATTTTGTGTTTTGCATTACTGATCCTCGTTTATTTTTGAATCATTTGTTCATCTTATAGGCTTGACTGGACTATTCTGCCCATGTGTGTTATTTGGACGTAACGTTGAAAACTTGAACGCTGATATCTCTCAAAGGGCTGCCTGTGTTGGTCATATCATATGTGTCGAAGGTGGTATGACATTTGCTGCATTGACATCAGTTCTTAATGGCATTGATCCACAGACATTATTTCTCATTTATGAGGGTCTGTTCTTTGCTTGGTGGATGTGTGGAATCTATACCAGCATGGCTCGGCAATCATTGCAAAAAAAGTATCATCTAAAGGTGATCTGAATTGCATTATTTTTTTTTTTGATCGGCAAAGAAAAATTTCATTTAACAGCATGAAATTAAAAGTACAGGAAGATGAGATGCATCGAGAGAGATTCGGAAGTATAAAAATACTCCTACTACTACTACTCGCATCCATACAACTAATCCTTAAGCCTCTCGACTTTTTAAATTAAAAAGTTAAGAAGAACTTAACTAGAAAATTAAAATACATGAATCCCCACAAAAACCCACAAAAGCACCCAAACCAAACTAAAAAGAAAAAAAAAACTAAACAAGACCCGCAGCAGCCCACGCCTCTAACTAGAAAATTCAAATTCAAACCAACGTCCAATCAGCAATCCACGCCTCTGCCAAGACCACGTCTCCGCTGCTACAACTCCCCATGCCTCACGCCTCTGCTGCATCAACTCCCCATGCCTCTGTTGCGTCAACACCCCACTCTGGCCAAGAAAAACACCAACGCCACCACCAGGAAGACTACACCTCCTCTGCTAAACTCCAAATGCCCACTCCATGCTGCTGCTACTCCTCTCCTCAACTTCTATCTCACACCCAATACCCTCTGCCAAACTCCCAATGCCCACTCCAAGCTACTACTACTCCTCTCCTCATCTTCAATCTCACACCCAATACCCTCTGCCATACTCCATAACCAACAAGTCTTCAATCTCACGCCACCACCGGAAAGACTACACCCAATACCCTCTGCCAAACTCCATAACCAACAGGTCTTCAATCTGAATTGCATTATTAAAGGCTTATTACTCGTAAAATAATGGCATATTGAAAATGAATTTTCCTTGCATCAGTCCATTATATATGATTGATCACTTGTTGCTAAAAAATGTTCATGCATTGATCACTTGTTGCTTACATATGTTCAAATTTATACCCAAAAAAAAATTCATTGGGGAAGGAAAGAATACTTGGCATAGTAGGGGGGAGGGGGGAGGATCCTTAAAACGAACCTGACAATTGTTGAATCTTGAATCATGTTGCTCTAGATAAGCTTATCTGTAATAATATATGTCGTATTTTTATTTATTTGAAAAATAATAGATCTTGAATTTAATGGACCTACATCTAGAGATCCAGTGCGTGAATAAAAGTTCATACTATTTATCCCCTTGCTCACATTTTTTTATTTCGTTTTTTCATCACCAAACTCCATCAATTATTTCAGATGCCTCGACTAGACTAGAATAACTATAATGGTTGTTGCATCTATTTGTCTAGTCTTACACTTGTCTGGATTGTGCATCTCTTCAAACAAACAATTACCTTATATTTTTTCAACAAATGCTCCCAAACATATATACTCAAGAAAATTGTTCAGAGACTTGAGTTTATGGGCTATCGCACGACACACAAGTAATTGTTTTGGCACCTGGAAGATCTTTGATCGTGCCATGCTCCTCAACAAAGTTTCAACTCATTGTGCTGACTTCTGTTGGTGTTTCTGCTTTGCAGGACTCTCCATGTGACCCGTGCATGGTGCACTGCTGTTTACATTGGTGTGCAGTGTGTCAAGAGCACCGAGAGATGAAAGGACATCTAACTGATAATACTGCTGCTATAGAAACTATTGTGAACCCTCCGCCAGTACAAGAGATGAATGCCGCCAGTCAGACCAAGGAGTCTCCATCTTCCTCCGAAAATGGCACTGGACATACTAACTTGGAGCTCCAACCTATCTAGAAACTGTCATCTGTTAGAGAGGTTAAAGAAATTTAATTTGGATTAATTCATTCAAAACTTTGGATGTTTACTTTCATGAGAGTGGAAAATTCATTTGTCAAAACTGATAACAATGTTTATTTGATCAAACAAATGTTTTCTAGTGGTAAGATGTTGTTGCCAAATTTGCAATTCCATAACGGATTAAGTCACATATATTGGAGTTTAGATTGTCATTTATGTTATGTTTTTGTGTTGAGATCCACATGAATGAGCGCCTTTCATAATTATAAGGCTATTCCTTTTTTCGATTTTTATTTTTGAGCATCTATGTTGCTTCAAAAATATTCACTCTGTTTTGTTTTGATTTTTAAAATTCACTTTTTGGAAAATTTTATTTTTTTTGTTTTCCATATTTTTTTTTCACTGAATTTTTTTTAATATTTTAAGTTTTTTTTTTTAATTTTTAAATACAACTAACATAAATATACTTTAAAAACATAATATTTGTAAAAAAAATCTTTAAAAAATTCACTAAACATCAAAAAAAAAAAAAAATTCAATACATATTCCATATTTTTGTTTATTTATTAATTTTTTTACAAATATTTTACTTTGTAAATACATCTAAGTAAGGTACATTTAAAAAAATAAAAGAATTACTTAAAATTTTAAAAATATTCACTAAAAATCAAAAAAAATACGAAAAATAAAAAATTAAATTCAAAAAATTAAAACCAAAACAATAATGAGTGCTCATACGATTCCAAAGGGCTCATGAACTGTACCCCCCAAAAAAGGGGCTCGTTGACCTATTTTGTTGTGTTTTTTTTTTTTTTATTCTCCGTTTTCACAAAAATTTTATTTGAATAGCAGTTTTTTTAAATCTTTTTTTGGGGGAAAAATAATAATAGAAGCGACAAGTTCAAGTCTGTAGAAATGAAAATTTATTAAACAGTTACTTAGTTACGTTGTGCTCTTGATAAATGTATAATTGCAAAATATATAAAATGTATCATCTATTGTCTCCCATTATTTAAGTGTTTGCTTATTTTTCTTACGAAGGAAAATTTCATAAATGTTAGCGTGTCATTAAATTCAAACCAATTATCAAATGATTACATTAATTGTTCTTTTGCCTCAATGAAGAAAACTTCAAAATTGTCAAGTGTAGAGAAAAGAAAAACTAAAAAAAGAAGAGAGGGAGACAAAGAAAGATGATTTACTAAACAATCGGGATTATTAAGGCCTCGTTTGGGAACATGCTATTTCAATAATTTTTTGATTTTTTAGTTAAAATATGAGGTAAAAAAAATTAGTATGTTTGAAATATTTTTTTAATTTTTTACGAAAAGATGTGCAAAAAGTAAAAAAAAAATAGAATTTTTGACTTTTTAATATAGGTTATTGGTTTTTTTTTAATTTTTTTAGTGACTTTTGACTTTTAGGCTAAAACTATAAGTTGCCAAACGAGGCTTAAATAAAGTGTAGAAAATATAAATAATAAGAAAAATAGAAATCAATTGCCTTTAATTTGAGTTGGATGATTACAATGTAATCATAAATGGCTATTCATAGACAAAAAAAACTTGTAAGAAAAAACTACCTAATAACTACTTTATTCTCCTATCCTCGTCTTATATTGCCATGTATCTCTCTAACTTTTGCACTTTACTCTATGTTCACATGATCCGTGTTCTCCCATTTCCTCCACTTTCATAATCCTCCACATTCTCCGTCATCTCACATGTGTTTAATATTTTATAATTTCTCATAATCTCCAATTGAATAGGAAAATGCCACGAATCCTATAATTTACGAATCCTATAATTTATCAATAATAAATAATAATAATAAAAATTATAGATTCATAATGTCAACACTAACAAAAGTAGGTTTTTTTGTTATGCCATTTTTTTTTAGATCGACTGTCATTAACTAGAAACACCACATTATATCAAAATTATCAAATAAATTACTCATGCATAAATAGTGTTTAATCCGCTATAATGGGAATAATTTACATATTTATCTCCTATCAATGAGGAAAAATACATTGAATATGGGCCCTCACAAGCCTGAAGTGATATTTATTTTTTTCACTATAATAAAAAAATAGGAAATGTTAGTGTTAAAAAAGTACGTAGAAAGTAGAGCGATTATTTGGTGGTCATGCTATTTGCCTCCAAAAATTCAACAATAGTATTGAGTATTACTGTTTTTACCAATGAATACAAAAGTTGGAGCACTATATAGATCTGCCTTAATAGTAAAAAATAATTTTTCATAAAAAAAAAAATGTATTGAAATGTGTACAAATATTTTGAAATATATAAAAAGTGTATTGAGATTATAAATAGGGTAAATTACACTTTGTCCCTTCATGTTTAGCTACTTTCTCACTTTGGCCCTTAAGGTTTGTTTTTTTCCATTTTGGTCCTTTATGTTTCAAGTTTTTTCCAGTTTACTCTTGAAATTAATTTCTGTTAAAAATTAGACAAAACATGACACATTAACATTCATGTGGTATGAAAATATTTTATTTTATATAACTCAAATCTCTTGCACAAATTTAATCCTCAATATAATAATATATTTTTTATATTATGTGGCAGTTATTATGACATTTTCTGTCTAATTTTGAATAGAAGCTAGTTTTCAGAGTAAATGGAGAAAACTTAAACTATAAAGGGCCAGAGTGAAAAAAATAAATTTTAGGTGCCAAAGTGGAAAAGTGACAAAGCATAAAAAGGGCAAAGTGTAATTTACCCTTACAAATATTTTGATATTTTATATTTCTCATGTCATTACCCATAAAAAAATAAAAAATAAATAAATATATGATATAAATAAAAAATGAAAAACTAAGTGCATATTTTGCCTCACTTGGCAAGTGAAGAAAATAGTTAAACAATAATATTACAAATCCACTCTTATCAACTTAGAATTTGCCTTAAAAAAAAAAAAAAATCAATGGCTCAGATTCATTTCATGTGTAGATCTCACATTTCATCAATTCAATCTCTATCACACAAACACATTTTTGATAAATTTGAGGTTCGTAAAGGTAGGTCCCTAGTATTTTTTATAATTAAAATGTCAAAAATCACTACAAATTATCACATTACTCTTTTTACTTTCTTATATATATTTTCATAAAAAAATCAGCTAAAATGGTAAATTCTCGTTTAAACCCTTAAGACCATCTCCAACGGTGTATCAAACTTATCATCAAATTTAAATTTGATGAAAAATGGTTCCTTTTTCAGCTCTAACGATTTCATCAAATCAGTATCAAATTCAGGATTTTACTTTTCTTTCATCAAACTGAGAACCAATGTGCCTTTCATCAAATCATTGTTCATAACCGTTTGATTTTCACCACCAGATGTCTTCTCGGATGTCCATCAGATGTCCCCCGGATGACCACTTTAAGGCAAAAATTTATAAAAAAAATACACTA
Source organism: Camellia lanceoleosa (assembly GCA_025200525.1). Taxonomy (NCBI): domain Eukaryota; kingdom Viridiplantae; phylum Streptophyta; class Magnoliopsida; order Ericales; family Theaceae; genus Camellia; species Camellia lanceoleosa. Next base: position 122,615,583 of record CM045763.1, on the reverse strand, counting down.
ACTGGTTGTGTCACGACCCAACCCCCGCCCCAAGGGATTAGAGAAGTGACCAGCCAGTAATTCGAGATTACCAGAGGCTTACTTAACAGTAATACAATAATAAGGGCTAGTGAAAGATAACTAAGTTTGGAGAACCAAACGTCCTAGGAGGAGAGAATGTAACAACCACCTCCTTGATTAATTAAAGGGTTGTTTGTGGTGAATTATATAAGTGCACTTTTTGACTTTTTGGCTAAAAAAATAGAGGAAAAAAATATGATTATTTGGGATAACTTTTTTATTTTTTACGAAAAAATATGTATTAAAATATTATATGAAATACTAAAATTACCTTCTTACCCCTCTGAGTAATGAGATGCTTTCTGTGCATGTCAGTACATTTGTCATGATCTGTTTTGAGTGCACTGAGCTGCACTAGCTTTTTTTTAAAATTTTTTTTTATTTTCACCCGTGATCTGTGCACTGTTGTTGGGTACATACATTGTTGTGTTGATTTCAACAAAACCATAATGTTGGCATTATGCTACTGGTGCACCTATCCCTCATTCATATAATTTTTTTTTTCTTTTTACTCATGATATGTGTACTGCTGTTGGATACATACATTGTTGTGTTGAATTCAACAAGACCATAATGGTGGCAGCCCAGTAGTACAAGGTCTGCAATATGAAAAAAATAGCAAACCAAAAATAAATTAATTAATTAAAAAAGCCAAAAAAAATTAAAATGCAACAAATTAAACAAAAACGAGTGATGTTCTACTGTTAGTCAAGGAAAAAAGCATTTTTTGGGGTTACACTACGCTATAATGTTTTCAACATCTCATACATTTGTGCGAATTTTTTTTTCCTCTATTTTTCATATTTGGCAAAAGATGAGACTTCACGCTACAAATACATTACCGTAGCTATCACGTGAAATATACACATACTTCCTTCATATTTTCTATGTTCATTTGTGGTCATGAACAATAATATTATAAGTTTATAAATTATTTCAATAATGTTACTAATGACAGTAAAACAAAATTTCCAAATTTATAACATAGAAATGCAAACTTAACAAAAGTTTTTTTTATAATTATTTTTATTATCTCAGAATTTAAAAATAAAATTACAATGTTATAAACCTAACATGTTTACGAATTTGAATGTTGTTGATAATTACAATATTGTTTTTGATTGTTGCTAATTTTGTACAACAAATTATATAATTTTTTTCAACAACATACATAAATTTTATATAACATACAGCGAAGATAACACCTGCCACAACAACAAATGCTTCGGCCTTACACATGTGCTTGTTGCTGCAGTGCGTATGTAATATTCACTCTTACAGTGGCCATTTCGGGATCTGAGTCCCCTGGCTCCATGATATCAGCAACCTGGGTGTATTCGGGGTGGTCGAGCATTTGCGGCGCCACGTACTCGCCGTTGTCTAGGATATTCAGTTTGATCGCATCAGTTTCACTATTCCAGCTTATGAAGTTATGTAATGCCATTGACGCACATACAAAGGGCACTTGATCGAAAAATTTTAACTTCAGCATATTTCGCAAAGCCCCCCCCAACCTTGACTTCCAAGCACCAAATGTCTGCTCGATATAACTACGCAAGGATGAATGTGCCTTGTTGAACCGTTCATACTCGTTCTGTGGTATTCAATTCCGATGGGCATTTTGGTCATATCCATACCCCTTGTACGGGGCTAGATATCATATCTTGTTGCTATAGCCGCTATCGACCAAATAGTATTTTTCTACACATGTTAAAAAATAAAAGTTATTAATATGAAATGGTGTTTTTATAAAATCATATAACGACCTTTTGTTGTTTTCTACTTTTGCCCTTTATATTTGAAAATTTTACTCTTACCTACTAACTTATGCCCATAATTCAATAAAAAATATCACAGTAATATATGACATAGCAAAAAAATATATATTATTTTATTGAAGAGATTTCGTGTACTTCTTGAAATAACAATGTACGTTGGAGCAATAAAATTTTGTGTATTATTCATACTTTTCGAATATATTATTTTGTTTGTTAGCTCATACTGCTACTTTTTTGGAATAATTTTGAAAATCAAGAAAATCTGTTTTTGATTATAACAAAATACATTTTGTTACAATAACCTCTGTTAACTTTTTCACATTTTAAAAAATACATTGTCAAATATCACAACTTAAAAAAAGGGTCGACACCTACACTGCTTTTCCTAAATGGGAAACATTGTGTATGAATTTTCATATTACTAGGTATGTTTATAACAATTATTACATAATTTTCCTAATACAGTTAAGACAAATTATAATTTAAAAATATATATATATATGTATATATATTTATGGTGGTGCTATGTATTTTATTTGTTAATCACAAATAATCTACATAAAAGAAACATAGTGGTCCACGTAAACAAGTCGGACAAGAGGGAATTTGTTACTAGGTGTGGGGTGTGGGGTGTGGAAATCGATGCTTAGGCTCAGTAGTGACATAGTGTAACACCCTGCTATCGTGCATGCTCCCGTCTCAATCTACAGACACGAACATGAAACGCAAATCAAAGTCATAAACAACAATAATATTTTGCATTGGCACGCTTTTTCGGCTATAGTACGAAGTGGCGTATTCTTAGGAGACACGGGCCATTACGTACGTGTCGTCCAGTGCACCAATGCAGTCCTATGCGACGCAAGCATTTTACAAAATGTAAATTAAAAATTCCAGATTTTATGAATAGCTGTAGGCATCGAAATTGATACACGGCGTCACCTTGAATGGCCGGTACTGCCGCTTCGACCGTAAATGTGGATGGCCCCCTTGTTGGACTTGCTCCGGCGCAAGACTCCTACTATGAATCGACGTAAATGATATCATAGCTTGCAAAACCTCGTGGAAATGCCGTAACAATGTCTCCTTTGAGTGTTGGAACCGTTCTTGCAAATTTCTCTAAGAAATACCCTACAAAATAGAAATGAAAATTGCTATATTCTCTTCAAGCGGCACCCCATACTCTCACTGCAGCACTGTCAACCCAAAATCGTGAAGAGCGCCACACAACAACAAGAAGACTGGTTGGAGCATACTAATAACATCTTCAAACTGGCCCGAGTGGCCGTTAAACAACTCATACATCCATGAACGTCCCTACAATATTGATGTATTTCGCGGAACTTTGTACTAATGGTTGTAATAATACGTTGCCGCACTATTCCACGCTTCTAGCAAGTTGTGATCAGTTTCTTAACCACTTATGAAGCCTTGAAGCATGACCCGGATGGAACCTCAAAGTGAGGCACAAAAGTTGGCTTGACAAAAAACAGAGTTCAGGTCGACGCCACTTAGTCCGATCTTGCACTTCATTACCTACATATATATATATATATATATGAATAATGCTATATGCACCAATTATGTCGCAACCCAAATCCGTCCCTACAGGTTTAGCGTCATGACTGGCCAGTAATCCTAAGATTACCTACGGCCTCTGAAACAGATTAACAAAATAAGGGACTAAAGGAAGCAAATACATAAATATAATCGTCCAATGATGTAACACCCCAGAAATGCAAATCATAATTATATGGATTATCCATATGTTAATTGTGGATTGTATGATTTAATTTGTGTATATCTGTCCAAATTGAAAAATTATTTGTTGAGAATACGACTTTGAAACTGAAATTGACGGTCGAAATGGGTTCAGAAACCAGAATGGAGTACATAGATGTGTTAATTGGGATTTTTATAATCATCTAGGAAGTTTAATTAAAAATTAATTTCTCTGATTCGTAAAGTCATGTTTGGCTCTCATTAGTTGTATTGAGTATGGAGATGGATAGTTAAAGCCTAATTCACATTAGTGGAATTAAATTTAGTGTAATTGAGATCATAATATATTGAGAATTAATTTAATTAAATTGAATTTGTTATAATTTAATTCAATGGAATTTATTGCTTGAGCTTAGAGGAAATTAGAGATTAATTAAGCTTCCTAAACCTATTCATCAATTTAAGTAGAAAAGAAGAAGTTAGTGGGTTTTGTTGGAGAATATACAACTAGAGAGAGAGTTCTTGAGAGAGAGCTCAAGAAAGAAAGAAAAGAAGAGCAAGAAGAAGAAAAGCTTTGATCTCCACAAATTGATCAACTTAAGGTAGGAATTCTCTTCTAATTTCATGAATTTGACTTGTTATACTCATGAATCCATGGAATCCAAGTTTAATTAAGAAGAATTCAAGTTTAATTAGTGGCTTTATGGAGTAAGTTGAAGCCAAATATATGTATGAACAAGATAAGCAAGAAAGTGTACGAATTAGTTTAAGAACATGACATGCATGGCATATTTCATGGAAATTTCCTTCATAAATTAGAGTTCTTGCATGATTCATGAAAATTGGAGAGAAAATTTCCTTGATATTGAAGTTTGAATTCATAGTATACATGTTTTATAAGTTTTCATTTTAATTGAAGTTTTAATCCTTCAATTGACAAGTTGAGTTCATAATGTTTTTACATGCATGGCTTCATTCTTGCTCATACAATTGAAATCTTGTTTGGTTCCTCAAATTTGAGGAGAAAATCTCATGGATTTTTTCTTATGGAACTCAAGATTGTATGGTTTATGATTTTACATGTTAAATTCAAAATTTGACCTTTTGCATGGAAATTGAGTTTCAATTTAAAGTTATGATTTTTGTTAAAAGTTATAAATGTTTAAATCAAGTTGTCTTTATGGATTTTAGGCCTTGAAATACATGGGAATGGAGTTGATTTTTGAAAAAGATTGAGTTCCAATTCAAAGCAAATTTTCTAATTAAACAAGCCCAGAACCGCACGTGTGGCTTGGAGTCCCGTACGTGCGGAAAACAGGACAGATTTGAGTGTGCATTCTGCTTTAATTGCACGTGTCGGGCACATGTGCGGTGGTGGTTCTGCACGTGCGGTTTTCAGGATGGTCCCGGTTTTGTTTTCACTCCATTTTTCTACCTTTCGGGCCTCCGTTGTCATGGTTTTAAAGTGTTTTTCATTGCATTTGCATCTCATGAACACGAATGAAATAAAGAACAAAATGTTAGAACCGAACGAGTGGACAACGAATAGAACCAATTGATTGAATGAACTGTGTATTGAGTTGTTGTGCTTGAATTTGTTTGTTTAGGTCGGATGCTTAATTTTAGTGCATTTTAGCACGTGTTTCAAGGAGCCCACTGTGAGTAACAATGTTGTAAAGTTATGTTCAATTATAATTATTTTCTGAATGATTAAATGTATTGTTTTCTGCAATGATATTGCTTACTGAATGAATGTTTGTCCTAATTTATGAACTATACCCGTGACATCTATAGCAACTAACTATTACTGCTACTACTACTGTTACTGTTACAGAGATTTCTGTCAGTTCCAATTTTTGGAACTATTGTTTACTGTTTGATGGCCATCAATTAACTGTTCGGTTTTCTAAGACCAACTAGACTGTTCTGCTATTGGATGTACCACGTATGACTGCTATAATTACTATATGACAGATATGATATGAAATATGAGATATTGATCGAACAAATGATCTACTGATGCAATTGACTATTTTAAATACTGAAAGGACATTCATTCTTAATTCCTTTACACATTTGTTATTCATTGGATTTTAGCTCACAGTTTAATATATATATATATATATAGGTGGTCAGGCACTGGAGCAAAGTTAGCGGCATCAACCTGAATTCGTTTTGTCAAGCCAACCTATTGTGCCTCACCGCGAGGTTCCGAACCATTATTGTCAAGCCTTTTTGGTTGATATATTTCCACCCTTTTTGAATGTTATATAAAGTCAAGTGAATGTTGTATAATTTGTTTGGGCTTTGGGATTTAATTCCCTAACATGTCTTTTATTTTGTACTTAGATGTGTTTTGGACTTATGTGAATGTTGGTATATATATCTAAGTTGTTTGTTTATTTAAGTCCTCACAGCTCTTTGGACATTATGTCTTTATATTTACAAGTTTTCATCGGCCTCTTTTATTGTATAACTGTTATTACTGTTAAGCTGGCCTTTAGTAATCACGGATTACTGGCCGGTTACGATGCTAAACCCTTAGGGGCGGGTTTGGGTCGTGACAAATGAGTTGTGTTAACTTATATGGGACAAAGCAAATTTAAACCTTATATACATATAATCATCATCATCATCATCATCATCATCATTCTTACACCAACCATATACATATGAAACAAAAAGGGACTTAGCCCTATAAATAAAATAAACAAAAGACAAAACGAGTTTAAAACTTGATCATAACACATCTTTCCAGGAACCTCCTCGTGATGCGCAATGGTTAGCTTAACAAAACAGAATTAGACAGATGCCCCCAGACCTAATCTTGCACTCGCTCACCTACATATATATACAAACAGTGAGTTATAGCCTAGTGAATAACATTAATGTAAAGAGGTTAGTGAACAAATTCTGAACATATCATATTCATAAAACAGATCATAACAGAATCAATTCTCATATCCAAACATAATAATAATACATCCAATAGAACATATCACACTGTCATCTGACTAGAGTACTCGGTTCTAGATACTGATTAAGCACATCACCACTTAGACAAGTGGCTAACAAGATCTCGTAATCACATATATGTCATGGACCCACATTAACATGCCGTCCCCCATGACTTGGGACTATCTATGGATGCCATAATAGATTTCAAACATAGGGCATTCGTTCACGTAAACAAATATCATTTCAGAAATCATAACTTATCATATATCATTTCAAACATAATTCATATGAACATATCTTTACAATAACGTTACTCACAGTGGGCTTCCAGAAACGTTTGGTCAGTCTTTGAGTCTTGACCTACAAACACAAATGTACATAGCACAAAACATGTCTCATTATTACTCATTCATATGGCCATACATGGCTTAGCTTTCTTCTTTTAACTTCTTATTCAGTCCATGACACATAACTTGTTCATATTGAACCACATACACGGATTCGACACATATTTTCTAATTCACTTACGTATGTTGTTTCTTAGCTTATTAATTCTTAATGACTCATAAATCATGCTTAAGAATAGCCGAAAAAAGATGGGAGCGAAGATATGTACTAAAACATCTTTTGAAAACATGCTAAAAATAAGTTATTGGCTAGAGCCAGCTTTTGGTCACTAGAGCCAGCTAAAGGCATAAACTAAGCTCGCTCGAGCCACCATTTGGTCGCTCGAGCTAGCTTTTGCAAAGTGCAAACTACTGAGAGCTCATAATGTTGGCTCGAGCCACTACTTGGTCGCTCGAGCCAGCTGTGAATTTCTGGGCACCAAGTTTAACAAAAATGGCTTCCAAACAACTTTCAAAACTTAGGTCTTGCATGATTTGATCAAACACATAAAATAGTTTTAGAAAACTCCAATACAAGACCCTTAAAACATCTTTTATTCAAAAACTTAACAATTCTTGAAAGATTTGAACAAAAATTCCTTCATGCAAGATTTTTCAACACTTCTCATGGTTTTTCATAACATACAAATAGTAATTAACAAACTCATAAATTTCTGAAACAGTTGACATGATTTAAATCACATGCATACAAGGACTTTAAAAGTCAAACTCAAAATGATAAAATCAAAGTTGATCTACCATGAATGTACATACAAGTGATCTACATGTTCAAAGACCCATTTCCTTGCAAATATCATGAAATTAGCTCAATAACTTAATGAACTCATAATGCATAGCGGATTTACAATAGAAATTAGTCATAGAATTCTTACCCATAGCTTTAATTTCAAAAATGTGAGATGAATCTTCCTAGTTTCTTCAATCTCTAGCACAAAAATGGGTTTCTCTCTCTAGAATGAGCTATCTTTCTCACTCACTCTCTAGGATGAACTCTCTACTTAAAGAAGTAAAAAGAACAAGATGAATGTTGCCTACATTCCCTCACATTTCAGCAGATATACACATACACACACTCTCACAATTTGAACAAACAACACGTGCACACACATGCACCACTCCAACACACACATAAGAATTTATCCTCTACACTCAACACTACTAAATGCCCAACTCATATTTCTCAATACACCTACACAGATTTCTCAACACACACTCACTCAGGGATTTAATCCTTTACACTCAACATTACAAAATGCCTCAACACATCATACATTTAATCACGTCTTGGATCATGAATAGGAGTAGATTAGGCATAAATCATGCATCATCTTAATTAAACACAAGTAACCTTAATTAATCATGGTTAGCACATGACCCAATTAACCCAAAACAGTTCTAATTAAAGCTTAATTTAATCACATGCGATTTTACTGAACTGAATCAATTTTTAAACAAACTTTTCATATGGTTCCAAATATTCCAGTTAGTCTCTCCATGTACTCAAATTCAGTTTCTGAAAGCATTTAGGCTATCAATTTCAAATTCAAAATAGAAATCATGACAGATAATTCTACGAATAACAGATAAAAAGCCAAATAGCACACAAAATACACAATTAGCACATAATTCCATTCTAAACACTTAGTTAGCATTCTTAATTACGAATTAGTAGTTAATTATGGATTGGGGTTGTTACAGTCTCCCCACCTTAAAAAGTTTGGTCCTCCAAACTTGAGTTACTACACATACACACACACACACACATATATTTATTAGATGCAGATCAAATGTCTTAGGTTCACACTGTTTTCCATTTTTGTAAGTGGTTTCCTTTCTATTCAGCTTGTTGTAGAAATTTGATTCATTAATTCATCACAAGTATTCACGGCCATTCAAAAGTTATCAGGTATAGAAGGCAAATTCATGTATTAACTCCATAACAGTAAACGCAATGCTGAAATGATCATTTACATACGGTTCGTCAGCCTCAGTTTCCACGGATTCAATTGTATTACACGTTAATACAGAAACAATCAATCTTAGAACATACTGATTTTATATACTTCTAAGGAGTCAAGGTTTACAGTCAAAGCAATCTGCTGTCAACCAATCCCATAGCATCAAATTCAAAGTACAGTAATACGAAAACAACCATTCTCTAAATTCCAAGTACAGTAACATGAAAACAACCATTCTTTAAATCAATTATCATCAGTGAATCAATTTTTCATTTCAGAATCATATTGCAATCATAGCAGTTATACGTGGTACATCCATTAGCAGAACAATATAATAGGTCTTAGAAGACCGAACAGTCATATATGATGGTCATCAATATAGTAAACAGTAGTTCCAAGGTTTGGAACTGACAGAGATCTATGTAACAGTAGCAATAATAGTAACAGATGCTATGTATGCCACGAATACATTTCATAAATAGGACAATCATTCATTTACTTAGAAATCATCATTTCAGAAACAGAGCATATTATAAGTTAGAAAATACTTATAATTTGAACATATCTTTACATGGCTGTTACTCACAGTTGGCTCCCTGAATCACGTGGCTAGAGTGCGGTGTCTAACCTACACAAACACATTTAAGCACAACATCTCAAAACATGTTTAATTCATTCAGTTGATTCTTAAACCTATTCGGTTCGTTCGTTACTTGTTCGTTTGATTATTTTTATTTGTTCTTTAATTTCTCTCGTGCTCATGCTATGCATATGAATATGAAATACATGCGAAAACCACGCAAATGGAGACCCGGAGTTAGAAAAATATAGAGAAAATGAAATCGAGTTTGCCTTGAAAACCGCACGTGCGAGAGCACTAGCCGCACATGCGAAACCACCGCCGTACGTGCAATTAAAGCAGTGGCAAAACTGGAACATGGGAGGTTTGGCCGTACGTGGTCTGGGTTAAAGTTCAGTCCGAAAATCTGTGTAAACTTTGAACTTCAACCTCTTCAAATTAGGGTTCAAATTTATGTATTTATAACTTAAAAAGCCTTAAAAGAACTTTGAATATGGATCTCCAACATTAAATACAAATCATAACTTCAAATACAAACTCATAACTTTAAATACAAACTCAAATAGCCAATGACAAATCAAATTCATTAGAAAATCATAGAATCATGAAACATAACTTGAAGAGCTCCAACTCAAGCTTATATATAGAAATTCCTTTGAAATCATGAGAGGCCATGGAAGAAAACAAGTTTATGATCATGATTTTCATGAACTTATACCATGCATGTTCCAATCTTGAACTAATTCCTACAATTCCTCTAATTTATGTTCATATAGGTTCTTAACTCTAAACTTGTTCGTACAACTCTTAAATAACCATGAATTTATTCAATTTAAGCTCTAATCTTTCAAGATAATGAGTGTATAAGCCCTAATTTCATGACATTGGCAAGAAAGTCCTACCTTAAAGGGTGGATTTATGAAGATCTTGTTGGATTCCTCTTTCTCCTTCTTTCTTTCTTCTTCTAGAGCCTCTCTAGGGTTTTCTCTCTCCCTCAAGTGTTGACTCCAACGTAAAGTACTAACTCTCTCTCTCTCTCTCTTACTCCTCTATTTCTTTTCTATTGGTCACTAAATTAATATTGTACCTAAATTAGATTTAAACTAATAATTCATCTTAACTAAATTTAAATCACATGATGTTCTTAATTAAATCATCAAAAATCTAATTTAATTTAAACTAACCTTAATCATTCTAATGTGAATTAGGCTCTAACTACCTATTCAAATAATTAAATTTCCTTGTATATAAATTACTGATTCAGACAGGTCCAATTCATGTCCTAACCATATCTGTTCACAATATCACAAGTCATTTCATACAGAGCACATAATTGCACATAACACATCATCAATGCAAATCATATGATTAACTTAAGTAATCAAGGAGGTAGTTGTTACATTCTCTCTCCCTTAGGACATTTGGTCCTCCAAACTTAGTTACCTTCTTCCGAGAAAAACACGGGATCTAATGAAAAGAGGTCCGAATAGCTTTTCTTCATATTGTCTTTCCTTTCCCAAGTAGCATAAATCCCCCCGTAATTTTGCCAATCCACTTTCACTAATGGGATATCTTTGTTTCTTAACTTTATGATCCGCCGGTTTACAATTTGAATAGGCCGCTCTTCATATGTATAGTCATCACTCAAAAGAAACGTGGGTAGGCTTAATGACATGGAAAGGATGCTGGAGATAATCTCGCAACATTGAAACATGAAAGACATTATGCAGATGCTCCATATCAGAATGGAGAGCTACCTGATACACTACTAGATTAATTTTCTCAATGATCTCATACGGTCCAATGTACCGAGGTGCTAACTTGTCCTTGGTTCCAAAACGAGTCTGCCCTTTCATTGGTGTCACTTTGATAAAAACATGATCACCCACTTCATATTCTCTATCTCGTCTTCACACATCCTCATAACTTTTCTGTTTGCTTTATGAAGTTTTCAACCGTTGCTGAATTAACTTCACTTTTTTAGTTGTTTCTTGCACAATTTCCACTACAACAAAAATGACTTTTTATAGCGTGCAATGAATGCTATCAGAAGTAAATTATAGCATTCGTTGGAATGCTATGTTAGCCCATGTTATTAAAAGTCTATCATTTTTTATAACATTCATAAAATGCTATGAATGAATGCTATGAAAAGTGTATAATAGCATTCTTGGAATGTTATGATATGGTACAAAATTATTTTTAAAAAAATGATCATAGCAGTTTGTACATGCTATGAAATATCTTTTATAGAAATCTAATAATGCTATCATATATCAAATTGTAACTATATATGAATGTTATATTGTATTTTGCTAATAAAAAGTGTTTTTTTTTTTTTTTGTCCCCCATTCAACAAGAATATAGAAAATCCCGAAGCAACCAAGACAATCAAAATATTTTCATCTATTAGACAAAAAAATGTATCATCATGCGGAAAACATTCAACACAAATTTCATTAAAGCATCTAAGTAATTACATTGTTTTACCAAAGCACCAAAATGTAATCTCCATATCCATAAAAGACAATTTATAAAACATTTAGATCCCTAACATAACCATGTACAACTCAAAATAAGGGATACATCCAATTATCTACTTCACCTACAACTTTCATCCTTCAAACTTGATTTCTAGAGAGTTTGGTCTCTCTTTATCTGCAAAGCCACGAACTGCAACACCAAAATGAAATTCCCTAGTCAACAAAAGCATTTAGAAAAAAATGGTGGATGATTAAACAATTCAGAAATCCTATGAATTCAATCTTAGCTGAGTACCTAAGGAAATAAAAAAAAAGATGATACCATTCAAAAACCCTAGTAAGCAGGAATATTTATACCACTAAACTAATGAAATTCCACCAAAAATTTAAATTCAAAAGAAAATAAACAAGCCATATATTAAAATTAGTTTCTAAAGATTGGCAAATAAAATTGTGATTTGCAGAAATAATTGGCGGAAGGTAAAACACATAAAAAAATGGTCAATTTATGATACAATAGGTAATGTGCCAATAATTCTATATTTTCAATAAACTTCATGAAATATAAAATATAATAATGTTCCTATGTTTATGGATACAAATATGATATGCCCTGTAATTTTTAAAATTTTCTTAGCTCATTAACAACATGAAATTTACTAATCATATTAACAAGTCTAGCAGAGAACTCTAACCTATAAAATTGATCATTTCTTTCATTACAACCTGCTCAGCAGCCATGGCTATCAACCTATTCTAGCAAAAAAATAACTTGGTATCATATTTCAAATTTAATTGGAATTGAGTAAAATTCATATTGGTACCAAGTCAAAATTAATATAATTGAATTGAAAGAAGCAGCATCAAAAGGAATACTAAGTTAAAACATTTAAAACTAACAAATAAAATTAGCTCAGGTGTTAAATCATATATAAACTGCTCTGTCCATTAATTAGATCCTTCATTTTATAAAGCATTAAACAAAATGCAAAATATATAGTATATATTAGTTTCATAATCAATGACATCTTGAATCTTCTAGTAAATTATTTCCAAGCACCAAAAAAAAAAAAATTTTGATAACTAATTAAGGGAAAATTATTAAATATTGTAGCAGTATTATGTGTACATGATATTCTTGACAAATAAAAAATCATAACTCACATTTTTTAATTACCTAACAATGATCAGTCGTTATATTCAACATGTAAAAAATATTCATCTATGATTGATTTGAAATATCACATTATTTTTATTTTTATTTTTTTTCATAGGAGATTTTTTCAATTCTCCGTAATAAAAATCAAGACTGCCCAAATTACAGATATATATGCGTATATTAGAATATATATATACACATATAACTAAAATCAATACAATTCATATATGTACACGTTAAGAATATGCACAGGTCAACAAAACAAACAAATTATACCTAATAAGAGCTTAAATTAAAATCACATAAAGAATATAAGAGAAAATGGTCAAATGGTTACCCACAAACACAATCTGAACCTGTATGCGTCTCTTTCCTTACCAACTCTTGAGATTGGTACAATGGTCATAGATGCTTCAAATCAAAACGAATATAAATTAAAATCAATTAAATTTATCATATATCAATATGTTTTTTTCTGCAATCATAATCTTCTATAATGTGTGTGTGTATATATATACATATATGAGTACATACAATACCTCTAGCAAAATCATGAGAGAGAAATAGCAATTGGTTTGAATTTGGAACCTTGTTACAAAATTATGGATGATTTGAGAATGGAAAAACGAATTAGAGGACAGTCTATGAAGGTTTGGAAATCGAGGGGAAGTGGGTTTCGAGATAATAGCAGTGAAGCGATTAGGGTAGGCATGTTTATCGCTGAAATTCTTTTTTTATTAATTTAATATATAGCATTCATATTTTTGGTGATAGCATTGATAAATTGTTATTAAATGTGAAAATTACACAATTTTAGTAGCCTTTATAAAACGTTACTAAAACTACTACAAAACATGATAGAAAACCTAATGTTATGGGTTGTTCCTTTTTTATAGCTTTTTATAACCAAATGCTATTGATTTATCATATTCAATAGCATTTTAAAGAGAATGTTATTAAAAAAAAAATGTTATTAAAAGTATTTTTTTGTTGTAGTGTTCAGGTCCAAGTAAAGGTCTATCCCCAACTTCAGCGCAACAAATCAGTGATCGACATTTTCTGCCATATAATGCCTTGTAAGGTGCTATGCCAATGCTTGAATGGAAACTGTTGTTATAAGCAAATTCGGCTAAAGGCAAATAGGTTTCCCAATTCCCTTGAAAATCCAATACACACATGTGCAGCATATCCTCCAAAGTTTGTATTGTCCTTTCCGACTGCTCATCAGTTTGTGGATGATATGCACTGCTCAGTCTCAATTTAGTCCCCAATGCCTTTTGCAAACTTTACCAAAATCTTGATGTGAATTTTGAATCCCTATCCAAAACAATTGACACAGGCACTCAATGCAATCTCACAATCCCATTAATATAAATTATAGCCAACTTATCTGCATTATAAAATGTTTTAACAAGTAAGAAATGAGCAGATTTAGTCAAGCGGTCAACAATAACTCAAATCGAGTCAATAACTCTAATAAAGTGAGGTAGAGCAACAATAAAATCCATGGTGATATACTCCTATTTCCACTTCGGTATTGGCAGTAGCTAAAGAAATCCCGCGGGTCGTTGATGTTCAGCTTTGACTTGTTGGCATTGTAGACACTTCAATACAAATTCAACAATTTCTTTTTTCATTCCCGACCACCAAAAATTTAGCTTCAAGTCTTAATACATTTTTGTGTTTCCGGATGGATGGCAAATTTTGAACTATGTGTTTCTTGTATAACTCGCTTTTTCAATTCAACATCTTTCTGGACACATAACCTTCCTTTGAATTTCAGCATACCATTCTCAAAAGCAAAGTCTGGCCTCGGTTTGAATTCTCTTTCATTTATGACTTTCTTCAGGAACTCATCTTGTTGTTTTCCTTCAATTTCCTCAAGTATTGTCGGTTGAGCAGAAATAGCAGCTAAAGTCTCGCCTTGGTCTCGTAAAACCACTTCAACTTCAAATGTTTCTAAATCACGTAACAATGTTCTTTGCCCGATGAGTAAACAAGCTAGGTTCCCAATTGATTTCCAACCAAGTGCATCGGCAATGGTATTAGCTTTCCCCGGATGGTACAAGATTTGCAAGTCATGATTTTTTATCAGTTCCAATGATCTCCGTTGTCTCATATTCATTTCTTTCTGGGTAAAGAAATGCTTTAAACTTTTGTGATCCATATAAACTTTATATGTTGCCCCATATAGATAGTGGCGCCAAATTTTCAATGCAAATACCACTGCTACAAGCTCCAAATCGTAGGTCGGATAATTCTTTTTGTGCGGTCTCAATTGTCGGGAAGCATAAGCTATCTCTTTGTCATTCTGCATCAATACACACCCCAAACCTTTATAAGATGCATCACTAAAAATAGTAAAACCATCCGTACCTGAAAGTAAGGTGATGATTAGTGTAGTTACAAGCCGAGTTTTCAATTCTTGAAAGGCTAACTCTCTTTGATCAGTCCATTGAAACGGTATCCATTTCTATGTCAACTGAGTAAGCGACAAGGCAATCTTAGAGAAGTCTTTCATAAATTTGCGGTAGTAACCGGCTAAACCCAAGAAACTTTGAACTTCAGTAACACTAGTCGGTCTAGGCCAATTTACAACGGCTTCTATCTTTTACGGGTCAATTGAAATGCCATCTTTATTTATCACATGCCCCAAGAACATAACACCATCAAGCCAGAACTCACACTTTGTTAGTTTAGCATATACCTTCTTCTCTATCAAGGTTTGCAAAAAAATTCTCAAATGATGTTCATGTTCCTCTTTACTTTTGGAATAAATCAAGATATCATCTATAAAAACAACAACAAATTCATCAGGGTTGGCTTGAAAATTCTATTCATTAGATTCATAAAAGCAGCTGACACATTAGTTACTCTGAAAGGCATAACAAGAAATTCGTAATATTTGTACCTTATTCGGAAAGCAGTCTTTTCCACATCTTCAGCTTTGACTTTCAATTGGTGGTATCCAGATCTAAAATCAATTTTGAAAAAGACTTGAGCCCCTTGTAACTGATTGCATAAATCATTGATACGAGGAAAATGATACTTGTTCTTCACAGTCATTTTGTTCAATTCACTGTAATCAATACAGAGCCTCAGTGAACCATCCTTCTTTTTCACAAATAGGATTGGAGCACCCAACGGTGAAGTACTAGGCCTAATAAACTTCTTGTCCAACAACTCTTGTAATTGGGTCTTCAATTTTTTCGATTTAGTAGTTGACATCCTGTATGGAGTTTTGGAAATCAACTGTGTACTCGGTACTATCTCAATGGTGAACTCAATTTCACTGTCAATCAAATTCCCTGGCAAATCATGTGGAAAAACATCTGGGAACTCTCTGACTATAGGAATACTATCCACATTAGTTTTATCGATAGTAGGCATATTCAGTAGACAACACAAATATCCTCTACAATCTTTTCTAATCAATTTGCATGTTTCTATCGATGAAATCAAGTATGTGGGAGATACAACACCAATTTCATTAAACGTGAATTCAGGCAATCCAGGTGATTGAAATACAACTTGTTTGGTTACACAATCAATAGTGGCATGATATTTCATTAACCAATCTATTTCCAAAATTGCATCAAAATGATCAATATTTAAAGGCAACAAATCAACATATAAAATCATATCTCCTACAACAATCTCACATGCAGGATACAGATATGCATAAGCCATGGACCCCCCAGTTGGTGAAGACACAGCTGATAGATAATTTATAGGTTCTAGTGGTCTAGTTAATTTTCTCGAAAAAGCATGCGATACAAATGAGTGTGTAGACCCCGAGTCAATCAAAATATAAGCATTTTGAAATAGGGAGTATACCTGATATTACTGCTTCAGTATTCTGCGCATCTCCTGGGAGTAGCACAAAAATCCATCATTACTTTAAAGTTTTTTTTCCCTGAAGTAGCTTTAAGATTTGATTTCAGTGTAGAAACCGATGCCGCTGCACTTGCTACAGGTCTATTAGTGCTTTAGGGTAAAGAAAGACAATCTTTGACCATGTAGCCAGTTTTGCCACACCTAAAGCGTGTCCCAGAAATCTTGTAACAAACACCCTTATGTCTTCTACCACATTCTAGACAAGGCGGTATAGAACTATTTCCTTGACTGGAACTATTTAATGACCCCCGTATTCTGTTTCTTATTCTCTGAGTTGTTTTGGTCTTTCTTGAAATTAAACCCTTGCCTTTTACCCTTCCAATCAGCCACCGGTGCCTTGGCCTTCTTTAAAGCTGCAATGTTTGACTCGAACATGAGAACTCTATCAATAACATTCACATATTTTGTTAACTTAAGAACATTGACCCGATCAAGTACTTCGACATTGAGTCCACTCTCAAATTTTCTGGCTTTTTTATAGTCAGAATCTACCATATGTGGAGCGTACTGAGCAAGTTCCGTGAATTTAGCTTCATATTGGGCCACAAACATAGTACCCTGCTTTAGCTGCTCAAATTTAAACACTTTACGGTCACGGACACACTGAGGAATATATTTTTCATAAAAAGCTTCTTTAAATTGAGCCCATGTCATAGAACCATTATTGGCCCCGTTTGGTAGAGCTGTGGGAAAGTAATTATAGATTATAGCTTAACAGATTATAACTTATAGCTGTGAATATAAGCTGGTAATCTGTTTGATGCAACTGTGGAATTATGAATTTAAGTAGCAGAGTAGTATTTGGTAAATAAGCTGTAAAATAGCTTTTTGCTGTATAATTGTCATTTTTGCATTTATAAGATATGAAATTTGTGATTTCATTTATAATACATTTTTTTCTTTTTCTTTTTTCATTTCATTTTATTTCCTTTTCTTCTTTTTTTTTTTAATTTTTTTTCTTTTCTTCTTTCTTTGTTAATTTTGTTTAATTTATTAATTTATTAAAATTAATATTCATGTTCTAATTTATATTAATGTTGTGATTTCATTACATACTATTTTTTATATATTCATTTTAATTATTTATATCTGTATAAAATTAGTATCAATTATTATTATTATTAATTTGTTCATCAATTATTTTAATAATGATAATGGAGCGCCGGAGATGACCTAGCCACCGTCAAAACGATGTCGGAGATGCGTGAGCCGAAACCCGTCATCGTCGATGACCTAGCCCTATTCTTCTTCAATCGAAACCCTAGACCTTACGGCCTACCAAAACCCTAGCATGGTTTTTTGACCAGATCGCGAAGAGGGAGAGACAGAAAGAGAGCTCTCGTTGATGCGATGACAGTGGTTTCTCTAACCAGATCGCGACGTTAGGATTTCAGATCGCGATCTAGCCTAGTTCTCCGACCAGATTGCGAAGAGAGAGAGATAGAGAGAGAGCTCTCGTTGATGCGATGACGGTGTTCTCCGACCAGATCGCGACAGAAAGAGAGTTTCAGATAGTGAAAGAGAGAGAGAGAGAGAGAGAGAGAGAGAGAGAGAACCCTTTTTCACTTGCCGAAAATCGTCTTTCCTCTCTCTCTGAAGTGAACAGTGATTGCAAATATGAGATTTATATAGTGGTGTTTTGGTAATACTTGAAGTTGATGAGGGGCATTTAAGTAAATTTACCCCTTCCTTCTCAGCTTGCCGTTTAAGCTGATTTAGAAAAGCACCTCAATAGCCACTTCAAGAAAAAGTTGATTTTTAGCTTATAAAAAGCTATAATCTGTACTCTTAAGCTATACTAAACACAACAAAATAGCTTAAATTAAGCTAAAAGCTGAAATAAGCAGCTTTAAGCCCTACCAAACAGGCCCATTATCTCGAATAAGCATCCACCATCGTCTTGCTTCTTCTTGTAAAGTGAAGGTTGCCAGTAAAACTTTTTGTGCCTTCAAGCATGGGAAAACTTCAAACAACTTTTTAGTTTCCAAGATCCACGCATCGACTTTCAAATTCTCAATACCTCCCTAAAAGTTTGGCAACTTCATTTTGTTTTACATTAGATATACACATAACAACGCCACACATACTCACACATGTTGATGCAATGCCCTAATTTCTCTTCTAAGATACCTTATAACTCATTCAGATGTGTGTACGGGATAACTTGGGCTCTGATACCACTCTGTCATGACCCATCCCCCACTTCAAGGGATTAGAGAAGTGGCTGGCTAGTAATCCGAAATTACCAAGGCGTCCTTAACAATAATACAATAATAAGGGTTGGTAGAAGCCTGTCAATAATAAAATATGACATCCAATAAGCTGTGAAGACTTAAATGAACAAAACAACCCTTATATATACATATCCACATAAGTCCACTCTAACAAGATTAAGTACAAAAAAAAAAAAAAAAAACATAATTACATAAAGCACTTGATCATAATACAATATGGTGAATTCTAAACCACCCATGAAGCCTTGAAGCTGGACCCGGTTGGAACTTCGAAGTAAGGCACAAAAGTTGGCTTGACAAAAAACAGAGTTCATGTCGACGCCACTAAGTCTAATCCTGCACTTGATCATCTATATATATATATATGTAGGAAAAATTGATAGAGAGAAATAGAGAAATGTATGTATTGATTGATATGTTTTATTTTTCTAATTTGTGTACAAGAGCTCTATTTTATAGAGAGAAATGGGGGATACAATATAAGCCATAATGGAGCACTATAATAGTGGAGCACTAGACTAAGTGGTGTATAATAGTGGAGCACTAAACTAAGTGGTGTAGGTGGAGTTATAGGTGTAGGTGGAGTTATAATAGTGGAGCACTAAACTAAGTGGTGTAGGTGGAGCAATTGTTACATTCAACAGCCCCCCTCAAACTCAAGGGGGTTAGGAACTAACCAACTTGAGTTTGGAGAGAGTAACAAAACAGAAAAAAATAATCTGACAAATAAAAGTAGATAGAGAACCTTTGTATGGTCGGTCGGACCGTTGTAGAAAGCAGATTTATGGGGTCATGTCGGACCGTTGTAGAAGATAGTTTATGGGGTCATATCGGACCGATGTAAGCAGATTTAGGTCATGGGCCGTTGTAGAATCATCGGGTCTTGCTCGGACCCATATAAGAGCTAACCTGAATCAATGTCGGACGTTTACGAGTCTTGTCGGACCCATATAGAGCTAACCGGAATCAATGTCGGGACGATTCTGAGTCTTGTCGGACCCATATAGGAGCTAACCGGAATCAATGTCGGGACAGTTTACAGAGTCTTGTCGGACCCATATAGGAGCTAACCGGAATCAATGTCGGGACAGTTTACAGAGTCTTGTCGGACCCTCAAAAGTCGCACCCTCAAAAGGTGTGCCAATCCTTAGCAAAAGGCGTGCCATCAAAAAGTGTGCCCGACAGCCATCAAAAGTCGAGCCATCAAAAGGCGCGCCATCAAAAGGTGTGTCCGACATCCATCAAAAGTCGAGCCATCAAAAGGCGCGCCGCTTTGTCGTCTTGCGCGGAGAGGCGCGTGAGGCGCGTGTCTACCTTGCCTATTTAAACAAAGGCGAGGCTGAGGCAAAAACACCTGCGGAAAAAAACTCCGAAAAACTCTTCATTTTCTGAGAGTTGTATCGCTGAAACACTCTGTTGTTTTCTGAGAGTTGTATCGCTGAAAGTTGTATCGCTGAAACACTCTGTTGCCCTGAAAATGGCTTCTTCTTCCCGTCCCGTGACCCAGAACATAGCCTCTTCGTCCCGTGGTCTCACTCTCTTTCCCGATCTCAACGAGGCCACAACCCAAAATATGGCCCTTGAACCTCAACCAAGAGCCCTTGGACCAAGCCCCCCTGGTTTTGCGCCGTTGAACTATCCGATGGTGTCAGTGGAGCAGATAATGGTCGCCACGGATATTGAGGCGAATTATTACACATTAAGGTCATGCGTTGAGACCATGACGGCGGTCAACAACCTGTCGCACCGGCTTCAGAGTAGAACTAATGAGGTGTAGCGAATGTTAAATGCTCTACTCAGGCATGTATAAGGATGCCCGAGCAGAGATATGTGGGCTGAAGGCAGAAAATAAGGACCTGAAGCGGAAGGCCACCGTGATGCTCAGATTTGGAGGGTCGCCATATGTGACGGTTGAGGAGCAGCAGGGAGGCAACGTGCTCGGTAGCGTGGGAAACACGGAGGTGGCACCGGCAAGAGACGCCCAAGACAAACGCAAGAAGAAGAGAACAGCTGAAGAGGCGAAGAAGTGAGGCCGGTTGTTTGTGTTTGTGTTTGTGTTTGTGTTTTTTTTTTTTTTTTTTTTTGTAAAATGGTGATCGGGTTTGAACCCTGTTATGAATAAAATGAGTGTTTGTTTGGTTTTGTTAAAACCTGCAAATAATTATTAAGGCTGTAGATTCCCTTTTCTCTGCCAGCATCAAAGACATCAACGCAATTAACCCATACAGTCCCGGCCTACAGTGCCCGAGAAATGGTGTTTGCACCGAGCGACCTCAATGTCAAGTATTGTCTTGCTGGATTTAGCATTGGAGAATCAGATTCGATGCCCATGTACTCCAATATTGGTGTCGGCATTCTTGTAGCAGCAGTAGGTATTTGGCAAAGGGAAGCAAGATCTCACTGGAACTGCTATGGACAGAGACAGTGAAATTAACCCCTGTTAAAGAATCAGTGGCACCTTTCCCCTCTGGAACAAAGCATGCTTCCCCTTGTACTGTGGTCAATAGCACAGGTCCTGTTAATTTTGTGGGGAGTCCTTCCCTGCCTGACATAAAAAAAAAGGCGACGGTATTGTCTAAAAAGAATTCCACTGAACCAAAGGGTAGAAAGAGGAAAAGCTATCAGAAAAAAAAAATCTTCCCAGATTCCTTTGCTTGCTCAAGCGGCAGAGAATCGATGATCTGCTCTATTACTCTTGATCATCTGTCTACATCGATGGTCTCAACTCTCTCGCATCTTTGTGCATCTAAAGGCAATGACAAGAAGATCATCATGGTCTGTAACCCCTACCTCTTCATTTGCTCACCCAAAAGGAGGGCGAGAATCTGAGCAGATTTGCATTATCGAGAGGATACTTTGAGCAAAATGGAGGCGAAGCGACAAGCGGAGGATCTTTGCATCTTTCTGCAGTACTTGATTAGTCACTGACCAAAGTGTATGGACTCGATTGGATAAGTAGAAGAGTGCGATTGACTCGGATGTTGAAGCTAAGTTAACCTGCATTTGCTTGATAGCGAATGCTTACATTTCAAGGCCATTGCTAAGATTGCATCAAATCTTGTACCGCAACAACCGGTTTTGTGAACAATAGGGAAGGTTACTCTGCATCCATTTCAAAGGGAGAGGATGGGGCGACTCTTCGATTCAAGTCATAGTTGCTCCTAGGGAAGCTAGGAGAAGGGTTGAAGCGCTTGTTGCCTCAAGCATCTTTGAAAACTTGGGCGCTATAGTAAAAGCTCAAGCTGGCTTTGGTTGTTTCTGGGAAAATAGTTTCCATGGGTGATCCTTTCCCTTTGAATGAGTTGGTAAAAGCTGGCCCAGATGGCTACTGGAGAGTTCCACAAATTTCCCCTGAGCAGGGTGTAACATTGATCAATGGTAATGGAGAACAATCAAAAGCAGACTCCCACAAGGCATGAGGAAGTGAAGGATCAGCTTGTAATATCACTCTGGACAGCACAGTTATGGAAGAAGGTATGTGTAAAAAACACAAGCGGAATAGGTTGAGGTCCGGCGGGCGGCCAAGGAAAGGTTGCCGCCCGCCAGAAGGCGAAGAACACTATGAGCTTAACCTATAGCTCTGATACCATGCAGGAAAAATTGATAGAGAGAAATAGAGAAATGTATGTATTGATTGATATGTTTTATTTTTCTAATTTGTGTACAAGAGCTCTCTTTTATAGAGAGAAATGGGGGATACAATATAAGCCATAATGGAGCACTATAATAGTGGAGCACTAGACTAAGTGGTGTATAATAGTGGAGCACTAAACTAAGTGGTGTAGGTGGAGTTATAGGTGTAGGTGGAGTTATAATAGTGGAGCACTAAACTAAGTGGTGTAGGTGGAGCAATTGTTACATTCAACAATGGTGGTGTTTGGGAAGCAACATCCCAAATTTTTTATCTCATAAAAACCACTAAAAGACAAAAATTTTGCAAAACCAAAAAAAACACATCCAAACAAAATATCATATCCAACCCCATAATCATTTCACTTTTTCTCTCACAAACATCACATCCAACCACATAAAAACCCAACTATCTTCCCAAACACTAAAAATTTTTTATCTCATAAAAACTTACATCTACTAAAATCTACATAAAAACTCACTTCCCAAACACCCACAATATAAAATGGTGAGCTAAAACCTAGTGAATAATAACTCTGTAAAGGGGTTATGAATGATGTCCTTACAGTATTTGAAATAGTAAATTACCATCAGCGAATCAGTTTCTCATTTCAGAATCATATTGTAATCATAACAGTTATACATAGTACATTCATTAGCAGAACAGTACAATAAGTCTTAAAAGACTAAACAATCATATATGATGGTCATCAATACAGGAAACAGTAGTTCCAAGGTTTGGAACTAACAAAGATCTTTGTAGCAGTAGCAGTAATAGTAACAATTGCTATGGATGCCACAAATACATTTCACAAATAGGACAATCATTCATTCACTTAGAAATCATCATTTTAGAAATAGAGCATATTATAAGTCAGGAAATACTTATAATTTGAACATATCTTTACAAGGTTGTTACTTACAATTAGCTCTCTAAATCATGTGGCTAGAGTGCGGCATCTGACCTACACAAACACATTCAAGCACAACATCTCAAAACATGTTCAATTCATTCAGTTGATTCTTAAACCTATTCGGTTCATTCGTTACTTGTTCATTTGATTATTTCTATTTGTTCTTTAATTTCTCTCATGTTTATGCTATGCATATGAATGTGAAATACTCGCGAAAACCATGCAAATGGAGACCTGAAAGTCAAAAAAATGATGAGTGTATAAGCCCTAATTTCATGACATTAGCAAGAGAGTCCTATCTGAAAGGGTGGATTTATAAAGATCTTGCTTGATTCCTCTTTCCCCTTCTCTCCTTCTTTTTCTATAGCTCTCTAGGGTTTTCTCTCTCCCTCAAGTGTTGACTCCAACATAAAGCATTAACTCTCTCTCTCTGTCTCTCTCTTTTCTATTGGTCACTAAATTAATATTATACCTAAGTCGTCGTTTGACATTGGTTTTTTTAGTTGGCTTTTTTGAGTTGGGACTTTTTTAGCTTGAGACTAAAAAGTTCATTTGGTTTTGTGAGAGAAAAAATGAAATAGTTATGGTTTGGATGTGATATTTTATCTTATTGACTTATTTAGCTTATTTTATCTTTTGTGTTTTTTTAGCCCAACTAACTTAGCCAAACGAAGGCTAAATTAGATTTACACTAATAATTCATCATGACTAAATTTAAATCACATGATGTTCTTAATTAAATCATCAAAAATCTAATTTAATTTAAACTAACCTTAATTATACTAATGTGAATTAGGCTCTAACTATCTATCCAAATAATTAAATTTTCTTGCATATAAATTACTAATTCAGATAGGTTTAATTCTTGTCCTAACCATATCTATTCACAATAGTACAATTCATTTCATACAAAGCACAGAATTGCACATAACACATAATCAATGCAAATCATATGATTAACTTAATTAATCAAGGAGGTGGTTGTTACAGGTCGACCCCCAATCGTTCTCTCGGTCGACCCATCGGATAACCACCTCAAGGAAAAAAAGTGTGTAAATTTTGCACTGGCCAGTTAACTGGCCGAACATTCGCCCAAATGTTCGCTTGGTCAACCGGTATTCTAATGAAACTTCAAAAACCTTTGTTGGAGCACTTGATATCAAATGAAACTTTTACTCAATTTTTTACTTAAATTTGATTAAGAATCTATACATTGTTGGAGATGCTCTAATATAGTAAGCAAAATTCTCACTTGCCCACCAAACAACTTAGGATTTTTAAACACATTTGTTGATTTTTGGGTCTAAAAATAATGAACTTGATCTCATGTGACATGTCTCATTTGCAATTAGTAAGGCTGTGTTTGGAGCAACTCTGAAAACATAATTCCAGTGCATTTTTTAATGTTTTGTTTGGTTTAAATTTTCAAAAATTGATTACAATATCACATTTCAAACTCATTTCAAATCATGTTTGGAGAATAGAGAGTTTTTTGAATTTTAAATTTTAAATTTTGAAAAGAGCAAATTAGGTCTACCCGGTCATCTCTCAGATGTCCGGTCGATTATCCGACTGGTTAATCGGAATAGTTTTTTTTTGGTGAGCAATTGGTGGGCAATGGGAATTTGTTTTTGATTTTGTTTAACAAAAAATAATATATTTTGATTATATTTTACATCAAAAATATTTTCAGAATTTTTAAAAAAAAATTTAAATAAAAAATTGTTTTTATCAATAATTATTTTTTTGAATTGAATTTTAAAAAGAGTTTGGTTATGAGTTTCGAATAAAATTTTGAGTCGTATGTTTGATTATTAGTTATAAGTTTTTGAATTAAACAACTTTTCTAATTTAAAATTTTATTTCAAAAATTTAAAACTCAATTCAAATTTCTTTTCAAAACTCATAACCAAACAAATTTTCTCTTTTCAAATCATAATTTCAAAACTCACAAACTCAAAATACAATTTCACAATCAAATCATAATTCTAAAACTGTACCAAACGCTAGTGTTGGCTACATATTTTGTAAAAGCCAAATCACAGTTTGACACGTGGCAGAATAAGGGTATTATGGGAAGATAATTCAAGTCTTCGATCCTGATCGAACACGTGGCAATGAACGTTGGTTCTCACGTGATCTGAGTAGCACTAGATCAGTAAAGAGATACAAGGTGACGTGGCTTCAACGGTTACTCATATTCAAATTCAAATACTGAGGAAGCTCAAGCGCAAGAGATGGCGTAGTGGGACTACTTCTAAGGCGGCATGATCGGCGATCATGGAGGAGATTCGGCGGTTTGAAGTGCGATTCGAAGGTCATCTTTGACAAGTATAAATAGCGAGAAGCCCTCGAAAAAGCCCCAGACTCGAGATCATACAAACCGTCTTTACTTCATATTTTCTTTTCGGTTTACATTTCTGTACTTTAAATACTGCACTTTAAATACATTCTTTAAATACCATATTGCACTTGATTCATAGGAGTAGTTTCAAGTAGATTCAAGTGGTATTCTTTGTAAACCTCTTGAAATTTGAGTTTGGACTATTGTAAGTGTTCATTTTAATGAAATACTTGATTGTTCTTCATATTAGCTGTATTTTTCTTAATTTCTCCTAAGTCAAGCCACGGAAAAGTCCTCTTCATTGAAATTTGAAAGAACTAAAACACAATCGTCGATAATTGGTTGGCAATTATAATTTCTGTAAGGGTGATTGATCCTTCCGCACGCTCGCATTTACAAAAATACCCTTGAAAAGCCAAAAAGCCAACATATATTTTTGGCACGCCCATGGGACTTGTTAAAATGGCTAGACGAAGGCGACAAGGAGAAAATGAGCAGCTTGGAAGAAGGCGTAGAAGGAGAGGTAGAGATACCTAATCGGAGGAGAATGTGGTAACACATCTGTGGAGACTCCTATGCTATCGAACCTTTGGTCGAGCAGACCCGATTACTGGACAAGAACCATATGTTCATAATATTGGGCCGAAACCAAGGAATTGGACCATCCACGTTCCATCTACTCGACCAACAAATCCATGGGATGGCTTGGTAGATGCTATGGGACAACAATTAATGAACACAATGGAAAGGTGGGCAACATCCTTTTTGGATCGAATGAATAACCACCAACCAACAAATACAAGACACATGAGAGGAAATTTTAAATGTCCTCGGCAAAGATTGGCTAGAAAAAGCGACCTATGCAAGTTAATGGACAATCTAATGGTCGGACTAGTACTCGAGAACTATGAAAGACCATCGCCTCGGTCTTAGTATGAACCCATTTCAAGGCTGTAGTAGGCCAAAATGCCTCGATACTCAACAATGAAGCCACACAAGTTGGTGGATCTGGCCAAGTACAAGCGGCATAAGAATGGTGGCAAATCCATGTTGAAGCCATACGGCACTAGGGGTATAATAATCCCTTATTGAATTTATACAGGGGGGTTGGAAGGTTTTCCACAAATGGAAGGGACACAACACTGTTCGGCACCTTTCACGAGTCCTTTCGCAGGGCAGGCTCAAAGGGGTTACCCATACCCCAACTGACAACCTCCCACAGGGGCAACAGTCCCAAATGTACCACCTTATGGACCAAGAGGACCACAGTGCAAGTTTGTCCACCAAACCTGTGTTTGTCCCTCGATGAGTGGTTGCAAGCACAAAATATGGTCCCTAGGGACCAAATTGCTGATATTGTTAGGGAGATGTGTGGGCCAGATGGCTCGGGGGTCCAGACTCTGTATCTGAAAACCATACCAGAATGGGTAGATAGGGTACATGAATACCCAAGAGGATTGAGAATGCAGATTTTACCTATTCTATGGGCTGAAATCAATCAGCGATGAGAGCATATTGCGGATTCATTTGCTCAATGTGGTGAATTCACTAATCATGACTACATGAAATTGAGATTATTTCCAAATTCTCTAGCGAGGGAGCATTTGTATGGTATATCAACCTTACACTGCTCCATTCAAACTTGGCAACAAATGGAAGAGGCATTTCATGCCCAATTCTTCAATCGGAGCGAGAGGTGTCCATGGCGGACTTGGCAAGATTGAGTCAAAGGCACGAAGAAAAGGCTACTCGGTTTATTGCAGTTAAAGGGCTCGAAATAAATGTAGAGTCATCCTTCGAGCGAAATTTGTAAGATTGGCTCAAAAGCGGTTTAGAGTTCGGGCTTGAAAGAAGTTTGACTCAAGCGAATCGAGGATTTGGTCGAATTAACCTATAAGGTGTCTCGATATGAAGCATTACTAGAGGAGGAACAAGATCGAAATAATGCTTCGTATAAGACATATTATAGAGATCCCAATTATGAGATCGATGCCGAGATTGTGGGCAAAGAACACATGTCTGTGAAGCATTAATTCATAAGGATACAACCATCGACCAATAGTTTAAAAAGAAAGACTTTCCGAGAAAGTACTCTTCGATTTAACAAAAGCAGATGACATTTTTGATCATTTGCTTTGACCAATTTCCTTAAGTTACCAAAAGAGTAAAGCGCCATCTCGGATGAACTTAAAGGAAAAGTATCTTGTAAATGGCATAATTCTTGGTCTCACTCGACTAAAAAGCGCATTGTTTTTGAGGCAGGATCGAAACAAATTCGGAAAGGAAGTTTGAAGTTCACCAAAATAGAAAAAGCCATGGGGATTAGCGGTAACCGTTTCGAAGTTGGAGAAAGCGCGGCTAATGTGGTTGTACCAAACTTTCGAATCTATCTCTGCGAGGAATTGGAAGAGGTCAATGTGCAAATGCATATTGCCAACGGACAACTGCCAAGAAGGAGACTAGAAACCCACGGTTATTGGACAAGGTTTCTCATCGGAAGGAACACTACGATGAAGAAGTCTTGGATAGCGATTCCTTGGAGCGGTATGTCTGAGAGGATGTGTCGGAATCAGACTAAGCTACAAATGGTTGAAGGGCTTCCAATTGATGGGAAGCAATACTATAGGGATGTTGAGGCGTCCTAAATCAACCAACGCTTACAACAAAAGGCCGTGCGGCTAGTGATAGGCAGCGACCATTAGTGGTTGTGCCTGCAGTTGAGAGAATACATGCTAAAGGCAAGAGGCCCTTGTATGAGTCTAGGCCACTTAACTACTACAGAATGGAGAGCAAACATTCTGAAAGAAGAGTGGAGAGGAGTTGAGTTATGGGACTAAAGCGAGATTGGCCCCTAGACCAACCTCACCTGAGCGAAAATGGCCACCTCCATCAAAGGCCAGAATCAGGCTCGAAACATGAGACCAGAATTAAGCACTTACCTCCACGGCCAGTTTCGAAGATGGCTTCGAAGGTAGAAAAAGGTGATTCAACATCTGAGTCAGTAAGCTCTTGGGTACACAGGTTCAGTGGTTTGTAATGCAAAACAAACCTAGGGAAGTGTCTGCCAGGAGAGATGTTGGAATCCCAGGCAAGATGGTCAAGCCTCCTTTGGTGGCTCCGAACAACTGGGTATTGTTGAAACACCCAAAGACAAAGGAACCAAATATGGTTCGATTATTTCAGATCACAAAGGAGGAAGATTGGTAGTGGTACACCCGATACCGGCAAGATCTGAAAGAAAGTGGAGAGAGTTCTTCACTGGTCAAGGCGAAGGAAAAACTTGAAGTCGGACCATACTCCAAAACCGACTCTACAAAGCAAAGTGGTTTGTAGCGAGAACAGTTAGCGGAGTTCATTACGAACTAAAGGCGAGAGAAGTCTAGTTTGGCGGGGTTGGAGAAGGCTCGATGGAAAGTGATAGCGAAAGCGGAAGAAAAGATTGGCATGAGCCAAAAGAAGGAAATGGCGAAGAAGAAATGTTGAAGCCTTCATGGTGAACAAACATTTATTGAAGAACTCGATTGAGAAGGATCCTTGAAGGATCGATTATCAATGAAGTACGAGTGCGACATGGAGGATCTTTTTGAAGACCTTGAGCAAGGTAGCCAAGAGGGAAGAAGGTCTGACCCGACCATCAATTTGGCTCATTTCCCCTATGTCGATCAATATGGTACACATCTTGCCTCATGAATTCAGTGGAAATGAGGACCGGGGTGACCAAGACATGGATCAATTCTGTCTCTAGTGAAGAGTCACAAGTGAGTATAGTGCAGGATGCTCTGGAATGGCTACTCCAATGGGCGAGTGTGAAAGCGAGGAAGAGGTGAGCATCAACCTCTCATATCCTTTTGAATATCCCTCGAATTCCATGACCCAACATGTCAAGCCTTTGTACATCAAGGCTTTCTTCGATGGGATCTGGTGAGCAGAGTCCTAATAGACAATGGGGCGTGGTAAACTTATTACGAAATCTTCTTTGAAGAAACTAGGGAAAAAGAATCCAGTTGATCCCAACCGGCACAACCATCATTGGCTTTCTTTGGAGATAAGCAGATGGCTCAAGGATTACGCCCATTAACTTGAGTGTGGGAACCAGGAATTGCATGACATTCTTCGTGTCGGCAAATGCTAAATATAATGCTTTACTTGGGAGATTGGATCCACACTAACAAATGTGTGCCTTCCTCTTTGCATCGAGAAAATCATGATGGCTTTGGGCAATGGAGAGCAGAGGAAATTGATCGACGGATCCTCAACCCTTCATAGCTTTGTCGAGACTTTGCGAGGCCAAGTTGTATATTGAGGGTGACACCACTCGATTATCTTGAGGAAAGTGATGGCTCGGTAGAAGTGGCGGTGATGAGGAAGTGACACACCTGAAGCACTTAGTCCAAGAAAGTGCTGATGAAGAGGTTGTCGTGAAAGATGACAATGATGCATGGTTATAGGCAAAGAGGTGAAGAAACGAAGCCAAGTCCTTGGCTCTGATTAAATTCTCATCATTGGACGTAAAAGCAATAGTCCAGAAAGTACAGAAGCAAGAGAGAGAGAGGCCATGATAATTGACTGTAAACAAGAGCAGCAACAGGTCAGAAGTTTGACCCTTGGGAAATACTGTGCATTGGACATTGAAACAAAAGTCCGGAGATCTGAAGAAGGCGCCTTGTGGGAAGATTTTGTCTATGAGGAAGAGGCGAGATGTCGAATTAAAGAACCTAGGAAGCGAGAACAAAGGCGAAAAGGTTGCTTGAAGGTTGAAGAAACCAAAGAAGAAGCTTCAATGAGTTCTCGGACACAAGACCCTTAGAAGAAGTGAATTTAGGGAAGGTTACGTGCGTGACCCACCTATATAAGTACTTGCTTGAATGTTACGGGCAGAGACCGGTTATTGGTTGTTCTAAAGAAATACAAAGATTGCTTTGCATGGTCTTATAATGAACTACGAGATTGGATAGATCATTAGTGGAACATAGGCTCCTATGAAGCCTAATTTCAAGCCATACAAGCGAAACCAAGAAGGATGAGTCGAGAGTAATTGAGAAAGTCAAGGAAGAAATTCTTAGACTACTCAAGGCGGGCTTTATTAGGACGGACGGTATGTTGAATGGCTATCTAATATTGTGCTGTAGTTAAGAAGAATGGCAAAATGAGGGTATGCATCGATTTGAAACTTAAATCTAGCAACTCCTAAAGATGAGTACCCTATGCCTATAGTGGATCTGTTTGGTGAAGCAGTTATTGAGGCATCAAGTTTTATCAATGATGGATGGCCACTCTGGTTATAACCAAATATGCATTGCGAGGAGGATATCCACAAGGCAACATTGAGATGTCACAGGAATATTGGCACCTTGAATGGGTTAAAATGCCATTTAGTGCGAAAGAATCTTTGGGGCTACATATCGAGGGCTATGAACACTATCTTTCATGATCTCATTGGAGGGTATCTAGAGTGTTATATTGATGACATTGTGGTGAAATCGATCCATGGAGGAGCATTTGTTTCATTTAGAAGCGACTTTCGAAAGAATGAGGAAGTTCAAGTTGAAACTTAATCCTCTTAAGTGTGCTTTTGGTGTATCATCTGGAAACTTCTTGGGTTATGTAGTGCACAAGAAAGGAATCTGATTGATCGAGAATAAAGCTAAAGCCATCATTGAAGCTAGGCCTCCATCAAGTAAGAAAGAATTACAAAGGTTCTGGGCGAGTTAACTTTCTTGAAGGTTCATTTCTAACAACTGCGAGGAAAACTAAAGTATTTTCTTCCTTGTTAAAATTTGAAAGATGAAGAGGAATTTGTGTGGACAGCGAGCATCAAAGTGCTTTCGAAGGTATCAAAGCCTACTTGGCCAACCCTCGAGTCTTGATGCCACCAAAGGGAACAAGCCTTTGAAGTTGTACATAGGCTGCGTGAAAAGATTCATTGGGAGCTTTCTTAGCCCAAGACAACGAAGAAGGCAAAGAGCAAGCTATTTATTACCTTAGTAGGTTTTAAATTCTTGTGAATGTAAATATTCAAATTGTTGAAAAGTTGTGTCTTGCTTTGTATTTTCTTTGCAATGAAATTAAGATATTATCTTTTACCTACAACTGTCTTGGTAATTGCAACCACAGATTTGGTTAAATACACGTTATCTAGACCTATGTTGAGGGGAAGAATTGGCAAGTGGATACTAGCCTTATCAGAATTTCATCTAGAATATGTCCCTCAAAGGGCAGTAAAAGGGCAAGTTTTAGCCAATTTTCTGACAGATCATCCATCTCAAACAGAAAGCCAAGAGATAATAGAGCTTGGTATGGCTAATGTTGAGCCATAGCAGATGTGGTTTGATGGGTCGAAAGCCAATGGCTTAATTGGAATTGGTGTTGTGATTAAATCTCCACAAGGGGTAGAAACCACACATGGTTTAAGAGTGGATGAAGCCACTTGTTCCAATAACCAGGCCAAATATGAAGCCTTAATAGTGGGACTAGAAATCCTCATTGGATTACAAGTACATGTAGTTGACATATTTGGGGACTCTCAATTGGTGGTTAACCAAGTGAAAGGGATTTTCAAGTGTCAAAGCATAAGCATCCTACCATATTATATTGTTGCATTACATCTGCTTTCTCAGTTTCAAATAGCAAATGTAGCCTATGTTCCAAGATTCTTGAACAATAGAGCTAATGATGTGGCTCAAAAAACTTCGAACTTCAAGAGAAGGGATAATACCCTAAGGGACATAAGCCAAACAACATATTAGAGATTAATACAACCTTTGAATAAAATGAATGTGATCTTGGAAGTCAATCATAATGACTTACAAGAACAAGATTGGAGACATCCAATAATGTGATTTGGTAGTCCATCTTGAAGGCAATGAAGAGTCAAATTGCAATCCATGCAATATATGGTATATGGTAATGCTCTCTATAAAAGGGGAAGAGATGGCTTATTACTGGAATGTTTAGGCCCAAAAGAAGCATTAAGAGCTTTGGGTGAGGTTCATGAAGGCATTTGTGGTGCTCATCAACCTGGTGTGAAGATGAGATGGTTGCTTCGAAGGCATTCCTACTATTGGCCAACTATCCTTAAAGACTGCATAGAATATGCAAAGGTTGCTAGGCATGTCAAAAGCATGGTACAATAAGGCATGTGCCCATAACTGACCTACATGCAATAGTGAAACCTTGGCCATTTAGAGGATGGGCCATGGATATGATTGGCAAAGTACACCCACCTTCTTCGAAGCATCATTGTTTCATTCTAGTGGCTACTGATTATTTCACTAAGTGGGTCGAAGCCAAGCCATATAAGGTCATAGACCAAACAGATGTCATTGGGTTCATTAAAGACTTGATCCATAGATTTGGCATCCCACAAACCATTACTGTAGATAATGGGACTGTGTTCGATGGGAGAATGGTGAAGTCCTTTGTGGCAGAATTTGGAATTAGCCTTGTTAATTCCACACCCTATTATGCACAAGCCAATGGTCAAGCTGAATCATCCAATAAATCCTTGAAAAAAGGTATACAAAAGGTTGTGGAGGATAATCCTAGGGATTGGCATAACCTTTTGTTGGATGTTTTATAGGCTTACAGAACCTCCCCAAGGTCAAGCACAGGAGTTACTCCTTATGCCTTAGTATATGGGCATGATGCAGTTTTACCTGTGGAAATTAATGTTAAATCTTTGAGGGTAAGATGCCAAGATCAGTTAGATCCTGAGCAGTACCATCAAAGTATGTGTTTGGAATTAGAAGGCATAGATGAAGCCAGAATTTTGGCATTAAATAGCATTATTTTCCAAAAGAAGAAAGCGACCAAAATTATAATAAGAAAGTCAAGCACATTGGTTTCGATGAAGGTGATTTGGTATGGAAAACAATACTCCCAATAGGAATTAAAAGCCACAAGTTTGGCAAGTGGTCACCTAAGGGAAGGACCATATCAAATTCATAGAGTTCTGCCTTTTGGAGCATACCATTTGAGGAATTTGAATGGGTATGTACATCCCAAAAAGATTAATGGCAGATATTTGAAGCCTTATTTTCCAACCATTTGGGAAACACAAGGTGTAAAATAAACATTAAATACAAAAACATAAAACTGCTCGAATGATAGACAAAATTTGTTCTTTTATAAAGAATTGAGTACATTGTGCCACAAATTGGCCCAGAAATCATTACAATGTCTTAATTGTTTTTGAACAGTAGATTTCCTATTACTAAGTGATGGAAACAGTTGAATAGCTGCAGCCATGTCCTCTTTTCGATCAGCCAGCCCTTGGTTGGTGATGTGCAATTTGGTATCAGTTCGAACCAAGGCTTGGTTTACTGCAGCTAATTCCTCTTCAAGCTGAGCTTTCTTCTCCAGCAGTTGGACTCGAAAGTGGGAGGCAAAAGAGTGTTGTTCTTTCAGAGTTGATATTTCAGTATGCACTTGAGAAACAAAACTCTGGTCCCTAGCCAGCTTCTCATCCGCAGCCTTAGCAGCATGACAAATGTTGAGATAGAAGTCGACAGTAGCTGCTGCCTGAGATAGATGACTTGAAGCATTCATGCCAGACTGCTCAGCAATTTTGCAGCATTGAAGGAACCCATTTTTGATTATTGGCCTTTGCAGAGCCTCGAAGGGAATCCTTGAAAAAGAAATTAGCAGTTCTAGGCATGTGTCCATGTCTATCAAAGGTGCAGAAGGCTTGCTGCTGAAGGAAGAACTCTCAAAAATCTCTAGCAAGGAGTCAGCCAAGACTAATGGCTCAGCTTCAGCATTGAATGATGGAGAAGTAGAGGGTATGTCGAAGAAACTAGCCAGCCTGGCTTCAAAGATGTCTACCTCATCCATAGACATGAAGGGTGCAGAGAGTGTTGTGGTGAAAGGCCCAAAGGATTGCATGGGGATAGGAGAAGTGAAAGGAGCATCTTTGGCAGCCTCTATGGTCTTGGCCACCAATGAATCAAGAGAAGAGGGGCTGGAAGTAGGCAAAGGTGATGAACTATGAATTGGAGGACTACCAGCACCATCTGTAAAGGAATCAACTGCCGTCAGAGATGGAGTAGCACTTGGAATTTCTGAGAAGAAAGGAGGAAGAGCAAGGCTCGAAGAAGAACTAAACTGAGGCAGATCAAAAGTCAAAAAAGGGAGATATGGCTCTAAGCCAAGGAAAAGAGACACAGGGATGCTTGGATTCAAATAAGGTATATCGAATATAGGCTTGGAAAGTGGGAGCATGATTTGGATGGTTTTCACATGTTGCATCTGGTCAACTTCAACTGAAATCGAGGGAGGCCTTCTTTGGAAGATGAATCACGATGGTATTCTTGCAAGAGGAAGAAATACAAAGGATTGTCAACATTCAGTATTAAAAGTTGACAAAGGAAAAACCACGGAAGTGTGAAAGAAATTACTTGATCCAGTGGTATTAGTACTGATGGGAGAGCTGCGAAGGGAGTAATGTTTGGCAGCCTTTTGCCTTCTTACTATTTCTCTTTGTAACACATCGGCAGCAGCAGCTTCTTCTCTTAAAATTTGTTGCTGCCGTCTCCTCTCAGCCCTTTCGAAGACAATTATGGCCTTGGAATGTTCTTGGTCTACGGCCTTGGCATCTGCTTCATGAGGGGGATCTTCAACCAAGACAGTAGTTGAAACAGTCACTTTCCTTCTCTTTTCTATTGCTTGGGCAATTGTCTCGGAATCAGAGTCCTCAGTAAAGTCAGAAGGAGAGACAATAATCTTTTTTCTCCTCTTTCTTTGAATTGGCATTGTCTGTTTTTCAGATTTTTTCTCAACTTCTGCAAACTGAGATTCGAAAATAGATTCCTTCTCTACCTCCCTAACGGTTGTTTCCTCTTGAAACAAGTCAGTCACTTTTTTTCCTTTTTGTCAAAGGTGACTCGTGTTCTGGGTCTGTTTCTCTTTCTTCTTCTTCTTTTCCTTCTGGCACCTCAGTTGTTTTTTCAGAATCAAGCAGTCTTCTCTTCTTTTGCTGCTGATCACCTTCACAAAAAAATATAGAAATAAAATAAGAATAACACAATCAGCATTATATAGGAAGTCAAAGGAGAGAAAACAAAGGCATATACCTTTCTTTGAAGTAGCCCGAATGGCTTTCGAAGGAGTTGAGGTAGCAGGAATGGACTGGATTGTAGGAGGCACAGTGGAGGAAGGGATAATTTCAGCTCCCTTGGGCTTGAGCACATCTAACACCTCCAGTAGGTTTTGAGGTGAAATGGCTAAATATATTTCCATATTATTTTCCCACCAATTTTGGTATCTCTTCAATGCGGTACCTTCAGGAATGAAATGAGTGTACTCAAAACTAGCCAAGTCAACTATGAATTTGAAGGTTGCCTCCTCCAGCCTTGACTTCCTAACCTTCAGATCTCTCCTAGTAAGGCTCAGATTAGTGTTGCTGCAGAGAGGTATTGGGACCCCTTGTGCGAAACCAAATTATCTAGCAAATTGAGCAGGACAATAAGGCTCAGCTATACATTTATAAGCTCTGGGGTTCGTGGTCCCGATAAATGACTCCTAGGAAGCGAAGAGGCCCATATGTCCTTGTGAATAAGCGAAGCCTGAGCTGTCACTTAGAAGTGACTCAACCAAGTTGGACCTATGTTGGTCTCGAAGGGCGGAAGCGGTGAATAGGAAGGTAATTTGGTAGTTGATGGAAGAAAGAAAATAAAAGGCAAAAGTAGAAGGATAAAGGAAGCATTGGCGATCTTATGCCATGAGTAAGAGAGTGTAACCCAGAAAATTTAAGGCATTTGGATTGTAATTCAGTAAAATAGGCGAAAAGCCAAAGCTGAAGGATCCAGAATGGCCCCCCTTGATTAGCATCTAAGGGCTTCTCGCAAAAAAGGGAACAAACTCTGTATACATGACCTAGAATATATGGGGCTAAGGCTACCATTTTTTGCAAAACAAAGGCTTTGGCAAGAGGAGCAAATTCAGGCATGATTCTTTGAGAGGAGGTGCAGAAGAGAAATTTGCAAAGCCAGTATAACAAAAAGGAAAAGAATTCCTTATCAGTTACTGGGCCCTCTTTTTTATTCTCAGCTTTAACAAAATCGCTGTAAGATAAGTTAAGAGAGGGGAGGGAAAAAGAGACTGTTAAGTCAGGGAAATCTGGTGTAATGAGGGTACCAATAGGAGATACTCCTAGTAGATGGCTGATGTCAAGAACAGTAAGAGCCATCATCCCACATCTAAATTGAAAGAAATTGAAGATAGGGTTCCAAAAACATAAAGCAGCAGGGTTTAAGAAAGGGTCCTCCGAGAGAGTTACCCTAGATAGTCGTAGAGCATTGAGAAGCGAGTTCTTGAAGGTCAGTGTCCTCGCGAGGATGACCCGATCATACCATTTTTGCCACTCGGGTATCGTTGTAGGCCATCATTTGTGATGTTGTTTGAATCTCCAGTCCCGCTAATCGAGACCACCTTCATAAATGAGACATTGGTTTTCCAGACGAGGATATAGAGCTGGGAGCTCAGCAGGGATCTCCTTGAATATTGGCCCGAGCACGTAGTCTTCTTTGCTCATGACGACGAGGACAAAGATCGCCCGTCAATGGCGCTTTTCCTCGACCTTGTACTTCTCACATTCCGTCAATGAGCCTTTTCAAGGCTACGGATGAGCTCACACGCTCTATGATTGGCACTACGGTGAAGAAGAAGCCATTGATGAATGCGTTTTTGAAAAGGAATGGGGAAGTAAAGAGGTGAAAGATATGAGGGTTTGTGCGTTAAAAGAGCAAGGGATTTGAAACACGAAGCAAGAGGGTTTTAAAAAAAGCTTTGTGTGCGGAAATATATTGCATAAGTCGTTAAGTACTAAAAGTAAATCGAATCTGGAGTCTCTCCAATATTGATAGTTTTGGAGGAAAAAGCACATTAGGATGTTGGCGACTTGAAGCAAGATATTTGGCTTCGAAATAAGATTTTGGCGCCAAAAAATCAAACAACAACGGCTTCGAAGTACATAAGCCGGTTTTGAAGCGTACTACATGCTTAAAAATGCTAGAATGCTCGAATATTGGTCCACTTCAAAGGGTTTAAAGACCTGTTTGAGGGTTATTAATCAAAGTAACGACCTTCGGAGCAGATCCTCGGATCCTTTAAGGATGAGAACCTTTGTTAAAGCATTAAAACCAATTGTTGGTTTTTATATATATAAGAAGGAATTGCTTTTGAACCAAAACAGTATGGATTACTCTTCGAAGCAAAAATGGTCAATTTGAAATTGATTGGCTATATTAACCATGACCATATATTGGTTATAGTTAGTTTTGAGAGGTAATGTGGTTAAAATTCAAAGCATTAATTCCAGATGATATCGGCGAAATTGTCAACTTTACTCCATAAATTGGAAAAAAGACATGTTGGTTCTTTTAGCGTTTCATTAAACAATTGAGTCGATTCGAAGGATGAGATTGTTCAATTGAAGCTATGAGTTGGCTTTTAAAGACAAAAGGAAAGCGAGTCAAACAATGTCAAATACAGAAGGACTTTGTTTGTATTAAAGCCAAGACAATTACATTAAGTAACCCTATCTGGGTACAAATTCAAGCTCATAAAAATAAGGAATAGAATAAATAACAAGATCATGAAATTTTGTCCAACAATGATCAATGAATGTTTGTTCTTTCTTTATTATATCTTCTATCTCCTCTAATGTTGGCTGCATAAGTTGGTGTGCTCTCACTTCATAGTAGAGTTCCTCAGCCTTTATTTCGAAAGCCTCTTCCCTCAATTTTTGTTCCAACTCATCTATAACCAAATCATCCCAATACGCAGAATCTTTATTTTTGAAGTCATCGAACTCTTCGATGAAGTTTTCTGCTTCGTACTGGGCATGAATTCGAAGAGACGAAAGTTGATCCAAAGATTGAATGGTGACCTTGGAATTCCGATGCCAGTGGAGGAGCACCGGAAGTTGGTCTAGGAACATGTGAAGTTTTGCTTGGGCAATGGGATTAAGGACATGGCCCCTAGTCAGAATATCACAAGCCCATCGAAAGTTCTTGAGAGGGATGTCATCCTCAAGAACATTGAAGAGCAAGTGAGAGAAAGCCGCAAGCAGAAGTTGA
Source organism: Camellia lanceoleosa (assembly GCA_025200525.1). Taxonomy (NCBI): domain Eukaryota; kingdom Viridiplantae; phylum Streptophyta; class Magnoliopsida; order Ericales; family Theaceae; genus Camellia; species Camellia lanceoleosa. The sequence continues at coordinate 122,576,383 of CM045763.1, read as the reverse complement.
GCTTGTTCCCGCTCAGTTGGAGTTGGGGATGATGGAGGTTTGTAAGGTGGAAAGATTTTGTCCATGGGAAGGGCAAGCCTTAGTTTCTCTGTCCAGGAAAGAGTGGGAGGAGGAGAAGCAGTAGATGGTTCTGCTTCAGAAAATGGAGAAGGTGTGGATGCTTCTATTCCAGAATGTGGAGAAGAAGGTGTGGATGCTTCAATTTCAGAAGATGGAGAAGAAGAAGTGGATGCTTCTGTTATGGGAGATGGCACGGGAACAGAAGGAACAAAGGCATTAATGTAGTCAAGCCAGTCAGAAGAGCAAATCTTCGCCTTCTTGGCTAAAAATGAAGGGCTGTACCCTTGTGATTCTTCCAGACGCGGGGCAGTGTGCATTATCTTTGTGGGCATAGAGGATGTGTGCAGGGCCTGGCAGATTCTCCTCCAAACTACGTCGAAGGTCAATGGGCACATAAGGATAGACCACCGAGCTTCGAGCGTAAGAAGGAAAATCTAAAGGGTCAGCGAACTCAACAAAATGGTGATTGATTCGTTCCCTCAAGTCCCAGGACTCAGGTGCTGACCAGTTTGTCCATCCGGAAACCCCAGAAGATGAAGAAGTTGTAGCTTCATCCCAAGTAGAGGTTTGTGAAGAAGAACTTCCCAAGTCCATATTTGCAACTTGTTGAAGCAAAGGCTTGAGAATAGTTCGTTCAAAGTACAAGGGGAGTTTAGAGGAAGAACTTCTTGTATCTGTAAATTTGTAAACCGAAGGATTAAGGGCAATGTGTTCGTAGTCCAAAGGTTGATAATTTGCAAAAGCCTCCATGACCTGAATATAGAAGGGCGGGTAAAGGTGGCTAATGAATGCGTGGAGATTCTTTCGAGGGGAAACAGCATTACTCAATGGCTCTTCGTATGCTTGATCAATAGAGTGAGAAGTTGATTGAGCCATAGTCCGTTCGAATGCTAAAGGTATTGGGATGTTCAAACAAGTTGAGAGTTAATGCAAATGATCACCAAATAGGTGACGGTTGTGTTTCCTGAAGATGGATTCCATGCACGTTCCAAAAGCGCGGGAAAAGCTTTTGATCCACTAATATCTCCAAGTATTGGGTATATTAGTGCGGGGGGTAATGTTGGCTACATATTTTGTAAAAGCCAAATCACAGTTTGACACGTGGCAGAATAAGGGTATTATGGGAAGATAATTCAAGTCTTCGATCTGATCGAACATGTGGCAATGAACATTGGTTCTCACGTGATCTGAGTAGCACTAGATCAGTAAAGAGATACAAGGTGACGTGGCTTCAACGGTTACTCATATTCAAATTCAAATACAGGAGGGAAGCTCAACTGCAAGAGATGGCGTAGTGGGACTACTTCTAAGGCAGCATGATCAGCGATCATGGAGGAGTAGTTCGACGGTTTGAAGTGCAGTTCGAAGGTCATCTTTGACAAGTATAAATAGCAGGGAAGCCCTCAGAAAAGACCCCCAGACTCAGATCATACAAACCAGTCTTTACTTCATATTTTCTTTTCCAGTTTTACATTTCCTGTACTTTAAATACCTGCACTTTAAATACCTGTTCTTTAAATACCCGCACTGCACTTCGATTCATAGGAGTAGTTTCAAGTAGATTCAAGTAGACTGTTGCTGTAAACCTCTTCGAGGCTGAGTTTGGACTATTGTAAGTGTTCATTTTAATGAAATACTTCGATTGTTCTTCATATTAACTGTTATTTTTCTTAATTTCTCCTAAGTCAAGCCACCAGTAAAAGTCCTCTTCATTGAGACTGAAAGAACTAAAACACAATCGCCTGATAATTGGTTGGCAATTATAATTTCTGTAAGGACTGATTGATCCTTGCTGGCACGCTCGCATTTACAAAAATACCCTTCGAAAAGCCAAAAAGCCAACATCTAGTTAATTTTTTTAATTAAATTCTATAATCCAAAATTTGCAAACAATACAAAAATAATTTGAATCGGGGCCCCACCGACCCGGTTCGTTTCACTTCCAGCCTTTCATCTTCATATTTTCCCTCAAAAAAAAAAAAAAAAACCGCCGTTCCTCTTCAGCCAAAGCCACAGACCAGAGAGTAGGGTTTACCGATCGACCAACTAGGGTTTTTCAAAACCCTAGCAACAGACCACACCCTCAAAAGCCATGGCTCGATCTTCCAGATCCTCTACGACGCGTCTCCTCTACACCCTCTATTCCTCCCCCAAGACGACGCCGTCTCCGTCCCCATTCCCACCACCACCGCCATGCCCGTGCTCGTCTCCGATCTCTGCTCTTCTCGCCGGGAACTTCCATCTCAGGCGGTTCTCTTCCGGCAGCGCCGCCCGGGTGAAGGAGGAGAAGGACGCGTGGTGGAAGGAGTCGATGGAGAAGCTCCGGAATATCGGAATTTCGGCGCATATCGATTCCGGGAAGACGACTCTGACGGAGCGAATTCTGTTCTATACGGGAAGAATTCATGAGATTCATGAGGTTAGAGGGAAAGATGGAGTTGGGGCGAAGATGGATTCGATGGATTTGGAGAGAGAAAAGGGGATTACTATACAGTCTGCAGCTACTTACTGTACTTGGAAAGGGTATCAGGTGTGGTTTTTTTGACTGTTGGTTACTGAGATTATGTTGGAATTTTCGAAATGTGAAAATTGATATTTTTTAGCCTTTGGGTTGTTTTTGTTTATATTTCAATTTTTGTTGCTGGGAAAATGTTAGGATGTTTGGGAAGAAAGAAAAAGAATAGTGAGGTTCTGAATTTTAAGGTGCCGTTTGGTAATCTTACACTTAATTGTTCTTTTAACTTTACAGAAAACATGTAAAACATTAAACTATGTTTATGTTTAATTTTGATGATAACGAAACAAAAACATGTTTGGTAGACATGCATTTTAAAATTTTGTTTTGAAAAGAAGCGAAACGGGTGGCTGGCAAGAAGTGGTGGTTAAAGGTGGTTGTCGACTGTTGGAGATGGTGGCTAGATGGTTGTCGAATGCCAAAGCTGGTACTGGAGGTGGTTGCTAGCAGCGAGGGGTGGGAGTCAAAAAGGGGGCTAGTCGCCCAAGGTGGTGGCTGCCAGTGGAAGGTGGTTGGTGGTGATTAGAGGTGATTGGCAACAACCAGAGGAAAATGTGGGAGGAGGTCACCAGCAATGGTGGCCAAAGGTGAGGGGTGGCCAAAATTGTTTTTTTTTTTTTTAAACAAATTGAAATTAACTTTTTTATGGGTACAAGAAATTAGTAAATTTTGTTTACTTTTTATGAGTTTTTGAAAAAGAAAGTAGATACCAAATGAGTTTTTGTTTATAATTTTTAATTTTTTTTTGTAAATATAAACATTACCAAACAGGTCAAACATTTTATTTTTAGGACAAGAAACCTTGGATCAACCCAAAATTTTTGGAACAATGTTTCTAGTCTCAACATAGATTTTTCTCAGTTTCACTAATTAACAATTTATTGAAAATGTTGAAACAGGTGAACATAATAGACACTCCGGGTCACGTTGATTTTACCATTGAAGTTGAGAGGGCTTTGCGTGTTCTTGATGGTGCCATTCTTGTCCTTTGTAGTGTTGGTGGTGTGCAAAGCCAGTCCATTACTGTTGACAGGCAAATGAGAAGATACGAGGTTCCAAGAGTTGCTTTCATCAATAAACTAGACCGAATGGGGGCAGATCCATGGAAGGTTCTCAGCCAGGTTGGTTACAATCATTATGATAAATTTTTGAATTTTGGTTATTTACTTTTGAAATACAAATATGCTTTGTGCAGTGACAACTGTATAGTAGTGCATCCAGTCTACATTTTCCTTGTACTGTACTCAAAATGTTTAATTAAAGCCTTACCAAATGCTTGGATGATAACAACTTCAATTGCTTATGTTAAATGCAACGAGTGTTGGTGATTTCCATTTACAAAAACATGGACTCTGTTGTCAAGCTCATTAGTGTAGGTTCATGTAAAGATTTAAAACTTCCAGAAACCATACAATCTTAGCTCTGAGCATTCTTCAAGGATCTCTGCATTGAGCATGTTGCATTAGTCTTAGGACACTTCTTTTTTTATATTGCAAAATTCACCTTATTTAGCCTACTTTCAGTCATACATTTGCTGGGTTATAACTGTGGCCGAAACTTAGAGCCCCACTTGATGGGAGCTTTGAGTGGCTTGACCTGGGGCAGAATAGATTGCCCCACTCAAAGCTTTGCTTGAAACCTGTTTGAGCATATAGCCCTTTGCAGGGCTCTGTAGAAGTTTAGAGAAGGCTGCTCAATACGCTTGAAGGCTGCTCGAGCACGTGCTGCAGGCTTCCACAAACAGCAGGTCCAAAGAGGGTCGCTCAAAGCTTGCCTAAAGGGTGCTTAAGTAGCCCTTTTTAAAAATATATATATGCCATAATTATTTTTTTACATAACTATTCATATTATAGGACAACGGGTATTCTATTTTGATAATGTTAACCTACGTTACACGGACTCTCTGTTTTGTGAGAGGTACCCGTGTCGACATGACACGACACGACACGGGTATGGGTACGGGTACGGGTATGGAATACGGCTAGATACAAACGGATACGATCAAACTTAGGTGTTTGTTCTAAAAAAAAAGCACTTTTTTTGACTTAACTTATAATATATGGGTTTTGGGTTGGTTTGATGTGATGTGTTAGAGAGTAATGTGATTTTTAAATAAGATGATGTGACTTAAATATAGTAGTTTTTTTTTTTTTTTTTTTATTATTTAGTTTATGCCAAACCAATTTAGAGAGAAAGAGAGGTGAAACTCACCTTTGCAAGGCAAGTCGAGTGGCGAAGCAAGATTGAAACGCGAACCCTAGTCGCGAGCTCGACCGAATCGAAAGAGATCATCGTGGAGTCGATTCCACCTAGAAAATGATCCTAGGGCTTCGATTCCCCTTTGGTCTCAGTCTCTCTCTCTCTCTCAGTTTGCGTTCTCTCTCTCTTCTTTTCGTCTTCGCCTCTTTGTTCTTTGTTCTCTTCTTTTAAGTTAGATTTATATTATATAATATAAATTAATATAATAATATATAATATTATTCATATTACATAATATCATTCAACCAAAAAAATATCGTATAATATAATATATCATAAATAATATAATTTTTATTCCTAAAATAAAAATAATTTATTTTATACCTAAAATAATTTGTATTTGTTATTTATTTAAATAAATTTGTCATTCCTTAACTTTTTTTTAACTCATCTTCATATAATAAATATATTTTAAAAATAATTATTTAACGTATCCCTGTACCCGTATCCAAATTTGGATCCATATCCACGTATCCTCAATTTTTAATTTTGAAGTGTCCGACACCTAGATATGCATCCTGGCATCCGATGCCCACACCCGAGTCTGTGTAACGTAGACGTTAATGCTTTATTCTGGTGCCCTAACCTTTCTAGGGACCTAAACCTACACATAAAGGTGCTGCAAAGTTCATTGAATGCTTTTGATTGCTTGATAATGCTTTTCTAGACAAAATATTTTGTCAGAGAAACCCATACACTCGCATTGCATCCTTGTCCTGCCCATCAGAGCCATATGAAATGGAGAGCGGGTTTGCTTGTAGAGATCAATCCCATTGAAGAGTTGTTCGAGGGATGGAGCCACTGATAACGTAAGCAAGGAAGATATTAAGATTTGAATGCATTAGGATGTGTCGTAAGTCGTTATTTCTTCGATCTGTATAACCTCTTGGGTCTGTGTTTCGAATTCTTACATTGTGGCATTGTATGGTTTCTATAATTTTATTCAAGGTTGGCATTGATTGGGTTGGGCCGGGCTTGTACTACATAATAAGAACATATGTGACATCCCAAGCCTGGACTGATCCGACATTAGACCTAATCTATCTACCCCAAGCCCAACCGCAAAAGAACTTTTAAATCCCAAGCCCAGCTACTTAACTCGGTATATATGAGCTATTATTTTTTGGGTAAAATCCATTTTATTTTATTGTGGTTTGCTCTTGAAGCATTTTACCTCCTTAACTTTTGCCGTCATGTGGTTTGGGACTAAACCACATAGATAACTCTGATAACAGAAAATGCAAAAAGACTATCATAGCCTTCCTACTATAACACTACACAACTAACTGCTAATGAGTAATGACCTATTAAGTTCAAGTCCGCAAATGACTCCTCCAAGTGTATCAGACCGTTAAAGCTTCCATAAATGCCAAATTTAAGTGTGTATCTTTTATTTTTCCTCAATTCTTTACTAAAGGATGTTACATGTTTTTTTACTAGTGTTATCGTACTTTTTCCTCAGTTTTATTTATTTTTTCATGAACTATATGTCAATTCTATTTTACTCAGTTCAACTCCCCCTAGGTACTAATCTAATAACTAACCACTGACTTTCGTTGACTTAGAAAAAAATATATCTGTTTGCACGAGTAACAGTTGAACAAAGTTGTTTCAATATATTATGTATTTGACTTTCTTGACTTTATTGCGTACTTTATTCAGCTTGGTGTAATGAGAAGTAAATAAGGATTAAAAAAAAAATTTCAAGGTTATATTGGGGTTTGGATGTCCTATGACACCATTTCTGCTTTATATTGGGTATTTTCCAAATTCTGATTAAATTGTTTCGTTTCTAGGCAAGATCTAAGCTTCGACATCACAGTTCTGCCGTGCAAGTTCCAATTGGGCTGGAAGAGGACTTTCAGGGTCTTGTTGATCTTGTGAAGTTACAAGCCTATTATTTTTGCGGTTCCAGTGGGTCTGCTTCATATGCTCTATGATCTGTGTATTTTATGTTATTATTTTTCTATCTTGTTTGCTTATTATCTTGGCTTTTGGTAGTGAAAATGTCACCGCTGAAGAAGTACCTGCCAATATGAAGGAACTAGTTGCAGAAAAGCGGCGTGAACTAATTGAAGTGGTTTCTGAGGTTGATGATAAACTTGCTGAGTTGTTTCTTGCTGATGAGCCTATATCATCGACTGAGCTTGAGGTATGCTAGACAATGAAAGGCTCGATTCTGTAAGGAAAAAAGGTCACATAAGGTGGATTTTCATTAGTATCTTATAAGCAATATGAAATAAAATCCTGGCTTAAAAAAATTATTTACCTGCTTATTAGCCATTTTTTCTTATATCTCAGTGGTTCCATTTTGGCAATAGTTTTATTTTTATTTTTATTTTTTTTCCCGTGCGTGGTTTAGTGAAGTGGCTAATATCAAGTTTTATTGTCTTGATGTAATGATGGCAGTGGGTTCCAATGCGGATTTACTGGATGGCTTGTTCTAATTATTGATGATACTGTAATCATTAATGTATTTGAAATTTGGAATGCACTCACTTACTCCTTTCTTATTGCTCATGCTGTGTAATTTTGGTAGTAGCCACTAAATCAGTTCTATCCAACAGTAGCAAGATTTATCATTTGAAAGATTCAGGATAAAGAGATTAAATAGGTATTTTGTGGGACCTAGAATTTTTTTTCTCCATTATATAATTTTTCTCGTTTGGAAATCAACACAGTGATTTTTATTGCTGCATCAAAAATCATATCTGTCCAATAATAGTAGATTTGCCTATTAGAAACTTTAGGAGAACAAAATAGTAATGTTTTTGTTTGAACAAGAAATCACAATTTCTCCATCATGATTTTCCATCATCTTGAATTATAATGTAGGTTTGTAGCATTAAGTTGACTAAGGTAATCACTATGGTATATAAGGGGATGTATTTCATGCAATTATGTGAACCTTCAGGCCAGGACAATATCATATATTTATTTTCTAAAACCTTACTAGTCTGATGATAGATCACTCTGGTAGTGAATAGAGTAAGGGTTTTTTTGTTTTTTGATAAGTAAGCAAATATTATTAAGAAAGCATCAAGATGATGCAACCAATACAAGAAAACCACCCCAGAAAGGAGAACCAATAAAACAAGGGCTAACCAATCATCTCATGTAAAAAAATCTAAAAACACAAATAAATCCGGATCTGCCCTACCCTCCAACCAACTATACAAAACTAGAATAAGACGATTTTGTAACCAAGAAACACTATCAAAAACACTATGAGAAACCTCTAAGAAGGTATGTCTATTCCGCTCCAACCAAAGCAACCACATCAAATAGAACAGAGCCAATAACCAAGCTCGTCGCCGCTGCCAGCCAAGATGAACGCCCCCGCCAAGCCCAAAGAAAATCTAACACCCCCTACGATTGAACCCAAGCAAGTCCAAAAAGTGAACAAACGAAGCCCCACAAACACGAAGCCACCGAGCAATGAAGAAACAAGTGATCTACTGTCTCCGTATCCTCGCAACACATACAACACCGATTCACTAGAATGTGCCCCTGCCGCATCAAATTATCCAAAGTAAGATTCCGATCTAAAGCTACCATCCACATGAAAAAGGCAACCTTAGTTGGAATCCTCAGAACCCAAACACTTGTCCAAGGAAAGACCCAACCAGTATCCCCCATCAACCCCCGATAAAATGATGCTACTGTAAACCGCCCCTTTGCCTCTAACCCAGTCCATACCAATATATCTGGGCCCACCCTGACCGTCCCCAAACCATATAAAAAGCCCCACAACTCCACCAACTGGACAATTTCCCAATCATGAACCTCCCGTCGTAATTGAATGTTCCAGACCACCACACCCCCACCATTCAAATAGGAAGCCACTAATGCATCTTGATCTATCGCAATATTAAAAATCAAAGGGAAACGGGTCTCCAACACAAACTCTCCACACCACTTGTCTTTCCAAAACCGCACCCTACTCCCCTCTCCTACCTTAAACCCTATTCACTTCCAAAACTCTACCCTCCCCAACCAAATCCCTTTCCATAACCCACACCCATAAGTACAGATCACAGACCCAGAAACCCAACCCCTTCTGGCCAGCCCATATTTAGACGCCACCACCTGCCGCCACAATCTGTGAGGCTCCAAAGCAAAATGTCAGAGCCACTTCCCTAACAAGGCTCGGTTAAAAGTCATCAACCGCCGCACCCCTAGCCCTCCAACTTGCTTGGGTTGACAAACCTGTCCCCAATAAACCAAATGATACTTAAAATTATCACCACCACTTCCTCACAAGAAGTCTCTTTGAAGCTTCTCCAACCGATGCGCCATTGACATTGGAATAACATAGACTGACATGAAATAAGTGGGGATACTACTCAACACACTCTTAAGCAAAGTCAATCTGTCGCCTTTCGAAAGATATTGGCACTTCTAACCTGCTAATCGACGTTGGACCCGTTCCACAACTCCATTCCACACCCCCTTTGCTTTAAAAGAAGCCCCTAACGGCAAACCCAAATAGGACACTGGCAAAACCGACACCTTACACCCTAACACTGCTGCCATGACAGGTAACCTAGCAACCTCCTTAACTGGAATAAGCTCCGACTTTCGCAAATTAACACGAAGGCCCGAAACCACCTCAAAACAAAGCAAAACACATTGCAGATAACCAACCTGCGCTGATTCCGCACCATAGAAGATCAAAGCATCATCCACATATAACAAATGCGAAACCCCCAAAGGAGCCCCCGCCAATGAACCCACAACAGAACCTTCCAATAGACCTTCGCGCACAGCTCTATCCAACAATCTACTTAACGCCTCCATCACTAAGAGAAATAGCAGGGGGGTCAAAGGATCCCCCTGCCGAAGACCTCGGTGTGTCTGAAAGAAACCCGCCGGAGTACCATTAATCAACACCGACATCCGCACAGTCGAGATACAGAACTTGATCCACTGACACCAAGTCGTCCCAAAGCCCATACGATCCAATACATACAAGAGGAACTCCTTGCTAACATTATCATACGCCTTCTCAATATCCAATTTGCAAATCAAACCAGGGTGCCCCTGACGAATTCGAGAATCCGCTAGCTACCAATACTGCATCTAAGATCTGCCTCCCCCCAACAAACGCATTCTGAGACTCCGACACCACAGATGATAAAACTCCTCGCAGACGATTTGCCAACACTTTAGCTAATAACTTATACACACTCCCCATCAAACTAATAGGCCTAAAATCTCGAATATCGTCAGCCCCTCCTTTCTTAGAAATCAAAGCCAAAAAAGTTGCATTGAAACTCTTCTCAAATTGCCCAGACACCAGGAAATCCTCTATAGTTGCCATGACCTCACCCTTAACCACACTTCAACAATGCTGGAAGAAAGTCAAAGTAAAACTATCCGGACCTGGGGCTTTATCCCCGCAAAGCACTGAACACCTCCTCCTCTGTAAAAGCTCGCTCTAACCTCTTCCAATCCTCTCTCAGAATCATATCAAACTGAACATTTTCCAGGCCCAGCTACCATACCCTCTCTTGTGGTCGGAATAAATTTTGGTAGAAGCCTACTACCCCTTCCCTAATATCTCCATCTGTGTGCAGCTCTCGACCATCCACCCACAACCTACTAATCTGATTAACCCTTTGATGAGCATTGGCCATACAGTGAAAGAATTGTGTGTTTCGATCCCCATCCTTTAACCACAAACATCTAGACTTTTGACGAAAACAAACCTCCTCGATACGGGATATACGAACAAAATTTTGTCTAGCTGCCTCCTTACGAATACCGGCTTCAGTAGGCAGCCCATCTTGCACCTCTAGCTCATCCAAGGACTGAAGTAAAGACACCACCGCAGTTTTTTGGCCCTCTAGCCGACCAAACACCTCTTTATTCCAAGTTTTTAAGGCCGCTTTCAACATCTTCAATTTTTGAGCCAACACACACCTAGGAGAACCAAGAACCACGAACCACGTAGCTATTCCACCATCCATGAACCAACTCTAGAAAACCCTCTTGTTGCAACCACATATTCTCAAAACGAAATGGCGTAGGACCACGTCGGATCCCCCTACTATCTAGCAAAATGGGCTAATGATCAGACACAGGTCGAGGTAAACGAATCTTAACCACCTCAGAAAAGTGCTCCTCCTAGCCTACAGTAACCAAGAACCGATCAATTCGAGACAAACTCCGGCCATTTGACCATGTGAAGCTGCCCCCCTGGATAGGTAAATCAACCAACTTTAAATCATCAATGAAAGAACAGAAAGCCCGCATTGCCACCGAGCTCCTCGCATTCCCTGCCTTCTCCGATGGCCAACAAACAACATTAAAATCACCCCTTACACACCAGGGGACATCCCAGCGAAAGGCTATATTCTCCAACTCCTCCAAGAACAGACCCCACTTTGAATTCTGCACAGGCCCATATACCCCAGTAAAACCCCATCGAAAATTATCCTCCACACAACGGAACAAGCATGATATAGAAAATCCTTCTACCTCCTCCTCCTCCTCCTCCTTTACCACTACCCACTTATCCTAACAGAGAAGAACCCCACCTGCCGTGCCTAAAGATGGCAAAAAGGTCCACTCCACAAATCTCCCCCCCTCTCCCCACACCTCGCGAATCAGCTCCACCCCCACTACCTCCATCTTCGTCTCTTGTAAATATACAACGTCCGCTTTGGCACTTTGCACCACTGCCTTCACCGCCACCCTCTTGTCCTTATCATTCAAACCCCGCACATTCCACAATTCAATTTTTAACTTCATTTCAACAACAATGGGCCCCTCCGATCTCTCTTTTCACCCGGTCCTACATTCCTCACACCATGATCATAATTCACAGTACATTTCAAATTTTTGAGCTCCCAATTACCTTTAGAAGGGGTCACAAATGACCGAGACACCCCTGAACTAGGAGTCCCTTGCCGCCATGAAGCCTCTACCGCCGCAAAAAGTCGCATTGCCTCTTCTTCGTGGCCTTCAAATGACAGGCCTAAACAACGACTAACTTCACTAATCCGATCCAACACCCATTGGGACACAGCCTCAGCCGAAGGGATGTCCTCCCTCAATAATCCACCAGTATCCTCAAACCTCTGTTTTTGTTTCAAACAAGCGACCAATTCACTATCCCACACTGCTAAGGGTTGCAGCTCCAAGACCTGTGACTGACCATCACTATCGTGCCCCTTCCCACCTCGGTCATCCCAAGGCACATTGCGAGGCATCTCTATCACCAACTAGGATTGTCGCTTAACCGACTCTGAGGCCGCCGACTGTGAAGTACCTCTTTCTGACTCCAGTACCAGTCGCGACCCTTGTTCATCAGTAGATGGCGCAACGCGAGGCATCTTTATCTCTAGCTCATTCGACTCTAAGGCTGCCGACTATGAAGTGCCACTCTCCGACGCCACTACCAGTCGCCTTGTTCATCAGCAGATAGGGCACGGTGGACCACCAACTCCAGTCTGGACCGCAACTCAGATCCTCGCCGGTGGGCACCTACCCCTATCGAAGCCACCCGATACGACTCACTTGGATGTAGGTCACATGAAGCCCTACAACCCATCCCGCCCTCAAATCAACCCACAAAAGGATCTGCAAGACTATTAGGCTACCCAGAAAGGTCCAAATCACCACCCCCTGTTGGGCTTGAAAAGCTATCCCCTTGTGGGCTAGATTGATAGGCTGCAGACCCCACCCCCTTAACGTCCTGGGCCCCCAGTTGAGTCCCCTTATTCTTGACCATAGCCCATCTACGTTGGCCCACTTCTCTGTTATAAGGTACCTGGGCCTGTCTCCAGCCCAACTGCCCTCTCTTAGACCCTCTTAGATGGCCCACCGTTGCCCCCACAGGCTGGGTAATATTACCCTGAAAACCCATGGGTTTCGCCTCTCTCCTAAATTTTTACAAATACTCATTCACCCCCAATCTTGGTTGAAAACCCTGCCCTACTTGCCCAAAATTCGTCCTTGTCATATTCGGCCTAGAAACCCCATCTTTCTCAGTCGCAGGCGCCTACAATTCCACCACTGGATCGGCCTCTACCCATACTGGCAGTGAAAACTACCACATCTCCCACCGGAAGGAAAGTCGCAAAGGCGTAAACTCTAAGCATCGTACACGAATCCGAATGGAACCAAGATCCACCGACGACTCATCCGCCTCGATAAAACCACCACATCGATCGCCGATAGAACGAAACACTGCCTCCCCACGGAGATAAATAGGCAGACCCATCACCCGAATCCACACACTCTTCTCAGGCCGCGATGACTTTTTTGAAGTACAGAGAGCTAGTGGTGACCACCACTCTAACAATAAATCACAGCCCTCCACTATCCACCGCCGTCGCAGCAGTGCTTCGTCCTCACTTCTAGTTGACAAAACGAACAATAAAGCTTTATCTCTCAATGGTCGTACCTCTACCTTCACCGAATGCTTCCACCACTGTCTATCCCAGTCAGGGATAGTCGCGAAACTCAAGCCTTTGCCCCCCAAACCCCCCATCTTACCCACTAGCGACCTATCCAAGATTCGGAACCAATCCACCTCCACCTCAGAGCGAACAACCCCTACGGAATCACATTCGGTGGCAGAAAACATGGTTCCAGAAGTGGACGAAACCTTCCTGAATCCAATGGGTCGGGAGGCCTTCGCATCGCACAGCCCAAAGCCATCAACAACCAGAGCCACCCCTTCCCAGCCATCACCGAACTCAGACACAGGTATGTAAACTTGTTCTCGTCGCTTCCTTGTGGTGACCACTATTTGAAAAGATATCCCCCCACATTCCTCACCTTGTACCCAGACCGTTGTAGTCCGACTACCCCCACTGAGATGGCCCCAAAACTTTAGGCTACTGGGTTCCTTAGATGCTAACCTCATTCTGGCCACCATCCAATGAACTTCCGAGCCATTCAGCACCACCGCCCGTCGTAACCCCTCCCCCTCTCTCAACAATCGATAACCGGCACTTCCCATCCGCTCCATCCGACGCCTTCTCAAACTCAAATGACCGGCCGCCGAGGAACAGAATCCGCCGGTGTGGCCCAACTTCTTTCCTTATTGGGAACATTACCCTCCTATAATTGCGGAGCACATTTTCCTTTAGTTTTTCCTAGAAATAGAGTAAGGTTTTTGATAATTTAGAACATACTAATAATCATTATTGTTACTTCATTTTTCCAAAACCTATCTATGAGTTTACTTTTAGTTTATTGTAATTTATAAAGAAATTTATTTGTAATTGTAACAAGTTATATCATTGGAGGATATTGGAGCTACTGATACTATGACCAAAGACTGATACATATATCTTTTTGATAAGTAATGTAAAGTATTGGAAAAAGAAAAAGAAACAATGCCAAATCAGGCGCAACCTTTGTACAAAACTGAGGAAGATCAGAAAGGCTCAATGCAAAAGTGGAGTTCAGCTATGAAATATACAAGAAATGAGAATTTAAAAAAAAAATCCTTTACACAAAAAATGAAAGCTATGTAAAAGGTTCATCTTAAGCTTTAAAAAAAAGTATGCCCAGTTTAGCCCCCATTGGATCTGGGAGGGCTAACCTAACCTTTGATATTATTTGCACAAAGTGGCTGCCCTCAGGTTCAATCGCTTTTGAATCCTTAATTTATACTTTTAAAAAGTTGGTCTATTTCTTCCCTCCACAAGCAACATATGAGCCACTATTCAAGATTTCTTCTAAAATTATTGGATATAGTTATTAGGCTATCTATTAAGTGGATCCCCCTTATTGAATGTCTTTCTGTTGCCTCACTTTGTGCCAAATTGTGGTAGAATATTCATACTAGAGTTTTATCCAAAGTTGTCTGATGGCCTCTGCTAAAATATATACCTAATTCATATTGTGCTTATATGCTTTTTGTCTTTATTTTTTGTTCTTTGAGTAGGAGGCAATCCGCAGAGCTACTATAGCACGGAAATTCATACCTGTATTCATGGGTAGTGCATTTAAAAACAAGGTATGATCTGATCATATTTCATTATTTCTTTCGATAATATGTGTATTGTTTTTCCCTTTCTGGTATTTCCGCTCTGCATTGCACAATTAGGTGACCTAGAATTGCCATTTAGTGTGGTTTGTTTTCCATTTTTCGTGTAATGTTTCCAAGGTACCTTTTTTTTAATTTTTTTTTAAAAATAACTCTCTACCTAATGGTTTCCCCACTTCTCTCTCTCTCTCTCACACACACACACGTGCGCGCGCGCGTATTTAATTATATATTTTACTTAGATTTTTTCTCGTTGATGTGTGGTAGGCTGTGAACTTTCTTTCTTTACTTAATAAGATAAGTAAAAAGAGTTATTTTGACTAAAAAATTGGGAATACAAATAAAGAACAGGACTTGGAAAAACAAAATCAGATGGAACCATACTTTACAACAGACAAACACTAGCCAACCAAATTAAAGCCCGCAAAAAATTGCTGCTAATATGCGCTTTAAAACTGAAGGCTGGGCACTGCTTTGGTGAGCATTGTGTTGCTAAACAAGCAGATCTCTTCGTCAAAATATTTATGACATCCATTGAGGAAGAAAGATCATCAAATCCATGTAATAAATAAACACTTTGTCATTATATACCTGCTTTTACAACTATGAAATTCTTTTCCTTCTTCTTCTTCTTCTTCTTCTTCTTCTTCTTTTTTTTACAACTATGAGATGTCATAAAATTCTTTTCCTTCTTCTTCTTCTTCTTCTTTTTTTTTTTTTTTTTTTTTTTTTTTTTCAAGGTTTTAATAAATTATATACCTGCTTTTACAACTATGAGATGTCGATGTTTAACTTCTGCCATTTCTGAACCACAGGGAGTGCAGCCACTTCTTGATGGAGTTCTTAGTTATCTGCCTTGCCCCATTGAAGTTAGTAACTACGCTCTTGACCAAACTAAGCAAGAAGAGAAGGTATTTTAGTTGAATGTCTATTTCTTTGAATACTTGATTATATTTTTATTGAAGTCTGATTAAGAAACAAAATTTATTTTCTTTTGCGTTAACTGCTATTAGGTTATGTTGTCTGGAACACCAGTTGGACCCCTTGTAGCTTTGGCTTTTAAATTGGAAGAAGGTCGTTTTGGTCAGTTGACATATTTAAGGTTTGCGTAAGAGTTTTTTTATTTAATTCTAAATGCTTGTACCATTTCTATGAAATATGTGTGTGTGTGTGTGTATGTGTTTATGATTGAACAATTATGCTAACCGCAATTTTTGTCAATTGCAGAATTTATGAAGGTGTCATTAAGAAGGGTGATTTCATAATCAACATAAACACAGGCAAGAAGATTAAGGTGAGTTAAGATTTAAGCATGTAAGCGTCTTTGGTATCTGACATGCAAGCTTGGTGCAAACTTTTGCTGCTGAAAATTTCTCTGAAATTTTTTTACAATATTTATTTGTTCGAGATTTCACTATGAATCTCCATTTATTCTAGGGTGTATATTAGGCAAAATTTGAAAGAATTTTTTTCCCAAATATGGTATGCCAGATGGGTTGGTGTTTGCCCATTTGTTCACATCTTGCTAGATTGTAGAAGGCCTTTTTTACATATATTCAGCTCTAATAAAGTCAATTTTGGGAAGGGCAAATATAATATCACCTTATTTGAATTTGGGTCTGATTGCTTAAGATTCACCTCAAAATGTTGAGTTACGATTTGGTATAGATGTGAGCAGCATGACAAGGACCAATGCCTTTTAAAAAAATGATGATAGCATGACTATGACATGCTTCACTCTGTTGAAAAGGAGGAAATTCTTATTAAGAAATATGTTCATGTCAGTCTTTTCTTTCATGCTATCTATTTTCACTGTCTTCTTGGATGTTACCTGATTTTCTGCTTACAGTGCTGAATTTCTAAAAATATATTATTACAGGTGCCCCGTTTAGTTCGGATGCATTCGAATGAGATGGAGGTTTGTTTCTCTGCTTGTAGTATTGCAATTGTTGGATCACTCGCGATGCTTGGGCAAATGGAGTGAATTTTTCAGGAATCTAATAGCTTTTTCTTTAGTTTAGTTATTGCCTTACCTGTGGCTTGTTTACTGTTATCTTTTTCTTGGGGTCTTTTATACTACAGGACATTCAAGAGGCACATGCTGGGCAAATAGTAGCTGTATTTGGTGTAGATTGTGCTTCAGGTACCCATCTCCCTCTCCATACATACATGGAAATATACACCGGGTCTTATTGAAGTCTGTTGTTTTCTTGGGAATTATGGTAAACAAGTTCAAGATGGACATTGTTTAGTCTCCTTCTTAAAAGATTTATTGTTACACTATATTAACACATTACAGTTTTTGCATTATTGGGATCTGAAGCTATACAATTTTGTCCTACACTGCTCATGTTGGTCTTTGCTGATGTTTTCATTTTTATTCTTATTTATTATGATTTTGTGTTTTCAGGAGATACTTTTACTGATGGGTCAGTTAGATACACCATGACTTCTATGAATGTCCCTGAGCCAGTGATGTCATTAGCTGTTTCACCAGTTTCTAAAGATTCTGGAGGACAAGTGAGTAATTTCATTAAAAAATATATATATTTAATTGTTGGATAAGCATGAAGTTAAAGGGTACCTATTTTGTATCCTTTGCAGTTCTCAAAAGCATTGAATCGCTTTCAGAGAGAGGATCCCACTTTTCGTGTTGGTTTGGATGCGGAGAGCGGCCAGGTGTAACTTTTAATGTTCATTTCTTATTTAGTTATTTTTTAAAGTATTCATTCCCCAATTTCTGAAAAATATTCTATCATACCATACCCTGACACTACAATGCTCTTATGGGCAGACAATTATTTCTGGAATGGGAGAGCTGCATTTGGACATATATGTCGAACGCATTCGGAGGGAGTATAAGGTGCCAACTTCTCACTGGTTTCACCATTATGGATTTTTTTAATTACTTTACAATGAAAATGTCATTCAGTTATTCACGATCAGTTTATTCCTAATATCTTTCTTTCATTTGTCCTTGTGCAGGTTGATGCAACCGTTGGAAAGCCTCGCGTTAACTTCAGAGAGACTGTTACTCAACGTGCCGAATTCGACTATTTACACAAGAAGCAAACTGGAGGGCAAGGTCAATACGGAAGGGTGTGTGGGTAAGCATAGAAGATACTCCTTCACTCTTCATGTTCTTGTTGGTTAAATAAGGAGTGTTAATTTACTATGGATTTAAATTTGTTTTTTAAAAGAAGAAGAAAATGATGAATAACCATCTCATCATTTTTGTTGTCTACAGCACCCAAAACACCCTATTTATGTGCCGATATTGACAGGGACAAAGCGAGAATTTTTTTTTTTTTTTTTTTTTTTTTTTGGGGGGGGGGGGGGGGGGTGGGGGTGTTGCACAATAACAAAAAAAAAAATGGAGTTAGCTTTTTGAAAATAATAATTCCTTCCGTAAGCAATATGAAGAAATTAGTAAAAAAATTCAATACATTTATGTGGGTGTTTTTTTTTTTCATACTTGTTATCACAATTATTTCATACAGTTTTTGAGCTGTATAAATAAGGATCTTATACTGTCTTTAAGATATTTTATTGGTTGATATAATTTATATAAATAAAAAATCTACTTCTATGGTTTTTATGATAAAAAAACAACAAATGACGTTTACATATCAAATCAATAGAGTTGATGGTATTACTTAATATGTGAAATAGTTGGGGTTATGCCATAAATATTGTAGAACTACTCATGAAATAAAGGGTGAATAAAAGAATTTTCAAAAATTTAAGGAGGGCCATGCTATTTATATTATAAAAATATTCTTAAATTAACGGGGTAATAGAAGAATTCTAAAATACTCGGGAGCTTCCCACTAGCTTCTTCCATGGATATTGATGATATCGGATTGAGAACCGTAAGCAGATCATGCTGATCTGCTATTACCATAACTCACACAAGAACCATTATTGTTACCATGTAGGCTGTTCATAGACTCCCTTGTATTTTAAACTAACAATGTTCAATTAAGCCTTTTTCAAGGACTTGCAATGTGCATTGAAGAGTTTTTGCTTCATTATTCTGATTTCCCATTCTAAAGCAATTGGTTATTGATATGTTGCAGGAGTTTAATCATCTATTTCATGACCTAATGTGATTTTTTCCCATTTTTTCATCTCTCTTTAGTCTTTACTATCAGACTTCCTCAAAAAGCAAAGCAATAAACTACCTTTTAGTGGCTCTCAGTAATGATTAGTGACGAACAGTAATTTTTGTGAAAAAGAGAGAATTTTCTGATCTGTAATATGAAGCATAGCATGTGCTCCAACAGTCATTTAGGAAACCAGGCTAATGCAAACCTAATCTTGGCTTTTAACAGTTGCACATTGTTTATATTATGTGCTGAACAAGTAAATTTGTAACATTTGGCTTAAATAACTATTAAAATTTTTATTGCAGGTATGTTGAACCACTTCCACATGGGTCGCCTACCAAGTTTGAATTCGAAAACATGATTGTGGGACAAGCTATACCATCAAATTTTATCCCAGCAATCGAGAAGGGTTTTAGAGAGGCTGCCAATTCGTGAGTGTTATGATTTCTTTTTCCTTTCTGTATAGATGTTGCATGCAAGTTATATAGGAATTGATTGTTGGTGGAAATTAAGTTGCTCTGTCATTGTAGTTTTTTATTTCTTTTAATTTATATTTTTTATTTATTTTATTTTTTTGTTGAATAAAGGATGTAGTCTATGCTTGTCAGAAGTGATACCAATAATATGATTAAAAATATAAAAATTGATATATGTACAACATTTTCTCTTAAAATGGAAGAACATAAATTGAAGGCCTCTCTCAAGCGCTGTGAAACATTCCATATACTATTACTACCAAGTTTTTTTATTTTTAAATTGTTTTTGTTAGTACTACAATGCTAGTATACTACTTGTCAGGGGTCATGACAACTATGACCAACTACTACTGGTATTGTTGTTAGTAATCGTGTTATTAAACAAAACATGCCAAGTTAATCTTTTTTTTTTTTTTTTTTGGATTGAAAAAATGCAAGTACTTTATTATTTGTAGCATGGACCTGTTTGTACAGGGGTTCATTAATTGGACATCCAGTTGAAAATATTCGTGTTATTTTAACTGATGGTGCATCACACGCTGTGGATTCTAGTGAACTTGCATTCAAGTTAGCAGCAATATATGCGTTTAGACAGGTATTTTTTACATCTGATATCAAGAGACAATAGTGAAAACTTATGTTGTGTAAAATGCCCATATTCATTGAAGCTTTCAAGCTTCTCTCTCTCATTTTTCTTTTTCCTTTTTGGTTTGGGGGTTGGGGTTGGTTCTACTCTTTTCCTGTTTGCTATTAGAATTACATATGAGGCTTTTCATTTTGCTACTTTATGAAACAGTGTTATTCAGCAGCAAGACCTGTGATATTGGAACCTATTATGCTGGTGGAACTGAAAGCGCCAACTGAATTTCAGGGCACTGTAACTGGTGATATCAACAAGTGTGTATATTGTTTATTCTTCATAAAAGATTATCATTTGGGCTTTTCATCAGCTTTTTGAACTGAAAGTGAATCTGTCATATAATAGGAGAAAAGGCGTGATTGTCGGGAACGATCAGGACGGAGATGATTCTGTTATCACTGCCCATGTATGCATGATTCTTTGCCTTTAATTATCGCACAACTTTACATGTCTGCCTTCTTTCCAATACAATGGTTGATAATTATATATCAGTATTGACTGCAAATATCCTGAACCTCATCGCCATGCAGATAACAGCATATTCTTTCTCGTGATGCTTGGATTTTGCATATGTTTGTTAGAATTTATAACTCGTTGCAATAATGTTACATTCAGTTTGCAAATGTTACATTCAGTTTGCAAATTGTTTTTCACATACGCATGAACTGTGATCACTAGCTCCTTTGTGTTTAATTAGAATTCTGAGAATAAGCACCAGGTCACTGAATTTGACATTCTGTTAGCTCCTTTGTCATGTAGGAAGTCTTGTCTGTAAATATTATTTTTAGAGAGTATAAATTAGAAGATTTCAAACAGAAACATCCGTTCCTTGATACCTAGTGATAGAACAAAACAATAATGCTGTTGGTAATAGAACAAAACAAGCATGGCAATCAGTGATCAAACAAGCAGATGGGTTTTGGAGCATACTACCTACCAAAACCGTTGTACTTCAAAGGTAGGCATGTCTTACTAATTTAGGCCTGTCTTCAGATAGGCTTACTTTTGAGACACCTCCCTTTCGAGGAATTGGAAAGGAATTGCATTTTACCAACATTAATATATGACCCTGGAGATTGGGTAGGGTAGGGGGTTGTAATTCCTTCAATATGGGTATTGTAACTGTTTGATTCAATAGTGAATTGATTTTAGGTGTTGGGATCATGGTTTTCTCCCTGTAGTATATAAGAAAGTGGGCTTTCATAGGATTTTCATGTTAAATCTTGTGTTTCGAGGTTGATTGCCTTAATTTTGATGAGACTGCTAGAATTGATAATCAAATACCATCAATTAATTGTTTAATTAATAAATTGATTATTGGAATTAACATTGAGCTGGAATGGAACAGGAATCTGTATAGCTTAGGTAATACAAGTGAGATGTTTTCAATTGAAGTGTACAGAAATACTTAGCAGCCAGAGATGCTTCCTTTATGTTTTTTAGGGAATGATAAACCACAGCCCAAGTTGTTGGAATTACATCCCTTCTCTTGCATGGTGGGGCCCACCCATATGAGGAGGAAGGCTGTGGAACTTTTAACTTGGGCTGTGGATTCAGTGCCCTTTTTTATCCCCCCACAAAAGCAACTCCTCTCGCAACATAAAATAGTTCCTTCCAATCAAATTAAGTTCCAGATAACTAATAGTACCAAAAAACATAGAAACTGCTAGTCCTTGAAATCTTATCAGTTGAACTCTACATAAAGTTCCAAGACCATTAAAAGGAAAAGAGAAGAAAAACACTTGACGACTTCCCAGTTGACTGCAATTTGTGGGTTTTATTGATTCTTTATTCGTCTAGATGTAGATTTCAGTGGTACTGGTTTGTGGTTACATTTGTGAGCATCATCTTAATGCTTTTTCTCTAATAATAGGTTACTCTTTATTTATCCCAAAAAAAAAAAAAAAAAAAAAAAATTCCAGTTGACTGCAGGATGAGAATTTTTGTTCACATCCCCATGGTTTGAGCATATATTATATCACCAGCCCTGTGTTTCTTTTGACTTTCTCTGAGGATATATGTGTAAGGATATTGAAGTATATAGTCCTGGGGTTTTAAAAAATGCTATAGCATGAATTACTGTATAATGAGAAAGTATGGAGCTTCATCAAGCATGTACTTGGCCAACTTGAATTTATTTGTGTGTTGTTTCACGATGAGGGGGGTGAGTGTCAGTGCGCGCTTGTGTGTTTGTGTATGTGTATGTGTGTGTGAGAGAGAGAGGTGGTAACATTTGGTCCCAGATAGTAGTGAAATGAAAATCAATTATGTCCTGTCCTTTTGGATCAAGTGAAAATACCATTCTTTTGGTTTTTGATCCCGTCCTCATTTCCCCTTTCATTAAATCAAATATGTCTCCCTATGTGAACATAAGATGTTAAGAGGTTATGTCAATCCATTGATGGAGGCGAGGGCCCAAAACTTTGTCACATCAGAATTTCATATTTTCTGAACAAAAGTTATTATGAGCCGTGATATTTTTAACCAGGTCCTATTTACTTGGTCGACATTGGTCATCTTCAGCCTTTTTTGTTGGACTCAAATTCCAACATTTCTGATGGACAGTGATGAGGTTTTAATATAGTGTATCATCGTTTCCAGTTTATCTAACATTGTTTAATCATGGACTTGAGAATTGTGATGAACCGATGCATGGTTTTTGTCCTGACAAGTTTGATTTCATTTCAGTGATTATGGCAGTTATAATCTATCTGCACTATGATTTGCTTCTGAAGAATCGGTTCTTGTTTTTTCAGGTCCCTCTCAACAATATGTTTGGGTACTCGACAGCTCTTCGTTCGATGACACAGGTGAAGGAGAGGAGCAATATACACATATACGCATAATATTTCGTTTCTCAACTTGCAATTAATTGGGATGCCATTGATCTATATTGTTGATCAGGGTTTTAAATATCCTTATACCGTTATTCTTGGTGTATTGGCTGATACTGTGGATATATGATAGTATCACTGTACTGATATATATCCCGATGCCGTTATTTAAAAACCATGTTGTTGATGGTTGATTTTGCGCAGGGTAAAGGTGAGTTCACGATGGAATACAAAGAGCATGCACCGGTTTCTCAGGAGGTGCAGATGCAACTAGTGAACACATACAAGGCAACCAAGGCAGCTGAATAGCTGTGGTTTTGTTTGAAGGCCACACTTGCAAGGTAATCTAGGTCATGCCCTATACACTTTGATAGAGAGTCACATGTATTTTTTTTTTTTTAATTATTATTATTTTTATTTACCCCCTTTTTTCTAGATATCCTGGTATTTGTGAGGCCAAAATTTTGGCCAATAATTTTGAGGAGCCCAAATAATGTAGTTCAACATTTATTTGGTTATAGTGTGAAGCAACTGTACTTTCTGATGTATCACATATTCAAAGTATTCATAATTTTTGTTGTTGCACATAATACATATGGCTATAAATTTTTGGGTAAAAGTTTTCTTTTACTCCCTTGTGATTTTAGATTCGAGCATTTTATCCACGACATTTAAATATAGTATGTAAAAATCCTTTTGTGATTTTGGTTCATTTTGTACGTTTTCTTTACCGTTGTTAATTCTGTCTAAATTGACAAAATTGTTACGCAATGACTATTTTGATGGTTGGGCATGCAAAAAAGTAGGCCTAAGTTTGATGCAAAATGCCAATTATGCCATTTTTCATATTCTGCCCTTTTCAAAAGCCCCCTATAACTAACCCGCCCATCGCTTCCCACCGTACTCAACAGCCTGCCCCGTCAAGTTGCTCCGCCACCTTTCCCGACACCATATCTGTCCTACACTGCCACCTCCTATCACCTCAACCGAACTCTTTCTTGAAGAGGCAATTGTTAAACTTGTTAAGTGCAAAGCTTTAATTTAGCATTAATGATTTTATTGAGGAAAATGGCTCAGAATTGTTCTCTGGTTCATATGAAGCCAACCTTTGCTACTTGACAACAATGAATTAAAATTTAAATTGCACCAAGCAAGCAAGCTGGCTATTGCATCTCTGCACAATAAAGAAAAGAAAGGAAAACTACAATAAAATGAAGACATGGGACCTATCTGTCACGTGAAAATTGAAAGTTGATTATCAACAATAAAAAGTTAAAAGTATTCCTCTCTACCTTTTAATAATTTACTTTTTAAAATTTATTTGAATTATAAAGAATTTTATTCATACAAAAAATTAATACAAAAAATAAAAAATTCACAAGAATGATATGGTTAATGCCATTATAGTATATATAAATTTATCTTCAATCGTATTTTGTTTTGAAATGAAAGATCTATAATAAGTCATATCATTATGTATGATTTTTTTGTTTGTATATTAGTACTTTTAAATTATTTCTATCTCATAAGCTGTAAGTAAAAAATGCATCAAACATTTTACACATAGATTTTTTAAAACAAACAAATACTTCCTCCATCTCAAATTATTTGTCGGGCACAAATAATGAGAACTTATACATAATATATTTTTGTACCAAATTTTTTAGATTTTTTTCACCAGTTCAAAATTTAATTTGTGAAAAAAAAAAATTTTGAGATGAGAATTTTCAAAAACTGTTTTTAAATGGTTGTTCATTTGTCTTTATTGAACTTTTTTTTTTTTTTTAAAGTTAATTTTTTAAAAACTTTTTTATACATCAAAATTAGTTTCATCTAAAAAATCAAAAATATTTAACTAAAATATGAAACAGGTACTAAAAATAAATAAATATCTGAAAAAAAATGCACAAATTTTTTGTTTAATTTTCGCTTATTTTTAGTGATTTTTAAAAATATTTTAGATAATTTATTTTATTTTTTAAATATACCTTGATTAGGTACATTTAAAAAGTATTAAGAAATTGAATAAAATATAAAATAATTACTAAAAATAAATGAAAATTTATCTAAAAATAATCTTTAAAAAATCAAAACAAACAGAAACCATAATTTTTAAATTTTCTTTGTACCACTAAAAAAATAACAAAACTCTCATTTTTATATCACCAATACTAACCCTAAATTGGCCCTTTCATTCTTTACACCACTCAACTTTTGGAGGGAAAAGTGAGAAGCAGGAGCAAGGAAGACAAGGGGTCCGACGCAGAGAAGGCAAGTGGTTCGGACGGCGGGAGGGGTTCCAACGGCGTTTTGGTCTGTGTTACCGGCGTGGACGATTGAACTCATTCTTCTCATTCGCCAAAGGTAAGTGAAAAACTCTTCTTTCTCTCTCTATATTGACAGACATGTATATGTATCTATATATGTATCTCTATCATCTCTATCACAATTTTTTTTGAATAAACAAAGAATAACACATTCCCAACACAGTTTTGGTGGTTTTGATCTTCTAATTTAATTGGGTTTGTAATTTTTGGTGCTAATTTTGAATGTTGAAGTTCAAATTTTGGTCCTCTGTTTTGTCAGATTTTTGTTCTCTTTTTGATCTTCTAATTTTGAATTTTGAAAGTTGAAGTTCAAGTTTGAATCTTGAAGTTGAAATTTTGGTCCTCTGTTTTGATCTTCTATGTTTTGATTTTTGGGTTTTGTTTATTTTGCTACATAGTCTGTATATGGATACACAATTTTATGTTTATGTGTGTTTGTAAATTTGTATTTTCTTTTTGGCATCTCATATTGGATATGATGTTTGGTTTGGATAGAATTATTGATGGCTTAGGATACTTCTATTTTAGAGGTGCTTGGATTGAGTGATTGGATGAGAAATAGTAAGAAATCAAGTGAAAGAGAACTCCTTTCTAGAAGTTTCTTGAATTATGAAGTTATGCATGATGGAACTCAAGGCTGTTAAATTATGTAGCATAGCAAGAACAAAATTAATGGAAAGGGGGAAAGCAAACTAATTTCTTTGTGATTTAGCAACTTCAATTAGTTATTGGCTCTTGCTTGAATAAAGTATTTCTACTCTTTCTGAGAAATTGTGGCTTAGATAAAGAAACATGAAAGCTTTTCCTTTATTTTATTAAAAATTTAATGCTGAAACAAGTAGTGAAACAAATCAAGTGTACATTTATTTTATTATATACATAAATATATATGACATGCACATAGGGGAGAAGGAAGTACCAACAGATTTGTTCGTGATCTCGTCATATTCTTTTCCCTATACATTCTTTTATATCCCCTGGTCAATTATTTTTCAGTTATCTTTCATGTGAACTAGATGTGAGCACCATGTGCATGTTCCTTACCTCATAGTATTTCTTATCATCTACTTATTTCCAATTTGATCTCTCGTGTCGATCATGCTTAGAAATAAATACTTTTCTTCTCTTTTTGTATATTGGCACATTAAAACTATTTAAGAAGAGAAACTAAAGTTGTTCCGTAACAAAACAGTTATGAAACAAACCTGTGTATTTGCTTAACAGAATAGATTCCTCTCATATTGCCAAGTGGGTATTTGCTTAACAAAATATATTTCTCATATTGCCAAGTCCAAACTGTCTAAAGAAGAGAAACACAAATAGGTTTTTGGTTATAATACAACATAATAGATGTATGAATATGACATACCACATTATTTGGCACTTTGAACTCGATTTTTCTCTTCTTATTCTTCTTCTTCTTCGTTCCATTATTTCTCTGAGTGGCCTCAAAGGCCAACAATGCATCAAGGTTTGGAAATCAGTTAAATCCATGAGCATTTTGTACTCATCTGCTTTTGATACATGTCCATTACTCACTTTGTGTGCAGATTGAACACCAGCATTATAACCATTCACCTCTTCTCCGTTGTTGCTGTTGTTTTGCTTCTTCCCCTCTCTTAGTTCTGTTGTGTCCTCGTGATTTATTTCACAGTTCTGACCATTTTTAATGCCCTATTCTCATTACTGTCTGGTAGAGTCACAATTTCTTGAAGATTTGGTGCCTCAGTTGTCGCCACTTGCTCTAGTTTTTTATGGTGTTGCTCCTATTAGAACATTCAACAAATTAACCATAAGATCCATACTAGGCCCGAGCACCACATATATAAGTATACAATTATATACATCTTTTATGAATAGAAGTATGGATAAGGTAAATCCTATTTAATAATAATGACTTTTGGAAAAGCGGTATTCTCCATATCAATATGCAACTTAGTTTGCACGGAGCGGGAGCGGGAGCGGAGAATCGTAGTCATTTCAAGAATCGTTGGTAGGCAACGTTTGTATATATATTAAATAATATAATATATAAAAATATATTGTAAGATTATATATTTTTTTCTCTAATGGTAATGAAAATATATGTTATAAATTTAAAAAATATATATAAAAAAATCATATAAAAAATTTAAAAATAAATAACAAATAAACATTCATTTTAAACATAAATAAATAAATAGCTAATTTATATTGAGTTGAATATTGAAAATAGGGCATAACCCTCTTTTGACCGTGCCTGGAATTTGTGGTTTAGATATGCTATGTTCTGGTTACTCATATTGCTTTCTTAGTGGATTTATGTGTCTCATGTGTTTGAAACTAGTGCTAGATTCATGAAATAGGTTAATTTAATGAACTTTTCATATGAATGACCAGAGCTAGATTTCTGAGACTATTCCAGTGACCTAAGGAGACATTTTACCTTGCTTTTTGACAAAGGGTGTTTTTTGATTTGAAAAACTTGATACCACAACCTTTACTCATCATTAGAGTTTACCTGAAGTTGCAATTTGAAGTCATCAAATTAGCACTCCTAGACAATCCTTGGAACTTTTTATTTATTTTACAGTTACCACCATTGAGGCCTAAAATGAAATTTTCAATTAGAGGCTTTTCTTATTTTTGAAATAACATCTATTAATTTTATATATATTATAAATTGTTGTGTAGAATTCATTTTACTTTTGATTCTTGTAGTTATAATTAAAGAGGTTTATTTACTGGTTTTTTGGCCTTTAGATAATGATTTGTTTGAAGATGAGCAAAGAAAATACTTGTTCATTATCATTACAATCCATCATCATTTATATATATTAATAATAATAATATAAGGGGTGGGCTGTATAGTTGGTGGTTAGATCGAAGAGCACTTGTTTCTCTCCAACAAAGATGGAGAAACCAGTTCAATGTGGACACAACACAAACAACAACTCTTTTCTTGACCGAAGGGCTAACCCACCTTCTTTAATCCTTTAAAATTTCCAACTTTGTTTTGTTTTGTTTTGTTTTGTTTTCTTTTTTTTTTTTTTTTTTTTTCCCTTAAAAAATGTAATCTTTGTTGTTTTGTTATATTTGTTTGCAGCTTATATGTTTCACATATACTTATTGGTTATCCTTTAGGGTATATCTTAGAAGGTAGAAATGCTATGAGTTTGTATTTTGCCCCAATTTTCAGGACAACACTCAGTATTAAAGTAGTCAAATTCATTACATCTCAAGCCGTTCAAACCACTCATTCATTATTCTTCAATTTTGGATCAAATTATAGTTTGTTTAGTACATTAGGACATTTTGAATATTGTAATTTTCAAAATTAGAGGTGACTTGTGTTTGGTATATCATAGTTTTGAGATCAAAGCATTTTATTACTAATATTTCAATATTGTAATTTTTTTCATATATTTGACAGATTGGCAATGGATGGAACATAATTCGGGAAGCGTTAGAGAATTATATTTTAAATTTTTGGATATATTGTCATAGGATTTTGTAGTTTGGAAGTTTTTTTAGAATCATTATGTACATGTTTGAAGTTTCTGACTGTGAGGAATTTACTTATGTTGGATGTTTTGGATATGTTTAATATGCTAGTACTACTTTTGATTAAGTTTATAGTTTGGATGCTTTGAACAATGTCTTAATTTTTTTTTTTAATTGCATGTGTAGAAATGATGTACAGGAAAAGTAAATTTGGATTTGGATTATTTTTTATAGATTTATGAACTCAACAGGGAAATTGTCAAAAAAAAAAGAAATAATGAATTTTTGATGACAGGTTTTTTAATTGTTAACTTACTTTTGGTGACAATTTATTTTGGTTGCCAAAAGTCTATGTGAAATAGTATATGAATTTTTAGCAACCAAAAACTTGGTTGGTCGCCAAAAGATTTGGCATTCGACAACTAATTTGTTTCGTCGCTGTCGCTGAAGGATGTTTTGGCGATGCGTTCATACATCACTAAAACCTAACATGGCATTTGTTTAAGGTTACTTTTAACGACTAAATGTTAATTTATGGCAACGATTTTTTTGGTGTTTGGCGATTAGATTTTTTGGTCATTGATTCTTTTATAAGCGCGACCATAATTTATTTAGTCATCAAATCATTTAGTGACATGGGTTTAGTGACTTTTTTTTGAGGAACTGATACTTTTAGCGATGAAAAATACACGTCGCTAAAAGTGTAAATTGTTGTAATTTTTTAAAATTTTAATTTATTCAATTGAGGATGACTATTTTTCCCCTCTCCACTCCACCCCTACATCCCCCCTCTTGACTACATTGGGTTTTCTTGCCTCATTTATATTTATTAAGTATATTTATATAATACATATCATTTACATTTTTTAATATGATAAAATTAAAATGCAAAATATTACACTTACTATTATTTTCACTAATTTCTTTTTCATTTTACATCTTTTGACTTTCATTAATTATGAATTATCATTTGATAATATATTATATTATTTGTCTTATCCCTGATACGATACAAGGTAAGGGCGGAGAATGACAAATTTGGCCTTTGGCCATCTCTACTCTCAATTCAAATCAATTATCCATTCATACTCTATATTTGACTACAGGGTGCATTTGGAAAAAATTCAAAATTCAAAAACATTTAAAATTAAGATTTAATTAGGACATATGATACACTGTATAATAAAATTTTCTTAGAATTTAACAAGTTGTCACAGAAGAAGCTGATGGAATTGCACAGAGAGGGTGAGAATAAAATAATTGTGTTGCTAGAAATTAGAAATTAACTTGTACCTGGTATATTGATTTACTTTATCTACCAAATTTCACCTCTTGTGTTTATATAATTCACAACCCTTATGGCAGAAGTGACTGTTGACCAAACCAATAACACCAAGAAAAAAGTAAAACAAAAATAAAATGAAATAAAGTCGAAATCAATAACAAAAGATTAAATTTTTATTAAATATTTAGATATGTAAGAGAAACAAGATTGATAGATCTTCACACCTTTTTCCTTGTTAAAGCATAATCTGAAAGGAAAAAAAAAAAAAAAAAAGTTCTGAATTATATCGTGCTCTTTTAATTAGAGAATGGCACGTAAATATGCGACCACCTAATAACTAAATAGTAACGATGGAAACTTATATAACCTAATTCAAAACAAAAAAACACCTCTAACTTAAATTCTAACAGTACCAACTGATTACTCTTGTGCCTTTTTCTGGCTATAAAGCCTCACCAACTCCTCCACCACCCCATCTATATCCTCCTCCCCTTTGATGTTTAGGGTTTCACTCAACTCCCTTGCTTTGCTCCTCACCACCTCCCCACCATCGTCAACCACCACCTTCTGAATCACCTCGGCCACATTTTTTCGATCAAGCACCCCATTCTTGTCCCTTACAGCCTCCATGCCAACCCCTATCTCCTCCACCAACCTAGCATTTACAGGCTGATCAAGATGCATTGGTATGGCTATGATTGGACTTCCAAACTTCATTCCCTCCATCACTGAGCTCCATCCACAGTGACTCACAAAACCACCAATGCTTGGGTGCAGTAAAATCTTCAGTTGAGGAGCCCAGCCCTCCACCACCATGCCTCTCTCTCCTATCCTCTCAACGAACCCTCTAGGCATTGCCTTCTCAACACTTGTATTTGCTCCCATTGAAAACCTCACAACCCATACAAAATTAACACCAGAAAGCTCCAACCCATAAGCTATCTCTTCAATCTCATCCTCTGATAGAAAATACTCGGTGCCAAAACAAACAAACACTGTGGACCGCCGCTTCTTCTTGTTCAGCCACCCAATAATCCCGCTCTCATCGTTGTCGTCGACACAGTCTTGGACAAGAGGGACATGCACAATCTTCTTCCCAACCAAACCAGAGAGATAATCGATGTACTTTCCTTCAACTTCTTTAAAAGTTTTGATCAGAACAATCTCCGATGATCGATCAAGGCACTCAAAACAGCGAGTCTTGTCCTTGTCGAGGTTTTTCGAAGGATTGAGCAAATGGGATACTTCTACTTTGTCATAATCACGAAGATAAATCGATGGAAAAGGAAAAGTGATAAGTGGGTCTTTATAGAGGTGGTGCATGAAGGCGGTCATGGTGGCGCTGCTAGTGATGAAGTCCACCGCTGGAATACCATACTCGGCGGCGACCACCGGAGCCCAAGGCTGAAGAAAATCATAGATGAGGAGGTCTGGTTTGTGGGCTTTGAGGAGGAGAGAGAAGTTGGGTTCGGCGGAGTCGAAGGCCTTTTTGAGGGTGGGCATGAGGTGGGGTGGGAGGTCTTTGGTGGTGTGGTACGGCGGAGGGAGGTCAGGAAATGGTGGTACATGGAGTTCAACTAGTTGGATTGAGTTTGAGTACTTTTCAGAGAGTCTTCTTTTGATGGAAGTGAGGTTGACTGGGGTGGAACATAGGTATATCTTGAAGTTTCTTGTTGAGAGCTTTTTGGCTAGCTCTAAGTACGGTGAGATGTGGCCATGTGCTAGCCATGGGAACATAAAAATTGAGATGGTGCTTTGTTTTGCTTCCATGATCTCTCTCTCTCTCTCTCAGGCTCTTACTGCAACTTTGTGTTGTGATATCCCTTGTATATATAGAGAGGAATGACCCGTGAGATATGAGATTCCTACATTACCTAAAGGTTGTAATTATTTTGGGACAAAATGACAGTAATTTTTTTGAAACTTTCTACCTTTTATGAAATGTGAAAAAAATATACATACATTTCACATAGTTGAACAATAATCAAGTAACAATGGAAAAAATCAATAAGACAATAAATGGTAATTAAAATTAGCTTAATTTGTAAAGTTTGATTTCCGTTTTTTCATTGATGGTTCCCTACAAGCTAGGAGAAAATCAACTCGAGGATATTCTTGGGTCAAAAAGAAAGATGGAATGTTTGTATGCATATTTAACCTTTCTTCATCAATACACCATGCTTCTTATTTTTCCTTCCTAATGGAATTTTAAGCTCCCAAAATTCTCATAGGAATAATTGGGTCTCTGTATTCTTTAATATTATTTTTGGAATGATTGTATAAACCCTAAACCCAAAAATAGAAGAAAAAACAGATTTTTCATATGATTTTTTAACTATTAGACACAAGTGTTTAGTGGAACCCATATTTTTGTGTATTAAATAAAAAATTCATTTATATATATCTGTACATCATGGAGAAAATTAAAAGTGCATGCACAAAATCATTAAGTTAAAAAATATCATGGCGGCAATTATGAATTTTTTAAGTTTGATGTAAACTTAATTTAATTTCCCCCCCTAAAGTTATGAAAAAAAATAAAGGAATATGCATAAAAACAAGCACAACATTCCCTAAAATGAATGAAATCATTTTTGCCATTGTGAGTCTTTAACAGAATTGGAAGCTTAAAAATTTCCCAGAGTAATAATCGGATCTTTAATGCTTAATATTGGAGTGGAATTATGTCACACGACATGTCAAAAGTAATTAATTTTTAATGAAGAATTGACACAATTAATTAATTTTTAAACGTGAATTAGAGTGTGTTTGAAAATGGAGACAAAAGATCTCGGTCTAGTTTTGGTAAGATTTTTCCGTAAATAACAATTCACATTCCCATCTTTTGATGTAATTAGTAACGGTTAAAAAAAAGAGTAATTTTCCTTGAAATTTCTAAAATGCCTTTTTAATAAGATACCAATTATGGCTTGAAAATATATAGGTTTCGTTTGGAGCCACTTTTCAAAATCCTTCCTAAGTATGAAAATTATTTTGAAATACTTTTTTATTTTTTATTTTTACGTTTGATAAAATTATCGAAATGCATTCCTTCAAAAGTCACGAGCTGTGAAAGGCTAAAATTGAGGCAGGTCACTAAGAGAAAATTCAAAACTACTTTTTATTTATTTAAAAAAGAAAAAGAAAAAAGTACACTCTTTGTTTATCTAGCCATTTTTTTTATTTCATATATTTTAACATTACTTTTTATTTTACCAATTCATTCAAACAAACTATTTAAAGAGTCTCTCTTAATATTAAAATAATTATTGCATTAACTATTAGAACAAATTAAATAACATGAGACTAGTTATAATAATCAACCGCCATCTTTTGAAAAAATTGTTAAAGATGCTTTCAATAGATTTCAATCAGTTTTCCATGGAATCCTCATTTGTTGTAACAAGGATGGAATGTGCAGTGGGAATGTATCAATTGTGATAGAGACCTCTAAATATACATGACCCTCACTTTCATCCTAACTACTCATAATGTGAATCACTCATAATGTAGGGTCTACACATACAAAAGTGAACTCCACACACACATCAAGGGCCAAGATTAAATTAGAGATCATGAAACTCCTAGAAAAAAAGGGTCCCAAACATTTCTCTTGCTTCTAAAATGGAATAGGTTTTGGGATTTAAAACTCTTAAAGAGTGGAGTGGAACCGGGCAACTATACTCAGACACCTTTGGCCAATAAGTAAAAATAAAGGTTGATTCTTGGACTATGTCAAGAAGATTGTAAGTTATAGGGGACTTGGGTCTGCCTTTGATTAGGCATAAAATTGGTTGGATAATTGGCATCTTTATACGAAAAATAAGACTCAACAAATTTATTTTTAAAATTTATTTTTTATTTCAAATAGCTATCTCTGTAAATACACTATCCATTAGACTTCTATTACAGACTTCTATTCTAACTCTATGAATAGTACCTAAAAAAAAAAGTCAAAAGTCGAGCTAAATTTATCCAAAAAAAAAAAAAAAAAATCGATAAATTATTAAATAGCCAATGAACTACCTCAACAAATTTGTTAAGGTATCTGGAACTATAGGAGAGTAAAAATCATAAAGGTTGGTTGACTGGAATAGGCCCGAACAAGATCAAAACCCCCTTTTTTTTTTTAAAAAAAAATTTTTAAAGAAAAGAATCTTGGAACAATGCACTGAGAAAATACATGTTTTAGTTGAGAAAAATGATATACAAATATAATTTAAAACCAGAATAATGTGATAATAGCATTCTTATAATTACGAACCATGATAGATATTTTAACTTACAAATGAGTATAGATATAAACGTGACATATCATACTGCATGAAATTCTTATATACAAAACTGAATGAAATTCTTATATACAAATTTTGTCTATATAATGTTACTTTTGAAAGAACAAATTCAAGGAGAGGAGTATTATAATGATTATTGACATTAATGGAATGGGCCAAAGAATGTTTGAGGAAGAAACCATGTATGAGATCTCTCTATTAATAGTGTGTTGAAATTGGATCATTGGTGGAGTTGGTATTAGTATTGCACCATTTGATCTCTTCGTCCTCCATTCATGCCAAGTTAAATTCTTCCCTCTTAGGAAGGAAAAAAATATTAGAAAGTGCAATGGTTGATTATAACTTTTGAAGTAGTAATTAACTCTAAAAAAATACTCATTTAGAATTTGAAATGTGTAGATCAATAACAATGTTATGATGATAGTATTTATGTATCAAATTGTATTTACTATTACATTGGTTTAACGGGACACACACTGTCTTTCACCAACGCAATAAAAACGCATCATATGGTAATGCATAAATGCAGTTATTATAATATTATTAGTGGATCAAATTCATTGTATTGTGCCCCACCAAGTTTAAAATTATAAGATAGGTTCAAATTTCAAACACTTTTTACACAAAAAAAAAAACTGAAGATGTATGTACTTGGAAGCGAGATTGAGGCAAAAGATGATGGCATAATTGGAAGCCTTGCAAGTGAAAGTGCTGGTACCATCATCAAATGCATAGCTATAAGCTCTCGAACAAGCAGTCTTGAAAATGGGGAATAAGAAGAGGGTCTGCAAGTAGTTGGGTTAGCAAACTCCCCACTGCAGCAATATTAATCTAGCCCAAATGCCTCACATGCACTCCTGCATCCAATCACTCCCACTCCACCATTGTCCCCATCGACCACCTGAAGCTCTTTTGGGCAACCTGCAAAGTTTTTATTTACAACAGTACTACTTGAGCATCATCAACAAGACAACCATGAATCATAGTGACTGCAAATGTAACCCTATATTGCATTGTAGTATGTGTGTGATTTACAATTTATATTTTTTATTCTTCTCTATTTTTGTGTCCCACCGATCCTAATTAAGTGTTTCACAATTTGTAACACATTTGAGGATGGTGGTCAGGTGGTTTGGAGGACAAGAGGTCAAAAGTCTATACATAGTTGTTGGAAACGTAAGATTCATGCGCATTAAGCCTGAGGCGTTGCTCCTTGCAACTATAATCTTGGTAGCAAAAATTATTCAACCTTCTCATAACACTACATAGTTGTGCCTAAACAATGTTTTGTGATTTTCCCTCTTTTTTTTCTTTTTTTCTTTTATTTTTTTTGTGTGTGGTCATGCAAGATTATACCCTTGCTATTGGACAGTCACACCATCAACATAGTGTGCCAAGGAGATTGAATAATTAATCTAACCATGGGATTGGGATCAGACTTTGACTTAGCCTTTATATAGGGAGCACTTGCATATATCCACAACAATCCTATGTTTTCAGGCCCATCTAGGCCACTTTCATCCGACTTCTAGTATATAAGAGCTCCTATTGTCACGTCTAGGAAGAGTTTTCACGCTCTAATCACCAGTGTTAGGTTTTTATTCTTGGCAACCCCGTTTGACAAAACTCCTTTAAGTTGTATTTGTTTTCGCATTTTTTGTTTCAGTGAGACTATGAGTGTTTAGATGCGAATCCAACCCGAATTGTGCCATGCAGAGAAGTTTGTGATGTTAATTTTTTCAAGATTGCTACTTCGCTGATTATGACGGGGATCGAACTGCCCGGTCAGCTCGTGGGAGTCCAGGGGGCAGCGCCACAGCTGGGTTGAGGGTAACGCCCTCGAAACAAAATGCAAAAATGCATTCCAAGTTGCTTGTCCGCTTGAGCGGACATTCCCCCACTCAAGTGGAGAATGCTAGGTTTCAGAAGTTTGTTCGCTTGCAAAAACACTGGATGTTCTTTTTTCCCGCTTGAGCGGAACTTTCCGCGCTTGAGCGTAGGTCCGCTCGAGCGGCCAATCTGACGCTCGAGCGGAGATCGCGGGACAGTTTTCTGTAAATACGTGTTTCAGTCCAAATCTAGGATTACTTCTCCAGATCTTCTTCTTGGGTTCTAGGATTTATATCTTGGGATATTTTGCTAGTTTTCTTTGATGTTTTGATTGAGTATTCAACTCATGGTTTAAAGAGTATACATCAAAGGATTAGTTGTTTGTTCTACACAAAATAGAGAGTTGTTCTTTGGTGGATTCTGAAGAATTCGAGCCTGAAGCTTTGGTGGATTCTGGAGTGGCTCATCGTCAAGACAATTCCGACGTGAAGACGGGGTTGGAAGAGACACATAGGGGTTGGTTCAATTCGGGCGCGGATTCGCTAGGTAATTGAGAGTATACTTGTGTAATTCCTTTATATCTTCTTAGTGGATTGTTTTATGGTTGTTGCCCGTGGTTTTTTTATCACAATTGGAGGTGTCTAATTGTGAATTTTTCATGTAAAATCATTGTGTCGATTTGTCTTGATTGTTTGATTGGGATTGTTATATACTGTTTAAAATTGATACATAATCACAAATCAACATCTAGGGGATTTCTAGATTTTTCATTTGGTATCAGAGCGGGTCGTTCTATTTTTTTTTTTAAAAAAAAAAATCTTTTAGAATGAGATCTTATTTGATTTGTGATAATGGATTCAATTCGTGAGGGAAATTCTATGGTTTGACCACCCCTACTTGACGGATCCAATTATTCGTTTTGGAAAGCTTGGATGATATCGTTTTTAAAATCTATTGATGAAAAAGTTTGGCAATCTGTCGTGTATGGGTGGACTGAACCAATGATTACCGTTGATGTAGTAACTTTTCCCAAACCAATTAATAAGTGGGACACAATTGATTACCAAAATAGTAGCTGGAATAGTAAAGCTATCAATTCTCTTTTTTGCGTTGTCACACCTGAAGAGTTTAGTCGTATTTGCTATTGTGAAGTCGCAAAAAAGGCTTGGGATATCTTACAAATTATTCATGAGGGCACTCTTTTTGTTAAACACTCAAAACTTTAAAGGCTCACGTCTAGTTTCGAAAACCTTTCAATGAAAGATAGTGAGACCTTTGATGAATTTTATGCGAAGTTGAGTGACATTGTAAATTTTAGCTTCAATTTAGGTGAAAAAATACCAGAATCCAAAGTTGTGGGAAAAATTTTAAGATCCTTGCCCGATCGGTTCCAACCAAAAGTTACAGCTATTGAGGAGGCTCAAGATGTTGACAACCTCAAGCTGGATCACTTGGTTAGAAATCTCTAAACTTATGAGGCACATAGGAATTTCAAAAAGAAACAAAAAGATGCTATTGCTTTTAGTAGTGCTCATAGAGTTGGAGAGGATTCTGATGAGGATTGTGAGATAGATTCCAAGATTACGGATGCTTTTATAAAATAATTTAAAAAATCTTTTCTGAAAAAGAATCCTAAACTTTTGGAATTTACTCATACTCATAAATCTAAAGGCAAAGATAAACTCAAAATTAATCCTATAGCCAAGAAGGAGAAAGGAAAGATACAAGGGAACTTTGAAAGAGTCCAATGCTATGAATGCCAAAGATTTGGCCACTTTGCTTCAGAATGCCCCACTCGTTTGAAGAAGAAGAAAGCCCTCATTATCACTTGGGATGATGAATCAGAATCTGATGAAGATGAAAGTGACAACGAAGATCAAGGCAAAGGGGGACATAAACAATTCCTTGCTTTCATGGCAGCTTCCGAAACTGAAGGACGAATAGAGTATCCGAAGAATTCGGTTGAGAATGCCACTGATGATGAATCCTCAGAGAGTGATGATGAAGAGCTTGAGAAGCTTATGAAAAGTTGTATAAGGAGTCTCTTAACTTATCCAAATTGAATGACAAACTCACTACGAAACTCAAAGCATGTGAAAGTGAGAATGTCAAATTAAAGAAAGAGATTTCCGAGGCTAGCAATGATGCCCTTAAGATTTCTAATGATCGACAAGCTCTTTGTGCAAAACTCTTGACTTGTGAGACAGAGAGGAATGAGCTACAGCAAATCTGTTCAATATATGAAGAAAAGATTGAAACTCTCAAGATGTCTCAAGTTGCTTTGGAAGAACTAATGATCAAGAAAGAGGATGAACTCAAGTGTGCTATGGCTACCATTGGTCTTTGGAACAGAGGATCAAAGACTTTAGACAATATCATTGGGTCTCAACAAATTTGTTCTGACAAGAGTGGCATTGGTTTTGGTGGTAAGAAAGAGCAAAAACAGAGTGTTTCCACATCTCATGATACAAGAACTCAAGGAAAAGGAGAACAAAAAATTCAACATGAGAATGGACTTCTCAAACTTCCTAGAGTTGGTAAGGCCAAAGAAAAGAAGGTACACTCTATGTTTATTTGTCATCATTGTGGTATGCATGGTCATATTCGCCCTTATTGTTATAAGTTGTATGGGAGAGTGTTTCATAGAGATGGAAGAAATTCCAATATCTCGTGGGGTAGGAGACACTTCATTGGTAGTAATGAAGTTAAAGGTCATATTAGACCTCGTTATTTTGATCAGCTTAAGACCAAACATGAACAGAGGCTGTGTTTTCCTAAACCTAGGAATAGGGAGTTGGAAACCAAGTCGAGATGGGTTCCCATTGAAGAGGAAGGGAACCACAACGTCAAGACACCACCAAAGAACCGCAATGCTCACAACTTTATTTATACTAAAGCGGTTTGGGTGAGAAAACTTGACTTGTGTTAATTTGTTTATTTGCCTTAGTTCTTGGGTTTCTGTGTGTTTTTTTTATTAAGAAAAAAATGTGTGCTTGTTCGTTTTTTGACATGTTTTGTTTAAAAAATTAAAAAATAAAAATAAAAAATCCAAAAAGATTTTCTAAGTATAGTTTTGCAAACTTGAAATTTTTGAGTGGTCCTTGGTGTATATTGGAATTGATGAGAATATCTATTACATGTTAATGTATGTGTGCTTTATGTGGTCATTACTCATTTTGGAGTGTGTGTTTTTTGATTAGTATGTCTTATTTTGTACACACTCTTGGATTAACAAATTTTGGAGTCTTCTGCCTTAGTGATCTTTTTTCTATATAGACTTCTGGCATTGTATCTTTTACTTTTCTAGAGGAATTGACCTAGACTAACATATCATGGGTGATGTTGAGTCTCTTAACCATCTTCCATCTTTTTGCATCTTCATGGCTTTTCCCTCTGTTCTTTGTAGTCCAGGCATGAGGAAAAGGCTACCTCAGAGTCACCAACCAAGCCATCCTTATTATATCTATACTTCTCTGGTTCGGTTTCCATACTCTTAAGCATGTCAACCGCTAATGAGTGTACAAAAGAAAGAAAAAATGTGCAAAAGAAAGAAAAAAAATGTGCAAAAGAAAGAAAAGAAAAAAATGTGAAAAAAAAATAAAAAATAAATAAAGGATTCATTGATTGAGGGGGAGCCTCTGTTTTTACTCACCAAATACCCCTTGATTCCTAGTGGTTTGACTTTCCTTAGTTGTGCTTAGATTCTCTTGTCAGAGGTCCAGCTTTCATATCACTACTAGGAATTGAATCTAGTGTTTGTCGAACTCCAAGAGTCACACACACACTTTTATCATAGGATCTATACTTTTCACATAGTGCATCACTTTCTTTCATGAGGAATCTTCTATAGACTGTGCACATTGTGTTTTCAAGTAATTGTGTTTCTTGGATAATCTTGTGTGTTTTAAGGTACAAATTTGAGCTTTCTTGCTTGCTCCACCATATTGTTTTTTTGGTTTCTTCTTGTTCATTGTTTTCTGTACAGTGTTTGTGGTTGCTTTGAGTGAAAGGGAGATTGGCTTTAGTTGGTTTGCATGATGCTATGCACTGCTTCTTTATTATTTCCTTCTTGCATGCTCTTGATATTTCTATCATCATATCATTGCTTGTGTGGTTTTTGATCTTGCTTTGGTTGATTGAGCTTCCTTTGTCAATTTGTGACAAAAAAGGGGAGAAAGTGTTTTTCATGTATCTTTGGATTTCATGTTTTCATACACATGTGTCGTAGTGTGATTTCATCCATTCATGTGTCGGGTGCATGTGTCGGGTGCATTCGTAGGCTTATTGTTATGTGTCCATGTGTCCTTGGATTTCAGGTTTTCATGCTACACGTTCTTAAAATCTCCAAGTCGCATCTATTTATGTTTTCCATCTCATGCTTCAAATACTTCAAGATAATCTTGTCATATGTTTATTGTTTTTTCATATACTCTTGTGGGACTAATAGTTGTTTTGGAGATTGTGGCACTAATAGTTGTTTTGCAAATCATGACCTTGAAATAGAAGTTTGCTTTTGTTGGCTGTAATGGGTTGTGGTGTTTAGGATTTTATTTGTTAGGTGTGTTTTGTCACGGCATTGCCAAAGGGGGAGATTGTTAGGTTTTTATTCTTGGCAACCCCGTTTGACAAAACTTCTTTAAGTTGTATTTGTTTTCACATTTTTTATTTCAGTGAGACTTTGAGTGTTTAGATGCGAATCCAACCCAAATTGTGCCGTGCAGAGAAGTTTGTGATGTTAATTCTTTCAAGATTGCCACTTGGCTTATGATCGATCGAATTGGCGATTGGCAGCATGGGTCGAGGGCGCCGCTCAAAGCAAAATGCAACAATGCATTCCAAGTTGCCTGTCCGCTCGAGCGGACATTCCCCCGCTTGAGCGGAGAATGCTGGGTTTCAGAAGTTTGTTCGCTTGCAAAAATACTGGATGTTGTTTTTTCCCACTCGAGTGGAACTTTCCGCACTCAAGCGTAGGTTCGCTCGAGCGGCCAATCTGACACTCGAGCGGAGATCGCGGGACAGTTTTCTATAAATACGTATTTCAGTCCAAATCTAGGATTACTTCTCCAGATCTTCTTCTTGGGTTCTATGGTTTACATCTGGGGATATTTTGCTAGTTTTCTTTGATGTTTTGATTGAGTATTCAACTCATGGTTTAAAGAGTATACATCAAAGGATTAGTTATTTGTTTTACACAAAAGAGAGAGTTGTTCTTCGGTGGATTCTGAAGAATTCGTGCCTGAAGTTTTGGTGGATTCTGGAGTGGCTCATCGTCAAGACAATTCCGAGGTGAAGACGGGGTTGGAAGAGACACATAAGGGTTGGTTCAATTCGGGTGTGGATTCGCTAGGTAATTGAGAGTATACCTGTGTAATTCCTTTATATCTTCTTAGTGGATTGTTTTGTGGTTGTTGCCTGTGGTTTTTTTATCACAATTAGAGGTGTCTAGTTGTGGTTTTTTCATGTAAAATCGTTGTGTCAATTTGT
This sequence comes from Camellia lanceoleosa, assembly GCA_025200525.1. Classification (NCBI taxonomy): domain Eukaryota; kingdom Viridiplantae; phylum Streptophyta; class Magnoliopsida; order Ericales; family Theaceae; genus Camellia; species Camellia lanceoleosa. Next base: position 122,534,777 of record CM045763.1, on the reverse strand, counting down.
CTTGATTGTTTGATTGGGATTGTTATATACTATTTAAAATTGATACATAATCACAAATCAAAATCTAGGGGATTTCTAGATTTTTCAACCAGATCCTATTTTTTTACGAAAAATAAAAAATAAAAAATCATTAATTACTTGTGTTGAGGTCTGAAACACATCCGATGGCATTGCATACTCCAAACACCCCTTGTGGAGCAGCAATGAGAGGAAGATTATAACCATCACAATGCTGACATCGTAGAACTCATCAACACCGGTGCCCATCGTGATCTCAAATAAAGACGCAGGTTGTGCGGCTCCAACGCCATCACACTCCAGCCTCCCACCGTAATCCCCTGTTGGGCACGTACCCACCCTTAACTCATCAAATTTTCACCTTGTCCTTGCCCATATCTGACCTGACCACCCTGGAAATGCCGAAATTCTGACACTTTAGCTAGAGTCCAATTTGAACCCTGTTGTCAAAAGTTGTGGTGTCCCTGAATCGGCAAGTGTTCTAGGCTAGATTGTTTGTGGGCAATTGTTAGTAACAGTGAATGTGGAGGCAAATGAGTTAGTTGGGAATGATTTGACAAGAAAGAACATCAAGAACATCCAAGGTGATGTTATAGTGAACATTTTGGGGTAGAGAGAAGTGGGTTATGTTTCCAAATTCCAATGCCTTGTTCTTTTCCAAGAATGGGTTAATAGCAGGGTTCTGAATAAATCGGGATTTTGAAATTGCAATATCAATATTTTGACCAATACTGTTTGATATGAACTGATCGAATACTATTATTTAAAACCAAGGTTGATAATCAGTTACAGGAAAGAGACACTGCTATATATTGTATTTATAGGTAAGAATTTGCATAGGAAACAAAAAGGGTTAGAGTTGCTTTGTGACATAACTTTTTTCCTACAATCAATAAATGAATTTCAATAGTAGTAGTAACCACATCTTCCACCATTATACAAATAGATGACTACTTTTAACTACCATTTTACATTAGAATTGCTCTTTTTGAATGGTTGGCACGTACTACAAAAACATAAAGAATAAGCTTTAAGCCCAAAACAAATATAGATGTCCTTCATCACGTAGTACCAAAAAAAAAAAAAAAATTGCAATGAAATAATCCCAATGACTAATATCCAAATATTAAGGAGCCAAATACGGATGATGTTATGACAATCAAGGATATGATAATTGTTAATTATTTTTTAGGTAGATTAATGCCCATATGTTATGAAATATTGCAATAATGTGATTAAACAAATTTGGCAGTGCACTTCAGTATCTATTATTTGCAAGAAAATTCATATGTTAGATACCAGACCATTACAATTTCTGTTATTCTTCTTTATAAAAGATCTATTTTTATTTTATTTATTTTATTTTTTTGGTATTCTCATGTATTCTTTTTGAAAATCAAAACATTTTTCCTAGCATCAATCATTGAATATGAATAGTAATAACCAATCACATCTTCCACCAATATGCAAATAGATGACTACAATTGTTTTTATTTCCATTATTTTACATGAAACTTTTGAAAAATAAGCTGTAAGCCAAAAACATCCTAAACAATAGGGTGGAAAGAAAAGGTTCAAATAAGCTTACCTAGATTGCACATCCTCCTTTCCTCTTATTCTTTTCATGACACATGATATACCGGCATTGACACCCGTCATGACAGCAAAATTGTGTGCTTGTACAAAGGGACCCCCTACTAGGGCCTATAAACAAAATAAACCATTTGTTAATTACACATCAAGTAAGTTTCTACATTAAACAATAGTTGCATCATCAAAAAGCTGAGTTTGGATTGCCCGAAACAGGATGTTAGAATAAGAACCAGAGGCCCTAATTCCACTTCCAAAGGCTTGCACTACGTGTCAACTTATTCAGGGTATGTATACTTAGATTAGAATACCTGAAAAATCTCAATTCGACTAATAGAAGCATCCATTCCACATTCAAGATGAGATCCAATTCCAAATCAAACCACAACAAAGCCCTAAATGATTCTTCAACAAATGAACAGATAAATAAAAATATCCTTATCATGAACCATAAAACAAGCAACCAAAAACCAAGTTTGCCCTATTTTAACAGATACAAGCACAGGACCCCAAATTATATAATCAGCAAATCAATCCAGCACTTAGCATCTCTAATCCCTGACTCAAACTTATATCAAATTTAAATTTGGGTAAAAATCACTCAAAACACCCTCCACTTATTGTCCCAAACTTATACCAAATTGAGTTTTACTCAAAATTTTACCCAAATCAAATGTTTAATCAAAATTTTCAAGGCTATTTAGTGGCTCTCAAATTTACCACTCTCCAATTACTGAATCTTTTATATGGAGCGGGAAGTCAAACTTGGGAACTTGCCATCCTTGGCTTGTTAATCCTCTTAGTGAGGATGGGTATCAGCTTTGATTATCTTTTACTTTTTTTTCTCTATTATTATCTACTAATTTTTTTCTTTTATTGAATCTTTTACTTAAATCTGAATATGTCCAATGGAGTGGTTTACACCAAATAAAGCTTTTACTCAAATTTTTATTCAAATGAGAAAATTTTTGACTAACCTTTTACTCAAGTTTTCAAGCATTGTAGGGTGTGTTTGATTCAAGGGATTAGGGGGGAGGGGGTCATTATTCGGATTGCTTATTCAATAGAGGGGGATGTCCATTGTTTGGTGCAAGTTTAGTTAGCCACACTCCATATCCCTCATATGAGGGACTAAACAATCCTAGGGAGGAGGTGAGATTATTTCCGTGGGATTATTTCCATAGGATTGGTATCCCATGGGACTAATGTGTGAAATGTCTATTTTACCCTCATGCTATTACTTAGTAAACAATTGGAAAAGGGTAAAATAATCTTTTGAACATTTATAAATTATTTTTTTAGTGTTGTTAATTTAAAATTATATATATTAAATAAAAATATAAATTATAAATTATAAATAAAAAAATTATGGCCTTATAAATTAAATTTATATATTAAATAAAATTATTTTTTTAGTGTTGTTAATTTAAAATTATATATTAAATAAAAAATATAAATTATAAATTTAATTTAATTAAAAATTATGGCCTTATAAATCAAAAAATTTTAGTGTTGTTAAATTATAAATTATAAATTATAGGGTAAAATAGGCTTTTGAATATTTATACTTATCCAGTCCGTCCAACCACACATTGAATTCACTAAAAATAGTCATTTCCAGATATCTAATCCCATGAGAAAACAAACACGGATATACATCCAATTCAACCAAATAGTCCGGGATTAACAGTCTCATATTCTAATCCCCTTATTTAGTCCGTCTAATCAAACACACCCGTAGTGAACCAAAACCCATTCTCCTCCTCCTCCCCCCGTCCCAAAAAAAAAAAAAAAAACCCCTAATTTGGCACAAAACCTAATTTGTGAAGCTAGCAATAAAATAACACAAATATAGGTATGCATGAAAAATAAGTAATATATGAATAATTAGGAGGGTAAGGGTGAGGATGAAAAAAAAAAAAAAAAAACACTGGGTTTGCTGGAGAGAGGCCATGGCTTGGGGATTCATAGAGGCAGCATTAAGAGGAGGAGTGGAGAAAGAAGAAGAGACGTTGGTGAGGGTGCCCGTGAAAGCACCTATGGTGGTGCCTTGGGCAGCGCTGGTGGTGGTGATGACGACGGCTTCCACTGGCAACGACTACTTGGCCAATGATGCCTTGAACCCTACATCTAATTCCTTGAACTTGGCTTGCAATTGAGCTACTGGGTTCTGTATCTGAGTCGCCACTAGTCCTTTTGACATCTCCCCACCATCACTCTTTGCTCTCTGTATGTTTTTTTGTTCTCAGCCTATTGCTGCTCTCCTCTCTCTCTCTCTCTCTCTTACACACACACTTTTCGCAATTGGAATTTGGAAGCTCTAACAAGGAGCTGTTTTGGGGAGTATGGATAACAAAATACGGTAAATTACACTTTATACCCTTACATTTCCTACCTAATTTTATTTTAGTCCTTTTGTTAATTAGTTAGTAGAAATTGTCATGTGACCCTAATATAAGGTATTTTTAGTGAAAAACACAATTTCCTTTTTATTTCTTATTTTGTTATATCTATCAACTTTAACTTTTTTCTTATATTGTAACTACATCACTTTTTATGTTACTTCAATCTGTTTCGCCATTTCTCCACTACCTATGGATGACATTAGTTAATAGTAAAGAGTAAAGTTGTCGGGCAAAAGAAATATAGTGATAAATAACAAAAAGCATGTGGTGAAAGGATGTGGGTGGCGATAATAATTGTGGGTGTTGATTTCTGACCACACAACCAAACGGGAAACTCAGCTGGTGAGCATCGGTAGAATAGATTAAGCCCGAACACCTGCCAACAAGAATATGAGAATACCGCAGTGGTTCATCCACCCGGAGGCACGCTGACGATCAAGTCAGTAATTTTATCTCTCATAGATATCAATACAAGTACTTAAACTTCAACAACGAAAGTATAAAAACATCTCAAATAAAGCATACCTTAGACCCACGAGGGTGCCTTACTTTTATAATGATCAATGTCCAACTTCTCCTAGAAGTCTTACTTCATGAGACTCTATCCTTTACAAAGATAACATTTATCACAACTCGCACTATTTAGATTAAGATGAACTCCCTCAAGAGTCTCATCTCTATCCAAATAGGTAGCTTGATGTCATCTAGGAGTCTAGTCCTCTATTCAAATATCTCGAATTCCGGTATTATCGCACCATATTTCGGCACCATGGTCTGCCCACGTGGCACCTTGGCTAACAACCTCGGCTACGTGGACTACCTAAAAATATGTCCCCACAATTGCCCTCTAGGTTCTATTACATTGCTAAACTGAGGTGATGGAACCTATACATGTACTTCCCCGATCGAGATCGTGACTCGTTGCCACCAAGAAACAAGGACTCAAATGTCCACTTGTCAAGAATCAAGAATCAAGAATCAAGAACCAAAAACCATGAACCATCATGTTTTATTTCCTCTAGGTCCAACATCTCAACAAAGATCGCACTGCTAGCAGAGATCATGACTTGCTAGTTCAAGAACATCAAGATCTTAGTATCAACTCATCAAAAACCAAGAATAAACAAGTTCTTCCCCCATTCAAATTCAACATCTCAACCAAGATCAACATCTCAACTGAAATCATCATGTTAACCAAGATCACCATCTCAATCGAGATCGTCATCTCTACCGAGATCAATATCTCAACTGAGGTCATCATGTCAACCAAGATCACCATCTCAATTGAGATCGCCATCTCAGCCGAGATCGTCATCTCAACCGAGATCATCATGAGATTAGAGCGTACCAATCACGTCCTTATCATGTTGCATCAGTCCTACCCCCCGCTGTCTGGTGTCAACATGGGCATGTCAGGACTCGAAATCATAACTTTTTGCCATATTTTTCTAATTCCAGCAAAACCATTTCATCTTCCTATTTCGTCTCTATCTGTGTCCCTAGACTCTCTTTCTCTTGGCCTCTGCAAACCATCATCGCTGTTCTTAAAGCATTCATTATTATGAAGACTCCCTTTGTGCCCAAGTTTCAAACTTTACCAGTTGAACCAGACTAATAGCCAAACAATTCATCAGCTATTCCACACATCAACCCACAATCTCAATGGCAGTGAAAACACCGACATAGTGACAATCTTGCAGCTAGAACCAGGAATAAGAAACATTGAGGTCCTAAGCTCCCAGCCTTAGACCTTGATAATTTTCCAATCGCCTTATCTGTGAGTAACCATCTCCGTAACCAATGACGACATGTCTTGCCGAACTCTTGTCGTAGATGACCTTCTTGTTGACATCCCTGATGTCATAACTGTGCAATCCACTCCATCTCCTTATAGTCAATCCAACATGCTCATGCCTCCAGCAACTCAATATCTCGAAAGAGAAGCACATGAAGCAAGTGGACCAAGTTACTGCCACCAAAGCCGAGGCCATTGCTAAGGCCGAAAAAACAAGTCAACATGGCCTGTCCCCGAGGACTCACCCCTCCGTGATATGGGTCAGCTCAATGTCCCTTTCCCTCCTTCTCCTAATCAATCTGAGGATGAGGTTGGGGAAGTAAAAGAGGCTAATGATGAGGAGATCGGAAACAAGGAAGAGGCCGAGGCTGAGGTTGCCGAGAAAGAATCTGAAGCTGCTGCTGGGGCCAAGTCGCCAACTCTGAATAAGCAAGTCCTTGACTTGACTCAGGATGAGGAGGATAAGGTTTAAAAGACCACTTTTGAGGCCGAGGTCGAGACAGCCAACAAGAGCCTAGATGACACACTGCGTGAGATCGACGCCAAGGTCCAAGCTGAAAAATCTGCCCAGCTGTCTGCCGAGGCTGACACAACACCAATTGCCAAGGCAGGGCAGACTGTGGAAAATGCATGAACTTTGGTTTTTCCTCCTTTTTGTACTTTTCCTTCTTACTTTTGGATAGCTGTAATCTTTTGTTTGAAAAATGTTAGCTTTATATTTGGCCGATGTGCCCCTTTTGTCTTTGTAGATAAACAAATAATCTCTTATGCCTGGCTGAAGTTCCTTTTTGTATCTGAACAAGTTTCTTTTCTAAATGCAAGTCTTATATTTTCTTCCAAGTGTTGAATGTATGCCTTCCTAACTTAGAATATTTTTGCATTTCTTCAAAGTGTACCTTAACTGTATAATAACTTTGGGATACAATACCTTGGATAAACCTTGAGTGTTTACCTCGGCTAACACTTTAAAAATAAAAATAATTTTACAAGTGTTATTGCTTTTTTACCTCCATACACTATCTTCTATTAAGACTTCACCCTTTCCAAGTTTTGACAACCTGGTTAGTTACCTCAGGTAACATGTACCTCGGATACTTTATTTATCATTGCATTGGTTAACTCCAACTTGTAAATTTCTCAGAAATTTCAACAAGTGTTAAGCCCATTTCTGAAAATTTCAACAAGTGTCAAACTTTTAAGTTTGTTCATCACTCTAGCTCACTGTCCCCTATTGTGAACCTAAGTTCCACTTAAGTTCACATTAAGCATGTGACTATGGTCTTTTGCCAAAGTTAGATTCAAACAAAGGCTTCTCGAGGTGTTCCAACCTTGATTTCTCTGTTAATGAACTTAGTTCCATTTTGAGTTTGACTCTGCTAATATGGCAAGTCCAAGTTAATTCAATTTAGTTCAACTCCATTATATGCAAGTATAATTCAACTCTACCATATAATGAGTCTAAGTTATTCGTCATGTTTCATTCAGAAATATCATCAACTTAGTTCAACTCTATTATATGCAAGTATAATTCGACTCTGCCATATAATAAGTCTAAGTTATTCGTCATGTTTCATTCAGAAACATTGCCAATTTAGTTCAACTCTATTATATGCAAGTATAATTCGACTCTGCCATATAAAAAGTCTAAGTTATTCGTCATGTTTCATTCAGAAATATCGCTAACTTAGTTCAACTCTATTATATGCAAGTATAATTCGACTCTGTCATATAATAAGTCTAAGTTATTCGTCATGTTAAATTTAGAAATATCGCCAACTTAGTTCAACTCTATTATATGCAAGTATAATTCGACTCTGCCATATAATAAGTCTAAGTTATTTGTCATGTTTTATTCAGAAACATCGCCAATTTAGTTCAACTCTATCATATGCAAATATAATTCAACTCTGCCATATAATAAGTCTAAGTTTTTCGTCATGTTTTATTCAGAAGCATCGCCAACTTAGTTCAACTCTATCATATGTAAGTATAATTCAACTCTGTCATATAATAAGTCTAAGTTATTCGTCATGTTTCATTTAGAAATATCGCCAACTTAGTTCAATTCTATCATATGCAAGTATAATTCTACATATAATAAGTCTAAGTTATTCATCATGTTTTATTCAAAAACATCGACAACTTAGTTCAACTCTATCATATGCAAGTATAATTCAACTCTGCCATATAATAAGTCTAAGTTATTCGTCATGTTTCATTCCAAAGCATCGCCAACTTAGTTCAACTCTATTATATGTAAGTATAATTCGAGTCTGCCATATAATAAGTCTAAGTTATTCGTCATGTTCCATTCAAAAATATCGCCAACTTAGTTCAACTCTATCATATGCAAGTATAATTCAACTCTACCATATGATAAGTCTAAGTTACTCGTCATGTTCACCAGGGGAACATTGCCATAAGACATTTCAGTCTTATCGCACAATCATGGATTCTAATAACATTTTCATGTTTTTTTACATAGGCTTCAGCATCTTTTTGCATGTAGGGTCACCAGAATCCTTATGATATAGTTTTGTGGGCAAAAGGTCTACCACCTGCATGGATCTCGTGTCAAAAGTCTTTAACCTGGGAAGGATGTACACATCACAATAGAGGTCCAGTAAAAGTCCTTCTGTATAGATGGCCTTCTGCCGACAGGTAGAACCTGGCCGACTTTAGTCTGATCTTGTGTGCTTCTTTTTTGTCTTCTGGGATTTGGGATCTGCTCATTTAGGCTGAGCTCTTGCCTTCTCGGCCCTACTCATCTAGGCTGAGATCTTGTCTTCTAGGATCTAGGATCCAGGATCTGGAATTCGGGATCTGCTCACTTAGGCTGAGCTCTTGTATTCTAGGATCTAATCATCTAGGCCGAGATCTTGTCTTCTAGGATCTGAGATTCGGGATCTGCTCACTTAGGCTAAGCTCTTATCTTCTTGGACCTAATCATCTAGGCCAAGATCTTGTCTTCTAGGATCTGGAATCCGGGATCTGCTCACTTAGGCTGGGCTCTTGTCTTCTCGGACCTACTCATCTAGGTTGAGATCTTGTCTTCTAGGATCTGGAATCCGAGATCTGCTCACTTAGGCTGAGCTCTTATCTTCTCGAACCTAATCATCTAGGCCGATATCTTGTCTTCTAGGATCTGAGATCCAGGATTTGGGATCTGGAATCCGAGATCTGCTCACTTAGGCTGAGCTCTTGTCTTCTCGAACTTAATCATCTAGGCCGAGATCTTGTCTTCTAGGATCTGGGATTTGGGATTTGGAATCTGGGATCTGCTCACTTTGGCTGAGCTTTTATCTTCTCGAACCTACTCATCTAGGCCGAGATCTTCTTTTCTAGGATCTGGGATCCGGGATCTAGAATCTGGGATCCTCTCACTTAGGCTGAGCTCTTGCCTTCTTAAACCTACTCATCTAGGCTGAGGTCTTGTCTTCTAGGATTTGGCATCTGGGATCTGAAATCTAGGATCTGTTCACTTAGGCTGAGCTCTTGTCCTCTTAGACATACTCATCTAGGCCGAGATCTTGTCTTCTAGGATCTGGAATCCGGGATCTGCTCTCTTCGGCTGAGCTCTTGTCTTCTCGGACCTACTCAACTAGACCGAGATCTTGTCTTCTAGGATCTAGAATCCGGGATTTGGAATCTGGGATCCGCTCACTTAGGTTGAGCTCTTGCCTTCTCGGACCTACACATCTAGGCCGAGATCTTGTCTTCTAGGATCTGGGATCCGGGATCTGGAATCCGAGATCTGCTCACTTAGGCTGAGCTCTTGTCTTCTCAGACTTAATCATCTAGGCCGAGATCTTGTCTTCTAGGATCTGGGATCCGGGATCAGAAATCCAGGATCTGCTTACTTAGGCTGATCCTTCTATACTTGAAAGGCATCTCCTTGGGAGCGCTCATGCCCCCTGTCTTTGCATCTCTTTTAGAAGGGTCTTCATTCCGTTAATGTCGACACATTCTCCATCTTCGTTAAACAAGACGTTGCCGACATGTTGATCTTGCATGATGATGGCCATCTATTCTAACTAAGTTCTCACAGAAGGCGCCAAATTGTGGTGTAACAAGCCCGCGGGGGAACTCGCTACAGCTCGGACTCGATTTTGTAGTCGCGGTTCTTAATCTTGAACTAAAGAGTCCAAATCCGGCAAATCGTTTTGAAAACAGATTTTTTTGAAAGAAGTGCCAAACATAGACTGCTTTGCCAGATACAGAGTCGCCACCTAAATATTTTTTAAATGGGAAATTTAGGAAACCCTGACTCGGTGCCAAAGGCCACGTGTCCGTCATCACCAAAGTTGCCTCGGCTCGGGAACTTGGATACGATTGGGAAGGTCGTGAGCATTCGCCGCCTGGCCAAAGACCGCCTCTACTAACCATGATATCTATTTTTGAAAACATTGCGAGTTCTTATTCCGGTTATTAGCCTAGGTTACTATGTGATGCGCACAGCATACAAGTATAGACTGAGTCGCTTGAATTGGAACAAAACATTTCATGTTTGTTTGTTTGAAAATGGTTTGTTACCCGGTGTAGGCTTAAAATGCATGATTTTGCCACTATCTAGTGGGCTTAAAACACATTTGATGAATTGTTCCAATCCAAATAACCCAACCTCCACCCACAGCATTCAAGGCGCTTATATCACATAAGCACATAGCCTCATGGTAAGCATGCTATTCATGGCAACACTCACACGCAAGGATGCTAAAGCATAAAACTCACCGAGTACTCCAAGCCAAAACAGAAGCTCATTAGAAATCATGCATGATCCTAGATACACGAAATGCCTAATGCAACACATGCAAAGATGCAAACTATAGCAGTTCGGCTATTCTAAACATGGCATATGGAATGCTACACTAACATGTATTCAATTTGGAATTGAAATACAAATGCGCTAGTATGATGCGCCGAGCCCTGCATGCAAAACAGATGAATGATGCAAACATGTCATTACATCAGATATGCTAATTGAAATATGCCCTAATCTAACCATCATAAGGTGTAAATAAAAGGGAAGAAAGACGTGGGGTTGGAAGACATACATCACACTCACCCACACTTATTACAATTATGCCTCACAGAGGGTCCAAATAAATATACAAACCCGAATAAAAGAATAGTACACTCCATATAATACACCCCGAATAATCTACAAATTCCTAATTAATTTACAAATTAACTAAGAAAATAATAAAATTGGCATGCAAGCCAAGGACTGCCTTGATTCTGCTCCGGATGATGGAATGATGCATGTTTGGGCTGCTTTGCGCGGAAATCCACTGGAATGCCCCAATTAGCCTCTATTTTGCAATGATTCTTGAAAAGCGCGCCAAGCCTCGGAAGACCGCTGATTCTTGATATGCTGCAACAGAGAGCAGGAAAAGGGCATAGCAATGTATTTTCACAAATGTATGCATGTCTCGATCCTCGTATCACCAATCACGATCTCGATGCATGATGGCCGAGGAGCCGAATTGCACAACTCAATATAGAATGAATGCATATGAACACTACAACAAAACCTAACTCCATCATGGATAATCCGGAGTGTCGGGGACTTGGGAATTGAGACACGCCCTCACTCGGAGTACGGAACGCACTCGCTTCCGTGTCCGGCTAACTCCTATCCCAACACGATGCAATATGCATGATATGCATGAAATGCAACTAAGATACAATCCTAACATACACAATGTTATGGAATGGCATACACGCTATACGAGGTGATACACAACCGAAAGCATACACAATGCTATGGATGAAATGGCATACAATGCAATAATGGGCTTACACCAACATGAGAGAGCCTCACCACACTCACATAGGAGGCCATCAGATGAAAACAAGACAACGCGAAATGCGTGCTGGCACGCAGAAACCGAGGACGGACCTCAGTTCAAATGCCACTCTAATGAGACATGGCACAGACATGGAATATGGTATGCGAATATGCAAAAAATCAGTAGCAAAAAGAGGGGTAAAACAGCCCCGAAACCCGGTAAAATGGAACCCGATGCGTGGAATGACTCCCGAAATGCAAGACTAGGCATACGGAATAGCCTACAGCTATACTAAACATGCATAATTTGAATATGAATTGTAAAATCAGAAGCCAGGCAGCCCCAAAACTATCATTTTTACAGTATAAAGCATGGCCAAACAGCAAACACAAGTAGGGCTAAAATAGCATACAAAAATGGCTCCACAAGGGAGGCAATAAAGCAAGTGGTAGATGCAAAGCCCAAACAGAAAAAGACCCTTCTACAACACTGAAGAGGGACCAAAAATATGACATTTTACAGTAGATGATCAAGCCCAAATCAGTATACAAACATGCTCAAAATACAATGCAAGATTAAGGCCAACAAAGGGGCAAAGAAGTAACTGATATATGGGGGGCTCAAACAAGTGAGGGACCTTCAACAATGTTGAAGAGGGTCCCAAAATATAGCATTTTACAGTAGATGATCAAGCCCAAATCAGTATAAAAACATGCTCAAAATGCAATGCAAGATTAAGGCCACAAGAAGGCTATAACACAAAGTATACAAAATATTCATCAAACAGCCAAAGACCCTTAATGAAACATGACAAGGGGGTCAAAATATGGCCACTTTCAGTTCTGATTATGGCCGGAAAACAGAAGCAAGATAAGCTAACAAAACATGCAAAAATAGGAACCAAAGAGGGGTACAATGGAAAGTGATACATGGAGGTCCCAAACAGTGTTGATCCCTTCTTCAATGTTGAAGAGAGGCTCAAAATAAGCCTATTTACAGCTTATGACATGCTCCAAAACAGATCACACATAAGCCAAAAATACTATGCAAATTAATGGCATTCAAGGGGATATTGAAGAAAGTGCAACATGGGGGTCCCAAAAAGTGTTGAGACCTTAAACAAACATGAAAATGAGCTCAAAAAAATAACCTTTTCAGTTTTGGTCAGAGCTCAAAACAGCAAGAAAATAGGCTAAAAAATGTTGCAAAATTAAGCTCAAAAAGAGGAAATGACACTTACCCTTGAAGACTATCCCTTGGATGCTTCTTAGCTTGAGAAGTGGTGCCTCCAAGCCTCTGAGAAGAGCTCCAAGCTGCTGGAAATGGAGTGGTGGTGGTGGTGGTGGTGCTTGGTGGTGATGAAGAAATGAGGTGTAGGACTTAGGAATTTTGAAGGAAATGAGAGAGATGAAGGGAAATATGCATGCCAGAGCTCAAAGCCATTTTTTTTCCCCTAAAACCAGGTTTTTGCAGCTGGTTATGTAGACAAAGAGGGGGAGAAAGGGAGGAAAAAAGTGGAGGGAAATTGCATCAAGTTTTCCCTCCAAAAAAGTTCCCTCCTGGACATGTGTTTTGGAGGAAAAACAATGCACAACAGAATGTACTCACCCGAGGAAGCCGGCCTAGGTATTGAGTCAGTGGCCGGGTGGCCACCCCCATGGCCGGCCGGCCAAGGGTCAAAAGGCTGTTGATTTTCCGCCGCCACCGATATTGGTGTCCTCCTGTGTGCCCTCAACACAACCCCGTGGTTCAAAATCGCAACTGTAAAACAGAGAGAACAAGCCATTTTTCAAAGGGGTTCGAAAGGTTCAAGTGGAATTAATGGTCGGCCATATAATATTTGTGTCCTCCCAGGAGTGTACAACACAAATATGGGGGTTAGGGTTGAAGAAAGTGACTCTAGGGTGGTCAACATTGGCTTGAAGTGAGAAAACGGCCGGAGGGCGCCGGAGGAACATAACTGGTTGTTGAAACAATTACTGGCCTCCCACCCTTCTATGGCCTTCCTGGTGATGAAACAGAGGTACCTGCCAAAAATGAACGAAAACCGATGCAGAACGAATGTTCGGGGGCCAGAACGCGCAGCCGGGCCCCGAAAACCGATCATAGCACCGAAAGTGGCATTCGACCACTTAAGTGGGTCTTCAGACCTCGGTGTCCTCAAAAGGAGTAAATAAGATGCATGCCAAAACCGGAGCAATCGGAGATAGTTAGGCGGTCCCAACCGAGGCACACGGCCCGACGGTTCAAAAACCGGAACCAGTTCCGAATGGGCAAAATGGCCTACCATACAAAATGTAGCCCACGGCCATCGAGAGATGGTCTACGGACCTCTCCTCCTCAGAAAAGAAACAGAGAAAACCGAGTCTGTTCGCAAACCGAGGCAAGGCACGTAAGAGGGTTGAAGTCCGGAGGCAAGGCTCACTACCACGACTCGAAGACTTCGAACGAGCACAATACGCAACATCACCGAAAGCACTCAATCGGTGACGCTCGAAGTCTTAAGGTCGGTCAAAAATGGGGTGTCTACTAGTTGCCCCTCTTGACAGAATCCCTAAGTCACAAGTGACGGAGTGAATGACAAAGCCCAGAGACAACCCATTTTTGACAAGGCCGAAGACTTAGACAATCATACAAGATGAACAGAGATATGCCCGCAGGCAAAGGGGGCAAAATGCAAAGCGATATGCACGGAGCCAGATGTAACTTAATGATCATGCAAATGCAAAGAAGTCAGAATGAAGCAAGTATTCGCAAATAGATGCAACAGCTTTTAAGCAAGAATGCAAAGCAACAACTACATTTCATGCGCTTAGGAATGCGGAGAATTATTCAATTCTCGCCGCCTCACACGGAGAAGATACGATACTCGCTGATTCGTTCGGGTCGCACTAGCCTCAAATGAACCGCACATACAATATCGCGGCTCGCAAAAGAGAGAAATTCAACAAGCACAATATGCTAACAACATATATTCAATGTGATTTCGAAAGTTTGACACACGCAGTGCCGGCGAGTGAATGCATCGCAATGCGAGAAAGGAACGTGCGTGGCAACGCATGCTCAAGCACAGAGGTATGGCAATATCAAAAAATGTGCATAATAATGCAAGTATGCTCATGAGAATGCAAGTTATGTGCATGATAATGCAAAACGAGCATAAATCAGGGTGCCCGTTTGTTACGAAACAACGAGCAAGGAAACGCGCGTTTCGGCAAAGGCGACTCGATCGTGGCTTCTGATTCACCTCCCGGAGAGATTACAACATGTTCAAAAAGGATACACTCTGATTTTGGTGAATAACGATGAGACACATGTCAGGACTTGAAGTCAAGTTCCATGAGCAATTTCATGACGTAAAGTGCACTTTTCTTGAACTTTTTCAGGTCCCGGGAACTCCAATCTTTCCCAAAATTTGCAGGGGGCTTGGGACCCACAAAGGGATCCCCACCGCCGCTTATTTTCCTGTGGGAGGCCACCGGCCAGTTTTCAAAAAGAGAATGGCCGGCCAGCCAGAAAAGGTGGCCGGCCGGCCACCTGCCCAAAACCGTGGGCAAATTGGTCTTTTCACCTTGTTTTCTTTATATTCTCTTGCTCAATCACTTTGAGCTCATAAACACAGCCACGAAATCTTCTCCTCTTCCTTCCCAAACCATTTTCCTCTTCAGATCTGAGCTCCATACGCGTTTTCCAACGCCCCACGCAAGTTGTTTTCGCGAAAACATTCGATTTTAAGCACTTTGAACCGATTAAATTTTGATTTTGGTGCTTCTTTTCTCATTTTCACCACTTGAGGTAAGTTTGTCTCAATATTTGGAAGATTTTCTTGGGGGTTGACTTTTGTTGACTTTTTCATTTCCCGAGAGTTGACTTTTGTCGACTTTTTCCAATTTTGGCTCATTTTTGCTTGTTTTGCAGATTACCCGAATTGGCGGGTAATTTTCCTCATGGTGGAGCTCTTCCAGGTGCCGGGGATGATTTTGATGTCATGACTCTGCCTCTGAGGGTCCGACCTTTCATTCCCGAGAGGTACGCCCCCAAGACACGCTTCTTCCATGGCCATTTTTGCCACTTCATCGACTTTAGTGATCGAGCACCCTGAGATCTACTTCATGGAGCTGAGAGCATCACCTCTCCTACGAGGCACGAGAGGTATTTTACTTCATTTTCAGATTTTTCGCATTTCGTGCCTTTGCCATGCTTGAACACACAGCTTTAGCCTATGACATAGTACTTTGTTTGCATCCCTAACATGTGGCTTAAACACTTGAATTTCAACACTGCTCATTAATTGATTGTGAACGCACGCACACATTAGTTAAGAAGTGAACACACTACTCAAACACCGATTTGTCGAACACACACTTAATTTGAAGGTGAACACACAAAGACAAATCGACTAAGAGTAGAACACGCACCTCAAACTCGATTTTCTGAACACAAATGGATTGATGGTGAACACACGACACACTCGATTGGGATTTGAACACACCAAATTTGATGGTGAACACACAAAGACACACCGATTGAGAGTAGAACACGCAGCCCAAACTCGATTTTCAACACACAATTTCAAATTGATGGTGAACACACTAAGACACACCGATTTAGAGTAGAACACGCAGCCCAAACTCGATTTTCAACACACCCCAAATTGAAGGTGAACACGCAACACACACCGATTGAACACACAAATTTGAAGGTGAACACGTAGAACACGCAGCCCAAACTCGATTTTCAACAGAACACAAATTACCAAATTGAAGGTGAACACGCAAAGACACACCGATTGAGAGTAGAACATGCAGCCCCTTTTTAACACACAGCCCAAATTGAAGGTGAACACGCAGACACAATCGATTTAGAGTAGAACACGCTTTCAAACTCGATTTTCGAACACATGCCAAATTGAAGGTGAACACGCAAAGACACATCGATTGAGAGTAGAACACGCAGCCCAAACTCTAATTTTCTGAACACACAACCCAAATTGAAGGTGAACACACACACCGATTGAGAGTAGAACACAAATTTAAACTCGATTTTCAACACACAGCCCAAATTGAAGGTGAACACGCAAGACACATCGATTGAGAGTAGAACACCTTTACTTATTTTTATTCATTTCATTTGCACACACTCATTCATTTCATTTGCACACACTCATTCATTTCATTTGCACATCATTCATTTCATTTGCACACATTCATTCATTTCATTTGCACAGCTCATTTATTTCATTTGCACACAGCTCATTTATTCTGAATGCAGGTTGGTTCTCGCACTGTGCGAGGATATGGCTCCACCATTGCTAGAGAGTGGTATGCTGAGCTCCCGGAGGCCGTCCGGGATTTAGTTGATTTGGCAGGGTTCGGGGCCTTCTGCATGGGGTTATCGCATTGTCCTGCCAGAAGGACACTGTTGGCAGCTTTGGTAGAGAGATGGTGGGACACCACCAACTCCTTCCACTTTCCCGCCACTGGGGATTTGACTATGACCCCGCTGGATTTTGCTGTACTGACCGGCCTGGACATAGGAGGTTGGCCCATTCCTTACGACGAGGATATGGGCGAATGGGAGGCCGCTTGGATACATCTGCTGGGGGCCCGCCCGCCTGTGGATAGAGCTTCAGGGAGAGTCCGATACACCTGGTTCTCTTCCCATTTTCGGAGGGAGGGGATGGAGCCCGGGACTCCTGAGGAGGCGGAGCAGTATGCTCGTGGTTTTCTTATGTTCCTCTTCGGGACTACTCTGTTCGCCGATAGAGGGAACACGGTTGGGCTATATCTGCTGAGCGCTCTGGTGGACCTGTCACAGGTCGGACGGTACGATTGGGGTGGCGCCGGCCTGGCTACCCTTTACTGCTACATGAGCGCGACCTCAAGGGCAGGAGACTTACTTGGCGGTTATTGGAGAGCCCGGAGGTACTTTCTTCCTCTTGATTTACATTTCGCTCCTCATTACTTGTACATTGCACACACAACGACTTTACACTCAGATTTTGCCCTCAAAGACTTTGTATTTACATTCTCAGACCGCTTTCGCTTATGGGTCTACGATATTTCCGACGTTAGCCCCAGAGTTGGTGGTGGCAGGCCCCTCATGACCCCATACTCACCGGTATTCGAGGGCCAAGACCGCCGAGACCCCGAGAGACTCTTTATCTAGGGCAAGATTTTGACACCGTCCGGACGACAGAGGTATTTCAGTAACTCCCGCCTTCCATTTTCATCTTTGATTTGCCTCAGATATTCCCGATTTCGATTGGTTTATGCACGGTTATCCGCAGATTACATGGCGTTCGGGCGCCTTGGGTGATGGTCTCCGATTTCAGTATGCCGGAGGATCGGGCACCTCCCAGTACAGGATCCCGCTCGAGGGACCGTTGGTAGAGCATGGTTTCGGGGAACGCTTTTATGCTGTATGGGGTACACTTCTCAGATCCTCCTCAAAGACCTCCACCAAGATAAGATGGATCGCTGATAGGCTCTCTACCCAGGATGTCGTTAGTGCTATGTTGGGCACTGATGCTTTGCTACATCTTACGGAGGGGGACTATGCCACTTATTGCCGTACATATCTGATGCCTCCCTTGACAGGAGTGCATACTCCGTCACTGAGGCCTGCTGATGTACCATCTTCGAGTCAGGCTCGTACTACAGATGTCCCTTCCTCCAGCAGGGCTGGTACATCCAGAGGTAGGCGCGGATTCATTCCCCCGATCCCTCTGACTCTTCATCATCCGGGGTGGCTAGACATGCCGACCGAGTTGACGAGTTGACGATTTGGGACTCCTTACTGTGTCTCATTGAGCCTCCTTCCTCGACCATAGATATGTCGAGACCCCGATTCACCACCCAGATGTTTTACTTTGATTTATCAATGGATACTTGGACATTCATTCCTTTATCGATAGTTTTGCATTTGTATCCAGAGCCTCCAGCTGAGTACGTGGATGAGATGCTTGGAATGTCGCCACATTTGAGGGCATGATCCTCGGAGGGAGGCACACCGCCATTATGGGTGTGCAGTATCGCTCATCTTTCCGTCAGATTTATCATATTTCCCGATGACACGCCGGTTTTGAACATTCTATCGCATTGATAGGTGTTTGTGTAGAACACATCCGACACACACACCCCACTCACATAATCAGACTTGCATCCGATTTCCATATTTGAACCGATGTATTGAACTCTTCACTTTCAGATGCCTCCTGTATGTTCCGCCATGGGCCACCCGGCCTTCTCAGGAGGTCGATCGTCTGGATCTTTTTCGAGGTGTCAGCCATCCGGGCCCTTTCGAGGAGCCGGGCCATCCAGCCTTTTCAGGAGTCGGGCCATCCGTGCCTTTTCGAGGAGCTCGGGAGGGTCCTCTCAGACGCAGGCACATGTTATAGAGGCGGAGCCCGATGAGGAGGAGGAGGAGGAGGCGCACAGACCGTCCGAGACATCTCACGAGGAGGGACTCGGCCTTCGTTCCGGGAGTGGAGGCGAGGCCGAGGGGGATCCTGAGGATGACAGCTCCGACCCAGATGGTGATGGTGGTGCAGAGGTTGTCCCGCAGAAGAGGATGAGGGAGGCTCCTTATTCCCGCTCCCGAGGACATTGATGCTGCTGTTTCCTGCTTTATTTTCCTTTTTGCTAGTAGTTTGTAGCACTTTGCATATTGTTAGGCAGTTTTATTTTCTGTAAAACTTGTACCTTTATTTGTTGTAAAACATGATGGAATGAAACAGCTTTTGAAAAGGTGTTTGTATTTGAAACTCTTAGCATCGCATCGCATCGCATTATTTTGCACAAAAATGAAATTGAATGGAAATGTGCCTTGTGTATTTACCGTCGTAATGAACCGACGAATAAATCAAACAACTCGACTCACTAAGAAATAATGAATCTTAGCAAGCAAGTTTACAACTCGATAAGCAAAATACAACAATGTTAACGACTCGATAAACAAGACTTAACAAAATTATGTAAACAAAGAGTAACAACTCAAAACACAAAATACGCATACCGACAAAACTTACAACTCGATAAACAAAACGACAACTCGATAAGCAAAATACAACAATGTTTAAACAAAACAAAGCTGCATTTCAGACGATCCGGGTGATGGAACGATTCAAATCGAGAGAAATGGAGGCCTTCGACATTCCCGATGCATCGAAGTGCCTCAAACTTCCTTCCGAGGGCAAAACAGACCAATGACCATGGCCGGCCACTTTTTGCTTGTGGGGTTGGAAAGGTGGCCGCCCGGCCAGTTTTTTGAGTCAAAGGTGGCCGGCCTGCTAGAATAGGTGGCCGGCCGGCCACTTTTCCCTGCAACCCACAGAATTCTGACACTTGTCCTTCGAATAGTGTTTCGCCCCCTATAAAAGCTCCAACTTTGGAACTCATTCATTTCATCACTGCTTTGCACAAAAATGGAGGCATTTCTCGTAGAAAATCTCACATCTTGGATCTCTTCTTTAGATGGCTCGGAAAAGTTGAACTTCTGAGGTTTCGGCTTGAATGCACTGTTCACGTTGAGCCGGACTCTGCTACACCTTCCCTTCCTCCATGCCGCGGCGAGGTTTTGGAACCCGGTAACACATGTCTTTAGCTTCCGAGGGCAAGAGGTATGTCCCACTTTTGAAGATTTTCAAGTTTTGATGGAATCCGATCGAGGTGAGGAAATCTTGCCCCAACTCAATTTTGGCTATGCCCAAACCTTAGGGCGGATGTGCGGACTCAATGCGCATGATGCTCGATCCCTGATTTGTAATGGAATGTTGGATATCCCAAGCCCGATGCATCGGTTCTCCGTCGGTGACCGCAATGACCATCATTGGCAAGGCTTCCCATGACACGCCTCGCTTATGCATGTTATCTCATTTTCTGTTTGCCTCAAGCTTTGGAGGATCCAGCGTCTATCTGATTGAAGTGGCTCAAGGCTTGAAAGAAGGAAAGAGTTGCATCGCCATGACATTGGCTGAGACAATCGATGGGCTTGATGCTTTCTACCGTCGAGACAACCAGTTCGCAGGGAGTCCATTATCGCCGCAGTAATGTTTCCCACCCGATCTCACATATGTATTTGCTCACATCACTGCCCTCGTGCTCGGTTTTTCTCACAAAACCCTTTTCTTACTTTTCTCTCATCGCACATCTCTATTCTTTATTCTCTCATTTTTCATCCCTCCCTGTATGGTTGATGGATAAATTGCAAGTTGTGGACTCTTGCCTCGCTTACTTTCATGGCTACTTCTTTCGACAACGCCTAGTCGACGCCCTTGATGAGGGATGGTGGTTTGAATGGATGTGCAATTTGTCGGCAGATCGCATTGCGTGGTGTTGTCCTTGGCTCAATCTCCCAGCGATGAGCTACAGCATGTCTCGGCAGGTCGGGATTCGATTGATCGGCTTGACTCATCACAGATTCTATTTCCCATTCCAGATTCTCGCCCTTTGGCTATGATCAGACTTGCCCACCAGTTGGGATAGAGTATCCGCCACATTCCTGCTCGAGGCGCACACTGTTCTAAGAAAGTCAAAGATGGGGAAATAAAGAGCTCCTGGCCCCTACTCCCATTTTTAGTTGCACTTTGTCTGACGAGTGCTGGGATTGGCTCAACGAAGAAGCACAGGTTGGGCCAAGCTTGGCATCGGAGGCTTCAACCAGCTTTGGAGGGGAGCGCAGGGACACTTGACTTGACTATACACCGGATTTATTGCTTTATTAGTACTTTCAAGTTTTCGTTATGAGTGTAATAAAAAGCAACTTCAATTGTATGCAAGAGCAAGAGAACTCTGTTTTAAAATCAATGAAATTGAAGGTTGTGGTACTGAAAATTTTCCGCTTTGGTCCAAAAATGGTCTTAGTTGTGAAAAGATTAATTTGAACAAAGTCAACTTTTATTAAAACTTTTCAAAACTATTTTCGATATGGATCGAATCGACACGCCGAGATCTCACATCGAGATGCACAACCTCGATCCTAGCAACCGGAAAGTTGCCCCTAGTCTCAATAGTGCCTCTGCAATTCATGGCAACGGAAAGTTGCCCCTAGTCCTAATAGCACTGCATCGAGATCACGATAAATGCCGATGAATAGAGATGACCGAGATGATCAAATGGACAAAGTTGATCGGGGAAAAGATTGTGGTCAACTTCAAGATGAAGTCGCCACGATCCCAAAGATGGGAATCAAGCCTTACGAGTTCAAAGCTTAGGTTCGCCGGTATTTTCACTCTCCTTTTGGCGCCTAACTTTTGCCAAGGCCGCCTTTGCGGGTTTTCAACCTTATGAGCTCGCTTTTTATAATTTCAAATTTTCTATGCTCGAATTTTGCCTAGGTCGCCTTTTCGGTTTTCGCCTAGCGAGCCTCTCAGGTAGTATTTCTTCAACTTGTCCATGTTGATCGGTTGGGAAAACTCTAAGCCATCTAGATCCATCGTAACCACAGCCCACCGACTAGCATTGACTTGATGATGTAGGACCAGTCCAATTGGGTCTGAACTTGCCCCTTGGGTCGTGGATGGGAGCTCGGTTGTCTTTGAGTACCAAATCTCCTTCTTTCAAATTCCTGGACTTAACCTTCTTGTTGAAAGCCCGGGCAATTCTGCGTTGATAACCTTGGACGTGGTACATGTTGCTTTCAACCTTCTTTCATCGAAGAGCATGAGTTCTCAAATCGCTTCACGCTAATCCGCTTCGGCTATCTCGACACTCACCAATACTGTAATGACGGACCTCAATCTCAATAGGCGTAACGGCCTCCATCCCATAAACCAATGAGTACGAGTCGCCCCAAGAGAAGTTCGATTGAAGTCCCAGAGCCCCACAGAGCAAACGGCAAATTATCCGCCAGTCCCCAGAGGTTTCCACCATCTTCGCAAGATGCGCTTGATATTCTTGTTGGCGGCCTCAACCGCCCATTGGTTTATGTCGATAGGTAGACGACTTATGAAAAGCCACATTGTATTTCTCCAACAAATCAATCACCTCTTTCTTGAAGTGGGAACCATTGTCCAAATTATTTCATTTGGGACCCCAGTGACAGATGATGTTGTTTCGATAAATTTTGACGCGCGAAGCCTTCAACACCGCATAAGATTGGGCCTCAACCCACTTTGTGAAATAATCTATCGCTACCAAGATGAACTCATGCCCATTCGAATTCTTCGGCGAACGGCCCGATTACATCAATTCCCAGCATCAAAATGGCCATGGCGGTCATGTTGTACAGCTTTGACGGCGGAATGTTCATGCGATTTGCATGAATCTGACATTTGTGACATCGCCGGACGAAACCAATACAATCCTCCTCCATGGTGGACCAGTAATAACCCTGTCTGAGGATCTTCCGTGCCAACATTACCCCATTCATGTGCGCACCACATTCTCCCCCGTGGATGGCTTCCATCAGACGCTTTGACTCTTCGGCATCAACGCACAGTTTATGCATTCCCAGATGACCCCGTTTATACAGTTTACCCCCGCAGATGATGAACTGAACTGCCATTCTCCTGATTGCCCTTTTGTCTTTGGCATTTACCCCTGGCGGGTATGCTTCTTTCTCCAAGAAATTCCAGATGTCGTAATACCAGGGGTGTTCGTCCTGAACTTCATCTATGGCTGCAATCGACTCATAGGCAGGTGCAAATTTCTGGTCAATGATGACTGGACGCATTCGGACTCCACACGGGATGTCTATCATAGAAGATAGAGTTGCTAAAGAATCTGCGAACCTGTTGTTCTCTCTTAGTAGATGAGTAAAACTTAGCTTCTCAAACCGAGGAATCAGCAAATCCAAGGTCTGGTGATACATCATCATCTTTTCCTCTTTCACTTTCCAGTCTCCTTTAGCTTGAGACACAACAAGGTTCGAGTCCCCAATGACGTCCAACCGTCTTGCCCCTAGTTCCAGGGCTGCTTCTAGACCAGCGATGCACGCCTCATATTCTGCTTCATTGTTCGAGACTTTGAATCGGAGTTTGAAGGCGAGAGGGATACGGGAATTGTCGTGCTATCGAACACTCCTATCCCATACCCATGTTGATTTGACGCCCGTCAAAGTACATCGCCCAAGTTTCATCGCCGATATGCGTAATTGATTCATCCGGAACAGTACTCAATCGCTTCATCCTCCTCAACCGGTGGTCGGCAAGGAACTCGCCATCGCTTCTTCCTTTCATCGACTTGCGGTCACGACGTGAGATTAAATTCAGAGAGCAACAGCAACCAACGAGCTAGCCTACCTGTAAGTGCTGGTTTGTCGAAAAGATATTTGATGGGATCAAGTCGTGAAACCAACATTACAGAGTGAGCTAACAGGTAGTGCCGCAGCTTCCTGGTAGCCCATACCAAAGCTAAGCAAGCCTTTTCCAGCACGGTGTATATCGGGTCTCATACTCCAGCATCTTCTTGCTGAGATAGTAGATGGCTCTCTCCACCTTGTCTTCTGATTCTTGTGCAAGCATGCAGCCCATCGTGGTCTCAGTCACTGACAGATACAAAATCAACAGTTTTCCTGGTTCTGGTGGCGATAAAACGAAGTGTTCTCAGAGATATTCTTTAACTGCTCAAATGCACTTTGACATCGGCCGTCCCATTGGAACTTCTTTCCTTTCTTCAGGAGACCAAAAAGTGGTTCACAAGTCAAGGTTAATTTTGAAATAAACCGTCTTATGAATTGCACTTTACCCAGAAAGCCTCGCACCTCCTTTTCAGTCCTTGGTGGTGGCATTTCTAAGATGGCCTTGATTTTGGAAGGGTCGACCTCGATGCCCCTTTGTGTAATCAGAAACCCCAAAGATTTTTCCCAACAGAACACCAAATGTACATTTTGAGGGTTCACCAAGAACCGAATTCCCCGATCCTTTGGAAAAACTTATGCAAGGCGTGTAGTGGCCCTCTCTTTCTTTGACTTGACAATCATGTCGCCCACATACACCTCAACCTCTTTGTGGATCATATCATGTAGTATTGTGGTCGCGTCTGCTGATAAGTAGCTCCAAAGTTCTTCAACCCAAACGGCATTACCCTATAGCAAGACGCTTCACGGGTGGTGAATGCGTCTTTTCCTGCCTTCGGTGCCATCACTATCCGGTTATAACCCGAGAAGCCATCCATAAATGAGAGCAAAGCATGCCCCGCCAGGAAATCTACCAACTCATCGATGCGGTAGGGAAGTCGCCCTTCTGACTAGCTCGCTCAAATCTCAAGTCCACACACACCCGATCCCGCCATCCTTCTTCTAAGACCGAACAATGTTGGCCAACCAAGTCGGATATTCAGATACCAGCAGAAGCTCGCGCCGATTTGCTTGGTGACCTCTTCCTTAATCTTGAGAGCCCAAATCCGGCGGATCCTTCGAAGTTTCGCTGATGTGTCGGGCCTCGGTCAAGGGGATCCGATTCAGCATAATCTCAGATCGATTCTGCATGTCTTCGTGAGGACCACGCGAAAACATCTTTGAAATCTTTTAATAAAGCGACTAAGCGCCAAGGTTCCTCCGAAGACAACGTGGACCCGATCCGGACCACCATGGGTCCTCCTCAAGACTAATGTTCACGGTAATGATTTCATCCATTAATGGTTTAACAAATCTCTCGCTCTTGCTCAATTAAACGTTGTAAAACCGAGGAACTTCGCCCTCGCTGCTTTATCAAAGTTTTGAAAGTCCTAATTAATGCAATAAATCAAGGGCACGTAAAAGTACTCGAAACCACATTCACCTCATTCTCATTAAGTTCATCCAAATCGTCCGATTCATTTACAACAGACTCAAATGAAAAGGAAAAGACGACCTAGACAGATCGTGGCATCCGGGTTAACATCCCCAGAGTACCAGACTCAGACTACCGAGCCGAACTCGATTCCACTCACAAGACTCGTGGAATCAGATTCCGCTCACTACCCGATCTTGCCGCTGGACAAAAATCCTCCTCAGATACCAAATGAGAGAGGGTGCGATAGATGCATCCAAGATAGTCATTGGTTGGCTCACAGCCGCTTTCATCCCCAATCATGGAAACCGCGGTTATCCCCAAGCACTTATGGTCGATCGGAGGATCGAGAAAGTAGACATGCCGCGCTTACCCCATTTCAAATTCTGCCCTCAGATCCATCGCTTACACCGCTCAACCTCAACCGATGGGTCTGTCTCGCTTCAGGCAACGCTATCCCGGATAGTTGCAGTGTCGAAGAAGATCTCGGCTCGCACGCGCTTCTTCTCCGCTTATCCACGGCTCTGGGAAGCCGCAAAATGGAAAGTCCTCTCCTCGGACAAAGCGTCCGCTCAGGTACCGAATGGGCCTATGCATTAACTCAAAAGGCTTCCCACCGCTTGCTGTTCGCCCTTCCGCCATTTCTTTTCCTTCTCACCCAATCCTCTTTGGTGGGCGATAACCCAAGCCAAAGGTATGAGGGTTGTGTGGCACTTCGCCGCAACGCCTTTCCGCCGCTTCTTCCTAATCCCATCCCGGATGTGTTGTAGCTTGTTCATGAGGTAGACGGATTGAGCAATCGACGCATACACCTTCATTCACAACCATAATATTCGCACCACCCGGCCTCACCAAAGTGAACCCCGATAAGAACACATCCTCCGTGCTATGCTCGATCTCCAAACCGGTGTAGACACTTCCCAGGCGCATGGATGGATGAATTTTCGAAGACAATAGCCACCCCCTTCCCGTGAGGGTACTTCAACATCTGATGTAAAGTGGAAGAGACTGCCTTTACTTGGTGCAACCACGGCCGCCCCAAGAGTAAGTTGAAGGTTGCGGGAACGTCCAAGACATGAAATTCGATGTTGTGTTGTCCTGGACCAACCTGGGTCTGAATTTTGACAGTCCCCATCACTTCTCTGCTAGTATTATCGTATGCTCTGATCACCTGAGTAGTCGGCACGAAGTCCGCGGGCTTCAACCCGATTGCATACGCTGTTCTGACTGGGCAGACATTGATGGCAGACCCGGTATCAACAAGTACCACCGGTATCCACTTGTCTCTACACTCCATAGAGACATAGAGAGGTTTGTTATGATTTGTGCCCTCAGGCAGTAGTTCTTTGTCTGAAAAGGTTAATGCCGGGGAACCTCCTCCCGGAAAAACCAGCCTAACCAGCTGCTCTGGTGTAGTGTCTATAGAGAGTTTGGCCTTGTCCATAGCAGATAGGACACTGTCTCAGGTACTCATGACGCCATAAGCAATCCCTGAGATGGAGATGTCTCGCTTGTATCTTCTTCAATTGCTTGAGCACGCCTTCTTCTTCAACTGCTTCTCCTTCGTTTCTCCGCTTTTGTCTTTCCCAGACGCCTCAGGTTGGTCTAAGTGCTGGGGCTTGAAATATCACCCACTTCTTGTCATATGAGCGAACTCGTCTATATACCAGGTATCATCTGGTTGGTTACTTCCCCAATCCTCATCTGTGTGGGCAAGACATAAGTCATCGTCTTCCCACCACATTCCATTCGGCAAATGACACCGTCCGGCCCCAGATGATCGCACTCTCGGACCTTCACCTCATGCCCGCAAAGATTTCGCTCCTGTGCACACAAAGACTCTCGACCCCCACATGGGCCTTAGCTTTTCTGATTCTCTCGGAATCCTCAAATCTTTGTTGTTCCAACTGCGTCAGTACAGCTGGTTCAATATTCCCTGCATTTACAATCCCCAAATTTTGAGCGAAGTTCTTAGTGCCGGCGCTCTCCGGCAGTGTATTCTGACTCTCGGCCCTTCCGGCCACCATCGACTCTTTTACCGGGCCTCGCTTTCGATTGAAATTCTACAACGTCTGGTCGATCATCTAACCATCCGTAACTTCGCCGACTTCATAGTCGAACCAGCTTGATTGCAGATCCTCGATTCTTGGTCATCAAGAACCGGAGGTTGGCAAAGTCCTCTCCCACAACTGTTAGATCATCTGTTCCCCCTTCAAATCTGTCTCCCTGAATCACACATAACTCGCTTTTCGGCAACTCTACACTCTTTCAGATCGCCCATCGATTGATGTATTCACTCGGATCATAGGCTCTTTCAGCAAGATTCCCAGACTGTTCAATCTCAGACTCAACAACCCCGCTTTCCTCTGAAACCTGCCCTGCCCCATCTTCGGTGGTCACCACCACTGGCTTAGATTGGGTTGTGGAGATGTCCATCATGCACAAGTCGGTGCAGACAGGAAGGATCACCTCCGGCTTAGGTACGTGGGATGGGGTGATATAGATACTAGGATCGTAAGACACGACCCCAGTTTGGATGAAGTTGATTCTATTGGGGGGAGGGGCTTGGTTATGCGGTGGGAGAGGATTTGTCGTGACGTTGGGTTTTTCGGGAGGCGCGATCACCTGCTTGTCAACAAGATCCTAGATCTCATGACGCAATCTGTAACAACGGTCGGTGTCATGACCGTGCTGTTGGTGATACGCGTAGTATTTTGCTGGGTCATGAGAGGGAGGGAGTGGATTTGGCAGTGGCCTCGGCTCTAGGGGCGTCAAATGCTTCTTCCTGATCAACACCCCTAGAGCTTTGGACAGGGGCATATAGAGAGGTGTAAAGGTTCTTTGGCCTCTGGGCTGATATTTGGCGGTTTGGGTGCTGCTTCCAGATGCGCCAGAGAAAGGCGTGGCTGTCGTGGGTCTTGGGGGAGGGGGAGTGGTGGTGACCATGCTCACCTTGATTCAGGCAGCCACTCGCCTGCGTTATTGTTACGGTTGAAAGTCCTTCTGGGTTGCTCCTTATCCTGGTCGATCAGACCTTGTTTTATGGCATCCTCGATCTGGACCCCCATCTCGTAACTGAGAAGGTGAAAGGGAAGTACGATCATCTTCTGCATCAATTTTGGTTGGAGATTGCGCACAATCATCCTGATTTGATCTTTGTCTGTAGGCCTCAAGGTCATCATCGATGCCTTTGCCCTCCATCGAGTTACGAAGTCTGAGAAAGTCTCATTGGGTTCCTGCCTCGTCGTTTCGAGATCACGGGTTGTAATCTCGATCTGTGTATTGTACAAGTACTGTGCAACAAAGGCCTCAGCCATCTCATCCCAACTTCTTTTACCTCATCTTCTAACTTCGCGTACCAGATGGCTGCCACACCCGACAAGGTTCGGCCAAATAGGGAAAGCTTTTGTGGTCGGGTTAGGCCCATTGGTCGCAGAATGTTTGAGAATAACCGAAGATGGACCATGGGGTCTCCGGACCCATCGAAACGGTCAATTTGTGGCATCTTGAATCTGTCTGGTAATGTTACGGCTACATCGGTATACCCATCTTCGATGTCTGGAATGGCTTTCACCCCTTGTGACTTCTTGAAAAGCTTCTCCAGCTTACTCGGCTTTTAGAGTCAGATGGTCGATTTCGAACTCAAAGGAGAGTCCGGTGGTTGGGTGTATGAGTCTTGGACAGTTGAGGCGAAGTGGGGCGAGCCCTGCCAGAAAGGCTCGTGTCCTCTTGAGTATTCTCGACATTGGGTAGGGTATTCTGGTGTTCGGAGGGTATTCGACCAAGAGGGTGCCGTAATGGAGCCCGGTGGAGGAGGAGCCCGATGTGAAGCAGATTGATTCGCAAGAGTATTGTAGCCTAGTGATCATTTCGGCTGGGCCATGCGTGCTCGTTGCTTAGAAAATTCCGCTTGGCGGATGGCATCCTCCTGCATCTGTCTCATGCTCTCTTGCATCTGACGCATCATTTCCTCTATCCCGGCCATATTCTGTTGGTCCAGCTGACTGACCGGTAAATGTATCTCTATGGCGGAAACAGGAATCTCAACCTCGCTTGTCGCTAAAGTAGCCCGCCCGGTAATCCTCGCTCGCCTCCTTGGCCTTCTTCTAACAACTGGGGGTAGGGAGTGGAACACTGGATGTCCGTCAACCAGATCCTCGGATCGATTGAGTCGGCGACCTCGTGTCCAAAGTGCTTGGGGAATATCTACTGGTTCGGAAGCAATCGTGCTAAAACTGCCCCTAGCAAAAAGATAAATAAAGCGAAAAGGAAATAAATAACCAGATAAACGGGCAGCATAACAGCTTAAATTAAATACACAACACACAGTCGGGCATACAACACACGGTTGATAAGCTGAAAACACACTGTCCTCAATCACTGATCATCGCTCTGTATCGTTTGTTCCCCAAAATCAATCGATATCCGCAGACAACTGATTCTCGATATCGATGCCGATGCTCAGTTCGATGCCCAAACTCATAAACTGATACATGCATTCCCTGTAGAGACGCACTCTAACAAGCACATAGCAGATAAGTGAGAGCCAAAACACCCCTATGTTGGGGTAGGGTTTCCCTGTCCTATTTTGTCAGGAGCTAGGGTTTCACTACGCACACAGCGGTTTCAAACAACCTATAAACGGGTAAGCAACCTGTCCTAGTTTGGAATGGTCACTATGGATCCGAATATGCACTAGGTCGAATGGTCAAAAAAGGGTGCCCCAGTAAAACCGGGGTTTGTGTTCCCATGCTGTCAGAGCCCAGAGCCGATCAGCCTTATGGACATGCCTTGACAAGACAAGCCTCCGGCAAATCGTTCGGGAATGGCATATGGCAAACACGGTGTCCTAGGCGCACCAATGCAAATGCAATGCAAAGAAAACACACAAGTGTAGTCAAAACCAGATATCATGAGTTCGAGTCAAGTTCTCTAAATCCCCAGCAGAGTCGCCAGAACTGTAATAAGCTCATGGGGACCTCGCTTCATACTTCAGGACTCGATTTTGTAGTCACGGTTCTTAATCTTGAACCAAAGAGTCCAAATCCGGCAAATCATTTTGAAAACAGACTTTTTTGAAAGAAGTGCCAAACATGGACTGCTTTGCCAGATACAGAGTCGCCACCTAAATATTTTTTAAATGGGAAATTTAGGAAACCCTGACTCGGTGCCAAAGGCCACGTGTCCGTCATCACCAAAGTTGCCTCGGCTCGGGAACTTGGGTACGATTGGGGAAGGTCACTTCGTGAGCACCCCCGCTCGCCCGGTCAAAGACCGGCCTCTACTAACCATGATATCTATTTTTGAAAACATTGTGCGTTCTTATTCCGGTTATTAGCCTAGGTTACTATGTGATGCGCACAGCATACAAGTATAGACTGAATCGCCTGAATTGGAACAAAACATTTCATGTTTGTTTGTTTGAAAATGGTTTGATGGTGCTACCCGCTAGTAAGCTAAGACATGAATTTTGCCACCCTCAGGTGGACTTAAAACACTTGATGAATTGTTCCAATCCAAATAACCCAACCTCCACCCACAGGCATTCAAGGCAGTTATATCACATAAGCACATAGCCTCATGGTAAGCATGCTATTCATGGCAGTCACTCACACGCATGCAAGGATGCTAAAGCATAAAACTCACCGAGTACTCCAAGCCAAAACAGAAGCTCATTAGAAATCATGCATGATCCTAGATGCACAGAATTGCCTAATGCAACACATGCAAAGATGCAAACTATAGCAGGCTCGGCTATTCTAAACATGGCATATGGAATGCTACAACTAACACGTATTCAATTTGGAATTGAAATACAAATGCAGTTTGTATGATGCGCCGAGCCCGGTGCATGCAAAACAGATGAATGATGCAAACATGCTGTCATACTGTATGCTAATTGAAATATGCCCTAATCTAACCATCATAAGCAGGTAAATAAAAGGGAAGAAAGACGTGGGGTTGGAAGACATACATCACACTCACCCACACTTATTACAATTATGCCCTCACACAGAGGGTCCGAATAAATATACAGTCCAAATAATACAGTCCAAATAATGTACAAATTCCTAATTAATTTACAAATTAACTAAGAAAATAATAAAACTGGCATGCAAGCCAGGGACTGCCTTGATTCTGCTCCGGATGATGGAATGATGCATGTTTGGGCTGCTTTGCGCGGAAATCCACTGGAATGCCCCAATTAGCCTCTGTTTTGCAATGATTCTTGAAAAGCGCCAAGCCTCGAAAGACCGCTGATTCTTGATATGCCGCAATGAGAGCGTGAAAGGGCATAGCAATGTATTTTCACAAATGTATGCATGTCTCGATCCTCGTACCACCAATCACGCATCTCGATGCATGATGGCCGAGGAGCCGAATTGCACAACTCAATATAGAATGAATGCATATGAACACTACAACAAAACCTAACTCCATCATGGATAATCTGGTGTCGGTGACTTGGGAATTGAGACACGCTCCGTCACCGAGTACGAACGCACTCGCTTCCGTGTCCGCTAACTCCTATCCCGAACACAATGCAATATGCATGATATGCGTGAAATGCGACTAAGATACAATCCTAACATACACAATGTTATGGAATGGCATACACGTTATACGAGGTGATACACAACCGAGCATACACAATGCTATGGATGAAATGGCATACGCAATGCAATAATGGGCTTACACCAACATGAGAGAGCCTCAGCCACACTCACATAGGAGGCCATCAGATGAAAACAAGACAACTCGAAATGCGTGCCTGCAGCACGAAACCGAGGACCCTCAGGCATCAAATGCCACTCTAATGAGACATGGAAAGACATGGAATATGGTATGCAAACATGCAAAAAACCAGTAGCAAAATGAGGGGTAAAACAGCCCCAAAACCCGGTAAAATGGAACCCGATGCATGGAATGACTCCCGAAATGCAAGACTAGGCATACGGAATAGCCTACAGCTATACTAAACATGCATAATTTGAATATGAATTGTAAAAGAAGAAGCAAGGAAGCCCCAAAACTAGCATTTTTACAGTATAAAGCATGGCCAAACAGCAAGCACAAGTAGGGCTAAAATAGCATACAAAAATGGCTCCACAAGGGAGGCAATGAAGTAAGTGGTAGATGCAAAGCCCAAACAGAAAAATACCCTTCTACAACACTGAATAGGGACCAAAAATATGACATTTTACAGTAAATGATCAAGCCCAAATCAGCATACAAACATGCTCAAAATGCAATGCAAGATTAAGGCCAACAAAGGGGCAAAGAAGTAACTGATATATGGGGGGCTCAAAAAAGTGAGGGACCTTGAACAATGTTGAAGAGAGTCCCAAAATATAGCATTTTACAGTAGATGATCAAGCCCAAATCAGTATACAAACATGCTCAAAATGCAATGCAAGATTAAGGCCACAAGAAGGCTATAACACAAAGTATACAAAATATTCATCAAACAGCCAAAGACTCTTAATGAAACATGACAAGAAGATCAAAACATGACCACTTTCAATTCTGATCATGGCCGAAAAACAAAAGCAAGATAAGCTAACAAATCATGCAAAAATGGGGACCAAAGAGGGGTACAATGGCAAGTGATATATGGAGGTCCCCAAAAGTGTTGAGCCCTTCTTCAATGTTGAAGAGGGGCTCAAAATAGGCCCATTTACAGTTTATGACTTGCTCCAAAAAAGATCACACATAGGCTAAAAATATCATGCAAGAAAATGGCATTCAAGAGGGTATTGAAGCAAGTGCAACATGGGGGGGCTCAAATAGTGTTGAGCCCTTAATGAAACAAGAAAATGAGCTCAAAAAAATGACCTTTTAAGTTTTGGTCAGAGCTCAAAACAGCAAGCAAATAGAGCTAAGCAATGGTGCAAAATTAAGCTCAAAAAGAGGGAGTTGACCCTTACCCTTGAAGACTATCCCTTGGATGCTTCTTAGCTTGAGAAGTGGTGCCTCCAAGCCTCTGAGAAGAGCTCCAAGCTGCTGGAAATGGAGTGGTGGTGGTGGTGGTGGTGCTTGGTGGTGATGAAGAAATGAGGTGTAGGACTTAGGAATTTTGAAGGAAATGAGAGAGATGAAGGGAAATATGCATGCCAGAGCTCAAAGCCATTTTTTTTCCCCTAAAACCAGGTTTTTGCAGCTGGTTATGTAGACAAAGAGGGGGAGAAAGGGAGGAAAAAAGTGGAGGGAAATTGCATCAAGTTTTCCCTCCAAAAAAGTTCCCTCCGGATACAGGTTTTGGAGGGAAAAACAATGCACAGCTGTAATGTACTCACCCTGAGGAATGGCCCGGCTAGGTATTGAGCTGCAGTGGGCCGGCCACCCTCCATGGTCGGCCGCCAAGGGTCAAAAGGCCAAGTTGATTTTCCGCCGCCACCAGATATTGGTGTCCTCCCAGGTGCCCTCAACACAACCCTGTGGTTCAAAACTGGCAACTGTAAAACAGGAGAGAGAACAAGCCACTTTTCAAAGGGGTTCAAAAGGTTCAAGTAGAATTAATGGCCGGCCATATAATATTTGTGTCCTCCCAGGTGTCTACAACACAAATATGGGGGTTAGGATTGAAGAAAGTGACCCTAGGGTGGTCAACATTGGCTTGGAAGTGAGAAAAACGGGCGTCGGAGGGCGACGGAGGAATATAACTGGTTGCTGAAACAATTGCTGGCCTCCCACCCTTCTACGGCCTTCCTGGTGATGAAACAGAGGTACCTGCCAAAAATGAACGAAAACCGATGCAAAACGAATGTTCGGGGGCCAGAACGCGCAGTTCGGGGCCCCGAAAACTGACTGTTAAGCACCGAAAGTGGCGTTCGACCACGAAGTGGGTCTCTCAGACCTCAGTGTCCCTCAAAAGGGAGTAAACAAGATGCATGCCAAAAACCAGAGCAATCGGAGATAGTTAGGCGGTCCCGAACCGAGGCACACGGCCTGACGGCTCCGAAAACCGAGAACTGGGCTCCGAAATGGGCAAAATGGCCTACAGCTACAAAATGTAGCCCACGGCCACTGAGAGATGGTCTACGGGACCTCTCCCTCCCCTTAGGAAAAGAAACATAGAAAACCGAGTCTGATTCACAAACCGAGGCAAGGCACAGAAGAGGGTTCGAAAGTCCGGGGGCAGGGCTCACGGCCACAACCCTGAGACTTCTGAACGAGCACAATACGCAACATCACCGAGCACTCAATCGGTGACGTCTGAGTCTTAAGGTCGGTCAAAAATGGGGTGTCTACATGTGGGTGTTGATTTCAGACCACACAACCAAACGGGGAACTCAACTGGTGAGCACCGGCAAAATAGATTAAGCCCGAACACCTGCCAACAAGAATATGAGAATACCGCGGTGGTTCGTCCACCGAGGGGCACTCTGACGATCAAGTCAGTAAACTTATTTCTCACAGATATCAATACAAGTACTTAAACTTCAACAATGAAAGTATAAAAGCATCTCAAATAAAGCATACCTTAGACACATGAGGGTGCCTTACTTTTATAATGATCAGTGTCCAACTTCCTCTAGAAGTCTTACTTCATGGGACTCTATCCTTTACAAAGATAACATTTATCACAACTCACACTATTCAGATTAAGATAAACTCTTTCAAGAGTCCCATTTCTATTCAAATACGTAGCTTGATGTCATCTAGGATTTTAGTCCTCTATCCAAATATCTCGAATTCCGGTATTATCGCACCATATCTCGGCACCATGGTCCGCCCACGTGGCATTTCGGCTAACAACCTCGGCCACATGGACTACCTAAAAATATGTCCCCACAATCATGAAGGGCAATAGCCATAAGTAATGTAGAAAAAAAATGATTATGGAAAAATGATTATGGAAAAATTGAGAAATAAAAAAGAAAAATAAATAAATTATGTTTTTATTATAAAAAAGGATATCATATGAGAGTTATATGACAATTTTCATTAAATAATAGAATATGAAATTAATGAAAGGGTTACATTGTGATTGGACCAAAGTATAAGAGATTGACGGTTAGAATTAAAAAAGTAAAGACCAAAATAAATTTTAATATAGTCTTTGAGGTTTGAAAAATAATACAATTAGCCTTATATGTTTTACATAGTTATGTTGACATTTTTTAATAATGTTAAAGCGACTAAAACTAATACAGGATAAATACATTAAAATAAATAAAGATAAATATATATTTTAATTGAAAATATATTAATATATTATTTTTTTATTCATGTGACTAACGAATTATTGATAAAAATAACCTAATTATTATATGAATTAAAATTATAAAAAAAACTAACATAATTATATTAAAATTATAAAATTACCTATATTTTTTAAAAAAAAATTAAGAAAAACGACTATAATTTAGCCTAAAATATTAAAGTAGAAAGTGTAATTTATTTTTATTTTTTTAATATTCATTTTACCCCGTATCGTCGTCGTCGTCTATTGAGGCTACAACAAAAGACAAAGTAGCAAATTCATTGAGCATCTTTCCATTAATTTCATGTTAAAAATAAAATAATTAGAAAATTTAAGAAAATAAATTACAAAAAGGTCATAACGTTACATTTCCCGGCTCGACCATGTTGGGTTTTCTTACCCTATTTATATTTACTAGTTGGCTCCCCACGCACGTTGCGCATGGGGGTCGTTCTGCAGTTTGAATACAAATATTTTTAAAATTGTGTTTTGTTTATGAATTTGAGAAATTAAATGTAATTAGATCTTATATTTAATTTGTTGTGGTGTCCTATGTATTATGATTGGTGGAGAATGTGGAGTATTATTAGCCCACTTTCTCGACAGACCTATCAGCTTCAAATAACTAACTATATTAAGGTACCACGTGTCCATATTTCTTCATTAATGATCATTTATCAAGCTCTTTTATGTTCCTCAATCACTCAACAATAAGAGGCAATGTCATGGAGCTAGAACTTCTTGCAAATGATATCGACTTGGGATCTTTTGGTGAGGTGAGGTACAAAGGCTAAACTGCAACATAGAAGGCTTGCATTATAACACAAGCATTGGGGTTTACTTCGTCATTGATAAATATTGAGAGAATTATTTCATGTAATTTTGGTAAATAGCTCTTTTGAAAGAGAGGCAAAAAATAAACTTGTGTTTTGAGTTATTTTGTGAAGATCACTATTTATGCAGAAAATCTTGCAATTATTGTTGACTGAATTGTTTTTTGCAAAGGTCATATTATATGCGTCTTAATTTTTTGTTGTTAGATTAAAGGGAGGCCAAAAAAAATTGAACTGTTGAATTGATGCATATTCAACACTATTATAAGTCATAAGATTGCATCTTATGATCACTCTAACGTAATGAAATGGAACTTTGTGCAAGTTCATATTACTGATAAGATTGCATCCTATAAAAAAAAAAATATGTTCGTTATATCAATCCATATAGTAGTTTTTTTTCATAACATTGTACATTGTAGTAGGTATACAATGGGGATTTGTTTACAAAAGATAAGAAGAAGAAGAAATACTCTGTGTTAGTGTGCTTATATACAATGTGTATAGATACATCCTTGTCTTTCTTGATGTATAATATTTTTAATTTTGCGTAGTAAAGTCTTGTCATCATATTTGAAATTCCCATATTTTCCTTTGATGTGGTTGCATAATGCATTTGCTGCAGAGTTGCCTTCTCCATGAATGAAGGTGATTTTACAATCTTTGAAATTTTGCTTTCTTCTTCGGATGTTGCCTATAAGTTTCTATACGATGCTACAATAATCTCTTTGTGTATTGTGTAGATTTGTCTCGACTAAGAATTTTGCATCACCTTCTGCCCATATCTTTGGCCATTCATTTTCCGCTGCAATTTGTAATCCACGACATAAAGCTGATGCTTCAGCATATTCTGCAGATTTCATTGGTATTGTGTCTCCGAAAGCATAAATGCAAATTCCTTCGTGGTTTCAAAATATTCCTACATGAATGGCATCTACTTGTTCTATAACTTCTTTGTTCGGATAGATTCCACCATTAATTTGAGCCATCCTTCTTTTGGTGGTTGCCAATATACAAGCTGATGTTGCTCAGTGAAGTCGGTTGATGATATGGTGAAAGTTTGGTGCGATGAGTAAATTTGGGGTAATAGTTGGTCATTAGTATTTTCCAATGTAGAGATAGTGATGTTTAGAGAGGTGTAATAGGCTTTGGAATTGTAATAATAGTATGGGTTTGAGTAAGATGTTGTAGGTATGTTTGAGTAATATTTATAATTGGTTGCAGATATATAAGTGGTTGGTTGGGTGTGTAGGAGATGTATGCTGGAGTGATATGTGGGTTGATTTTCAGTTTGTAAGATGTAGTGATGATTGTCATATTGGGTATTGTTGTAGTTTGGTAATGAATTATACATTGTATTCATGTTGAAGGGCGTGTAGTTAGTGTTCTCCATGTTGGCGGTTTTGTGAGGACCTGTGATATGCGAAGTTAGGTCAACTGTGAAAGAATGACAAAAGTGTTAGTTAAACTATATGAGCAATAGCATAAGAGAATTTGTTAACAGCTAAGAATGTGACTAACCTGCTTGCGTGTAGGCACTGTAGATGGTGTCACAGTTGGTTCAGTAATGAATGTGTGACATTTTACTCTCTATCCAAAAACAAAAGAAACAAATGAAGGGTGATTTATGGTTAAACAATTGAATATGAACAAAGAAAATTCAGGATTATATGCTTCATAGAGTAAATGTATGAAGAATGGTTCTTAATACATAAAGTAAATGTATTAAAGAAAATAGAGAGTTAAAATTTAATACAAGAAGCTTTTAAAAGCAACCTTAGATTAAGAATGGTTCTTCTCTATTGTAATGATAAAAAAACAAAGTTAATGATTTGAAGGTCGCTGAAGACTTGCTTATGGTTGTTAGCAGCATGTGAATCTCCTAACTCTCCTTTGTCGTTTGTGACATTTGTTTGTTTGTTTTTGGATTGTACTTGGTGTTCGCTGTTTGATAAACTTGGCAAAAGTAGTTAAGTGGTCAGGCATTGATCCAGTTTGATGGTGAAAGTAAGCCCTCTGGATTTTATTTTTTTTTTCAAATAGTTTTAAAATATGTAGTAGGTGGCTGATCCTGCAGCAGACCATAAATGCTGGGTTATTTGTTTAACCATATTGTGAAGTACATGGTGGATAAGAAGTTTAACATTTTTATTGTCAATTTATGTGTGTGTTTCATTTCGGCATATGGTTGAACGCATGGTGGGCACACTAGACAAAAGGAAGAGAATGAAAAGCAACAAGAATTATAACCATAGATCACAAAAATAGCAACAGATACACTACTAACAAGAATTAACACCAACTGGGAAATAGAAAGGGAAGCAGAGCATACCTCTTTTGTTTCTTTGATAAAACTATTGGTCATTTGTAGCAATCAAATTGAACAATTTACACCTCTTAATAGGTGAGGATTTTAGGAACAAGCTTGGGTGCGAAGTGACTGCCTCAGCAGCTGCGATACAGGTGACACGAATTGATGAAGAGGTTAGCACAGAGGTCCAGCACAGCACCGCAATAAAGCACCGATGTTGGAAATTTCTAGGAGAACAAATCATACCTATTGCGAGGTTATACCTAAATCTGCTAGAAACATTGTACACTGCTTTCACCGCTTGACCCATTAAATCCTTGGAACTCTCAAGTACAACAGCAGTATATCTGAAAAGCTTTTGCTGGTAAGTTGCAAGTTGTTCTCGATCTGTTTGTATGTTTTTTTTTTTTTTTTTTTCAGAATATTGATCTGTTTGTATTTTAAATTTTAAGTTATTTGATAATATTTATAACCATTTAAGATATTTTTATAAGATGTGTTTTTTTTATAAGTTATTGTGTTGGTGAAACTAATTAATTAATTATTTTCATTCATTATGTTTTCTTATAATGTTGCATTATATTGGGATATAGGTGGATTTATTTGAATTGTTTGCCATTTGTCAATAAGAAAAATAGTATTGGAACATAAGAAAACAAAGTTGAGTAAGTGGAATATAGGTAAGTAAGGAAGAATTTATGACCTTGTTTGGTTTGGTTTTGGGCAATAAATTTTCCGAAGAAATTTTCGGGAAAGAGTTTAGAAATTTTTTTGGTTTGATTGGTTGTATATTTTGGAAATAGTTTTGAAGTATGAGAGTTAAGGAAATTTTGGAACTTTTTGGAAATAGTTTTCAAGTATGAGAGTAGGAGATAGAAAGTGATTTTGGAATTTTTTCGAAAGTTACTAAACCAAACGAAATTTTAGAAAATTTTCTCAAAAATTTATTTTTGAAAATTAAACCAAATAAGGCTTATATAAAAATGGTTGTTTGATGTATATCTTTTTTTAATTTGATCGACATATTTTAGAGAATTACTTTCTTATTTCAAATTTTTTTTTTCGAATTCTTGTTGGAAATTTGGTGTTTAACTCTTTATGAAATTTTAGGAGTTAGAGTAGTTGACGTCACATTTAATTTTTTATTATATTTATGTTTAATGAATGATTTTATGTATTTTCCAGAAATTATTTGATGGATGAATGACACTTGAAAAATTTACAGTTTGTCACAATATGAAACTTTCAATCATATATTATGTTTCGTGATTTTAGAATATTTTTTTGCTGCATTGTGTAAAAATTCTGCTATAAAATTTTATATCATAGAATAGAAAATGAAATTTTCAAATATTTATATTGTTATAACTATTAATATTCAAAAGTTATCATTTTATAATGTTTTTTTGGGAAGAATATTATTGTTAATGATTTCAAAACTACTATTTTAAGAAAACTAATGAAGAACAGCTAAAAATTACATGAGGAGGATTTTGCCATTTGATTAAAAAAAAAAATGAAGAATTTTATTAGAAAACAATGAACCTAGGCCATGTTTGATTGGGGGTTTGGGAGAGTGAATTGGATTGCTAATCCATGGGACCCACCAAACCCTTGTTTGGATGCAACAAAATGCCATAGGATTAGTAGTGAAGGGGGCTTAGTAATCCCCTTATATAGGGGGATTAGCTCGGGTGAATTTTAGGTAAGATTAGGAAAATAGTGAGGGGATTGAGTCTATTTTATATAAAAAAAAATTAGTTTTTTTAATTTTAATTTTTTTTACCAAGTGCACCTATTTGTTTTAATATTTGTTTTAGTTTTTTTTTAATATAGAAATAATTTATTTATTTATTTTATTAAAAAATAATTTAACAATCCCATCACTAATCATCTCCCATACTATCATCAAAACAAACACACTTTTACTTAATCCCCTCACTAACAATCCACAATTTAACAATTTCTTTACTAACAATCCTCTCACTAATAATCCCATCCAACCTAATCTGCCAAACAAACGTAAAGGTATTGAACAGGCAGCAGAAAGTTAAACCAAATTTGCAAAATGGGAAGTGTTCCTAGCTAATGGGGTTGAATTTATTCCTCAAATTTGGCTCAATAGTTTAATTGTTGTGGAGTTAAATGTTGTGCAGGAGAATAACAATTGATAAAACCACTTGTTTCGCCTAGAGTGAAAAACACATTGATTAAAATATAAAAATTAGAAGCCAAACGGACAGTTATATGGTGAACTAAAGTAGTTGACTATGGAACAAAACATTTATCGTACAAAGTTGACCCAAAAAAGGGAAAAAAGGAAAAACACTACCAGTGTAAAAACACTACAAGTGTCGAGTCACCTAATTTGCAAGCAACAAGAACACATAGGAATACTAAGTAGCCATGCCTTCATTTGTGCCACAGTAATGGAATATTGTCCAAGCAACAACACATATTGTCTAGCACAATTCAAGTTAAAAAAATAGGAGGTTAAGGACAAACAAAAGAAACCATTCATAGCTTAGGAGGAACTGGATACACAACATGAAGAGCCAAAGCTTTGAACCAATTGCTTCATTTCATTATGGTGTGAAGTAGTAAATGATAAAAACAATCAAGTGAAAACTTATCTACCAAATTCCCAAGAGATAAATCGATTGGGAAAAACTTACGTGCTAACAATTATCCCACAGAATCATAAGCCTGCTAAGTGTATGGTTATGATAAGAGTTTTGGAAAAGCAATAAGCTATAACTTTATATTAGTGGGCTTTCACAAGATGAGCTGTAGTCAAATTAAATAACAAGGTGGGGTGGACAGGGGTAGTTTGAAGAGGGGGCTAGCTTATGGAAATAAATTTATATAAATTATAAAAATATTAGAGATAGTTGCCACGGTAAATTTTTATAAATTAGAGATAGTTGCAACAATAAATTTTTATCACAATGAGATTCTTTCTTTTCCGTCCAAAAATAAAAAAGTGAATAGATGTCCCAAAAAAACATGAAAGCAGTGAAAAATCGTTTCATTATTGAGAAGCATACATAAAACAGCAAAACAAACAAAACGTTTTTCAGTTGGTGATGAACATAGAGAGAGAGAGAGAGAGAGAGAGAGAGAGAGAGAGAGAAAGAGAAGTAAACCAAAAGCCAGAGAAAGTTTTAGTATATATAGAGTAGTACTCTCTCTGGGTACAACAAGTCTGAATTCCATCGAAAAAGCAATTACCTAATTCACTGTTCATAGTTAAAGAGAAGAAATATTGCATTGAGTTTTACGCCATTAATTAACCATCAAAATTTGTAGCACAACATAAAAGCCAAAAGACATATTGAATGTAGGAATAAATAGGTACTATATGTAGTATCCAAAACGTGGATATAAGTAGCTTTTGGATACTACATATAGTACCTATTTATTCCTACATTCAATATGTCTTTTGGCTTTTATGTTGTGCTACAAATTTTGATTAGTAGTACATATTGTACTACTAATGATAGCTATTTATATGTTGTCCAAAACGTGGAAGTTATCACATACCAAGGTTGTTTATATGTTATGCAAAGAGTGTAAGTTAAGTATTATATAAAACTTTTAGTGAAGTATATGGATATATATCGAGAGATATGTTAATATATATATATATATCTAGATCTACTATTAGTATATTGTATTACATGAGGGAATTTATACATCTTCTACTTGTCAAAAAGTCTACTTGTTGTTTGCCCATGCTGAACTTGCAATTTTTGTGAGAGCGAGATGAATGTAATATTCTTTTTTCCTTTGAAGCCATATTCATGTCAGGTATTTTCTACATGCATTCCTACAGTTGAAAAGTCTATACATATTAAATAGTTGTTGCACCATGCTTTAATTTAAACTTTAATTTGAAATTGCAAGGAGATACTTGCCTTGAGGTTTAATTGGACTAGTGCATCTGCTGAATGGCCTACTAACTTCTTTGCATGTGGTCCAAAAATAGCTGTTTGGAAGCTACCACTGTTGTCTTTGATTTGAACTCGGAGGATAGATCTACAAGCAGTTAAGATAGATATAATAGTATATAACAGAATGTAATATAGGAAATTATGATGAAGCAAGCCTAACCAAAGCTTAGGTTTCACTATTTAATAGCTTTGGTGGATTTAGTTGTACCAAATTATATGTTTTGTACCTTACTGTTGCTGTAGATTGTTCTGTGTTGCATTCAATGCAAGTAAATCAGGTGCCAATGTCCTCCATTGTACTGCAATTACATTTATTACAAGCAACATACCATGGACGATGTGTTACTGGTTCTGCTGTTATTTTGCCTTTTATCCATATGTTGCCTTGTTTTGAAAGAGAGTAGTATGTGAATCTAAGTATGTTTATATATATATATCGATGTAATTGTCTTTAATTAAGAAAGTATATACTTCATGTGATGACAAATTGTTGATGGGTATAATTTCAAATGTTTCTGAAGATGAAGTTGTAGATGGCAATAGAAACATGTGTTTTAAATTTGCAATTTCTTCAATTTTTTGTGAGTTTGCTATTTGCCTGCATTAATGTAATGAAGGAGCTATTAGTACAGGTTAGATGTGAAGGCAGTAAAGTGAATATAATGTTTGTGATTTGTACCAGTTACGTAACGATTGTATTTTAGGTATGTTGGCATCGAAGATGAATTCAGTTGTTGGATTAGTTGATAAAGAGCATCCTGGAATTGCAGTTTAAAGTGTAAGCATAATTTTATTCTTTCTCGGTATTCGATGATAGAAAATGTAGGACAATTATTTGGGATTTTCTGTTGGAGGAAACAGTATGTTAACCTACCATTGAATGTAGTTGCTCTGAGGTTTGTGGCAACAAATGTAGGTTTTTCAGTAATGATGGAGCTTATGTGTTCACATTCATTTGTGGTGAAGTCATCCCATGCTGAAAGCTTCATAGACTGATTGTTGTTGATAGAGACATTCGAAAGTGTGTTATTAATAAATTTGTGTACTTGTTCATTTGAACTTCGAAATATCTGTTATGTTAATATAATATGTAGTATGTGCATGGAAATTGGTAGAGAACTAACGATTGATCGATGAGAAAGATTTCTCGGACTTTAGCTGGCTGTCCATCAATTCGTTTTGTGATTGTTCTTGTCGGCAGAACATTAGTTGCAATAGCAGCAATATCTGTTGGGTATGTAACATAAATGTGAATGGTAGGTAATTAAAAGTGTAATTGTGCTGCTAATAGTTGTGGTATGCATACGAGTTTACCAAATTTGTTATTTGTTATAATGTAGTTAGATGCATTTGCTAGCTGGATGAATAAATATGTTTCTGATGCATTTGCTTCTTTTATTGTTTCAGTTTCTTCAACTGATATTCAAGAGTTCAGCATAATTTGAATTGTGTTGTCAACGATTCTATTTCGAGGGTTAATGTATTTGACGATACCATTTGAAAAATAATATGTCTTGTATATATTGAGTAGGCCATCAAACACAGGGATGTCATTATTAAAACACGTAGCTTGAATTCGTGAGCCCTAATATGGCGTAATATTAGTTATAATGAGTAGTTGAGTTCTAGATTTAGTGTGTGTGTATGTGAGGTTTTTGTTTGTTCCTAAAAGTAGGATAATGTAATATGTTATTAGTAGTGTATTGAATATACCTCACTGTCTACTAGGAGGAATTGTTGGATAGTAGTTGTCCCAAGCTTGTTTGTACGACGGGGTTGTTTCTCAATGACCCGAAGTTTGGCTTTCCATCTGCGCGATTTATCAAATAACTCACGAATCATTATAGCTTTCTCTTCCATTGTTCCTGCAAATGCAAATATGGGTGCAAGTGAATCTGTGTGCATGTATACATGGATTTGCTACATATTTTGATATATTCTTAATTTGATTAATTTGTTATTGAGTCTGGGTGCAAATATATATGGATTTGTTTATGTTGGAGGATATGTTGCATTTAGTGTACATTGTCAAATTCTTGTAGAATTTGTTGGGTTTACCTGTGATGTTTTTTTGATAAAATCTTGTAGACAACATTTCGGGTCATGTTGGACATGTGTTTTGATTGTTTGGCTGGTTTGATGAGGATTTTTACGTAGATGATCATTGTGCTCTTGAAAGTGCGACGTATAATTGTCCATGGGAGAACAT
Organism: Camellia lanceoleosa; assembly: GCA_025200525.1. Classification (NCBI taxonomy): domain Eukaryota; kingdom Viridiplantae; phylum Streptophyta; class Magnoliopsida; order Ericales; family Theaceae; genus Camellia; species Camellia lanceoleosa. Next base: position 122,489,953 of record CM045763.1, on the reverse strand, counting down.
AGGTTGTGGAAGATAAATGTCGACTTGCTCTAAGGTTTGTCCTTGAGCCTTGTTGATGGTCATTGCGAAACAAGGTCGGATTGGAAATTGCTTGCGTTGAAATGGGAAAGGGTAGTTTTTTGTTTTGGCTGGTTCAAGAGGAATCCTGGGGATCAAAACTGAGTTTCCTTGATAATGGTCAGTTGTAATTTCAACGTGGATAACATTAGGTTTTAGAGCTTTGCATATTAATCGCACGTTGTTGCACATTCCTGCAACAGGGTCTATGTTTCTGAGAAGCATTATTGGGCAAGACTGTTTGAGTTGTAGTTGGTGGGAAGGAATTCTATTTGGAATGAAGTTGTGAAGGAATTCTTGTGGGTAGTTTTCTTATTTTTCATTTGTCGCTTTGTCAAAGCTAGTGTATATGTATGTACTTCCTGGGAATTTGTCCATCAAGACTTTGTTGATTTCATCTACAAATTCATTCTTAGGAGTCAAGATGGCTCGGGATGTCAAGTATTTTGATTTGAATGCATTTTCAGTGAAATTTGGATAGATGTGTTCAACCAATGTTAATATTGGATTTGAACCCTCTTTTGTGCTAATAGTCATGCATTCAAGTATTGTGATTAAGTCCTCATCTATGTTGTTGTAAGTTCCATTGCTGACATCTAATAAGAAATCAGAAAATTTAGGAACATGTAATGCTTGCATGTTTTCTGTTAGACAAAGAATATGAAGATAAAGCTAGAGTGTTGATTCAACCAAGCTATTGTTTATGCATTCCTCGCGAGTGGATCGGGGACTAACAAGAACTTGTCGGAAATCACCACCAAATACTACAACTTTTCCAGCGAAGATGGTCTCGTTTGAGCAAACATCACGTAACATTGCTTCAAAAGCTTCAATATTTTGATTTTTTGCCATAGGTGCTTCATCCCAAATGATTAATTTTGCTTCTCGAATGATTGTGGCAACTGCACTTTGTTTCCCAACATTACAAAAGGTTGAACTGTTGATGTCTAAAGGTATTTTGAAGCGAGAATGTGCGGTGTGGCCGCCAAGTAGGTTAGCCGCAACTATTTCCTTACTAGCTGTTGCTCTAGCTATAGATCCTTTTGAGCGTATAGTAGCTAGTAATGCTCGATACAAGAAAGTTTTTTCGGCACCTCCTGGGCCATCAACAAAAAATCCACCTCCTAAGTGTTGCTTTATGTGATGCATAATTAGATCGAAGATAGCACGCTGTGCATTGTTTAGGAGGAGTTTCATATGGATGTCTTCTTCTGAAATTGGGATTTGTAGTTCAGCCTCAATTTCCTTGGTAGGCTTGTTTTATATGATGGAAGCTTTGTTGTATGTTGGGAGATTGTAATCTATTATTTTCTTGCCCATTAATTCGATGAAACTTGCAATATGGTCAAGTGTGATGTTTTGTACTTGTTCTGTTGTGAGTTATAGATTTTGTCTGTAGTCTTCTGATAGAGCATCATAAAATTTCTCCCACAATGATCTTGGATTGTTAGGTTCGCAGAAAACTAATAGTGTTGCAAACAGACGCCTCAACGCGAAAGGCATTTGGAAAACATTTGCTTCTACAGGGCATTCTTCAGTAGCATTGTCTTTCTCGAGCAAGCATCGTTTTTCAGCAACTTCTCTGAATGAGAAGCATGTTTGCCCATCTACAGTACGCAAGTTTATGAAACTTGAAGCTCCTCTAATGTGTGTTAGAAGTATACGTAGGAAGTATCGTTCTCTTTCAGAAGGGTTGGTCGATACAATTCTTCCACTTCTGTGACGTGGTTTCCAATATCAATCTTGAACATTCCAAACATAATGTTTAGGGAATTAAGAGTATAACCATTACCTAGTAGATGTGTTTGCCTTGTTCGTCGCAAAATATTCAGTAAGCATAGTTCTAGAAGCACGCCCAGATTGTAGAACACTTGGCAAATTATCTTCTTCCTTGAAATTTACAAGTTGCATGTTTGGCAAGTGTAAATGGAGAGCTAAAATTGTTGGGGAAATATCGTTAAGTGTAAATTTGTAAATACGCCATGCATCTTCAGGTGGAGATATCCAATGAGCAGATTGGTAAGCACTAATCTCATCAATAATTGAGTTGTTATCATTAGCAATGAAATGGAAAGAAACACGATCATGCCCTTTGTATACATATTTTTACAAATATTTTACAGCTTTGATTGTGGAGCATATTTCATCATTTATGTGGCAATCAAACTTTGCAAGTAAGTACGAGTTATAAGGAACAATCCATCTATTGTCTAGAAGGCTACCTCGAACATTCACACACTTGTCGTCGTTTCGACGCCTATAGATTGGGTAAGAGTACTCACCATACTTGGTCATTTTTGAGAATTCTCAAGGGTATTTGTTCTTACATTTGCCTTTCTTGGTCATGTAAGGGTTTGTTGGCTTCAGTGCACCATAGGGGCCATACATCATATGCTTGACAACTGCCTTATACAAATGTGGGTTGTCATCTTTATTTGGTATCTCGGCAAAAATATATATGTCATATTCTTCAGGGTAGATAATCTTTGCATGAGATTTCAAAACCAATAAGAAATGGACATGTGGAAGGCCACGCTTTTGGTATTCAATCACATGTGTAAGCTGCTACAGGGCCGAAGAGTTGTTTTTTGACTAACTCATTTTTTAGTTCCACAATTTTGGCATGGAAAACACGAGCGATGAGATTTGGTCGATTTTGTGCTTCTTCTACGTCATGTAGCTCTGCTTTGATTTCAGGCCAAGAAGGGTTGCAAGTCATTGTTAGGAATATGTCAAGCTTTCCATATCATTGTACTAATGTCATAGCATCCAAATATCTTTGCTTCATATCTCGAGGGCCACCAATAAAGGACGCTGGAAGGACTATGCGTTTACCAATGTTTGATGCTCTTGTTTCACCGCTTGTTATACTGTCGACTATTCATTGATATAAGTCAGCACGAATAGTGTCTCAGTTAGCTCGTATGTAGTCTAACCGAGTGCTTTTAATTTTTAAGTACATATCGACAATAAATTGTTGTAGCAACCTACCTGAAAGTAATATTATCGATATTTGTGAAGGCCTAATTTGTAGCAGGTAACAGTAGAATTAGCGATAGGAAATTCCTGATGCATGACTCATAACATCATGTGAAGCTATAAGGAAAAAGATAATTAGAATGGATGTAGGGTGTTTTTGAGCTTTCAGGTTTTTTTCCTCAATGAAATGATAATATAATTTCAATGAGTAGAGGATTTTTTACCTTCATTTTCTGAGGCCAACAATTCTGATGTGTTGGCAAAAATGCTTATGTTTCCAATGGAATATTTTTTCCTTTTCTTTTCACGTTACGGTGCCAACCTATTTCACCATAAGGAAATAATATAGGGTATTGAAGAGGGTTATAGTAGCTATGGTAATGCATAACTCGTTGGCTACCACTTGATTTTTTATGTATAAGAATGTCGCGAGTCTTACTGTTTGTGGACTCTTCTTCAATCCATATTGCTACAACTTGTGAAGCTGACGGTGCATTGTAGGTTCTTTGATCTAGACAAGGATCTGTTCAAATGGCAATACTGCATTCCTCGTCAATATCAACATCTTTTAAGCTACACAAGAATTTTGCATAGGGATTTTTTGACAAAATGCGCATTATTGACTCGATGATATCTACACATAATTGTGGTGCATTTTCTGAACGATGTTGCAATTCATGCTTAGTGTCATAGAAATAAAGTTGGAGGTATTTGGGTCTGGTGTTAGGTGGTTGCAAACTATTGATGTAGTGATATATTTGACCTTGAGCTCGAAAAGTATATATGCCATTTTTGCTTGTTGCAACCTTGCTATCAAGTTTGACACCTATAGATGTGAAGGTGAATAAGTTGTTGTATGTTCGAATATTTTCACGAAAATATTGGTTGTCCTCATCTTTGGATGTCATTAGGAAATATAAGGCTAGCGGTGGTTGGTTGCAAGCAAGTTGTAGTTGACCTTGCGAACAGCATAACCCTTTAGGCTCATATGGAAAAAGTGTTGCACCACAAAATCTACAGGAAGATATTGGAGGAAGACAGGAAGCGGAAGTTGGAGGAAAAGGCATCCTATTTACATTTCTCTGTGTTCGTTCACAGCCTACCAACAACAATAATTGTTAGTATGTCAAATCTTGATCAAAATGTTGTACAATACATTAGAGGCCAAGTTTTCTGTTGTGGGAACATACGCTGACGCTTTTTGGTACAAGTTGTGGTTATGTTGCTATCAGATTTGTTCGCATGATAGTTTAATGAATCTCTTGAATGGTCGGCATAAAAAGGAAGCATTCCTAGAATTATGATAGTAAGTGGAATATACAAGTAGGGTGTATTTTGACAAGTGGTAAATAGTGTTTACACATTGGTATGAAAATATGAAGTTCTAGAGTCATACGGATTAGGAAGTCATTTAATTCTAAAGAAGCTACGATGCCACCAGCTGAGCAACTCCTATAACAGAAATTTTCAATTGAAGGCACATCTATATAACATTTGAATTAGATATTATAGATGAGAAGAAAAATCATAGAGCAAAGCTACAAATATGTTTGGCTCTTCCTTGCGAAGGCTAGTCAGACAATAGGTTTATAGGTTTGTTTTTCCTATTGCATTTGATAACACGTTGTATACCTTTATCATTGTCAAACATTTTGTTTCACAATTGTTGTTCTTTTGCTCGTTGACAATTTTGCCTTCGCTATTGTAATAGTTGTTGCTTGTGTTCACTTATTAGTCTTGAACGGTATGCGCGCTAACATTGGCGATTTTGTTCGCGTTTACGAGCTGGGAAATGTCGACTGGTTAATTGTGAACATATTGGTGATGCAAAGTATGTCGATGTAGTCATTTAGCGTACCTTGTTGTTCTTCAAATAGGCTTTCTCGAGTTTTGACTAAATGGTTATTCATATTATTTCAGCTAAAGTCTCAAGTACACCTACATGTAATTATCAATTGTGTAGTATACATTTACAATAAATCAATAATGAATTTGTTAAGCTAGTAAACAATTAGAAACTAAACCAAGAAATGCAATTTCAATTGAAGAAATAAATGCATGTTTAACAATAGCTAGCCAAAGGATCATATGTTAATTCTACCATGTCAACTTATTAAATGTTCAACTTTTAATATAGGATCCATTCGTCTTCAATGTTTGGTGTGATATTAATGACTTTTCTTTTCTTTTTTTTTTTTGCATTTTCATTTTTTTTAAGTGCTTTATATTTTTATAGCTATTTGCAGTTGAGAATATGATCTGCATTGTTGGAAGTGCATTGCTTCAAAGTAGGGAAAAATTAGTTGTCAATTTTGTATGTTTAGTTCTTGGATAGAATGTTGCTAAACATCCTAATCAACGATATGATTTCCATCTCCTCTAGTGTAGAGCAAAATAGAAGAGCATATTTCACTATCTCTAAGGCCACTTAGCATTATTTCTTCATTTCTTGTTGGTGAAAATGTGAAAACCCACATTTAATTATTCTTAAAAAAAATAATAATAAATAAATTAATTAATTAATTAATTTTATCCAGAGTTTATCTAAAATATATTCATGTATAAGTTAGTTTTAAATTAACCCAATTCAATCACTAACAAAGACATTATTAAGAATAATAATTTTGTAGATGTTCAATATTTGTTGTTTATAAATTGTTTTAATAAGGATTCAACATGATAATTATCTTTGCTAAATAACTTAGTTAAAAACCTTAGTGTATTAATTTTAAGAAACCAAAAAAAAAAAAAAAATCAACTTCGGTAGATTTTTCGGTGGCAGCATTGCCACTTGGTTGCATGCATGGAGATATAGAAGATACTCCTCAAAAAGTCCCATTATATTCATTGGAATTTGAAGATTTGATTGGACTAGACAGAATGGATGGAGAGAGAGAGAGAGAGAGAGACAGAGAGAGAGAGAGACAGAGAGCCTTAGGATAGAGCCTCAGCATTTGAACTTATATATATATATATATGAACACTTGCATTTGGAAGAACACGGAGAACAGAGAATGAAAAGAGTCAGTGAGCAAGCTAAGCAATAAGGAGAAGAAAAAGAGTAGGAGATTAAGGGAGCTAAAATTTGCTACCATTTCATCATCTTATTATTGAGTAAGAATACTCTCTCAACCCTCTCATTTTTTTTAATTGTTGAAATTTTCATATTATATTTATATGATAAAATGACTAAACTTATAGATAAAATTTTATTTACAAATGTATATAAATTTTGTGATGTGTATATCAAATATTTGAAGATATTGATAGTCTTAAAGTCATAGTATTATTGTGGAAATAGGCTTGCATGTGTAGTTTATACCATTAAAGAGAGGATTGAAGATTTTATTTGGCCCTTAAATCTACCAACAGTTGTACAAATTTTTCAAAAATTTTATACTCAAAATTTGGAGATAATTTCTTCTACAAAGTTGTTGAGAATGATGTCTAGTTCGTCCACTAATTTTTGCAACAATTATTGAGTTTTGTACGAATTTATATAAATTTTTAACCAAATCTGGAACTATAAGACAGATTTTATTATGTGTTTGAAAAATCATTAAAAAATTTATATTAAACCAAATCTGGTAATTTCTAAATAAAAAATGAAATTTGAGAAGTCTAGTTTCATAATAAATTTTTATATTATGGATTTGATTTATAAATTTAAGTATAAAATTAATTTAAGAAAATGTGATAAATCTGTGTCATGAAATTTCTGGGAATTTTTCAGAATTATTTATAACTTATTTTTGGGAAATTCTTTCTGAAAAATGACCTAAACATGTTTATTGAATATTTTATAGATTTTCATGAATTTTAGAATTGTATAAATAATTTATTTATAATTTTTATTACCTAAGGTAATCTTGAAAATTTCTGGGCAGGTTTAAGATCATTACTTCAATTAATTAATTGGATAAAAATTAATTATTGTGTTGGTCTAATTCATTAAATATTGTAAATTAGTAATCCATGTATGGGTGTATTGTGGTTTATTAAATATTGTGCTAGTCTAATCTTGTAAATGAAAAATACATGCATGTGTGTGATTATGGTTTATTTTCTTTGTATCTAAATTATTATTTCATACCATGGTTTAAATAAATTGTTTATTTAAATTTTGTACATTTATTTATTATTGTGTAAAATGTGTAATATTTTATGTTGGGAATTTTAATGAGTTGGTATAACATTATTGGTGATTGAAATTTGAATAATTTAACGATATATATAAAGTTAATAATCGAGGGTTAATACCGGTAGTTAGGGCTGTTCATATGAACCGAATACCCGCTCAAACCATCCGATCCGGACCGACCCGCGCTGCTATGGACGGTTTCGAAGAAAAGAACGGTCGGCTACGATTTTTCTGCACTGAATTTTATAAATTTACGGTCGGCAACGGATCTTCCCCATATAAATCCGATGAACCCAACCCGACTAAAACAATGAGTATATAATAGTATTTATATATTGGGAGTATGCATAGTAGTCTAGACTCTAGTCTGTCAATGAGAGACTATCCTTTCACTTTCCAAAGCATTAATAATGATGACTCTCTCTCTTTCTCTCTCTCTCTCTCATCTTCATAGATTTATTTCTCATTTTGCTTCTCTCTCTCTCATATGCCCTAGGTAGACCAGAAGTTGAAAAATCTCTTATTCTCTCTCTTCACTCTCGTTTTTGGCCTTTCTCTTTCTCTTTCTCTCATTTTTCATCTCTTTCTTTGAGAGACAAACTCATCTCTCCCTCATCTGTGCTTCTCTTTCTTTTGATGGTAATGGTTTTCGTGAAGACGAGGTAGCAAATGATGGCAACGATCTGCGATGACGATGGTTACAACTACGATGACAAGTCTTTCTCATTCTCTCTCCATTTTTCTTCATTTTTTTCATACACTGTCATAGATGTATGTGTATACGTGTATATATATATATGTATGAGTATGAGTTCAATTCAATATTTTACACAAAAATTTCACCCCTAGTTAGATTTTCGGATTCGACCAAACCGACCATCAAACCGTCTTCTTTAATTCGGTCGATTTTGAACCACACATCGGTTGACCACGGATCACCAATTTCTTAACCCGAAGGTGTTGGTTCAGTTACCGGGTAAAGGGTAAACCCAAGCCGAACCGACCCGTGAACAGCCCTACCGGTAGTTCAGGGTGAGCCCTAGTTTTTAATAATTTTTTATATAATTGTGTCGTGAAACCCTAAGATGGCACGGGACTTATTTGAACCCTTATCGGTATTTGGTTTTGGGATAAAGATGGATGTACGGCTGGCACGTAGGGAAGTTACATACCCCTAGCAGACCGTTCCCTTGGGGCAAACCACGGATGCCACGGCTTGGGTATATAACTCTGGATGTGGGCATCCTTGGTAGTTCTTGAATATTTGACCAAGGGAGGGGGGTTTCCAAATTAATCGTAGCGATGGCTTAGTGGTTGGTAAGAAAATCTCTTTGATGAGATTTTGAGTGTCATCTAAACTAATAAAATTGTTGAAATTCTTTTAAATTGTTGTTATATCATCATGCTATTAATTCTGTCATTTTCTCTTAATTGTCATAATTATTATCTAATTATTTTTTCTTAAAAAGAGTGGTAGGTTAGCTATGTTTTCTTATTGTGTTGCAAAACTCATGACATATATTTTGTTGCCCTGGCGTTTTATGCCAGATTATGACGAGGAGAGGACTGAAGCCGAAATTGGGGCCGCTGTTAATATAAAACCGTGGCTAACTTGAAATCAAGAATATAGCAAAATAAAATTTTATTATCTTTTTTTTTAGTAATTACGAATGTTATAAAGTTGTTGTAATATTGTATGTGGACTCGTAATTTTGTTTTGTTGTTGAACTTTGACTATGTGAGAATTTAAAGTTTCCCTAATTAGTTGTTAAAATTTTATTTGGCAAGTTATTTGTTATTTAAATTTTATGATGTTTCAAAAAAAAAAATTGGGGTGTCTTAAATTTTATGATGTTCCAAAAAAATTTGGAGCATCACAGTTTGGTATCAGAGCTTAGATTCGAACCTTTGGGCCATGGGTAGCAATTATATTTTTTTTTTTACGTTTAAGAAAACCTTACGTTAACTTGTAATTTTCTGTGACTTAACTAAGTTAGAACCTTTTTAATTATAGGATGTCAGGGTCATCAGATATTAACTCTAATGAGGAAAGTTTGGTGGGAAACTATGACATAGAACATGACCTAAGCAAAGAAGTGGAGTCGCCAGTAGAAGACTATGAGCCTGAGTCTGACCTTGAAGAAATTGCACCAATAGAAGGCTACGAGCCTGAGCCTGGGCCTGAGCCTGAACCTGAGCCCGAAGAGATTGCACCAATGTACAACCCACTGGAGATAATTGCGATTGAGTCTGACACCGAAGTGGAATCTATAAAGGACAATACTGATGAGAGCATTGGAGATATAAGGGCCATGTTTGAGAATTGGGATGTTCGAAATAGGTTGCAAATTAGCTCATTTGTATATGTTAGAATTTATCCCCTAAGAGATTGTGCTTGGAAATCTGAGAGTTGGGTCGGTGTCTACATTGGACCTGTCCAAATTTTAAGGCGAGAGACTCCCTGGTCATATCAGCTAGGCCCTTTCTCGGATGGTTTCATCGATAGAATGGGCAACCTCTTTGACATTAGGAGCCTTCAGTATATCATGCCCGACCCAAACAGAATTGTGAAGAAAGATGGGTTAGTGGACTTCAAGGACTGGAGGATCTATCGGGAGGAGTCGGTGCAGCTACTAGGGCATTGTGTGCAGGAAACTATTGTCTTCGTGAGGGTGCTGTGGCGATTCATGGGGCTTTTCCAAGCCATATGGGAGCTGGAAGCCCTTGTGAGGAGAAACTTTTCTTGGTTGTTTTAGAGATCTTAAGAGAATTACAACTAGGCTAACCAATTGTTTTGTATGCTTACATGTAAAATTGTTCAATTTAGAATTGTGGGTGTAGGAGTTAACTTGGATTATAGGGGCTATCTTTTGCCCGTAGTATTTTATTTTATTTTATTTTATCTTTTTTCTCTTGTTTTATTTGTATTTTGCTAATTGTAGCATGTTTAATCTAATTAATGAAGTTTTTTTTTTTGCTATCCTGGCACATAAATATAATAATATATAATAATGATAACAAATAAATAAATAAATCACAAATTACTAAAAACCCCATCATGCAGAACGGCTGGACGAACAAGAAATAATAATAACGGTAATGGTGATAGAGTGTCTGATGGTGATGTCGCTCGAATTATACGCGTAATTGCTGATAGGGTAGGCAATATACCACCCCGAAACCAAGATCAAAGCAAATCTGAAATGATAGCAAAATTTGAAAAGCTATATCCCTACAAATTCCTTGGTGGATCAAACCCTTATGAAGCTGAAACTTGGTATAAATTAAAAAGTTGCTAGATACTTTTGACATTCGAAATGAGCAAGATAGAGTGACTATGGCAGCATTTCAAATGGAAGGAGAAGCAGATCATTGGTGGGAAATGATTGGAAGTACTCGACAAGTAAAGACATTAACTTGGAGACAATTCAAAGACTTATTCATGGAAAAGTATTTTCCTAACTCGCTAAGACAATAAATGATTCAGGAGTTCCTCCAACTGAAACAAGGAAAAATGTCAATCACTCAATATGCGAACCGTTTTGAAGCTCTCTCATGGTACGTTTCAATTATAGTAGCAAATGAAGAGGATAAGGTTAGACAATTTGAATGGGGTTTGGACATAGACATTAGAGGAAGATTGATCGTAGTGCAACTTTCCACCTATGCTCAAATGGTGGATCAAGCTTTAATTGTGGAATGAGAATTAGCGGATTCCGAACGCATTCGAAATCAGTGACCAAGGAACAATTACCAATCACGAGGAGGAGGTCCATCATAACACCGTAACCCATCTCGCACCAAAGACTTATGGTTGTGATAACAGCAACAAAGGTAGAATTGAGGAAACCAGCAAGGAGGAAACTTTGTAAATAAGTGGAAACGAAAATGTTTCAGATGTGGTTAGCAGGGGCATTGTCGAAGTGAGTGTCCTCAAGGTGGGAAGTATTTTATGGATCAGCGAGGGGCATAACAATACAACAAATGCTAGCCAGAGCAAGGTTCTAAGCCTACTCAAAATACTCAAACCAACAATGAGTAACCATAAGCCTCTAGGAATGCAGGCTGACCAAGAACACAACCACAAAGAGTTGGAACTGGAAAGAAACCAGAAGGGACTAACCAACAGGCAGTAAGAAGAATGTATGCTCTCCAAGAAGAAGAAGATATTGGTAACCCATCAGTAATTCAAGATATGTTAATCCTTATGAATTCTTGGGTTAAAGTATTGTTTGATTCCGGAGCTTCACATTCTTTTATATCCATTGCATGTGTGTCAAGTTTGGGTTTGGAGCCAAAAACGTTAGAGATGGCTATGAGTGTTGTTTCACCCTTAGGAGGTCAAACCTGAGTAAATCTAGTATGTAAATCTTGTGAACTAGAAATCTCCGGTTCATATTTGATCTGTGATCTAAGAGTTATGGAGATGTCTGATTTTGACGTCATCTTAGGAATGGACTGGTTGTCAGTTCATCGAGCCATTATTGATTGTTACCGTAAGACGGTGACAGCATCCTCCCTTAATGGCACGAAAGTTCAATTTAAAGGAGATAGACAAAATTCTTTAACTCCAATGTGTCGCAAGTCGCGGTGGCATGATCAACTAACTGGATGGTTAGCAAGCTTAATTTTGGAAGACGAAAATCAAAAGGATCCAGGATTACCCCATGTGGTGTGTGAGTACGCTGACGTTTTCCCTGATGAATTACCGAGATTACCCCCAAAACGAGACGTAGATTTCACGATCGAGCTTTAACCTGGGACTTCACCAATTTCAATAGCACCACATCGTATGGTGCCAGCTGAACTTCGAGAAGTGAAGGAGCAGTTGCAAGAATTGTTGACTAAAAAGTTCATTAGACCAAGTACGTCTCCATGGGGAGCGCCAGCATTATTCGCGAAGAAGAAAGATGGAACCTTAAGATTATGCATCGATTATCGACAACTAAATCGACTCACCATTAAAAATCGATATCCATTACCAAGAATTGATGACTTGTTCGATCAATTAAGAGGTTCAAAATGTTTTTCCAAAATTGACCTTAGGTCGGGATATTACCAACTTCGTGTCAAAGAAGAAAATATACCCAAAACTGCGTTTCGAACCCGTTATATGGCCACTATGAGTTCGTGGTAATGCCATTTGGTTTGATGAATGTGCCTGGGGTATTCATGAGTTTAATGAACAAAATTTTTACACCTTATTTGGACCAATTTATGATAATATTCATTGACGATATTTTGAGATACTCACGATCGGAGGACTAGCAGACACACTCGAATCATTAAGTCGATTATCAGTAGGTTGCACGGAGTACCAATCTCAATAGTGTCAGATCGTGATTATTGTTTTACGTCACAATTCTGGCAAAGTCTGCAGAAAGCTATGGGTACAGAGTTGTGTTTTAGTATAGCTTTTCACCCTCAAACTGACAGTCAATCAGAAAGAACAATTTAGACTTTAGAAGACATGCTTCAAGCTTGTGTGATGGACTTTAAAGGTAGTTGGGAGAGACACTTACCACTAGTCGAATTCTCTTACAATAACAATTTTCAAGCAAGTATTGGTATGGCACCGTATGAAGCTTTGTACGATCGGCCTTGTAGGTCACCAATATGTTCAACGGAAGTCAGAGAAGCACCTCTTTTAAGGCCAGAGTAGGTTCAAGAAACTACCAAGAATGTGAAATTAATTAGACAAAGACTTGAGACCGCTCAGAGTAGGCATAAAAGTTATGCAAATCAAAGGAGAAGACCTTTAGCATTTCAAGTTGGAGATCATGTATTTCTAAAAATACAACCTCGTCGAGGAGTTGTTCGTTTTGGAAAGAAAGGAAAGTTGTCACCTCGCTTTATCGGGCCTTTCGAAATTTTGAACAAAATCAGAAAGGTGGCATACCGTTTGGCTCTACCACCTCAATTGACTGGAGTACATAATGTTTTCCACATCTTTATACTACGGAAATACGAGCCACACCTTTCTCACATCATCAATTGGGAGGAAATTAATCTTGATGAAGATATGACATTTGAAGAAAAGCCTGTCAAAATTTTAGATCGTCGCGAGAAGAAATTACGAGGTAAAACTATACCATTGGTTCAAGTTCTCTGGAGACATTGTGGGATGGAGGAGTCAACGTGGGAGCGAGAAGATATGATATGTGCCAATTATCCTCAACTTTTCGAGTCTAAAGATACGAATTAATTTCGATAACGAAATTTTTTTTTAGGGGAGTAGATTGTGAAAACCTTCATTTAATTATTCTTAAAAAAATTAATTAATTAATTAATTAATTTTATCCAAAGTTTATCTAAAATATATTCGTGTATAAGTTAGTTTTAAATTAACCCAATTCAATCACTAACAAAGACATTATTAAGAATAATAATTTTGTGGATGTTCAATATTTGTTGTTTATAAATTGCTTTAATAAGGATTTAACATGATAATTATCTTTGCTAAATAACTTAGTTAAAAACCTTAGTATATTAATTTTAAGAAACCAAAAAAATAATAATAATAATTTCGACAGATTTTTCAATGGCAGCATTGCCACTTGGTTGCATGCATGGAGATATAGAAGATACTCCTCAAAAAGTCCCATTATATTCATTGGAATTTGAAAATTTGATTGGACTAGATAAAATTGATGGAGAGAGAGAGAGAGAGAGAGAGAGAGAGAGAGAGAGAGAGAGAGCGCCTCAAGATAGAGCCTCAGGATTTGAACTTATATATATATATATATGAACACTTGCATTTAGAAGAACACGGAGAATAGAGAAGGGAAAGAGTCAGTGAGCAAGCTAAGCAATAGGGAGAAGAAGAAGAAGAGTAGGAGATTAAGGGAGCTAAAATTTTCTTCCATTTCATCATCTTATTATTGAGTAAGAATACCCTCTCAACCCTCTCATTTTTTTTAATTGTTGAAATTTTCATATTATATTTATATGATAAAATAACTAAACTTATAGATAGAATTTTATTTACAAATGTATATAAATTTTGTGATGTGTATATCAAATATTTGAAGATATTTATAGTCTTAAAGTCATAGTATTATTGTGGAAATAGGCTTACATGTGTAGTTTATACCATTAAAGAGAGGATTGAAGATTTTATTTGACCCTTAAATCTACCAAACAGTTGTACGAATTTTTCGAAAATTTTATACTCAAAATTTGGAGATAATTTCTTCTACAAAGTTGTTGAGAATGATGTCTAATTCGTCCACTAATTTTTACAACAATTATTGAGTTTTGTACAAATTTATATAAATTTTTAATCGAATCTGAAACTATAAGACAGATTTTACTATGTGTTTGAAAAATCATTAAAAATTTTATATTAAACCAAATCTGGTAATTTCTAAATAAAAAATGAAATTTGAGAAGTCTAGTTTCATAATAAATTTTTATATTATGGATTTGATTTATAAATTTAAGTATGAAATTAATTTAAGAAAATGTGATAAATCTGTGTCATGAAATTTCTGGGAATTTTCCAGAATTATTTATAACTTATTTTTGGGAAATTCTTTCCGAAAAATGACTTAAACATGTTTATTGAATATTCTATAAATTTTCACGAATTTTACAATTGTATAAATAAATTATTTATAATTTTTATTACCTAAGGTAATCTTGAAAATTTATGGGTAGGTTTAAGATCATTACTTCAATTAATTAATTGGATAAAAATTAATTATTGTGTTGGTCTAATTCATTAGATATTGTAAATTAGTAATCCATATATGGGTGTATTGTGGTTTATTTAATATTGTGCTAGTCTTATTTCTTTGTATATAAATTATTATTTCATACCATGGTTTAAAAAAATTGTTTATTTAAATTTTGTACATTTATTTATTATTGTGTGACATGTGTAATATTTTATGTTGGGAATTTTAATGAGTTGGTATTATTGGTGATTGAAATTTGAATAATTTGTGATTAATATAAAAACTAATTGAAATGATTAACAGTACATATAAAGTTAATGATCGAGGGTTAATACCGGTAGTTCAAGGTGAG
The DNA here is from genome assembly GCA_025200525.1 of Camellia lanceoleosa. Lineage (NCBI taxonomy): Eukaryota > Viridiplantae > Streptophyta > Magnoliopsida > Ericales > Theaceae > Camellia > Camellia lanceoleosa. The sequence goes on along the minus strand of CM045763.1, from coordinate 122,474,745 downwards.
CCCTGGTTTTTAATAAATTTTATATAATTGTGTCGCGAAACCTTAAGATGGCACGGGGCTTATTTGAACCCTTATCGGTATTTGGTTTTGGGATAAGGGTGGATGTGCGGATGGCACGCATGGAGGTTACATACCCCTAGCAGACCGTTCCCTTAGGGCAGACCACGGATGCCACAACTTGGGTATATAACTCTAGGTGTGGGCATCTTTGGTAGTTCTTGAATATTTGACCAATAGGGGATTTCCAAATTAACCGCAGCCATGGCTTAGTGACAGGTAAGAAAATCTCTGTGGTGATATTTTGAGTGTCATCTAAACTAATAAAATTGTTGAAATTCTTTTAAATTGTTGTTATATCATCATACTATTAATTCTGTCATTTTCTCTTAATTATCATGATTATTATATGATTATTTTCTCTTAAAAAGAGTGGTAGGTTGGTTATGTTTTTTTACTGTGTTGCAAAACTCATGGCATATATTTTGTTGCTCTGGCATTTTATGCCAGATTGTGACGAGGAAGGGATTGAAGTCGAAATTGGGGCCACTACTAATATAGAATCGTGGCTAACTTGAAATCAAGAATATAGCAAAATAAAATTTTATTACCTTTTGTTTTAGTAATTATGAATGTCATAAAGTTGTTGTAATATTGTATGCGGACTCGTAATTTTGTTTTGTTGTTAAACTTTGACTATGTGATAGTTTAAAATTTCCCTAATTAGTTGTTAAAATTTTATTTAGCAAGTTATTTGTTATTTAAATTTTATGATGTTTCAAAAAAAAAAAAAAATTGGGGACGTCTTAAATTTTATGATGTTCCAAAAAAATTTGGGGCGTCACAGAAAAGATAGAATATCTATTAGATGTGGGGGTCGTGCCACAGTTTCAATATAAATATTTTTTTAAATTGTGTTTGGTTTATGAATTAGAGAAGTGAAATGTAGTTATATTTTGTATCCAATTTGTCTATCTCTTCTTTTTCTCTTTGCCAATTTCTTCTCAAATTAATAGAAATATGAACATAGATATGTGTCAAATCAAATGTAAATATATGTGTGTGGGGTATTGAGTAGTGGATGATTGGCATTTCTTTAGTTTGAATGTGTTCTAAGCTCAACTCAATGAACCTATTGAGCATGTCTTAATATACTCTGGATTCACATAAATTGAAGACAATGGATTCACCTTATTAGCGTAACCTGTAGTTTTATGATTTTAACAATTGTGTTTTGAATTTTAACTAATGTTCTCTCAATTTGTACATGGGGAACCTTTTTTTAGCCCCAGATTTTAGATTTGGTTTAAGATTTGGGGAACCTTTCTTGACAACTGATTTGGTTTTAGATTTGGGGAATCTTCTTTCATTTAATATCTTTGGCTCTAGAAATACTTTGAAGCTGCTTAAATAATAATGGTAAATTGAGTTATGCTTTTGTTTTTTATATAGCTAAAAAACTTCAGGGGTGATGAGATGATGGGAGTCTTACAAAGTGAGTTTGAATTTATAATTTCTTAAGGAATCCTAAATAATTTGAAGATCACTATGCATTTTATGCCATTTATTGATTTAAATGGTTGTGCATGTAGTTATTTTTTTGGCAATTTATGTCCCATTCAAAAATCAGAAACATAAAGAAGAAAAAAAAGCCATTAAAGACAAAGAAGCTTTGCAGACCCATCCAATTTTCTAAGTTTAATATCCAAATCCAAGCAATAGAAATGTATGATATATTACTTGAAAATATAAAACAAATAAATAAAGAACATGGAAATCCAAAAAACGCAAGTCATTGAAGCTTCCAAAACGAAAAACCAAAAACATATGAAGCTTCTAAAAGGAAATTTTCTTTCCTAGAGCACAAATAATGAAGCTAAGGAATCTGTTCAGGTATTTGGCAAGGAAATAATTCAGTAGGAAAAAATCTCCTCTTATGCTATAAGAATGTTGTTACTTCATCTACATACTTGAATAGATACCCACAATTTAAATTTCTCAAAATTGCTCTCTCTCTCTCTCTCTCTCACATACACACACATTCACAAAAAACCATTAATCAAAAGTGAAGATTCAAGATCAATCTTTAATTCTTATTGTTTTTATGTAAGCAATTCTTGTTGTCTGTATATTATTGTTTGTTGTATCAAAAGTGTAGATAGAAGATGAAACTCTAATTCTTATGGAAGTAAATCTTATTGCTAATCAAAATTAGTTTTTTTTATTTCTTTGATGTCTTAACTGTCAAGAAAATTAGATGATTCATGCTTTGTGTGATTATAATTTACATCTAGTCCGCTCAATGTGAGTTTTGAGCCAACGTTATTTTGCCATATTTTGTTGTTCTCCAACTTATTGTCATCTAATATATAATTAGATATTTCTAATATATAAAATTTTACATCAGATTTCCAACCAATTTTTTCACCACTTAAATTTCATAAAATTATCAAAACATAAAGAGTTGGACACATCTTATAAATAATAAAGTTAATTATCTAAAAGTCATATTTACAAATATTATAGTAGCTTAGGTTTCTGTCTAAGAATTTTTGAATCAATAGTCTTATTTAGTAAAACTAAGAATATTATTATTTTTTTCAATTTTTAAAACTAATAATGTTGTACAAAACAGAAACAACTACACTAACCCAATTCCAAATTCATTAAGAAAGAAAAATCATTAACAAAGTAGAGAACCCACTTTAAACAAAAGAAATAAAACTCGCAAAGTCATAAATAAACACAAATTGAATAATAAAAGAAACAAGTACAACAAAAGTAATCTTGCCCTTGTCTAACTTATTGTCATCTAATATATAATTAGATATTTCTAATTATATCTTGATGAATTTGAATCTGAGTTGAACTATAGATGTACCCCAAGTGAATCTTGTATAAATTACTCTGGTTTGTAGGAAGGAACCACTGTAAATTTTTTATATATGATTCTTTTAAAGAAAAACCAATTTTTTCGCTGCGTAAATTTTATAAAATTATCAAAACATAAAGAGTTGGACAATTTCATGGATGAGCAATTAGAAACACCACACACATAAATAGAAAATAGTAACCAAAAATTTTATAGTAAACTTAGTTAAGTTCATAAAAAGGCTGTAGAAAATACAGTAAAAGACACAAAATAATAAAAAGGCTGTTGACAGGGAGGACATTTATTTTATGATCCTAAATTTGATTTTGCGATTCATTCCACAATACCCATCTAGAAATTACACAATTTTGGCTTTTTAATTGCATCTTCTTCATGATTTGGGTTTTAACTAGCAGACCTAGATTTGCTATATTAGTTTAATATATTTTAGTATGTAATCCAAAGTAACACCATTACAGCTAAATCTTTTCCACATAAATAGTTCTACAAATTGTGTTTGGTTTGTGAATTTGAGAATTAAACTGTAACACTCTCAAAAAAATAAACCCATAATATATAATATTAACATGCGTCATAATAAGAAAACAAAGAGTATTATTCCATTCATCAAAGTAAACTTATTAAAAGACATTACATGTAATAAAGAAAGTAAATGCCCTACAGGCTTACGTCTTTCCAAGCCAATACTTGGACACAAAAATATGAGTACTAACTCATTTACAAGTTAAGCCCTTGGCTTGAGTCTTTACATGTAATATCAAATAAAGCAAATAACAACTAATCTAAATGAGTCTTCAACTCTAAGTTCTTCCAAGCTAATTCCTTGGAGGTAGCACATCACCTGAACCTGAAAATGATGTTCCCGTATAAGGTGAGCCACAGCCCAGTAGAGATATACTAAACCAAAAATAAGCATTGAATAAAGCAATAGCATTCAATAGATGGTTAACACGGATTACAAATTTCATTATCATACTGTTTCATAACTATAATGCCCAAGGCACGTTTTTCTTCTCATTATTTGTTCAACTTTTCATTTATACCAATATGGCTCAGAATTTGGCCAACTATAACAGTGAGACTACATCCCACACTAACATTACTTCCAACATCAACAAATTTAATGAGACTAAGTCTCATACCAAAACACTTCCATACTTCCAATTTGATACACATGTTAGTGATGTATCGATAACGTGTAAAAATACTTCCATAAATCAATAAGCACACATATTAGTGATGCTAATGGAGTCCATCCCCTATCTCTTCCCAAATAACATCCGGTTTAGGAGTCCATCTCCTATCTCCTCCCAAACCGTGGAGTACATCCCCTATCTCCTCCCAAACAAAATGCAAATACACAGTATTAAACACTTGCCATATACAATACTCAATCAATACATGTATTTTCTGTATTAATTCAACAGTCATAATCAATGACTTAATCAATGTGATTAGTTTCAGTTTCTCCTAATTCACATGCAATTTCTACAACAATCACAGCTATCCTCCACCGATAGCCCAAAACAGTTATTTCTAAACATGAAATAAATGTATCAACAATTATAATCTCAACAATTCAATAGGCGAGTGATTAAATTATTCAACTACGCCATTTAAACTTATAATTTCCCAATTCCATGAATTCAACTAAATTCTCCAATTTTCCCTAAATTAATTATACAAATTAATTTAATACCACAACTAGGGTTTTCCCAAAATTACCAAAATACCTCCAACATATCGAAATACTAGAACTCAGAACAAAACCTATAATATGGAGTAGGAAATCCCTACCTCGAAGTAAATAACCCGGATGGAGAAAACGGAGATGATGACCCGAAATCCAAAGTGCTCCAAATCCAAGATTGTTCAGATTAAAAAGAAGCCCTCGACTCACTCTATCTTTTTAACAAAGGACCTAGGGTAGAAATACACTCTAGGTAGATCAAACCTGAGAGAGAAAGTGTGTTGGGAAAGAGAGAAGACGGTTCTAAGGTTTTGGAATCAAAAGGGAGATGAAAAATGATCCAGAAAGTCGGATCTCGGATTTATATAACAGTCGCCCCGCTCGAGCGTGGAAACCCCCGCTCGAGCGTCACTCACAACATCCCGCTCGAGCGGCCAACACTACACAGGAGATACTGGATCGGTGATAATTCCGCTCGAGCGCCAAAACCCCCGCTCGAGTCGACAAGCAACAAAGGTCCCGCCGAAGGCGTCAAACTCCGCCGAGCGGACAGTAAAATCTGGGCAACTAGTTTAGGCATCTAAACTCAACCGATCTATCACAAACCTGCCCAACACATCCTATAACTCAAAAATAAGAAATTAAGGGACGATAACAACAATTTGATAACAACGGAGTCTACGGAACATAAGTCCTGATACAACAATCAAAAGGAAAAACCGGGGTCGCTATATAAACTTTAGTTACATTTTGTGTCTAATAGTTTTTGGATTTTCATTTTCTTTCTTTATTTGTTTTATATTTCCAAGTAATCTATCATACGTTTCTCTTGTTTGGATTGGGATTTTCAACTTAGAAAATTGGATGAGGCTTATTTTTTATTTGAAAAATTCAGCAAGGTGAACTCCTCAATTATCGAGACATATTAATAAACACATGGTGTGCATCTGTTGAACATATACGTAGATGTGACAAACAGTGTGGTTCAATATTGTGTGACACACTTGTAAATAGCAGCCATCACATTACAGATGTACGAAATCACAGATGTACGTACCAGGATTTACAACTGCAGGACCAGAGCTTTGGATGCCCAATTTTCACAACATTACGGCAGGACGAACACCGACAGTGATGGGAAGAAGATATATATCTCTTGTGAGAAACCCCATGTTCGAAGGGGTAAATTTTGTTTTCTTCTTTATTGTCGGCGTCATTGAGCTCAATTCCACGTGAGTAAACCCAAATCTACAACAAAATGTGGCACGGAGGAGCTTTAGGAAATAGGCAAACTGAAGATCACCGTTTTAGGGAATTTTTACGATGAATGGTATTGGAAATGAAGAAACAGTAGAAAGGAAGTCGACATTTGTACAGATTGAATGATGGAATTTGTTTGTTTGTGTGTGTGGCTAAGCTGAAGGCCACGTAGCCAGGCCAAATATGTTTCACAAACAAAGAAGCAATAGACTTACAACAGATGCAAAGGCACCAACGTAACACCATCTGTTACACCACTCTTACCTGCTTTTTATATATGTTATAGATTAAATATATTTATATAATATATATCATTTAGTTTTTTTTAATATGATAAAATCAAAACACAAAATATTACACTTACTATTCATTTTCATTAATTTTTTTTTCATCTTACATCTTTTGATTTTCATTAATTATAAATCACCATTTGATAATATATTATATTATTTGTCCAGTCCCTGATAAGATGCAAGGTAAAGACGGAGAATGACAAACTTATCCCTTGGCCATCTCTAGTCTCAATTCAAATCAATTATCCATTCATACTCTATATTTGACTAAGGGGTGTATATGAAAAAATAATAATAATTTTAGTTAAAAAATTAAAATAAAGATTTAATTAGGACATATGATACATTGTGCATTATAAAATTTTCCTAGAATTTAACAAGTTGTTACAGAAGAAGCTGATGGAATTGCAGGAGAGAGTGAGAATAAAATAATTGTGTTGTTGGAAATTAATTTGTACCTGGTATATTGATTTACTTTATCTACCAAATTTCACATACATGTGTTTATATAATTCACAACCTTTATGGCAGAAGTGGCTGTTTACCAAACCAAGAAACAAAAATAAAATTAAATAAAGTCAAAATCAATAACCAAAAAGGAGGGGGAAGAGAGAGAGCACATATCATCGGCACCGCCATCCTCTATGTGTATACACAGATCTATATAGATCTGTGTACCTCTCTCTCTTTATGTATCTCTCTCTTTCTTTCTATGTATATTTGTGTGTGTATACATAGATCTGTACCTCTCTCTTTAGATCTCCCTCTCTCTCTATTCTGAGTTATGGAATAAGAACATAAAGAAAAAAAAAAAAAAACAGAGCAAGAACACAGATACAGGAAGATAATGATGATGATGTTGTGTTGTTGATAATGATGATGATGTGTTGTGATTGTTGGTTGTGTTGTTGATGATGATGATCCTTTTGGCTCGAAATCCTCTTTGTTCCCCAGCTCCCGTTTCTCTCTTTTTTCTTCTCCTTCTTCTTCATCATCATCTTCAGAGAGAAAAGAGAAAGAAAAAGAAGGAAAAAAAAATGCCCAAAATGATGTCGTTTTGGGCAGTCGAGCCATTCGGGCCAAAAGGATTTTGAGCTACGTAGTAGCACTGGATGTTAATTTATAATATAAAATCTATGTTATATAAATGAAAAATAAGAAATTTAAGTAAGACTTTTCAGTCTCGAACGAGAAGAAAGAGAGAGAGAGAGATGAAGAAAAAGAAGACGACTGCGAAACACAAAAGCTTGAGAGATAAAGAATAAGAAAATGAAGATCAAAGTTTGAGAAGCAAATACATAGAAGAAAACAACGCGATCTTCACTTTCGTAGCCCTAATCGCAAGCCCTCCAGATCAGGTTTTTCTTTTCCTTGCGAATCTCTCTCTCTCTCTCTCTCTCTCTCTCTCTCTCTCTCTCTTCTTCTTTGTTATTGTCGTGAAACACAAATCCTTAGCTTGAGCATTCCCATCCAGTTAGATTCGCAATTCTATCTCAATTGGGACGCGATTCTAACACGATTCTTGCTATGAATCGTTGAATCGCGCTTCTAGACGAAATTCGTCTCCTCTTCCCATGATTCCTGTTACTAAGGTACGCAATACGCCTAAAGCCCATGTATAGTTGTCCTCCCGTTCATGACCAAGATAAGCAAAAGCAACTGAAAATGTCAAGTCCGTTGATGTTACCCCAACAATCTCTAAGAGAGGCAGTCAATACCTATTAGTCTTGTATATGCAATCCATAATCAACACATGTGAAAATGCACGTAACAATTCCAAACTAATCGGGTGTGTCCAGAACAAGTCAGTCGCCATCTCTCTATCATCACATCGGTGCCACTCAATATAATTTTGAATCGACAATTGTCCCAATAGTTGTTGCATCTGTGATCTTCCCGCCCTTTGCACTACTCGATATCGATGACGTGTGTTGTAAATTGTCTTCATTGTTGTCGCATTAAATGTAACCAATATCTCTTTTGGTCGCACCATACTCTTTGACATGTCAACTAATAAGGATGTTTCCTCCTTAGATAATCTGCTAGCAAATGAGTGCCCTTCAAGATATTCAGCAGATGGATGATTGTGCACTCTGTATAAGACATGCAACATCCACTCATCATTTGTAAGTAATTTTTCCCCCTTTAATAGAAATGGACATCCACACTTTTTAGAACCTGTCAACCTCAATCGTTCACCCTTAATCTTCATGTTGTCTCTATAATAATCACTTCTTTCACAAGCTGTCAGAAGCCCATTTAATTAATGCTTGACGACTACTAAAAATCTAAACATAGTAAATACATTTATACGTCAAATTGTTAATAAAACTCAATACAAATTAAAATATGAATTCATGACTGGAGTCCACTGTTGGGTATACCTCCTTATTGGAGTATGGGACCCAATTGGTTTTGGAAAAGAGTTTAATTTGGTTTAGTATTAATTATAATATATTTTTATATATTATATTTAATTTGAGGAGACCCAATCCAATTTGAAAACAACTAAGGTTTGATAAAATAAAATAAAAAAAAAACCCTAAATTCAATATATTATTGTCTTTGTTTTTGCTCGGTAGAGGAGGTGCAACAGCGGCCTTAATTAATTTGTTTTTTCCGAAGTCGAGTAAAGCAGCAGCAACATTGATACTTGGGTGAATTAATTCTTGCGGCTGGTTTGAGTGTGTGCGCGCTGGGTTTATTTCGGCAGTGTGTGAAATTGATTTGGTTCGTTATTTTGGGTCTTCTTCAACTCTGGTTCTGAAGATTTTGATTCTTCTATTTGGTGAGGTCTTTCCTCTTTGTTTATTTGTAATTATTTGGAATTCACCTAAGGGTGGTTTGTGAGACCATTAGCGTCTCGTTTGTAATTGTTTGGAAACTCTTTGGTTAATAGTGGAATCGGATTTCGATCCCGTGGACGTACCTCACATTGAGGGAACCACGTAAAAATTCATGTGTTGCCTTTGATTTAATTTTTTCGCATTAGTTTTTATTCCCATTGATTGATTTACTTGTAGGGAATCACATATTTTCCCTAACAACTGGTATCAGAGCTTACGGTTTATTGGATTTTATTTATTTGTGTAAATCAATGGAGTGGAATATGGGTCGTATGTCTAGCTTCAATGGAAGCAATTGGGTAACTTGGAAAACTAAAATGGAGGACCTATTATTTTGTAAAGATTTATATGGGCCTATTGAGGGTGATAGTGGCAAACCTGATGATATGAAAGATGATGAGTAGAAGAGGTTAAATCGAAAAGCTGTTGGTGTTATCTGTCAATGGATTGATGACAGTGTGTTTCATCATGTTGCCACTGAAACTTCGGCACATGATTTATGGAAAAAATTAGAGAGTCTTTATGATAGAAAATCAGCCACAAATAAAGCCTTTCTGTTTCGTAAGTTGGTTAATTTAAAATATAAAGAGGGCAGCCCTATTCCGGAACATCTGAATGAAATAAAGAGTATTGTTAACCAACTTGCTTCTATGAAAATTATTTTTGATGATGAGTTGCAGGCTTTGATGCTACTTAGTTCTTTGCCCGAAAGTTGGGAGACTTTGGTTGTGACGGTTAGTAATTTGGCGCCCGATGGAGTTATCACAATGGGCCAAGTCACTAGTAGCCTGTTGAATGAAGAAACCAGAAGAAAATCAGCGAGTTCCTCTCATTCGGAAGCATTTGTTGTAAGAGGCCGAAGCAAAACAAGGGGGAGGAGTAAGACTCCTCATGGTCGTGATCAAAGCTGTGACAAAGCAAAGGATGGTTCTTTTTCAAAGAAAGACATTGAGTGCTATTATTGCCATGAGAAAGGGCACATGAAGCGGGAATGCCGAAAACTCAAGAACAAGGAGAAAAGGTGTGACAAAAGTGTGGATAAGAAACAAGAAGACACAACGGCAGTTACTACCGATGATTTCATGGTCGTTTGTGAAGATGATTGTATCAATTTTGTGAACCAAGAGAGTCATTGGGTGATTGATTCTGGTGCTTCTTTTCATGTGACTTCTCGAGTTGATTTCTTCACTACCTACACTGCAGGAGATTATGGTTCTGTTCGAATGGGTAATGAAGGTTTGTCCAAGATTATCGCTATGGGTGATGTTTGTTTGGAAACAAATTTGGGCTGTAAGTTGTTGCTTAAAGATGTGAGGTATGTTCCCGACATTCGCCTGAATTTGATCTCTACTGGGAAGTTAGATGATGAAGGTTACAACAACAAATTTGGTAATGGAGTATGAAAGCTCACAAAGGATTCTTTTGGTGGTGGCTAAGTGCAAGAAGACTCATACACTTTATTCGATGCAAGGAAAAATTTGTAAAGGTGTTGTCAATGCACTTGAAGATGATACTTCTACCTAATTGTGGCACAAGCGGCTTGGCTACATAAGTGAAAAGGGGCTGCAAGTATTGTTCAAGAAAGAGTTTCTACCCGGTTTGAAAGGTACACATCTTAAAACTTGTGTTCATTGTTTGGTGGGTAAACAACATAGAGTTTCTTTTCATAAAAATGTTGCTTCGAGAAAAGCAAATGTTTTGGAGTTGATTCATTCGGATGTTTGTGGTCCTTTAAAAGTTAGAACACATGGTGGTGCACTTTATTTTGTTACTTTCATTGATGATTATTCAAGGAAAGTTTGGGCTTTTCTACTAAAAACTAAAGATCAAGTTCTAGAAGTATTTAAGCATTTTCAGGCCATGGTTAAAAGAGAAACAAGGCAGAAATTGAAGTGCATCCGATCAGACAATGGTGGTGAATACACTGGGCCATTTGATGAGTATTGTCGCAGCCAAGGTATTCGGCACCAAAAGACAGTTAAGAAGACTCCTCAACAAAATGGTGTTGTCGAGAGGATAAACCGCACCATTGTGGAAAGAACAAGGCGTTTGCTTTCATAAGCTAAATTACCAAGATCCTTTTGGGGTGAGGCAATGAGTACAGCGGTTGACGTGATCAATTTATCTCCTTGCTATCCTTTGAATGGTGATGTTCCTGAAAGAGTTTGGACTGGCAAAGATGTGTCTTATGAGCACTTGAGAGTGTTTGGTTGCCGAGCTTTTGTTCACATTCCAAAGGATGAGAGGTCCAAGCTTGACAATAAGTCAAGACAATGTATTTTTCTTGGCTATGGGCGTGATGAATTTGGGTATAGATTGTAGGATCCGATCGACAAGAAAGTCATTTGAAGTCGTGATGTTGTGTTTCTTGAAGACCAAACAATTGAAGACTTTGGCAAAGGTGATCAACCGGAGCCAAAAACTAGTGATCTCATTGATATGGATCCATCTCCTTCATCTTCAGTTAATTATGAAAATGGGGGAGATGTGCAGCCACCTATTAAAGAAGTGGAGGATGATGCTAATCCTAATGAAGTTGAGCCAGAAATTGAGGAAGAGCATCCAACTCAAGAACCGCTACCACAACTTGAGTTAAGAAAATCTACAAGGGACCGACAACCTTCAAGAAAATATCCTCCCAATGAGTTTGTGTTGATTTCTGATCAAGGGGAGCCGGAGAGCTACCAATAAGCAATTGAGCATACAAAGAAAGGTGATTGGAAAAAGGCTATGGAAGAGGAGATGAACTCCTTACTTGAAAATCACACCTATAACTTAGTGAAGTTGCCTAAGGGGAGGAAAATTCTGAAAAATAAAAGAGTTTTCAAATTGAAGAATGATGGCAAGAATCTGAGGTATAAGGCACGTCTTGTTGTGAAAGGCTTTGGGCAAAAAAAAGGTATTGACTTTGACGAGATTTTCTCACCGGTTGTAAAGATGTCTTCTATTTGGGTTGTACTTGGCATGGCTGCAAGTATGAACCTTGAAGTTGAGCAACTTGATGTGAAGACCGTATTTCTTCATAGTGATCTTGAAGAAGAAATTTACATGGAACAACCAGAAGGTTTTGTAGAGAAAGGGAAAGAGAAATTTGTTTGCAAATTGAAGAAAAGTTTGTATGGCCTCAAGCAAGCTCCACAGCAATGGTACAAAAAATTTGACTCTTTCATGATGAATAATAGTTTTTCTAAAACCACTTCGGACCATTGTGTGTTTGTGAAAACTTTCCCGGATGGCAAATTTATTATTCTTTTGCTTTATGTTGATGACATATTAATCGTGGGTCAAGATTCTACCATGATTAACATGTTGAAATTGGAGTTAAGCAAGTCTTTTGCTATGAAAGATTTGGGACCGGCAAAGCAAATACTTGGTATGAAAATTGTTCGCGATCGCAAAAAGGGGCTGATTTGGTTGTCTCAAGAGAGCTACATTGAGAAAGTTCTTGAGAGGTTCAACATGGATAAAGCAAAGCCGGTTAGTTGTCCACTTGCGAGTCACTTCAAACTTAGTTCGAATCAATGTCCTACAAGTGAGAAAGACAAAGAAGAGATGTTGAAAGTTCCTTATGCTTCAGCAGTTGGTTCGTTGATGTACGCCATGGTTTGTACAAGGCCGGATATTGCTCACGCAGTTGGTGTGGTGAGTCGTTTTCTCTCTAATCCGGGTAAAGAACATTGGGCAGCAGTAAAATGGATTCTAAAGTATCTTCGAGGGACTTCAAAGGTGTGTTTGTGTTTTGGGGATGGTAAGCCGATACTTGATTGGTTCACAGATTCTGACATGGCTGGTGATGTTGATTCTAGAAAATCTATTTCGGGGTATTTGATGACTTTTGCAGGGGGGGCTGTGGCATGGCAATCTAAATTACAAAAATGTGTTGCTCTCTCAACTACCAAAGTTGAATTTATTGCCATTACAGAAGCTTGCAAAGAAGAGTTATGGTTGAAGAAATTTTTGCAAGAGTTGGGTTTGAAGCAAGAAAAGTATGTGCTTTATTGTGATAGTCAAAGTGCTATTCACTTGAGTAAAAATTCTACCTTTCATTCGAGATCGAAACACATTGATGTGAGATACCATTGGATTCGTGATGTGTTAAACTCGAAATTATTACAACTCGAAAAGGTTCACATAGATAATAATATCTCAAATATGTTGACAAAGATTTTGTTGAGGGACAAACATTTAAAGTGTCGAACTTTGGCGGGTATGGTTGATGTCTCCACCTAAGTCGGTAAGGGGAGAATTGTTGGGTATACCTCCTTATTGGAGTGTGGGACCCAATTGGTTTTGGAAAAAGAGTTTAATTTGGTTTAGTATTAATTATAATATAATTTTTATATATTATATTTAATTTGAGGAGACCCAATCCAATTTGAAAACAACTAAGGTTTGATAAATAATAAAAAAAAACCCTAGATTCAATATATTATTGTCTTTGTTTTTGCTCGGTAGAGGAGGTGCAACAACGGCCTTAATTAATTTGTTTTTTCCGAAGTCGAGTAAAGCAGCAGCAACATTGATACTTGGGTGAATTAATTCTTGCGGCTGGTTTGAGTGTGTGCACGCTGGGTTTATTTCGACAATGTGTGAAATTGATTTGGTTCATTATTTTGGATCTTCTTCAACTCTGATTCTGAAGATTTTGATTCTTTTATTTGGTGAGGTCTTTCCTCTTTATTTATTTGTGATTTTTTAGAATTCACCTAAGGGTGGTTTGTGAGACCATTAGCGTCTCGTTTGTAATTGTTTGGAAACTCTTTGGTTGTTAGTAGAATCGGATTTCGATCTTGTGGACGTACCTCACATTGAGGGAACCACGTAAAAATTCTTGTGTTGCCTTTGATTTAATTTTTCCGCATTAGTTTTTATTCCTATTGATTTATTTATTTGTAGGAAATCACATATTTTCCCTAACATCCACTAATAATGTAGTACTTGCATTGTTGCAATGAGTATAAGTATAATGATTCCAAGCAAAAAAATATAAAATATAAAAAAATGAAACTGAAAATACATGATAATAAATAGCCGAACAAATTTTAAAAATTCAGCCTTATATTACCGCCGGAAATGTATCTTTTATTCGACAATTGGCTACTAGACTTACATTTTTTGTTTGGCATTGTGATGCCAGACTATATTATTTGTTCAATTTTGAAACACCGAACAAAAGTCGAAGACCACTTAGAAAATCGAAATAATAACCTACCAAACAAATAAAAAAACTCACTATTTCTCTTTTTTGATGGTTCTTCACCACCGTTTCTTCATCTATTATTTTATTTGATGATCAAAATACTATGATTCTCACTTTTAAAAAAAAGATGTGTAAGAGAAAAAAAAAGTTAAGAAAGGAAAAAGATGAGTAGGGATTGAAGATCAAGGAGTATAAGAAGATAATAAAATATATTTAATTTTAGTATTTTGTCCTTAAAAGTAATTTCACACATAGATAGAATTAGAAAAAAAAAAATCCTCATATGAAAGGTGTAAAGAGAAAAAGTAGTTGTGTAAGTAGAACCACCCATAAATAATTTGAGAGGGAGGTAGGATAAATAGTCCCATAGAGGTACAAACCTTTAAAACTGATTTTTGCTTATGCTCCCTAAGATTTGATTTTTAGGACAAATTCAACTAACGGTCTCTGTAGTTTGAGACCTGTCTCACTTTAGTCTCTAACCTTTCAATTGTAATACATTTGATTTTAAATTTTAAATCTCGTTTTAAATAAGGACAATTGAAGACACTGTTGCTCTATTTCAAGGGCAAAATTATTAATTTGATAAAATATATACTAGTATGACAAAAATAAATATAAAAAAATATTTTTAAATTTTTAAAAATTATTTCTACTTATCAAAGATAAAATTATTTTTTTACCAAATTAATTTTTAGTATATGTTTAGATGATGTGTAATGGGCCATTGTTTTTGTTAATATTTTTGGATGGTTATCATATAATAGATGGTTGTACTTATTGTTAAAAGATATTTTTAGATGGTTATTATGTAATGAACAATTATTAGGTTTTTAATGTATAATTAATATGTTTAATATATGAAATGTTTCTAGTTTTGCATTTTTTGATTTAATGGATTGGTTTAATAATGATATCAAAATTGTTACTATGTTTAACTTTCGAAAAAATAAAAACTAATTTAACGAAAATAAATATTAAAAAAAATTATTTCTACCCTCTCAAAAAAAAATTATATGAAAATGATGTGTTTTTAATTTTTTTCACCAATTTAATTTTAGTTTTTAAATTTTTTTTTTTTCTAAAAATAGAATCTAAAAGTAAACCAAACAAAACTTTATAATCAAAAAAATTCCAACATTATTAATTAAAAAATGTCATTATATTTTAAACAATATATAAATTAATCAACACAAAATAAATTATATGATGACTTTACCCTTTAAATAGAATAATAATGTATTTAAGTATCTTTATTTAAAACGAAATTCAAAATTTAAATTAAAAGAGTAAAGTGACTCACGTTTCAAAGCATTTCATCCGATTTTTTATTCCCTCACGATTTGCCCTAGCTACAATTTATTTCCCTCCATTTTCTTTCTCTGTACTCTATGTAGCCAATTAATTTGCCCCTTTTCTTTTACTGCTCTCTCTCTCACTGTGTTCTCTCTCTAGCTCTGTGCCACCGCTGTAGCTCTCCCTTCACCGTCGCAAGCAAGGTTTCTCTCTCTCTCTCTCTCTCTCTCTCTCTCTCTCTCTCTTGTGTGCATCACTTTCTCTAATTAGGAATAATGAACAAACCCCAAAAGAAAAAAAAAATTGGAGTATTTAACAGAGTCCCAACTTATCCAACTAGATGCAAGTATTTTACGCACACAAACCCTAATTTTCTGTTTGGTTGGTGTGAAACGGAAGGAAAATAATGAAAAATAAAGTTGTTGTCTTCAAGGTTTTTGTTTTAAACCAAATAAAATCACAAGGCTTAGTTGTGTGGAATGTCTCATTATCCGAATTCTTTTTCTTTTTCTTTTTAAATATTTTTTTTATAGCAATCATAAGGAGGGTAAACCCAAAACCCGAATCAGAGAATATTGAAGATGCAAAAATCAAAGACCCCAGACAATTAATATGTCCTAAGGGCGTCTCCAACGTTTACTATTTTTTTCATCAAATTTGAGTAAAAGCTTCAAGCGTTCCAATGGAAAAGTTTCATTTTTCATCAAACCATCGGTCGACCGGAAGGATGTCCGGCCGGTCATTTGGTTAGTGTAAATTTACGGGAAGTCTAAGCAAGGGAGAGGTTGTCCGGGAGAACAGTTGTTCGGTCGTCCGGTGTATAGTCCCAACGGCTATCTACAGTAATTTGATGAAAGGCTCTAGCTATTCTCAATCTGATGAAAAGTTTGAGAAATCTTCAGTTTGATACTTGTTTGATGTTAACGTTGGAGCACGAAAACTTTATGTTTTTTATCAAATTTAAATTTGATGAAACAAAAGAGGAAGCGTTTGAGATGCTCTAACCAATCAAATATAGATGATAAATGTATAAAAATAGATAGATAGATAGATAGATGTAAGCATAGACACACATACAAATGTATATATAGATATAAGAATCTGGGTGAAAATAGTTCCCCTTGCAATTGGTTTAGACATCATAGTATGTACCAAGTTGAAACCATAGTATGGCTGAGCACGCCTCTCGTGAATTTGTGCACTTTGAGCCCATGTACTTGCAGCAATTTTTGAGCTTGAGCTCCTGTCAAGAAATTGTTGAGCGGGCCTTGCAGGAGTTTGAGTGCTCCGGCACTTGTTGAGCGCAGGTCAAGCTGTGTAAAAAAACTCACAGAACTTTTTAGGAATTTCCTTTGAAACTCAGATAATTGAATTCCGAGGATAGGCTGCTACCTAAATGCAAGAGAGATGCAAAGAGTGTTTCTGCAAGGGGTCCACACGGGTCCTAAACTTGAGGGTAACCAACATGGAGGCAAGAACATGGTCAACTCCATCTCACTCTTTGAGCTAAAAATAAACTAAGCCCCAATTCCAAAGCTTACAAACTCTGGAGGTTTTGATCACCGAAAATAGCTGATCTACCTAAACGTATCCTAACATTCTTATATACATATATATATATATATATTTGATAAGTATTATCTTGTATCTTAAGACGATTCAATGACCTATCATTTTTCATTTTGATCCAGGATGGCAACTTCCGGTGAAGATTTCTCTCAATTTGATATTTCTGTGGAGGTGCATACTGTGCCTCACTTCCATTTACATTCTCAGATATTGCTGTATTGTCTGTATGTTATTTTTGTAAAACTTTTATGGATGCAGGAAAAGGACAGGCTTGTTGCAGAAGTGATCCGATATGTCCTTTTTAAAACCCAGCAGAATTCAGGGTGCCCGATCAAAAGAGACGAGCTTACTCAACTGATTACTAAAAACTATCGGCAGTGGGCTCTCCCTGCTTTTGTAATCAATGTTGCCAAAGAAAAGCTTTTAAGCATTTTTGGATATGAAATGAGGGAGCTTCAACGGTCTCGCCCTTCAACAAACCAGGGCCGCTCTTCACAACAGAGTGAGAAACCATTACCACTTAATCTTTTGAGAAAATAATGTGTTACTCATAGCATGCATCTGCTGTGGAAGCCACCATACTCCAGACACCAAGCAGACCTTTTTTTTCACATCAGTATAAAACTTATTCTTTGCTAATTATTATTCAATTTTAAGTGATCATCTGCTTACTCACATGGCTCCTCTTTGGTTTACTTGGTTTGCAAGTATCTTGGCTACCATTCTAAATGCGAACATTATGACAATGACACCTAGGCAGTAATCCCTTGCTTTTTGTCTATGTATACTCTTCAAGCCCCATTGCATGACTTTATGCATCTTGTTTTTACTTTTCTAAATGAATGCAGGTTAAGTATGTTGCTCTCATAATCGTATAGCTGGATTCAGTTTGGGGATCAAATATAGGTTGTTTCAAAATCATTTTCAATGAAGCATAGTTCAGCTTATTTAGCGTTGGCTTGCTTGAAGAATTTGCTTCGAAATTTGGATTTTCCAAATTTTTCAAATAATTTTTTTTTAGAATTTTTTTTTTTTTTTTTTTTTTTTTTTTTTTTTTTTTTTTTTTTTTTTTTTTTTTTTTTTTTTTTTACTTACTTTTTTATATTATATAATAAAAGAAAAAAAAAAAAAAAAACAAAAAAAAAAAAAAATAAAAAAAAAAAAAAAAAAAAAAAAAAAAAAATTCAGATTTTTTTTTTTTTTTTTATTATTTATTTTTTTTTTTATTTTTTTTTTTTTTTTTTTATTTTTTTTTTTTTTTAAATACATCAAGTAGCTAAAAAAAAAAAAAAAAAAAAAAAATTTTAAAAAATATTCACTAAAAAAAAAAGACACAAAAAAAAAAATCAATTTTTCAAATAACTAATTTCAAAAACTCAAACCAAATACACTTATTGTTATTGAATATCCAAATTGGTTAATTTGTAGATCTTAATTACCAAATTCCATTCATGAATGTCTCTATTCTTTAAAGATAAATGGTCCAAAACCAAAAGTCATGATACAGTTCTTTCCTATGTGAAGGCTGTCATGCCAGTTCTGCATGTGAATGATAAAGGTATAGTTTTCTTCTAACACGAGGGGAGTAGAATGCATGCCACATATTCCTCAGTGGTGTCGTGCATAGGCTGGTTCGCTTACAATATAGTTTTTTGGTTAAAACTATTTAGTTGCATGTTTTATCTGACTGAATGTTTCACGCAGTTGGTTGAAGCTTATTAAACTTAAGTTACTTGTATAGACGCTTCACTCCATGAGTATTCTATTTGAATCAGATTATTAAATTACACTTTGGTCAATTGTTGTTCGCACCACTAAGTTTCGGTTAATGCATCACAATTTATCTTGAACTGCCACTTCCACCACCACTTTAACATTCCTTGGAGATGACATTGGCACTTTAAAGTTTGAACAATCAACCTCCTAAAATGTCCATAAAGTCCAACATTACTTAATACCTTTATGCACCCTCTTGCAATCAGCAGCTGCGACTACCATGAATACTATCATTTCAGATGACATCCTTTTTTTCCACCCCAAAAAGATAAACTGCATGCAATAGTAGAATTTCTTGGTTGGATTTAATCTTAATGTGAAACACGTCAAATAGCATAGAAAGTCCTTTACTTTGGTTATATTCCCTAACCAGTTCCAAATGAAAATCTGTAACAGGCTGTGTGTAATTACGAACCATTTGGATCATAGACATAACCATCTCTGGCATTGTACAGGGTATAGACAATTTTTTTTGGTCTTGGCTGTAATTGTGGTTTCTACATTTTACTTTTCCAGGTGTTCCTGATGCAAAATCCTATGTTATTATAAGTCAGCTACCAGCTAAAGTGTATAAGAAATATGTTGAGGATGCAAATACATCGCATCTGACTGGTTTTACTTTCGTTATTATTAGTATTGTATATCTTGCTGGAGGCAAAATTCAAGAAGGTATGCTTTCTATGTGGATTCTCTTATTTATGTACATCTTAATCAATATTTCTTTGTTAGCAGAATGCCAGGATAGATAGCACAAATTAGAGCCCTGGAAGATTATTTATTGCGTCCACCCTAGAAAATAAGACAAAACCTTGTTGAAATCCTGAATCTTATGGGAAGTTACTACTATATTTTTGGTGGATCACTGTGAACTGATTCATAAGAATTTCCAGCAAAGTTTGCCATATTAGATGGTTACTATCACCTAGTTAAATTTTTCTGATCTAAAATTGTAATATAAAACTTTGTGGGCTAATCCCTCCTATCTTCTTATTTTGTTTCTTGTCCTAATCTAAAATGAAAGAGGTCTTTTGTTCTGGTGAATGCATCACAGAAGCTCTTTGGCATCATTTGAGGCGGCTGGGATTGAGTGAAAGTGATGAAAGCCATCCAATCCTCGGAAACATCAAACAGTCTCTGGAGGCACTTGTCCAGCAAAGGTAAGAATTTGCCAAATTGGGTAGATTTCTCATTTGGTGCTTCTGATTAATGGAATTCTTTACACTGAATAGAATACCCCCACTTATCCTACTCTTGTATTGTTAGATATTTGCAGAAGGAAAAAACTAATGGACCTGAAGGCAATACTTTGTTTTATGAGCTTGCTGAGAGAGCTTTAGATGGACCAATTAGTGAGAAAATTAAAGAATACATATCACAGGTATTTTATAAATTTAGAGCTCAATGATTTAGTGGATTTCTTTCATTGTTTATGTTCCATTTTTCATCTTCGGAATGAGTTATGTTTGGCAGCAGTAAATTAAGATGTTGTGTGAATGCAAGGCAGTTAAGTACTTTAGGGATTTCCCGTACAAATGTTGCATATGCCTGGTGAGGGGGCAGTTTTCTATTGACTTTTGATGAACCTGACACTGACACACCCGAACTCAACGACTATATGTAAGTCGAGCAATGCTAGAGACTCCAAATGAGTTACCAAATATTCACATGGGTGTGGATCCCCACACCTCTTGGGATCCACATGGGTCCCACACTCATGTGAATGTGGATTTGGATAAAGATTTGGAAGGGAAATGAAAATGGTAGGTAAAATGTGAATGAAATGTAACTACATTTCACACTTTTTTCCTTTCTTTCCAAATCTCTTCTCAAATCCATGGATAAGGAAAATGTAAAGTTAGGTGAAATGTGAATGAAATATAATATTTTACCTATAATTCACACATTTTCCCTTTCTCTTTCCAAATTCCTCTCCAAATCCATTAACCAAACACAGCCTAAGAGTCTAGAATTTTTGAACTCGTACTCGTGTCTTTGGCATGGGAATGAATCTGTACCTTTTGTTTTCACTTTTTCACGGGCTGCTTATCTTGACCTTAATGGTGTCAGGTCTTCTTACTTACTGATGGACAATTTTAAAAAATGACAAGAATATTGGAGAACCATGAAATAATTGGTGATCTACGATTATCATTTCCCATAGCTTTTGCCCCCTAGTTCTTCAATATGGTCTTTAAGGAACTTTGTGATGGCAGGTTGTGCAAAAAGATGTTACTCCCACAGAAGTTGATTAGTGTCTCCTTGCTAACTTATTGAAGGTACAATTTCACATTTCTAGTTTCTTGCCATGTTATTTCAAATTCTACTTTCTAAGGCTACTCAAGATGTTTTATCAGCAGACCGATCAAAGATCATACAATACTTGATATTTGTTGCAGGTAGGTAAATATCGAGATCTTCAGGGTTGATGAATATGCTATATGTAGAAATGATAGAAGCTATAACGTGTCCGAACCCCTTTCCTTTTTTTCTCTCTTTTGTGTGTGTGTGGTTTTGCTGGGGCCATCTTGTGATGCAGTGTAATGCGTTCTGTGATCACAGAATAGCATCCTGTTTGAAGTGAATGATTGTATTTAAAGAGTCGGTATACTTTATGTTGTGTTTGGATTGGATATTTCTTGCAAGAGTTTACTACATGTAGGACCATCATCATAGAGTGAGGTTAGGGTTGTAAATTGGCCTTTTGTTTAAGTTTGGCTCAATAATTTAAATATTTTCAAAATGTATTCAAAATTTAATTTGTCGGTTATGATTTGTCTGTTTTGGGCAACTTACACTAGGGATCACTAAAGCATGTAAAGTTTTAAAATGTATTAAACTTCACTTGAAAACTTAGTTTTAAGATGCGTTCAAGTTAATTTATTTATATGAGCATGCTTTTAATAATTAGATAACATTTTTTGAATTTGACTTCTTTGAAGTTGGTCATTTCAATTTGAGAGAGCATTTGAGTTTGGTAAACTCATTTTGGAATTGATTTCGGTGATTTAAGTTGTTTATTTTTTAGAACTTATTTAGTAGAATATTTATGTAAAAAATTAAGATAATCGGACATAGGTAGTTATAAGTTTGAATTACATTTGTATAATAAAAAATGAATTAGTTATTTTTAAAATTTTATTTTTCATTTATTTTTTTAAACAAATATAATTTAAATATATAATTATAGATATTTAATTATTTTATTTTTTGTATAAATATTGTACTCAACTGAATCTTAAGAAGTGAACGGTTCAGACTTATGGAGGGAATGGTTCAGACTGAAGTTGGTTCCAAAATACGTGTACTAAGCCCAAATGTTCTCTCAAGTTGAGATAACTGATTTGAAAAAAGCTAAATTTTTTTTTTTGTTCAGTTGTGTTTTTTTATTTGAGGATTCAAAATTTGCTCGTTTTATTGTTTTGTTTTGTTTTGTGTTTTTTTTTTTTTTGTTTTTATTATTACTATTTTTATTTGAGGATTCAAAATTTGTTCTGTGACTATTCATCTATTGTATTTTCATGCAAATAGGGGACAAGAAAATTATATAGAAAAATGACGGTTTAATTCGATATTGTCTAATGAGTTAGAACACAGGCATAGATTAAGTAAATTAGCTTTATATAGAAAGTGAACAACTCTCCATTCTATCCTCCTCTCATATATATATATATATAGTGTGGGAGCCGAATAATTAGAAGAATGAAATCTGGAGCATCTGAAGAGCCAGGAGCTTAACGGCTCCATTCCGCTCGATTGGGATGCCGAATACATTCTTAGGGCCGAACAGATTTGAGGAGGCACATCAGGGCAAACAAAATAATAATAAAAGAATAATAAACTCTGGCCCCGAGGCATAGGAAATGTGTATAACACGAGAACCGCAGACACGAGGGATCTGAGAACTGTATCATCAAGCTTTCTGGAACAAAGAAACTGATTGGTTCACCAAAGTGCTAATTCTGCAACCCCCGACCGGAGTCTTCATATCTTTCTGTGACCGGTGAGGATCATTGACGCGTCTTCCAGATCCAAGAGTATTTCAACCCATCTCCCACAATTGGCGCGAATACTCAGATATATCCATGAAAGGCGTGATCGCAGATCCTCCGGTGGCCACCGACGATATCGCACTAAGAGACGATTCCACTCGAAGGACCCTATCCCGACGCCTCGAACTCTAACTCACCAACTACTTCAACAAAGGCGATGATGCGACCATGGGATCCAATTTAGATAACATCATCACCGAGAACGAACGCGCGATCCGCCTTAGAAAAAGCAAAGTCCGGACGAGCAGGCTCAAGGTCTTTGAGCCACGACGACGGCAACGATTGACCGATTGCCTTGAAGAAGTGATCGAGAAGAGACATATGATATACATGCAATTCAATCACTTCCAGCCCCCACACCAACTAAGCGAAAATGCTAACCATTACCTTTAACACTCCCACATAGATCCTTGAACATGTTTATCGTCAACGAAGCACTTCGGTTATGTACTATAAAACTCTCATCAAACTCGGGTTCAACGATTCGATCCGACTCTTATCCATTATTCGCTTTAACGCCAACCCGAGTACCCATTGGGAAAGATCGCTCGAGGCTCCATAACGGTGGATGTGGAGTTTTTGGTCGCCGTTACCGCCGTACAATCTCATCATGGGCGATCATGGCACACCCGCAGCCGCCCCAAGCACTTACCACCACAACACGGCGTTGAGCGATCCTCAACAACAAGACACGATGTTACCTTCTTGCCGATAAGCCGCAAGAACCGCAAGTCAACTCCATCAAACGCCTAATCGAGAAATGACGTCAACCGATAAAAAGGCCACGGAAGGATTGGACCGCGTTGACATTGATGGGAGCCCGAGAAGTTTTTTATGATCCCGAGCAGATCGACCAATGATCGCTTACTCGGCAATCTCGAATGGACTCCATACGAGATGCCGTATAGACCAAAGACCATCTCGAATGTTGATCCCGACGCAAGCCGATCATCCAAAAGGCCGATCCTCCGCAACACACCGCAGAAGAAGTTGACAAATTGCTTGCCGCCAGTAATTAGGAGGTCACCTACCCCACGTAGCTCCAACTGGTGGTGAAAAGAAAAATAAAACTTGGCGAGTATCGCCGATTTCACCGATCTGAACAAAGCTTGTCCCAAAGATTGCTTCCCTTACCAAGAATTGACCAACTCGTTGACGCGACCACCGACGATGAGTTTCCTCGACGCCTACAGAGGCTACTATCAGATCGCCATGAATCCGGATGATCAGGACAAAACTGCATTCCTTACTCCAAGAGGGACCTGCTGCTACAGGGTTATGCCTTTTGGACTAAAGAATGCAGGGGCAACTTACCAAAGACTGGTCACCACGATGTTCAAAGATATGGAAGTATACATTGACGACATGGTGGTCAAATCCAAAGAAGAACAAACCCATATAGCCGACCGAAACAACATTCGACACCCCACGCAAATACGTAATGAAGTTAAACGCCTAAATGCGCATTCGGATCGGCCGCAAATTCTCGGGTTATATCGTCAACCACCGTGGAATCGGCCAACCCGAGGCAGTCACAGCAATTTTGGAACCGAGTTCTCAAAGAAGTCCAAAAGTTGATGGGAATGGACTCAACAAGTTCATTAGTCGATCCACCAATTCTTTCAGACATTACGCAATGGTCCGCTCAAGACATATCTCACAAGACCTCTTCTAACAACACCCGCCACGGTGACTTTCATTCTATATCAGACATTAAAAGAGGAGGAAGTATTATGTGAGCAAGGCAATGGTGGACGCCAAACACGTTATCTACCGCTGAAAAACTCGTCTAGCCTTGGTCATGGCAAAGAAGAAAAGCGATGCATTACTTCCAAGGACACATTAGGGTCCTAACAGATCCTTCGATCAAGATTAGTGGGCTCTTGAACCGACATTGCAATCAAGCTCGATGACGTTCGCCAGTTCGTCAAATCCAGATTGGAGAATTTATGTTGGGGACATTTGGCGCTCAAGCATCAAATAACGGTTTAATATGAAGGTATTTTACGACTCAAAATTGGTAATCAACCTAAAGGGGAGTACGCGCAAGAGACGTATATGAAAACGGCTAACACCGCTAACGAAATTCGACCATCACGAACTAAACCAAATAACACGCGACCAAAACACGGATGCGCATGCTTAGCCTCCGCCATCAACTCCGTTTGGCCAAAACAAGTCTCCGGATTCGAGCGCCTTCGTGGATGTCACGATCGGCCAAAACAAGTCTCCGTGACACGAACAAGTCTCTGCATGACACCAACAAGTCTCCGGATTCGAGCGGATGTCACGACACAAAACAAGTCTCAACAAGTCTCCGGATTCGAGCGCGATGTCACGACGGCCAAACAAGTCTCGCATGACACCGAACAAGTCTCCGGATTCGAGCGCATGTCACGACAAAACAAGTCTCCCACGACACCCTAGGGCGAACAAGTCTCCGGATTCGAGTGCCCTTCGGATGTCACGACACAAAACAAGTCTCCGACCGAGCCCTTCTGCATGACACCCTAGGGCGAACAAGTCTCCGGATTCGAGCGCGGATGTCACGACACAAAACAAGTCTCCGGAGCCCCTTCACGACACCCTAGGGTCAACAAGTCTCCGGATTCGAGCGCCTTCGTGGATGTCACGACACAAAACAAGTCTCAACAAGTCTCCGGATTCGAGCGCGGATGTCACGATCGGCCAAAACAAGTCTCCGAGAGACACCCTAGGGCCGAACAAGTCTCCGGATTCGAGCGCCTT
Source organism: Camellia lanceoleosa (assembly GCA_025200525.1). Taxonomy (NCBI): domain Eukaryota; kingdom Viridiplantae; phylum Streptophyta; class Magnoliopsida; order Ericales; family Theaceae; genus Camellia; species Camellia lanceoleosa. The sequence continues at coordinate 122,449,128 of CM045763.1, read as the reverse complement.
CGTGGATGTCACGACGGCCAAAACAAGTCTCCGACCGAGCTCTTCTGCAGAGACACCCTAGGAACAAGTCTCCGGATTCGAGCGCCTTCGTGGATGTCACGACAAAACAAGCCTCCGACCGAGAGACACCCTAGGGCGAACAAGTCTCCGGATTCGAGCGCCTTCGTGGATGTCACGACAAAACAAGTCTCGAACAAGTCTCCGATTCGAGCGCCAAAGCAAGATTCGCCACATTATAGTATGAACCATTCGCCAAAGCAAGGGCAGATGATTAATCTTGGCGCCCATTTTATTCGCCACATTATTCGAATGAGTATGAACCATTCCGCCAAAGCAAGGGCAGATGATTAATCTTGGCGCCCATTTTTATTCGCCACATTATTCAATGCCTCGGTATGAACCATTCACGCCATACCGCCAAAGCAAGGGCAGATGATAATCTCCCATTTTTATTCGCCATTATTCGAATGCAGTATGAACCATTACCGCCAAAATTAATCTCCCATTTTACACATTATCAGTATGAACCATTGACTAAGGCAAAGACACTATATATCCATCAAGAAACATCCACATAAAATTATGGAAACATCAGCACATTGCGCAAAATTCATAACATTTTATAACTTTCTGCATCATAACTTTTATAATATCAACCCGCATTAAAAATGTCGAACAAACATATACAAAGCAACAAAAACAAGCGAAACAGAAAATAAAATACTTTCTCGAGCTCATAACAATTGTGTATGGTAAAGATCAACCCTCCGAATCGCCCAATGGATCGATGTCAATTTGTTCATACGGTATTGGCATATTCAAAGGGCCTTGTGCCAACCATGTTGGAAGCCCCGAATCGCAAACCGAGAGACTCGTCCACATATTCAAGAAGGCCACCTTCTTCCCGCCAATCCTTTTGAATCGCAATTTATTTCGCCAACCTAGCCTCTAAGACAAACCAGCATATCGTTAACTTATCCGCGAGACGAGCTCTCCCAACCTCATCCGAGAAGCTTCGCTTTAAAATTCGTTCGCCTTTTTCCTTTCCTTTCGTGAATGACCAATCAAGATGACGCACGCCGCTATCCTACCAAGCAAAAGAAGAATTCAAAATACGACGAAAAGGTAACGCGTTTGAAGAAGCGGCGAAAAGTCAAAATACGACTAAAAGTGCCGATCGCGCTAAAATTGTCGATTCAAATCCGATTCCAACCGAAAAGCCCATATCACATGGCAACGAGAGACGCTAAACGCGACTGGGTCCTCCGAGGCATCCGAAAGAACCGCATATTTCTTGCGACAATCACGGAAGCCACTCGATCCCTCGGGACGGTGATCATCCGAATCGATCTCACGATCCCCGCTTTTGCCTTAACGCCCCGAACGGCCTTCCAAACCAACGCAGATTCGCATTCTTATTTGCCAACAATTCCCGACCGCTTCGATTCGCAACCGGCAGGAATGAGGTTCATTCGTGGTCGGTTCAAAAAGGCCTTCCGCCTCCGTCACAGCCTAACCTCTCCGTGATTCGCCTTCTTGGCGAGCTTTGTCGCTCAATTCACCATGTCAGATGGAAGATCCGTCAGGCTTAAAGGAACGCTGGCGAATCTAACACTCTCTCGATTCGCCTCACATCGATCCGATTAATGAGACCTCTCAAACCTATCTGCTCAAGTTTTGAAATCGTAAAAATATATATATACGAAGAAAAATTCTCCTTCGAATCGGTTGTAGGCTCAGAGCAAAGCGTAACGTGAGCCGCCTATGGAAACTGCGACGACCAAAGTAATCCAGACCAATCCTGATGTCCGAAAGAATGGCGCCGACGGTTGAAGCATGGATTTTCTTTAGATCAAATCCAAAGTGGCGAAGAACAGCCCTTAGAAACGGGTTAAGGGGAAAGCGGACTCCACCCTCTACAATCGACAAAAGGAAAGACAATCGTGGCTTTGTCCTCCTCTCTATGTCAAGAGTGATGGACATCACCGGAGTAGAGAAAAGGCGCTAAAGCCAACAATTCAATCCGATGAAAGGAGGTCTCAAGTGTTTCGCCAAATCCTATCGCCTATAAGAACAAATGACGAACAAACAAGCTAGGAAAGCCAGGAGGGAGGAAAAACTTACAAAAAATGAAGATTATCGCAGACGAAAGAGTCGCAAGAGCAATTTGAGGAGCGATCCAGTAACCAGCGTCATAGAATACGGATCCGAAAAGACACCAGATTTTAAATCGTAGTAAATGGGCGTGCTCGAAGGGTGGGGAAGTTGAAGCATCGACTAAAAGGGCGGGTAATTAAACCCCCACGTAAAAAAAAAAAAATACAATAATAATAAAAATAAAAAATATAAATAAATAAAATAAAATAAATAAGAATTTTTCTCGACCCCTAACCTCGGTTCAAAGTATTTGAGAAATGGAACCAAGCGTTTCACCCAGCTGTCATTGGCAAAACGCCTGGGGGGCAATTGTGGGAGCCGAATAATTAGAAGAATGAAATCTGGAGCATCTGAAGAGCCAGGGGCTTAACGGCTCCATTCCGCTCGATTGGGATGCCGAATACATTCTTAGGGCCGAACGGATTTGAGGAGGCACATCAGGGCAAACAAAATAATAATAAAAGAATAATAAACTCTGGCCCCGAGGCATAGGAAATGTGTATAAATACGAGAACTGCAGACACGAGAGGGGATCTCTGAGAACTGTATCATCAAGCTCGAACAAACAACTGATTGGTTCACCAAAGTGCTAATTCCGCAACCCCCGACCGGAGTCTTCATATCTTCCCAGGTGACCGGCTGAGGATCATTGGCGTCTTCCAGGATCCGAAAAGTATTTCCAACCCATCTCCCCACATATAGTAATGGTTGACATACACAATACATATGCAATTTCAATAAATAAATAAAAATTACTAAGGTCTTAATTTCAAATTCCACGCAATTCTCAATCTAATTCTTTGATTTTTTATTTTAATAAAGAAATGAGACACTAGGCATAAGGAGAAACAAAAGCTTCAAGACACCAATTTAAGCCTTTTTATAATAGTATATATGTGTGTGTGATCTTACATGGAAAACAGAAAATCAAAGGCAAGGATGGGCAAACACAGGTGCAGGTTCAACTAGTCTCCATTGAAAATCAAAGCAAGCTAGCACTGATTAACTTCATCACCTTCATTTATTATTTGATGATGATGATGATCAAGCATCTTTTCCAAAAAAATAAAATAATACAAAAATGATAATACATCTGCAGTTCAGCTCCTGCACCTCAATAGTGATGGCAAGAAATTGCAAACCTGGAATGCAAACGACAGATGCTCTTTCTGTTGTTCATCAAAAAGAAATAAAAATGATTCCAGTAAAATTTGACCAATATGGGCAACTTTTATTGTTCTAAATTTCATTGTGCAACAGAACGATCTTAATATTCATCCACTCCAAAAATGAGAGAGAGAGAGAGAGAGAGAGATCAGGGGAAAACATGGAAGGCTTTGAATTCTTTTGGTTTCCAATATCCTTCTGTGAATTCCCAACACTTTCGGCTTAAGAAAACAAAAAAAAAAAATGGGAAGCACATTCTCAACTATGTGAAAGCTTCACGCTGTTTGATGGGTAGCTCTAGATCAGGCTCAACTTCGCTCAGAGGTGAAAAGTACTGATCTACCATGTCCTTGGATACTTGTTCCAAATTCGGAGGGTTCCACTGCCAAAAAAAAAAAAAAAAAACAGGAATAATAATCAAATTCTGCTAACAGTGCAGTTGAATGCAAATATTTTGAGGGCACACAACACGCCATGTAGGGTTTTGATACTCAAATGAGAGAAGTGCCTATTATCCCAGAGCACACCCATCACTCCTGGACCATTCAATGCACAAGACTGGGCATCATGTCATGTGAGATGTTGGGTCGTATTCATAACTCAATTCGTTTATTGTGTATTATTCTATTGTATTATTTTTGGTACGTGTTTAGTTAGTGTCGAATTAGCATGTCACATCAAGATTTTCACCCTTAGTTAAAAATACCATGTGTATGGAAAATTTTATTTTTTTCTCTACAAGTTAAATTTCACGAAATAATCTCCCATGGATGAAATTATTCATAAAAATATTTGATTTCTACTCAGTTAGACTTTCCTAATTTATAAACTATATCCTATCATTATATTTTTTTTACTAGATTGACTCTAAAATAGTCGGCAAAAAATAAAATATCTTAAATTAAAAAAAAAAATCATATTAGCCTTAAAATCTTACTTTGCATACTTTTTAATAAGATAGATGGACTTACATAAGGGATTCAAAAAATGTCCAGTCACTCTTCACTGGAAAAAACATTAAAATGTGTAACTAATTTTTTATTAAATGGGCCATTCATGTCAACTTCATGTTATATAGATTCGACACTAACTTGACCCGTTTAATATTCATGTTATTGGGTCATGTCATAATCATGTAAAAAAATGATCAACTCTAACCTACTAAGTTTGTGTCCATTCGAGTTGTGTTGAAAATTCTCACCCCTAACTCCCGCTTATAGCAGGGTATGAGAGAGGCAGTAGATAGGCAGCTTTATCCCATTTTTTGTGTGGAGATTCATGCAACTCAAATCCAAGCCATAAGGTTGAGGGTGAAGAGCATTTTCCATCAAGGTAGGTCATGACCTCCATATATATATATATATATCATTTGATTATCAAAAGCTACCTTGCTAATACAATTTACATCATTGATACCTTGGGTGCCATGTCCTTGTCCACCACTCTTGCCCGAACCCCCTGACGAGGAAATACAAGAACAATATTTAGTTAAAAGGGTCAAAGAATACTTTCCTATCAAGTCAAGCTCAAACGGTATTACTACCTCACAGAAGTCGTTAGAAATCTGTTTAGAGATTCCTTGTAAGGACATTCGATACTCACGAACCAGGCACTGATCGAGAGTCTGAAATCTACCTTCCCGTATCTAAAACAGACATTAATTAAGGATCAAGACATAAATAAAAGAGTACCTTGTTAGAACCAAGCCGGATGAAAAACAAAAGGCACTTACAGATCTTAAGGAAACCTTCAAGCTTAATGGCGAGCAATGTTGTAGTTTCTTTAGGGTTGAAGTACACCAGTCATCATGTGTTTTCGCTGCCTCACTTTCCTGAAAAAATATTTATTTGGAAGCATTATTTTACAAGAAATTGAATGGTATAATTTCAAAGATTTTCCACTTTGTTTCCTCAGATTTTATCATAAATGTATGGAAAATGGAATTAAGCAGTTTTTATGGCATAATGTTACTAAGCTTTCCAGGAAAAATTAAACAAAAAGGGAAGTTCTATTGCGACTGAAGAATTATGCAAAAAAAATCATATGCTTACCAAAGCATCAATGATTTCTTCAACTGTGTCATGGCTGAAACATTTGTCAAGTGTTTCAATCCTAAGAAAATGAGACAATAAAGGATCAACTAAATTAAGATTGTCATAGACAAAATTTACTAAAGATGTTTATCCAAATGACAAGATCAAGAGTATGGGGATGGCAATTTAATTTTTGGTGGTTGTCTGAAAATTCTTGAAAGAACAAAGGCTTCATTAGACAAAGTGTCATCTGGCTCTAATTAACCCAGATGAAAGTAAAGCCAAAATAAATAATCAAAGTGTTGCCAGTCCATGAACAAAGAGATGGAACAAAATGATTCAGGTCAATTTTGGAAGAAATCCAAATCCAAATCCAAATCCAAATCCAAATCAAATCTAATGTGATTGGGATTGATTGATTGAGGCTCCATTTGGAAGCCCTTTGAAAACCACTAGTTCAATTTTTTGCTTGATAAAATTACCAGTTTAATTAGTTTCCTAGTGTTTGATGGAATAAAACAAAAATGGAGTCAACTTGAAAATGGAGACATCAACCCAAAAAATGCATATAAAAAGTTGAGTACAAGTAAAACCGGCAGCTAATGAAATTAAGAAAATCTAGTAATTTCATTAGAATTCTCATAGATATTAGCTGTTCTTCCATCCTAAATCATAATGGGGGATTTGGTTCTACCATGAAGATAAAATCAATCCCATTTATTTTCCAAAAGAAATTAAGGAAAATCATTCTTTAGAATACAAAACAGGAATAAAGATAGGAATTACCACGAACATTGATGATAAAAATATAAATGATGTTCTTTGAAATACCATAATGATGGCAGACATGATTTAAACTAAACTAATCACATTTGCTTCCAAAATGCCACCCCCAAAACACGTAAAGCACTCACTTCAAACAGAAAAAAAAACACAAAGCAGTGAAGTGATTACGGTTCCATATGATGTTAGAATGCCCAAAAATTATCACCTTTCACAAAACTATATCAGATGGTTCTTCAAAACTCTCTTAAAACACCATTTTGCCTACAGTAACCTCCAAAAGAAATTTCCTACCAAGTCAAAATGTCTTAATATAGTTAAATCTATGAGAAAGAAAAGAAAAGAAGAAAAGATTATACCTGTGAAGTACACTCGCCCTATCAGGATAGACAATATCGCCATACTTGGCTAGAGAAGTTTCAACAACGGAAGGATCATCGGTCACCAGTTTTCCAAGTTGTTCCTCAATTAATGGAAGCCTCTGTCATTGGGGAGGAATTAAATAAAAAAAAGAAAAGAAGAGAGAGGGAGAGAGAGAGAGAGAGAGAGAGATCAAAACTGCTATAAAGCCCAAAGAAACAAGTATACTGCAAGAGTAAGGCAAATGGTCCAGCGGAACTAACTGCAGAGATTGAATAGTGCGTAGCAAGTCCACAGCTAATCAATTCGACTCCATTCAGTTTGTCTCCCGTGAGAGCCAAATACTCCCCTGCAAATTAAACACACATTACATTATAACCAGAGAAATCTTACATCAATTTCATTAACTCATGAATCAGATGGCCTAGCTATAGTTTAGACAATGAATTATCAATGTTTCATTTGGTTTTTGTAAGTGAAGTAAATCAGTAACGTGACAAGAAGGGTGGTGGGTCAAGTACACAAGATGCAGTTCAAAATTTACAATCTCTATCATCAACTCACAAATCCAGTCTGTCTTCACAATATCCAAAAATTCTGAAGGAACTAAGCAGTGATTTAAATTTATCCATCATTAGAGACGTTTTAGGAAAGAGCAATTCAGATGCATATTCAAGAGAACAAGATCCCAACATATTGCCCTTATCTGGACTTGGTCAAGTTGAAACTCGTAAAACAAATCAAAATTAGATTCCCAGACATATCTTTCCAAATTATACAACCACAAATGGTTCTTCTATAGTGTCATGACAATTGTACTAATTCAAACAAGTTGATAATGCGTAGAAAAATAAAATACAAGGCAAATTATAAAAACTAACCCAAGTGACCAGGTAGATGTGAGAGGTAAAATGATGCCCCAGCATCAGGATGGAACCCAATTAGTGTTTCAGGGGTAGCAAAAACCTGCATTTGTAAGGGCAAAATATAACAAAATCCCTCAACGGCTGGATTATATTCGAAAAAAGAAAATAACAGGTAAAATTGAATATTAACATCACCACAAAGTGGAGAAAATTAATACTATCAAATTCTTGAAAAATGATTTGGTGCCCGAATTTCCGTGCCCCGAATGCCCCTAATGCCCAAAACGACGTCGTTTTGGGCATTAGTTTTTTTTTTTTTTCCTTCTTCTTCTTCCATTCGGTCTGAACCAGAGAGGGAGAGGGAGAGAAAGAGAAGAGAGAAAGAGAGAAAGAGAGAGAGAGAAGAGAGGTGGTCGCTGCCCAGCCCCGTCGCAGCACCACCGCCGTCGTCGGCCCAGCCCCGATCGTCGCTGCTTAGCCCCAATCGTCATAGCACCACCGCCGTCGCCTCCGGCCCCGCCTCCGCCTCCTCCCACTGGTATGGCCCCCTCCAGTCCACTTCTCCTCCTTCCTCCTCCTCCTCCTTCTTCTTCGTTCTTCTGCTGGAAAGAAAAAAAAAATGGAGTTCGGGGCATTCGGGGGAGCCCAGATTCGGGCTCCCAATCGCGATTGCAAATTCTTATTCTTGAGTCCAGTTTTTGCAAGTTATGGTATTGCTTCCACTAAATGAAATGAAGTAACTACATGTGATAGGCAAACCATAAACCTATTGAATGAAAAGATGATAACTCAACAAGCCTTTATTCCAATTACTTGGGGTCGGTTAAACAAAATGATGATACAATTCACAATAAATAAATAAAAATGGAAGTAAAATAGAAAATACAACGACCTGCATTACACGAGAAAAAGTTCAGGAACCAATGATCATATGGTGAGAGATGAGTCCACATGCAGGGGAATCAGTGCAGTTAGTCCAAATTAGATCTTATGTTTTGAGTTTTTTTAATATGCTAATTGTAAATCAAATATGAAAACCAACCCCATTCAAAAATATATGTGGAACTTCCTCAAGCTTTGCAAAATCATCTACAGCTTACTTGAGCAGAGGAAAAGTGTACAACAAAACCATTACATTATCAATATAAACAACTAACAATAAGAAAAGGAAACAAATAATAATCACAAGACTCTGATACATACAGTTTTATCAGTTGCAACCTTGAATGTCCCAGGTATAGAAACCCCAGCACCACCACCCATAGTAATCCCATTCAAAAGTGCCACCTATATGAAGATTACAAACATACTGCTGTAATTATAAAGGTTAACACTGTTAAATGAAAGAGATAACCCAGAATCCCATCTACGTGATTTCTTTATCCATTCTATCAAGGGTCAAACCAGTAATAAACAGTAGCTTTTATATTCCCCTTCTCTTATCCCCCAAAATAATAACTTATATAGGCCATAAGAAGTTTAAGAAAAATTAGACTCCAATAAGAGAAAAAACCTGGAAAACATGTTGCTTTGAAGGCAGAGACCACCATCTCGTGATCAGGTTTTAGTTCACGTCTACTTGAATTTCATTGTTTCCTTAAGGTGACATGCCAATGATCCAGTTTTATATGGGATTCTTTTGGGCCTTACATTATTGGATATTATTTACATTTGATCTTTATTTGGTTTATATAGGTTTACAAACATTGTAGTTTTATTATTATTTTTATATTTTTGGGTCAGGTAAATATCAATTACCTTGTTGAGGTAGAAGATCTCTAATAGCTTATACATACAAATGTTAACCTTTCAAATTTGATAGAGATCAATTTACTGAACTTTCGAAAGTTTCTGAAGCTATTTAGAATCATATTTGTATGATATAATCATAACAGTATGTGATGCCTAAAGGATTCTAGAACTGACAGAAAACTACCCTAATTCTTCTTGCTCTTTTCTCATTCTCTACAAGCAGACCTTTTTGATGGTTACAATCAACAACTAATTATGTTGATTCTTGGACCTAAAAGCCTACATCCATAAGTCTCATCCTTTGCCTACATTACAGGCATTTTCACTAAAACCCAAAATCCTAAAACAAGTGTTGTTCTGAAATTCTAGCAGTGTTTTCCCAATTTGCAACAACCAAGAATGTCCATACCAAGCCAATTTCCATAAACCATTTAAATGTAGAAAATGCTACATAAAATCCTATTTCTTGCCTCATTTTCTCACGCATAAACACATGTGAATGGTCCCATGTGCATTTACTGATGTGGGCCCCATTTCTTTGTGTCTTGGAGTGAGAAAATGAGGTAAGAAATGGGATTATGTATAGCATCACTCTTTAAATGGAACAGCCAATATAACAGAAACCAGACCTTTTTTTCTGTTTTGGTAAGTAGAAGTATTGGTCCTGTTTGGTAGCCACTTATAAGTCAACATATTTAGCTTATTTAATTAAAAAAAAAGTTGACTAATGGTATTCGGTTGCAATTTTAGATTATAACTTATCTGACTTTTTCAATTTATTAAGTCAAAAAAAAGTGAGATTTTCTTCAGCTACAATTCGTAGCTTTTTTAGCTTATTTGAACCTCCTAAATAGGTATGGACAAAAGAGACCCATCTCTTTTGCTTTAATTATAACTTTTGAGGATATCTTGGACATTTGCACAACAAAAAACTATGTAACAACTTATTTAACTAAATAGGTTCAACTTTTTTTTCACAGATTATGAAAAGCTGCGCCAAATAAATTTACAACTTATTTAAATCTTTGAAGCTAATAATTGAAAAAGCTATAATCATAAAAGCTAACTTATAAGTGATACCAAATGGGACCATTATAAAACAAAATGCAGAAAAGGAGGTGAACCCTGTATACTCAACCTGAATACTCTATACACCCATGGGCATGTGCAACCAAGAGTTCCGCCTAAAATCCTCTCTGCCTTGAATTGAAAAGCCTAACTCACACTTCTCTTTAAAATCCATGCACTAAGGAGAGGGAAACTAGAGTTTTATAACCAACACAGATGGGGCACCTCCAGGCGGCAATGTGGGACATATTCCAACACACCCTCCTGGACCACAACATACAGTAGCCGGACAAATGGCACACCCGTCACAAGCCCAACCAAGCTCTGATACCAAATTGAAGCCCTTGGCTACCAAGCGAGCTTTAACAGAGTTATCAACTAGATACTTAATAGTGAATACCCATTTGCAACCCATAGTATTCTCGCTAGACGGTAAAGGAACCAAATTCCAAGTATGATTTTATTCTAAAGCTGTTATCTCAGTCTGCATAGCCTCCACCCATTTTGGATTCTAAAGGGCCCCTAACACAGAACGAGGAATAGCCTCTGATTCAAGCTTGCCAAGAAAAGAGCGATAGGTAAGAGAGACCCTGTCACGGAGAAAGTACACTCTTGATCTACTTCAGGATACTGGTATGTTGTAAACCAACTTCTATTTCTATGGATCCCAATGTCAAGCTCACATAAGAGTCTGGCGAGTTGCTAGAGGATCCAGGCATGTATCAGCGTCTTGTTGGGCGTCTAATTTATTTAACTAACACTAGACCTAACTTAACATTTGGCGTCTAATTTATTTAACTAATGCTAGACCTAACTTGACATTTGCGGTCAGTGTTGTTAGTCAATTCATGCATGCACCTTGTACAGAACATCTTGATGCGGTTCATCACATTTTGAGATATTTGAAGACCTTTGCTGACTTCGGATAATTCTTTTACAGCCGCTCCTCAATCTGAGCTCTCTTGTTTCACTGATGCTGACTATGTAGGATTAAAACTAATCGACGTTCTACTTCTGGCTTCTGTACTTTCTATGGTGATCTTATATCATGGAAGAGTAACAAGCAGACAGTTGTTTCTAAATCTTTTGCAAAATTGGTATTAGAGCTTTGATTAAGAGAGGTCTTAGGTTCAAGTCTATTCATTAGCATTTGGTATTATGTCCCCGTTTGTTTGCTTATCCTTCTATTTGGTTCTCTGTTTCTCTCCACATGTAAGACAGGATTGCACGTGAGGGAGGGTGTTAGATAGCTTGATATACATTGTTGGGCCCATTTCCTAACAACTTAGGCTTTTGGAAAAATTGATAACTTGACACCTTGAACTGACTCGCCTCAGACTGGTGACAAGGCACAATGTCCACCACATTCCTACCAGTACCAGCTATCCACTTCTGAAAACCAATACCTCCGCATGCAACTCCATAGCATCCTTCCCATGCTCCACAGCCTCCCTCCATTCTGGCAGCCCATCAAAGATTACCAAAAAGCTATTCTTGACCCTACTTGAGCCCAAACCAAATTTGGAATGTCATTAGCCCTGCACTAAATTCAAATGGATGTTGTCTATAACGAACACTAGAGCCCACCGGAGATGGACCCTCTTCGTTGTGCCTTTGTCCACTTCGATTTAGGCCCCTCACAACAAGCTTGCACGGCCCTAAGCACTTCCCCATCCCATAAGTCAATTGGCAACCCCATCAATCTAATTTATACCTCTCTTATGTTCTCTAGTTGGGTCCACTAGTCTAATAGAACCATTTGGATTGCGAAATATTCATTGTTTGTCACAAAACACGACCAATCAATTCAAGAGAGGCGAAGATGGAACAAATAATATGCTCCCACATATCAATCACTCTACCCTCATCAAGACCCTCGGAACTCTGGAAGCCCATTCTATAGTTCTCTCGTCTCCATCAAGTCTTGCTCCCACCCATGCACTTTGTCTACCGAACAAGGGGAAAGACCACAAATTCACATGAACCCTATAATCATATATTAAGGGAATGACGGGGTCTCCAATTTGGTGAGATGAAAAGCGATTGCATGATTGCACAAGTGTTGTTGTTCGACCAAAGTGATGCATATAAAAGGTAGTAAAGATGAAACGAGTGGAATTCATATACAACGATTTCAAAGTAAATATAGGCCTCGTTGAGAAGTTAGCTATTTTAGTTGGCTTTTTAGCTATTTTATCCTAGTTAAAAAAGTTGTGTTTGGGAAGTTGGTTGGCTTATTTTTGTAGTTGATTTGATGGATGTGAGAAAAAAAGTGAAATGATTATGGTTTTGATATGACATTTTGTTTTATTGGCTATTTTAGCCTATTTTGTCTTGGTTGGCTATTTTAGCCAAAAATACTTTGCCAAACAGGCCATAATGTCGTGCATCTACAGATCATGGATCTCATGGAAAAATGTCTACATATGACCGTATTAAATGGACAATTGTGAATAATGAAGTATTGTAAATGAAAACAATAGCCAACTATACATTTCAATCTTTAATGCTTTGAAAGTAATGAATACTCACATGTGGCTTCAAATATGTACCAAGGAGGTATATAAAACTATATAACGTTCTAAAGAATTCCTTACAGTCTTCCATGTTCCCTGCAAAGAGTGAAACAAAGATTATAAGATTCTTTACAAAAGAGCATCAAGTTTTTCAAGTCCAAAAAACACACAGATAATGTTGTAAAGTAAGAGTAAAGCATCTAATACCAGGTATGTGGAAGCTACTACTTATGGCTATAATGAGAATACAAATGCCAATATTGATGTACAACATATTTGACTCATAATTATAGAGTAACAAGGAGATTTGCAAAGGCTACTTGTGGGTTGTGTCAAAAGGAAAATATTATAGAAGAGGAGACTAGCCGTGAGATACGTCGTTATTTGTTTTGTGATGACACATTTGCGAGCAATTGGAGGATGGGAATCATTCAAAATCTCATGATATAGAACATATGGGTACTCTTCTAATCAAGTACTGGGATTTCATTCTCCAGTAAGATCTCAAATCACCCTAGTTTGAAACATCAAGCAACGTGGCATTAGTAGGATTGTTGAGTATGCCATAAATGACTCCGTACTTCACTGTTCATTCCAAATCAAGCTATCAACATTCTCTGGATGGAGAAGCAAATCTCCAAAAGCCTGCAACAGATTCTTTTTCCTCCTCTGCCTTCTTTTTTCCATTCAACTAGTAAGTAAACACTAGTTTCACATTCCTTTTGATGATCTACTACTTGTTTGAAGGAAATACATTTGTAGATCTGCTGAATGGCACACAAATTCTCCTCAACAACTTGTTAATAGAAATGGCATGAATTTGAAGTAACACATATATAGAAGGAGGGTGTATATCCAGTTCAAGCTTTCTTTTTGGGTGTGTTTTTAATGACATGGTGCTTTCAGGTGGAAAGAGAGAGAGAGAATGTAACCCTCTTTTAATACTACTTTTTTCTTCAATGGCGAAGATTTAATATACATACATATGGGTTATTTTTGTTCTTAGGATCTTAGCTCATTTACCCCTAAATGAGCCATAGGGAAGATTCCTAGCTACTTAGACTTGTAAGACAAGAGTGACTATATACCGCTTCACCCATGTAATTCATCTAAAACTTTGATCCTAGATAAGATTTTGTTTAATTAGTCATATCCACATCATTTCCTACTGATAATATATAATTTTTAAGTAATATATTTTGCTTACATGTTTCAAAATATATACATAGTTATCCATTTTAATTATCTCGTATCTAATTTCTAGTATTGTTTGGTGAAAAGTGAGATATCATTGAAAGATAATTGTTTGAGACCACACACTGATTCTTTTATTAACGCTTTGATCCTCCCTAGTAAATTCATATAGTTGCTCCATATAAAATTTTCCTTTTTCTTATTCAAGAATGCATCTTCACATCCATTTGGCTACAAGCTTTACTATCACTATATGAGATTTTATTTGAGTAATCTTATCCCTAGCTTTTGCATATAGCCTTTTGCTACAAGCCTGGCCTTGTAATTATATAAAGAACCACCAGACTTTAGATTTTTTCTTCCTTGAGAACTTGTTGAATTTATTTTCTCTTTTTAAGAAGATTTGTAAATTCCCACACTTCGGGTCTTATTGATTGAGTTTATTTCTTCTTCCCTCACCTTAGCCATTTCAATGAGTCCAGAGCTGCCATTGCTTCTTTGTAATTTTAAGGCTTACTATATCCTTGGCAAACAAAACCTAATGATCTTTAAGCTTGGAAGGGGAAGCTTGCATTATCTTCATCTCACTAAACATGCCAACGTTTAGAAGATTTTTTTTTCCTCTTGGGGCTAATGAGATACTTGTATTTGCAGAGGTACTTCTCCTACCTATATATCTACAAGTGTTACTATTAATTTGAGAGTGTTTCCATGCTCATAATAGTAACATTTTTCTAGAGGACTAACTTGTTTTGCCTCTTCTACAAAATTGTATCTCTGCTCTAGCCGCACTCACATCTATCCTACTCTGCAAAGTAAATCAAATGTGGCACATAAGAAGTTCACAAATGAGCAAATTTAAAGAAAGGGGAAAATTTGGAGCTTGGTTTGAGAGCTGATAAACTAAAGATTGAAGGGGCACAACACAAGATTTTTCACTTCAAGAAAGTAAGAGGGTCACTGTCACCTCTCTTAATGGACTTATTTTTCCCTTTCTTTCTTTCCTTGTTTCTATATTTCATCTCTTTTTTTTTTCTTTTTTTCAGAGAGTCTCCTCTCAATGCTCATAATATAATATTCTATCAATATCTTTCTACTCAAACTTGCATTAATTTTAGCAGGATTTTTCTCTCTGGTTTTCTTTTTTTTGGTATGCAGTTTCAAGATATCCTAAACATGACCTATAGTGTGGTCTATGGGTTGCACTTGCACCTCCATTAATGACGTTTAATTGTGAACTTCAGTAGGTCTATAGGAAAAATGTGGACTCCCATTTCCACTAGAGTTAGGACTAAAGCCTACATTCGTTTTTCTTTTCTTTCTTTTTCTTTTTTTTTCACTATTAAGATTACTTAGAAGTTAAGGTCAGAAGCTTTTACAGCTCTCTTAGTGCTGTGAGATACAGTTTTAATCTTACGTGATCACAACAGAATCCAACATGATGTCTAACTTCTGTTGTTTACTTAAACATTTTGTATTTTATTGGCCTTTCAACCTTCCAATCAAATTTGTTTCCATCTCTACTCCCTCTTTAAAATTCCATTTTCAGGAGCCCAAAGCCTTCCCCTCCACAAACATCCAACCCAGGCCCTAAAAGAACACACCACACCCTAATTATTTTCTCCGAAAACTGTTCCAAGCTCATACCAATCCCCAAATATTTGTCTCATGTATTTGCTTTTTTTTTGTTGGACACAATAGTCTTACCCTTCCTTACAATTGTAAAAACCAATAGTAGTTTCTACTTAATATATAAGAATCGGGTGCACTTTCCCATATCTTCCATAAAACTATAATCCTATAACCCATGAAGCACGGACATGGCAGAACTGGTGCCGTAGCGGTGTCAAACATGGGGACACGCCACGGACACGCACTGGACATGCCATTTGGCGTGTCCCTTTTTTTTTTTTGGTAGGGGACACGAAAAGTCCAAAATCGAATACCTAATCCAAAGAAAGAGAAAAAGAAACCTAATCCAAAATCAGAAGAAAAATAAATAAATAAATAAATAAATAAGAGAGAAGAGAAACGAAGAACCTATTCGAGGAAGGCATTCGATCGATCTCTCCATCAAGCTCCATCACCATCGAGCACCATCTACAATCTAGTAAGTCCCTCTCACCTCTCGTCTCTCTCGTCTCTCTCTCTCTCGTTTCTATCCTTCGTCTATCTATAATAAATGTATAATAAATATATTATATATCTCTTTAAATCAGTTTTTATTTATTTATTTATTTATTTATTTAAATGTAGTGACTTTTATATATACATTAAATTAATATTAGTTTTATTAATTTTGATTGTTTGGTAACATAATATTAATTTACATGGCAAATACATATATATTTATAAATAAATAAATAAATTTGCCAGGTCCGTGTCCCCATTTTTTTGAAATTGTCATGTCTCGTGTCCATGTCCGTGTCCGTGTCCGCGTCCGCGTCCGTATCCATATCCGTATCGCTTCATAGCCTATAACGAAAGTCCTCCCAAATCTGCCTCTCCTTGTGATCATTTATCCGAGAGCAAAGTAGTCAATTTTGTAATCTCTAGCTCATCTAAATTCCCTGTTTCCCTCATTTTCCCATACTACATTGAACTTACATTCTGCATTGTGCCCCCAACAACACCCCCTTCCCTTTTTTGTAATATGTTGCACTCTTGCTTCCCCAAAAAACCCTAGATTGTGTACTGTACTGTTACAACTTACCCTACCTGGTTTCATTTCCTAAAACTCCATAAATGACAAAGTACAAAATCTCATATTCCATTACGTCACTGTTTCAACTAATTACATAAAGCTATAACTCTTTTACATGGAGCTTTTGAATCATTTACACTTTCTAGAAAAGCATAACTTAACTATCAAAAATACAATTAACCAAATGTTAAAAAAAATTGTTATTTGGTCTTAATAGAGAAAATGAATGCTCCTTACCTTCATTTATTAAATGGCATAGAGTAACAATATCACCACCAGCACAAAATGCCCGGCCACTTCCCTTCAAAAATAAAAAATTATGTTCAAGTTGCTTCTACCATAAATTAGCACGTGTAAACAAAAAGAAATCAATAGCCAAGTGTGAGAAGAACGACCCAATTACTATATCATCAAAAACAGATTACCTTCAACACCACAAAACCAATGTCAGGGTTATCTTCCCAGGATTTGTACAACTTCTGTAACCTTGCCCCCTGGACACCACAAACAAAGATCTCATCACTCATGCCTACAATGGACACAAACCAAAACACTCAAAGAACCCAAATGATAAATTTTGAGATCTAACCCATTTCAGATCAAACACAAGCTAAATAGACACTGACAGTGCAAGGGTGAAGGGACTGAAGACTGATAGCCCAATACCCCCAAGGGACTCTTTAAATGAGACATGTTCGCTATTATAGTTAGCATTATCATATTTTAGTCACTCCAATGGGTTAACTATTATAATAGCTATTTTAACAAAATTCTTCAATGCTAGTTACATTTAAAGAGCCTTGGGAGGCTCTTTAAACAGTGTATATATAAATAGGTAAAATAAAGATTAGTGTTGGAGTACACAGATAAAAAAAGCAATTAGGAAAAATAAAGAACTACCTTTTTTTATATTTTAGCTAGTAAAAAATGAAGAGTATGATTGGAGTCTCATTCTTTGACTTGACCACACTTCTCCAAAACCTAACTCACAAGCATATCTCCAAAGCCTTTTGTTTCCCAAAAGGACTTGATTAAAAGAATAAAGCTTGGTAGCTCGAAATTTTTGAGGCTTGATTGGCCCGAATTGCAAAATGACGTCGTTTTGCTTCTTCTTCTTCTTTTTTTTTTTTTTTTTTTTTTTTTTTTTTTTTTTTTTTTTTTTTTTTTACCTCTATTCTCTGAAACAGGGAAAAGAGGGAAGAGAGAAGAGAGAAGAGAGAGAGAAGAGGCGATGCACGCCGGTGATGGCACGACGGTGGGTCTCTTCCTCCCTCTTCTCTCAACAGATCTATGTGTGTATACACACAAATCTATGTGTGTATATTGTCTCTGATTTGGTTTTGATTTGTGGGTTTATTTTTTTATTTTGATTTGTATACACAGATCAGTTGTTATGGGTTTGTTTGTGGGTTTTTATTTTATTTTATTTTGATTTGTATATATACACAGATCAGTTGATTTGGTTTTGGAACTTCATTCTAGTCATGTTTGAGAGAGAGAGAGAGAGAGAGAGAGAGAGGAAACTGTGTAGAAGGCAAGGAAGGGAAAGGAAAATGAAAAAAAAAGAATATGGGGCCATTCGAGCCCTAGTTTTTCGAGCTACATAGCACAATTGTGATTAAAAAATTGCAAGCCTCTAAACCCTAAACTTGTCCCTTGCTCTGGCCCAAATAAAATCCCTTTGCAGTTTGTCAAACCTTTATGCTATTGAAGACATGAAATAAGTAGGCAAACTTAACAAGTTGCTCTAAATCATTGTAAGTCTTCTGCTTTTGAATAATATTGCATTTTCCATCATGCCGAATGCCTCCGCAATCTTTTAATGATAAAGAGTCCCAAACATTCCTTGCCTTAAAAAGGGTCATACCAAAGTAAAACCCAGATACATAACTAACTAGGATTCCACCTTGCAACCCAGTAACGACACTAACTCCTCTGCATTAGAGACATCCCTCACTAAATGAATAATTGAATTTATATTCATGTGTATTATATATAGTTTTGTGTGAAGAGATATATATATATATATATGTATATATATGAGAGGGAGATTTGTGCCAAACAATGGGCCGAGCTGAGCCAACACGGAATGTGGTGTTAGGCTGGGCGAGAAGAACCTGGGCCGCATCATTGGGCCAGATTGGGTCCGCGCTAGATGCAGTGCTGGTGCAGGACTGTGGTTGTCCAAGATGCGTTTGGCCGAGCTGGACTAGCACGGAATATGGTGTCGGGTCGAGCTAGATTCACACAGAATATTATGTCAGCCGAACCCGGGCGAGCTGGATTAGCCGGCGGGCACCACTTCCCCAGCATTGAGGTCTAAGGCTGCAGAGTCATGTGACAATCGAACCGCATCTTGTTCGGTCTACTATCACTGAGGCAGGCGGTCCTTGGGATCACGGTGTGTAGCCAAGATGTCGCACAGCG
This sequence comes from Camellia lanceoleosa, assembly GCA_025200525.1. Lineage (NCBI taxonomy): Eukaryota > Viridiplantae > Streptophyta > Magnoliopsida > Ericales > Theaceae > Camellia > Camellia lanceoleosa. The sequence continues at coordinate 122,430,101 of CM045763.1, read as the reverse complement.
CACCTACCCTCGGTCTATGTCGGGCGATCAGGGCTTTGTCTGAGTGTACTACTTATGATAGACCGGTCTGATTTAGCCCAGCATTAAGGGGTCGACGCAATGCGAGGTGTTCGCAAGTAATAGCCCGGTTGGGAATTCCATGTGGGCCAATAAAGAGAAGAGAGAAACCCACTCCTGGTATGCGTCAATACCGTTTGGCGGTGTGACAAACACTGTTTGGAGGTTTGGTCTCTATACGTGTAAGACGTGTATAGGGGAGCACAGCCGTGGCCAGAGAAGGACAGCAGAGGTAGTGCACCCACAACTTCTGAGGCTGCATAGCTAGCCTTGAAAGGGAGGAGCATGCAGACGTTGGAAGTAAGCAATTTGGTGCAACTCTCTCTCTTGTGCTCTCCGCCTTCTCTCTTCTCCCAGCAAGCTAACTTAACCATCGGAGGGGTTTTCTGGCAAACCCACCCTCCGGATAGCTCACCTTTGTTTTGTTTACAGTACGACGAAGTTCTAACGGAGTGCGATGAGCTTGGAAGCAAGGAGGTATGGAGCGAGGCAAATATTTCTCTCCCATACAATATACATCCATAAATCTTAGATATCTTGGTGAAACTTTTGGGTACTTGGGAAACATACTTAGTAAGAAACAATATAGATAAATTTCATAATAAATTTATTCACATTTTTGGGTCTTTATTGAATTTTGTTTACATTAAAATCTTTTCAAGCAAGTACCGAAAAGATTGTATAGAGATATAAGGGGTAAGAAACAGACCACAGCAGTATTGAGGGCATTGAGAACAGAGGGTCTATTGAGAATTGCAGTTCTGGACCAAGCTTTCCCTTCAACTAGAACCTGAAACAGTTCAAAGAGATAAGAGGGGTTTTAAAGAGAGAGTAAAAACCGGCATGTGAGAGAGAGAGAGAGAGAGAGAACTCACAATATCGTCGAGATCATCGCGGAGGGCATTGTTGGAGGAGAGAGAGCTAAGGCTTCTGTAGTAGCCAGAGATGAAGCTAGAGCTGCGAAGACAACGCTTGATTAGAGATGCCGACTTGAAGCCCTGCATTTCTCTCTCTACTTTCCCTCCCTCTCTCTCTGGCCCAACTCCGAATTGGTGGTGGTTCTTGCTTGCTTTCTCAGTGATGATGTGTTGTCAACTTGTGATTATTGTGATTAATGGGGTGTGTCTCTGTTATTTCTTTCATAGTTTGGGGCAACTGTTGTCATTAGGGGTTTTTTTTTTTTTTTTTTCCCTCAAGTAATGCTAGAGATCCAAATAATTTATTAAATTTTTTATTAAACCTCTGTGAGACTCATACACATGTAGATTTATATAGATCTTACATTCATGCGAAATATTTAATAAAAATTTGCTAAATTATTTAGGATCTATAACATTCTCTCCTTTTTTTTCTTTTTCTTTTTTGATAATGCTAGGAATTGAATTCATAACTTTTAGGGCAAATTACACAAATAGTCCCCATAATTTGGAATTCGTGTCACTTTAGTCTCTAACTTTTCAATTGTAACACATTTAACCCTGAATTTTGAATCTTGTTTCAAATAAGGACAATTGAATATGTCATTGTTTAATTTCAAGGGTAAAATCGTCAATTTAATAAAATATAAATTAATTTAATAAAAATAAATGTCAAAAAAATATTTTTAATTTTAAAAAAATTATTTTTATCTACCAATGATAAAATTAATAAAAATTACATGATTAATTTTTTTAAATTAATTTTACATGATCATCATCCAAACACATAATAAAAATTAATTTGGTAAAAAAAAATAAATGTTTAAAAGATTTATCAATTTTACATAATTTTATTTTCAGTGGGTAGAAATAATTTTTAAAAATTCAAAAATATTTGTTTGACATTTATTTTTGTCAAATTAGTTTATATTTTATCAAATTGACGATTTTACCTTTAAAAAATCTAATGATATCTTCAATTGTCCTTATTTAGAACAATATTCAAAATTCAGGGTCAAATGTGTCACGATTAAAAAGTCAAAGACCAAAGTGACACAAGTCTTAAACTATAGGGATTATTAGTATAATTCATCCTAACTTTCACTTGTTTGTGTGGTAGGAATTAAATTAATGAAATAGGACGTTTATGAATAAAGTAAATTTAAATTATATATTTTTTTTAGTGAATTTTGGATTGATAAGGATAAATTTATAATGTTGTTGTTATTATTTTTTTAATTTATTTCAGAATTTTTTAGCATGAAAATTATATTATTGTATATTTTTTAGAACGTGTTGCGCGCGGCATCCAATGTGGGTTAAAAAAATTACTAATAGAATTAATAAATGGAGAAATTGCAAGAAAAATAAAAAGTTGAAGAAATAATTATAAAAATTGGTGGGAATTTAAATAAGGGGGTTTATTTATAAATCTTACTTAGTAGACTTATAATCCAATAAGTTTATAAAGTTTTTTAGTGTTCCATCAAATCCAATATGTTTAGATTTTTATCACATAAGATCTTTATTTTTTTCTAATTTATAATTTTTTTAGAACTATAATACCTTTTTATTTTATTTTGATAATATGTAATATATGTTTTCCTCTCTCTCTCTCTCTCTTTCTCTCTCTCTCTCGAATTTCCATATATATATATATATATATATATCGATGCTCTATTCTACAGCTATCGCTCTAATCGAACCAAATCTAAGCTTGAAAAATAAATTTCCTTACTTTTCTCACCAAACCCATTTTGATTTTCTTCTGGATTCTTCAATTTCTTTGCTTAATTCCCTATCCAAACCAGTATACTTTCCTTTAGATTGCAATAACACTTCAACAAGGCTTGTGCTCTATAGTTTGAGATCGGATCATTTTATGGTAACCTCATCCCAAAAATCCCAATTTGTTCATGAGTTCATCGTTGTGGTAATTGATTTTTTTGTGTGTGTGTGTGTATTCAGTAGAGATATATGTGTATATATAGTTTTTTGAGAATTGAAGTAGAAAGTGTTTTAGAAATTGGTAAAAAATGTTGAGAAATGGTTGAAATTTGTAGAATGTATTGTGAAATTAGTGAAAATTGATTAGTGTCTTGTGGTATATAGAATCCAACTAAGGTTTGTAGATAGATTGATATGGTATTATAGTGTGTCTTATTAGTTGGATATTTCAGTGAATATGAACGTTCACACCCATTGAAGTAATTGTTGTTGTGAATTATCAAATTTTAATATTTTGCATTTAGTAATCTGAACAATACAACATAGAGATATAAGTGTTCATATCAACATTGCATTTACCACAATGCACACTAAATCAATGGTTATGTGCACATAATAACAAGCAACTAGCAACATTGTGAATGTTCTTAGTGTTTCTATAATAGCAAAACAACATGAAAATATTAACAATGCATTACTCACAAATTACAATTAATGTTAATATTCACATTAAAAAATAGTAGTATTAGTACAAACAACAATGTGTTATTTTGGTTACAAACATAGTGTGTACATAAAGATGTGAATGTTCACATTAATTCTGTAATATAAATAGATAGTTGCAACAATCTTAATGTTCACACACTCATGTGTATGGTTCCACGAGAGGATAATATTGTGTTGATTTAAATGTAGTTCATTACAGGTTAAATGATATTTTTGAATCATCTGCTCATGCATTTTTTTCTTTGATAATATTTGGACTATTTATTAGCTGATTTTGTCTTTGTCATTCATTTCTTTTCTTTTTCTTTTTTTAAATCCTAGAATGGAAGAGATTTTCTCCATATAATAAAGGGATATTTTCTTTTGGAATGAGGGAGAGATTTTTTTCTCTAAAATTAGGGACTCTTGTTATTTTTATTTTATTTTATTTTATTGTGTATTGGTTTCAAAATAGAAACACGTGCAAAAAGTTTGGAAAGGTAATTTGGTCATATTATCCTAAACAAGACCTAATTGAATATTCAAAAAGAATATGAGTTAGATGGAACATAAGTTTTAAGAATGGTATTTACTAAATAAGCTCCCTAAATATTTGCACAATATATAAAAAGAATTTAAAATATATATTGCAAAATTATGGTTCAGTGTATATTTTTGCCTCTCCCATATTTTTTATAATTCTCTTTATTTTTTCGTCCTATTTTCCCATATTTTTTTGATCAGCGACTACCTTTCCCTTACCATTTCCAAATGTTATTAGTTACCTGTTCCCCACATCTCTCAATTGCAATTGGCCATTTCTCCTCTAGTCCAACCTATTTTCTCAACCCCTTCGATCGTCTTTTAACCCACTTATCTACCCATACCTTTCTTTTTTTCTTTTTGCCACTGACTTCATCTCCAAAGCTCGCTCAACCCACCATCACCGCTACTACAACCTCCTTCACAAAATTTCCATCACTATCATTGCAAGATTGTAAGAGATATATATATACAGATTGTGTCATGATCTAGAGATTAAGAAATGTGATATGGAGAAACTGAGATAGCGTTTGGTTTACTTTTCAAAATTCAACTCGGTTTTTAAATCATGATTTGGATGTAACATGTTAACGAAACATATTTTTAAAATACAACTCAAAATTACTTTCAGAACTCATCTGTTCTCTCTTTTCTTTTAAAAAAAAATATTATTAATCAATCAATCAATCATTTTTTCTCTCTCTTCTCTTCTCTTACTTTATCTCATATTCTACATATCAATCAAAAAAAAAATTATAAATTATAAATCATCCCAAAACTATTTTCAAAACTCATAACCAAACAAATTTTCTCTTTTCCAATCATAATTCAAAAACTCAAAACTCAAAACACAATTCCATACAAAAATCATAATTCTAAAACTAAACCAAATGGACCCTAAATATGTTTTTGTAAAGTGGGAAAGGAAAGGGAAGAGAGACAAGAAGGAGACGATGGTTGGATGTTGCAATGATATAGGCTTTGCGATCTGGTTCGCTCTCTCTCTCTCTCTCTCTCTCAGCTTGTTGAAATTTAATCGTCTATAGAGATGAAATAGGGCATCGAGGAGGGGTGATGTGGTGAGGAGATGAAGCGACAATGGTTTGCAGAGATTAAGGAAAGGTGGATGTCTTACTGTTTGTGTGGGGTATGAGAGGGGCTTATAGCGACGGGAAGAAGTGAGAAAAGTGTTAATGGCAATTACAAGATGTAAAGATAGAGGAATGTGAAAGGCCAAGGACAGAGCATGGCCACAATAGAAAAATGTAACGCCCCAATTTCCATACCCAAATGACAATACAATAATCATGACCCTTTTTAAGGAAAACCAATCATACAATCTCACACTTGCATTTCATAATGTAAATAGTTCCTCATGCGATAATACATTAATTCGACAACAAGTAAATGAACAAATAAATACCCCAAAGGGTTTATAAGTTTCCAAGGCTTAAGCCCGCTTACACATAACGGTTATTCAAACCTACACATACAAAGCCCTTGGCTTACAAATAGAATCACAGTAAATGAGAACCTTGTGCTCTCAACACACACACTTTTTCACACCATCAGTTAGGTGGATTCACCACGTCTTTTCCTGTACAAAAATCCCGTAAGGTGAGCATAAAGCCCAGTAGGAAATCCTTCACAAAATATATACATTTTATATAAATCTCAAGAGATGAATATATATGCCATGCTATACCTTTTTACAGATAAATCACATTTTCATCTTTTGAAAACCATCATACTCAATGATGCCATGCAATTTCCATTGTTCAAAGCTTAACAATTTAACTCAAAGGGCAGTAAATATAACTTTGGTAATCCCTAGGTCTGTGTTTGCAAGGAGACTATGTAAGTACTACCAATTTATCATTTTTACTAGTATCAACTGGAAGGCTCGACACCTGTAATTTGTCATTTTTACCAGTATTAACTGGAAGGCTCGACATCTATAATCTACACCACATTTCAAGACTTACCACCGTATTTACCCCAAAACTATTTCATGAAAACTTGTTTCTCAACATTCGTTTCTAATTGCAAAGTTTTCAAATCAAATTTCAAAGCTCTTCATTATCAAATGAATTGATATACCAATGCAATGATTAATAATACAATGCAATATTTCTTCCACTTTCAATGCTCCCACACAATATTCTCATTGTGATCAAAATTCTCATTTCTCATTTTAATGCAATTTCACAAGATAAATAAATACTTTTATTTCAATTCATCCAAGGGATATCATAATTCCCACATTTCAAGCAATCTTAACAATTTAGTCATCTCAATACTATATTAATACTTTTAAACAACAATTCCCAAAACTTCAACAATTCCCATATTCCATTAAAACATCATTTATATGTAAATAAATAAATAATTTTCTAACATCATTTATTTTGGCACACAAAGTAAATATAACAACATATTCTAAAAATTTTCAACATCTTTCTTAAAAATCCCCAATTCTAGGTTTTCTCACCAAAAACCATTCATCTTCAAATATTTGAGAAGATCTTACCAAAAACATCTTTCTTTTACCAACATAGTTCAAAACTCTCAATTTCTATTTTAAAAGAAACAAGAAAGTAAACCCACTTTCAAAATCACTCATCTTCTTGAATCAACAATCCATTTAAAAAAAAAAAAAAATCAAAGGATGATTTCGAAAATCATCTAGATCTTGCAAAAATATATATATATAACTCAAAGAAAATCCCTACCTCAAGCTTAGAAGAGAAGATGAGCAAAACAAGGTTGAAACTCCAAAGTTGTCGAAACCAACTTCTACTTTGATCAAAACAAAGCTCTTGATAAGCTCTGCACTTAATCTCAAAAGAGCAAGGCAAGAAGATGCTTTCAAGTGAGTAGATCTAAAGATCTTTAAGCAAAAAGTGATTTTGGAGGGGATGGAAGAGTCTCACGGCTTGGAGAAGGAAAAAGAGAAAAAAAAGTAAAGAATAGGTTAAGTGAGGGACATATTTATAGTGCTAGGTCAAAGTAAAATGAAATCTCAAAGTCAACCCAAAAGATCAAGTCAAAATCTCCAAAAAGTAGGCCAAAAATCGAACTGAAATCTGAAAAAAAGTTCGCAGGTGTCGACCCTTATGAAGAAAAGCTGGAATACTTATGTTTGACAGTAACATAGGTGTCGACCCTTCCCAGACTGGTGTCGATACCAAAAAATAGCAAGCAACTTCCAGATTCAGTAACACACAAGAGTCGACCCTTCCAGACTGGTGTCGACCCTTGTAGCTAACAACAAAGGGAAGGTGTCGACACCACCAAGACCGATGTCGACCCCAGAACAAGATTTTTAAGTTCCCACACAATTTTTCAACGTAAACAAGTGTGAATGAGCAATCCCAACAAGTTTAAATCGATTTGTACTCCTCCAAAACTAACATACAATAACACTAAAAATTTCTAAAATAAAATAAAGGATTCAAATACTTCCCCAAAAGCTTTGAAAGACACAAGGGCTACAAAAAATGTGGAAGAGGATATGTCGATACTAAAGGGGTTACTCGGTGTCAAATTAAGGTTTTTAGAGAGTGGGAAAATGAAGGGAAGATTAAAAAAATAAAAAATAAAAAGATAAGGAAGAAGAAAATGGCAACATTGAACCATGATTGTGCAAAAAAAAAAAAAAAAAAATGTATCATGCAAATATTTTTAATTTGATTATGCAATTATTTCTTCAACCTTCCATTTTTTAACAATTTCCCCTCAATTAATTGATTTGAATCGATCCAAATGGTATGATTTTATTTTGCTTTTTACAAAACCAGTTTAATCTACATTAAAATAATCAATAATTATCTCCAAAAAAATTGTTCCGATCCGTTCTTTATATTTTAATAATAATAAGATTTAGAAAAAAAAGCCAACAACCATAACCAAAAAAAAAAAAGATTCTTTTCTTCTACTTTTGCACATCTTTTCGTAAAAGCCAAAAAGTTAAGTAAGTATAACATATTGGTAAAGATTATAATTGTGTGTACCATATACAATTATCACTAAAAAAAGAAAATAATATAATTACATATTTTTTGAGTCATAACTAAAAGAAAAAAAATTATAACCAAACACTACGTAAGGTATAATTAAAAATCTCATGAGTCATAACTAAAAAAGAAAATTGGTCACAATTAAAGAATAAAATGACATAATTAAAGGTACATATGATACACCCCTTTTAAGAGATGTGTATATTAGAATTTCCGGAACAATATTTATATGTTTATTTGTTTTGTCAAAAACTATTAATTCTTTCTTCTTCTTCTTTCATTTTTTTATTTTATTTATTTATATATATATACAAAAAAATGTGCTTTGATAGAAAATGTTTTCTTATGTTTAAGGGTGAATTATACTAACAATCCTTATAGTTTGGGACGTGTCACTTTGATCCATAACTTTTCAATTGTGATACATTTGACCATAAATTTTTAATTTTGTTTCAAATAAGGACAATTAAACATGTTTCATTTGCAAACTATCCATTTCAAGTACAAAGTTGTTATGCAACTTATTTTGTGTTAATTAACTTATATGTTGTTTGAAAGGTAATGACTTTTTTTTAATGAATAATGTTGGAACTTTCTTTGTTATAAAGTTCTGTTTGGTCTGGTTTTCATAATCTATTTTTAGAAATTTTTTCTAATAAACTAAAAATTAAATCGGTGATTTTTTTTAAAAAAAAAAAACATCATTTTTATATAATTTTATCGTTTAGGAGAGTAAAAATATTTTTTTCCGTTAAATTAGTTTCTATTTTTTCAAAAGTCAAACATAGTGACAACTTTGGTGTCATTATTAAACCAATTCATTAAATTAAAAAATCCAAAACTAAAAATATTTCATATTTTAAACATATTGATTATATATTAAAAGCCTAATAATCATCAATTACATGATAACAATAAAAAAATACCTATTAACAATAAATATAATTATTTATTACATGCTAACCATCTAAAATATCAATAAAAACAGCCACCTAGTATATGATCATCATCTAAACACATATTAAAAATTAATTTGGTAAAAAAATAAAAAAATAAAAAGACTTATTCTTTTTATATAATTTTATCTTGGTGGGTAAAAATAATTTTTAAAACTTAAAAAATAATTTTTTGACATTTATTTTTATCAAATTAGTTTATATTTTATTAAATTGACGATTTTGTCCTTGAAATGGAACAACGGTATCTTCAATTGTCTGTATTTGAAATGAAATTCAAAATTCATGATAAAATATATCATAATTGAAAGATCAGGGACTAAAATGATACAAGCTCCAAATTACAGGAACCATTAGTGTAATTCACCCTATGTTTAATTACATCTTTAAAATTTATGCATTAGTAGTGGTGGTGATGGTAGAAGTGAGGGTGATGGGAGTGATAGTGATAGTGATAGAGCAGGTGGATAGTAGTGGCGGCGGCAACGACCATGATAGTGTGCTGGTATTGTTAATGATAATGTAACGATAATGGTAAGATTTTAATTATTTTTCAATAATTTTTTGTTATATCAAATGAGGAATGAGGTTAAGGTGGTTACCTTTGCAAAAAGTTATTCTTCACTGAATTTGTATTTTATCGCATAAATCACAAAACACAAGATGAAAATTTCATATCATTCGATACATATGGTCAGACAAGTTCCAATTCTACTGTGCTAATGCATTCAAGTTCTACTATTTTATCACAAGTTGTTTGCGTTTGGCTTACCTCGAATTAAATATGTGTCAAAATATAAAGGTCATGTTTGATTCACAAGATTAATAGTGAAATATTAATAATCTTATTAAATTAGTGTGTTAGTCAATCTTCACTGTATTTAAAAGATATTAATTCTATTGTGTACAAAACAACAATTAGAATTAAAGAAATAAAGAAAATGAGAGAATATGTTTGATTACAAAAATCAAACTCGAAATAAAAATAAATAAATAAATAAATAACAGATTTTATTTTGTTACAAAAACAAAATTAAAATCTGATTAAATAAACAAATTAAAAAATAGAATAAAATTAAACAACTTACTTGGTTAATTTCTTTGAATGATTTTTCTGATCAAGTCCAGTGTTTAACACTGTGTCCTTAAGACAGATTCGTCCTCTCCACGGTGCTTTCAGAATTTGGACGTCTATCTCCCAGGATGAAATGATCTTACCACAAACAATAGCAGCACTACAAATTGTTTGCCTTATGAACACACTAAGTGTTTACACTCTTTCTTTCAGAATAAAAATGCAGAGAGAATTATAGAGAGGATGGAGTACGAAAATTGAAGTTAAAAATCCAAATGGGAGGCTGGTCTATATATAGATGTATTGGTGGCTTTTGGTTTTGAATTGAACAGGTATGAAACCTGTTGGTTTTGAATTTGAACCAGTTAATTCAAACAGATAGCAAAAGCAGGAAGGGCCTGTTTGGGTGTGCGTAAATACCAAACAAGTTTATTTAGGAAGGGCCCTGTTTGGATGAGCATTAAATCCAAACTAATTTAATTACTTTGAAAAGCGGAAGGGCCTTGTTTGGATGAACAAAAATCCAAACAGCTTTATTTGAATTAAATTCAAATGTTTTTGGCCAATCGACGGACGGACGTGGCAGCAGCGTGTGTGATTTTGGGTCCAATGGGTCTAGCCCATTTTGCCCATAACCTCTCCCTCTAAAACACTTGAGTACCCCTTGGGGCACACCCCAAGTACCAAACCCATGCCTTATAAACCCTCTCAAAACCTCCCACCAAATCAATGTGGGACAAGCCTTATTCAACCTTAAAGGAATTTCCACCTAAACTCCATTTCCATGGAGCTTACTTTGGCTTCAATTTCCCATTCACTCGGTAATGGTTTTGAACAATCAAATATACCACGTGAATCACAACGCGGCATAGAACGCGTTACCACTTTGACCCGTGTAAATCAATGCACGGGGCCCACCTAAAAATTAGACCAAACTTAGGAAAAAATTCTGGTTTTACCCAGAATTTTATAACCATTTCCAACAATCCCCCACATGAATGGAATTTGATGACAACGGAAATGCAACAATATGCAGACTTAACGAAAGAGTATAAGTCGAAAATATCTTGCATCAGGATAGGTAGTTTTCGGCCTTGAACCTTCCCTAGTGATAACCTATCGGACTTACTGGCTAACCAATAGACGCGATGCCTTGAATTGTTCAGCCGTTTGTGTAAGCCAAGACAATAGATTTCACACAAAATATCCTCTAACACATCGTGGTTCTCACTGTTGTGTTCATTTTGGCCTTGAACGCTCCTAGTTTTCATGAGTGTTTCTAGAGAATGTAGCCTCTTTCATTCTCATAGAACCGGCCCCAGTTCAACACTCATATAGGTGATTCTTATTTTGAGTATTTCCTTATACTCATCTTGATTGTATGCCTTAATCAAGATATAAGTAATCATTAAAAGCAAAGCTTATCCTTATACGCTTGCAGACAACATATGTTGCAGATATCACTCTCACCATAGGAATGGGTAGGGAATTTAAGTCCCTTGGTGATTTCTGGCGAGCCATACATAACTTAGTTGTCCCTTTGAACTTAGTTCTTGGGATCTCCAGTCATATAAGTAGGGTTACCATTATGACGACTCTTATGTAATAGGCTTTAATCCCATTCCCTCGATGAACTATACACTAGCTCTTTTGTCAAACCTTTTGTTAATGGATCCGCAATATTCTCTTTAGATTTTATATAATCTATTGAGATTATTCCGTTTGACAACAACTGCCTAACGGTATTATGTCGACGACGAATATGTCGTGACTTACCGTTATACATATGATTCTGTGCCCTGCCTATTGCAGATTGACTATCACAATGAATGCAAATAGCTGGCACAGGTTTTGGCCACATTGGAATGTCTTCTAAGAAGTGACGAAGCCATTCTGCTTCTTCACCTGCTTTGTCTAAAGCAATGAACTCGGATTCCATTGTGGATCGTGCGATGCAAGTTTGTTTCGTGGACTTCCAAGAAACAGCAGCGCCTCCTAGAGTAAAGACATATCCACTTGTGGATTTTGAATCTTTAGTATCCGATATCCAATTAGCATCACAATAACCTTCAAGTACTGCTGGATATCGAGTAAAGTTCAAACCATGATCACGGGTGAATCTTAGATATCTAAGAACCCGAATGATCGCTTTCCAATGGTCTTCTCCGGGGTTACTAGTGTACCTACTCAATTACTGATAGCATAAGCTATATCAGGACGAGTACAATTCATTAGGTACATTAGGCTTCCAATGATCTGGGAGTATTTTAACTGAGACACTGCATCACCTTTATTTTTTGATAAATAAAGACTGATGTCTACAGGTGTTCTAGCTAAATTCAAATCATCCTTGATAAATTTATCAAGAATTTTCTCAATATAATGAGATTGAGATAATGCATATCCGTCAGATGTTTTAGTAATTTTCATTCCTAATATAACATCTGCGACCCCCATATCTTTCATATCAAATCTTTTGTTAAGCATTTGTTTAGTTGATTTGATCATGTTTTGACTGCTTCCAATGATAAGCATGTCATCCACATAAAGACAAACTATGACATATCCTTGGTCAGTGTTTTTAACATAGACGCATTTGTCACATTCGTTTATCTTAAACCCATTAGTAAGCATTGCATGATCAAATTTTTCATGCCATTGCTTAGGTGCTTGTTTTAATCCATAAAGGGATTTTACAAGTCGACAAACTTTCTTTTCTTGCCCTGATACTACAAACCCTTCGGGTTGTTCCATATAGATCTCTTCATTTAGATCACCGTTTAAGAAAGCTGTCTTAACATCCATTTGATGTATTTCTAAATTAAACAACGCTGCTATAGCAATAAGCATGCGAATGGATGTTATTCTTGTCACAGGGGAATATGTGTCAAAATAATCCAGACCTTCCTTTTGTCTGTAACCTTTAACTACAAGTCTTGCTTTATACTTGTCAATTGAACCATCTGCTTTCATTTTTCTCTTGAATATCCATTTATATCCAAGAGGTTTAGAACCTGGTGGAAGATCCACCAATTCCCAAGTATGATTTTGCATAATGGATTCAATTTCATTATTAACAGCCTCTTTCCACAAAGGTGCTTCAGGACCTGTCATTGCTGCCTTAAAGCTTTGAGGTTCATTTTCTAACAAGTATGTCAGAAAATCTGGACCAAAGGATTTTGATGTTCTCGCTCTCTTACTTCTTCTTGGTTCATCATCAGTTAAATCCTGTTGGTTGAGACCATTACTAGTCTCTTGTGCTTTGTGTACAATCATAAGTTCTTTTCTGTGAACTTAATTCCTGTCCTTTCTTGTAAGGAAAGACATGTTCAAAAAACACAGCATTCCTTGACTCTATAATAGTGTTCACATTTATATTAGGTATTTCTGATTTATAAGTCAGAAACCGATATGCACTACTATTCTGAGCATAACCAATAAACACACAATCTCGTTTTTGGTCCAATCTTAGTCTTTTAGGAACAGAACTTCAACTTTTGCCAAACACCCCCACACTTTCAAGTATTTGTAGGAAGGTGATCGACCTTTCCATAATTCATAAGGAATGCTTTTGGTTTTCTTGTGGGGTATTCTATTAAGAACATAATTAGCTGACAATATTGTTTCCCCCCACAAGTTACGTGGTAAGTCGAACTTAGTAACATGGCATTCATCATTTCTTTTAGTGTTCTATTCTTCCTTTCAAAGAATTCCATTTCTTTGTGGAGAATAAGTGTAGTTTGGTGAATAATGCCATGTTGTGCACAAAATTCATTTAATGGTGCATCATATTCACCACCCTATCACTTCTAACCATTTTAATGGTTTTACCAAGTTGATTTTCAACTTCTGTTTTGTAGAGTTTAAACATTTCTAAGGCTTCATCTTTACTTCTAAGTAAATAAATATAACAATATCTTGTGCAATCATCGATAAATGTTATGAAATACTTTTTGCCTCCTCTAGTTTGAATAAATTTTAGATCACATACATCAGTATGAATTAATTCTAGAGGTTCTGTTTTTCTTTCAACCGATTTAAATGGAGCCTTAGTTAGTTTTGCTTCTACACAAATTTCACATTTATGATTAGGATTAATTTCAAACTTTGGTATATAATCCAAATCAATTAATCTCATAAAGCATCAAAATTCACATGTCCTAATCTACCATGCCATAAATTTGACTCAAGAATATAAGCAAAAGATGTGTTATTCTCATTCATAGCAACTTTTGGTACAAGCTGTCATTACATTAAGTTTAAAGAGACCATCACTCATGTATCCCTTACCAACATACATACCACTCTTTGTTAATACAAACTTATCGGACTCAAAAACAAGCCTAAAACCATTTTTACTTAACAAAGAACCGAAACTAAATTCTTAGGATGTCGGTACATGTAGTACGTTGTTGAGGGTCGATTCTTTCCACGATGTCATCTTCAAGATCACTTTCCTTGTCCACACGGTAGAAGTAGAAGAATTTCCATAAAAAGTTGCTCACCATTTGCAGCCTCATTGTAGGTAGTGAACATCTTCTTGTCCGCACAAATGTGACGAGTTGCTCCAGTGTCAACCCACCACTCTTTGAGATTTCCAACCAAGTTAGCCTCAGACACCACAACAGAGAGGTTGATGTCATTCATTCCGTCAGAGATGTAATCCAATTCTGTCACATTGGCTTGATTGGTGGTCTTCTTACTTGTACTTCCATGATCCTTCTTAGGGCGGCGGCAGTCAGAAGCTCGATGTCCAGTCTTGCCATAGTTATAGCATTTTCCTTTGAACTTCTTGTTGCCACTGTTGTTGCCTTGTTTAGGACCATCTCCAGTAAACTTTCTCTTTTTGTTATGTGATTTTTGAACTTGTTCAACCACATTAGCCTTGGACTCAATGGGATTTTTCCCATGCCTCTTGTCAGCCTTTCGGTTATCTTCCTCAATTCTTAATCTTACAATTAACTCATCCATGGTCATCTCTTTGCGTTTATGTTTTAAATAATTTTTGAAATCTTTCCAAGCCGGTGGTAACTTTTCCACCAAAGCAGCGACTTGGAAAGACTCGCTAAGAGACATACCTTGAATGAATATCATGCAAAATTATCGAAAATTTTGAACTTGAGATATTACCGTTTGGGAGTCGACCATTACAAAATCCGAAATTTACCGACGACAAATTTCTTTGTGCCGCAAGATCATCTGTCTTGTATTTCTTCTCCAAAGAATCCCACAATTCTTTTCTCGACTTCAGAGGATCGTATACATTATCTGACATGTTGTCAAGGCCATTGAGGATGTAGTTTTTGCAGAAATCAATGTTTCCAAGCATCTCTGGCAACAACTTGCCGATCACTTTCACCCTCTTTAAGTCTTGGAGCCTCTTCATGGAGAAACGGGCCAAATTAAGAGTTGTAAGATAGAACAAAGATCTTCTGCCGCCATCTCTTAAACTTCAAGACTGATTAAATTTTTCGGTTTTCCCCATGATTGATTGGTACATGAACATGGTTACGAATAGGGACCGATGTTGGTGTAACAACAGAATACCTTTGCCAGATGCAATTTAGGTTGTAGTAGCCATAATCTCGATTACAAAAATCGAAAAAATTAAAACACAAATTAATTTTCTAGTCACTAAAACCAAAAAATAAAATATAACACAAAATAATTTTATTTTCCTTGTTACTAAAACAGAAAAAATAAAATACCAAAATAATTTTCTGTAATACCAAATAATATTATGAAATTGTTAATGACACCAGTATCGTACTACTAGTTGTCAAAGAAAAGAGACGAGATATTACTACTATCTCGTCAAATAGCATAAAGGACTATTTGTTTTTCCAACGAATATTTCTTTGAAAATGTAAAATTAAATACAATGAAGATACCAAAAGGATTACGTCTTAAGATTGTTAGTCAATCTTCATCAGATTTAAAGATATTAATTCTATTGTGTACAAAACAACAATTAGAATTAAAGAAATAAAGAAAAGGAGAGAATATGTTTGATTACAAAAATCAAACTCAAATAAAAATAAATAAATAAATAAATTGATTTTATTTTGTTACAAAAACAAAATTAAAATCTGATTAAATAAACAAATTAAAAAACAGAATAAAATTAAACAACTTACTTGGTTAATTTCTTTGAATGATTTTTCTGATCAAGTCCAGTGTTTAACACTGTGTCCTTAAGACAGATTCGTCCTCTCCACGGTGCTTTCAGAATTTGGACGTCTATCTCCCAAGATGAAATGATCTTACCACAAACAATAGCAGCACTACAAATTGTTTGCCTTACGAACACACTAAGTGTTTACACTCTTTCTTTCAGAATAAAAATGCAGAGAGAATTATAGAGAGGATGGAGTAAACAAGTTTATTTCGGGAAGGACCCTGTTTGGATGAACATTAAATCCAAACTAATTTAATTCTGTTTGAAAACGGGAAGGGCCCTGTAACCAGTTTATTTGAATTAAATTCAAATATTTTTGGCCCAAAAAGATTAGTATTGGGCCGAACAAGCCCAACCCAACCTCACACCCGCGCCCAAGCCAGCCCGGACGGACGGCGCGCGTGTGGTGATTTTTGGGTCCAATGGGTCTAGCCCATTTTGCCCATAACCTCTCCCTCTAAAACACTTGGGTACCCCTTGGGGCACACCCCAAGTACCAAACCCATGCCTTATAAACCCTCTCAAAACCTCCCACCAAATCAATGTGGGACAAGCCTTATTCAACCTTAAAGGAATTTCCACCTAAACTCCATTTCCATGGAGCTTACTTTGGCTTCAATTTCCCATTCACTCGGTAATGGTTTTAAACAACCAAATATACCACGTGAATCACAACGCGGCATAGAACGCATTACCACTTTGACCCGTGTAAATCGATGCACGGGGCCCACCTAAAAATTAGACCAAACTTAGGAAAAAATTCTGGTTTTACCTAGAATTTTATAACCATTTCCAACAGTATTCATTATCTAATAGGATTAATATTCATTGGATTAATAATCACACCCCTACCCCATTACTAATAATCCTACAAATTTGTTGGATTAATTATCCATTGGATTAATAATCCTAAACTAAAATGTTAAAACAAACATAGGATAATTGAGCCCACGGATTAATAATCCTAATCTTATGCTCTAATCCACCCAATCAAACATGCTCAAAGAGATTATATATTTATTTTTAAATGTTAAAATTTAAATTACACAATGTAATAAAGCACAAATGTTAAAGTACTTTAATATTTTTGCTTAAATGTTAATCGGCTTAATGGTGCTCTTTAATTAATAAATCACGAGAATTTTATATTTTATTTATAAATGACAAGAAAGTCACGTGTACATGGGATGGATCTAGCGGTGGGGAGAGGCAATCGCACTTCCCAATTTTTTAAAAATTATATATATTATACTGGTAATTAGTAAAATAATTTTAAATTGAGGTATTTTACACTTTCAAAATTTCAGTAATTTGCATAGTCTAAATTATTCACATTACAAAATTTTAAAATATTTTATGAATTAAGTTTTATCAAATATTAATCTATTCTATTTGTTATCTGTATTATTTGTTATATTTTTATATTGTTTAAAGTTACTTGTATTCTTTTATTTGTTTTTATTTGTTACTATTTTTATTTTTTGTTCATATATCATTTATGTTTTTTTTTTCTTCTTTTATAAATCATTCTTTAATTTGCTTATGCATCTTATTTTGCAGTCATTCTTGTTTGTTCATTCTCTAGAAATAGGAATATTGTTTGGAAATAAAAATAGTCTACTTCAACGTGACATTCTTAAAATATGTTAATAAAATTTAATACCGTTTATTGAAACATATTATTATTATACTCATAAAGATATACATTTTCAATTATAATTTTTTTTTTCAAAACTAAATTGTGTGATAAGATGAAAGATGATTTCGTAACAAGTTACTTGATCATATTTATTGGAAAAGATATTAATCAAGGTTTTGATATCGAGTTTATCATAGATGCTTTTATATATATTATAAAAGTGGCGAATATAACATGGACTTTTCTTAAGTGTGCAACTTATACCTTCAACTTACACCTTTTGTGTTGTTGTCCTGTTTTATGTTTATACTTTCCAGTTACACCTTTTATGTTGGTTGCATATGGTGTGCAACCTTAAGGGGTTGCACACCATAACATGACCCATATAACATTTTCAAATACTAAACTTTACTACATGGACACATAGTAATAGTTAATATTTTGTTAAATTAATGCAGTCAAGAAATATGTCCAATTATATTTTTGTTCTTAATTATGTTGACAAAAAATGTCTGATTAATAATAATATTATTCATTTTTTTATACAACAAAATTTAAAATTTTATAATAATGTTTTTCGATAAAAAGTTGAGGAAATATCATTTTGCCTCCCAAACTTTCACGTATTTTTTAATTTGACCCCCCAGACTTTGATTAATATCAATTTTATAAACAAACTTTCAAAATTTTAACCAATTTGACCCCTGCCGTCACATTCCGTCTACAATTCAACAGAACGTGCTGACGTGGCACTAAAGTTCATTTGAAATTTCATTTTACCCCCTAAACTATAACTTAAAAATCAATTTGTCCCCCAAATTAAAAATCAATTTGCCTCTCAAACTATACCTTAATAATCAATTTGCCTCCCACATCAGCATATTTCGTCCAATTGTAAATAAAATGTGACAGCATGAGTCAAATTAATCAAAGTTTTGAAAGTTTGGTTGTAAAATTGATATTAATCAAAATCTAAGGGTCAAATTAAAAAATAGGTGAAAATTTGAGGAGCGAAATGATATTTTTTTTTCTAAAAAGTTGTATGTATTTTGCCCCCTCAAAACTTAAATCCTAGATTCATCCGTGTGTGTACATTGATTAAATATAAATTTATAAAACATTTTTAAAAATATAAATTTGTTTAAAATAAATTTGTAAAAGTAAAGTTATAAACTGTTTGGTTGTGAACTGAAATCAATTTTTAACATGTGAGCTCGCGCATGACGTTTGGATACGATGTTCAAAAATTGATTCCGCGTGTTAATTCAAATTACATTTTGAAAATTTGTTTGGTAGCAAGTATCTGCTTTCAACGTTTCTGCCTTCTTCATCGTCTCCCAACTTTCACGTGAACCTCATCTACGCCTGTCCTTCAGATTCATCACGGGTGGCTTCTCTGTATCAAACATCAATACTTCAGATTCATCACGGGTGAGTTTCCGAGTTTCAGAAGTCAGACTAATTTTATAAATAATGAATCCACCCAACCCGCTCTGTACTGGTATCATATTTCACAAATCAACTGAGTTACGATTTGTGCGTTGCGGACGATTCTTATTACGGGCAACCAAACAACGACGACTGCGAGGTTCAAATTACTCACAAAATTATTTACATATTTTGTTATAGGGAAATTATTTGAGAAATTCATCCTATTTTTTTTTTTTTTTTTCAAGTCAAATTTATCAAATTTATTGTCAAATCCGACGAGCAAACAGTGGCACGTTAAATGAGTATACACATTCCATCACCGGCGATAATTATTCAACTCCCACTAATCTGGTAAATAAATCCTTCATCCTTCATCTGTTATCTGAAAATGATTTCAGACGAGTCGATCATTCCTCCTGAACTATTTCAACTTTTTGTTCTTCAAGAATAGTCAGTAAATCATTCATCTGTTATGTATGAATGATTTCGGAGAAGTTGAAATCAGTTCGTAAATGGTTTATCAGAATTTGGTATGTCGTATTTTCTATTTCAGATCGGTTGTTATTTGAAATTATGAACTGTTTGAACCTTTCTTCGATCAAAGCTGAAGCGGCAGTGCCTGGGACACCCGGCTGGTCGTCCCTCGGGTCATCCGGTCGGTCGACCGGCCGATCAACCACCCGGTCTTCCCACCTCTCTTCCGGTTTTGTCTTCCGCTTTCCATTCCTGAATGGTTTGAACCACCAGTCCTCCCTGAACTGTTTGAACCCACCGGCTTTTTTACTATTTTTTTTCCTTAATTTCAATTAACAACCAATACTGATTTGTTTTGAATTCAAATCAATATAACACAATGTTAAACACATTGTTAAACATTGAATGTTAACTGAATTTTTTTTGTAAAACATTGTTAACTGAATGTTAACATTGTGTTTTTTTTAATTTAGAATTTTTTTTTTTTTTACATTGTTAACAACCAATACTAATTTTTGTTTTTATTTGATTGTTAATTCAAAAAAAAATTACTGATTTCTTTCCTACTATTTAAACACAATGTTAACTCAATTTTGAGGCTTTGAGAGCAAAGACACCCCTGGCGCTGGCACACACGGTTAAAACCAGGAAGAGCTACTGTTACATTACCATTTACACATATATATGTCTATATTTATTTATTTATATGGTAAATAAGATTTATAGAAAATATAGTAAAGTTTTTAATTTTTATAGCATTTAATTTTTTATTAATAATTTATCATTCATATGAATATGAATTAAAAAAAATAATAATGTTATCTTTTTTACATTAAAATATTTTTTATTTTGATCTTATTAAAAGATAAGTCAATATACTTATGTTAAAATTAATTATATTTTTTCATAATTTTTCAACAGATTAGAATATTTATGTATGTATTTTATTTTTTTATTATTTTCAGTCATATTTTAATTTATAGAAATAAATAAATAAAATGTTCATACCATACTTTTTTTTTGATCGAGTTCATACCATACTTTACTCTCCTTTTCTTTCTATTGGCTGAAATTATATTTTGTAGAATAAAAAAAAAAAGGTTTAGCGAAATTTTTTTTATGCAAAACTTTTTTTGATAAAACAAAAAATGTTTTTTCCATGACTAGTTGCAAGGGGTCGTTTGGGACATAGGAAAAAAAGTTGGTTTTGGGTTTATAAAAGTCAAATTTTTTTTTTTTTATTTGTGGTTATATTTCTGCTATCTGAATGTTTTTTTTTTTTTTTGTGATTATATTTATGCTATATTTTTTTTGGTGATTATATCCATTGCAGTATACTTTAAAATACTCTGTTCTGCTTGTATATTCATCCCAAACTAGTTTAAATATAATTTGTATGTTTATAGATGGATGGATATAATTCCGATGACAATGAGAACACCAAAATGTGGACGCCCAGAATTGAAACAAAATTAATAAATATGTTGAGAGATGAGGTTAGAAACAATCAAACAACGGGCTGTACTACTTTATGGACAATTAGGCATTGGAATCATTATGCAAATCAGTTGCACAACATATATGGATTTCGATATACAGGTGTTAAGGTGCACCAAAAATATCAGCGATTGAAAGCTGATTACCAAACATTTAAGCAACTCCAGGCACAGACTGGTCTGGGATGGGATCCTATTATAGGCACTGTTGTTGCACCCAATGAATTTTGGGATAAGGTTTTCCATTAATTTGTACTATTTTCTAATTGTATTTTAAACATTTCATGATATATACAATGCTTAATTCTTGTTTTGTACTTGTTGTAGGCTAGTAGAAATGTGAAGAAGTTTAGGACAAAAGGGTTTGAATATTTTTAAGAAATGACAGAAATTGTTGAAAATTATTGTGCTACAGGGGCCTGTCTCGTGCATCCACACAAGGACTCCTTGACTCAGAAGAAGAAGACGACATGTTAAATAAATTTTGGAACGTTGATCTTTGGTGGAAATGCTTATTTGGGAGTAATGTCTTTGAGGCCATTCCTGTTGACTTATTCGGGGATGAGTATATGGATCCAGCAAAGGGCAAAAGTCACAAGAGGGGCCCTGCAACCAGCCAGACTGACAGTGGTCGTTCCAAAAAGTCACGGTCAAGTGGGTTTGATGATGTGTGCATAGCTTTCACATCCTATATACAAGCCAAAACAGGACATTCACGTGCACGAGAAAATGAGACTGAGGCTGTAAGTGCAGGTGGTGATGATTATTCCCTTGATGCATGTCAAGATGCATTGCTTGAGCTTGGGGAAATACCACCATTGCAGTACGTTAGGGCACTGACACTGTTCAAGGATAAGGAATGGCGAAGATTTTTCATGCGCACTCCTACCCATTTGCGCCTAGCCATGATCCTCGCTTTGCAGTGAACTGAGACGTTCTGTTTTGCTTGTGTTAGAAAATCTTCTTGGATGAACTGTTTGATCATTTCATTATTCCTGATTTGGTTTTTATTCTTATTTTTTTCATTCCATCATATCCTCTTTCCTTTTCTATGTTCGTATTATTTATTTATTTTTTAAAATTTTTAAGTGTTTTCTGTTATATTAAAACTATAGAAGTTATTATAATATGACTATGTGTTAAATAAATTTTGTTGTCCTCTAAATTTTACTATTTCACCAATAACGCTAACTGTTACTGCATGAATAACATATTTTATAATTATGCTTTTACTGTGATGTAGACAAAGGCATATGTCATCCGACAGAGAAAACAATACAATGGAGCTCTTATTAGAGGAGGATGAGGTTGTTGATGATTTTATGGATTTCTTGATGATTGCTGTAATGCATGACCATATCAACGTTAAGTAGTCGCGACGCAGCGTGAACATGTCCATTCAGAGGTGATGATTACATCTTCGGCCTATTAAATGGCCATCAAGAAACAATGATGAACGTTATGCGAATGGATGCACAAACATTCATTTTATTGAAAGACACTTTACTTCATAATGGCTTTATCGATATTGAACATATGCATATAAGTGTGGAGGAATCGCTTGGAATTTTTTTATACACTTTTACACAAAATGATCGCCATCGAATAATGGCAGATAGATTTCAACACTTTACGGAAACAATTTGTCGGCACATAAAAATTATTATGCGGGCACTGTGCAAGCAACCTAGAGGACATATCGGGAAAAATTTTAAATGACAGGCGGTTTTTTCCCTGGTTCAAGGTACGAACAGTGTGACTGTCCTGTAAATTTGTTCATATCAATAAGGGTTAATAAATATTATTATTTTTTAATTATGAAAGTAAAATCAATCAGTTTGTTTCGCTTTTAATATCAAAGTCTGATATCTGTCAATTAGGATTGTGTCGGTGCTATCGATGGCACATTGGTGGATGCATGGGTCCCTGCTTCAAGACAAAATACATTCTGCGATCGGAAAGCAACGGTATCACAAAATGTACTCGCAGTTTGCGACTTCGATATGTTGTTTACATTTATTAATTTTGGATGGGAAGGTAGCGCTTACGACAACGCTATTTTGGTTGACTCTATTATACGAGCTGATCTACAGTTCCTACACCCACCCAATGGTGACTGTCCCTGAATAACATACGGTACACTTTTTTCCTTGTCCGTTTTTATACATATCAATTGACAGAACTGTGTATTCATTATTTACATGTAGGCAAGTACTATTTAGTTGATGCTAGTTTCACGAAAATGCCTGGATTTCTTGCCCCATTTCGGTCTCAACGGTATCACTTGCAAGAGTTTTGTGGTCATCGTTATGCAAGACCTAAGGAATTGTTTAACCATCGACATTCGTCATTACGCAATGTCATAGAAAGAACATTTGGTGTTTTGAAGAAGTGCTTCCCAATATTGCGGTCCATGCCAAATTACAAGTCTACACGACAAGGGCCTCTCGTGATTGCATGTTGTGTAGTGCACAATTGGATCCATTTGCATGCAGCTATGGATCCATTCTTTATGGGAGCTGATAATGAAATGGCCGCAGAAGCAGAAGCAGGTGGGCTTGTTGGAGACCAAGCTGACTACGTTGACATGTCACAACATGGGTTAACGTCCCAATCGAACGTTAGGGATGCAATTGCTACTGCTATGTGGCAAAATCATGTTTACCATGGGCACTGAAGATAATGGTCTTCTTAGTACATGTGTACTTAAATATGTTGTTCATGCAATGTGTAATATGCAAATTTATGTGTAGTCTACCAAAGACAATTACATATGTTGTCATTAATATGCAATGTGTTTCTTAGTAACTTTCAGAAATAAATATGTTGTCATTAAATTAAATGTGGTGATGGGTGGTGGGTGGTGGCTAGTGGGTGGCGGATGGTGGTGGGTGGTGGGTAGTAGGTAATGGTGGCAGATGGGTGGTGGGTAGTGATGGGTAGTGGTGGCAGGTGGGTGGTGATGGGTGGTGGATGGTGGTGGGTGGTGGGTATTGGTGACAGATGCGTGGTGAGTGGTGATGGGTAGTGGTGGCAAGTGGGTGGTGGGTAGTGATGGGTGGTGGATGGTGGTGGGTGGTGCTGGCAGATGGGTGGTGGGTGGTGATGGGTGGTGCTGGCAGATGAGTGGTGGGTGGTGATGGATGGTGGTGGCAAGTGGGTGGTGGTGGGTGGTGATGGGCGGTGGATGATGGTGGGTGGTGGGTGGTGATGGGTGGTGCTAGCAGGTGGGTGGTTCGTGGTGATAGGTGGTGGATGGTGGTGGGTGGTGGGTAGTGGTGGTAAATGGGTGGTGGGTGGTGATGAGTAGTGGTGATGGGTGGTTGATGGTGGTGGGTGGTGGGTGGTGATGGGTGGTAGATGGTGGTGGGTGGTCTTTGGCGGTGGTGATGGGTGGTAGGTAGTGATGGATGGTGCTGGTAGGTGGGTGGTTGGTGGTGGTAGGTGGCGGTGGTGATAAGTTCACCATTTAAAAGTGTAACAAATAACAAATAATAATAATAATAATAATAATAAATAAATAAAATAACATAAAATAATTATTATATTTTACTTTTTTATATCACCCGATTTTATAGCAAAAGATTATATTCACTTTTTTGTACAGAAGGTTATATGAATTTTTTTTTCCTTTTCATTAAAAAAAAGAATGTTTATTATTAAATGTCATTTTTTTTTAGTACACATGTTTATTATTAAATTGTAACTTGTTGTATTTCATTTCAGAACATTAATTTCATTTTTTCTATTAATTGATGCACACAAATTATTTAATAATTGTGTAATTTTTATTTTTTTATTGAAATGAAAGTTTTTGTAGACATCTATGACGTACTATTTATTAACATTATAGCTGTGTAATTAAATGCTTCCAAAAAAAACCCCTCGTTCTTATTCATTACGTGAATAGAAAAGTTTATAACAAAAGTAAAACAATCACAACAAAACTTACCAAATAAATAAGCAAAACAAAAATTACCAGAAAAAAATATAACCACTGTATGGTTTTTAAACAAGTTAAGCATCCTTGTCAAGTGGTGTTGGAGGTGGAGGGAAATGCTGATGGTACAGCTGAGTGACTCGATGGTCAATCAGATCAATGCGGTTCCTTGTCAGTTCAACACGTCTCTCGGAATCTACACGGAACTCACCAAATTGATGAATTAGTGAGTTTTGAGCGGTGGCAATTTCATCGAATCGAGTACCAAATTGATCAAACCGAGTACCCAGTGTATTGAGCTGATTAGCCATTTGTTGTTCCCATTGTAGGCGCTGATTGTACCATTCTTGTTCCAAGGCTAAATAATCAGTCCAGTAACGATGTTGTTCATTTGGTGGCATAGCATTGTCATTGGGTTCTTTCTCATCAGGTATTGGTTCATTTTGAAGATTAAGAGAGCCCATCTACGTGTTAGAACCACCAGCTCGGGTCAGTGTATACTCAAAAATTGGTGAAGTGATTCTGATCCATACTTCATCTTCAAGGTTCACATCATGAGCTTTGAAAATTATGGTTAACAAAACTCCAAAAGGTAGGGACGGGCTACTCAGAGTATCCAATTTCGCAACCATCATTTCTTTTAGTAATATAAAGCATAAATCTAATTTTTGTCCAATTTCAAAACAATATAACAAGTAAACTTAAAAACATGAAACAGTATTATAATGTCCTTTTTTGGGGGTGACATTTTCAACTATCCATTGATGGAGAATACGAAGGTGAGGCTTTAAATGGCTAACTTTTAAATTAGTGCCGCTAAATCGGTTGTCACAAATTGTGGTATAAATCTGAGTGACATCATCAACAATTTTTTCTAAGGTAGACTCATTTTGAAAATAACATTGTAAATCTCCTGTTTCGACTCCAATAATTTGTGCAAAACGATGGAGAGAGAGTGTGATTCTTTTCCCCTTAACATAAGAGGTAAGACTCCACAGTTCATTTTGTTGGTCACCCGGTGTCAAGTGAACATAAAATAATCGTAGAAGACGGAGATATATCTTATTTGGTAAATTATTTAATGGTAACCATCCCATTGTATCTAATTTGCCAAGTAAGAGTGAATCATATTGAGAAGGTAGTTTTACGCTTCTCCCCGTAATAATTGGTCGAGGCATAAAATGTTCATAGGCTTGTTCATGATGATATGTTACAAAATCATTAGTTGGATAGCCATCATCTTGTTGCTGTGGTGGTGGTACAGGGTTTGACGATTCACCAAGTTCGGGTCTAGTTCGTTTTGTTCTTGGCATGATGACTGTAAAAGTGAAACAATAATGTATATTAAAACATATGAGAGGTAAGAAAAATATATCAAATATTTGTATCTTTTTGTGCATACAAACTTATTTTTATGTAAAAAATGAATATAAAAAAATTTGGTGACAAAATTTAATTAAGCAGATGCCAAAGAAACAAATTTGTATAAAAAAAAAAAAAATCATAAGGAATGATATTTGTCATTGGGGTTTGATTCATACAGTTTATTAGAACTTAGAAACTGATAATCAGAAAAATAAATGATAGTGTGAAAAAATTATAACAGATATCAGAAAATATAACAGATGAGTACATGGAACAGATTTATGAAAATGAAACAGATATGGGCTGGGATGACGGGGCGAATGTCCCTTGGGATGACCGGCCGGTCGTCCTCCCCTTCCCCTCCAGTGAAGCTAATGTCTGAAGATTGGTCTGAAGCAAATACGAAGATGAACTGGCATCAAAACTAACCTGTAAATTATGGAAGTGGAGAAGGAGGACCTAATCAGATGGTGGATATTTTCTATTTGTTTAATTTTTTTCTTGTGATGTAACTGGAGAAGGTGTTTTCGAGATGGTGAAGTTGGTGTGGTAAACGGAATGAGATTCAGATTTAATAGAAATGGTGAGGTTCAGAAGGTTCTTGTAATTATTTTTTTTTTAACTTTTTATTTGTTAAATATAATATTATTACTTTTTTCAAATCAATATCACATGCGTGTACTGAGCATCATCTCCTTTTTCTTTATCTCACTGTTGAACACAGCTATTATATAATAGGGAGTAGGTACTAAGTAAGTAAAATTACGATCTTACCCTTCATATTTTGTTTTATATAATCACTTTTCATTTAAGTCAAGAGGGACATAATGGTCATTTCGTATGTCAATTCCCACAATTATATGAGCTCAACGGGTACAATAATAGAAAGCATCTGTTCTGTTACACATCTGTACAAAATTGCAAAAAATGTAATAAATGGAAAATAAATTGATAATGTTTTGTAAGATTTATATTATGATTTGTATTTTAAAATATTAAAGTTAGTATATTTATTCCTTCTTTATTAATATGTATTTCTAAAAGTTGTTGACTTTAACAAAATGTAAAAAAAAAATTAAAAACGTATTTTATAAATGAATTGATAGAAAAATTAATTGACAGAAAAAAATTGACATCGATTTATTTTAAAATGAAAAAAGTATTTCGAAATAACAATTATTCAAAAAAATTACTAAAAAAAAATAATTGACAAAAAAAAAATCAATTCTTAATTTCAATATTTTAAAAATAGTTTGGTTATTATTGTTGATAAAAAATATGAATATGGATATCGATATATGAGTTGTGTGTTTGTTGATAAATTATTGGTTGAATTAAGTTTTGAAAATTATTTTCAAAACACATCACCAAACAAATTTTCACCTTTCACATGTCACATCAAACTTTCAAAACATAATTCAAAATACATCTTCAAAACACAATTCAAAACTCTATTAAAAAATCATAACCAAACAAATTTTCTACATTCAAATCATAATTCTACAAGTCATAAACTCAAAATACAACTCATACTCTCAAATTACATTTACAAAACGCAACCAAATGCAGGCGGAAATTTTCACTATGCAACAGAACGATCTTAATATTCATCCACTCCAAAAATGAGAGAGAGAGAGAGAGAGATCAGGGCAAAACATAGAAGGCTTTGAATTCTTTTGGTTTCCAATATGCTCCTGCGAATTCCCAACACTTTCGGCTTAAGAAAACATAAAACAAAAATGCGGAGCACATTCTCAACTACGTGAAAGTTTCGCGCTGTTTGATGGGTAGCTCTAGATCAGGCTCAAATTCGCTCAGAGGTGAAAGATACCGATCTACCATATCCTTGGATACTTGTTCCAAATTCGGAGGGTTCCACTGCAAATTTTGAAGAAAAAAAAAAAAATTGAATAATAATCAAATTCTGCTAACAGTGCAGTTGAATGCATTTTTTTGACAACAACACATGCCATAGGTTTTTTACTCTCAAAATGGAAGTGCCCATTATCCCAGAGCACACCCATCACTCCTGGACCATTCAATGCACAAGACTGGGCATCATGTCATGTCGTGAGATGTTGGGTCGTATTCATAACTCAATTCGTTTATTGTGTATTATTCTATCGTATTATTTTTGGTATGTGTTTAGTTAGTGTTGTATTAGAATGTGGCATTAAGATTTTCAACCTTAGTTAAAAATACCACTGTGTATGGAAAATTTTATTTCTCTACAAGTTAAATTTCATGAACTAATCTCCCATGGATGAAATTATTCATAAAAATATTTGATTTCAACTCAGTTATATTTTCCTAATTTATAAAACTATATCCTATCATTATATTTTTTTACTAGATTGACTCTAAAATAATAGACAAAAAATACGATACATTAAATTTTAAAAAAATAAATAAATTCATATTAGCCTTAACAGCTTACTTTGCTTTCTTTTTAATAAGATAGATGGACTTACATAAGGGATTCAAAAAATGTCAAGTCACTCTTCAGTGGAAAAAATATTAAAATGTGTAACTAATTTTTTATTAAAGGGTTATTCGTGTCAACTTCATGTTATATAGATTCGACACTGACTTGACCCGTTTAATATTCATGTTATTGGGTCATGTCATATTCATGTCAAAAAATGATCAACTCTAACCTACTAAGTTTGTGTCCATTCGAGTTGTGTTGAAAATTTTCACCCCTAGCTCCGGCTTATAGCAGGGTATGAGAGAGGTAGTAGATAGGCAGCTTTATCCCATTTTTTGTGTGGAGATTCATGCAACTCAAATCCAAGCCATAAGGTTGAGGGTGAAGAGCATTTTCCATCAAGGTAGGTCACGACCTCCATATATATATATATATCATTTGATTATCAAAAGCTACCTTGCTAATACAATTTGCATCATTGATACCTTGGGTGCCATGTCCTTGTCCACCACTCTTGCCCGAACCCCCTGACGAGGAAATACAAGAACAATATTTAGTTAAAAAGGTCAAAGAATAGTTTCCTATCAAGTCAAGCTCAAATGGTATTACTACCTCACAGAAGTCGTTAGAAATCTGTTTAGAGATTCCTTGTAAGGACATTCGATACTCACGAACCAGGCACTGATCGAGAGTCTGAAATCTACCTTCCCGTATCTTAAACAGACATTAATTAAGGATCAAGACATAAATAAAAGAGTACCTTGTTAGAACCAAGCCGGATGAAAAACAAAAGGTACTTACAGATCTTAAGGAAACCTTCAAGCTTAATGGCGAGCAATGTTGTAGTTTCTTTAGGGTTGAAGTACACCAGTCATCATGTGTTTTCGCTGCCTCACTTTCCTGAAAAAATATTTATTTGGAAGCATTATTTTTCAAAAAATTGAATGGTATAATTTCAAAGATTTTCCACTTTGTTTCCTCAGATTTTATCATAAATATATGGAAAATGGAATTAAGCAGTTTTTATGGCATAATTTTAGGAAAAATTAAACAAAAAGGGAAGTTCTATTGGGACTGAAGAATTATGCAAAAAAAACATATGCTTACCAAAGCATTGATGATTTCTTCAACTGTGTCATGGCTGAAACATTTGTCAAGTGTTTCAATCCTAAGAAAATGAGAGAATAAAGGACCAACTAAATTAAGATTGTCATAGACAAAATTTACTAAAGATGTTTATCCAAATGACAAGCTCAAGAGTATGGGGATGGCAATTTAATTTTTGTTGGTTGTCTGAAAATTCTTGAGAGAACAAAGGCTTCATTAGACAAAGTGTCATCTGGCTCTAATTAACCCAGATGAAAGTAAAGCCAAAATAAATAATCAAAGTGTTGCTGTTACCAGTCCATGAACAAAGAGATGGAACAAAATGATTCAGGTCAATTTTGGAAGAAATCCAAACCCAAATCCAAATCCAAATCCAAATCCAAATCTAAATAGCTTATCTAATGTGATTGGGATTGATTAATTGATTGATTGAGGCTCCATTTGGAAGCCCTTTGAAAACCACTAGTTCAATTTTTTGCTTGATAAAATTACTAGTTTAATTAGTTTCCTAGTGTTTGATGGAATAAAACAAAAATGGAGCCAACTTGAAAATGGAGACATCAACCCAAAAAATGCATATAAAAAGTTGAGTACAAGTAAAACAGGCAGCTAATGAAACTAAGAAAATCTAGTAATTTCATTAGAATTCTGTTCTTCCATCCTAAATCATAATGGGGGATTTGGTTCTACCATGAAGATAAAATCAATCCCATTTATTTTCCAAAAGAAATTAAGGAAAATCATTCTTTAGAATACAAAACAGGAATAAAGATAGGAATTACCACAAACATTGATGATAAAAATATAAATGATGTTCTTTGAAATACCATAATGATGGCAGACATGATTTAAACTAAACTAATCACATTTGCTTCCAAAATGCCACCCCCAAAACACGTAAAGCACTCACTTCAAACAGAACAAAAAACACAAAGCAGTGAAGTGATTACAGTTCCATATGATGTTAGAATGCTAAAAAATTATCACCTTCCACAAAACTACATCAAATGGTTCTTCAAAACTCTCTTAAAACACCATTTTGCCTACTGTAACCTCCAAAAGAAATTTCGTACCAAGTCAAAATGTCTTAATATAGTTACATCTATGAGAAAGAAAAGAAAAGAAGAAAAGATTATACCTGTGAAGTACACTCGCCCTATCAGGATAGACAATATCGCCATACTTGGCTAGACAAGTTTCAACAATGGAAGGATCATTGGTAACCAGTTTTCCAAGTTGTTCCTCAATTAATGGAAGCCTCTGTCAGTGAGGAGGAATTAAATAAAAAAAAGAAAAGAAGAGAGAGAGAGAGAGAGAGAGAGAGATCAAAATTGCTATAAGCCCAAAGAAACAAGTATACTGCAAGAGTAAGGCAAATGGTCCAGCGGAACTAACTGCAGAGATTGAATAGTGCGTAGCAAGTCCACAGCTAATCAATTCGACTCCATTCAGTTTGTCTCCTGTGAGAGCCAAATACTCCCCTGCAAATTAAACACACATTACATTATAACCAGAGAAATCTTACATCAATTTCATTAACTCATGAATCAGATGGCCTAGCTAGTTTAGACAATGAATTATCAATGTTTCACTTGGTTTTTGTAAGTGAAGTAAATCAGTAACGTGACAAGAAGGGTGGTGGGTCAAGTACACAAGATGCAGTTCAAAATTTACAATCTCTATCATCAGCTCACAAATCCAGTCTGTCTTCACAATATCCAAAAATTCTGAAGGAACTAAGCAGTGATTTAAATTTATCCATCATTAGAGACGTTTTAGGAAAGAGCAATTCAGATGCATATACAAGAGAACAAGATCCCAACAAATTGCCCTTATCTGGACTTGGTCAAGTTGAAACTCCTAAAACAAATCAAAATTAGATTCCCAGACATATCTTCCCAAATTATACAACCACAAATGGTTCTTCTATAGTGTCATGACAATTGTACTAATTAAAACAAGTTGACAATGCGTAGAAAAATAAAATACAAGGCAAATTATAAAAACTAACCCTAGTGACCAGGTAGATGTGAGAGGTAAAATGATGCCCCAGCATCAGGATGGAAACCAATTAGTGTTTCAGGGGTAGCAAAAACCTGCATTTGTAAGGGCAAAATATAACAAAATTCCTCAAAGGCTGGATTATATTCGAACAAAGAAAATAAATAGGTAAAATTGAATATTAACATCACCACAAAGTGGGCAAAATTAAAACTATCAAATTCTTATTCTTGAGTCCAATTTTTGCAAGTGATGGTATTGCTTCCACTAAATGAAATGAAGTAAATACATGTGATAGGCAAACCATAAACCTATTGAATGAAAAGATGATAGCTCAACAAGCCTTTATTCCAATTACTTGGGGTCGGTTAAACAAAAAGATGATACAATATTGAATAAAATAGCAAATACCACGACCTGCATTACACAAGAAAAAGTTCAGGAACCATGATCATATGGTGAGAGACGAGTCCACATGCAGGGGAATCAGTGCAGTTAGTCCAAATTAGATCTTATGTTCTGAGTTTTTTTAATATGTTAATCGTAAATCAAATATGAAAACCAACCCCATTCAAAAATATATGTGGAGCTTCCTCAAGCTTTGCAAAATCATTTACAGTTTACTTGAGCAGAGTAAGTGTACAACAAAACCATTACATCATCAGTATAAACAACTAACAATAAGAAAAGGAAACAAATAATATTCACAAGAGTCTCTGATACATACAGTTTTATCAGTTGCAACCTTGAATGTCCCAGGTATAGAAAAACCAGCTCCACCACCCATAGTAATCCCATTCAAAAGTGCCACCTATATGAAGATTACAAACGTACTGCTGTAATTATAAAGGTTAACACTGTTAAATGAAAGAGATAACCCAGAATCCCATCTACATGATTTCTTTATCCATTCTATCAAGGGTCAAACCAGTAATAAACAGTAGCTTTTATATTCCCCTTCCCTTATCCCCCAAAATAATAACTTATACAGGCCATAAGAAGTTTAAGAAAAATTAGACTCCAATAAGAGAAAAAAACTGGAAAACATGTTGCTTTCAAGGCAGAGACCACCATCTCATGATCAGGTTTTAGTTCACGTCTACTTGTATTTCATTGTTTCCTTAAGGTGACATGCCAATGATCCAGTTTTATATGGGATTCTTTTGGGCCTTACATTATTGGATATTATTTACATTTGATCTTTATTTGGTTTATATAGGTTTACAAACATTGTAGTTTTATTATTATTTTTATATTTTTAGGTCAGGTAAGTATCAATTACCTTGTTGAGGTAGAAGATCTTTAATAGCTTATACATACAAATGTTAACCTTTCAAATTTGATAGAGATCAATTTACTGAACTTTCGAAAGTTTCTGAAGCTATTTAGAATCATATTTGTCTGATATAATCATAACAGTATGTGACGCCTAAAGGATTCTAGAACTGACTGAAAACTACCCTAATTCTTCTTGCTCTTTTCTCATTCTCTACAAGCAGACCTTTTTGATAGTTACAATCAACAACTAATTATGTTGGTTCTTGAACCTAAAAGCCTACATCCATAAGTCTCATGCTTTGCCTACTTTACAGGCATTTTCACTAAAACCCAAAATCCTAAAACAAGTGTTGTTCTGAAATTCTAGCAGTGTTTTCCCAATTTGCAACAACCAAGAATGTCCATACCAAGCCAATTTCCATAAAACATTTAAATGTGGAAAATGCTGCATAAAATCCTATTTCTTGCCTCATTTGCTCACTCATAGACACATGTCAATGGTCCCATGTGCATTTATTGATGTGGGCCCCATTACTTTGTGTCTTGGAGTGAGAAAATGAGGTAAGAAATGGGATTATGTATAGCATCACTCTTTAAATGGAACAGCCAATATAACAGAAACCAGACCTTTTTTTCTGTTTTGGTAAGTAGAAGTATTGGTCCTGTTTGGTAGCCACTTAAAAAAAAGTTGACTAATG
Source organism: Camellia lanceoleosa (assembly GCA_025200525.1). Taxonomy (NCBI): domain Eukaryota; kingdom Viridiplantae; phylum Streptophyta; class Magnoliopsida; order Ericales; family Theaceae; genus Camellia; species Camellia lanceoleosa. Next base: position 122,396,066 of record CM045763.1, on the reverse strand, counting down.
TTGTTTGGTTGCAATTTTAGATTATAACTTATTTGACTTTTTCAACTTGTTAAGTCAAAAAAAAAGTGAGATTTTCTTCAGCTACAATTCATAGCTTTTTTAGCTTATTTGAACCTCCTAAATAGGTATGGACAAATGAGACCCATCTCTTTTGCTTTAATTATAACTTTTGAGGATATCTTCGACATTTGCACAACAAAAAACTATGTAACCACTTATTTAACTAACTAGGTTCAACTTTTTTTTTCACAGATTATGAAAAACTGCGCCATATAGATTTACAACTTATTTAAATCTTTGAAACTAATAATTGAAAAAGCTATAATCATAAAAGCTAACTTATAAGTGATACCAAACGGGACCATTATAAAACAAAATGCAGAAAAGGGGGTGAACCCTGTACACTCAACCTAAATACTCTATACACCTATGGGCATGCGCACCCAAGAGTTCCGCCTAAAATCCTCTCTGCCTTGAATTGAAAAGCCTAGCCCACACTTCTCCTTAAAACCCAGGTATTAAGGAGAGGGAAACTAGAGTTTTATAACCAACATAGATGGGACACCTTTAGCCAGCAATGTGGGACACATTCCAACACACCCTCCTAAACCACAACATACAGTAGCCGGCCAAATGGCACACCCGTTACAAGCCCACTAAACTCTGATATCAAACTGAAGCCCTTGGCTACCAAGCGAGCTTCAACAGAGCCATTAGCTGGATACTTAATAGTGAATACCCATTTGCAACCCACAGTATTCTCGCCAGACGGTAAAGAAACCAGATCCCAAGTATGATTCTATTCTAAAGCTGTTATCTCAGTTTGCATAGCCTCCACCCATTTTGGATTCTAAAGGGCCTCTAACACAAAACAAGGAATAGCCTCTGATTCAAGCTTGCCAAGAAAAGCGTGATAGGTAAGAGAGACCTTGTCACGGAGAAAGTACACTCTTGACCTATTTCAGGATACTGGTATGTTGTAAACTAGCTTCTATTCCTATGGATCCCAATGTCAAGCTCACATAAGAGTGGCGAGTTGCTAGAAGATCTAGGCATGTATCAGCGTCTTGTTGGGCGTCTAATTTATTTAAATAACACTAGACCTAACTTGATATTTGCAGTCAGTGTTGTTAGTCAATTCATGCATGCACCTCGTACAGAACATCTTGATGCGGTTTATTACATTTTGAGATATTTGAAGACCTCTCCTGACTTGGGATAATTCTTTTACAACCGCTCCTTAATCTTAGCTCTCTTGTTTCACTGATGCTGACTATGCAGGATTTAGAACTAATCGACGTTCTACTTCTGGCTTCTGTACTTTCTATGGTGATCATCTTATATCATGGAAGAGTAAGAAGCAGGTAGTTGTTTCTAGATCTTTTGCAAAAATTGGTATCAGAGCTCTGATTAAGAGAGGTCTTAGGTTCAAGTCTCTCTGTTAGCATTTGGTATTATGTCCCCGTTTGTTTGCTTATTCTTCTATTTGGTTCTCTGTTTGTCTCTCCACATGCAAGACAGGATTGCACATGAGGGAGGGTGTTAGATAGCTTAATATACATTGTTAGGCAAATTTCCTAACAGCTTAGGCTTTTAGAAAAATTGATAACTTAACACCTTGAACTGACTTGCCTCAGACTGGTGACATGGCACAATGTCCACCACATTCCTACCAACACCAGCTATCCACTTTTGAAAACCAATACCTCCGCAAGCAACTCCTTAGCATCCTTCCCATGCTCCACCGTCTCTCTCCATTCTGACAGCTAATCAACGATTTCTTCAACCAACAAGCTATTCTCGACCCTACTTGAGCCCAAACCAAATTTGGAATGTCATTAGCCCTGCACTAAATTCAAACGGATGTTGTCTATAACAAACACTAGAGCCCACCGGAGATGGACCCTCTTCGTTGTGCCTTTGTCCACTTCGATGTAGGCCCCCCACAACAAGCTTGCACAACCCTAAGCACTTCCCCATCCCATAAGTGAGTTGGCAGCCCCATCAATCTAATTTATACCTCTTATGTTCTCTAGTCGGGTCCACTAGTCTAATAGAACCATTTGGATCACGAAATATTCATCGTTTGTCACAAAACACGACCAATCAATTCAAGAGAGGGAAAGATGGAACAAATAGTGTGCTCCCACATATCAATCACTCTACCCTCATCCAGACCCTCGGAACTCTGGAAGCCCATTTTATAGTTCTCTCGTCTCCATCAAGTCTTGCTCCCATCCCTGCACTTTGTCTACCGAACAAGGGGAAAGACCACAAATTCACATGAACCCTATAATCATATATTAATGGAATGACAGGGTCTCCGATTTGTGAGAACAAGTGTTGTTGTTCGACCAAAGTGATGCATACAAAGGTAGTAAAGATGAAACGAGTGGAATTCATATACAGCGATTTCAAAGTAAATATAGGCCTCATTTGAGAAGTTAGCTATTTTAGTTGGCTTTTTAGCTATTTTAAGCTGGTTAAAAAAGTTGTGTGGGAAGTTGGTTGGCTTATTTTTGTAGTTGATTTGATGGATGTGAGAAAAAAATTGAAATGATTATGGTTTTAATATGACATTTTGTTTTATAGGCTATTTTAGCCTATTTTGTCTTGGTTGGCCATTTTAGCCAAAAATACTTTGCCAAACAAGGCCATAATGTCAGGCATCTACAGATCATGGATCTCATGGAAAAATGTCTACACATGACCGTATTAAATGGACAATTGTGAATAGTGAAGTATCATAAATGAAAACAATAGCCAACTATACATTTCAACCTTTAATGCTTTGAAAGTAATGAATACTCACATGTGGCTTCAAATATGTACCTAGGAGGTATATAAAACTATATAACGTTCTAAAGATTTCCTTACAGTCTTCTATGTTCCCTGCAAAGAGTGAAACAAAGATTATAAGATTCTTTACAAAAGAGCATCAAGTTTTTCAAGTCCAAAAAACACACAGATAATGTTGTAAAGTAAGAGTAAAGCATCTAATACCAGGTATTATGTGGAAGCTATTACTTATGGCTATAATGAGAATACAAATGCTAATATTGATATACAACATATTTGACTCATAATTATAGAGTAACAAGCAGATTTACAAAGGCTACTTGTGGGTTGTGACTAAAGAAAATATTATAGAAGAGGAGACTAGCCGTGAGATACGTCATTATTTGTTTTGTGATGACACATGTCCTTATTATGCCAAGAAATTACATAATGGTGGGTTCTTTTGGGAGCAATTGGAGGATGGGAATCATTCAAAATCTCGTGATATAGAACATATGGGTACTCTTCTAATCAAGTACTGGGATTCCATTCTCCAGTAAGAACTCAAATCACCCTAGTTTGAAACATCAAGCAACGTGGCATTAGTAGGATTGTTGAGTATGCCATAAATGACTCCTTACTTAACTGTTCACTCCAAATCAAGCTATCAACATTCTCTGGATGGAGAAGCAAATCTCCAAAAGCCTGCAACAGATTCTTTTTCCTCCTCCGCCTTCTTTTTTCCATTCAACTAGTAAGTAAACACTAGTTTCACATTCCTTTTGATGATCTACTACTTGTTTGAAGGAAATACATTTGTAGATCTGCTGAATGGCACATGAATTCTCCTCAACAATTTGTTAATAGAAATGGCATGAATTTGAAGTAACACATATATAGAGGGAGGGTGTATATCCAGTTCAAGCTTTCTTTTTGGGTGTGTTTTTAATGACATGGTGCTTTAAGGTGGAGAGAGAGAGAGAGAGAGAGAGAGAGAGAGAGAGAGTGTCACCCTCTTTTAATACTACTTTTTCTTCAATGGCAAAGATTTAATATACATACATATGGGTTATTTTTGTTCTTAGGATCTTAGCTCATTTACCCTAAATGAGCCATTGGGAAGATTCCTAGCTACTTGGACTTGTAAGACAAGAGTGACTATATACTGCTTCACCCGTGTAATTCATCTAAAACTTTGATCCTAGATAAGATTTTGTTTAATTAGTCATATCCACATCATTTCCTAATGATAATACATAATTTTTAAGTAATATATTTTTCTTACACTTTTCCAAATATATACACAGGTATCCATTTTAATTATCTCGTATCTAATTTCTAGTATTGTTTGTTGAAAAGTGAGATATCATTGAAAGATAATTGTTTGAGACCACACACTGATTCTTTTATTAACACTTTGATCCTCCCTAGTAAATTCATATAGTTGCTCCATATAAAATTTTCCTTTTTCTTATTCAAGAATGCATCTTCACATCCATTTGGCTACAAGCTTTACTATCACTATATGAAATTTTATTTGAGTAATCTATCCCTAGCTTTTGCATATAGCCTTTTGCTACAAGCCTGGCCTTGTAATTATATAAAGAACCACCAGACTTTAGATTTTTTCTTCCTTGAGAACTTGTTGAATTTATTTTCTCTTTTTAAGAAGATTTGTAAATTCCCACACTTCAGTCTTATTGATTGAGTTTATTTCTTCTTCCCTCACCTTAGCCATTTAAATGAGTCAAGAGCTGCCATTGCTTCTTTATAATTTTAAGGCTTACTATATCCTTGGCAAACAAAACCTAATGATCTTTAAGCTTGGAAGGGGAAGCTTGCATTATCTTCATCTCACTAAACATGCCAATGTTTAGAAGATTCTTTTTTCCTCTTGGGGCTAATGAGATACTTGTATTTGCAGAGGTACTTCTCCTACCTATATATCTACAAGTGTTACTATTGATTTGAGAGTGTTTCCATGCTCATAATAGTAACGTTTTTCTAGAGGACTAACTAATTTTGCCTCTTCTACAAAATTGTATCTCTGCTCTAGCTGCACTCACGTCTATACTATTCTGCAAAGTAAATCAAATGTGGCACATAAGAAGTTCAAAAATGAGCAAATTTAAAGAAAGGGGAAAATTTGGAGCTTGGTTCGAGAGCTGATAAACTAAAGATTGAAGGGGCACAACACAAGATTTTTCACTTCAAGAAAGTAAGAGGGTCACTGTCACCTCTCTTAATAGACTTATTTTTCCCTTTCTTTCTTTCCTTGTTTCTATATTTCATCTCTTTTTCTTTTTTTCAGAGAGTGACCTCTCAATTCTCATAATATAATATTCTATCAATATCTTTCTACTCGAACTTGCTTTAATTTTAGCAGTATTTTTCTGTGTGTGTGTTTTTTTTTTGTATGCAGTTTCAAGATATCCTAAACATGACCTATAGTGTGGTCTATGGGTTGCACTTGCACCTCCATTAATGACTTTTAATTGTGAACTTCAATAGGTCTATAGGAAAAATGTGGACTCCCATTTCCACTAGAGTTAGGACTAAAGCCTACATTCGTTTTTCTTTTCTTTGTTTCTTTTTTTCACTATTAAGATTACTTAGAAGTTAAGGTCAGAAGCTTTTACAGCTCTCTTAGTGCTGTGAGATACAGTATTAATCTTGTGTGATCACTACAGAATCCGACATGATGTCTAACTTCTGTTGTTTAATTAAACATTTTGTATTTTATTGGCCTTTCAACCTTCCAATCAAATCTGTTTCCATCTTTACTCCCTCTTTAAAATTCCATTTTTAGGAGCCCAAAGCCTTCCCCTCTACAAACATCCAACCCAGGCACCTAAAAGAACACACCACACCCTAATTATTGTCTCAGAAAACTGTTCCAAGCTCATAACAATCCCCAAATATTTGTCTCATGTATTTGTTTTTTTTTTTTTTTTTTGTGGACACAATAGTCTTACCCGTCCTTACAATTGTAAAAACCAATAGTAGTTTCAACTTAATATATAAGAATCAGGTGCACTTTCCCATATCTTCCATAAAACTATAATCCTATAACCCATGAAGCACGGACACGGCAGAATTGGTGCCGTACTGGTGTCGGATACGGGGACACACCACAGACACATACTGGACATGCCATTTGGTGTGTCCCTTTTTTTTTTTCTTTTTCTATTTATTTATTCAAATATGGTGACTTTATTCAAATGTGGTGACTTTTATATATATATTTGAATGTAGTGACTTTTATATATACATTAAATTAATATTAGTTTTGTTAATTTTGATTGTTTGGTAACATAATATTAATTTAGATTGCAAATACATATATATTTAAAAATTAATAAATAAATTTGCCATGTCCGTGTTCCTATTTTTTTGAAATTGTTGTGTTTCGTGTCCGTGTCCGTATCCGTGTCCGCGCTTCATAGCCTATAACGAAAGTCCTCCCAAATCTGCCTCTCGTTGTGATCATTTATCCAAGAGCAAAGTAGTCAATTTTGTAATCTCTAGCTCATCTAAAATCCTTGTTTCCCTCATTTTGCCATACTACATTGAACTTACATTCTGCATTGTGCCCCCACAACACCCCCATCCCTTTTTTGTAATCTGTTGCACTCTTGCTTCCCCAAAAAACCCTAGATTGTGTACTGTAATGTTACAACTTACCCTACCTGGTTTCATTTCCTAAAACTCCATATAAATGACAAAGTACATAATCTCATATTCCATTACATCACCGTTTCAACTAATTACATAAAGCTATAACTCTTTTACATGGAGCTTTTGAATTATTTAAACTTTCTAGAAAAGCATAACTTAACTATCAAAAATACAATTAATCGAATGTTAAAAAAATTTGTTATTTGGTCATAATAGAGAAAATGAATGCTCCTTACCTTCATTTATTAAATGACATAGAGTAACAATATCACCACCAGCACAAAATGCCCGGCCACGTCCCTTCAAAAAATAAAAAATTACATTTAAGTTGCTTCTATCAGAAATTAGCACATGTAAACCAAAAGAAATCAATAGCCAAGTGTGAGAAGAACGACCCAATTACTATATCATCAAAAACAGATTACCTTCAACACCACAAAACCAATGTCGGGGTTATCTTCCCAGGATTTGTACAACTTCTGTAACCTTGCCCCCTGGACACCACAAACAAAGATCTCATCACTCATGCATACAATGGACACAAACCAAAACACTCAAACAACCCAGATGATAAATTTTGAGATCTAACCCATTTCAGATCAAACACAAGCTAAATAGATACTGACAGTGCAGGGGTGAAGGGACTGAAGATTGATAGCCCAATACCCCCAAGGGACTCTTTAAATGAGACATGTTCGCTATTATAGTTAGTATTATCATATTTTAGTCACTCCAATAGACTAACTATTATAATAGCTATTTTAATAAAATTCTTCAAGGCTAGTTACATTTAAAGAGCCTTGGGAGGCTCTTTAAACAGTTTGTGTATATAAATAGGTAAAATAAAGAGTAGCGTTGGAGTACACAGATAAAAAAGGAATTAGGCAAAATAAAGAATTACTTTTTTTTTTTTATTATTTTATATTTTAGCTGGTAAAAAATGAAGAGTATGGTTATTTATTAAAAAAAAAAAAAAAAGAATGAAGAGTATGGTTGGAGTTCTCATTCTTTGACTTGACCACACTTCTCCAAAACCTATCTCGCAAGCATATCTCCAAAGCCTTTTTTTCCCAAAAGGACCTGATTAAAAAATTGCAAGCCTCTAAACACTAAACCCTAAACTTGTCCCCTGCTCTGGCCCAAATAAAATCCCTTTGCAGTTTGTCAAACCTCTATGCTATTGAAGACATTAAATAAATAGGCAAACTTAACAAGTTGCTCTTAATCATTGTAAGTCTTCTGCCTTTGAACAATATTGCATTTTCCATCATGCCGAATGCCTCCGAAATCTTTTAATGATAAGAGTCCCAAACATTCCTTGCCTTAAAAGAGGTCATACCAAAGTAAAACCCAGATAAGTAACTAGCCAGGATTCCACCTTGCAACCCAGTATCGACACTAACTCCTCTACATTAGAGACATCCCTCACTAATGCTGTGTTTGGTTGGGAGATTTGGAAAGGGAAATGGAAAAGGTTAGTGAAATATGAAAAAAACATACTTATGTTTCACATAGTTTCACACACCTTTTCCCTTTACCTTTCCAAATCACTACCTAAATCCCCCAACCAAACACAGCATAAATGAATATAGATATCTTGGTGAAAATTTTGGGTGCTTGGGAAACATCCTTAGGCTTGGTTTGGAACAGACTATTTTAATAATTTTTTAACTTTTTACGAAAAGGTGTGCAGAAAAGTAAAGAGGTGATGTGATGTGTTTTAGTTGACTTTTTGACTTTTTGACTATTTTAGCCACTTTCCAAACATAGCTTTAGTAAGAAACAATACAGATAAATTTTATAATCAATTTATTCACATTTTATTGAATTTTGTTTACATTAAAATATTTTGAGGCAAGTAGCAAAAAGACTGAATAGAGAGAGATATAAGGGGTAAGAAACAGACCACAGCAGTGTTGAGGGCATTGAGAACAGAGGGTCTATTGAGAATTGCAGTTCTGGACCAAGCTTTCTCTTCAACTAGAACCTGAAACATTTCAAAGAGATAAGAGGGGTTTTAAAGAGAGAGTAAAAAGGGGCATGTGAGAGAGAGAACTCACAACATTGTCGAGATCATCGCTAAGGGCATTGTTGGAGGAAAGAGAGCTAAGGCCTCTGTAGTAGCCAGAAATGAAGCCAGACCTGCCAAGACAACGCTTGATTAGAGATGCAGACTTCAAGCCCTGCATTTCTCTCTCTCTCCGGCCCAACTTCGAATTGGAGGTGGTTCTTGCTTGCTTTCTCAGTGAATCAGTGATGATGGTGTTGTGAACTTGTGATTATAGTGATAATTGGGTTGTGCCTCTGTTATTCCTTTCATAGTAGTTTTCCCGGGCAACTGTTGTCATTAGGGTTTTTTTTTTTTTTTTTTTTTTTTCTCTCCGTAATGTTAGGAACTGAATTTATAGAATATGGTAGTGATTGGTAGCTTGAAAGGCATGGCTCGAATTGTGGCTCGAGGGGTCAAAACGATGTTGTTTTGATCCTTTTTTTTTTTTTTTTCTTTTTTTCTGCTTTTTCTGGTAGAACAAAGAAGGGAGAAGAAGGGAGAAGAAAAGAATGGGAAAAGGAGGAGGAGGAGGAGGAGGAGGAGAGAGGGGAGGGGGTCATAAAATCGGCTGGAGAAGGGAGGAGGAGGAGGAGGAGGAGGAGGAGGAGGAGGGACGACGGCATGACGATCGATGATGGCCGACAATCGTCTTCTCTCTCTCTTTTCCCCTGTGCTTCTCTCTCTCTCTCCCTCTCCCTCTCCCTCTCCCTCTCTTTTCTCATTCTCTCTCTCTTTTTCTTCTTTCGAGCCAAAATCGAGCCTGGTAGCTTCGAGCTACCAAGCATTTTCCTATAGAATAATGCTATATGTACTAATTAGTGAATATACTATATCAATAGATGATGTGACATAATTTTAGCGATTTTAGACATTTGTAATTTATATAATAAATAAGGTCATTAATGATATCATAATACTAATTGATATATTAGTGTGTAAACTACTTGGTACGTGTAGCACCATCGAAATTCATAACTTACACTTGTTTATTTGTGTGGTAGGGATTAAATTAAAGAAATGTGAAATTTATGAACAAAATAAAGGGCAAATTACACAAATAGTCCTTATAGTTTGGGACTTGTGTCACTTTGGTCCCTGACTTTTCAATTGTGACACATTTGACCCTGAATTTTGAATCTTGTTTCAAATAAGGACAATTGAATATATAATTAGATTTTTCAAGGATAAAATTGTCAATTTGATAAAATATAAACTAATTTGACAAAAATAAATATCAAACAAATATTTTTGAATTTTTAAAAATTATTTCTACCTACTAAAAATAAAATTATGTAAAATTAATAAATCTTTTAGACATTTATTTATTTATTTTTACTAAATTAATTTTTATTATGTGTTTGGATGATGATCATGTAAAATTAATTTTAAAAAATTAATCATGTAATTTTTATTAATTTTACATAATTTTATCATTGGTGAATAAAAATAATTTTAAAAAAATTAAAAATACTTTTTTTATCTTTATTTTTGTCAAATTAGTTCATATTTTATTAAATTGACGATTTTATCCTTGAAAAATCTAATAATATTTTCAATTGTCCTTATTTGGAACAAGATTCAAAATCCAGGGTCAAATGTGTTACAATTGAAAAGTCAGGGACCAAAGTGACACAAGTCTCGAATTATAGGGACTATTAGTGTAATTAACCCCAAAATAAATTTAAACTAATAATTTTTTTTTTTATGCTCCATCCGTTCCAAAATAGTAATTCCTTATTCTATTTTTCATTGTTTCAAAATATTAGTCTATTTTCAAAAATTAAATACAAAAATAATATAAATTTCTTATTTTGCCTTTCTTTTAAATTCATTAACAACATAAAAAGTACAATTATGACATTGACATTTCTTAAAAAATATACTATTAAAGTGTAATTTTGAAATATCATTTTGTAAAAGTACAACCCCGTTTGGGAACCCTCCATTTTAGCTAAAAAGTCAAAAAGTTATTAAATTAGTCAAAAAGCCAATAACCTATACAAAAAAGTCAAAGATTCTCTTTTCTCTCTACTTTTTGCACATATTTTCGTAAAAAGTCAAAAAGTCATCCCAAACATACTAGTTTTTTTAGTTCATATTTTAGCCAAATAGCCAAAAAGTTACTAAATTAACCTGTTCCCAAACGATGCCTGTTTGTACCACCAAAAAAAAGTTAAATTCCCTAAAAGGGAGTATTATTTTGGAATAGAGGGAGCAGTAAATTTTGAATTGATAAGGACAGATTTGTAATGTTGTTGTTGTGTTTTTTTTTTTTTAAAAAAAAAAAATTTAATTTCAAAATTTTTTAGCATGAAAATTATATTATTGTGTGTTTTTTTCGGACGTGTTTCGCGTGGCATCCAACGTGGGTGTAAAAAATTAAATAGAATTAATAAATGGAGAAATTGCAAGAAAAACGAAAAGTTGAAGAAATAATTACAAAAATTGGTGGAAACATTTAAGGGGGATTTATTTATAAATCCTATTTAGTAGACTTAAAACCTAATAAGTTCATAAGGTTTTTTAGTGTTCCATCAAGTTCGATATATTTAGATTTATATTCCATGAGATCATTTTTTTAGGACTATAATACCCTTTTATTCTATTTTGATAATATATATTAGGGTAAATTACATTTACCTCCCCTGAGGTTTCTGACAAATACAGGGACCTCCCCTGTAGTTTCAATAATTACAGAAACCTCCCCTACTTTAACTGACAATATCAAGATTGCCCCAATCCGTCAATTTTACACAAACGACATTACTTACCTATACAGAATGACCATATTACCCTTTAAATTAAGTGTGAAAAGACGAAAAAACCCTACAAAATGTCCCTTTTTACTTTTTGAAATCTCACCATTCTCTCTCTCTTCTCTCTCTCTCTCTCTCCTTCCCTCCTAACCCAACCCAACCCAACAGTGCTTCTTTTGGGTTATTTCTGTGTATATCTTGTTTCAATATCTATATTCTTAACTCCCTTTTCAATCCTATCACAACCATCATTCTCTTCCACTACTACTACCTCGCCACTATCCACCACCGCGGCGGCGACAGTGGAACAAAGCTTGAGTCCGTCTGCTCCTCAAGACCTCTCCAAAGAACAAGCGACTCTTATGGAGACCGACATCAACTTCTCCGACGACAACCCTTCCGCCGCCACTCTCCTCCGACATCGACGCCAAACGAAGGTCTTCGTCGAGGACACACCACCGCCTCTATTTCTCCTCACCGACAAGTCTTCCTCCACTCCTCTCCTCTGCAAGACCAAGAATGTTTGTAGAATCAATTGACCATAGCTTCCGAGCAGACGGAGTCATCATCCTTGTGCTTGGAAGAGATCTGCTTCAATTTGTTCACCACTTTTTTCAATTCCCTGTACTCATCTGCAGTTCCCCTCTTTTGTTCGAACTTCTTGAACCCGTTTGATAAGCTCTTCGTACTTGTTGATCATCTCAGAAGCATTTTTAATGGAACTCAGATCTGCTCCAATCAATTTGTTGTTGTTGTTGTCGCTGTCATTTGATATGGGTTCCATGTCGCTGTCATTTGAAAGTGGCAGAGGAGGAGGGGTGATCAGGTGGTTGGGTCGACATGTTTTGTTTTGGGTTTGGAATAAAACAGAGAGTGAAGACAGGGCTTTAATTACTGAGAAGATGAGAGTTTTAGTTACCCAGATCAGGCGACAATGAAATCATTGGATTTGGATCTGTATAAATGGTGATTCCTTACACAGATCTATCTATCTACTAAAAAATATAAATACAAAAGTAAAAGTGAGAAGAAATGGAGAGAAAGAGAGGAGGAGGCTGGAAGGGGTGGGGGATTCAAAGAGATCCAATTGTTGCACTATAATTCAGTACCTTATTTTCTTTGGCTAATAATGGCTATAGTTTGATTTTGATTTCTATTGTGTTTGATTTTGCACTGATTTTTTTGGGGAGGTGGTGTTGATGGTGGCTATCCAACTTCTCAACTGAGTAATTGTGGATTAAGGCTTTTTGGGGGGTTGCAGAGCTGGTAGAGCTGGGTTTGTGGGGGCTTTTGAACTACGTTTGTGGGGCTTTTGTTCCTCTATGTCTTCTTCGTCTGGTTTGATGGCATTATGGGTATTTTAGTGCTTACATTAGATGACATCAGCAAGGTCTGTTAGGTATATAAACGGCTGTTAAATTTTGGGGGAATCTTGATATTGTCAGGTAAAGTAGGGGAGGTTATTGTAATTATTGAAACCACAGGGGTGGTCCCTGTATTTGTCAGAAACCTCAGGGGAGGTAAATGTAATTTACCCTATATATTATATGTTTTCCATTTACATTCTCTTTCTCTCTTGAATTTCCATATATATATATTTATATTCTCTATTCTACAGCTATTGCTCTAATCAAACCAAATCTAAGCTCGAAAAATCAATTTTCTTATTTTTCTTACCAAACTTATTTTGATTTTCTACTGAAATTTTCAATTTCTTTGTTTAATTTCTCATCCAAACTAATATATTTTCATTTAAATCGCTGTAACACTTCAACAAGGGTTGTGCTCTGTAGTTTGAGATCGAATCATTCTATGATAACCTTATCCAAAAATCTCAATCTGTTCATGAGTTCACCATTGAGGTAATTGATGTTTTTATTTATTTATTTATTTTTTTGTGTATTCAATAGAGATATATGTGTACATATAGTTTTTTGAGAATTATTTGTAATGTTGTTGTTGTTGTTGTTGTGGTGTTTTTTTTTACAATTAATTTCAGAATTTTTTAGCATGAAAATTATATTATTGTGTAGTTTTTTAGGACGTGTTTCGCGTGGCATCCAACGTGGGTGCAAAAATTAAATAGAATTAATAAATGGAGAAATTGCAAGAACAATGAAAAGTTGAAGAAATAATTACAAAAATTGGTGGGAACATTTAAGGGGTATTTATTTATAAATCCTATTTAGTAGACTTATAACCTAATAAATCTATAAAAAATTTTAGTGTTCTATCAAGTTCAATATGTTTAGATTTATATCCCATGAGATCATTTTTTCCTAATTTATAATTTTTTTAGGATTATAATACTCTTTTATTCTATTTTAAGAAGAGTTGTGCTTGAGACCCCCAATTTCCAATTATCCCTACCACCTCCACATACACGTAGGGATTGGTCATTGGATATAAAAAAAGAAAAGAAAAAGAAGAAGACCAATCACACCCCACTGGGGGTCACCCCAGTGGGAGTCTAAGACATTGTACTACTTTAATAATATGTATTATATATTTTCCATTTACATTTTCTTTCTCTTGAATTTCCATATATATATATATATATATCGATACTCTTTTAGCTCTAATCAAACCAAATCCAAGCTTGAAAAATCAATTTTCTTGTTTTTCTCACCAAACTTGTTTTGATTTTCTTCTGAATTCTTCAATTTCTTTGCTTAATTCTCCATCCAAACTAATATACTTTCATTTAGATCGCAGCAACACTTCATCAAGGCTTGCGCTCTGTATTTTGAGATCGAATCATTCTATGGTAACCTCATCCAAAAATCCTAATCTGTTCATGAGTTCACAATTAAGGTAATTGATGTTTTTATTTTATTTTTTATTTTTTTGTGTATTCAATAAAGATATATGTGTACATATAGTTTTTTGAGAATTATATATAATGTTGTTGTGTGTGTGTGTGTGTTATTTATTTATTTATTATTATTATAATTAATTTCAAAATTTTTTAGCATGAAAATTATAGGGCAAATTACACAAACAGTCCCCATAGTTTGGAGCTTGTGTCACTTTGGTCCCTAACTTTAGAATTGTGATACATTTGACCTTGAATTTTGAATCTTATTCCAAATAAGGACAATTGAATATATAATTAGAATTTTCAGGGGTAAAATTGTCAATTTGATAAAATATAAAATAATTTGATAAAAATAAATGTCAAACAAATATTTTAAAATTTTTAAAAATTATTTCTACCTACTAAAAATAAAATTATGTAAAATTGATAAATCTTTTAGACATTTTTTTTTTACTAAATTAATTTTTATTATGTGTTTGGATGATGATCATGTAAAATTAATTTTAAAAAATTAATTATGTAATTTTTATTAATTTTACATAATTTTATCATTGGTGGATAAAAATAATTTTAAAAAAATTTAAAATATTTTTTTGACATTTATTTTTGTCAAATTAATTTATATTTTATCAAATTAACGATTTTACCCTTGAAAAATCAAATAATATTTTCAATTGTCCTTATTTGGAATAAGATTCAAAATTCAGGATCAAATGTGTTACAATTGAAAAGTCAGGGATTAAAGTGACACAAGTCCCAAACTGTAGGGACTATTAGTATAATTAATCCAAAATTATATTATTGTGTACTTTTTTTCAAACGTGTTTCGCGTGGCATCCAACGTGGGTGTAAAAAATTAAATAGAACTAATAAATGGAGAAATTGCAAGAAAAATGAAAAGTTGATGAAATAATTACAAAAATTGGTGGGAACATTTAAGGGGGATTTATCTATAAATCCTATTTGGTAGACTTATAATCTAATAAGTCCATAAAGTTTTTTAGTGTTCCATCAAGTTCAATATGTTTAGATTTAGGATGATTCTACTTATACCACTATAACCTCTTTACACCCTCCATCTCATTACACCACTAAAAAAAAAATGTAATCCTCATTACACCCCTAATATATTTCCAAAACTAACCCTAAATTAACTATTTCATTTCTTTACACCACTAATTTTGGTAACACGGTGCTAAACAATTTACATTATCCGGTGTTATGCTGCCGGAAAAAATAGATCTCTCCAGCATTTTATTGCTATACATTTACAGAGTCACTTTCTTCCAAACAATAATTTATTAATTTGTGGTGGACTTGTTCGGTAATGCAACACTAATTAATTTAAATTACTTTGGTGCCATGTTACCGGACAATATTTTTTTTCCTAGCATTATGTTGCCGTCCAATTATATGATAATAAGAAATTAATTTGGTCCACTCGTGAAGTGTATGTTCAGTGATACATTGTTATATAAATGGAATTACTCTAGTGTCATGTTGCCAAAATATAATAGAGTTGTCTAGGCCCCCGTCCCTGTACATTGAAAGATTTATTTTTTCCTTGAAACATCCATAAAAAAAATTCATAAATCAAACACGCATCCATAGAATCGTATATAAAAAGTATCCATAAAATTATTCATAAAAACATTAAGTGTATGAATATCCATAAAGTATTCATAAAATCTGTCATTGTTTGCATCCATCAATCAAACATATTATCACAATTCATCTTGGTAATTTGTAGGTAAATTTTCCCTCTTAATAAAAATAGACATCTATACTTTTTAGAACCTATCAATCTCAATCGTTCCCCCTTGATCTTTATGTTGTCTCTATAATAACCACTTCTTTTACAAGTAAGTGTAAGTCTTGGTTTTCAACCATTGCCTCCCATATCTGATGTTTTTATAACAATGACAAATCCAGCCTTCTTCCCAACATTAGAAGCCTATTTAATTAATGCTTCACGACTACTAAAAATCTAAATATAATAAATATATTTATACTTCAAATTATTAATAAAACTCAATACAAATTAAAAAAAAAAATCGTATTCATAAAAAAAACTTAACAAACCTCGCCTGTAATGAATTCATGACTGGTCCACTAATATTGCAGTACTTGCGTTGTTGCAATGAGTATAAGTATAATCATTCCAGGAAAAAAAATAAATAAATGAAACTAAATATACATAGTAATGAGAAGCCGAACAAATTAAAAAAATTTGGTTTGGGGTTATTGGAAATATATCTTTTATTCGGTAATTGGTTACCAGACTTATATTTTTTGTTCGACAATGTGATGCCAAACTATTTATTTTGTTCGATTTCGAACCACCAAACGAAAGTCGAACACCAGTCCAAAAAAATGATATAAAAACCTACCAAATAAATAAAAAAACTCACAATTTCACTTTTTTTATGGTTCTTCACCACCGTTTCTTCATCTATTGCTTTCTTTAATGATCAAAATACTATGATTCTCAATTTTTGAAAAGATATGTGTAAGAGAAAAGAAAAATTAAGAAAGGAAAGGAGGAGTGGGGATTGAAGATCAAGGAGTGTAAGGAGATAACAAAATATATTTAATTTTAGTGTTTTGTCCTTAAAGATAATTTCACACATGGATAAAATTGGAGGGGGGGGGGGAAACTCATATGGAAGGTGTAAAGAGGTAAAGTAGTGGTATAAGTAGAATCACCCTTAGATTTATATCCCATGAGATCATTTTTTCCTAATTTATATTTTTTTAGGACTATAATACCCTTTTATTCTATTTTGATAATATGTTTTATATGTTTTCCATTTACATTCTCTCTCTCTCTCTCTCTCTCTCACATTTCCATATATATATATATATATCGATACTCTATTCTACAGCTATTGCTCTAATCAAACCAAATCCAAGCTTGAAAAATCAATTTTCTTGTTTTTCTCACCAAACTTATTTTGATTTTCTTCTGAATTCTTCAATTTCTTTGCTTAATCCCCCATCCAAACTAATATACTTTCATTTAGATCGCAGTAACACTTCAACAAGGCTTGTGCTCTGTAGTTTGTGATCAAATCATTCTATGGTAACCTCATCCAAAAATACCAATTCATGAGTTCACCGTTGAGGTAATTGATTTTTATTTTTTTTTAATTTTTGTGTGTGTGTGTGTATTCAATAGAGATATATGTGTATATATAGTTTTTCGAGAATTAGAGTCCAAAGTGTTTTTGAAATTGGTGAAAAATGTTGAGAATAGTTGAAATTTGTAGAATGTATTGTGAAAATGGTGAAAATTGATTAGTGTCATGTGGTATGGTATAGAATCCAACCAAGGTTTGGAGATAGATTGATGGTGTGTCTTATTGGTTGGATATTTCAGTGAATGTGAATGTTCACACCCGCTGAAATAATTGTTGTTATGAATTATAAGATTTTAATATTTTATTTGGTAATGTGAACAGGACAACATAGAGATGTGGATGTTTACATCAATATAATATTTTAATAGTATAACCTAGAGATGTGAATGTTCACATCAACATTGCATTTACCAATGCACACTAAATCAATGGTTATGTGTACACAATAACAATCAACTACCAACAATGTGAATGTTCATAGTGTCTCAATAATAGCAAAACAACATAATAATATTAACAGTGCATTACTCACAAATTATAATCAATGTTAATATTCACATTAAAAAATAGTTGTACTAGTACAAACAACAATGTGTTATTTTGGTTACAAAAATAGTATATACATAGAGATGTGAATGTTCACATTAATTCTGTAATACAAATAGGTAGTCGCACCCAATGTTAATGTTCACACACTCATGTGTATGGTTCCATGAGGGGATAATATTGATGATATTGTGTTGATTTAAATACAGTTCATTACAGGTTAAATGATATTATTGAATGATCGACTCATGCATTTTTTTTTCTTTGATAATATTTGGATGGTTTATTAGCTAATTTTGTCTTTGTCATTCGTTCTTTTTTTTTTAAATCCTAGAATGGGAGAGATTTTCTCATAGAATGAGGGAGAAATTTTCTCCCTCAAATTAGGGACTCTTGTTATTTTTTATGTATTTATTTATTGTATATTGGTTTCAAAATAGAAGGTTGATTTCGTCATATTATCCTAAACAAGACCTAATGGAATACTAAAAAAGAATATGGGTTAGATGAAACATAAGTTTTAAGAATGGGATTTACTAAAAAAGCTCCCATTTAAATATTTGCACAATATATAAAAAAAGTTTAAAATTTATATTGCAAAATTATGGTTTAGTGTATATTTTTGCCTCTCCCATATTTTTCATAATTCTCTCTATTTTTTCATCCTCTTTTCCCATATTTTTTTGATCACCGACTACCTTTCCTTTACCTTTTCCAAATGTTATTGGTTACCTGTTCCCCACACCTCTCAATTGCAATTGAGCATTTCTCCTCTAGTCCAACCTATTTTCTCAGCCCTTTCGATCGTCTTTTAACCCACTTATCTACCCATACCTTTTTTCTTCTTTTTTTTCATTTTGCTATTGCCTTCATCCCTAAAGCTCACGCAACCCACCATTGCCGCTACTACAACCTCCTTCACAAACTTCCATCTTTACCATTGCAAGATTGAGAGAGAGAGAGAGAGAGAGAGAGAGAGAGAGAGAGAGATAAATATCGTGTCATGATCTAGAGATTAAGAAATGTGATATGGAGAAACTAAGGTAGCGTTTGGTATACTTTTCAAAATTTAACTCTGTTTTTAAATCATGATTTGGATGCAACATGTTAACCAAACATATTTTTAAAATACAACTCAAAATTACTTTCAAAACTCATCTCTTCTCTTTTATTTTTTTTATTATTAATCAATCAATCAATCAATCACTTTTTCTCTCTCTTCTCTCCTCTCACATTCTCTCACATTTTATATATCAATCAATCAAAAAAAATATAAAAAATTACAAAGCATCCTAAATTTTTTTTCAAAACTCATAACCAAACAAATTTTCTCTTTTCAAATCATAATGCAAAAACTCAAAACTCAAAACACAACTCCAAACTTAAATCATAATTCTAAAACTAAACCAAACAGACCCTAAATATGTTTTTTGTAAAGTGGGAAAAGGAAAGGGAAGAGAGACAAGAATGAGGCGATGGTTGGGGGTAATAGTGATATAGGCTTTGCGATCTGGTTCGTTCTCTCTCTCTCTCTCTCTTTTATGTTTGTTGAAATTTGATCATTAATAAAGATGAAATAGGGCATCGAGAAGGGGTGATGTGGTGGGGAGATGGAGTGACAATGGTTTGCAGAGGTTAAGGAAGGGTGGATGTCTTACCGTTTGTGTGGGGTATAAGAAGGGCTTATAGTGACAGGAAGAAGTAAGAGAAGTGCTAATGGCAACGACAAGATATAGGTTTATGGTTTATAGTGTAAGACTAAATTTAATTATTTAGTCATTATGATAACTCACATGATATGACAATATGAATTATAGATTTAATAAGATTATAGTTCCATATCTTGAATCACAAGTTATTATCTGATTGGTCAATAGATGAAGTAGTTTCCAAATCTGCTACTTTGATGGGCAAGTGGAGTTACAGTTATATTAAGAAACTGATCCTCTTTCTACCTATAAAAGTATATTTAGATCAACCATCGATTATTTTGAATATAACGTATTCTAAAGAAGGTCAAGAGAGAGAAACCTTTTTCCACTAATATTATTATTAGTTTTATATTCAATCAATTTTGGGTCACTCGAATGTTTCGCATAATTGATCCAGGCATGTTATTTATTGTTCGCATTATGTTATTATTTGTGAAAATCATGATAGTTCACGATTTTAGATTATAAAGGTTGTTGTATGCATAACACCATAAAATTATTTACATGTAGTATTAGAGCCTATGTTCAAGAATTATCATGTTTTTTTTTAATTAAATAAAATTAGTTGAATTTTATTAATTGCAAAATTTGGTTCAAAACCCGATAATATGTTAAATTGGGTATTGCTTGCATGTGTCTTGCATATATAAATTATTGCTGGAATTTTTGTTACTAAAATTGTATTATAAATTTATTTGTCATGATTGATGATCGTCTAAGTAATAGACTGGTAGTGGTGTGAGATGACCAGAATGAAAATTTATATTAATATGCTGAGCATGCGTCTTTTCAAAGTCTCAATAGACGCACTCTTATTTTATGTATAAAATTTATTTGTTATATGTGCTTATAAATTTTAGGATATGACATGGTAGCAATGAATTGTTAACTTGTAATTTCACTAATCATGATGGAGATTATTATTCATGTTTTGTTAAATTGTGTTATTAAATTTTAGTATGAGAAAATCATATTGAAATTTTATTGTGATCTTTATAGTACCAAGCATATTACTATTTAAGTATCTAATTGTAACCCTTAAAAATTATTTTAGTATGATGTTATTACCACCATTATGTATAAGTTCGATTTTTGTGGGTGGTTAACGAGGTACAAAAGTATATATTCTTATGTGACATAGAATATGAATTGTGTTAGTATTTGTTGTTTTAATATTATTCTTATGATTTAGTAATATGCATTATGATTATGATGATGAATAATTGTGAATAAATTATTATTTATTCCATAATGTCTATGCAAAGTTTTTATTTTGATTTGAAATCTAAATTATGATACGATTGGTAGTTGCCAAAATGACCCAATCGGAATGACACATAGATATTAAATCAAATAATTGAAATTTAATACCCTTCACAAGTATTAAAAAATAATGACTTTGCAAATTGCAATTTTTTAATTACAAAGATATTAGGTTGGCCCAAAGGTGCACCACTTTTGTCACGACCCGCTGCTTGTACCGAAGGGTTAAGTATCGTGATGGCCAGTAACTGAAGTTACCTCCGGCCAATTCTTAAACAAATTACTAAACGTGAGTAGAAAAATATTTAAGTGAGGGTACCAAAATAATTATTGAAGCTTCTATTTTTATAACAAAATTTATTGACCAAAAATACTGATATTTTCATATGAATAATAGAATTATAAATACTATAAAAGTGTTATGTGTGTCTATTTCATAGCCCCGTGTCTAAGACTCTCCAAAAGCTATTTCTGAATTGCATTCTTTCCTGAAAATTAGTAAACAGTTATAAGCACATGGCAGAATGAGAAATATTATACTGAGAGCATGAGGGTATAAAATCACCATGGATAATTATTGGTCTACACAGAGCTTGATATTAAAATACAGAGTATATAATATGGAATCATTTGACATATAATACAGAAACAAAATAATCATAACCATGATACAGAATGAAACATAATAGATGTATGGACTCAAGAGGTGGCTCGTATGAACTTTAGAGGTGGCTCCCACAATATTGTAGCACTTTGCTCCATACAACACTTTGCTTCACACCAGAAATCAGAGGGTCAGTAAATTCATGACAATATAGAGTTACAGACTCAAGAGGTGGCTTGTATGGATTCTAGAGGTGGCTCCCACAATAGCGTAACACTTAGCTTCGCACAGCACTTTGCTCCGCATAGAACATATATAGCGATCCCGATTTTTGACCCGACTTTTATGGCGTTTCGGACTTTGGTCTTATGGTTTACTGTTGCTGTTTATGTCTTTTCCTCTTCTTACCCTTTAAATTTGGGTTTTTTCAATGTCTTGGGCGTATTTAGAATAGGTTGGTTGCTACTTGGTTTAGTACCTTGTTGTCCAGAATTTTGTTCTTCCGCTTGAGTGAGCCTTCTTGCGCTCGAACGGGGTTTGCAATCATTTAGTACTTTGTGCGTCTGCAAAAATACTACAGAAGTGTTTTTCATGCTCGAGCGGCCCCTCTAGCGCTCGAGCGACTGTCTGAAGTCTGTAAAATACTGGGCGAGTGTATTCTACGCTCGAGCGGGTAGTGCCTTGTTGTTATGTCTTAGCGCTCGAGCGGCCTTTATCGCGCTCGAGCGGGTCGAATTTATGTATCTGATGCTCGAGCGTCAAACTCTCCGCTCGAGCAGATTGTGCGTATATCAGATCGCGAAAGTGACTTTTTAAATCACTTTTTCTGTCCTTTCTCTCTCTAAAACTTTTCAAAACCCTAAGTTGAGAGCCTCTCTCTCTAAAATACTCTCTCTCTCTCTCTACATTTTGACCTAGATTTAGTGATCTCCTCACCCTCCTTCCTTTGATAAAAAGATTGAGCTCTCAAGATCTCGATTTTCAACCGAGTAAAAGTTGGTTTCATCACTTTCGAAGTTTGTGTCGTGCTTGGCTCTCCTCCCTTGGACTTCTACACTTGAGGTAGGGATATTCTACTCTCCTATATGGGTTTTAACATAGATATTTGTCATTTGGTATAAATGGTGGGATTTGGGAAGTTTGGGTGAAGTTAAGGTTTGAAATTGAAATGTTTGAATGAAGGGTTTTCTAATTTGGGTCCTCTATGGGTATGAGAGGTCTTGAACATGTTATTGCTTGGATATAATTGGTGAAATTGGGTCTTGGGTACCATGTAAGTTAAATGGGGAAAATGCCCTAATTTGAATTAAATAAATTATTTATATGATTAATGAAATCAAGTGTGGAAATATGAAATTGGTTTGGAAATTATGAGATTGGAAAAAAATGTGATTTAATGGTGTAGTTGGATTGATAAATCACTCATCTATGGTAAAGTTGATAAATCATCTGTTTGATAGATTTATTTATCTGTTTAGAAATAACTATTTTGGGCTATCGGTGGAGGATAGCCATGATTGTTGTAGAAAATGCATGATGATTAGGTAAATTGACACAAATCAATTGGATTATGTCATTGAATATGACGGTTGGATTAACACATTGACTATGTGATTTAATTGGTCATTGTATATGACAACGTGTTTAAATATATTGCATATGTATCTTGTTTGGGAGGAGATAGGGGATGGACTCTATTGTTTGGGAGGAGATAGGGGATGGACTCTATTGTTTGGGAGGAGATAGGGGATGGACTCCATTGATAATTAAGTTGGTTAGAGTGTCTAGGGTGAAAGTCTTTAAATCTTATATATATTTGGGTGCCGGTTCCCTCGGACGTTGTTCCGTAAAATGGCAAATGAATGGAAGTGTATGAATGATGTTTATGATTGAAGTGTTGATAAATGAGTTGTAATCTCGTTTTGAATTGTTTGAATAACAATGAGCTATGTAAATGAATTGATTTTGATAAATAAAGGGAAGTGGATTGATTAGGATATCAATGTTGATTTGTAGTGGATTTGGTGTAAGTTGGTTTACAAGTGTTAAACATTTATCGGATGCTAATGTTTTAGTTAATTCTCATATGTTGTTTAGCATATCTCTACTGGGCTTTGGCTCACCTTACTTGGGACACCATTTTTCAGGTACAGGTGATATGTCGCCTCCGAGATCTTAGCTTGGGAGGTTTTGGAGTTGAAGACTCCCTTTTTTTTTTTATTTTTTTATTTTATTCGTTTTGATGTTAAATGTATATTCAAGCCTAGGGCTTTTTATGTATAGAGCTAGGACTCTTTTTGTTGTAACCAAGTGATGACTTGGAAAGCTGTAAGCCCGTAGGGCATTCATTTTGTTGCAAACATGTAATATCCATCGTAATAGAAACTCTGATGAATGAAAAGATGATATTTCTATTATGTTTTATGGATTTATTGAATGGTTGGATTATATCTTATTTTGAGGGCGTTACAACAGAGGGCCACAAGGTGACCAATCAGAAACTAATGGTTTATTTAAATCTCCCAAGACGTGAGACTCCTGTGGTGGTACTTATAGAAAATAATTGCTTATAAAATCATTGTCAAATAATTAATAAAATTTATACAAACATATCCATGGGTTTCATTTTAAGCAAACAGAGTTCGAAAAATACTTAACGTAATCGACACATTAATATAATTTATAAAACACAAATCGCCTAAAATAAATTATGGTAATTCAAAACATACATAAAACATATTATGGTAACTCAATATACAATATAACTCATCTTAATGTTAATTCTAACTTTTACCTTTAGTTCACTGCGACCCACAAAATACTCCAAACTAAATTCAAAGGTTTATATATAAAGCAAAACAATTAGAGGGAGAGAGAGACTAAGAATGTTTGAGGAAAGATGATGCGGCTCAGATTGATTGGCCCGTCTATATATATTGTGAAAAAGCGTGGGCGACAAGACACTTGTGGGGGCACATCTTTTGTCGTACAGAAAATATTATATTTCAGTGTATTTTGGTGTAGGAAAAATATAGAGAAAAATATAATAAAAATATCAAAATACTCAGAAAATAATATCGAATAATAATATAAAGTTAAAATTATTTTTTTGAAATCATTTATAATTAAATAATACTAATATAAAATTTAAGAGACAGTTTAAATTTTCGGGTTGTTATAACTTTTATGTAAGGAACAAAAACAAACTTCTATTCCAATTAAATAGCAAACTATGTGCATTTAATAAACCACAATAGGGGAAAAAATTATTCTAAAATTAAATTTTAGAATGTAATTTTTTTTTTTTAATTCCCAAACTTAGAAAAGAAAAGTTTTTGAAAAAATGAAGGAAAGAAATTTCTTGTTCAAGTTTAAAACTAGAACAAGAACACACTTTGAAAAAAAAAAAAAAGAATTAATTTACTTACAACAATTTTCAGATTATTACTGTAGAAATGCAAAAATGAAAGACAGCTGAGGCGTGTGTTGGACACACATTCTTTAAGATCGTTACGTCCTCGCTACGATGCTTGAGAACAAATGATGCCGACCTCCCAAGATGCAACAACTATCCCAGAATTGCAGTACTACAATTTGGGTTTGGTGAACAGACTGAGTTGTATCTCTCTCTTATACAAAATATAAGAATAGTATGCAAATTGTATATAGAGGATAGAGAAGAGAAGAAAATGAAAGAAAAATGAATGAGGGAAATGGTTGGAGAAAGCCTGTATTTATAGGCAATAAGGTGAGTATTCAAATGGGTTCGGAAGCCCTCCGGATAGGTATGAAACTGAGAAACTGCTGGAGTGAAGAGAGGTGACCGGAGAAAGAAGGGATACCACTCAGGTTTGAATTTGAAATTCTGGTGCAAGTGCTTGAATTTTTCCCGTTAGGAATTCAAATTTTCCCACAAGATTTGTGGAAATAAAATAAATAAATAAAAAATTCAAACAAATTTTATCTAAAAAATTAAAGCTAGGACTCGACTCGACCTACAACCTGACAAAGACGGCGTGCGTGCTCTTGGCAGGTGGTTTTGGGCCAAGCCCACTTTGTTCATAACTTCCCTCCTTACAAAACTTTGGGTACCCTTTGGGGCCTAACCCAAATGTGTGCACCTAAAGCTTATATACTCACACTAGCTCTCTTAAAATTTCAATGTGGGACATCCAATTTAAGAAAACTCACATTTGACTCTTCAACTTTCCATTTCACGAATCTGAAAATGACGTCAATTTCCCATTCACTCATAAATGGTTTTGACAGACCGTCTTCACCGTATGACTTGCCACACGGCAAGGAACATGTCACCTCTTTGGACCCACCCCAAAAGACGTGTGGGCCCTACTCAAATTTGGGCTCAAAGGTGGCCCAAAATAAGCTTATGAAAATCATAATTTCCAACATGCTAAATAATTGTTGAATTAGAATAGGATATTTGATGGATATTCACAATTGATATTTGAATGAATGCCCAAAAGTAACAGACCTACTTAATTATGAATATTTTATCAACTAGTCCTATTGGTGAAAGGGAATCACTATAATTGTTAAATAGTATGCCATTAGATTATCCCAAAGGTAAATCACGGTGATACTATTTGTGATCGTTTAAATATGTATTTATCTTGATTAATTGTCAATTATTGATTACTCATAGTATTAATGTAGTGAACATGAATTATTGATTAAAGTTTTATGTCGCTATATTTGTATATTTTGTTTGTTTCGATTTTAAATGAAAAGGATTTCTCAAAATGAATAGAATAAATTCAATTTTATCTCAATGTTTTGAATTTTGACTTAGTATTACTATTTGAGTAATTTACTGCTATTATGATTCCAGCAGTATAAAAGAAAGAAAAGACTTTTCATAAAGTATAAAAAGATCGAATAAATAAAGTTGATATTTTTATGCGAATGATTATAGCAAATATTAAGTTTTAACTTTCTTAAATTGATAATGCTAAATATTGTGAAAGAACATTTCCGAACTGTTAATAAGTTTTTAGCTAGGACACTTATGGTTAAGCTTACCAACATAAAGTTTGATGGTATGCATGAGATGTATAAGCATGTCATTGAATTGTGTAACTTAACTACTCAATTAAAGAATTTAAGAATATTTGTGAAGGAGTTTGTTTTTGTGCAATTTATTTTGAATTATTTATCTCTTCAGTATGGGTCATTTATATCAACTACAATTCTATAAATAGTAAGTATAAGTTAATAAATTGACTAGTATGCTGATTTAAGAAGAGACAAAATTTAAGTAATTGAGATATCATTGATTGATCTTGTAATTCAAGGAGTTGAAAAGAAAGAGAGGATGCTTAGAAAAGGAAAGATATAGCCACATAAAGAAAATGAGTTTGTTCAAGATTTTTAGTCTCATAAAAAAAAAAATGGCTACTCATGTTTTTAATAAAGTACAAGATTAGGTCAAAATATGTTAAAAAGTCAATAAGAATGAGGATGATGAGAGAAGAAGGATGAGGTTGGAAGCCGGTGCTGAGGAAGAGAGGAGGAGGTGGATTGCAAAGGTCATTAATGACGAAATGATTAGTAACAATATTTGTTGATGATATCTCGGAGATGATGAATCCAAAGGGTTTTTTTAATCTTTTTAACAATTTGGAGTAGTAAAGGATGTTTTCATTTCGACAAAAAGAAGGAAAGCAACGGGCTCAACATTTAGGTTTGTCCGGTACCATGGTCCAGTATCGGCAGAAGTGGCAGTTCAAAAGACAAATGGAATCTGGTGCAAGGATAAGAGACTGAAAGTGAAGATGGCCGAATTTAATACGATTGCGCAGAGGGAGAATCAGAAGGAGGAGAAGGTTATGATGACTGTGCAGAGGAATCATCTGGGAATGAAGCCTGATGCATCTTTGGCAATTGGGAAGGAGAGGTGTCCTATGCAACATAGGAGAGAAGGAAGGGGCCATAAATCATATGCTGAGGTAGTATCAAGAAGAGAGAAATAGTGGAAGGATGCTATAACAGTTATAGTGAAAGAAGAAGGAAATGGGTGGTTGCACGAGAATGTGATTGTGATGCTTAAAACCTTCTTTTCATTTCAAGACTTTACGGAGGAGGTTAGTAGAAGAGGAATGCAGGAGGTCCTCGTTCGTGAAGGAGGTGGAAGATTAGCAGTGTTGACATTTAGCTCAGTACCTGCACTTAAGGAGGGAACTGTTAGCTTAAAAGAATAGGTGAATGAGTGGTGTGATTCAGTATCGGAATGGAGACGTGGGGTTTATGAAGATCGGGAGAGATGTGTTTGGATTTACTGTTTTGATGTTGCATTAAATTTACGGAGTGTACATACGTTTAAAAGTATTGGCAGAGCATAGGGTGATGTTGTGCAGTTAGATGATGACACCACAAGGATGAATTCATTCCAGTATAGGAGAGTTAGAGGGGTTACAAAGTCCATGGAGAATATTAATAAGGTCATTTATCTGAAATGCAATGAAAGCTTGGTTCCAGTTCGGGTTTGTGAGGCAATGGAAATTCCACTACATGATTTGAGCTATAGTAGTATGAGCAAAGACACTAACGAGGGCAGCATTGAGGAGGTTGACTAGATCTCTGTCAATGGAGGTTACTGGAGAGGTGGTGGCATGGGGAAGGAGGTAAGGGAGGTGGCAAAACTAGGTGGTGAGGTGGATGTAGAGGACCAGGTGGCAAACAAGGACCTGGACACAGGGGCAGAACATACTAATGAGGTGGACAAAAGCTCTGGGGATCTGCATGGTGTGGAAAAATGTAATGACAGTATGTTGGGATCAATGGTTAAGAACACTGACATGGAGTTGGGGATATCAACTGGTGGTGGCTGTAGTAAGGAGATGAAAGTGTAGGGAATGGACAAGTCGTCGGTGGATGAGATGGGTAGTATGCATGGGATGGATGATACAATTGTAACTAAAGGCTTCTTAAGAAGTGTTAGTGGGCCTGAAGAGGATAGGCCCAGCATCAACTTAGAGGTAGTGCTTAGTAAGGCCCAAAGGGGGGTTTCGTTGGGGCAGGAAGCATGTAGTCCAACATATAGGTGTATTGGGCCAGGCTCTAAACAGTTGGAGTATGACAAAAAGAGTATGGGTGTATTATCAAGCAAGAAAAAAGTGGGCAACAGAGGGCAGAGAGGTACTGGAGTTAAGAAATATATGCAGAGTAAGATGAACCAGAAAGACATGATGCGTTCGAGCTGTTTCTCCAGAGGGGCCATCTGTAGAGCTGCAACTATAGCAGCTTCATTATCATTACCCCAGAAGTGTAGCCCTAGTAGAAGAGATGAGTTGCTGAAGGAAGCTCGTGATACAGTTCAGCTGGGTAAGTTGTTGAGAATGAATTGTAAGGGGAAGGAGGAAGTTGTGAATCAGATTGTGGAAATGGAGATTCAAGACAAGGACAAGATGAGAAGAGGGCTAAGGGCAGTTCCCGTTTGAGATGGGTGACAAGGGGGTCTTAGAAGTAGTTTCAAGTTTTCCAATGAAGCTTACATCATGGAATGTAAGGAGGTTGGATAGGAAAGATAAAAGGGGAAAATTATGAAGCTGGTTAGGCATAGAAAATTGGATATGCTGCTGTTACAAGAAACTAAGAAAACCAGTGTTGATGAAATATTTGTGAAGTCAGTGTGGCCTTTTGATTCTATGCAGTTTTTGGTAGTGGATTCGGTGGGAAGTGCGAGGGATTTGCTGTGTGTGGAATCTTGGTGTCTTCAAGATTTCAGAGTGCTGTAGTACGAGGAATTTTCTACTTCTATCATGTATTTTCAAGCAATTATTTGAATGTGTAATTGTTAACATTTATGCTCTTAATGATGTGAGGAGTAGGGGTCAGTTATGGAAAGTATTGGAAAGGCTGAAGTCATCACAAACCTTGGTGTATTGGTGGGGACTTTAATGAAATTAGATTATTGAATGAAAGAGGGGGTTGCCTGAGGAAGGAAAAGGGACTAATTGAATTTAATGAGTTTATTGAGAATATAGAGCTGGTAGATTTGCCACTGCTAGGAAGGGGCTTTACATGGTGTAATTCAGTAGAAGGTCTTAGATGGAGTAGAATTGATAGGTTTTTATTGGATTCTTTGTGGCTGGAAAAGTTTAGCCTTAAGTAGTGGGGTCTTCCAAGGAGTATTTCTGGCCACTATCCATTGGTGCTGATGGAGGATGATAGAAATTAGGGTTCTAGACTTTTTAGGTTTCTAAATGCATGGAGTTTACACCCCAACTTTACGTCTATGGTAAAACAATCTTGGACAGAGATAGAGACTCATGGATGGGCTGGCTTTAGACTGAAGGAAAAATTAGCAAATCTAGAGGTGGCATTGAAGAAATGGAATGTGGAGGTCTTCAAAAATGTTGAGCATCAGCTAAAATCCGTTCAGGAGGAGCTCCATGAGATTGACTTAAAAGTTGAAGATGAGACACTTCTGGATACCAAGATTGACAGAAAAAGGGAGTTGAGAAGCTTAGTATGGAAGCTGAACAAGAGATTGGAATGGATGGCAGCAGAAGTCTAGAATTAAATGGACTTAAGATGGGGATAAGAATACGAGATTCTTTCATGTGATGGTTAAGAGGAGACAGAGAAAGAATTTACTTGATACAATTGTTAAGAATGGGGAAATTATTGAAGAACCAAGCAGTGTGAAACAAGTAGTTGTAGGGCATTTTAGAAAATTGTATTTTGAGGTGTGGAGAAGTAGACCAAAGCTGGATGGACCTTTTATTACCATAGGGGATGATGAGGCAAAGAGGGAGTTAGTAGTTGAGTTTACAATGGAAGAAATGTGGGTAGCTATGAAGGACTGTGATGGGAATAAAGCTCTAGGGCCAGATGGATTCAATTTTTACTGTGTTCAGAAGAATTAGAAGGTAATAAGAGGTGAGATCCTACAGTTCATGCATGAATTTCACATGAATGGAAAGTTAGTTAAAGGGATTAATAGCTCATTTATAACATTGATTCCTAAGAAGGACAATCCAGTAGATTTGGTGGATTATAGTCCAATTAGTTTGGTGGGTTTAATTTACAAAATTATGGCTAAAGTTCTATCTAGGAGAATGAAGAAGGTATTGCCTAGGCTAGTTAGTGATGTTCAGACAACATTTATTGGAGGTAGGTGTATTCTAGATGGAGTTTTGATTGCCAATGAGGTTATTGAGTGGTGGAAATCAACAAAGCAAAAAGGGGTGATACTTACGCTTGACTTCGAGAAGGCATATGACTTGGTGAATCGGGAGTTCATGTTTTCAATGATGTCTAGTTTTGGGTTTAGAGAGAAAAGGATAGGTTGGATCAAGGAATGTTTATCCTCATCTAAAATATTAGTTTTGGTGAATGGGTCACCCACTAAAGAGTTTTCACTACAAAGAGGGTTAAGGCAAGGTGATTTACTCTCACCTTTCTTATTTAATCTTGTGGCTGAGGGGTTAAATCTACTGATAAATAGAGCTAAAATGGTGGGTTTGGTTAAAGGAGCCTCAGTGGAGTCTAATGGCATGAGTATATCATATTTGCAGTTTACGGATGACATAATAATTTTCTGTGAGGCAAATAGAAATGAGCTGCTATTGATAAAAAGGATACTAATGTCATGACCCGAACCTGCCCCTATAGATTAAGGTCATAACCGGTCAGTAATCATGAGATTACCTACGGCCTCAAACCTGATATCAATTAATAATCAATAATGTGGGGCCAGATGCAGAAGCAAACTTAAAAATTTTGTCTAACGAGCTATGCTTACATGGCATATCAAACATTTCACATAACTTGATAATAACTCGCACCACATATCAGTAGTTAACATCTTGTATACCCAAGATCATTCAAACACATAGTCAACCGTGCCAAAAGCTTATACATATAAATGGTCTATCATGACTAATAGAAATAGCAAAAGAAATACGAAAGATCATAAACAAAGCCTCTTGCGTGAGGCACCTGGGCTGACTTCAGAAAACTCGGGTTCCTTTCTTAAATTCCACTAAGGTTAGGGTTGAACATCCCTTTGCTCACCTATATACATATAAATGAGAGTGAGCTAACGCCTAGTGAATAATATCAAAATAAAGAGGTTAATGAATGAGATTCGTTTATAAATGAATCATACTTATAATGTACATATTTGAACCACTATTCTCATTCACACCAGATTTACAAATCTCAACAAAGCAAAACGACCTTAGGTCCAACACATCATGTCCATATGCAAAACGACCTCAGGTCCAATTCTTATATAAAACAATACGACCTCGGGTCCATCTATACGAAACGACCTTTGGTCCAACCAACTCTCCATTCAAAACGACCTTTGGTCCAATTCGAACACATCAAACGGCCTCGGGCCCAATTCAAACATATCAGGCGTATCAAACGGCCTCGGGCCCATTCTCTTTATATTTATATCCATGCGTATTTCATATTCATGACCATGATCCCTTTCATTCAAACGACCTTTGGCCCATCACAGTATTCAAACATATCCAATGACATATTCAAACGGCCTTTGGCCCATCTTTGCATTCATATCTAACGGCCTTTGGCCCAATCGTTCATATCCGATAGCCTTTGGCCCAATCATTCATGTCCAACGGCCTTTGGCCCAATCGTTCATGTCTGACGACCTTTGGCCCAATCGTTCATGTCCGACGACCTTTGGCCCAATTCAGTTATATTAAACATATCAACGGCAAACGGCAAACGGCCTTAGGCCCAATTCAGATATATCAAACGTATCAAACGGCCTTATACAAAATTAGGCATATAAAATACTCATTCATATTTCAAATCAACAAATCCACGAAGCTTATACAGAAGTAGCATTCGGAAAGTAACATATTTGAAAATATCTTTACTAAGATATTACTCACAATGTTCTGCCGGTGGATTGCCCTCGAGCTCGACCTTACACATTACATAACACATATGGGTCACAAACGATTCAATTCATTCTCAACTTGTGCATTCCTCTTAGGCCTCTTTATTATCTTCTTAATCCATTTACAATGTTCAATGCTTGCCTAAGAGTGCTCAGAAATAGAAAAGAACGGAAAATGAAACACAAAACATCTTTACGAACTTTCTGAAACAGGGCTCCCCGCTCGAGCGTGGCTTTGGCTGCTCGAGTGGACCCATTGGGTCTGCAAAAATACTAGTTGCCTTATTTTTATGCTCGAGCGTGACTTCAGACGCTCAAGCTGAAAGTCAAACTACATGGCTCCCCACTCAAGCGTGAATCTACCCGCTCGAGCGGATGTTCATGTCTGCAAAAGTTTTGGGAACTAGCATTTCACGCTTGAGCGGAGCTTTCCCCGCTCGAGCGGACATGCTGGGTTTTCCAGCAGCCAATTTGAGCTTCAAACTTGCATTCAAACTAATGTAACTTGCATATTATGACTCATACTTCACATGCAAACCTTCTAACATGATACAAATGCTAAATTACAACACTTTGAAGCTTAATTCCCATGGATCAATTTCATACTCATACCATTCTTGCCAAATTCATCTCCAAAACATGTAGTTGAGTCCATAGTCTCATTTTTATGGATGCATGTCTTAAATGACTTCCAATTCAACCCACTCAACATGTCTTATACATAAACATGAGGACTCATAACAAATTGTTACATGCATGCACACCTTGATCTCAATTTCACCATGATTAGCATGCTTTACCTTCAAATATGCAACTATATGGCAAGTCATGGAAATTCTATGCATGTATGCTCAATCTAACTTCATATATAACTTAATTCACAGTTTTGTTTACAATCTAGTTTCAAATTCTCAAAATTACAATCTCAATATGTCAATGCTCAAATACTCACCTTGGAGTTCTAAGCTTCCAATTTCTAGCTAATTCTTGGAGTTAAGCTTCCAAATTCACAACTTTGAGCCAAGATACACAATTCTCCCTCTTCCTCTCTCTAAAACCGGCCTCTCTCTCTCTCTCTCTTTCTCTAGAGTGTATAACTGGATTTTTGAGCTCACCAAATGAAGAGTTGAGTGTAATAAGGCCTTTATATAGTCCCTCTCTTAATCAAATTGATTAAGGTTAATAATAGAGCCTAATTCAATCAGTTTACTCGAATTATTTTGATCCGAATCAATTTCTAATTAAATTTCACTGTAGGCTCTAAAAATTACGCTAATCACAATAGCGTAATCAATTTCATTTTCTGTAGTCGAGAAGGCCTTCAATTTTCAGTTCAAAGCACAGATTCTAACAGATTTTCCTACGGTGAACAGATAAAAAGCCAAAATCACATATAATCATGCAATTAACACCCAAATTCAAATTAAGCACATAATTACAAACATAATCATGATTAATTAACATAGCACAGGATAGGGTTATCACAACTAAGGTGCTTCGAGGTGATGTTTGGCTTAAAGATAAATAGTGTGTGAAATGGGTATCTTTAATAGTGAGATGGAGGCTTTTGAAGGTGAGCTAAATTGTCAAAGCAAGATGCTGCCTTTATTGTATTTGGGCTTACCTTTAGGAGCCAATCCGAGGAGGAAGTCCACATGGTAGTCAGTGGTTGATAAAGTAAGGAAGAGGCTATCTTTTTGGAAGAGGAATGTGTTGTCTTCTGCAGGAAGACTAACCTTGATTAAGTCAGTTGTGGCTTGTTTACCATCATATTATATATCTATATTTAAGATGCCTAAGGGTGTAGTGAAGACAATTGGCAAATTGCAAGCTATGTTTCTCTGGGAGAGCAGTGATGTTAGGAGGAAAGTATACTTGGTGAGATGGTAGGAGCTGACTAAGCCTAAAAATCAAGGAGGGTTAGGGACTAGAAGTATAAGCGAAATGAATGTTTGTTTGTTACTAAAATGGTAGTGGAGATATGGAGTTGAAGGCAAAGCCTTATAGAAGGCTCTAATTTGTAGCAAATATAGGAGATATGGTGGTGGGTGGTGGCCTGATATTGGTGAAGCAGGCAATATGTCTCCAATATAGCAGGGTATTCTAAGTATTGTGAAGGATAACCCTCAAGTGTTTGACTTTTATTTGGAAAATGCAAAAGTAAAGGTTGGGAATGGGGAGAGAATTCATTACTGGATTGATAAGTGGTAGAATAGTAGTAGGCTTAGTGAGGAGTTTCAAAGATTGCTTAGCTTATCTGTGAAAAAGGAAGGCTCTCTGATGCAGTACAATCTGAGTAGGGAGAGCACAGGGGAATGAAATCTGGTATTTAGAAGAGGGCTGCAAGCATGCGAAGAGATAGAGGTCAATAGGTTATGTGAGTGGCTAAGTGCAGTACCTATAATTAAAGGGAACCTGGATGACTGTTTGAGGTGGGAGTTAGATCCATCAGGCCAGTTTACAGTAGCATCAGTTTGGAAATGGTTTCAAGTAGCTAAGGGACCGAAGTTGCATGTTACGAATGAGCTGTGGCAGAATGTGGCCCCTCCCAAAATCCAATTCTTTGGCTGGTTAGCGTAGAAAGGAAGAGTGAAAACTTTAGATTTCCTATAGAAAATTGGGGTGTTGGGTGTGAATGCCAGCGCACAGTGTGTCTTCTGTGAAAAGGAAATTGAAAGTGTAAACCATGTTCTATTACATTGCCCACTGATTTGGAGAGTCTGGTCTAGAATTATAAGGTTGTGGGATATGTGATGGGTAATCCCTGGGTTTGTTAAGGCTTTGTTACATTGGTGGGTAGGGGCGTCGGTTAAGAAAAATGAAGGGAATGTATGGAAAATTGTGCCATTAGTATTATTATGGTCGATTTGGAAGTTGAGGAATAATATATTGTTTAATGATGGACATCCTAATTTTGTTGATTTGGAGGACATTGTGAAGACAAGGATAGCGTTTTGGGCTAAGAGTAGTCTACCAAGTGTGCATTACACAGTGCATGATTTTGTTTATAATCTTTAACAGGTCAGACATTGCTTGAGGTGAAGGATGCATGACTTTTACTGGGGAGCCCTATTGGTGGTTTTTTTGTTGTCAAGATCTGTTCCTGCTGTGTAATGGTAGTGTTTTGACACATTGGGCAGTAGCTGTGTGCCGCTGTTGTTGTGCGCTAGGTGCATTTCTTAGTTTGTTTGAGTGGTCCTCTTTTGGTTGGTGACTTATCAACCTCGATTTTGTGCTAGCATATAATTGAGCTCGTGTGTGAGTGCCAACCTAGTTGGGATTCATACATTGGGTATGATGCTTGAGCACTAGCCCCTTTCTTTATTGATGTATCACTTTGTATCACCTTGTATTACTTTGTGATTATCAATAAAGTTTTTTGTTGATCAAAAACAGAAATACGGTGCATAATTATTTTCAAACCAATTATGTTAAACTTCAATTGAAACTATTGGGTTTTATCGTTTATTTTTGGGCATTGATCATTATTTAGACTTTGTTCAAAACTTTTATGTTCATTTTAATTTTGAAAAAAAATAATTTATTTATTGATTTGTCTAAACTTGATTAACTTGATGGTTATTTTCAAAATTTAGAATAGAAGTTTAATTTATTGAAAATACCTCTTTTATTAATTTTGGTATTATTTATGATGGTTTGTATAAATTAAAATTTAACGATTTCTCAAAAAATTTAATTTATCTTGCATCGTTATGTTGGTTCTAAATATAACTTGATAAATGAAAATTCCTCAAACTTGTGGCATAAAAGATTGTACTGTTTTTTTGAAAAAAGTTATAAAAACTAGTAAAGATGAGATTCTTTTGAATTTAGATTTTATTGCTTTTAGTGGGAGTGTGGGTTGCATTAAGGAAAAACAATTCAATCACATTAAGTAAAATGCCACAAGATATATAGAGCTTCTTCATATTACCCAAATAGGCATTAATGTGCCCTTTTGACACTTCATGTTTGATAAATAAAGTTATTTTATTACTTTTATAGATGAATTTTCAGTTTATATTTTTGTTTATTTAACGCATTATAGATCTCTAGTAAATGAACACAATTGAGGTATGCATTATTAAGGAAGAAAGACAATTAAACAAAAATGTGAAAAACATAAAGATGATGCAAAGTACATATCTATTTGCTAAACTTTATGAAAGGCATAATGCCTCGGCAAAATGTAGCTGAGAAACATTATTGTACTCTAATGAATATGACTAAGAGTATGTTAAATAATTTCTAAATACCTATAACATTGTGAATATATGTCGTTATGATCTATTGTTTTCATATAGAATCGGGTTCCTAGTAAGGCAATTCCAAACACTCACTTTGAACTGTAAACAAAAAGGAAACCAAACTTAAGACACTTGTATGTTTAAGGTTGTTTACAAATTAGAATTATTGATCCACATGAAAAGACATTGGATTTTAAAATAATCAGTAGTGTTTGGATTAATTATTGATCCAAACACTCACTTTGAACTGTAAATAGAAAGGAAACCGAACTTCAGATACATGTATGTTTGGGGTTGTCTACAAATTAAAATTATCGATCCACATTAAAAGAAATTGGATTTTAGAATAATCAGTGGTTATTTTGTTAATTATCTTGAAAATTCAAAGGGTATTAGTTTTACTATCTTGGCCATAGTACAAGAATTGCAGAAATCGATAATATCAAATTTAATAAAAACGGTGAAATTAGTGGGAGTGATAAATCATGAAATGTAATTATTCAATAAGTTTGGGTACAAATATCATTACCCATAATTTTGAAGGAAATTATCGTTCCTATAGTTGTTAAATAACTTCATGTCTTGGAACAGCAAATGAATAATCAATTACTCCATAATGTAATTATCACCAATGAAAAGTTGTAGAAGAACTACAAGAAATAATATTAAGAAGATCTCGTAAGGTAAAGAGATTTGTTATTTTAAATGAATATGTGGTATATCTTTAATACTCTTACTATAATATTAGGATAAGTAAAGACTTGGTTTTGTTGTTACAAGCCATAACAAGTATTGATTCTACTAAATGAATTGATGTCATGAATGATGAGTTGAAATTAATGGACCAGAATGAAATTTGGGATTTCATTGAATTGCCTAAGGATAGAAAAATATTTATTGTTCTAAGGACAATATAAAATGATATAATGTAGATATATGGCTAAAGATTTTACTCAGAAAGTAGACATTGATTAAAATGAGATATTTCTTTTTCACTTGTATTTTAAAGGGCTGATTTAGAATCATTATGACATTAGTAACTCATTATGATATAGAGTTGCATTAAATGTATGTGGAAATTAATTTTTTGAAAGAGAGTTTAAATGAAGAATTTTGTGGAGATCAACTCAAAGGTTTCTCTATTGAGGAAAATGAAAATGTGACTTGTAAACTTAAGAAATCAATTTGTGGACTTAAACAAGCTTTCTAAAAATTGTATCTTAAGTTTTATGATAATATTTTTCTTTGGATTTAAAGAAAACATTATTTATTAGTATACATATCCAAAGATTAGTGGGAGCAAGTTTATATTTATGATTTTGTATGTTGATGATATTTTGCTTGTCAAATAATGCATGTAATTTATTGCACAAATTAAGAAATTTCTCTTTAAGAATTGTGAAATGAAATATATTAGTAAGACAACCTATGTGATAGAAATTGAAATATTTCTTAATGAATCACATGAATTATTGAGATTGTTTCAGAAGGTATATATTAAAAGTTCTATAGAGATTCTGTATGAAAGAATATTCACATAAAGATATATTCCGAAAGGAAATAAATCTAGTCCTATGCAAAATTTTATAAAATTAATTAGAATGGAAACGATTCTTTATACATTTATTGTAAGAAATTTAATACACAAATAAAGAAGTGATAAGATAATCATAAGGAATAAAAGATTATTTGCTCACATTTTTGAGGTCTGGTAATCTTGAATTGATTAGCTACTTAAATTTAGATTTTGGAGGATAAATTGATAGTAGAAAAGTTCACTTTTTATTATTTGTTCATATTATATGAAAAGTATGAAATGATTTATAATAAATATCTCCTATGAAAGTTGAATTTTTGGTGTGCTTGGAGACCATAATTCATGAATTGTTATTGTGGAACTTTATCTTAGGACTTGGATTGTTGACTTTTTGCCAAGTCATTCAGAATTTATTGTGATAATTTTGTAGTTATTTTATTTTCTTAGAATGATAAGTATTCAAATGATGGTAAACACATAGAATTGAAGTATTTTATCGTTAAGAATAATTCAGAAACAGAAAGTGTCAATAAAACACATAAGTATATAACTTTTAAGTGCAAATCTATTGATGAATGAATTACTCTTATAGACAATTAAGAAACTTGTCAGTTGAATGGATCTTCAATGTAATCCATAACAGTTGTTTATGATTGATTGTGTTATTTGAGACATTGAGATCTCATTAACTGTGTTTCTGATATGTTTCCCATTATGAATGGTGTACGTACATGTATGAGAATGAATGAATGATAACAAGAATAGTCTTTGATAAAAGGACATTATTGGACCTTTTAAATGCACTCCTCACTTAAGGACTATACTAAACTAGTTGCTAGTGTTGTGGTACATGGAAGGGACTATGTTGCACTATTGGTGTAGAACCACTATGACTCGCGTTAGTGAACTATTTAATTATAGTATTATGATGATAACCAAATTAAAGTAAGGTTGGATATGATTTATTGTGCGCCTAATGTTTACCTTAGTAAATCTTGATGTATGTTATCATATGGGCCAAGTGGGAGAATGTAAGACTAAATTTAATTATTTAGTCATTATTGTAACCCACATGATATGGCAATATGAATTATGAATTTAATAAGATTATAGTTTCATATTTTGAATCACAAGTTATTATCTAATTGGTCAATAGATGGAATAGTTTCTAAATCTCCCACTTTGATGGGCAAGTGAAGTTATAGTTATATTAGGAAATTGATCCTCTTTTTACTTATAAAAGTATATTTAGATCAATCATCAATTATTCTGAATATAACATATTTTAAAGAGGGTCAAGAGAGAGAAACCTTTTTTCACTAATATTATTATTAGGTTTATATTCAATCAATTTTAGGTCACTCAAACGTTTCACACAATTGATCCTGATATGTTATTTATTTTCCGCATTATGTTATTATTTGTGAAAATCATGATAATTCACGATTTTGGATTATGAATGTTATTATATGCATAACACCATAAAATTATTTACATGTGGAGACTATGAGCAAGGGAAGAAAAGGGATATAAAAGAGGGAAATGGGTGGAGGAACGTTGATGGGCAAGGACAGAGCATGGCCACAATAGAAAAATGTAGAAGAGGATATGTCGATACTAGAAGGGGTTAGTCAGTGTTGAATTAAGGTTTTTATAGAGTGGGAAAATGAAAGGAAGATAAAAGAAAGATAAGGAAGAAGAAAATGGCAAAAATGTACATTGAACTATGATTGCGCCAAATCAATAATAATAATAATAATAATAATAATAATTCATGTATCATGCAATTATTTTTAATTTGATTTTGCAATTGTTTCTTCAACCTTCCATTTTTCAACAATTTCTCCTCAATTAATTGATTTGAATTGATCCAAATGGTATTATTGTATCTTACCTTTTACAAAACCAGTTTAATCCACATTAAAATAAGAGGGCTGATATTTACCCCCACCTAATTACTTTGGCCCACCACTTCTTTAAACCCCGACTCAGTAAAATGAAACTTCTACATTTTTTCTTTAAACCCCTACCTTAATACCAACTATATCCCTAATCCCAAAACTAAACCCAAACCCAAACCCAAACCCTAACCCCTTCCATTTCTCTCTCTAATCTGAATTCTCTCTTTATTTTCTTGCACTCAAATCAAGTAAGAGTGAGAAACAGAGCAAGAGAAAAGACCCATCAACAATGACCACCATTAAAACCTCTATCACAGGCTATGGCGAGTGATTTCTTGCATTCCTTCTCTCTTTTCTCTCTTTTCTTCTTCATCTTTTTTTGAAAACCTTAGGTTTTCATCTCTCTCTCTCTCTTGCTCATTCTCTTTCGCAATGGATAGGGAGGTCACGATGGCGGAGTGGGTTCGACAACACAGTGCTGAACATATCCTGAATGTTCGGCAACACAGTATTGAATGAATCCTGAATGTTCGGAAACACAGTGCTGAACGAATCCTTCTAGTTCGATAACACAGTACTGAATGGGTCGATCTTTCTTCTCTGATTCAGATCTGTAATAGAGAATGGGGGTGCTTGTTGTTGGAGGTGATGGTTGATTGCAACAGAGAGAGTGGTAGTTGTGATGGTGAGAAGTGGTCAGAGATGGTAGAGGTTGTAGTGATGAGGAGCGGTCGGAGATAATGGTCGTTGCGGCGATGAAAAGTGGTCAGAGATGGTGGTATTGCCAAAGGTGATTAGGGTTAGGTTAGAGTTTGGAAAATTAGGTTTAGAATATTAGGAATGAGGGTAAAAGTGGAATTTTAGATTGGGACAAAATTGAAATTAAAACAAAAAAGAATGAGGTGGGCGTTCTAAGAAAAAAGGTAGGGGTTAATAGCAATGCTCTAAAATAATCAATAATTATTGAATATGGTTCAATTATCTCCAAAAAAAATTGTTCCAA
Organism: Camellia lanceoleosa; assembly: GCA_025200525.1. Lineage (NCBI taxonomy): Eukaryota > Viridiplantae > Streptophyta > Magnoliopsida > Ericales > Theaceae > Camellia > Camellia lanceoleosa. Next base: position 122,355,133 of record CM045763.1, on the reverse strand, counting down.
TCCATTCTTTATATTTTAATAATAATAAGATTTAGTAAGTATAGCATATTGGTAAAGATTATAATGGTGTGTACTATATTCAGTTATAATTAAAGAAGAAAATAACATAATTTCATACTTTCTCAGTCATAACTAAAAGAAAAAAAATTATAACCAAACACTACATAAGGTATAGTCAAAGATCTCATAAGTTATAACTAAATAAGAAAATTAGTCACAGCTTAAAAATAAAATGACATAACTAGAGGTGCATATGATACACCCCTTTCAAGAGATGTGTATATTAGAATTTCCCCAACAATATATTAATGTGTTGAGATGAATAATCAGCCTTACAAATTTTAAGTTTATTTGTTTTTGTCAAAAAATATTAATTCCTGCTCTTTTTATTTTATTTTTACAAAAAAATGTGCTTTGATAGAAAATGTTTTCTTATGTTTATGGGTGAGTTAAACTAATAGTACTTGTAATTGGGGACATGAGTTACTTTTGTCTCTAATTTTTTAATTGTGATACATTTTATCCTGAATTTTGAATTTTGTTCAAAATAAGGACAATCAAGATGTATCATTTGCAAATTGTCCATTTCAAAGGCAAAGTTGTTATACAACTTATTTTGTGTTAGTTAACTTGTATGTTGTTTGAAATATAATAACCTTTTTTTTAATGAATAATGTTGGAATTTTCTTGGTTATAAAGTTTTGTTTGGTTTAATTTTCAGAATCTATTTTCAATTTTTTTTTCTAAGAAACTAAAAATTAAAAATACATAATTTTTATATAATTTTATCTTTTGGGAGAGTATAAATAATTTTTTTTTGGTTAAATTAGTTTTTATTTTTTCAAAAGTCAAACATAGTGACAACTTTGATATCATTATCAAACCAATCCAATAAATCAAAAAATCCAAAACTAAAAATATTTCATATATTAAACATATTGATTACACATTAAAAGCCTAATAACCATCCATTACATCATAATCATCAAAAAAATATCTGTTAACAACAAATACAACCATCTATTACATGATAATCATAAAAAAATATAAAAAAAAAACCCACTCATTACATAATAATCATCTAAACATATTAAAAATTAATTTGATAAAAAATATAAAAGATTTATCATTTTTATATAATTTTATCTTTGGTGGGTAGAAATAATTTTTAAAAATTCAAAAATAATTTTTTGATATTTATTTTTGTCAAACTAGTTTATATTTTATCAAATTGACGATTTTGTCCTTGAAATAGAGCAACGGTGTCTTCAGTTGTCTTTATTTGAAATGAGATTTAAAATTTAGGGTTAAATGTATCACAATTGAAAGGTCATGGACTAAAATGATACAAGTTCCAAATTATAAGAACCACTAGTGCAATTCGTCCTATGTTTAATTACATCTTTAAAATTTATGTATTAGTGGTAGTGGTGGCGGCGGCGGCATAATGAGATAGAGTGGGTAGTGGTGGTGATGGTTGAAGTAGGGATGGTGGGAGTGGTAATAATAGAGAATGTGGATAGTGGTGGCGACGACAATGACAATGTGCTGGTTTTGTCAATGGTAATGTAACGATAATGGTAAGCTTTTAATTATTTTTGGTTGAATTTTATTTTTGTTATACTAAATACGGAATGAGGTTTAGGTGGTAACCTTTGCAAAAAGTTATATTCTTCATTGAATTTGTATTTTATCGCGTAAATCACAAAACACAAGACGAAAATTTCATATCATTTGATACATATGGTCAGACAAGTTCCAGTTCTACTATGCTTCGAAACACAATCTACGTGGTTCGAAGTATAGAATTTTTCTTACCCCACTTACTCTTAAAGAGTGAGCTTTTGAGTTTCTTCACTACTTGACCAAATACTGGTTTTGTAATGTTTGTTTACCTCGAAGTTCAAAATATTAAGCATGAACCATGTTCTTACAAAAGGCTCATTTGAAGGACTTCATCCTTCATTGAAAACCTAAAAGCATGCTTTTAAGTCTTTCGAACCAAATTAATCCCAATTACTCCTGAATTTGGGACGTGATTCTTGTTTCGAAGTCAATTGCTTGCTCTTGAAGTCTTAGTTGACCGTTTGACAATCAGGCTTTGAAGCCAGCCTCTTATTTTAAAGACCTATAGAGACTTCGAAGCCAACTACACTTTGCCAAGCTAGATACTCAACATACATTTTAAATTTGGGACCCTCCATAGTTTAAAATAAGGGTTTTAATTTCACATGGACCCAAACCATGAAATAATAATTTCGGATCCACCTGACCCAGGCAGCTTGTTTAGGTAACTTTTGGACAGAAAGGTTTAAAAACCTCTTTCCTTCGTATTCCACCTATCTACTTGCCCAAAATTTTCTTTTTCTCCCTTTTCATCTTGTTTGCAACTTTTCACCTTTTTCCCCTCTTCAGAAATGGCTTCTCTGAAAGTGCAAGCCGTTGAGCTTGTGAGTCCCTCTGTAGCTTTAAGGAGACTCATCGATGAAGAATGTGAAAAATACAAAGCTGGTGAACGGTGTGCTGTTGATGGACGTATTCTTATTTCTCACCATCATGCTCAAGGAGAGTTCATACTTGGACCCATTTTCAGAGAGGCCCCTGCTCAGCTTCCTGCCTATACCCTCGTCTGGAGGATCATTGCTTACTCTATGAGGGGAACCTTGACTGGAGAAGCTGGAGGTTGAACCAACCCCACCGTTGCAAGCCCACAATGAGACCTGAATGGGAAGAATGGTATGATTAAGTTGTCCTCGCTCGGACACTTGACCTTTAGGAACCCTACCTCCTTGATGCCCTTTGACTGGCCAGGTTTTCTAATCCTGAAGACCCTTTCCTTATGCCTGTTGCATTATGTTTTTGGAATTCTTCTTTTATTTCCAATTTCAATGCGGTATGATGACCCTTACCATTCTGGATATATGCTATCTCTTAGGGTTATTCCCCACTAGCACTTCTTTTGGTCCTGACTATCCCGATCTTAATGTGCCTTTTCCATCTCTCATTTGAACTCCTCCTTCAGTGATTTTGCACACTTTGAAAACCCCAAGGGAATGACCTGTGTCAGATAGAGAGTTCTTTTCCTTTCTTTTGTATTGGCTTTGTAAATTCTTGTTTTGTACTTCTCAGAGGATTATGCCTGAGTTTGCTCCCCTTACTAAGGCTCTGGCTTTGGGGAAGAAAATAGCTTTAGCTCCATATATTCTGGGCCATGTGTATAGAGGCTACTTCCAATTTTGTGAAAAATCTTTAGATGCCAATCAAGGGGGGCCACTCTAGAGATTACAGCTCTGGCTTTTTGCTTATTTCACTGCTTTGCATTCTAGGTGTTTGAGATTTTTACTGTCAAACCCTACTTCTTATGGAATAAAATATGCCAGAGTTTCACTTTGTCCCTCCACTTTTGCCCATTATTTGACTTTCTTCCATCAACTCCCAATTTCTCCTCCTTCTCACACCTTCTTTTGTTCCTTCGAAACCAATGTTGGCCCAGCCTGGTTGAGGACTTTATTGGCTGATAGAAATTGTTTCCAGCCCCAGCACAAGGATATGTGGGCTTCTATTTTAACTCCAAGAGAGCTTTTCATTGGCACTTTAAGCCCTAGAGCCTACAAATGCATAGCAGAATCCTACAGCCCTGCTCAATTTGCCAGGCAATTTGAGCTTACCTAAGGGATCCCTATTCCTTTTTGTAGTCAAACTAACCCCAATCTTGTCACTAGAGAGCTGAAGGTGCAAAGATCAAGGTTAGAGGAGGCAACCTCCAAATTAATTCAAGACTTAATCGAATTTCAGTTCATTCTCTTCATCCCACAAGGCACTGCACTAAAGAGGTACCAGAACTAGTGGTCAGCAAATATGGAGGTACACTTAGCCATTCCTCCTCAAGATCTATTGGTGGGTCTAGGATTGCCTTCTCAGGCCCAGCCTAAGGGAACTGGGCTCATCGCTCATTCTACTGCTCCTATTACCACAGCTCTTGCTCCTGCTACCACAGAGAATGCTCCTTCTGCTTCTTCACCTCCTAGAGTTACTAGGGCTACTTTGAAGAAAGGCATGCACCCCTTATCTTTCTTTTCCCATCTTTTATAATGCTTAGCTCTTTTATTTATAGCTTTTATTTGATGTAGGGACTTCACCAGTAGACTCTCCTCAGAAGGCTCAAGCACTGAGTATTTTTAAAGACAAGCAACAACGACAACAAAAGAAAAGAAAGCTCATGTTTGATCCTGAAGAAGAGGAAGCACCTGATATCCCTATAGAAAAGCAAAAAAGAAACTCCACTCAAAAGGAGGAAGAAAGTAACAGTCACTCCCTCTGATTTCATTAGTGACCCTGCTCATCAAGCAGCTGGCAAGGCAGTAGAGAAGGAGCAGTCCAAAGAATTGGTAGTTTTTCAAAGGTTTGAGAAAAGAAGACAGCAGCTGGTATTAAGGAATAAGGCAGCTGCTGCTGATGCCCTTCAAAGGGAAACTACAAGGAGGCAACAAACTGTTGAACACTATACTCTTCATAGTTCTCCAATCATTAACACCACTACCTCTGAGACTGGTAATTCCTTTTAGTTTCTTCGATGATTTCCTTTCTTAAAGTTCTAGCAACAAAACTTACCATTGCTTCTTATTTTCTAATTTGCAGCAAAAGTTATTCAGCTCCCTCTCCTTCAACAAATGAAAGGCCAAGAAGAAAAAAGAGCCCCACTAAAGTGCTTATGAGTGTAGAGCCTATCCAAACAGTATTCCCTCTTCTTAGCTCCATACTTTCCATATCTTTTTTGAGGCCAAACATTCCTATTGCTTTATGCTCGGGCTCAACTCCATATCTAACTTATCTAACCTTCATCTTAACCCAATTCACTTTCTCTATAGTCCTGGCTACTCCTTCCCCACCTAAGGAGGTCTTAGTTATCACTTCATCTTCAGTGATAACTGATACTCCTAGAGAAGATACTGGTAGCTCATCAATCCTTTGTCCACCATCACTATCCAGCTTTAGTCCTTCTTCTCTTGACTTATTGATAGCTAGGACTGTAGACACTGTTAGAGACATTTCACCCTCCTCTCCTATCCCTATATAGCCATCTCTTCCTTCCACTAGAACCTTTCTGCACCTCCAATGTCAATGGAAGAGATAAACATTTTTGAAGCTAGACTGGCTAGTCTTTTTGACATACCTTCTACCATTCCAACAACCAATAATGAAGTTGAGCCATTGGTTCTAGCTGACTCTCTCTTGGAAATTTTGGAGAGCTCTTTAACCATCAGTAGGGCTTCTTTACCTCCACTGGACTTGGGCACCTGCTTGGAATTGCTGGCATTATTCTCAAGGATTCCATTTGAAGCCTTACAAAAACTTATCATCAAGAATGGTTTTCTCCAGTGCTGTAAAGTCATTGAGCAATCTAACATGGCTATTTTAAGTTACTTGTCCCAAACAGCAACTACCATAGATTTTTATGTCAAAATTTGCCACATTGCTAGAGCTACAGAGGAGAAGCTATCAAAAGACAAGGAATTTGTTTCCCATATATATGCTGAGGTGTCTGAATTAAAGGGACAATATTCCTCTGTTTCTCAATTTCGAACCCAGCTCTTGGAGGAGAAGACTCAATTAGAAGAAGAGTTATCACCAGTTAATCTAGCCTTGGATTGAACTTCTACAAAGCTATAAATCACCAATCAAGGGCTGGCTAATCGAAGGCAGGACATGACTACAACCATTCAGCTGTTCCAATTTCTTAGGAGTAGAGAATCAATTGTAAGGGAACAACTGAAACATTGTATTAAATTTTGGGCCAATTTATGGCTGCATGTACTCAACTCTATATGAAATGAAATCTTTATTCATTATTTAAGTGTCTTTACGCTTCTCTTGTTTAGCATTTTCTACACTCCTTGTGTTTCTCATACAGTTGGATAATAAAGTTTCAAGTACCTACCGTTAATTTTCTTCGGATGCACATATCCATTTAGATTTCTCAAATGGTATGCTCCCCCCAGGCAAGACTTTATGAATTTGATATGGACCTTCCTAATTAGGTGACCATTTTCCAAACTAATGTGCTTAACTTTCTTATTGTAACTCTTGGCTGCCTTTTCTTTTTGGAACAGAATATTATTTAGTGCAAGAATTTGAGCTTCATCTATACTCTCTAATTCCAAAAACATGCTTTGATGGTATTGCTCAGAAGTTAACTGGTCCTGGCATTTCACCCTCAAAGATTTAATGTTAATTTCTACAGGCAACATTGCATTATGTCCATATACTAAGGCACAAGGAGTTACTCTTGTACTTGATCTTGGAGAAGTTCTATAAGCCCATAATACATCCAACAACAAATTATGCCAATCACAACTCTTTGTATTCCTGTTTTCAAGGACTTGTTGAATGATTTTGCTTGACCATTTGCTTGTGCATAGTAAGAGGTGGAATTAACAAGACTAATTCCAAATTCTATTGTGAAAAACTTTACCATCCTTCCATCAAATACAGTCCCATTATCTATAGTTATGGTCTGTGGGATGCCAAATCTGTGGATCAGATCTTTAATAAATCCAATAACCTTAGTTTGATCCACAACTTTATATGGTTTAAATTCAACCCACTTAGTGAAGTAATGTGTGGCCACTAGGATGAAACAATGGTGTTTCGAAGAGGGTGGATGTATTTTCCCTATCATATCCATAGCCCAACCTCTAAATGGCCAAGGCTTCACCACTGCATATAAATCAGTTATTGGTACATGTATTATCATCCCATGCTTTTGGCATGCCTGGCAACCTCTAGCATACTCTATACAATCTTTAAGGATGGTTGGCCAATAGTAGAAATGGCTTCGAAGCAACCATCTCATCTTCACACTAGGCTGATGAGCACCACAAATGCCTTTATGAACTTTAGCCATGACTGTCAATGCTTCCTTTGACCCTAGACATTCCAATAACAATTCATCTGCTCTCTTTTTGTAAAGAGCATTATCACACATTATGTATTGCATAGATTGTAATTTGAACTTTCTGTTGGCTTTCGAAGATGGGCCAATTAGGTACTGCATTATTGGATACCTCTAATCTTGATCTTGTAAGTCATTATGATTGACTTTTAACACTACATTCCTTTTAGCTAAAGGTGGTATTAATTTTTGATATGTTGCTTGACTTATGTTTAATTGAGTGTCATCCCTTCTTCTGAAATTCGAAGCCTTCTGAGCTACATCATTGGCTTTGTTATTCATGAACTTTGGAATATTAGTCACATTTGTTATCTGAAACTGAGAAAGTAAATGTAATACAACAACATAGTATGGTAACATGCTTGCACTTTGACATTTGAAAATTCCTTTCACTTGATTGACCACCAATTGAGAATCTCCAAATATATCAACTGCATGAGCTTGTAATCCAATAAGCATTTCCAGTCCTATTATCAAAGCTTCATATTCAGCTTGATTATTGGAACAAATAGTTTCATCTACTCTAAAATCATGTGTGGTTTCTACCCCCTGTGGTGACTTAATTATAACACCAATTCCAATCAAACCATTGGCCTTTGACCCGTCGAACCACATTTGCCGTGGCTCAACATTGATCATACCAAGATCCATTATCTCTTGGCTTTTTTTTTGACATGGATGATTTGCTAAAAAGTTAGCCAAAACTTGTCTTTTTACTGCCTTTTGGGAGACATATTCTAGGTGAAACTCTGACAAGGCTAATATCCATTTGCCAATTCTTCCTCTCAACATTGGTCTAGATAACATATACTTAACCAAGTATGTGGTTGCAATTACTGAGACAATATTAGGCAAAAGATAATATCTTAATTTCATTGCTGCAAAGTACAATGCAAGGCAAAACTTTTCCACAGCTGAGTATTTACATTCACAAGAATTTGGGTTAGGAAAGCTCCCAATGAATCCTCTGCTGCAGCAATGTATAACTTCAAAGGCTTGTCGCTTTTTGGTGGCATCAACACTAGAGGCTTGGCCAAGTAGGCTTTAATTCATTCGAAAACAGTTTGATGCTCTGTTATCCACACAAACTCCTCTTCATCTTTCAACTTTAATAAAGAAAAAAATACTTTAGTTTTCCCTGCAGTGTTAGAAATAAATCTTTGAAGAAAATTAACCTGACCAAGGAACTTTTGTACTTCTTTTTTACTTGATGGAGGCTTGGCCTCAATGATGGCTTTGGTTTTATTCTGATCAATCTGTATTCCTTTCTTGTGTACTACATAGCCCAAGAAGTTTCCAGCTGATACACCAAAAGCACATTTGAGGGTATTAATCTTCAACTTGAACTTTCTCATTCTTTCGAAAGTTGCTTCCAAATGTTCTTCCATGGACTAGGATTTTACTACAATGTCATCAATGTAACACTCTAAATATCCTCCAATGAGATCATGAAAAATAGTGTTCATTGTCCTTTGATATGTAGCCTCGGAATTCTTCAAATTCAAATGGCATTTTAACCCATTCGAAGGTGCCAATGTTCTTAGGACATCTGAATGCTGTCTTATAGACATCCTTCTCTGCAATGCAAATCTAGTTGTAACCAGAATGCCCATCCATCATAGACAAAATCCTGTGCCTTGCTGAACTGTCCACCGATAAGTTTACTATGGGCATGGGATACTCATCTTTTGGAGTTGCTAAGTTTAGGTTTCTAAAATCAATGCATATCCTCATTTTACCATTCTTTTTAACCACAGACATAGTATTGGATAGCCATTCAACATATCTGGCTGTTCTAATGAAGCTTGCCTTAAGGAGCCTAAGAATTTCCTCTTTGATCTTCTAAACCACCTCAGGACTCATCCTTCTTGGCTTCTGCTTGTATGGCTTGAAATTAGGCTTCATAGGGTGCCTATATTCTACTAATGATTTCCAGGCAGCTCATTATAAGACTAAGCAAAGCAATCCTTATACTGTTTTAAGACAACCAATAACTGGCTTCTATCACAAGGACTTAACCAGGCACTGATATAAATGGGTTGCTGTGCAGAACCTCCCCCTAAATTGACTTCTTCCAAGGGGTCTTGTACTTGAGCACTCACTAATGCTTCTCTTTTGATTTCTTCGACCCTCGAAGCAACTTATTTGCTTTGTTCTGCTCCCATTTTCTTTGGTTTAACATCTTTGCCTTATTCCTCATAGACAAAGTCGGTCCATAAGGCTTCTTCTTCCTGTATTTCCTGGACTTTTGTTTCGATGTCTAATGTACAGTACTTATCAAAGGTCAAAGACCTAACCTGTTGTTGCTCCTGCTTACAGCCAACTACCATGGTTTCTTTCTCTTGTTCTTAAACCTTCTGGACGATCGATTTTATGTCAAATATTGAAAACTTAACTAAAGCCAAGGGTTTGGCTTCTTGGATTTCATCTTCTTGCCTATAACTAGGCATCATTATCATCCTTGATGACAAATTCTGCATCAGCACTCTCTTACACTAAGTGCTTCACGTGTACTACTTCCTTATCAGTTGTTACTTTGGCTGAACCATCAAGTTTTCTCAATATACTGAGTGGTGTCACTCATTTGATATATAACTTAGCCTCTGCAAAGTTAGCACAAGCGATAAAGGTGAGGGTCTGCATTGATCTCCTCTGTCTCTCCATTGCATAAGGCCATCATTATCTTCTGATGTAGAGAGGAAGACACCCATTTGTTGGTATGGATCCAATCCCTGCCAAGTAAAGCATTATACTTGGCATTACTATCTATAACAAAAAATGCCGTCATGCAATCTCTGGTTCCTATACTAAGATTGATGGGCAAGATACCCAGAGCCATCTGCTTATCTCCAGCAAAGCCAGCAATGGTTGTGTTGGTTGGGATTAATTTAGGATTCTTTTTCCCAGTTTCTTCAAAGAGGACTTCAGAAGCAGGTTCATTGCTACCCCATTTAGGGCTATAAATGAGCCGAGCCGAGCTCTGCCAAGCTCGAGCTCGGCTCGATAGAATTTGATAATGTTCGAGCTCGACTCGAGCTCGAGTCGAGTTATGAAAGTTGCGCTCGAGCTTAGCTCGCTAGATATTTATAAAGCTTGAGCTCGGCTCGACATAGCTCATTTACAAACGAACAAGCTCGAGCTTGAACACAAACAAATTAAGCTATGAACAGAGCCAAAAATAAAACATCCTAATGCAACAATAAATCAAAAACAACAGCCCAAACAAATCTGCCAATATTGATAATCAAATAAAACATCCGAATGCAACAATTGATACATCCTAATGTAATAATAAATCAATAACAACAGCCCAAAAAAATCTACCAATCTTGAAAATTAAATAAAACATCCTAATGCAACAATAAATCAATAACATAAACAAATAATCTACAAACAGACCATTCAATTGCAATAACTATTATAGCAATCTACAAATAGACCATTCAAACTTTAAAACTAAACTAATCAAAACATAGAACTTCCATATCCCAACTCCGAAATATAAAATTACATCACTTAAAAAAAGAACAAGAGTCTTTAAAGTTTCTCTTAGTAAGCAAAAATAGAAACTGAAACTGTCTGATGATGTCTTCACTTGAATCAAGCTCCAAAAGTTCCAAAAGTTTCCTTCAACTTTGTTGATAAAACTCCAAAAATCTAGTTCATTTGCACTGCACTTCTCAAAAATTTGGTTCATTTGATAAAGATTAATATTAGTGTAAAATCTTAAAATAATTACCATTAATGAAAAAAATTAAAAACATTAAACATACCTTGTTAAGATGTCATAATTACAAGAAAGAAACCATTAAGGCAGCAAAATCTCTTTAAAAGATGGCTCTCCAAATTTATGAAAAGAAGCAAAAAAATTGATTTCATCTATTTTTTCTTCTACTTTTCACATAAATTGATTATTAGAAGGGACTTTAATTATATAGGATAAAAGATTATACTTACATCCGGTGTCTTTTTCAGTCCATGTAATGCACGTACCCAATCAGTTCCACACAACAATATTTGGACAATTTTTGTTGACAATGATGCACGATAAGGATCAATGACTCTACCACCAACACTAAATGTAGACTCCGAAGCTACTGAAGTGATAGGAACCGATAATATATCACATGCCATTTTAGACAATATAAAAAACTTTAGATTATTCACTTTCCACCACTCTAATGCATCAAAATAGGAATCTGAATCTTCGTTACAAATATAAACACCTTCTTTTAAATAAATGACCAAGTCAAATTTCACAGGTTAAATGGTGTCAGCTTTTTTAACGAAAGATTCAAATTTCGATTTTCCAGTTACAACAGATTTTCCCACACCTTGCATAGAACTACTTGAACCAGTTGCTCGTGTGTTGTGCAAAAAACTTTTCTCAGTATTTGATGCAGTGTGAATAAAAACATACTCATTGTAAAGCTCATATAGAGCCTCACGAACCATAGAGATGTTTCTGGTAGCTTCAGCTTCTGGGTAGATCTTTGGAAAACAAAAATCAATAAGCATCATTTTGTATCTTGGATCTAAAACAGCAGCCATAGCCATCAATAAATTGCATTCACCCCAATACTTGTCAAATTTGACCTTCATCTTCAAAGTCATTGCTCGAATGTATTCATTGTCATCCACTGATTTCTCATTCAATATCTCTTTTATTTTCCACACCTCTGTAAGGAGCAAATTAGAAGTTAGATAGTCACTTCCAGAAATGATATTTGTGACTTCATTGAAAATTGCCAAAAATTGACACACATTTTCAACTTTTATCCAATCTTCAAGGCTAGGCACATAAATAAAACCCAAATCCCTCTCTTGGTATCTAGGGAAGACATCTTTAAACTCCAATGCAGTAGCCATCATCATATATGCTCTATTCCATCGTGTAGGACAATCCAAAATCAATTTCTTCGAAGACAATTGCAACTGCTTAACAATTTCATTAAATTGAAGAAGACGAGCTTCTGATGCAACCAAATATTTCACACCTTCATGAACACCATCAACAATATCTCCAATTTCACTAAGGCCATATTGCACCATGATATTGAGGATATGTGCACAACAACGAACGTGAAAAAGTTTTCCACCTAATGGTAATTTCTTCTTTATGGCAAAGTTTTCTTTCAAGACCCTCAAAGCAACGTTATTGTATGAAGCATTGTCAACTGTAATAGTAGCCACCTTATTTTCAATTCCCTATTCAAGTAAACATTTGTGAAGGGCATCAGCAATGATAACACCGGTGCGTGGAGGTGGTACATTACAAAAGTTGAGGACACGCTTTTGTAATTGCTAGTCAGCATCTACAAAATGAGCCGTAATGACCATATATTGGATTTTTTGCCCCGACTTCCACAAATCTATTGTGATACTAATTCTGTTAACATTCTTCATCAATGCTTTTAACTTTTTCTTTTGAATGTCATAGGTTGATGCACAGTCATTTTTTGTTGTGTACGACTAATTTTTTGCCAATATGGGGTAGTGGTCCTCATAAACTTCTTAAACAAAACATGCTCCATTTTCATAAAAGGATACTCATGATAAAGTATCATGTGAGAAGCAGCTTCCCTTACCTTCGCATGATCATACGTAAAGGTAGAAGCATTTGTCACACTATCAGATCCAATTATGAAAATGATAAAACCTTTTGCTTCTTTTCTGCAAGTTTACGTGCCACACAATTTTTTTTCAAATGCCTCAGAAGTTGAGTTGTAGCACCAGTTGCATGAATTGCAAATTGTGTTTTGCACCATTGACATTGAGCCTTCTTCGTACCATCTAGAAGGACTACTTCAATAAATTCTTTCCAAGCTTGGGATGTCCTTTTTCTAGACTTCTTTTCAAATGGGTTTTTGTCATTTACAACTTCTTCATTGTCTCTTTTATTTTCCTCTATTTCAGTCATATCATCAACATTAACCTCAACATCAGTATCAACATCATTTACAACATCATTGATAGAATTATCCATGAGTGGACCAATGGATGACTCTTCGAATGAAGAAAATGATGTACATGAAACTTGTTCTACAGAAGTGAGATGAAGTTGTCTATTTGACATATCTAGAAGGGGGGAATAATTTCAAAATATGAGGCTTAAAAAATGTAATTAATATTGCTACAAAAGGAAAGAAAACTAAAATAAAAGGAAATAAAGGTACATTGAAATCAAAATAATGAGATACTTTCAAAATAAAAAATAGAAAAATCTCAAGAAGAAGAAGAAGAATCTGCTGCTGCTGAATTTATTAAACATGGAGACTACTGTAATGGTTGTATTGTTGTAAAATACTGATTGGTTCGTGTTAATTATTATCATTATTTATTAAACATGCTTGCCTGTCCAATTTATATTCATAATTATTTTAGAACATTTGGACTTTCTTATTAATTAATATTGGTTTTTTATTCCCTTTATCACATATAATCTTGTATTGAACAAAGGACATAATTACCAGTTTAAATCCAATTGACTAGAAATAGGAAACTGCTTTGCAGCATAATTATTTGTGTTAATTTCAAGTACTTTATCATAATGCTCTTCGAATTTGTATTCACAATTCGTCCCTGGAGGAATGATTTAATACAGGCAGGAGGTTGTCATGTTGGAGAATGAGAGTGTTTTCAATGAAGCCATTATTGAAGAAAGAGAGAACAAGGGATCAAAGAAATTCAGCAGCAGATTTTGAAATCTTTCTTTCAAAATAAAGAAGAAGAAGAAGAACAATCTCAAGAAAGGTACATTGAAACATGGAAATCAAAATAAAGGAAAGAAAGGTACATCTATGAAACAAGTCAAACTTGATGATTATTTCCAATATAAGTGCCTAGGAAATTCATGTATGAAATTCTACAACATTACCATAAGTGCCATACCCAGCAGCAATATAAAGGTACACTAATTGATGATTATTTCCAATATAAGTGCCATACCCAGCAGCAACATTGCATCAAAGCAAGCAAAAATATAGCAACAACATTGCATCAAAGTATAAAAAAAAATAGACCAAAGATTCAAAAAATGGATTTAAAAAAAAAAAAAAAAAGAGCACACATTCTGCAGATTTATTTATGTGTTCCAGTTTCTAAAAAAAAAAATATTCAAAATAAAGAGGTCTGTTCAATCTCAAGAAGAAGAAGAAGAAAACTAACCCTAAGATTGAAGAACAAAAGTAAGGAATAGAAAACTTACCACAAAGGATTGAAGAGAAGATTTTATCTTCTAGTCCCAAATCTTTACCAGAACAAAGAAACATTGATATTCAGCACAGTTCTTCGTTCGATTTGATGTTATGACCCTAGCCCCAAAACTTGTCTGTAGAGAGATGAGATGAGACCAAATCTCTTGAAATAGAGATGAAAAATAAGAAAATAAGGAAGAAGGAGTATCAGACAAAGGTTGTAGAACAATCTCTCACAGTTATTCGAATCAAGAAAAGCTTGGATGGAAACAATGTTTTTTTAAGAGTGAGAGAAAACCACAGCAGCTTCTAGAGAAAAAGATTTGAGGACTGAAACCCTAATTTCATAACACATATATATATACCTAGGCTCGCGAGCCCAACTAAGCCGAGCCGAGCCTTGCCTTACCAAGCTCGGGCTCGGTTTGCTAAGAAAACGAGTCTAAATTTCTAGCTCGAGCTCGTTTATTAAGAAACTGAATCGAGCTCAAGCTGAGCCTAATTGAGCCGGGCTTGAGCCTGTTCGCGAACAGCTCGCTTCATTTGTAGCCTAGCCCCATTATCCACCAATACCCTGTTCATTTGTATCCCATCGAAAAAAGCCTTGATATACAAGGGCTTAACGTGTTGTGTCATGGATGTTGTAGGATACTCAAAGGGATATGAGAGATTAATACTTACTTCCTCACCCTCATCTTCAGTTTCCATTGGTGTGACTACTTCAGACTCATCTTGAACCATACTAACCTGTGAATATTCACTAGAAGCTGAAATAGGGTCAATCTCCTAACCTTCTTGGTTTCCATCTTTAGCCTGGAACTCTTGTGGCAATATATACACCATATTCACTGACATTGGAGGAAATGAGCCAAATTGAACTGCTAGTTGCACTTATTTATTTTCTAGGCTAACTTGTTTAGTTATTTCAGAAGCATCTTCCATGCTGCACTCTGGTACTTCAGTACTAGTGACTTCCTTCAAATGGTCTGCTCCTGTTGGTTTTTCGACCAAAAATGTCTGTTCAGCCATGAAGGCTTCAAACATCTCATCCTCAGCCATTTCTTTTCTTTGGCCTAGTTCAACTTCTTCTTCTGTCTCACTGTTGCTTTCCATCAAGGCCTTTTCAAGACCTGCTAAGTTAGATATTTCCCTGGCTTTCAGTTCAGTGTGAACTTTGGCCAACTGCTCTTTGCTGACACTTCTTTTGTTCTGAGCAGCCAATTTTAGACTAAGATCCAATTTTGGACTTTCTTTTTCCTCTGTCTGGCCTTTTGACTGGGCCAATGAAGAACTCTCTCCACTTTCCTTCAGATCCTTTTGGTATTGAGTGTACCTTCGCTGAATCTTCCTCCTTTGGGACCTGGAAATTACTGGTATCATATTTGGTTCCTTTGTTTTTGGGTGCTTTAATAATACCTAATTATTTGGAGCCAGGGAGATTTAATCATTCTGCCCTTGTCTCTAAAGACACTCCTTTGTGTAGTTATTTCTTTAGGCTTGTTCTGCATGACAAACCAGTCTGGAACCCCAGGTACCTATGAACTCACTAGTTTAGTTGTTGAACTAGCTCTTTCTGCCTTCGAAGCCAGCTTCAAAGATGCCTGTGGAGGCCACTACTTGGCTCGGATCCCCTGTCTTGAGCCTAATTCAGGCCTTCTGTCAGGGTGGGTACCTTCTATCTTGTTCAAGGCTGATCTTGGAGGCCAATCTTCGGCTATGATTCCATAACTTGAGCCCACTTCAGGCCTCCTCTCAGGATAATTATCTTCCATCATGTAGTAGTTGGGTGGTCTGAATTCATGCAGAGGTCTCTTACCATTGGGATGCACTCTAACGGCTGGACAACATTGGCTATAGCTTCCCCAATCTCTGGAAATGGGTTAGTGTCAATCCCCATGGTTTTCTTTGCTTTGGCTTGGAACTTTAAACTCCCCTTTCGAATTTGTTCTTGGATCCTGTCCTAAAAAACAATACAGTTTTTAGTTGAATGAGACCAAAAATTGTGCCATTTACAATACATTTTCCCTTTAAGTTCTTCTGGGGAAGGGATTTTAACTCCCTCTGGTAACTTTACGAAATTTGCTGCAAGCAAATGATCAAAAATGCCATCTTCTTTTGTTAAATCAAAAGAGTATTTCCTATGAAGGTCTTTCTTTTTAAACTGCTGGTTTATTCTAGACGGCTCACATGTCATAGGCTCTTTCCCTACGATCTCTGCTGTATCAATTTCGTAATTAGGGTCTCTATAATAAGTCTTGTATGATGCATTACTTCGATCTTGTTCTTCCTCGAGTAATGATTCATATATAGACACCTTATAGGTTAATTCTACTAAGTCTCGAAACTCAGTTGAGTCGAACTTCTTTCGAATCCTAAACTCTAAACCATTTTGAGTCAATCTCACAAATTCAGGTTCTGGTAGAATGACCCTACACTTGTTTCGTGCTCTTTTGAATCTGGTAATAAATTGAACAGCCTTCTCATCAGGCCTTTGACTCAACCTTGCTAGTTTGGAAGGTTCTCAATTTGTCATGGAAACTTCTGGCTCAGTTTGGAAGAATTGGGCATGAAATGTCTCCTCCATTTGCTGCCAAGTTTGGATAGAGCTGGGTGTGAGGTTAATATAACATACAAAGGTTGCCCCAGTTAAAGAATTTGAAAAGAGTCTCAACTTCATATAATCATTATTGGTAAATTCACCACATTGGGTTGCGAACCTAGCAATGTGTTCTACTGTTGACTGGTTTCCATTTTCATAAAAGAGAGCAAAATCTGGTATTCTAAACCCCCTTGGGTACTTATGCACCCTATCTACCCATTCTGGGTATGGCTTTCTATACATAGGAGTTTGAACCTCCCGAGCCATAGGTCCATACATTTTTCTGACAATATCAGCAATTTGGTCCCTAGGAACCATATTTTGTGCTTGTTGGACTACCACTGGAGGAACAAACACAGGATTTGGTGGAAACCCTTGTGCTTGAGGCCCTTTTGGTCCATAGGGAGGTATATTTAGGACTGGCTGTCCCTCTGGTACTGGCTGCTGTCGAGGGTATGGTTGACCTCTCTGAGCCTGTCCTGCGAAATGACCTGCGAAAGGTGCTACAATAGGAGGAACAGGTATTGTTTCGCTTCCAACCGCAGGAAACAATTCTAATCCCCCGGGTGCAAATTCGAATAGAGGATTAGTGAACCTCCTTGTGCCAGGCATGGCTTCGAACATGGGATTTGGAAACATTCTCATGCCATTTTCTAGTGTTGGCTTAGACCCACCAATTTGTATGGCTTCACTATTAGGTAATGAGATATTTTGAGTTACCATAGGCCTCAAAAAAGGCTTATACCATGATTGAGGTATAGGTGATGGTCTTTCGTAATTTTGATTACTAGTTTGACCATGAGTATGTCCATTACTTTGCATAGGCTGTTTATCTTTAGCCAATCTTTGCTGAGGAACATTTGAATTTTTCTCCATATGCCTTGTGCTAGTTGGTTGATAGGAATTCATTCGATCCATAAAGGATGTTACCCATCGTTCCATTGTGTTCATTAACTGCTGTCCCATGGCATCTACTAAGCCTCTCCATGGATTCATTGGCTGGGTAGATGGAACAGTAGATGGTCCAATTCCATGGCCTTGTCCAATATTTTGAACATGTGGTGCATGTTCTGAATTGTTGGTCTGTTCAACCATAGGTTCTGATGAGATAGGTGCTTCCATGGGATGTGTTATCACATTATCCTTTGGATCAGGTACATCTTCCTTTCCCTCCACACATTCTTCCAGGAGTTCATTTTCTCTTTGTCTCCTACATCTAGCGATTTCAATTAGTCCCACTGAGCGTGCCAAAAATATATGTTGGCTTTTTGGTTTTCGAAGGTTAATATTGTAATTTTAAACGTGCTAGTAAGGATCAATTAGTCCTTATAGAATATTAATTGCCAACCAATTATCAGATGATTGTGTTTTAGCCCCTCAGCCTCAATGAAGAGGTTTTTTACTGGTAGTTTGTTCAGGAGAATTTAGTAAATAACAAGTGAAGAACAATTTCAGAATCTGAATTTCATTAAGTAAAATAAAAATTTACAATGATCTGACCCAATCTCGTGGAGGTTTACAGCAACAAGCTACTTGAAACTACTCCTAGGAAATGAAGTGCAATACAGGAATTGAAGTGCAGAAATGTAAAAAACTGGAAGGAAAAAATGAAGAAGTAAATAAACTGGTTTTTTGATTTGAGTCTGGGTCCTTCATTTTAGATAGCCTTCTCTGCTATTTATACTTTTCAATGATAACTGTCGAAGTAGGCTTCTAACCGTTGAAATGTCCTCCCATGATTGCTGAACATGCTCTCTCACAGTCAGTCCCACTACGCCACTCTTGTAGTTAAGTTTCCTTCCTAATTTTGAATTTAAACTTTGTGAGTAATCGTTAGGCCACATCACCTTGTATCCCTCGATTGTTCCAGTGCTACGCAGATCCATTATTATCAATACAGATTGACACGTGTCTGACTTTGGTTGACAAGTTGTATTAACTTCCTAAATTGCCCTCTTCGTTCCACATGTTGAATTGTGATTGACTTTTACAAATTATACAGCCAACAATTATATTAGTAATTTGTAAAATAATTTTAAACCGGGGTATTTCTCACCCCCAAAATTTCAGTAGTTTGTACCGTCTAAATTATTTACGTTACAAAATTTTAAAATATTTTCTAAATTAAGTTTTATCAAATATTAATTTATTCTATTTATTATCTGTATTATTTGTTATATTTTTATATTGTCTAAAGTTACTTGTATTCTTTTTTATATTTTTTATTTTTTTTATTTGTGACTATTTTTGTTTTTTGTTCATATATCATTTATATATATTTTTTCTTCTTTTATAAATCATTCTTTAATTTACTTATGCATCTTATTTTGCATTCATTCTTATTTGTTCATTCTCTAGAAATATGAATATTGTTTGGAAATAAAAATAGTCTACTTGATCATGATATTCTTAAAATAAGTTAATAAAATTTAATACCGCTTAGTGAAACGGATTATCATTATTCTCATAAAGATATACATTTTCAATTATAATTTTTTTTTTCAAAACTAAACTACGTAACAAAATGGAAGACGATTTCGTAACAAGTTACTTGATCATATTAATTGAGAAAGATATTAATTAAGGTTTTAATATCGAGTTTATCGTAAATGTTTTTATATATATTATAAAAGTGGCGACTACAATATTTTCAAATAGTCAACTTTACTAGACGGATATATAGTAATAGTTAATATTTTGTTAAGTTAATGCAATCAAGAAATATGTCTAATTATATTTTTATTCTCAATTATGTTGACAAAAAATATCTAATTAATAGTAATATTATTCATTTTTTTATACATCAAAACTTAAAATTTTATAATGATGTTTTTCGATAAAAAGTTATATGTATTTTGTCCCCTCAAAACTTAAATCCTAGATTTGTCCATGTGTACATTGACCAAATATAAATTTAAGCATACAACATTTTGAAAAATATAAATTTATTTAAAATAAATTTGTAAAAGTAAAGTTATAAACTTTTTAAATATTTTAAGCATAAAAATATAATTATAAGAAAAAAATTGTCATGAATTCAAGTCATATTTGATTTGATTTTTAGATACTTATTTCAATTTTTTTAAGATATAAAAATTAAGTAATTTCATAAAAAAAAATTCAAAAAAATAAAAAAGTTAAATATATATTTTTGGATCAGAAAATAATTTAAAAAAATCAAACCAAACCAAACCAAACCAAACCAAACAAAACATGCTTGGTTGGGTCCAAGTGAGAAACAAATAAAGAAGGTCAAAGTGATAAACTGAACAAGCACATCAACAGTCACAGCTTGGTGATTTGCTTCTCCCAGTTCTCGGTTTCAGGTTTCATTTTTCTTTGGTTCACTCCAAGTGGTCTTGTTACTTGTTTTGATTTGATTTTCAGTTGATATTGGACTTGTTATTTTATTGGTTTAATTTGAATTTGGAAGTTTGAGGCTCTAGATTAGCATCCTTGTCTTGCCTTCACACTGTTTGATGACATGTCTCTTGCCTCGAAACCTTTGTTTACTACTTTAGCCAAACACTGAAAAAGCAGAGGAAGCACACTATTTTACATTTGATATATTTTAAATGAATACATTTTACAATACAAAATGTATTTCCAAACAATTGGAGAATTAAATTAATTTATTTTTTTTATTTTGTGCATCTGAGTTGTTATGGATATGCTATTTTTGTGAATAGACTCCGGTCTCCAAAATATATATCAGAAGATGTGCACGTCCAAAATATGTAATTATAACTTACAGTTAGGTAATTACAATTGAGTGTAATTGAAGACAGTTATAGAAGAAGGGTAGTTACAAAAGCAAGTCCCTTGACATAAAAAAAAAAGCAAAGGCTTCAGGACACCAATTCCAACCCTTGCTTTATATATGGTGTACTAGTGGTATGTGCCCACCCGACGGGTGTGCTGTCAAATTTACAAAATGTAAATTTTGATTTTGATTTAAATGTATATATATTGTATGCTGCTCAAATAGTAAAGGTCTTATTTACGAGACTTTAGGTCTTGGGTTTGACTCCCCATTCACCTCACTATATAATTTTGTTTTTTAAATAGTGCAATAACAAAATCCACTTGGCATTAAGAAGAGAGATCGCTTCAGGACACCACCAGAAGTGTTTACTTTACATATAGTACATATAGAAGATATAGATATACATACGTGTGTGCCAATATGCACTAGATTTTGGGCACACGCAACGCTAATTTTGGTACTTTTTATTGATAGTCTCTTCAACTTCTCATCATCGAGGAAACTATCTGAAGTTATGTCAATGATTTGTTAAATTAACTGATGAGGTTGACATTACATGTTTACCCGTTTTGGTGATGAAAAAAAAAAAAAACTGCAATGAGTCATCTGTGGGTTTTTGGGGGGAAAAAAAAGAAGAAGCAATACACCAACTGACTGTTCCCTTTATAATATAGAGTAGATTGTATTAGATATCTATATGTGTACATCTTGAAACATCTATACCATTAATAAAATGGAATATGCTATGGGATGGAAGGATTTGAACCTTCAAAGTCCATTTTGTTTGTTTCTTGCTTAAAATTTTCAGTTTAAAAAGCTTCTACAATGACGATTACGATAATTTGTGGGTATTTCAGTTGTTATTCAGGTGATATACACATAAAAGACTCAAATAGATGAGACTATTAACCAATTTGCACAACTACAAACACTTACACATACTTGTATGTGTGTGCAACGATGAAGCATGTAAGTGGATATGGGAAACAGATATGGTAAAATTGAGACATGTATTTTTCTGAAAAATAGGAGTATGGCTGGGACACAACTTTATGTATATATTATTGTAAACAAATTTTTTATTTTTTTAACTGAACTTAGTAAATTAACTTCAAGTTGTTAATTATAATTTATATCATTTATGGAAATGACAAACCAATTTGAGGGATTTCTGACACAATTATTCAATCAGTTGGGCTTGTTCAGTATTGAATTGGGACCAAGACAAAATGAAGCCCTTCTATTGAAGAGGCCCATGCTTCCTTTGTTCAAATAGGGACAAATGGTTTGATTCGAGATTTACTTTTTATTTTTAATGCGGAAAAATATTTTCATACTTATTGAAACTTATGAAACAAACTAGGGGTTATTAGTTATTACTCATGAAGACAGACTTGTAACCAAATGAACATGGTATCTCCATTTCTAACTTATTCATTAAGAAAC
This sequence comes from Camellia lanceoleosa, assembly GCA_025200525.1. Lineage (NCBI taxonomy): Eukaryota > Viridiplantae > Streptophyta > Magnoliopsida > Ericales > Theaceae > Camellia > Camellia lanceoleosa. The sequence goes on along the minus strand of CM045763.1, from coordinate 122,333,174 downwards.
AGTCCAAGTATTTAAAACCCTTAAATGTTTTTCCTGAACAATTTTATGTTCGAATTCTGTGCTTACATGTACAAACAGATTATTGATTTGGGCATGGAGTCTTGGACACAAACAGGGAGTATACAAGTTGTATTAATTCATTGATAGAAATATCCGCACATTGTTGGTGACCATGTAGAGTTCATTATCTAAATTCTTGAATATTGAACTTATTTGATAGTTTATGCAATTTGAAAAATGGTTTTGTGATTTTCCGGTTGTTATTTGTAAAGGATTCAAATGGATGACTCAATGAAGTATTTCCAAGAAAGTTTAGTTGGGATTGAAATTGAAACTGAAAACCTTCTACTGGCCAGACACCAGGATATCAAAGCCCTAAATTTAGAACATATTCAAATTTTTTTTAGACCCAACACTAAGCTTTAGCGACTGTAAATGCAGTTAGTTGAAAATTATAGAGTGAGGAATGGTAATAGGGAATAGGCAGGGACGGATTCAGGATTATCACTCTAGGAGTGCGAAAGTATGTTTGGGGTGCAAACCTTTGTATGTTTCGGGGTGCAAACCTTTATAATTTTAAATTATTTTAAACTTTCTAATATAATAAATGATATTTTTGGGATTGAAATTGTAGTTGAAAACCTTCTACTGGCCAGACACCAGGTTATCAAAGCCCTAAATTTAGAACATATTCAAATTTTTTTTAGACCCAACACTAAGCTTTAAAGACTGTAAATGCAGTTAGTTGAAAATGATAGAGTGAGGAACGGGAACAAGGAAGGGATGGATCCAGGATTATCACTATGAGAGTGCGAAAGTATGTTTGGGATACAAATCCTTATATGTTTGGAGGTGCAAACCTTTATAATTTTAAATTATTTTAAATTTTCTAGTATAATATATGATATTTTAAAAACATTTGGGGGTGCGGTCGCCCCTGCTTGTGCCCTCTAGATCCATCCTTGGGAACAGTGAAGCATTGACAGCTCTGAGGAAGAGGGCTCGAACAACGAAAATGATCAACCCTTTGCCTTTTGAGTTGTTAATGAAGGATATTGAGAGGTCCACATCGAGGTCTGTGGTGAAATAAGTGTCAATAATACTTCGTAGGTTGAAAAAGTTGGCCCGAAAGTGGCTCAAATACCTAAAATAACATCGTTTTGGGTATTTTTTTTTTCTCTATTTTTCTTGCTTTTGAATACAGACAGAGGGAAGAGAAGAGGCGAGAGAGAGAGAAGGGAGAAGAGAAGAGGAAGAGAGAAGAGCCGAGAGAGAAGAAGGAGAAAAGATTGAGATGGCGGTGATGGCGGAGGAGGAAGAGAAGGAAGATCGACGGGGTGGAGGCCTCCATCTTCATTGATTTGTTCATTTCTTGATTTATTTGTTTTGGTTTGTGACTATTTGTTCCCCCCTCACCTCTTCCCATCCTCCTCCTCCATATCCCTTTCTCTGCACTCAAATCCCTTCACTGTAGCTTTGTTTTCTAATCTATATTCAAACCTAGGGTTCAACTTTCAAAGCTCCCTTTTTTAAAATTTGTTGTGCCCCAACTTCTTAAAATAAACAAAACCCAAAAACAGTTTTTAAAAATCTTGCTTTCATTTTTTATAATTTTCTTGTTTTCTCTTGCTTCTATTTTAGATTCTACAATTTTTTTTTTCAATTTTTTTTTTGGTTGTTGTTGATGATGATGTGTGTTGTCGTTGTTGATGATCTCTAGTGGATCTGGATCTGAAGATGAAGGAAAAAGAAAAGGAAAAAAAAAAAAATTTGTTGATGATGATGATGAAGATGTTGTTGTGTTGATGAAGATGTTGTTGATTGATGATGATGATGTGTTGATGAAGATGTTGTTGATTGATGATGATGATGTGTTGATGAAGATATTGTTGATGATGATGCCCAGCTCCCTCTTCTCTCTTTCTTGTCTCTTCTTCTTCTTCATCTTCTTCTTCTTTTTCTTCATCTTCAGAAAAAAGAGAAAGAAAGAACAAAAAAAAAAAAAAAAAAAATCCAAAACGACATCGTTTTGGACTCGGGTCATTCGAGCCTTATTATTTTTGAGCAACCAATCGGTACTGAATAAGCATTTGCAACTTGTGGCAACCATGAATCAATGGAGGGAACATGGATGATGTTTTCTGAAAGTGACGTCTTTGCTAGGATTCCATTTCATGCAGCTCATGCCATTCTGGAGAAAGATTTTATTTTGGAGCCTTTTCTCTTAAAAACAGTGTAACTTACTTTTATCAATAGAAATGCAAAGGACTTGTTTATCTACCAATCAGCAGTTGTATATAAATGCTAAATTGAAAGTTTGAAGAGAAGTTTTAGAATTAATAGGGTTTACGATTCGTAGGATTAAAACTTGGTAATTTTAGTACAACTAGAATTGGAGGTTGAGACTTACCAAAAAGTGAATCATTTCGCTACCTGCCTTGATAATACATGGTCAACAAGAGATTGATAACCATGTTATCCATAGAAGTTAAGCAGGGTAAATTTAAGCGTAGGTGTGCTTCCATTGTATTGTGTGATGGACATACTTCCATGAGAATGAATGGAAAATTTATGCGATGGCTATGAAGACTATTTTATGGGACAAATGCTAGGCAATTTATGCTGTAGAAATGTAGATAGAGTGGATGAATGGTAAAACGAAAGAAGAAATATTGAAATAAAATGAATTTGCAAGACTATAAACAACATTTATCAGATATAAAGACTGATTAAGATGGTTTGATTACGTGCCAAACAGACTAATATTTGCATGAGTATGGAAGAATGACATTGTCCACATTGAGGGTAATTTAGAGGTAGTGACCTACATTAACGTGGGTTAATAAGGAAAAACATTTTGTTGCATGTGGTTCTATTGAACTTATAGCCTTGACAAAATGGAATGAAAAACTAGAATTTTATTGAGTTGAATTGATACTGAAGAAAGCATTTTATGAAAGAGAACAACTACTTGGAAGAAGGTGCCAAAAATTGCTGTGGAGTGTCCTAACATTACTAATTGAAATCCAGCTTCTTTCAATTTCAAACTAGGACAAAGCTGTGAACTTCAACACGATAACATCTGAACCTTCTTTTTCTCCCAGCATTTGATTTATAACTGAAAGCAACATTTCATGTTATTCCAAACATTATATGTATACATTTCGTTAACAAAGCTTTTGCCTAGCTGTGAATGTACAGATGACTCATCGAACTATCTCAATTAAATGTACAGATGACTCATCTAACTATCTCAATTAGAATTTGATTTCTTAAGGATTCATTGGAGTTTCAAATTGTGGTGTATATCTCATGTTGTTGCATTTTGACAAGTGCATTTGCATCTAGTTGACTTTTAGGGTCAGACTTTGTGGTGATTGGGAAATCTTAGGCAACCAATGAGTCCTTAAGTTTTTTAAAGGAATTATTAATTGCTGTATTTTTTGTCATATTAAAACTCTCTTTAAAATTCCTGTTTCTCTCAAATTATGTGTTTTTATTTACAAGATCATTAGATATTGAAAATATTTTATAATTTCTTTAAGGTATAATTTGTATCTATACTTCTACCTTTTTTTGCATCCTTTCATATCCTTTATTTTCTACTGTCTTTTTCCTCCTATAACCATAATTGAAAAGGCCAGTCCAGTCCACACTTCTTCACCAGCACAGATGGGGCAACAACATACACTAGCTGGATAAACGGCACACCCATCACAAGCCCAACTAAGTTTTGATACCAAATTGAAAAGCACAATCCATATTTCTCCTTAAAACTCAAGTATTAAGAAGACGGAAACTGGAGTCTTATAACTAGCACAGGTAGGGCAACTCCAAGCGATGTGAGACACATTCCAACAACCATTGAAAATTTGAGTAGAACAAGGAAACTGCATGGTAAATGGTGTTGTATGTGCAAGCACTGAGGAGAATGTGATGTGAGCCATCTTTTTATCCACTGTGTGGTAGTGTGCGAGTTTCAATCCTTGATTAATTTCATGTTTGGAGTGGACTGGACGTTTCCTATGGTGGTGGGGGAAGCTTTTTATTCTTGGAGAGGTGCTCATGTGGGGGAGAAGGGCCTGGTGTTTGGCCCCTTTGGCGATTATGTGGATAATTTGGGAAAAACAAAATAAAAGTAGTTTTGATGGAATAAAAGAGCCAATTTTGAGGTTAAAGAGTAAATATATTTTTTTGGTCTGTTTTGTATAGTCAGTTTTCAGGGAAGGTTGATCCATCCTTGGACCAATTTTTAGATTTTGCAGTGACCTTCGAATATGTTATTGGTGTATTACTACTGTCTTCTACTTACTTTTGTAAATGGGTTGCTCCTCCTTGGTGCTTTTTTTCAGTATAATTCTTTTACTTATCAAAAAATGGGGCCTCCTTGCGTCACTCCAGGCTAAACTAAGTGTTGACATCCTAACTACTTGGTATGATAGTATTATGACCCAAGTACATGGTATGATCTCCATTTAAATTCAAACAAATTGAGGACAAGCAGAAAATAATGTGTACAAGTTTTGTCACAATTTATAGCTTTTCTTTTTTCATATTATTAGGAAGGTAAATGTAGTCAATTGCAATTTTAGGAAGATGCAAAAGTGAAAGCCTAGAAGGTCTGGGTAATGAGAATTAAGAGAAAAAAAAAGGAAAAAAAAAAAGAAGGTAAATAAAGCCCAATGTCAGAAGAACTTCAACAAATTTTCCTAGAATTCCCTTGTAAATTCATGCTGAGTGGGAACTACTTTGTTTGCTTGCTTCAACATGTGCTTGGTGGGATTTAAGCCACACCCAGTAATCAGTTGAATGCCCCTTGTCTGATGGTGATATCTTTTATTGACTAATTTAGGGAAAAAAGGAAGAGGAGAAAGAGGAAGTGGGGAAGTATTAGAAGAAAGGAAGAACATCTTTCATCTTTTCAGTGGTCACCATTGTGATAATGGCAAAGGTCTAGAATGTGAAGAAGTTATTTCAACATTTAAACTATGGTCCCTGTAGAAGTCCAGATTATATAAAGCAATGGAGAAGATATGGGAAGCCAGGGAACAATACACAGTTTTTTTTGGAACAATACACAGTTGACTACATGTTAGACCACCACTAGTCCCAAAAGTTTAAGTTAGAAAATGAGTCCAACAATAATGTATATCAAACTCTCCAACGGTACCACTTGTCTCATAAGCACGCAATTATTTCTTTTCAAAGAATGCTACACTAATGGCTGGATGTGAGATTATTCGCATTATAGGCAGGACAATCTGGGTTGAGCACCACGAGGAAAATCCATTTCGGCATTAGCAGCTTGCCAATGCTAATATCTTTGGGGTTCCAAACAATTTCTGAAGGCACACTAGATGCTTGAGCTAATTAATTGTAGGGCAAATCACATAAATAGTCTTTATAGTTTGGGGCTTGTGTTACTTTGGTCCCTGACTTTTCAATTGTGACATATTTAACCCTGAATTTTGAATCTTGTTCCAAATAAAGACAATTGAATATATAATTAGATTTTTCAAGGGTAAAATTGTCAATTTGATAAAATATAAACTAATTTGACAAAAATAAATGTCAAACAAATATTTTTGAATTTTTAAAAATTATTTTTACCTACTAAAAATAAAATTATGTAAAATTGATAAATCTTTTAGACATTTATTTATTTTTTTTACCAAATTAATTTTTATTATGTGTTTGGATGATGTTCATGTAAAATTAATTTTAAAAAATTAATCATGTAATTTTTATTAATTTTACATAATTTTATCATTGGTGGATAAAAATAATTTTAAAAAAATTAAAAATATTTTTTTGATATTTATTTTTGTTAAATTAGTTTATATTTTATCAAATTGGCGATTTTACCCTTGAAAAATCTAATGATATTTTCAATTGTCCTTATTTGGAACAAAATTCAAAATTCAGGGTCAAATGTGTCACAATTAAAAAGTTAGGGACCAAAGTGACACAAGTCCCAAACTGTAGGGACTATTAGTGTAATTAATCCTTAATTGTATATTAAACAGTTTTGACATGTAAGAAGTTGAATCTAATGCCATTTATTTAATGTGCTTCTGCTTTTAAGTGATTATAGTTTATACATAAAGCTAAATTTTCATTATTCTTCAAATATATATTTTCTTTCTACATCCTGAATGCGGAGTGCTTAAATTTAATCCATGATGTCATGCAGATCAAGCACAAACTTGACCTTGATGCAAAGATACTAACGCTATTTTAGTTAGGAGATTTAGGGAGGAATTTGAAAAGGAAAAGGGAAAAGGTATGTGAAACTAGGTGAAATATAGGTATATTTTATTCACATTTCACCTACCTTTTCATTTCCTTTTCCAAATGCCTCTTCAAATCCCCCAACTAAACACAGTATAAAACAATGTGAAGGAGAAGTCCTTCTTGATTTCAGAGAAAGGTCTTCTTGCTGACAAGATAAGTGTGTGTCCTGAGATCTCTTGTGACCTTAATGTTGTGTTTGGTTGGGGGATTTGGATAGGGATTTAGAAATGGAAAGGGAAAATGTGTATGAAATTAGGTAAAATGTAAGTATATTTTATTCTCATTTTACTTACTTTTTTATTTTTCTTTCCAAATCTCTTCTTAAATTTCTCAATCAAACACAGCGCAATTGACAAAACAAACTAGGTTTTGTGTACTGAGGTAATAGTCAGACTCTTTAACTTGTCATTGAAAAAAGTAATTAACCCCCTGATTAGAATAGATCTTGTTTCTCTGCATCAGCTGGTAGGTCCGTTTGTCATACTTTGGGTTCAGAAAAAGAGATGGGAAGCAACAATGCCTTGAATTGAAGCATGTCTTTGTGTATTTGTCTTTTTCCTCTCTGTGTGTGTGTGTGTGTGTGTGTGTTGGAGAGGGGTGGAGAGGTAGAGCAGGTTCTTAAAATTTGGACCATCCTATCTAGCACTGATTAGCATGTCTTATTCTTTGTCCACAAGCTAGAGAATAGAGACTAGTCGGAGGAGTTACTTGCGTATCCACCTTATGCTGTTGTGTTTTAAAAAAGTGAAGAAGAATGTGGGCATGCTTCCTTTGGGGGTTAGCTTTTTCGACTTTACTAAACTTTTTTTTTAATTTTGAAGTCTAGGTTGGATGATTCTAAAAATATTCATAAAAAATAAAAAACTCAATTCGCGTGGTTTTTTTCAATGAAAGTACCTTTTTCATTTTGTGGTATTTTTTCAAAATGTCAACTCATCTGACATGAGTCCTAGTTGTTGTCAGGTCTTGCATTTCAGACTTAAACACAACAACAAAAGTTGGCTTTTTTATTTTTGGTGGACGTTTTTTAGAATGTTTTAATTTTTAGGGTCGTTCAGTATAAGCTGACTAAAAAAGTAAAAAATTGTGTCTCAAAATTTAAAAAAGTTCACTAGAAACGGAAAATATAAAAAAATAAAATAAAATAAGCCGGCTTAAAATTTGGAGCCAAAGGAATCGAATTTGTAAATTCTGAATATTTGATTCATTGCTGTGCAGACTGGGATTACATGATATGCTGTATATATTGTGCCCTGTATTTAATCACTTAATTATCAAAGAAAGTACAAGTTCTTCCACACCGACATCCACTTCCAAACACAAGTTTCATGAAGTATGTTAAAGGAACCCTCTCTCTTAGTTAACATTTTGTGGAGTTGTTGCTTCTTGCTGACCTGTGACCACATAAGATGACATTTTGGTATGTTTCTTCTCTTATTATTTCCGAACTTTTTTCTTGTTTTGTCCTCAAACAAAATGTTGCAGAAGGATGATCAGAAGTTCATGGGCCACACTTGGAGGTTAGTATGTAGCTGCTCAAAGGCTTGATAACAGGTGATTTCTTTGTCTTCTTGTTTCCTTGTGGTCCCTTTAGTGTTTCATGGACTCTTCTATTTAAAGTGCTGTTTGTTTGAAGGAATTGGAGTGTGGAAGAAGATTAGAGGGTGGGATAGGATTTATATCCGTTGCTTGGTTTTCTAATTTTACTCCGGACTAATAGTCTTTCTAGACTAGTAGTCCCAAATGTGTTGAACTATTGTGTCCTATTGGGGGCAACACAAATGGGGAATAAGGGGATATGAGATTATGCAGTAAAATGATCATTTTGACCCTCTAATATTTAATTATATATTATATTTAATAAAATTCAATAAAATTTAAATGTCTCAATTTAAAAATAAAATAATTTTATCTAATTTTTATTGATGTTTTATGTATTTAATTTTTTAAAATAATTTTTTATAGATATTTTATTGATGTTTTATTTTAAAATTTTATTTATTTTCATTATTTAAATTTTAATAGATGTTTCATTTAATTTCATTATTTAATTATTATTATTTTTAAAAATAAATTTATTTAAAATTTTAACTAAAAAATAACATATATTTTTATTGATATTTTATTTATTTAATTTTTTAAAAATAAATTTATTTAATGGGGTAAAAAAAAAAAAATATTTTTTAATCTAGCTAAAAATAATTAAAATATTAAAGATATGTTTAATATTGCTATTATTTAAGTCTCGTTTTGGAACTGACTTTTTTAGTAATTTTTTGAATTTTTGGCTAAAATATGTTATAAAAAAAAATTAATATGCTTGGGATGACTTTTTGATTTTTTTCGAAAAGTTGTAAAAAAAGTAGAGAGAAAAGTGAATATTTGACTTTTTGGTATATGTTGTTGGCTTTTTAGTTTTTTTTTAATGACTTTTTGATTTTTAGACTAAAAAATAATGTTGCCAAACGAGGCCTTAGTAAATAATTGAAAATGGTAAAATAGTCATTTGAGCATTTAACCTTCTCCATAATATCTCAAACAAATATAGGATTTATATCCTATCCAATCAAATAGTTATTTCTTGACATTTAATCATATAACTAAACAAATATGAGATACATATCTTATCTAAATCAAATAGTCTCAGGACTATGAATCCCAAGATTCCAATCTGATGGATTCCAATCCCTCTTTATTCAGCCTGTTCAAACAAAAACACCCTTAAAGTGTTGATGTCCACCGGATGTGACAAGGGTAAGAGTGTGAAATATGTGTCCAACATATGCACCAAATTTAGATACCAAGATCCTCTAATTTTTTTATGATGTTTGAAGAAGACGGAAACATTTCTAACTTCTTGCATGGATGAGAGAATTATATTCAAGTTCAAATACATTTCTGCATTATTTACATCTTATTTAAGAATAATATACAATAATATATATATATATATATATGTATTTGTGTATTTGTATGAGGAGCCCTCATACCCATACCTAATTTTTGAATACATATTCTAATATTTATAAATATTTGATGTTGAGACCTGGACCTAATATCTGTACCCAAGTCTATGTAACATAAGATGCCTTACGAAGGTCACGTGGGAAAAATGGCTAAGCAAGCCTTGTGGAGTTCATAGAATGCAATAAGAAATTTACACGATGTTGGTCCGCTTTCTAATTTTTCATGTGAGCTTCTTTCTAGATATGCATATACATGCAATGTCCGTTTGAAATTACGAAAATAGGCTCATTTGGTTGTGTTTTCATTTTTTTTCATGTTTTCAAAAGTAAAATCAATATAAAGCTTAAAATCAGCCATGATTTTTTTTCTTTCATTGATAATCGGATGTCTGGGCTAAGCTTACGCACACCTCGATTAATTTCGGAGTCCTAAAGTTAATGATCGGACAAATCTTCAGTAGTCCCAAAGGTTTAAAATATTTAACTTTCGGGAGATTTGACCCTGCAACCTCTTCACCTTATGATTTTTTTATTTGTGTGAAAATAACTTTTTAATGCTTTCTAAAATGTGGGTGGTTCTATGTTTTCTATGTTTTATAAAAATTGAAAGCACAAACAAAAATACAACCAAAGAAGCTTCCTAAACTTTGCATATGCTGATTGATTTTCATGATTCTTGAAAAATATGTCACTTTATTTGTTCTTGTGGTTTCTCCAAATGATCTATTACCTTGTACTGATTGAATTTAAAAACATTCGTCTTTCCCAAAAAAAAAAAACATTCTATTAAGCCATTACTCAGAGAAACATGTTATTCTCTCCTATTTCAGAAATATCCCATTCAGTACAGTGACTAATTTAAGTAATGCTTTAGAGACAGTGACTAAGGAAGCTTCAGGGAAATGGAGAGATTCTCTAGGAAGGTAAACCTTTCATCTGTAAAATTTTGTATTTATGTTTGAGACCAAATTTTTACTGAAACATTGATATGATACTAACAACTTAACCAGTGTCTGCTGTCTTTGACAATGACCAATGGTAATGAAATTGTGGTGTTCTGTGTTTACTGTAATCACCCTTCTGCCCTTTTATATTATCCAATGTTTTTTTTTTGGATAAACTATATGTACGGTCCTTAAAGTATGTATTTATTGTTATTTTTGTCATTCAAATTTTAATTTTGTCAAATTTATCCTTAAAATTTTCAATTTGAGTTGAATTGGTCATATTTCAATCGGTCATCTAAATCATTAATAGGATAATACTAAAACAGACTTATGGTTCCTAAAGTATGCTTTTCATATCGCTTTAATTCCTGAAGTCCCAATTTTGTCAATTCTATCTATGCTTTGTTTTCTTCATCTGTGTTTAAAGATGAAACTGACAAAATTAAGAATTTTGAGGACCAAAATATCATGGAACTCATATTTTAGGGACCATATTTATGACCGTCGGTGTAGTACTTTCTCCCTTGCCTTTGAGAAATCCCCCACCTGAACAGAGATCATGACAGTTTGTATTGATTGTTTCAAAAAGTCTTGGCACCATGATTCATCATCATAATAATAAGGGCCTCCCCTAAAGTTTGGAAAAAGTACAGACAGTCCCATACTTCTAATGTTATTACATTAATCTTTCTTTTAGTAAGACTAAAGTGATTGAAAACAATGCAAATGGTGGGTAGACAATGAAATAAATAAAGATAAATATACATTTTAGTATAAAACAGATGACAGTATCATTTTTTTCATTCATATGACTAATAAATTATTTTTGAAAAAGGATCTAATTGGTATGTGAATTAAAATCTCGAGGAAGACTAATGTAATTATGTAAAAAATGTGGAGCTAACTATATATATATGTATTTAAAATCTCAAGAGAAGTGAGTGTAATTTACACTAATAATAACAAAAAAGGTAAATTACACTGCCTTAACGTATGATTTGAAAAAAATTATAATAATATCCACTATTTTGATATAATTATACTAACGTCCTTTTAGATAGGCTAAAGAGACCGGAAAACTAATGCAAATGGTGTGAAACACACAGCGATAAACAAAAAAAATATACATTTGAGTATAAGATAGATGATAGTATTATTTTTGCATCCATATAACTAACAAATTATTGAGAAAAAAGAAAATAAGTGGGGTAATTCTATTTCTACGTACCATTTGTTCTCTGTGTTTGATTGGGGGGATAAGGGGGAGGACTATCCACTATTTGGATTCCATGTCCGGCCTCCCTCCTTATCCGTCGTTTGATTTTTTTTTAGTCCGCCGGACTCCATGTCCCCCATATGGGGGACTATCCTGTCCTGGGGGGGTGTGATTGTTTTGGGGGGACTAATCACTATTGGGATTAGATGCGAAAATGACAATTTTGACCCTCTACTATTTAATTATGTAGGGTTAATTATACTAATAGTCCCTATAGTTTAGGACTTGTGTCACTTTGGTCCCTAACTTTTCAATTGTGACCTATTTGATCATGAATTTTAAATCTTGTTCCAAATAAGGACAATTGAAAATATCATTAGATTTTTCAAGGGTAAATCGCCAATTTGATAAAATATAAACTAATTTGACAAAAATAAATGTCAAAAAAATATTTTTAACTTTTTTAAAATTATTTTTATCCACCAATGATAAAATTATGTAAAATTAATAAAAATTACATGATTAATTTTTTAAAATTAATTTTACATGATCATCATCCAAACACATAATAAAAATTAATTTGGTAAAAAAAATAAATAAATATCTAAAAGTTTTATCAATTTTATATAATTTTATTTTTAGTAGGTAGAAATAATTTTTAAAAATTCAAAAATATTTGTTTGACATTTATTTTTGTCAAATTAGTTTATATTTTATCAAATTGACAATTTTATCATTGAAAAATCTAATTATATATTCAATTATCCTTATTTGAAACAAGATTTAAAATTCAGGGTCAAATGTGTCACAATTGAAAAGTTAGAGACCAAAGTGACACAAGCCCCAAACTATAGGGACCACTTGTATAATTTGCCCAATTATGTATTATATTTAATAAAATTCAATAAAATTTAAATGTCTCAATTTAAAAATAAAATAATTTTATTTAACTTTTTATTAATGTTTTATTTATTTAATTTTTTAAAATAATTTTTTATAGATACTTTATTGATGTTTTATTTTAAAATTTTGTTTATAATTTATTTAATTTCATTATTTAAATTGTAAAAGGTGTTTTATTATTGTGTAAAAAAAATAAATTTAGTGGTTATTTATTTATTTAATTGTGTAAAAAAATAAATTTATGTAAAAAAAATAAATTTAATTTATATTATTAAATTAATGATATTTTTTGTATGTAAAAAAACAAACACAGTAACGTTTTGTATGTAAAAAAAAATAATGATTTGTTATACAGTAATGATTTTAAACAAATTTTATTTATATTTTATTTATTTATTTATTTAAAAAAAACAAATTTATTTAATTAAAAATAATTAAAATATTAAAGATATGTTTAATATTGTTATTCCTTAGTAAACAATTGAAAAAGAGCAAAATAGTCTTTTGTTTATTTATCATATCCAGTCCGTCCAACCAAACATTAGATTCACTAAAAATAGTCATTTCCAGACATCTAATCCCATGAAAAAACAAACACAGGATATATATCCAATCCGACCAAATAGTCCGGGGGATTTACAGTCTCAGGACTCAAGTCCGATGGATTCTAATATCCCTTATCCAGCCCGCCCAATCAAACACACCCTTTATGTATATCATCTCTCAAGGCACACACTTAGTCCCGTTTGGGATGAGTGTTTGGGCTAAAATAACCATATAGGATAAAGTAGGTTATTTTAACCAAATATGACAAAATGTTACATTCAACCTATAATCATTTTATTTTTTTTCTCACAAAAGTCATAAACAAGTGGTGTAACTATCATTTGTTCCATTATTGTGAGGTATGAGATTTTGACGAGGCAAAGAAAATAGGAGTCTTAATGCAGAACCCTTCCTGCCTTTGTTCTACTTTATTGTGGAACTTCATTTTCTGGCATGCACTCTAAATCATGAAGGTACGGCCATTTTTTTGGGGCCGAGCTCCCCTCCAGTACGAGACTTTAAAATGAATGTTTGGTCCGAACCGTTAATGTTTGTCACCTCAGTATATATATTTTTGTAAATTAATAGTTTAAATTTATCTACTTGCTTACAAATCTAATATTGGATCCACTAAAAAAAAAATAAAAAAATTCTGACCTAATGTTTTATGGATTAATAGATAGAAAAAATTTAAATATTTAATTTACAAAAAATACTGATGTGGCATAATCTGAAAGGCCAAATGATTCACTTTAGTTCGTACCCGGGATTGGAGAGGAAGCCATTTCCTTTCTTTTGACAAGAATTTTTTGTAGTACGATGGCGAAGGTAGTCACGCTTGTGATCAAACTTTGTGGCTTTTGCTTCATTTTCTTTCATTTGTTCTTTTCAATCATTCCAAAGATTAGATGGTTACACAAATTCAAAAAGAACAATGATCAGGTTGGTATAATTTTTTATAAATTAAAAGTAGATAATGAAAAAATAGAAGTTAAATTTTTTTTTTTTTGGAAATTTTATTTTTGTAATCAACTTTGTCGGTTGGAGCATTGCTTCACTAATGCTGTGTTTGGTTGAGGAATTTGATGAGAGATTTAGAAAGGAAAATAGAAAAAGTAGGTGAAATGTGAATAAAACATACCTATATTTCACCTAGTTTCACACACTTTTTTCCTTTTTCTTTTTAAATTCATCCTCAAATCCCCCAATCAAACATAGCGTAAGAGTCAAGATTCTATCGTGAAAATGATGCTCAAGTCTGTGTGTTGGCTAAGTTTGATGAACTTTTTCATTCGTTGGTTCAACCCTTGGCTAAAACCTTTTAAGCCCAAACCTCACCTAGTGGGCTTGGCCTAGACTGACTAATGGATTGGTCCGCAAGCTAAGTCTAGGAATAATTTTAATCATATTTTTTTTTATATATATTTTATTAATTAAAATATAAAAATTAGTGTATGTGTTTGGTTTGATTTTTTTGGATTAAGTTTTTTGAACATTGAGTTTTTTTTTCTTCTTGTTTTTAGTGAATATTTTTTAAATTTTAATTATTATTATTATTTTTTTTACTTTTTTAGATGCAACTTAAAAATTTGTGAAAAAATATTTTAAAAAATTAATAAATACATAAAAATATAAAAATATACTGAATTCTAGTAATTTTTTTTATATATTTTTTTTATTTAGTGAATTTTTAAAAGATTTTTTTTCACAAAAATTATACTTTTTATGTGTATTTATGTTAGGTGTGTCTAAAAATTTAAAAAATTTCTTAAAATATTAAAAAAATTCAGTAAAAATAAAAAATTACGAAAAATAAGAAAGTAAAATTTTCTTTACAATATTTTTGAAAAACAAAAAATAAGCAAAGTGAATTTTTTTGTTTTGTCTAATTTTTTTTTAATCTATATACTCCAATGCTATTTTTTTACTTTACTAATCTACCTACACAAATTTTTTAATGAGTCTCTAAAAACTCTTCAAATATAATTAGTGTTGAAGTGATTAAAATAAAATAATACTAGTTATAATATCTAACAAATTAAAGAGTACACCAGTGGTTTAATATTCAAACAACCTTTTCAGTATTAAAATTGTCATGTTTACATTTCATATTTGATTATCATGTGTGATGTGTAATCATTATATCAACAAAATGGTGAGATTCATTCAATCATTATAATTTAATAAATCAAATGATAACCTGATAAGTTAAAATGATCATTATATTATTGGTTGTTCATTTTTCATTTTTTTGAACTAATATTATTAGTTGGTCTTGATGAGGCTTGGACTGAACGTGGGCCTACATTTTAAGTACAGCTCGCTGGTTGGCTCGTCGGCTCGGCCCACGAGCCTAATTCGATAAAATGAAAAAATAGGAAAAAATATATATATATATATAAAAAGATATAACGCGTAATTTCAGTCGGTTGGCCGTGAGAGCTGTTTTGATGGCCAGTCCATGAGCTTGTTGGGTAGGGCTGAAGCCTAGAGTTTTGCTCGTTGCCTTACTTGTCCCAAAAAAAAATAAAAATAAAAAATAAAATAAATAATAATAATAATAATAATAAATCCGCTAAGCTTGGTTTGTGAGTCAGGTTGGGCACCATTTTCCCTAATTGGGTCCCAAGACGACCTAGCTCGCTGACTTTTATGCTGTGTTTAATTGAAAGATTTAAGAAGAAATTTAAAAAGAAAAAAAAAAATATATATAAAATTATGTGAAACATAGGTATATTTTATTCATATTTCACGTTCTTTTTTCATTTCTCTTTCTAAATCTTTCTTCAAATCTCTTAACAAAACACAGCGTTCAGGTAATTTCAAAAAATAGGGGATAGTGTGATTTCTATGCTATATAGAAATGCAAGTGTAATTTATCTAAATGAAAAATGAAAGGAAATTTTTTTTTATATATTTTTGATTGGGCTAAGAAAATAAAACTAAAGTGAATAAGTATCACTCAAAAATTTATTTATTTATTTATAGCTATTCATAAAAAAATAAAAAAATTAATTTAAGATTACTTTTGTTTTTATTTTCTATGCAAATTAAATATCCAAATGTATCATTAAACAATTCCGCTAGGTTTTTTTTCTAATTTCTCCGGTTCCGAATGACACGAAATGTGCTAAGAAAATGTTATGTCATTTTTTTATTCAACAATGATTTATCCTCCCTTTTTCCCTCAGTCCCTTTGACCCCCTCTCTCTCTCATTGGTTACTTTTTCTTTTTTTTTTTCTTTTTTTTCCTGCTTCTCCAATCATCCCCGCCACGTGGCAAAGGGGGGTGAGGGGGTGACCCCCAAAAGGGTCCCAAGCATTATTCTTTTTCATTTTGACTAACAGATCTTACCTACCAACGTGGCATGGTCATGCAGTAATGGAAGTTTAGTATTTGAAATGCAACTCACTATAATAATATGTTTCACGTTTGAAAAAAATAAAAAATTGATGATAAATTACACTTTTTATTCATATAATTTAATTTAAATTTTATTTTGGTTCTGTTATTTGAATTTGAACAATTTAGTAGATACACTTTAAGTCGAGTTTTAATTTGATATTTCTATTCAAATTTTTGTTATTTTTTTGTTATATTTTATTTACATATACATCTTAAAAGACCGACAAGTGTCTCAATCATTAATTTTGACGTCTAACTTCATTAGAATGACCAAATTAAAATTAGGTTTACAGTGTAAAAATTAAATTAAATTAAATTGAATGGCTAAAGTTCAAATTTGATCAAACTACAAGAATTAATAATGTAATTTACCTAAAAATATCTAATATTATTTTTTGAAAAAGATAATAAAATTATACCAATAATATATAAAATGATAAAAAAAAAAAAAAAAAAAACAATGATACATAATGGGCGTTTGAGGTAATAATATAAAAAAGGGTCAAATTTTGGTAAAAAAAAATTTAAAAGGTAAAGAAAAAAACTAAATTGTATGGCATCGCTTAAAAAGGCCCAATGTCACGTCTATAATTTTAACTTATAAAAAATATATTTTTTAAAAATTATTTTTCAAACACATTAATTTTTTTTTATTTCTAAAAATGTAGAAAAACTAAAAAAATAATAAAAAAACCTCAACATGAAAATCTCTAAAAATTAGGACGCGATGAGTCAAGTTATCTTAAAATTATTATCAAAAAAATTGTGTACATTTTTTAACAATTTTGTGTGTACCTTTTGATTTTTTACGAAAAGATGTGCAGAAAAATAAAGAAATGATGTGACTTAAAAAAGATAAAAAGATAAAAAGCGTGCTCATAGTATTGTGTAAAATTTTTATTATGTTTTTAATTAGTATTAATATTTTTGTAGTATTTTTGAAATTTTTTTTGGGGTGAATTATATTGATAATCGTTATATTTTATCGTTTGTATTATTTTGGTCTCTTAAATTTTCAATTGACTCAATTTTACCCTTTAATTGTGTCAATTTAGTCCAATTTGATAAAATTGTTAGGATTTTTGAGAGAAAATAATCTCTAAGTTAATTGAGATTAACTCATTGAATTAATTAATTTTACAATTTTATCTCTATATCGCTTAGGTATGTATTTTTCATAAAAAAAAATTATTAACAATTATAATCAAATATATTAAATTGAAATAAAATTATAAATTTAATATTAAAATCAATATAATTAAAATTATAAAAAAAATTAAAATGACATAAGAATTAAATTAGAGGCATACTAGTTGTTATTTTGTTTTGTTTTTGTTTTGGATTGTTAGAGCATCTCTATCAGATCCTTTAGACCATCTCCAATCGTTCATCAAAACTGATATCAGATTTAAATTCTGATGAAAAGCGTACTGTTCACACCTCCAACTGTTCACTAAAACTGATATCAAATTGACAATTCATCAAATATTTCATCAGATTGAGGACGAAGAAATGAATTCATCAAAGGGGATCCGATCGACCAACCGTGACCAACCAAGAAAAGATTCAAAAAAAGTTCAAACCGTTAAAAAAAAAATGCCTAACCGTCTCAAAAAGTTCAAAAAAGTTCAAAAATTCAAAAAAAAAAAAAAAAAGCCCACTAAATTTGATGCAAATTTGATGCAGCGTTGGAGTGGGTGATTTGAGATTTGGTGAAATGGGTTAATTTTGACTTAGATTTGATGAAAAATTAGGTACAACGTTGGAGATGCTCTTATAATAGCTTCTTACTATTATAAGAGATTAATTCTTCAAAAATCCTTCTCATCAGATTCTTTATACAAATCTTTAAATTTAAGATTGTTACAGTCACTTTTTATTTGTAGGGAGTCATTGTAGTTCTTTTATATCTGATCATGATCGTCTATCCAAATGTCTCAAATAAAATAATCTGGATAAAAATTACCTCACCGATCGTTCACCAGAACATCCAACCGACCGATCGATCCCCGAACATTCGGTCCCTCGTTTTCTACTGCTGCTGCTTTCTTCATAGCAGCAAATGAAGTTGCCTTTTTGAGCCTCTATTGTTGACTTGATTTTATACTGTTTAATTATTTTATTATTAAAAATATTTTAAATTTAAAAATAATTAAAAAAATTATTTTAATAGAATAGAAAAAGAATGAAGAATTTGTTAGAGAAAGTAAATAAAAAAAGTAATTTTTAGAATAAAAAATAAGTTTTTTAATAATATTTTAAAATAAAATTTAAGTAATCCTGTTGTTTTTGCGCGGATTACCAAAGCAAAGACCTTTCCTACAAAAGTAGTTGCTTTTCAGGCTATGGGGCAAAAAGATAAAACTGGCAAAGCTCTCACACTACACACACTTATGTGAATCAACACCCACCTCTCTCCTCAGCCTACTGCCTGAGAAAGGCCGCCTCATATGACATAGCTCAGTTCCTCCAGCTCACCTACACACACAGAGAGACAGAGAGAGAGACAGAGAGAGAGTCTGTATGTATATCTGAGACACAGAGAAAGAGGAGAGAGAGAGAGAAAGACTGATATTGTTGTGTTCTGTTGTGTACACACCAATAGAGAGAAAGAGAGAAGCCCTAGCAGAGGTGTAAGAACCAGTAGGGTTTCAATTACAATTACAATTACACCTACACTCCTTACTGGTGCGTTTCTCTGAGTTTTCCACACTTTCACAAGCTAAAGTTTCCAACTTCTCTCTCTCTCTCATTCACTCTCAGTCAGTCAATAATACCCTCCAATCCCCCAACATGTCCCTTAAAGCCCATCCAAGTCTCACCCCCCAGCTTTTCCACCCTTTCTTTCCTCATTAATCTCTCGCTCTGTCTCTCTCATCTTTCTGCACAGATCAAGAGGTTCTTTAATTAGAAAAAGCTTTACATTGAAGTGGGTTTTGAAGGAAAAAATGTTGGAGTACGAATGGGGCAACCCATCCACAGTCATCTTCTCCGCCGAAGATTCCGACCAATCTCGTCAGATTTTCGATCAATCATTCAACGAAACCCTCCTTCATCAAACCGGCTTCTCTCAACCCCACTACCACTTCCATCAAAACCCGACCCAGACCCAGACCCAGACCCAAACCCAAACCCAAACCCATTCCCACTTTCACTCTCTTTATGACCCTCGATCCTTATTCGCTCCCTCCTACCCGCCTCCCTCTCCGGCGTTTCTCCCACCGGTGGCCGGTCCAACCGGTTTTGTGCCGAAGAGTGAACCGGGTGGGGGGGTCGTGGACTTTGGGTCGAGGATTGGGTTGAATTTGGGTGGCCGGACTTACTTCGCCTCGTCGTCGGGGGACGATTTTGTGAACCGGATGTACCGGCGGCAGAGGTCGGTTGAACCGGGTTCGATGATCAACTCGCCGAGGTGTCAAGCCGAGGGCTGCATTGCCGATCTGACTCACTCGAAGCACTACCACCGCCGCCACAAGGTCTGCGAGTTTCACTCCAAAGCCGCCACCGTCGTCACCGCCGGCTTGACTCAGCGATTCTGTCAACAATGCAGCAGGTTGAAACAAATTAAATTACCATAAAACCCTTAGTTTTCTTATTCACGTTCGCACAGGGCTGATAAACGAACCAAACAAGTAGAGTCTAAACTTGATTTGAAAAATTTTGACAAGTTTTAAAATTTATTTGAGTTTGGTTTGTTAAATTTTTCAGTCAAGTTCAAATAATTTTTTTGTCTAGTTTAATTTGAGCAGTTTGATATTTTTATATAATTTTAGAGTTATCCAATTTAGCAAAATGAGCGGTTGAGTATTCAATTGAAATTTGAAAACTTCAATATAAGTTTTAAAATGTGTTTAAAATTAATTAATTTATTTAACAAATTAAGTTTAAATAAATTTTTAATAAATTAAACACGAATCCAACTTACACTATTTAGATCATTTATAGCCCTCAACCACACAATTGAACAATGCACTTTCTATGTCTCTCCACTTTTTCAATTCTTAGAGGTAAAACAAATTTTGTGAAATGTCTAAAATGCCCTTGGGTCCATTAGATTGAAAGATCGTTCGGTAATAATTTTTTTAGCAATGCTACGTCCTACTAAAAATGGTGTTCTAAAGTACCACTAATGAGTTGGCATCCACTTTTTTAAAAAAAAAAACTAATTAGTGTTCCCACTTATTTTCCTATTTTTTTTAGTTGATTTTTTTATTTTTTTAGCTTAAGACTTTTTTAGTTGTTTGGTCTTGTTTAATTTTTGACTTTTTGATTTTGGAATGACTAAATTGCCCTTGTGATAGAATGATGTTTTTTTGATTTTTTATTTGTATATGAGGTAATTTGGTATTTTTTTTTTTTTGTCTTTATGTAATTATATAGCCAAAGATGAAAATCAAACCAATAAAAATGTTTGTTACACAACTTACAAGAATTGAATATAATTTATTTTAATTTGATAATGTATATCAGATTGTCTCGTAGAGTTTTTTATTTATAGTGTACTAAGTAGAAATAATTTAAATAAAAAAAAAATAATTATTTAAAAAGTTAAAAAAATTTAATTTATATTTTTTAATTATCAACATTTAATTTATAATAATCTATATCAAACAGGTCAATAATTGTTTGGGACGTACGTTGGGCAATCCCGAGGGCATTTACGTCCGTTAAAGTGTTTTTTTTGTGCTCCCATTATAAGCTGCCGTTTTGCGTTTACGTACTGTTTGTTTGTGCTTCTTATAGTAGTAGCATTTATCAACCCAATAAATGTTTCTTTTTGTGCATAATAAATCTTTATTATTAGATAAAGCATACAATTAAAAAAAAAAAAAATTGAAGTTTTATAATATATTTTTTCTTCAATTAAACCCATCTTCTCCATTTTAAATTGTTCAAAAATTTAGCTATAAAATTATAAATATATCGTATTTACACTCACCATTATTTACATTTATGTAATTCATAACAATAATACTAGGTATCATGAAAAATTTTTCATGAAAATAATCATGAAAGTTTTGTGACTCTCGGATTACACTTAGAATAAAGTGACACACATTAATCAAGATAATCCAATGATTATGAATCTTTCATGATCATTTTCATAAAAAAAATTTCATGATCCCGAACTTTTCTCAATTCATAATGTATTTAAACTTAGCTTTATTTTTAATCTAATCTTAAAAAAAATTTATTTTTTATTTTTATGGACAAAAGGTGGATTTTATTAATAATAATCAAATTAAAGGATTACACATCGATAAGAAATCATGAGAAAAATTGTATTATATTTGAAACACGAAAATTCCAAGGAGATTGATACCTAGAACACAACACAATCATATGCAACCCCATGAAAGCAAGACACAAGAAACAAAATAACATAAGAAAAATGTTTGGGGCCCTAATTTTGTGGCTCAAAAGTGACTCAAATGGCTAAAACGATGTCGTTTTGACCATTTGAATGTTGTTTTGTGCTCAAAACGACGTCGTTTTGGCCATTTGAGTTATTTTTGAGCCACAAAATTTGGGCCCCTACCATTGTTGATAACATAAACCACCCATTACCCGAAAATACCAACTTGAACTAGAAAACCAATGAAAAATAAGATGATGGATCACCAATGAGCCAAGAGAACTTTGATTTCTTTGACCAATAGAAACCAACACTGAAGGTGATGGTGAAACACAACACCAATCCTAGAAACCCAGAATTTCCAACAAACAACTGCAAACATGGCTTCCAAATGTTCAGATCAATTTGGGCCAAATCTGATTCAAGCTTTTAAACTGCCTCATGAACGTCCACTTGAAGCTTCAATAGCAAAATAAAAGCACCCCATACCATTAACTCACTGGATTTCCATAGCTTTTCATGGACCATATATATAGCAGGATACCCAAACACAACACCACATCTAATTTCTGGACACAACCATTTTCCACACCATAGTCTTCATTCCATTTTTCCATTCCACAACAACTTCATTACTTCTGGAGATTGAGCTGCGATGACTTCGATGACTTCTTCTTATTAAGAAAAATGCTTGGTGGCTCAAATTTGTGTAGCCGGAATGGCTCGAATGTGTCAAAACAATATCGTTTTACACAAAAAACGAGATCGTTTTAGGTGTTTTGAGCCATTCAAGTCATAGATTTTCGGGTTACCTAGCATTGATGTCTTATTAATAAGTTCAATATCAATAATATCATTGACCAAAACATCTTCAAAACCTTCAACTTGAATGCCCAGCACCTTTGCTGTCCGAATAGTCTCCTCCGCCTTGCGAACCAAGGCCTCTTCATAGTCCAAATGATGACCTAGCTCCTTGGCTCTTCGATTGCAGATCGATGATTGTGACTGGATTGTGTCCATCAGCTCACCTTGCAACTCCTTGCGATTTCTGGCCCTACCTTTCTTTGACAACTTGAGAGGAAGCCCTAATTCCCACACAGACTTCTTCACTCTTCTTTTCTTAACTCTTTTCTTATTGTTTAACTCCTGAAGCGATTTCATTGATCTTATCTTGGATTCACTCTGCTTTGTGATGGCAACAAAGACAAAACATTAGCCCCATCAAAGGCTATGTCAAATGGGCTTTGAGTAGATAATGAGCTAAACTTGAGTAATTAAGTTTTTTGTTTTTATAATGCATATAATTTTTTTCCAAGTATAGTTGTTTAAACTTGATTTGAAAATCAACTTTGAGCTATTTTCAAACTTTAATTTATTTATGCGATGAATTGATTTTGAATTAAATTTTCAACAATCGAATTTGAGTATCTTGATTTGAATCATGTATCGATATGAATTTGATTCTCAATTTAAATAAGGAGTAGATATTAGATGTAACGGTATTATGATATGATGGTAACAGATTCCACCAGCTTTCGGAGTTCGACAACGGGAAAAGAAGCTGCCGGAAAAGGTTGGCTGATCACAATCGGCGACGGCGAAAGTCTCATCATCAGCTTCCAAACCATGAAACCAAGTCCCAGCTCCAAAATGCTCGCCATTCATCTTCTGAAAACCTTGCAAGTAAGCAGCTTCATATACATACATATGCACATCACACACAAATGTTTATATATGTATATCCTCATGCACATGCCAGCCTCTTAGGCATTGTTTGGGAACAAATTATTTTAATAATTTTTTAGTTTTTTACGAAAAGATATGAAGAAAAGTAAAGAAAGTAATGTGACAACTTATAATAACATTTTGACCTTTTAAATAAGACATGTAGTTGCCAAATGAGACCTTAGCACCGAGGTCAAAAGTTTAGGAAATGGTTAGGGACTTAAAAAAAATTATTTACAAAGAAAGATATATGGTTGAGATTCATTTTATATGTTAGTTTTACTATACAATAATTACATCTAGAAGGCAGCTTGTCTCCCGTTGATAATTTTAATTGGATAATGCTGTTGGGCCATTGTGTTTTCACTGGACCGCTTCGATTATACAAACTATTTATTGTATAGGACTTTTAAATAAAATTATTTATTTAAAAAATTATGTTGATCAGATAATCATAATTATATGATCTGATCACATTTATCTTAAAAATAAATAAATAATAAAAACATATATGATTTTCAGAATAAATCATCCATTATTTTAAGGGTTAATTATATTAAAATTCCTTTAACTACTAGCAAATATCACTTTATTTCCCTCATCTATATGTACCCGTACATATTGACCTTTCAACTATGAAAATTATACAAATATATCTCTTTTGGAGGAGGTTTGAAAGGGGCTTGCAGAGGAGTAAAAGTGATATATTTTTATAATTGAAGGGGTCAATATATATCAGTTAATAGATGAAAGAGATAAAGTGATATTCACTAATAATTAGAGGTCTTGATGTAAATAATTCTCATTTGAAAAATATATATGATCTAATCATACAATTACAATTAGCCGATGATTGTAATCTTTTGTACGAATAATTGTCTGAAAAGATTTACAAAAACAAATAATTTAAATTATTAAAATAGGTTGTATAATAGGCCCACAGTATCACAATAGGAACCACAGAACCAGATATCCATTTTCTGGTTGCTATTTCTAGGATAATAGCAAAAGTTTTTATTGCAAATCTACCCTCCTAGAATTCTTGGTGTAGCGTGGGTCGATATATAAACTAAATTTAAATTACACATTAATAATTTTAAATAAAATTTTTGGTATAATTTTTGAATTTATAATATTATTGAAATCTTTAATCTTATCGTAATCAAGATTTTCCGAATCACTGCAGCTTTCCACGTACTAAACAAAAATTATGAATTTTGTTAAAATGTGTAGGAATCAAAATAATAAAAAGGGTAAAATATAGGCACTACCGGTATAATTTGTCTAATTATATTTGTATTGTAATAAGTATATGAAATATGATAATCTTATAAATTTTTAAACAAATTCTTGATTAGAATGATATGCAAGTAGCATTGTAAAATATATAAGTCGACGTTTTTTGATTTAAAGTGATAAATTAAGATTTATTAAATTAATTGAGAGGTGTAATTTGTTTAAAATAGTAAAAAAAAAAAATAAAAAAAATGAGATTTTGGTTATATTATTTAAGATGACTGCTATTAGCACCTATTTAATTGCTGTGAACCCCCAATTCTTACTTTTTTTTTTTTTAATTACAATTATACTCTGAAGTAAAATTATATTAAAGTACAATATTTAACGGAATACCCACCCAACACATAAAGATAACTCTATAATATTTGTACACTCACATCCCTTACCTAAACGTATTCCTTACCCACCTAAACCTAATGTATCCCTCTTAATCAACATTCCTCTTCATCATTATCTTTAAACCCAACGTTCCTCTTTATCACAATCATAAACCCTAAACGTATTTTTTTTCATCACAATCCTAAACCCTGAACTAGAAATCAGTGGCTGAATTAGAATGGATGTCTGTTATTTTGTTTGTTATATTGAATTGCAATGAAAAAAAGTGAATTGAGAGTTAAGTTACACAATCCTGTACAAATGCTTTTCGGCAACACAGTGCTGAAAAAATTATTTATGTTCGGTAACACAGTATTGAACAAATAATTTCTGTTTGGCAACATAGTGTTGACAAAATTGTTTATGTTTGGTAACATAGTGTTGAACCAACCCTTGGGCAGTCGATCGGCCAGATGACCGGGTAGTTAATTGGTGGTGTGATTTTGGTTTAGTTTTACAACAATGATGCAATGGTTTTGATAAAATGGACACATTTGTTCACTGATTTTAAATAAATCAAAGAGAGGGATCGCCATCGTCATTGTTTTTCAATAGGAGAGCGAAGGAGAGGACCGTCTTCAACCATGATGGAGAGGGTGTGCAAAATTAAGTGGGTGTGCACTTGGTGTGATGATATTATGAATATGGATAAATTTAGTATTAAGTGGGGTGTTAAAATAAATTTTATTAAAATTTAGGATTTAGCGTGGGGGCTCAAAGAAATGGGAGATCTAAAGAATTAAGGTAGGTGCTAATAGGAGTCCTCTTATTTAAATTATTCTATTTCTAAATTGACATTTGTGTCCAGCTAATTATGTTTCAATATATATATTTTTAATCAGCAAAAAAGATTACTTTATTGATGGAATTAGTATACATAGGTATGAGAAGTACATCAATTAAAGAGAGGGAGTAGTAAAACCGTCTTGTAATTGTTATTAATTTGTGTAACCCTCTTCAATTAGACCACATGACTCAAATAAAATACTTTAGGCATTAAATAGATGAAATTGGTAGTTTAAAAATGAAATAAAAAAATGATAATTTACAGAATAAAAAAGAAATTAACCATTTTAAAAATAAATTCTATACAAAAATTGTGATGATTAAACAATTTCCTTTGCTTTAAAATGGTAAAATTTAAATTTTGTATCATATGTTTTTTTTTCCCCTCTTGTTTTATACCACTAATCATATTGATTGATATGATTGTACGTACTGCTTGTACTATGTATTGCATGAATATAATTTTATTTTGCTAATAAAGAAAAAGAAGAAGAAAGAAATGTCATTTGACATGTTGGAATTTGTTCTTGGAATTTATTTTTAGGGTCTTCAATTATGTGTAGTTCTTGTACTTTGATTTGTATCAATATATATATTTTTTACCGATAAAAAAAGAAGAAAAAAAAGAAAGAAATGTCATTTGACCAGTGAAAATTTGTTTTATGGAATTTATTTTTAGGGACTTCGACAAACTCTGAAGCTCAATCGTCTTCGTTGGTGACAATGGCGATTTCACCACCGCGAATATCATTGGATTGTTTTCGGCAAAGATTATTTCAAACTACCACAACGACTCCATCACTGTCAACAAGCTCACTCTTTTTCTCAAATGGGTAATTTTCAGGCAATGTAAAATCTCAAGCTCCATCAATAATGGATGACTAGTGAAGAATATCAAGGAATTAATAGGTGTTTTAACAAATTGTAGCTAATTTCGTAATTTTATAGAGACGTGAAAATGTTGTATTTATCTATAAAAACTTTCCTGCTCTACAAATTGAAGTTTCGACTGTGGAATTCAATTTATTCTCAAAATTAAACATTATAGTGTGTGAATAAATTTTATTTGGCTGCTGATGTTTGCATGTTGACTGCTATGTATCGGGTGATCTGTTTGGTTTGGGTGGCTGTTTGGCTTAGATGTCTAGCTGTTTGGTGTTTGTTTTGTGGTGTCTTTTCGTTGGTTTCTCACCAATTTTGGAGGTGCTAGCAAATGATAGGATAAGCTTTTTGGTGCCAATCTACTTGGGATCAATTAGCTCATTGTAATGCGGTGTACTTCCCTTCCTTTTATTGATGTAATGTACTTACTACCTTGTATTTGTTTATTCTATCAATAAAGTTTTTTTTGACGATCAAGAAAAATAAAAAAATAAAAAAATAATTATTATTATTATTATCACATTATGATAGAATGTGATTAACAATTACGTTTTTATAATAGTATTTTTTTTATCGGTGAAAATCAATTGTTAATTGTTAGATTAAGATAATTGGAGTTAGCCTCTTCATCCTTACAAAGGACTAAATGTTTGCCTCTTAATTCAACTTGTTGGAACAATCTTCTGAGTAAATAAAAAATTTGAAATAAATTCAAACAAAATAAATAAATAACATACCGGATTTATTTATCGAACCGAATTAAAATTAAGACCAAGTCGAGTGTGTGACACTCTATCCTTAAGACAGATTCGCCCTGCTATGGTGCTTATGGTTGAGTGGCGTCTATCTCCTAGAATACAATGATCTTTAATCAACTTGTAGTAGCACTCCAAAACAAATTGTTCGGCGAACCAAACCTGTGTTCTAACTCTAAATATTTATTCTTAAATCTAAAATGAAGAATAATGCACTAAAAGTAATTTGGACAGCAAAAAGACAAAATATGAGACTGGTTTTTTTGGATGGAATTTGGATTCCCCAAGACTGCTAGATATATGGAGTATTTATAGGCAAAATTCACACTGCCCCAAACAGGTGTGAATGGACTAAACAGGTGCAACAAGTGCCAACAGTAATTGTTTGAAATTCAAACAATCAGTTAAAAAACCGAATCTTACCGTTGCTATCTTGGAACAGCTTTTTCACATATTTTGAAAAAAGAACCGTTGGTAGCAAAGTTCTAAACTGTTGGACTTTTGTTATATAAACCAATTGAAATATATATATGTATATATGAAACTTTTTGAATATATATATATATTAAACTAATTTGAATAGTTTAATAAATAAAGGAAGAGGTACCAAATTTTAAGAAATCACTTAGGAACTTAAAATTTGAATTTAGAATTAAATTAAATTCTCACAATAATTTTTTATTGAAAAAATTCAAAAGAATTTTATCAAATAAAAATTAATGTTAGACTCGAAAACGATGTCAACTTCCCATTCACTCATAAATGGTTTTGACGTTCCGTCTTCACCGTGTGACTTGCCACACGGCAAGGAACACTTCACCTCTTCGGACCTAACCCAAAAGACGTTTGGGGTCCACCCAAATTGAGCTAAAAAATATGCATATATAAAACTATTTTTCCAACAATCCCCCACATGAATGAAATTTGACGGAGAGAAAATGCAACAACATGATCTAATTACAGAGAGTACATAAATTGAAAATATTCTGTAAAGGATAGGTAGCTTTTGGCTTTGAACCTTCCCTTGTGAGACACTATCGGATTTACTAACTAAACAGTGAACATGATGTCTTGAACTGTTCAGCCGTTTGTGTAAACCAAGACAATAGAACCCACACAATATATCTCTAGACACAGTTTAGTTCTCACTATTGTATTCATTTTGGCCCTGAACAGCCTGGTCTTTCATGAGTGCTCTAAAGACTTGTAGCCCTTCACAAATCTTATAGAATCGGCCCAGTTCACACTCACATAGGTGATTCTTATGAAGAGTATCCTGCTATACTCCACTAAGTTAACTTAGATATAAAAATCATTAAAAGGTTTACTTAACCTAAAACGCTGCAGACATCACTATTTCATCATAGAAATGGGTAGGAGTTAGACTCCCCAGTGATCCTTATGAGTTATTCACAACTTGGTTGTCCCTTTGAACCTAGATCTTGGGATCTCCAGTCAACTAGGTTGGGTTGCCGTTGTGGTAACTCTTATTTAATAGGCTTTAGTCCCATTCCCCTCGATGAATTCTCAACTAACTCTCTTGCTAACCCTTTGGTTAGTAGATCCGCTATGTTATCTTTAGACTTAACATATTCTATGGAAATAATTCCATTATAGAGTAGTTGTCTCACGGTGTTATGTCGACGACGAATGTGTCGTGACTTACTGTTATACATATGACTCTGTGCTCTACCTATTGCTGATTGACTATCGCAATGTATGCATATAGCAGGCACCGGTTTTGTCCAAATTGGAATATCTTCAAGGAAATGGCGAAGCCATTCTGCCTCTTCCCCTGCTTTATCTAAGGCTATGAATTCTGATTTCATAGTAGACCTAGCAATGCAAGTCTGTTTGGAAGATTTCCAAGATACAGCTGCCCTACCAAGAGTAAAGACATATCCACTGGTAGACTTTGAGTCTCTTGTATCCGATATCCAATTTGCATCACAGTATCCTTCAAGTACTGCTGGATATCTAGTATAATTCAGTCCAATATTACGAGTAAATTGGAGATACCTTAGAACCCTAATAATTGCTTTCCAGTGTTCTACTCCCGGATTACTTGTATATTTACTTAATTTACTTACTGCATAAGCTATATCTGGGTGAGTGCAGTTCATCAAGTACATTAAGCTTCCAATAATTTGGACATACTCTAATTGAGAAATACTGTCCTGTATATTCTTAGAAAGATACAAATTAATTTCTACAGGAGTTCTAGCAAGATGATCATCATCTTTGCTGAATTTGTCAAGTATTTTCTTAATGTAATGAGATTGTAACAAAGCATAACTATCTGATGTTTTAGTAATTTTCATACCAAGAATTACATCAGCAATGCCCATGTCTTTTATGTCAAAATGTTTATTCAACATTTTCTTGGTAGTTTTAATCATGTCATTATTACTACCAATGATGAGCATATCATTTACATAAAGACATACAATGATATAATCTTTATCTGTGTTTTTAATATAAACACATTTGTCACACTCATTAATTTTAAATCCATTTGACATCATTGCCTTGTCAAATTTCTCATGTCATTGCTTTGGCGCCTGTTTTAAACCATATAATGATTTAACCAATTTATACACTTTCTTTTCTTTTCCTAGAACAGAAAACCCTTCTAGTTTTTCCATGTAAATTTCTTCATTTAACTCACCATTTAAGAAAGCGGTTTTAACATCCATTTGATGAATTTCTAGATTATATAGAGATGCAATGGCAATTAGCATTCTAATGGATGTTATTCTAGTAACCGGTGAGTATGTGTCAAAGTAATCTAGACATTCTTTATGTCTAAAACCTTTGACTACAAGTCTTGCCTTGTATTTGTCAATTGATCTATTCGCTTTCATTTTCCTTTTGAAAATCCACTTGTACCCAAGAGGTTTACAACCTGGTGGCAAGTCCACTAATTCCCAAGTGTGATTTTGCAAGATGGATTCAATTTCACTGTTGACAGCTTCTTTCCATAAAGGAGCTTCAGGACTGGACATCGCCTCTTTAAAAGTTAAAGGCTCATTTTCTACCAAAAATGTTAGAAAATCTGGACCAAAAGATTTTGAGGTTCTAGCACGTTTACTACGCCTAGGTTCTTTTTTCTCATTTTGGTCTAACTCTTGCTCTTGATCATGTTCTTGATCATTACTAGTAATAGCATCAAAAGATCTCTTATTATTACTAGTCTCTTGTCCAGTTTTATTTGGAAATACATGTTCAAAGAAAGATGCATTCCGAGATTCAATAATAGTATTTACATGCATTTCGGAATGTTCTGATTTATGAATCAAAAACCGATATGCACTACTATTCTTGACATAACTAATGAAAATGCAATCAATGGTCTTAGGACCTATCTTAGTCTTTTTAGGACTAGGAATACCCATTTTAGCCAAATACCCCCACATTTTTAAGTATTTGTAGGATGGTACTCTTCCATGCCACAATTCATAAGGTGTTTGATTCACTTTCTTTCGGGGTATTTTATTTAAAATATAATTAGCAGAAAGTATTGCTTTCCCCCACAAGTTCTGAGGTAATCTAGAACTGATTAACATGGCATTTATCATTTTTTTAAAAGTCCTATTTTTCCTTTCAGCAATTCCATTTTGCTGAGGTGAGTAAGGTGCGGTGGTTTGATGAATTATTCCATGTTCTTTACAAAATTCACCAAAAGGTGATTCATATTTACCACCTCTATCACTTCTAAATTTCTTGATTTTCTTACCAAGTTGATTTTCAACTTCATTCTTATATTGAATGAAAGTTTCCAAAGCTTCATCCTTGGTTCGAATTAAATAAACATAACTGTCACGCCCCAAACCTGCCCCTAACAGTTTGGGCATGACCTAAGCAGAAAGGACACTTAACCTGATCCCATATAGGGGCCTGACCGGAAGCTATAAATATAAGTGATGTAAAACCAGAAAACATGCCATCCATTGAGCTACTAAGTTATGCCAGGATCATAAACATCGCATAGGACGAGTACATCAAAAGTCAAAATACATTTGGGAGTTAGTTATTTACATGCATCTACAGGTCCAACCCCGAGGTGGGGTATATAATAAAAATATTAAGTACATGACAACCCAAACCAATATCAAAAGAGTAAGCCATCATCTAACAATCTCCACAAAAGTAGGGTTCCGGCCCCAAGCTTGAATGTGCCTAGGCTGACAAAAGTATGACGGTGCCGAGTTAAGGTCGACCTCCTGGTTGGTTACCTACAGAAACAGACATAACACAGGGAGAGCCAAGCTCAGTGAACAATAGTATTGGTATGCTTGTAAACATAATTAATGCTGAAATCATGTAATTAGTCTGTCTCTGTATAGCTTGTTGGGACAACGTAATCGGTTCATAATCGTCATAATGTGGCCCCTGGCCTAAGAACTTCACACATTCGGAAAAGAGGCCTTGGGTTCATAATTTACATTTCATCACATAGACCTTTGGTTCTTTTTGATTCACAAGCTCACAATAGCATAAGTTCATATTTCACACATCGGCCCTTGGCCTCATAATTTCATCGTTCACAAATGGCCCTTGGCCAAATTGATTCATAATTCACAAATGACCCTTGGTCACATAGTTTCACATTAGGGCTTGTGGCCACTTTGATTCACAAATGGCTCTAAGCCACATTGGTTCACAAGTTCACAATTGCCTTGATACATTCCATTAGTCACAAGATGTCACATAAGGTGTGTACAACGTCACAACCTTTTGCAATGTTTCCACAATTTCGTAATGATTCACTTATAGTACTATATCATTTCATGCCAACACAAGTTTGATAATGAAGTTCGTAACGTCAAGATATAACGTCAATGCATAATATGATAATACTTTCAACAAGGGTCACAACGTCAATAATAATAAATACGGAGTAGAGGTACATTGAAGTACTATTACTCACTGTGTTGTGTCGGTGAACTTCCTCTTAAGGTGTTCCCTACACACATGAAAATCACATTAGTCCCTTTATCCTTGTTAAATCAACATTCGGTTCACTTACTTTGATTGAATTAACGAACATTCAAACAATATAAATTGCAGGTTTTGACAACATTAGAGGACTCAACACGCAAAACGGAGCATCCCAACTTTTCTGACTTGAGCTAGGATCTCCGGCATTGAGGGACGTGCCTTTTTGTGTCCATCGCCCAAATTCACCATTTCTCATGACTCCGGCGATTCTGCCAAAAAATGTCTGAAAATTCTGCTTCTTTCTATCCTCTTGGAGATGTGTTTGGGACCTCAAAACTTAACCATAAATTAGCCATATAAAGGTTCAAATACATGTGCATAAGCATCAAAATATATACTTCATTAAATTACAAGTTAGATCATGACTTCTTAACTCATGCATATACCCGATTCTACTCAATTCCTACATTTACACACATAAAAACACACATACACAAGCTACACTACATCCTTGCATTCAAATAAATCAATTGAAGGAATAGAGTTCATAGATACTTCAAACTGAGTCAAGATATACAAAGTTAACATAATCTCTCTTACACACATATTGTATCTCAATTCCAACCCTTGGGTACTATGATTATGAGGTTAGCTTTCCTTGAAGAAGAAAAAGGGAGTTGTAGGAGTGAATTACAATAATATCTACATACCTTATACTAAGGTTTCTCAATTTTTCAACCTTCTTGATCTACTCCCTCTACTCATCAATTTGCCTCTTCATCATTCCTTTCTCAAGAGCTAGTTTGAGTTAGAAACATTTTGACCAAATGAACTATGAACACACATATATATCATAAGGAGAGAATATGACGAAATTCAATCGTTTACACACCCGAAAATTGAAATTTCACAGAAGTGCTTAATATTACCTAAAAATTATGTTGAGTCCAAATATATAGTCAATTTCGACTTATTAAGCCTCTAAGGCCCCCAATTTCTGTTTTATCGTTCACTTAGTAATAGATTCATTTCTTTCCTAACAGATACAATTCATTCCATAAAGCATTAAAACATAGTTACGTGACACATTAGGCATTTGAGAACACAGAATAAAGGGCTAACATATATCACAAGCACATATGAGGGTCGGGTTGTTACAATAACTATATCTAGTATAGTCATCTATAAAAGTGATAAAATATTTTTTCTTACCTCTAGTTTGAATTGATTTAAAATCACAAATGTCACTATGAATTAATTCAAGTGGTTCCGTACTTCTTTCAATTGAATGAAAAGGAGTTTTAGATAATTTTGCTTCAACGCAAATTTCACATTTATGATTTGAATCAATGTCAAATTTAGGTAAACATTCCATATTAATTAATCTACGCAAAGATCCATAATTAACATGTCCTAGTCTACCATGCCATAAATTTGAAGACTCAAGCAAGTAAGAAGAAGATGTAGTATTATTAATAACTGAGGGTACAACGGTCATTACATTTAACTTGAAAAGGCCATCAGACATGTAACCTTTTCCTACATACATCCCATTCTTAGTAATTTCAAATTTATCACTCTCAAATACTAGCCTAAACCCATTCTTACTCAACAAAGATCCGGAAACAAGATTCTTGCGAATGTCCGGTACATGCAGCACATTGTTGAGAGTGAGTTCCTTTCCTGATGTCATCTTGAGAACAATCTTTCCTTGTCCTTCAACTTTGGAAGTTGAGGAGTTACCTATAAAAAGTTGTTCACTATTGTCCACTGTAGAATAAAATGTGAATATCTTTTTGTCGGCACAAATATGACGAGTAGCACTAGTGTCCACCCACCATTCTTTAGGATTTCCGACAAGATTTGCCTTGGAAACAACAGCAGAAAGATTGATGTCATCTACACCATTGGAAATTTTGTCCACTTCGGTCATATGGGCTTAAGCAAGCTTCTTGCTTGTTCTTCTTTTGCTTTTGCCTTTGCTACAGCAATCTTTGGCCCGATGTCCCCTTTTGTCACAGATGTAACATTTGCCATTAAACTTGTACTTTTTATTTTCCCCCCCTTTAGAGCCTTGTGATGAACTTTCTCCAGAAGACTTTCGTTTCTTGGTTTTTGAAGCATGTTCCACCACATTTGCCTTAGACTCCATAGGATTCTTACCTGCCCGCTTTTCAGAATTGCGGTTGTCCTCCTCAATCCTTAAACGCACAATTAACTCGTCCATAGAAATTTCTTTGCGCTTGTGTTTAAGGTAGTTCTTGAATTCCTTCCAGCCTTTTGGTAATTTTTCAATTAAGGCTGCAACTTGAAAGGATTCACTGAGAGACATACCTTCTGCATGAATGTCATGCAGAATGAGTTGGAAATCTTGAGCTTGGCTGATCTCAGTTTTTGAATCAACCATTACAAAATCTAAGAATCTGCCAACTACAAATTTCTTTGAGTCGGCATCTTCCGTTTTGTACTTTTTCTCCAACGATTCCCAAAGTTCCTTTGCTGTCTTGATTGGACTGTAGACGTTGTATAATGTGTTGTCAAGTCCGTTCAAGACGTAGTTCCGGCAAAGGAAATCGGCATGTTTCCAAGCATCAATCGTAGCAACCACTTGCCGGTCGGTTTCATCATCTTTCAAGATAGGAGCATCTTCACGGAGAAAACGAGCCAGGTTTAGAGTTGTAAGATAGAACAACATTTTCTGTTGTCATCTTTTAAAGTCAGTTCCTGAGAACTCTCTGGCTTTTCACCGTGATTTACCAGTACTATCATCACAGGAGAGGGGGTTGGCGCAATCGCAGCCACCATAGTAGTACTTGTTTGGGCATTAGTTTCAGTAGCCATCAATTCTAATATATAAAACAAAATTATAATTAGAATTTACACTACACAGAAAATTAAACCAAATTCACAGAATTAAATTTCAGAAAATAAAAAGAAACAAGAATGTAACTTTTATTTTTCAATTAATTTGAAAATAAAATAAAATTTTATTTAAACAAATTAATTCCACACAGAAAATAAAAGAAATAAAAACTATAACTTTTATTTTTCAATTAATTTGGAAATAAAATAAAATTTTATTTAACCAAAATAATTCCACACAGAAAATTAAATTCTGTAAAATAAAAGAAATAAGAATATAACTTTTATTTTTCAATTAATTTGGAAATAAAATAAAATTTTATTTAACCAAATTAATTCCACACAAGAAATTAAATTCTGTAAAATAAAAGAAATAAAAATATAACTTTTTTTTTTTCAATTAATTTGGAAATAAAATAAAATTTTATTTAACCAAATTAATTTCACACAGAAATTTAAATCTCTTGTTACACTCCAATAATTAAAATACTGAAATAGAATTTTAATTAATGAAAACTCAGAAAATAAATTCTAAAAACCAAAATTAATTTTCTGACAAAATTTCACAAAAATATATTCTGAATTGTTAATGACACCAGTATCGTACTACTAGTTGTCAAAGAAAAGAGACAGTATATTACGACTATCTGTCAAATAGCATATAATCACTATTTGTTTTTCCAACCAGAATATCATTTTGTAAATTCACAGAAAAATAATTTTCTAAAAAGAAGAAAAAGGAAACAAACGAAAAATTCTGTAAACAGAATAATTCTGTAAACAGAATAATTCGAATTTATCTTAAGATTGTTGGAACAATCTTCTGAGTAAATAAAAAACTTGAAATAAATTCAAACAAAATAAATAAATAAATAACATACCGGATTTATTTATCGAACCGAATTAAAATTAAGACCAAGTCGAGTGTGTGACACTCTGTCCTTAAGACAGATTCGCCCCGCTATGGTGCTTACGGTTGAATGGCGTCTATCTCCTAGGATATAATGATCTTTAATCAACTTGTAGTAGCACTCCAAAACAAATTGTTCGGTGAACCAAACCTGTGTTTTAACTCTCTAAATATTTATTCTTAAATCTAAAATGAAGAATAATGCACTAAAAGTAATTTGGACAGCAAAAAGACAAAATATGAGATTGGTTTTGTCACGCCCTCAAATTTAACCCAAAATACATACAATATTGACATGCATTGACATAAGAAAATAAAATATTATTCCATTCATCAAAGTATCCTTAAAAGAAAACATTACATGTAATAACGAAAGTAAATGCCCTACGGGCTTACATCTTTCCAAGCCAATACTTGGAGATAAAAGAAATGAGTACTAACTCAACTACAGGTTAAGCCTTTGGCTTGTAATTACATGTAACATCAAAATAACAAACTAGCTAACTAAAAAAAAAGAAAGAGTCTTCAACTCCAAATCCTCTCCAGCAAAGTCCTTGAAGGTAGCATATCACCTGGACCTGAAAATAATGTTCCCGTATAGGGTGAGCCACGGCCCAGCAGAAATATACTAAACCAAATATACGAATTGACTAAAGCAGTAGCATTCAATAGATGGTTACACTTATAAATCATTTTTATCACAATACAGTTTCACTTTCCATTATTTATCCAATTTTTCATTTATACAGAAATGGCTCAGAACCTGGCCAAACAACAAGCTGAGACTACATCTCAAATTAATATTTCTTCTGATCTTAACAATTAAATGAGACTAAGGCTCATAATAAAACACTTCCATCAATTGATAAGTACACATATATGCTGTACTAATGCACTTCCATACAATAATAAGTACACAGATTTGCTGTACTAATGGAGTCCATCCCCTTTCTCCTCCTAAACAGGTTTGAGAGTCCATCCCCTATCTTTCCTCAAACCATGGAGTACATCCTCTATCTCCTCCCAAACAATATGCATATGCAGTATTAAACACTTGTCATACACAATATTCAATCAATACACAAATTCGCCGTATTAATTCAACTGTCAATTTCAATGACTCATTTAATGTGATTAGTTTCAGTTTTCCCTAATCAACATGCAATGTCTACAACAATCACGACTATCCTCCACCGATAGCCCAAAACAGTTATTTCTAAACAGGAAATAAATGTACCCACAAATGTAAACTCTACATTTTCATAGGTGAGTGATTAAACTATCCGACTACATCATTTAATTTCATAATTCCCCAAATTTCGAGAATTAAACTTAATTCCACATTTTCTCTAAATTAATTATACAAATTAATTTATTATAACAACTAGGGCTTTTCCCCCTTTCCTCAAAATTAACTCTAAGGTTCAATTTTAATCAACCTGACACTACCAATGTCATTTATCATGATTCACAATCACATGGAATTTAATATATAAACAATTCCCTATTTCTCAAATTATAACACAAACCCTAGTTTTCCCAAAATTACTAAACGACACCAACATATCAAAAATACCAAAACTTAGGTCAAAACCTATAATATGGAGTAGGAAATCCCTACCTCGAAGTGAAGAACTCAAATGGAGAAGACGGCGAAAACCCAATGTACTCCAAACCCGAGATTGTTCAGATTAAAGTGAAGCCCTCGACACACTCTATCTTTTTAACAAAGGACCTAGGGTAGAAATACACTCTAAGTAGATCAAACCTAAGAGAGAAGGTGTATAGAGGGAGAGAAAACATGGACCTAGGGTTTTTAAAACAAAAGAGGCTGAAAAAAGATGTTTAAAACTGCTGCTGCGTATTTAAATAAAACAGGCTCGCTCGAGCGAAGATTTGGTCGCTCGAGCGACCAGACACAAAGAATACTCGCTCGAGCGTAGAAATACTCGCTCGAGCCAACAACACGATGCTTCAGGTCTGCAACCCAGAAGCACGCTCGAGCGACAGAATGCTCGCTCGAGCGAAGAACTCGAAAACATACACCTCGCTCGCTCGAGCGAAGGAAAGCTTGCTCGAGCTAAGAAACACAGCTCTCAGGTCTAAACCTAGACGCAGTCTCTCGCTCGAGCGACGAACCAAAAACAAAGAGCTCGCTCGAGAGACAAACTTCTCGCTCGAGCGAAGGACCAAAATTCTGGGCAGCAACCCTTTGCTCCCAAACACTCCCAACCTGTAACAAACCTGCCAAATACATCCTATAACTCAAAAAATAAGGAATTAAAGGACGACAACAACAAATATATAACAACAGAATCTACGGAACGTAAGTTCGGATACAACCACCAAATGGAAAAAGACCGGAGTCGCTATAGGTTTTTTCGGATGGAATTTGGATTCTCCAAGACTGCTGGATATATGGAGTATTTATAGGCAAAATTTACATTGCCCTGAACAGGCGTGTGCAACAAGTGCCAACAGTAATTGTTTGAAATTCAAACAATCAGTTAAAAAACCGAATCTTACCGTTGCTATCTTGGAACAGCTTTTTCACATATTTTGAAAAAAGAGCCGTTGGTAACAAAGTTCTAAACTGTTGGACTTTTGTTATATAAACCAATTGAAATATATATATATATATATGAAACTTTTTGAATATATATCTATTAAACTAATTTGAATAGTTTAATAAATAAAGGAAGAGGTACAAAATTTTAAGAAATCACTTAGGAACTTAAAATTTGAATTTAGAATTAAATTAAATTCCCATAATTACAAACTTTAGGAAACCACTTAGGAACCCAAAATTTGAATTTAGAATTAAATTAAATTCCCACAATAACTTTTTATTGAAAAAATTCAAAAGAATTTTATCAAATAAAAATTAATGTTAGACTCGAAAACGATGTCAACTTCTCATTCACTCATAAATGGTTTTGACGTTTCGTCTTCACCGTATGACTTGCCACACGGTAAGGAATACTTCACCTCTTCGGACCCACCCCAAAAGACGTTTGGGGTCCACCCAAATTGAGCTAAAAAATATGCCTACATAAAACTATTTTTCCAACACAACTCACTTAGGGCCTTGGGACTAAGCCTTACAAGGCACCAAGTGTTTGTCTCAAAATTCAACTCTCACTTGGGGAGAGTTGAACCGATGATCTCTTCCTTAAAATTAAGCTTTTAAAAGAGTTATGGTGACTAATTAAGTTATGGTTAGTTGGTTTATGTTTTTATAATAGTATGATTGCTAATCAAGTTGATTTTATTTGTTTTTGTTAATTTTTTTTTATTTTTTTTATTTTTAAACTTAATACATGCGTTCTGTTTATTTTGAAGTAGTGTTAATTCCTTAGAATGGATATTGAATGAAATAAAATAATTATTTCTTAATATTCATAAGAAATGATCATTTTTGTACACTAGTAAATGATTATTTTATTTACAATGTGTTTTTTCATAATTGTTTTTAGAAAAATAAAAATAAGAATGAACGTATATTGGAATAATAATTTCATTCTATACTTATTTTAGTAAACCAAACGCTATGGTTCTGTTTGTTTGAAAGTAAAATATTTTTTATTTTGGATGAATTATGCTAACAGTTTCTCTGGTTTAGAACTTGTGCCACTTTGATACTTAACTTTTTAATTATGATACATTTAACATTGAATTATGAATCTTGTTCCAAATAAGAAGAATTAAAGATGTTTTCTTTGCAAATAGTCAATTTCAAGGGGCAATATCGTCATAGAACTTATTTTCTATTGTTTCACTTGTATGTTATTTGAAATGTAATGACATTTTTTTAATGAATAATGCTGATACTTTCTTGGTTATAAAGTTTTGTTTGGTTTGACTTTCAGAGTCTATTTTCAATTTTTTTTTTCTAAGAAACTAAAAATTAATTTGGTGAAAAATAATTAAAACCCATCATTTTTATATAATTTTATCATTTAGGAGGGTATAAATATTTTTTTAAAATATTTTTTTATTTATTAGATTGGTTATATTTATTAAAAAAATTTATTTTTAAAAATGAAATAATGATTTTTTTAACAAAAATAAAAATGTAATTCTTTTAAAAAAAATTTCATTGTTAAAATATTTTTTATATATATTAAAAAAATTAATTTATCTTTTTCTCCAAAAAATTATTTTAACAATGAAATAATTTTTTGTTTCCTTTTTGTCCAAAAAAATGAATTACGTTTCCAAAAGTTCGTGAGTCATTTTTTTAGATCATCTTGGTCAACGCTTGACCAATTTCAATCATTATTTTATTATTTTCTTGTTAAAGTTTAGGAAATCAGTGAGTGTTTTAAAAAATAATTACAAATCAATAATAAATTTTATAAATATAAATAATTATAATTATAGTTTTTTCATAAATTTATAATTATTTTTTAAAAAAGTGCACTGATTTGTAATTTCTCCTTCAATTTTTAGCTACAATTGGTTCATTATCATTATTATTTGTTTTATAAAATATTTTGTCAACCAAATACAAAAAAAAAATTAATTTATTTTTGTCAAAACTTATTTTATATCGAAACCAATGAAACCTATATGCACTAATTCACAATTTATAAATAAAATTTGTTAGTACACTATTTATTTAATTTTGTATTAAAAAAGGGTAAAATGATTAAAGGTCTAATATTTCTCATATAACGAATCTACCAGATTTTTCAAGAGTTGGTTCGAGATGTGGGTTAGCTTTTTGATTTTTTTTTAACTATTTTAGTCTGGGATTAAAAGGTCGTATTTGAGATAGATTTTTTTAACTTTTTTGATTTTTGTGAGAGAAAAAATAAAATAATTATATATTTAATGTAATATTTTATCTTATTTAATTAAAATAACATATTTTATCTTATATAGATATTTTAACCCAAATATTCTTCCCAAACAAGCTCCAAGAAATGCGTTTCGGGGAAATTTCCCATTTGGAATTTCAGCTATTTCTTGGTTGTTTGGTTACAACTGTGAGTAGCCTTGGCAATTGCATTTTTTTCTTTTGTCTGGTCCCTTGATATTTTCCCGGAAATTGCAAATCAACCCGAGTCTGAATTCTTAACCACGTGTTTGAATTATAAATTTTAATGGAGATTTAAAAAGATAAATAAATAAGAAAAAATTAGCTTAAATTTTATTTACATTATCATCAAATTTTTTTTTTTTTTCAAATCTCTACACCTAATTCATAATCCAAACACAACATTTTTTGTAAAGTGATTTTAGATTTTTTTTTTTAAATAAGTGAGATTTAATTCTCCAAAAAATAAATGTACATTAATTATTTTCACTTTTCAATTCATAAACCCTAACCTCATATAAAAAATAAGTCTAAAATCAGTTAAAAAAGGAAAATTTGCCTATAAATTCATATTGAGGAATGATGATCCATTTAGTCCAAAGGATTTTCTTATAAATCAATTAATCCTATTGATTTTGAAAAGATAAATTTAATATATTATTTGAAAATTAGATTTATAGTTACATCCTTATTTTTATTTTTTACTTTTGTGCTAGAAAGGTAAGATGCACAACCTCTGCGAATCAAATTTAGAATGAATTTTTATATGAGAATCTTTTTTATTTAGAATAACTTAAAATATGAGATTCTTCAAATATTTCAGAAAGAGTATAAAAATGATTTGAAATATGAGATTTTTCAAATATTTTAGAAAGACGTGAGTTTATTCAAACATTTCAAAAGGAGTACAAAAATTATTTAGTAAACTTTGGGCAGATTTATAATTTTAAACTGTAATACTCCAACGTAACACTCCAAAAAACTCTTTAGTGTACTTTTCTCAAACGTAACATTTAAAAATTTTTTCTTAGTGTAACACTTTAGTATAACACTTTAATGTAACACCAAAAAAAAAAAAAAAAAAAAATACTTAGTGTATTTTTTTCAAATGTAACACTCCAATGTAACTGTTGGATATTTTTAACACTTCGAAAGTTAGAAATGTAATTCAAGTGTACCAACAAGAATCTAAAAAATTCTTACAGATAATAATGCCAATTTTTATCAAGTGATGGTGTTAAGGCTCTCTTAGCCTCAATGAAGAGGATTTTTACTATGTTTTGTTGAAAAGATGAACTAAAGTTTTAACTCAAATTCGTAACAGAATGGAAGGAAGAAATTGGGTAGAAATTGAAATTACTTAAGTGAATAAACAATTACAAAATTTTACCTTTAGCAAGGCAAATTTGAAGCTTTTAAATTGACAGGGTTTGGAATTACAAGTCTAATCTACTCATGCAAAATGTAAATGCATGTCAGTTTATGGAATTACAAGGCTAATCTACTCATATGAAAT
The DNA here is from genome assembly GCA_025200525.1 of Camellia lanceoleosa. Lineage (NCBI taxonomy): Eukaryota > Viridiplantae > Streptophyta > Magnoliopsida > Ericales > Theaceae > Camellia > Camellia lanceoleosa. The sequence continues at coordinate 122,290,664 of CM045763.1, read as the reverse complement.
GTAAGTGCAGCGCATAAAAAGTAAAGTGCATAAATTTAAAGCTAAATAAAATTGAAAAAGATGTAGAGTCTGGATTTGGTCGGGGGCCTTCTTCAGTCTTTGCTTTCATGTATTTATAGTCTTTTCTTGGAGCCTTCGAAGCAATTAGGCTGATAGCGTTCACCATGATCTCCTTCATTCTCGCTACTTCTTAGGGCCATAATCCTCTCTTTGTGCGTGTGTAACTGCTAACAATTGCTTTTTGCTAACTTCTTGCTCACGTGCCTTTCACATGTTACTCATCTTATTTGCCAATTGAAGACTTGCATTCGGAGTTCACGTGTGTACCTTTAGAGGTGGTACTCTTCACTATCATCAAATACCATGGAATACCTTTTGCCTATCACGTGTCACTTTCGAATTGGACGGTTTAAATGGCGCTAACAATACCCCTTGCACTAGTGTAAGCATAGTGGTTATACTAGTGAACATAACCTTTGGCTGTTGCTTTTCTCCCACAATTATGGATCTTTAAATGTAACTCCCACGGTCAATGATCTCCACGATCCCTTTGGCTTACATTCTTGGGCTTTGTATTTAATGAGGTACGAGCTGAAAAGCAAGACCTATCAACTTCAAAGACTCCGAAGAAATGGCTGCCTTGGATATGGAAAAGGTTGATGTTGAGGTTATGGAGGTTGATGTGAACATAACTAATTGTCCTGCGTCTCTAGAATTAGACTATCCACTCAAAGCTATTCATGTGATTTCCCTTTTTGTCCATTTTGCAACCAGAGCATCTTGGTGTGTCTACATCACTTTGCTTAGGCTGGGATGCCCCTCTCTCTTCCCCTTTGGATGACACTGCTCCTGGCTGGGGATCTTTTCCTTTTTCCACTAGTTGGGATACTTTGGAACCACCCATGGTGCCTATTACTTGTTTTAAGATCCATCATCATTTCTTAGAGTGAGTAGAACCTAGCAGTATCCCATCCAGCCATCGAAGCAGGGTTATATATCCTTACCAGCCACCATTCGAGAATTTCAGACCTGAAAATCGTTTTCTTTATTCTTGGCATTTGTGCCCTGCTTCTTTTTGACTTAACAAAAAGGTCTTTTTGGATGGATCCTCATTTGGTTTCATTTATACTCCTAATGAGGCCTCATTAGGGTTAAACCCTATTATGCTAGCCTAATAAGCCGAATTATTCCCCTCTGATTGGCTTGAATATGTCATTGAGGTGCGATATCCTGCTGAGTTTAGAACTGATCCTTCATTACCAGTCCTCCTTTACTAACCCTAATGGATTTTAGAGCTTCGAATGACTATTGAAGATTATGTCCTAGATTTCTCCTAACCATCATACTTTGCCTATGGTCATGCTAGATCTGAGGCTCAAGGGCTCTTAGCGACCTTCAGTCATCTCCCTTTTGACATCCTTCATGACGAGATTCTTCACAAAGACTTTCTTTGAGCTTGTGATGTGCTCATTCGAAATCATTCTATTAATTCAGCTGCGTTGACTGAAACTGAGACTTTTTTCCACTATCTCTCATCTCTTTTAAACTGGCATACCTTATCTGAAATAGAATGTGTCATGACCCAAACCCGTCCCTATGGATTAGGATCATAACCAGCCAGTAATCATAAGATTACCTAAAGCCTCAGACAGAAATCAAATAATGATTACTAATAGGGGGCCAAAAACGGAAGCAAAATGTAAAGGTTGTCCAATGAGTTTGTACATAGATGGCATAACAAAAACTTTTCTCATATACATAATAACTCACACCAGACAGTCATTTAGAACATGTATACATAAGTTTAGGATCATTCAAAAACAGTCTTTCCAAAAACCAAGGTCATATACAAACTTGGTCACACATGACCACAAAAGAAAACAGAAGGAAAGTCAAAACACTAAAAACAAAGCCTCTTGCGTGAGGCATCCCTGGTTAGCTTCACAAAACTTGGTTTTTCGCAATATCACTAGGGCTGGGGATGGACATCCCACTGCTCATCTCATACATATATATAAACAGAGTGAACGAAAGCCCGGTGAAGAATACTAGAGTGAAGAGGTTAATGAATGAGATTTGTTAATTAAATAAATTATACTTGTATTTAATATATATGAAACGCAATTCTCATTCATAACTGACTTAAGCAAATCATAACAGAACGATCTTAGATCTAATCCATTATACTAAGAATAGATCGAAGGGACGAAACAATCTTGAGTCTAACATATTCATATACAAAACGACCTTCGGTCCAATACATTTACATTTAGAATGACCTTCGGTCTCATGCATTCATATTCACAATGACCTTCGGCCCAAAATAACCTTTGGTTCAATCCATTCATAATCAAAACGACCTTGGGTCCAAAATATTCATTCATAATCTGACCTCAGGTCTAATGGATCCATACACAAATGACCACTAGTCCTTCATAACATATGTACTAAACAACCTCGGATCCAACATTTCCATATTTGTGTTCATGCACATATTCAAATTCATGATCATGTTCACATTCGTGTTCATATTCAAAACAACCTTTGGTTCAATCATCTCCTTATTTAAATTAACTTTTGGACCATTTAACAAACATACAAAATGACTTTCAGTCTAATTCATGTATAAGATGACCTTAGGTCTATCTTGTCAAACATTCTAAACAACCTTAGGCCCATTCTGTGTCCTTGTCAAATATACCAAACGGATTTGGGCCCATTTTGTTGTATTTGCATTTATCAATCACTTTATAGATTCCTTTACAAATCAGACAGATGGAATACTTATTCATAACATAGATTCATAAGTCTAGAAAACTTACACGTAGATAATATTCAAAAAGTAATATACATGAAAATATCTTTATTAAGATATTACTCATAGTGTTCAATTGGTTCATTTGTCCTCAGAGTTGACCCTACACAATTCATAACACATACAGAAATTGGGTCACAGTACGATTCATTCCGTTCTTTAATTCGTTTATCTTTCTTGGGCTTCTTCCTAACTCTTTAGCTCATGTAGGATGCTTAATGTGTGCCTAAGAATGCTCAGAAATGAAATAGAATGAAAATTTAAACATAAAACAAGTTTTCAAAGTTTCCTGAAACAGGGCACTTCACTTGAGTGCAACATTGGTCGCTTAAGTGAACCCCTCAGTCTGCAGACTGGATGCTTTCATTTAACGCTTGAGCCAACTTCTTGTTTGCTCTAGGCGAGACTACAAATAAAAGGTGGTCGCTCGAGTGGGTGTTTTGGTCGCTCGAACCAACCCCTAATGTTTGCAAAAATACTGGGAGCTTGAAATGTGCACTCGAGCGATAATTCCATCGCTCGAGCGAACTGCTCGAATTCTAGAATTTCCAAAATGTTGTTTGATTTTCAAAATGTTTTTAAAAGGTACAACTTGCATGTTATGTTCTACATTTCAGCCATACAATCACTAATATGACTATAAGAGCCAATTTACAACATTGATGCTCAAAACATTAAGAATTCATCATGCAAGAATCATTTTGTTTCAAATTCTTTTATAGACATCAAATTCATGTAATTGAGCTCCAAAGCTTTGTCGATCATGCATGCATGTACAATATGACTTTGAATTCAAACTTAAACTGAATTCAAACTTAAACATCATAAATCATGTTCAAAATGATGAGACTTCACAAATTCGTGCATGCATGTATGATTTAACACTAAAATCTTCATGCTAAGCTCATATCTTTCACTAGATTACAAATTCTTCTTGAATTCACAAGTTGTAAAATGTCAATTCACAATCTAAGGTTCAATTACTCATCTAGAGGCTTCAATTCTCCCAATTCTAGCTAGAACTTGAGTTAATCTTCATAATCTTTCAATTTCTTGAGCAAATCTTCAAGGATGAACTTCCTCTCTCTCTAGAATTCACTCTTTTCTCTCTACATAACTTAACCTCAGCCAAATTGTTGAAGAAGAGCTCAAATATATGAGCTTAAGCACTATCTTATCCTATTTATATAAGGTAATTAGCTTAGGCTAATCAAACTTGATTAAGGCTAATCATTCCTTAATAAATTAATCAACTTAATCTAATTATTTTGATCTGAATCAATTTGTAATCAAATTTCACTGTAGGCTCTAAAAATTATGCTGATCATAATGGTGTGGTCAATTTCGGTTTCTGTTACCTCTACAACTCTCAATTTCAAATTATAACAGAATATAGTACAAATATTTCTACAATGGACAGATATGAATTCACAAACACATATGATCACATGATTAGCATCCAAATTCAGATTAAGCACATAAGCATAAATATAACTAAGGATTAATAGTATAATACAGAACGGGATTGTCATATTCTTTCCCTCTTTAAAAGTTTGGTTCTCCAAACTTATGTTACCTTCCGTTGGAAATAGATGTGGGTAATGTTGTCGCATCTCATCTTCTTTTTCCCATGTGGCTTCCCTTCCATAATGCTGCTTCCATTTCTCTTTCACCATTGGAATAGATTTGTTTCTCAGTTGTTTTACTTGCCGGTCAATGATTTGTTCTGGCCATTCTTCATATTCCATATTCTTGTCAAGAGCTATTCGGTGGTAATTAATGACATGAAATGGATCTCGGAAATAACCCCTCAACATCGATACATGGAACACGTTATGCATTTGTTCTATATCCTGTGGTAAAGCAACTCTATAGGCAACTGGGCCAAGTCTCTCTAGAATTTGGAATGGCCCAATGTAACGGGGTGACAACTTTCCATTTTTTCCAAATATCAACCTGCCTTTCATTCTACACGGATAAACACATGATCGCCAACCTTATAGTCAAGAGGCTTCCTTCTAACACCCGCATAACTTTTTTGTTAGCTCTGAGCTGTCTTAAGCCTTTGCTGAATAACCTTGATCTTTTCAATGGTAGATTGCACAATTTTAGATACAAACAAGACCATATCTCTAACTTCTGTCCAACAGACTAGTGATCTACATTTTCTACCATATAAGGCTTCATATGGTGTTATGCCAATGCTGGAGTGGTAGCTGTTATTATCTGCAAATTCTGCCAATGGTAAGTAATCTTCCTAACTCCCCTGAAAATCTAAGGCACACATTCAGAACATATCTTCCAAAGTCTGTACAATCCGTTCCAATTGCCCATCAGTTTGTGGATGGAATGTTGTGCTAACTGTCAATTCCATTCCCATTGCTCTTTGTAGGCTTCTCCAGAATCTAAACACAAATTTTGGATCTCTATCCGACACAATAGACACTAGTACTCTATGTAAATGAACAATTTCATCAATATAAATTGTAGCCAATCTATATGCATCTGTAGACACCCCATTTTTGACCGCCCTTAAGACTTGGGCGCTACTGATGGTTTGCTTAATGATGAAAGGTATGCAGGGCAAATGTTCAATTTCTTCAGCAATGAGAGGGTCAAATCCCAACTTCACACCCCATTTTGGACCAAAGCTATTTTGAATGGTTTTTAGACCTTAAAACCCTCTCTTTCAAAACATTTTTGAAATAAAGTTTCTACGATGTTCCGAGGCTCACATTTTGTAAAAAAATGCACTTTTCGATAAACCGAGCAAAGACAAAGTGGAAGTGAATGAAAGAGAGATGAAATCTTTGAAACATATTTCAAAACACCTTACTTAGGGGTTTGAAGTTGAAGAAAATGGGAAAGGAGAGAAGAAACCAAGTTGGAGAAGAAGATAGGCAAGAATCGATAAGAGAGGGACAAGCAGTCCTCGCTAAATCAAGCTTATCTGTATATACACTTGGAGTTAAGCTATGAGGCCACCACTGTTGGAAAGAAGACTTTCGGGGCTTCATTTTTCATTCAAGAATCTCTTAAATCCGAGTCCGAAGGGCGGAGATATGATTGGTTGAAGTTGGGCATCATTCCGGTTGGATCGAAACTGAGCATCCTTCACCAAAAAAAGCATAACTTTTTTCACAGTTGGAATTTTGATGCAAGGCTGATTCCATTGGAAAGCTTACTTCCGGGGCTTCAATTTTGACATAAGAATGACCTGAAAAGGAGTTCATATGAAGAAGTTATGCCCGTTTGAAGTCAGACTTGCAGAGCAGATTTTTCCTGCCGACCAGCCAAAACAAATGGCCGACCGACCAAATAGATGGCCGAACGGCCAGAAAAGATGGCCGACCGACCAAGTTTGCTAGCCGACGACCTTCCGGAGTATTCTACAGATTGAATGGATGCCAGTTGTGCCAGCTGGAATGCACATGCTCTGCTCCCCATGCACGTGTGTGGCTGTTTTGCACCCTTTGCACCCTTTTTGACCCTCTTTTTGCATCCTTTGCTCAAAGCTTCTTGAGGAAGCTTTGACCCCTTGTCTTGGCTTCCTCAAGAAGCTTGCACCTATGGATTAGGATCATAACCGGCCAGTAATCATGAGATTACTTACGGCCTCAGACAAAAATCAAATAATGATTACTAATTGGGGGCCAAAAGCGGAAGCAAAATGTAAAGGTTCTCCAATGAGCTTGTGCATAGATGGCATAACAAAAACTTTTCTCATGTATATAATAACTCACACTAGACAACCATTTAGAATATGTATAGATAAGTCCAGGATCATTCAAAAACAGTCTTGACAAAAACCAAGGTTATATACAAACTTGGTCACACATGACCACAAAAGAAAACAAAAGGAAAGTCAAAAGACTAAAAACAAAGCCTCTTGCGTGAGGCATCCCATGTTGACTTCACAAAACTTGGTTCTTTCGCAAGATCGCTATAGCTGGGGCTGTACAGGTCTAATGGATCCATACACAAATGACCACCGGTCTTCATAACATATGTACTAAACAACCTTGGGTCCAACATTTCCATATTCATGTTCATGTACATATTGAAATTCATGATTATGTTCACATTTGTATTCATATTCAAAACGACCTTGGGTTCAATCATCTCCTTATTCAAAATGACCTTTGGACCATTTAACAAGCATACAAAACGACTTTCAATCTAATTCATGTATCAGATGACCTTAGGTCTATCTTGTCAAACATTCTAAATGGCCTTAGGCCCATTCTGTGTCCTTGTCAAATATACCAAACATCCTTGGGCTCAATATTCCTATCAAGCATACCAAATGACTGTAGACACCCCATTTTTGACTGTCCTCAAGACTTGGACATCACCGCTTGAACACTCGGTGATTACCCATGTTCGTGTTCATTTTGAGTTCCCGGATGTCTCGGCTACGCGCCTTGCCTCAGGATCTCTCAACTCGACTGTTTTGTGTTTGATTTTGCACCAAACACTTGTGTTTTTGCTTCTGAGGGTAGAGAGTAGCTTGTTAGCAACCCCTGACACCCACCGGCCCTGGCTTGAGGCCACCGGCCGTGTCTTCTTGCTACCGGCCATTGGTGAGATTTACTATTGGCCGGTTGGCATCTTGTGTGGTCGGCCGGCCATCTGTTTGGCCGATGGCCTCCTTTTCTGGCCGATGCCACCTTTTTGCCTTTTTTAGGCATAATGCAAACCAGTTATGCTAGCTGGAATGCACAGGCCCTGCCCCCCATGCATGGGTGTGGCTGTTTTGAGCCTTTGACCCTTTTGATCCAACTTCTTGCACCCTTTGCTCAAGCTTCTTGAGGAAGCTTGACCCTTTGTCTTAGCTTCCTCAAGAAGCTTGCACCCTTAGCTTAGCTTCCCTTGGAAGCCTTGACCCTATGAGGATAGCTTCTCTTGGAAGCTTAGCCTTTTCCATTGTCTATATAAGAGCCCCCTCCTCCTCCTTTGTGTTGGTTTAGCAAAAACCAGAGCAAAATACACATATATATATATATATATATATATCTGATATATACTTTCTCTCTCTATATGTCCCTCTCTCTCTTCATTGTGTGTGTGTTTAAAGGCCAAAAGGGTGATTTCTTCTTAGTTTTGCACTAAAACACACACTACTACACCATACTTCAACTTTGGGAGGCATTGAGGGTTTGTTCTTGAGGTTTTGGACTGATTTTGATCAGAAGAAGGAGGCTACACTTGCTGTTCTTCAAGGGTTCTTCAAGGGTAACACTTTTGCTTTATATTCCCCAATCTTGCACTAGTCTTTAACCTATCTTGCTTATTGTTTTAGACTTTGTGTATAACTGAAAAAAGTCTTATATTTGCATGCTTAAGGTGCTTCATTAAGGTTGTTTTGGTGTTGGGGGTCGACCTCTCCCTCTTAGGCTTTGTTTGGCCCTTTTGGTGCTCTCTTTGTTAAGCTTTGGTTGTTGTTGTGTGTTGACCTTCTCACCACTGAAATCCAATGGATTTTCAGTGGTGAAGAAGGAGTTTTGAAGTCTTGTATAGGGGAGGGACACCCCTCTCCCTTTGTCTCTCTTTTGTGCATGTTCTTGGCTCATAAGGGTAGCATGCATGATTAGTTGTTCTTGACTTCATTTAAGAGGTTTTTGGGTGTTGTTGGGTCACATTATGCCTCTGTTTTTGGTTGGATTAATGGCCCCTTTCATGCTTAATATACTTGCTTTGTATTCCTCTCTTTGGCCTAGAAATGCATCATGCATTAGACCATCATGCTTGCATGTTTTAGCCTAACTTTGTGAAGTTCTTAGCCATGTCTTACCATGCTTGAGGTCTGTTGGGTGCTGTTTTGACCATATTTTCCATGTTTGGTATAGCCTCTTTGCATTTTGGCTTGTGAACCTTGAGGGTGTGAGTCATGAGCATGCTCGAGTTGGGTGGTTTCAGTGATTTGGAGTTATTTCCCATGCTATTTCAGTCCATAACCCATGCTCGTATGATTGCATTTATCATTCCTTTCATGTCTTGAAGAGTTGTTTTGTTGTGCCTTGAAATGAGTATTGTGCATGCTTAAGTGTTTAAGTCTTTGGGGCTGCCATATCAATGGGTTTTGGGGGCTCATTTTGCATGTTGAAACTTTGTTTTTGGTTGCTTAGCCCATGCCATGTGTGGTCATGATAGTTGTAGTAGAATGCTCCTTGTTTATGCCTTAGTCTTAGGCTCATTGGTATGCATGTTTGCATGAGCATTTTGGCCCTTTTTGCACCACCTTTGGCCACTGTTTTAGGGTGTGGCTGAGGCCTCCCATTTTAGTCTAAGTCCATTCTTGTACATAGTTGTATGTTTGACTTGTTGCCTCTCGTTGCATGCTTGCATTATACCATGTTTGCATCACCTGTTAAATTGCATTGTATTGCCTCTTGCATGATTAGCACGTTGCATGCTTGCATAATAGATTGCATTGCATTTGGCATGTTTTGCATCTTAGCCTCATGTTGCATTCTTGAGCCATGTTTGTATACATGCATTGCATTGCTTGGTTTGGGGTGTCAAATCAAGCATGGGGATAAGGGGCGTTCGTACTCAAAGTGACGTAACGTGCCTCAATCCTCGGTCGCCAATGCCCTTGACCTCAAACATGATAGGGCATAAGGCACTCATCTCTTTTGTTGCATGCACTTTACATTGAATGGCAAACTTGGCCACTTAGGCCATTATGCATCAAAATGCATAATTGATGGCCCGAGGGTCGAGGGTCATGCTCCCTTGAGTCCATTGCATGATAGAGAATGTGGCCATGCTCACATTCGCTTGAAAATCCCATGCCATACACTACTTGCCCTCTGTTGCTGTCAACTGCAGAATTCTGTAAGAAGAAATGGCCGGCCGGCCACTTACAGTGTCGCCCGACCATCAGTGTCTGGCCGGTGGTCTAACATTTAGCCGATAAGCCCGTTTCCATGGCCGATGGAGTTTAATTGTGGCCGGTGGCACTCCAAAGCACTCAGGAGGAAGTTCAAAGCAGTTCTGGAAACTTTCATGATTTTCAGAGGAGCAAGGCAGTGTAAACAGAGACAACAGTGCTATGGCAGCGAATTTTCGAGTGGGGCAAGTCAAGCATGCATCATCCCCACATTTCGGGGCAGGGCTGCGGCCACCTTCTTTCTATATTTAATTTGTTAATTAATTAGAAGTTCTGTAATAACTAATTTGGCAGTATTCATTTTGTTGTGTAATATTTATTCGGACCCTCCGAGTGAGGGCAATTGTGTAATAAGTGTGTGTGAGTATGGGTATGTCTTCCAACCCCCACTTCTTTCTCCTCTTTGCTTGCTTGCTTTTGATGGTTAGTATTAGGACATGTTTAATTCAGCATCCTTATGCTATGCATGCGTGCATCATTCATCAGTATTGCATGCACTGGGCTCGGCACATCATGCTATCAGCATTGTATTTCAATTCTAACTTGAATACGTTTAGTTGTAGCATTTCACATGCCATCTTAGAATAGCCGAGCCTTTTATAGTTGCATCTTGCATGTGTTGCATTAGCCATCTTAACATGAACTAGGATCATGCATATGATTACTAACTAGTTTCTGTTTTGGCTTTGAGTACTCGGTAAGCATTTATGTTTTAGCATCTTTGCATGAGTGCGAGTGTTGCCATGATAGCATGCTTACCATGAGGCTATGCGCTTATGTGATATAATTGCCTGAATGCCTGTGGGTGAAGGTTGGGTTACTTAAATTGGAACAACGCATTGAATGCGAGTTTTAAGCCCACTTGAGAGCAGCAAAACCATATTTTCTAAAGCCCACTTGAGGGTGGCAAAATTCATGTTTTAGCCTACTTGCGGGTAGCACCATCAAACCATTTTCAAACAAACAAACATGAAATGTTTTTTTTGTTCCAATTTAGGCGACTTAGTCTATACTTGTTTGCTGTGCGCATCACGTAGTAAATCTAGGCTAATAACCGGAATAAGAACGCATAATGTTTTCAAAACAAGATATCATGGTTAGTAGAGGCCGATTTTTGGATCGGGCGAGAGGGGGTGCTCATAAATGACCTTCCCCAATCGTACCCAAGTTCCCGAGCCGAGGCAACTTTGGTGATGACGGACACGTGGCCTTAGGCAAATGAGTCAGGGTTTTCTAAATTCCCCCATTAAAAATATTTAGGTGGCGACTCTGTATCTGGCAAAGCAGTCCATGTTTGGCACTTCTTTTCTAAAAATCTGTTTTCTCAAAACGATTTGCCGGATTTGGACTCTTTGGTTTAGATTAAGAACCGTGACAATTTGAGTCTGAACTGTAGTACGGAGGCCCTTGCGTGGGGCGCGTCCACAGTTTCTGGCGACTCCGCTGGGGAGTTTAGAGAACTTGACTCGAACTCGTGATATCTTGTTTTGTCTACACTTATGTGTTTCTTTGCATTGCATGTGCCTTGGTGCGCCTAGGACACCGTGTTGGCCATCTGCTATTCCTGAGCTGTTTGCTGGAGGCTTGACTTTGTCAAAGCATGCCATAAGGCTGACCGGTTATGCTTTCTGCGATATGGGGAACACAAACCCCGATTTTACCGGGGCACCCTTTTCGACCATTCGACCTAGTGCATATTCGGAATCCATAGTGACCATTCCAAACTAGGACAGGTTGCTTACCCGATATAGGTTGTTTGAAACCGCTGCGTGCATAGTGAAACCCTAGCTCCTGACAAAATAGGACAGGGAAACCCTACCCCAACATAAGGGTGTTTTGGCTCTCTTTTACTTGCTATGTGCTTTTAGAGTGTATCTCTACAGGGAATATGCATATCAGTTTGCAAGTTTGGGCATCAGGCCTACGGGCACTAGTGTTTTGAGGATCAGTTATCTGCGGGTATCAGATTCAAACTTGGGGGCAATGATTTGGGAAACAGTGATCAGTGATTGAGGAACAGTATATTCAGCTTATCGGCAGTGTGTTGTGATACCCAATTGTGTGTTGTATGTTTATTTTACGCTGTTATGCTGTCCATTTATCTGGTTGTTTTATTTCCTTATTATTGCTTTATTTATCTTTTTGCTAGGTAGTTTAGCGCGATTGCTTCTAACCCAGTAGATATTCCCCAAGCACTTTGGACAAGAGGTCGTCGACTCCATCGATCTAAGGATCTGGTAGACGGACAACCAGTGTATCATTCTCTACCCCCGGTTACCAGCCGGAGGGCAGTTAGGCAGAGGATATCAGTTCAACAGACAGTTCAGAGGGCTTCGTCCACCCCTCCTAGATATAGTAGAAATCAGAGTCTTGTTTCTCCCACAGAGAGGGAACATATACCGGCAATACAGCTAGATCATAACAGTATGGCAAGTTTAGAGGAGATGGTGTGCCAACTCCAAGAGAGCATGAAAACTATGCAGCAAGACGCTGTCCGACAAGCGGAGTTCGCCAAACAACAGGCTACAGTTATGATAGAACAAGCAGAATTAATCACAAGGCTACAGCAAGCTGGGGCATCTGCTTTACATCAAGCTCCTCCCCCACCAAGGGTTCCAATACCCGAGGAGACGCCAAACGTCCAAAATATCCAAGGGGATACAGACGTTCCGATAAGGCCGGCTCCGCCCCCGATCCAACCCCAGATCCTACCCCAGTTATCCAAAACGCCCACCAACCTACCGGACTCCCCCTTTGAGTTCAAGACAGATCCCACAGTATTGAAATTGAGCAAGCTTGAAAAGCTGTTCAAGAGATCCCAAGGAGTCAAGACCATCCCTGACATTGAAGATGGATATACCGACGCAATGCGGACGCCGCCGATAGATTCAAGATGCCGCATATCGACCGATTTGATGGATCCGGGACCCCATGGTGCACCCGAGGTTGTTTTCAGATATCTTAAGGCGATGGGCCTCACTAGACCGCAGGTTATCTTCGTTCGGTTGGACCTTGTCGGTGTGGCGCCATCCGGTATGCCAAATTAGAAGATGATGTCAAGAGAAATCGACGAGATGGTCGAGGCCTTCATTGCACAATACTCATATAACACACAAATCGAGATTACGACCCGTGATCTTGAGACAACAAGAGGAGGCTAAGGAGAGCTTCTCGAATTTGTGACCAGATGGAGGGCCAAGGCCTCGATGATGACCCTAAGGCCCACAGATAAAGATCAGATTAGGATGATTGTGCGCAATCTCCAGCCTAATCTGATGCAGAAAATGATCGTGCTCTCCTTCCCTACCTTTTTAGATCTGCATGAGATGGGGGTACAGATTGAGGATGCCTTGAAGCAAGGCTTGATCGATAATGACAGAGAGCAACCCCGAAGAACTTTCAACCGCAACACCAATGCAGGCCCGAGCGGCGCTACAACTACAAGAGCCTCCGAAGTGAGCATGGTCACCGCCAACTCCCCTTCAAGAACCATGGCAGCCACGCCATTCTCCGGTGCGTCCGGAAGCAATACACAAACAGCCAAATACCCTCCCAAAAACCAAAGAGCTTTCGCTCCACTATATATGCCCCTGTCCAAAGCTCTGGGGGTTTTAATCAGAAAAGGGCACTTGAAGCCCCTAGAGCCGCGGCCATTACCGGAAAGACTTCCTCCTACCCACAACCCAGCCAAATATTGCGCATTTCACCAACAGCACGGTCATGACACCGACCTATGCTACCGATTACGTCATGAGATCCAAGATCTCATGATAACGGGGTGATTATGCCTCCCGAAAAACCCAATGTCACAACAAACCCTCTCCCACCGTGCAACCAAGCTCCACCTCCCAAAAGAATCAACTTTATCCAGATTGGAGTCGTGGCTTACGATCCCAGCATATATATCACTCCTTCCCACCTACCTAAGCCGGAGGTGTTCCTTCCCGACTGCACTGACTTGTGCATGTTGGACATCTCCAGAACCCAACCTAAGCCAATGGTGGTGACTGTCGAAGACAGAGAAGGGGAGATTTCAGAGGAGAATAAGATTGTTGAGCCGGAGTCCGAGGAATCTAGGAGTTTTATTGAAAAGGTATACAGTCCGAGTGACTACATTTCGTCAGTAGGCCAGGATGGGCCAAATGTGGAATTACCGACAGAGATAGAGCTGTGTGTGATCCAAGGGGATGGATTTGGACAGAGGGCAGACGATTTGACGGCTGTGGAAGAGGACCTTGCCAACCTCCGATTTTTTAGGGACCAAGATCCAGGGGACGCACCAGTCAGCTGGTTTGATTATGAGGAGTCAGCAGAGGCTACCGGGTGGTTGGATGATCAACCGGATGTTATGGAAGAATGCCAACCAGAACAGGGCCCGGCAGGGGCAAGAATAACAGTGGTGGCCGGAAGGGCCGAAAATCAGGATACATCGCCGGAGAGCGCCGGTGTCGAGAATCTCGCTCAGGATTGGAGCATTTTGAATACAGGGCTTGTCGAACAAACAGCTGTACTGACGCAGTTGGAATAGGAAAGATTTGGGGAGTCTGAGAGAATCAGAAAAGCTAAAGCCCACATAGGGACTGAAACCGCTGTGTGCGCAAGAACAAAGAATGCTGCGAGCATACGGATGGAGGGTACTGCGAGTACGAGAATAGTCATACCGGAACCGGACAGGTGTCTTTCGGCTGCCGATGGAATGTGGTGGGAGGACGATGATCTATGTCTTGCCCACACAGATGAGGATTGGGGGAGTAACCAACCAGATGATACCTGGTACATTGGTGAAGTCGACCATATGACTAGGAGTGGACGGTATTTCAAGCCGCCGCATCTAGATCAGCCAGAGGCATCTGAGAAATATAAGGAGGCAGAGAAACAGAAAGAGAAGCAACTTGAAGAAGAAGCTGTACCAAAGTAGCTGAAAAAGATACAAGCAGACATCTCCATCTAGGGACTGCTTATGGCATCGCGGGTGCATCGACAAGCTGTCTTATCGGCTATGGACAAGGCCAAGCTCTCAATAAAAACCACGCCAGAGCAGCTGGTGGGATTAGTTTTTCCGGGAGGAGCTACCTCGATGCTGACTTTTTCCGACAAGGAATTGCCACCTGAGGGTGCGAATCACAATAAGCCCCTCTACATCTCTGTGGAATGTAGAGACAAATGGATACCCGTGGTACTCGTCGACACAGGGTCCGCCATCAATGTGTGCCCGGTAAGAACTGCATATGCGATTGGTTTAAAGACCGCGGACTTTGTGCCGACAGCCCAGGTGATTCGGGTGTATGACAACACGAGCAGAGAAGTGATGTGAACAGTAAAAGTTCAGACCAAGGTTGGGTCAGGACAGCATGAGATAGAGTTCCATGTCTTAGAGGTTCCTGCAACTTTCAACCTGCTTTTGGGGCGGCCGTGGCTGCATCAGGTAAAGGCAGTGTCATCTACCTTGCATCAGATGGTGAAATACCCCCATGGGAAGGGAGTAGCCATTGTTTTTGGGAATTCGTCGATCCATCCGCCACCAGAAGTATCTACGCCAGTTTTGGAAATTGAGCATGGTATGGGGATGTGTTCATATCGGGTTTTACCTTGGCCGAGGCTCGAGTAGTTCAAAACATCATGGCTGTTAATGAGGGGTTGTATGTCAGTGCTCAATCAGTATAGCTCATGAATAAGCTTCAACACATCCCCAGGATGGGATTGGGAAAGAGTGGCCGGAAGGGCATCGCAGCATTGGCCGAAGTGCCACACAACCCACATACCTTTGGCTTGGGTTACCTGCCCACCAGAGAGGATTGGATAAGGAAAGGCAAGGAGATGGCTGGAAGAGCCAGAGTGAAGCAGGCGGGGAAGCCTTTTGAACTAATGCATCGGCCCATCCAGGGTACCCTAAACGGACGCTTCGTCCGGGAGGGGGAGGACTTTTCATTTTGTGGCTTCGCAGAGCCGTGGCTGAATGCGGAGAGGAAGCGCATGCCAGGTTTTGAGATCTTCTTTGACCTGCAATTATCCGGAGATGATGCTGTCCGAAAGAGCGCAGACCGATAGTTGAGGTTGAGCAGAGCAAGGAGATGGAGTCTGAGGACGTCGAGATTGAAATGGGGGTAGCACTGGCATGTCTACTTTCAGATCCTCTGATCGAATAGAAGTGCTTGGGGATAACTTCGGTGTCCATGATCGGGAATGAAACGGTCATGGGCCTACCAAAGAAATATTTTGATGCATCCATCGCACCCTCCCTCATTTGGCAAGACGAGGAGGATTTTTGTCAAGCAAAGACAGGTCGTAGTGAGCCGAATCGATTCCACCGAGTCTTGTGAGTCTAATCAGGTTCCACTCAACCGAGTCCGAGTCCGATTCCCGGGGTGATAACCCGGATGCCACAGTCCTGTCCAGGTCATTTTTTTCTTTCTCTTTTGAGTTTGTTGTAACAGAAGAATTAGACAGTTTGGATGTGCTTAATGAGAATGATGTGGATGTGGTTTTTGAGTACTTTTCTGTGCCTTTGATTTATTGCTTGAATCAGGATTTTCAAAATTTTGACAAAAACGACGAGGAAGAAATTCCTTCGGTTTTGCAACGATTAATTGATCAAGAGCAGGAAAGATTTGTTAAACCCTTAATGGATGAAATCACTACTGTGAATATTGGTACTGAGAAGGACCCGCGGCTGGTCCAGATCGGGTCCACGTTGTCTTCGGAGGAACGCGAGCGCTTAGTCGCTTTATTAAAAGATTTCAAAGATGTTTTCGCGTGGTCCTACGAAGACATGCCTGGAATCGATCCTGAGATTGTACAGCACCGGATCCCTCTTGACCCCGAGGCCCGACCTGTCAAACAGAAACTCAGAAGGATCCGCCCTGACTGGGCCATCAAGATTAAGGAAGAGGTCACCAAGCAAATCGATGCAGGCTTCCTGCTGGTATCCGAATACCCGACTTGGTTGGCCAACATTGTTCCGGTACCAAAGAAAGATGGCAGGATCCGGGTGTGCGTGGATTTCAGGGATTTGAACAGAGCTAGTCCGAAGGACGACTTTCCCTTGCCGCATATTGATGAGTTGGTGGATTTCACAGCGGGGCATGCTTTGCTTTCGTTTATGGATGGCTTCTCAGGCTACAATCAGATAGTGATGGCACCTGAAGACCGGGAAAAGACTGCCTTCACCACCCCGTGGGGGACCTACTGCTACAGAGTGATGCCATTTGGGCTGAAGAACGCTGGAGCTACATATCAACGGGCCGCGACCACAATATTGCATGACATGATCCACAAAGAGGTTGAGGTGTACGTGGACGACATGATTGTCAAGTCCAAAGAAAGAGAGGGCCACTACACCGCCTTGCAAAAGTTCTTCCAAAGGATCAGAGAATTTCTGCTGAAATCCTCGAAGTGCACGCTCGTGTTACAAGAGGAAAATGCTAGGGTTTCGATTACAAGTAGAGGTATCGAAGTCGACCCTACCAAAATCAAGGCCATCGTAGAAATGCCACCACCAAGGACTGAAAAGGAGGTGCGAGGCTTTCTGGGTAAAGTGCAATTCATAAGATGGTTTATCTCAAAATTAACCTTGACTTGTGAACCACTTTTTGGTCTCCTGAAGAAAGGGAAGAAATTCCAATGGGAAGGCCGATGCCAAGCTGCTTTTGAACAGATCAAGGAATATTTACAGAATCCACCCGTGTTGTCACCACCAGAACCGGGAAAACTGTTGATATTGTACCTTTCAGTAACTGAGACTACAATGGGCTGTATGCTCGCGCAAGAATCAAAGGACAAGGTGGAGAAAGCCATCTACTATCTGAGCAAGAAGATGCTAGAGTATGAGACTCGCTACACACCATTGGAAAAGGCTTGCTTAGCCTTGGTATGGGCTACTAGGAAGCTGCGGCACTACCTGTTAGCTCATTCTGTAATGTTGGTTTCACGACTGGATCCCATCAAATATCTTTTCGAGAAATCGGCACTTATGGGTAGGCTAGCTCGTTGGTTGCTGTTGCTTTCCAAATTCGATCTGAAATATGTAAAACGCAAGTCAGTCAAGGGAAGAGCAGTAGCAGAATTCTTAGCCGATCATCCAGTGAAAGGGGGTGAAGCAATTGAGTACTTATTCCCCGATGAGACCATTTTGCACGTCGAAGATGAAACATGGACGATGTACTTTGACGGAGCGTCAAACCAGTACGAGTATGGGATAGGGGTGTTACTGATAGCACCTGACAATTCTCGTATCCCTCTAGCCTTCAAACTCCGGTTCAAAGTCTCGAACAACGAAGCAGAATATGAGGCATGCATTGCCGGTCTGGAAACAGCCCTTGAACTAGGGGCAAAACGGTTGGACGTCATTGGGGACTCGAACCTTGTTGTATCTCAAGCAAAAGGAGATTGGAAAGTCAAAGAAGAAAAGATGATAATGTATCACTAGACCTTGGATTTGTTAATTCCTTGGTTTGAGAAGCTGAACTTTACTCATCTATTAAGGGAAAACAACAGGTTCGCAGATTCACTAGTAACTCTATCTTCCATGATAGACATCCCATTTGGAGTCCGGATGCGTCCAGTCATTATCGACCAAAAATTTGTGCCGGCTTATGAGTCGATTGCTGCTATAGATGAGGCTCAAGATGAGAACCCCTGGTATTACGACATTTGGAACTTCTTGGAGAAAGAGGCGTTTCCACCAGAGGCAAATGCCAAGGATAAAAGGGCAATCAGAAGAATGGCCGTTCAGTTTATCATCTGCGAGGGTAAACTGTATAAGAGAGATCATTTGGGAATGCATAAGCTGTGTGTAGAAGCCGAAGAATCGAAGCGCCTAATGGAGGCCATCCATGGAGAAGAATGTGGCGGAAATATGAACGGGGTAATGTTGGCTCGGAAGATCCTCAGACAGGGTTACTATTGGTCCACCATGGAGGAAGATTGTATCGGTTTTGTTCGGCGATGCCACAAATGTCAGATCCATGCAAACAGCATGAACATCCCGCCGTCAAAACTATACAACATGACTTCGCCATGGCCATTTTCAGTTTGGGGAATCGATGTGATCGGGGTTGTCACTTCGAAGGGGTCGAATGGGCATGAGTTTATCTTGGTTGTGATAGATTATTTTACAAAGTGGGTCGAGGCCCAATCTTATGTGGTGTTGAAGGCTTCACATGTCGCGAAGTTCATCAAAAACAACATCATCTGTCGTAATGGAGTCCCAAATGAGATCATTTCAGATAACGGTTCCCACTTCAAGAATGAAGTGATTGACTTGTTGGAGAAATACAATGTAGCTTTTCATAAGTCATCCACATACCGGCCGCAAACCAATGGAGCGGTTGAGGCCGCCAACAAGAACATCAAACACATACTGCAAAAGATGGTGGAAACCTACCGGGACTGGCCAAATAAGCTGCCGTTTGCTTTGTGGGGCTACCGGACTTCAATCAGAACTTCTACTAGAGCGACTCCGTATTCATTGGTTTATGGGATGGAGGCTGTTCTACCTATTAAAATTGAGGTTCCGTCTTTGTGAGTATTAGCCGAGTGTCAGATAGCCGAAGCAGATTGGCATCAGAGCAGATTTGAAGAACTCATGCTCTTTGACGAGCGCAGATTGAAAGCACTGTACCATGTTCAAGGTTATCAACGCAGAATTGCCAGGGCTTTTAACAAGAGAGTTAAGTCCAGGAATCTAAAGGAAGGAGATTTGGTACTCAAGGACAAACGAGCTCCCATCCACGACCCAAGGGGTAAGTTCAGACCCAATTGGACTGGTCCTGACATCATCAAAGCTATTTGGTCAGGTGGAGCAGTCGTTTTGATGGACCTAGATGGCCTAGAGTTCTCACAACCGATCAATATGGACAAGTTGAAGAAATATTATCCCTGAGAGGCTCGCTAGGCCGAAAACCCGAAAGGGCAACCTAGGCAAAAGTTAGAGCACGAAAAATTTGAAATAATAAAAACTGAGCTCACAAGGTTGAAAATCCGCAAGGGCGGCCTTGGCAAAAGTTAGAGCGTAAAAGGAGAGTAAAAATACTCGAGTGAACCCGAGCCTGAACTACGTAAGGCTTGATTCCCATCTTTGGGATACGTAGGCAACTTCCTCCTGAAGTTCAGCCATAAACTTTTCCCCGATCAACTTTGTCCATTTGATCAGCTCGGTCATCTTTGTCTATTCAGCATTCAAGAGTTCGGTTGTGATCTCCGGTGCAGTGCTTTTCAAACTAGGGGCAACTTTCTGTTGCTGTGCAGTGCTGCGGTGCTACTTAAACTAGGGGCAACTTTCCAGTTGGGGGAATCCAATGTTGTGCATCTCAATGACAGGTCTCAGGCGTGTCCAGTTCTGATCCATATCGAAAACAGTTTTGAAAAGTTTTGATAAAAGTTGACTTTGTTCAAATTAATCTTTTTACAACTAAGACCATTTTTGGACCAAAGTGGAAAATTTTCAATACCCACAACCTTCAATTTCATTGATTTCAATACAGAGTTCTCTTGCTCTTGCATACAAATTGAAGTTGCTTTTTTATTACATTCATAAAGAAAACTTGAAAGAACTAATAAAGCAACAAATCCGGGGCATAATTAAGTCAGGTGTTCCTGCGCCCCCTCCCAGAGCTGGTCGAAGCCTCTGATGCCAAGCTAGGCCCAATCTGTGCCTCCTCATTAAGCCAATCTATGCACTCATCAGACAAAGTGCAATTGAAAGTGGGAGCGGGGGCCAGGAGCTCTCTAGTCCTCCATGTCGTAGCATACCGGCAAGTCAGGCGCCTCGGATCGAATGTAGCCGGTACTCTATCCTCCGTGGACAAGTCCGATCATGACCAAACCGGCCGAACCGAATGGGAAGTAGAACACACAGTGAGTCAAGCCAATCAGCTGAATCCCAGGTTGGCGGGTCATGCTATAGCCCATTGCCGGTAGATTGAGCCAAGGGCACTGCCAAGCAATGCAGTCTGCGGACAAGCTGCACATCCAGTCAAACCACCAACCCTCATCAAGGGCATCGACTAGGCGTTGCTTAAGAAGTAACCATGAGCTGAGTAAGCTGGGCAAGAGTCCACAACCTGCAACTTGTCCATCAACCGTACCTGGGAAGGGACGAAAAATGAGAGAATAAAGAATAGAGAGATGTACGATGAGAGGAAAAGTAAGAAGAGGGTTTTGTGAGAAAAACCGAGCTTGAGGGCCGAGTGATGTGAGCAATACATATGTGAGATTGGGTGGGAAACATTACCTGCAGCAGTAGTGGACTTCCCGCAAATTTGGTCGTTTCGTGGTGATGGAAAGCGTCCAAGTCCATCAACGTCTCAGCCAGAGTCATGGCGATGCAACTCTTACCCTCCTTCAAACCTTGGGCAACCTCGATCAACCGGACACTAGATCCTCTAGGGCCTGAGGCAAGTAAGAAATAAGATAGCATGCACAAACAAAGTGCGTGTTGCCGAAAACCTTGCCAATGACGGTCACCGCGGTCACTGGCACCAGAAAAATGGCAAATCAAACTCGGAATATCCAGCATTCCGTCATAAATCAAAGATCGAGCATCGGGTATTGAGAGCCCACACATTTGTCCTAAGGCTTGGGCATAGCCAAAACGAAGTTGGGGCAAAATCTCTTCGTTACGCTCGGACTCCATTAAAGCTCGAAAATCTTCGAAGGTAAGACATACCTCTTGCCTGCCAAAGCTAAAAACATGCATCACCGGATTCCAAAACCTTGCCGCGGCATGGAGAAACGGAAGGTGCAGCGGAGTATGACTCAGAGTGAATAGTGCGTTTATGCCGAACCCCCGGAAATTCAACTTTTCTGAGCTGTCCAAGTTGGCAATCCAAGCTGAGAGATTCTGGGCAAGAAACTCTTCCATTTGGAGCAAATCAATGTTGACTTGAGAAAAACTACGAAGCTGAGGCCTTTTATAGAAGATAAGGTTGAGTGGAGCACAGATGTTAGCATTCTGCTGGTTCTTGCAATTTATGGCCGGTCGGCCAAATATGGTGCCGACCGACCATCAGCTTTGGCCGATGGAAATTTCTCATGGCCGGTGGCCTTTCCCTATGGCCGGTGGCCTTCCCTTTTGTTCCATGAGCTGTTTATGAGTTGAACATGCTGAGGGATTGTGGTTGGAACCTCTACCGATACCCTCCAGTGATCGATTCTTGCGGGGTCACACCCTTTTGCTTATCGAGTTGTTGTGTATTTGCTTATCAAGTTATATTTCACTCTCTTTAAGTCCTTGATTTGCTTATCGAGTTGTACTCGCACTTGGTTGACTTATCGAGTTTCTTTGTTTTGCTTATCGAGTTGTAAGTTGGTTCATTACCTGATTATTATGATGCGAGTGCTCAATTTTCAAACAAAATTCAATTTCATTCACATTGTTATGTGATACCACGCGATGCGATGCATAGGAAGTACAAATGTAACACCTTTTGAAAAAAATAGCTGTTTCATTTCCATCATGTGTTTTGCAAAAATACACAGTTTTGAGAAAAAATAATAACCTGCCTGAGGCAGTGTGATGTGCTTAAACTACCAGTAAAAAGGAAAGTAAAGCAAAAGGAGAGCAAGGCAGCAGAATATCAGGATAGATACCAAGAACCCCCTTGTCGATGCATCCCGCACCCTTGTTCGGGTCAACGGTATGGTTTGGCACCTTCCTTACTTAAGACAGTGCAAGGAAGTGCACTTTTTTTTCGGAACATTAGTAGGCCTTCGAGTTGACCTCATGCCGTGTTTTTTTTTAGCAATGCTCCGTACGTGCGAGGAACACCCCTTCCCGTATCCTTTTTGTATCATGTGAACTCCGCATATCGCTTCATTTATACGGTGCTGCAGTGCTTTGTATTTCAACATCATGAATGACTTGTCTTTACCATGCTTCAAGTTCCTATACACATTGCATGCATACGTGCATTGCTTTACTTATATGTGTTCAAGTTCCTATACACATTGCATGCATACGTGCATTGCTTTACTTATATGTGTTCAAGTTCCTATACATATTGCATGCGTTGTCG
Source organism: Camellia lanceoleosa (assembly GCA_025200525.1). Taxonomy (NCBI): domain Eukaryota; kingdom Viridiplantae; phylum Streptophyta; class Magnoliopsida; order Ericales; family Theaceae; genus Camellia; species Camellia lanceoleosa. The sequence continues at coordinate 122,267,941 of CM045763.1, read as the reverse complement.
CGTTATGCTTTACTTATATGTGTTCAAGTTCCTATGCACATTGCATGTGTTGTCGCGTTATGCTTTACTTATATGTGTTCAAGTTCGTTTCTATACACATTGCATGCGTTGTCGCGTTATGCTTTACTTATATGTGTTCAAGTTCCTTTCTATACACATTGCATGCGTTATCGCGTTATGCTTTACTTACATGTGTTCAAATTCATTTTATACATATTGCATACGTTGTTGCGTATACTTTACTTACATGTGTCTACATTTTCACACATTGCGCACATTGTCCCGTGTTCTTTACTCACATGTGTTTGCACCTTCATAGCATTGTTATGTTTATTTCAAATCGCATTGTTATGCGTTTTGATCGGTTTGCGTCGTCACGCACTTTCAATTGCCTTGATATGCATGTTGCTAACAATATTTTACCTGTTAAGTTTTCTTTCTTTTTCATGCACAATATTGTATGTACGGTTCATTTGAAGCTGGCACGACCAGACAAACCGCACAGGTATTGTATTCTTCGCGTGAAATGTAGTGAGAATTACATGATTCTCTTACACTCTCTCTGCATTGTAGTGTAGTTTGGTGTGTTCTAGCTTAAAACTGTTGCATTGTTATGCTTCGTTATAGCTTTCTTTGCATGATCATAAGTTATGTTCGGTTTCTTGCATTGTCAGTTGCATTTTGCCCCTGCCTTCGGGCGCATATCTTGTTTGTCTTGCATGCTTTGTCTAAATCTTCGGCCTTGTCAAAAATGGGTCGTCTCTGGGCTTTGACATTTACTCCCGTCATTGTTATGACTTTCGAGTTCTGTCAAAGAGGGGCAACCGCAGACACCCCAGTTTTGACCGTCCTCAAGACTTGGACATCACCGCTTGAACACTCGGTGATCACCTATGTTCGTGTTTGTTTTGAGTTCCCGGAGGTCTCGGCTACGCGCCTTGCCTTAGGATCTCTCAACTCGACTGTTTTGTGTTTGATTTTGCACCAAACACTTGTGTTTTTACTTCTGAGGGTAGAGAGTAGCTTGTTAGCTACCCCTAACACCCACCAGCCCTGGCTTGAGGCCACCGGCCGTGTCTTCTTGCTACCGGCCATTAGTGAGATTTACTATTGACCGGTCGGCATCTTGTGTGGTCGGCCGGCCATCTGTTTGGCCGATGGCCTCCTTTTCTGGCCGATGCCACCTTTTTGCCTTTTTTAGGCATAATGCATGCCAGCTGTGCCAGTTGGAATGCACGGGCCTTGCCTCCCATGCACGGGTGTGGTTGTTTTGAGGCTTTGACCCTTTTGACCTAACTTCTTGCACCCTTTGCTCAAGCTTCTTGAGGAAGCTTGACCCTTTGTCTAAGCTTCCTCAAGAAGCTTGCACCCTTAGCTTAGCTTCCCTTGGAAGCCTTGACCCTTTTAGGATAGCTTCTCTTGGAAGCTTAGCCTTTTCCATTGTCTATATAAGAGCCCCCTCCTCCTCTTCTGTGTTGGTTCAGCAAAAACCAGAGCAAAATACATATATATCTGATATACACTTTCTCTCTGTATATCTCCCTCTCTCTCTTCATTGTGTGTGTGTTTAAAGGCCAAAATGGTGATTTCTTCTTAGTTTTGCACTAAAACACATGCTACTACACCATACTTCAACTTTGGGAGGCATTGAGGGTTTATTCTTGAGGTTTTGGATTGATTTTGATCAGAAGAAGGAGGCTACACTTGCTATTCTTCAAGAGTTCTTCAAGGGTAACACTTTTACTTTATATTCTCCAATCTTGCACTAGTCTTTAACCTATCTTGCTTACGGTTTTAGACTTGGTGTATAACTAAAAAAAGTCTTATATTTGCGTGCTTAAAATACTTCATTAAGGTTGTTTTGGTGTTGGGGGTCGACCTCCCCCTCTTAGGCCTTGTTTGGCCCTTTTGGTGCTCTCTTTGTTCAGCTTTTTTTTTTGTTTTTTTTTTTTCACCACACAAAAAAAATGGATTTTTTTTGGTGAAGAAGCTTTTTTTGTATTTTTTTTCACACCAAAAAAAATGGATTTTCAAGGTGAAGAAAGAGTTTTGAAGTCTTGTATAGGGAGGGACACCCTCTCCCTTTGTCTCTCTTTTGTGCATGTCCTTGGCACATAAGGGTAGCATGCATGATTAGTTGTTCTTGAATTCATTTCAGAGGTTTTTGGGTGTTGTTGGTTCACATTATGCCTCTGTTTTTGGTTGGATTAATGGCCCCTTTCATGCTTAATATACTTGCTTTGTATTCATCTCTTTGGCCTAGAAATGCATCATGCATGTAGCCTACCATGCTCTCATGTTTTAGCCTAACTTTGTGAAGTTCTTAGCCATGTCTTACCATGCTTGAGGTCTGTTGGGTGCTGTTTTGACCATATTTGCCATGTTTGGTATAGCCTCTTTGCATTTTGGCTTGTGAGCCTTAAGGGTGTGAGTCATGAGCATGCTTGAGTTGGGTGGTTTCAGTGATTTGGAGTTATTTCCCATGCTATTTCAGTCCATAACCCATGCTCGTATGATTGCATTTATCATCCCTTTCATGTCTTGAAGAGTTGTTTTGTTGTGCCTTGAAATGAGCATTGTGCATGCTTAAGTGTTTAAGTCTTTGGGGCTGCCATATTAGTGGGTTTTGGGGGCTCATTTTGCATGTTGAAACTTTGTTTTTGGTTACTTAGCCCATGCCATGTGTGGTCATGATAGTTGTAGTAGAATGCTCCTTGTTTATGCCTTAGTCTTAGGCTCATTGGTATGCATGTTTGCATGAGCATTTTGGCCCTTTTTGCACCACCTTTGGCCACTGTTTTAGGGTGCGGCTGAGGCCTCCCATTTCAGTCTAAGTCCATTCTTGTACATAGTTGTATGTTTGACTTGTTGCCTCTCGTTGCATGCTTGCATTGTACCATGTTTGCATCACCTGTTAAATTGCATTGTATTGCTTCTTGCATGATTAGCACGTTGCATGCTTGCATAATAGATTGCATTGCATTTGGCATGTTTTGCATCTTAGGCTCATGTTGCATTCTTGAGCCATGTTTGTATACATGCATTGTATTTCTTGGTTTGGGGTGTCAAACCAAGCATGGGGATGAGGGGCGTTCGTACTCAAAGTGACGTAACGCTCCTCAATCCTCGATCGCCAATGCCCTTGACCTCAAACATGATAGGGCATAAGGCACTCATCTCTTTTGTTGCATGCACTTTACATTGAATGGCAAACTTGGCCTCTTAGACCATCATGCATCAAAATGCATAATTGATGGCCCGAGGGTCGAGGGTCATGCTCCCTTGAGTCCATTGCATGATAGGGAGTGTGGCCATGCTCATATTCGCTTGAAAATCCCATGCCATACAATCGCTTGCCTCTGTCATCAACTGGTAATCGCATTTGCAGAAGCAATGGTCGGCCACCGATTAATCGGTCGCCGGTGGTCTAACATTTAGCCGATAAGCCCGTTCCCATGGCCGATGGAGTTTAATTGTGGCTGGTGGCACTCCAAAGCACTCAGGAGGAAGTTCAAAGCAGTTTTGGAAACTTTCATGATTTTCAGAGGAGCAAGGCAGTGTAAACAGAGGCAATAGTGCTATGGCAGCGAATTTCTGAGTGGGGCGAGTCAAGCATGCATCATCCCCACATTCCGGGGCCGGGCTGCGGCCACCTTCTTTCTACATTTAATTTGTTAATTAATTACAAGTTCTGTAATAACTAATTTAGCAGTATTCATTTTGTTGTGTAATATTTATTCGGACCCTCCGAGCGAGGGCAATTGTGTAATAAGTGTGTGTGAGTGTGTATATGTGTTTCAACCCCCACTTATTTCTCCCATTTACTTGCCTACTTTTGATGGTTAGTATTAGGACATGTTTAATTCAGCATCCTTATGCTATGCATGCGTGCATCATTCATCAGTATTGCATGCACCGGGCTCGGCACATCATGCTATCAGCATTGTATTTCAATTCTAACTTGAATACGTGCTGCTTGTTGCATCCCACATGCCATCTTAGAATAGCCGAGCCTTTCATAGTTGCATCTTGCATGTGTTGCATTAGCCATCTTAACATGAACTAGGATCATGCATATGATTATTAACTAGTTTCTGTTTTGGCTTGGAGTACTCGGTAAGCATTTATGTTTTAGCATCCTTGCATGAGTGTGAGTGTTGCCATGATAGCATGCTTACCATGAGGCTATGTGCTTATGTGATATAACTGCCTGAATGCTTGTGGGTGAAGGTTGGGTTACTTAAATTGGAACAACGCATCGAATGCAAGTTTTAAGCCCACTTGAGAGCGGCAAAATCATATTTTCTAAAGCCCACTTAAGGGTGGCAAAATTCATGTTTTAGCCTACTTGCGAGTAGCACCATCAAACCATTTTCAAACAAACAAACATGAAATGTTTTTTTTGTTCCAATTTAGGCAACTTAGTCTATACTTGTTTGCTGTGCGCATCACGTAGTAAATCTAGGCTAATAACCGGAATAAGAACGCATAATGTTTTCAAAACAAGATATCATGGTTAGTAGAGGCCGATCTTCGGATCGGGCGAGAAGGGGTGCTCATAGCTGACCTTCCCCAATCATACCCAAGTTTCTGAGCCGAGGCAACTTTGGTGATGACGGACACGTGGCCTTAGGAAAACGAGTCAGGGTTTCCTAAATTCCCCCATTAAAAATATTTAGGTGGCGACTCTGTATCTGGCAAAGTAGTCCATGTTTGGCACTTCTTTTCTAAAATCTGTTTTCTCAAAACGATTTGCCGGATTTGGACTCTTTGGTTCAGATTAAGAACCGTGACAATTTGAGTCCGAATTGTAGCACGGAGGCCCTCACGCGGGGCGCGTCCACAACGACCTTGGGCCTATTTTTTTGTATTTGTATTTATCAATCACTTTACAAATTCCTTTACGAATTAGACAGATGAAATACTCATTCATAACATAGATTCACAAGTCTAGAAAAGTTACACGTAGGTAGTATTCAGAAAGTAATATACATGAAAATATCTTTACTAAGATATTACTTATAGTGTTTAGTTGGTTGATTTGTCCTCAAAGTTGACTCTACACAATTCATAACACATACAGAAATTGGGTCATAATGCGATTTAATTCGTTCTTTAATTCGTTTATCTTTCTTAGGCTTCTTCCTAACTCTTTAGCTAATGTAGGATGCTCAATGTGCGCCTAAAAATGCTCAGAAATGAAATAGAATGGAAATTGAAACATAAAACAACTTTTCAAAGTTTCTTGAAACAACGCTCTTCACTCGAGCACAACATTGGTCGCTCGTGCGAACCCATAAGTCTGCAAATGTACTAGTTGCTTTCATTTTACACTCAAGCCAACTTCTTGGTCGCTCGAGCCAAGACTGAAAATAAAGGGTGGTCGCTCGAGCTAACTTGCATGTTACGTTCTATGTTTTAGCCATTCAATCACTAATATGACCACAAGAGCCAATTTACAAGATTGATGCTCAAAACATTATGAATTCATCATGCAAGACTCATTTGGTTTCAAATTCTTTTTCAAGACATCAAATTCATGCAATTGAGCTCCAAAGCTTTGTCGATCATGCATGCATGTACAATATGACTTTGAATTCAAACTTAAACATCATAAATCATGTTCAAAAGCATGAGACTTCACAAATTCTTTCATGCATGTATGATTTAACACGAAATTCTTCATGCTAAGCTCATATTTTGCACTAGATTAGAAATTGTTCTTAAATTCACAAGTTATAAAATGTCAATTCACAATCTAAGGTTCAATTACCTAGAGGCTTCAATTCTCTCAATTCTAGCAAGAACTTGAGTTAATCTTCACAATCTTTCAATTTCTTGAGCAAATCTTCAAGGATGAGCTCCCTCTCTCTCTAGAATTCACTCTTCTCTCTCTATATAACTTAACCTCAGCCAAATTGTTGAAGAAAAGCTCAAATATATGAGCTTGAGCACTATCTCATCCTATTTATATAAGGTAATTAGCTTAGGCTAATCAAACTTGATTAAGGCTAATCAATCCTTCATAAATTAATCAACTTAATCTAATTATTTTAATCCAAATCATTTTTTTAAAAATCAAATTTCACTGTAGGCTCTAAAAATTATGCTAATCATAACAGTGCGGCCAATTTCAGTTTATGTTGCCTCTACGACCCTCAATTTTAGATTATAAGAAAATATAGTACATATATTTCTACAATGGAAAGATATGAATTCAGAAACACATATGATCACATTGTTACCCAAAAAGCAACCTAAGAGGGGGGGTGAATTAGGTTTCAACAATTTAAAAAAAATAATACCCCAATAAAAATTACCACTGATACAACAAAGAAGGACAAGCACAAATATGAATTAATTAGTGAAAGATCAAGCAACAAGGCAATGAAATATAGTTAACACAGTGAGTAAATCAAATATATCAGTTAGCTATAATAGTTAAGTAAAGAGATAAGGAAAGAGAAATGCAAACATGATTTATAATGGTTCGGCTTCAACCAAGCCTACATCCACTCCTCAAGCTTCCCTTGAGATTTTTCAGTATCTTTTAGCTTTATAAGAGTGCTAGCAACCTCTCAATACGTGGAGCAATCCTCCACAGATTTTAGCTTTACAGGCTTGCTAGAGACCTTAATTTCCCTAGCTTTACAGGCTTGCTAGTGACCTTTACAAGATGAGTATGATGTTTTTGCTTTCAAAGAAAGCTTACAATAAATATCTCTCACAGATGGATATACAAAATGAAGCTCACTGATTTTGTTTTAAAACCTTTCAAAGGTGGATATGCTTAAGACTAAGCTCTGTGTGTTTTCTGAAGAAAAAGGAAATACAAAAGATTTACTCTTCAGAGAATAGAGAGATGAGATTGATAATAAAATCACATAGCTTTTCTTGGCTCAAATCTCTTTGAATTTCTGATAATCTGTCACAGGTAGATAGACTTAAGGTTATAGCTTAGTGTTTGATTTTCTGAAGGAAAGATGAACTCAGAAGAGTGTTGTTTCAGATACTTAGAGAGATGAAGAAGATGTGAATGATGAAGTATCAAAATGTGTAAGGCACGTTTGTTGTCTCTCTCTGCATATATTATCTTCTTTAGCAGCAGCAGTTCTTCTATTTATAAAGAAGAAATGTATGTCTGTTGCGTGTGTTGAGAACATTGAGTTAGATTTTGGTTGAATCTACTCTACTCAAATTTGCATTTCCCGTACATTATTAGATCTTGAAGGAGTTGAAGATGGGTCTGATTGAAGAAAAACAAATTTGAAAAAGAGCCGTTGTAACACAGAGTGGTCGTCCAGCCGGATATCCTAGATGAAGATTTGTTCTTGGTGGTCATCCACCTAGATGTCCTCTTCGATGTTTGGTCAAGTCCCAGTCGTCAAGGATGTCGTTCGCAGTTGTCGAGCATATTGCTAGTCTGACAGCTGAAGCAAAGCTGGACTGAACTAGAGTGAAACGGGATGATTTTGGCCTAGATGATCGTCCTCCCGAACGTCCACCCAATGTATTTTTAGCCTTCTTTGTTTTGGCTGCTTTTGGTGCTGTTTGTTGTTGTTATGGGACTTCTTTAACACTTGTTTAAGCTTCTTTTTGGCCTTAAAAAACATAGTTAAACACTAAGAGAATCATATATTATAATGATTTAATCAAACAATAAGTTTTCAATTATAATCCATCAAAACAAAATCAAAACAATGCTTCTGCTGCTACTGCTACTGCTTGTTGCTGTGTTCTACTACTTGATTCTTGCTTTGTTTGAGCTAAAATTTTGGCCTCTAATAAACATAAATAAGACAAAATGAGGATGAACTATGATGTTAAATTAATTATAATATTTTAAATAATTTAACTCTTCAATTAAATCAAAACATAAATCAAAATAAAATCATCAAAATCAATGTCTAACACACATGATTAGCATCCAAATTCACATTAAGCACAAAATCATAAATATAACTAAGGATTAACAGTATAATATGGAACGGGGTTGTCATAGAATGCTACACCTTAGAGGAAGCAGAGAGCTCTTATTTGAGTGCCAAGTATGAGGCCCTTGGGGTTTTATCTAATTCGGACAATTTCGATCAACTTTCTGACCTTGATGACCATTGCTCTCACAAAGAGTTCTAAGAGTCTGCAAGATCTAGAAAGCTTGAACTAGAGTCTTTGGAGAACCCAGCAAGAGAGTCTCTGTTGAAACTAAAATCCTTTCAATATCAGCAATTCGTAGCAAACGAAATTAAGGAAAGGCTGAAGAAAGAAGTTGAACTCATAAAGTATTTTTGGGTCAAATTTCATGACCTTATAACATTTTCTTTTCCTTATTTTTATGAGGTTGAAACCATATTTCTATAATTCTCCAAATCTTTTAATGAAATGAAGGCTACGCACTATTTTTTTTTGTCCAATTTTTGCATCACTCCATAATTCAAAGGTCAGGGATCATCTTACCAATAAAAATAATTAATGTTTCTCACGGTTTCGACGCAATTCGCAGTTTCAAAACTATCTTCTAGAGGCCCATAAACCAACATATTCTTGATACCCCACAAGGTTCTAAACTTGAAAAATACTCTTTCACTTAGGAGCATAGTACTTGGCCTAGTTTAAACTTTATGCTAGTTTATGTGGGTATTTTGTGAAATAACCTGACCCATTTGAAGAAAGAAACGTATAAATAGCCAACTATTTGTATAAGTCTCATTTACGCTTCATCTCCAGGACTTCTTCTGCCTCTTTTACCTGTACTTTCAAACCCTAACTTTCACACTAAGCCATGGTGTCTGGTTTTCAAACTAACTCCTCCATGCAACTTTGACATTTATCCTTTGAATTTACCTCAGAGGCTAACCTTACTACAAGCCTTGTTAGCACTTGCCTTTTCATTCTCCAAGATATTGATGAGGTATTTGGTTTGGGTCCTGCATTCAAGGATACTCCTCCAGTTGAGATAACACACTTGTATCCTCGCCTTGAAGAGCATATTATTCAATACCAAAGCCAGTTACATTGGGATTCCTGGTTTGATGACAGACCATTTCGAATGTGGCCAATGGTTAATGGTGAGTGGATCGATTGGTATGAAAGAGTGACTTTGGAAAGGAAGGATACTTTATCTCAAGTAGGTATCATCTCATTTCTTTGCATATTCAAATAGTCTATCCCCCAGGATTCGTACTTGATTCCTACCGCCCTTTGCTTCTGGAACCCTGCATTTAACTTTTTCCAATTTCGATACGGTATGATGGCCCTTACTGTTCTTGACCTATGCCATCTTCTTTGTGCACCGCTTGTTAGGGAATTTTTCAGTCCAAACTATCAAAGCAAAATCGTCCATGGCCTCTAAAACCCTACTAGTAATCTATCTTACTCACACTTCCTCAATAGAAAGAATAAGGGAACTCGTCCTGTTAGTGACCAGGAACTTTTTGATTTCCTCATTTTCTGGTTGTGTAAAGTTGTAATGTCATTGAATTCATTCCTCTGGCCAAAGCTCTTGCTTCCTTTATTTGTGGCCATCCTTATTGGTTTTGCTCATCTTTTTATAAGAAGCCTTTGGATCCCAACCTAGGAGGTCTGGTTTGGATTCTTTAATTATGGCTTTTTGCTAATTTTCCTGACTTTAGGATTCGATTCATTAACTATCCTAATGACATAGATGTTGTCACCTATATAGAGATATATGGTAGAGTCAGTCTATGGAGTTCTACATTTCAATTCTACTTCCAATCCTTCTTTGAACTTCCTTTGAACCTAAAACCTGAATTTTTTACTCCATTCAACCCCACACAAGGTGTTCAATGGCTTCAGGACCTATTGGCAGATAAGGAGTGCATAAACAAGGTTCATAAGGAATGTTGGGTGTCTATTCTTACGCTAGATCTCCCTTTATTAGGAATCCAAACCCCAAAGCCTATAAATGCATTGCTGAACCCTATTGCCCTGCTCAATTTGCTAGGCAATTTGGCTTAGTTCAACTCGTCCTTACCTCTTATTGTTTCTCCAACAATCCTTAATTACATCATCGAGAGTTAAAGGTTTCCTCAACTAAAATTAATGACTCAATGGAGCTCTTGGGCAAGAACATGGCTACCTTCAGCTTAGCCCTATTTGCTTCAACCCTTGTAGTTTCTCCTACTTTTCAATGCTGGTAGAGGCTTAGCATAAACCTCCAATTTACTCTGTCATTGCCTTCCATATTGAAAGACTTGAGCCCTCTTGAGATTAGTTCAAAAGATGACTCTATTTCTCTCAAAGTAGGCCGTATAGGAGTAGTAGAGTTAGAATAACCTGCTTTTGTAGCTGCACCAACACCTGTTGCTACTCTTACTTCAGCTTTGAGAGCCTCTTCTAGGTTGATTAAGTGTCATTCTAAATTTGAACATTACCCAGCTTGTCATATCTAAATATATATTAATGGTACTAATGCTTTTACCTTGTTGGTTCTCCTTCGTAGAACCTGTTCCTCCAATTGGTAGACAAGAGGCCCTAGCCCAGTTGGTGGCCAAAAAGGGTCAGAAAAGAATCAGAGGCATCACCCCTGGTGGTAGTAAGTCTAGTCATAGTGGTGTTTAAGCTATTTTGGAAGCTCTTGTCCCAGAACCAGTAATTGAAGCAGAAAAAGAGAAGGAGGAAGAAGTAGTAGATGATGCCCCTTTTATCACTTGGAGAAGAAGGACCACTAAATCGCTTCTTTCTCTTGCTTATACCACATCAGGTATGTAATTATCTCTTCTTTAAAACAAACTTTAAACCTCCACTTTCAACCTTATGTTTTATTTATCATTTTAGATGCGAGCACTACTATTACTGTAACTTTTGAGCCTACTACGCACATGTTGCCATCACTACATCAGTAACCTCCAGTGTCTATTCAACCCATATTACAGCCTATGGAAACTCTCATTCCACTTGATAATGAAGTCTCAGCTCCAATGAAGTTTACTATTTTCTCTTCTTCTTAATCATTGAGGCAAACATCAATAGAAAAAGTTACTTTATCTCATGCTAACACAGCTGATGGTTTGCCAAAGGCTACTACCTTCACATCTATTGCAGAGGTCACTACCTCTAAGGTTTTACCAGAAACTAATCCTATTGAAACCTCTCAATCAGAGGACCCACATTCTCCTAGCATTACCTCTACCTTACATATGCAAGAGCCCACCATAAGGAGCGAGAGCCCCCATATTCAAATCAGTAATGGTGAAGTTATAGAGATGATATAACTAGAGTTATTGGCATTTGAATAAGAAGTTCAACAACTTATAGCATCTGCTATTGTTCTTGTGCCCTTAACTATTGAGAGTGACCCTCTTCTATTGACAGACTCTATCATCGGCCAACTTTTGTTTGACTCAACCTCAAATTCTCAATGTTTAAGTGTTAAGGCTTGCACTAGGCTACTGGAGGATTTCTGTAGAATGCCCTCATTGTCTTTAAGGAAGCCCACTTTTAAACAAGGGTTCATCTTGTGCTGCCAGTCTTTAATCCATCACTAATCACCTCTGCATCAAGTATTTCTACAAGCCATGTCATCTTTGGACTTTTTCTTTCACCTTAATGAGCTTGCTTCACATTCTTAACAATAGCTTACACAAGACCAAGCCCTTGTAATTTCCACTCAAATCAAGGTTACTTATCTTAGAACTGAGTATGCAGAAGGTTCATCTCAATAGACGATCTTTTGGCAAGCAAAGAAGCCCTAGGGAAGGAGCTTGTAAAGGTGAAAGCAGCTTTGGTCACCAACCATGATAAGATACAAGCTTCTAGCACTAGACAGGTGGACCTCAAGGCTGACATGTTGTAACAACGCCCGCGGGGGACCTCGCTACAGTTCGGACTCGATTTTGTTACGGTTCTAAATCTGACCCAAAGAGTCCAAATCCGGCAAATCGTTTTGAAGGAAAACAGATTTTTTTGAAAGAAGTGCCAAACATGGACTGCTTTGCCAGATAACAGAGTCGCCACCTAAATATTTTAAAATGGGAAATTTAGGAAACCCTGACTCGGTGCCGAAAGGCCATGTGTCCGTCATCACCAAAGTTGGCTCGGGAACTTGGGTACGATTGGGGAAGGTCACATCGTGAGCACCCCCTCTCGCCCGATCAAAGACCGGCCTCTACTAACCATGATATCTGTTTTTGAAAACATTGTGAGTTCTTATTCCGGTTATTAGCCTAGATTACTATGTGATGCTCGCAGCAAACAAGTATAGACTGGGCCGTCTGAATTGGAACAAAACACTTCATGTTTGTTTGTTTGAAAATGATGTGATGGTGCTTTGCTTGAGCTAAAATCGGATTTGCCACCCTCGGGTGGGCTTAGAAAACATGATTTTGCCACTATCTAGTGGGCTTAACAAACGATCTGATGAATTGTCCCAATTCAAATAACTCAACCTCCACCCACAGGCATTCAAAGCAGTTATATCACATAAGCATATAGCCTCATGGTAAGCATGCTGTTATGGCAACACTCACACGCATGCAAGGATGCTAAAGCATAAAAACTTACAGAGTACTCCGAGCCAAAACAGGAAACTGATTAGAAATCCATGCATGATCCTAAGTATACAGAATGCCTAATGCAACACATGCAAAGATGCAACTATAGCAGGCTCGGCTATTCTAAATATGACATGTGAAATGCTACAGCTATCAAGTATTCAACTTGGAATTGAAATACAAATGCAGTTTGTATGATGCGCCGAGCCCGGTGCGTGCAAAACAGATGAATGATGCAAACATCTTTGTCATCTTGTATGCTAATTGAAATATGCCCTATATCTAACCATCGTAAGCAGGTAAATAAAAGGGAGAAAGAAATGGGGGTTGGAAGACATACATCACACTCACCCACCCTTATTACAATTATGCCCTCGCGCAGAGGGTTCGAATAAATAATACAGTCCGAATAAAAGAATAACACAGTCCGAATAAATATACAAATTTCTAATTAATTGACAAATTAAATAACAAAAACTGGCATGCAAGCCAGGGACCGCCTTTTGCTTCGATGGATGATGCATCTTTGAAATTTGCTGGCTGAAATCCTTTGGGATGCCCCAATTAGCCTCTGTTGCATTTTCTCAAAATGCGTGTCGACTCAAGAGTTGTTGATCCTTGATTTTCTTTAACAGAGAGCAGGAAAAGGACATAGCAATGTATTTTCACAAATATATGCATGCCTCGATCCTCGTGCCACCAATCACGCATATTGATGCATGATGGCTGAGGAGTCGGATTGCACAACTCAATATAGGATGAATGCATATGAATGCTACAATAAAACCTAACTTCATCATGGGTAATCCGGTGTTGGTGACTTGGGAATTGAGACCCGCTCACTGAGTCGAAACGCGTCTCGCTTCCGTGCCCGAGCTAACTCCTATCCCGAACACGATGCGATATGCATGATATGCATGAATGCAACTAAAATATATCCTAGCATGCACAATGCTATGCAAATGAGATACCTCGAAATCGTTACTTGCACGCAAACCGAGATGATAGCATAAAAACATGGAATGACATGAAAAATGATGTACAATGGGACTAAATGAGATACCTCGAAATGCGTGCAGACGCACGCAAACCGAGGTGGTGACATCTGAGGCATGAAATGGCATCTGTAATGCAAATTGGACTTACACTAACATGAGAGAGCCTCACCGCACTCACATAAGAGGCCGTCGGATAAAGAAGTGCCTCGAAATCGTGCTGCACAAAGCACGCAAATCGAGGCAAGCATAGCAGGCACGAAAATGGCAAATTGGGCTTACACTAATATGAGAGAGCCTCACCGCACTCACATAAGCCGCCGAGAGATGAGATGAAATGAGGGTGCCTCGAAATCGTGCCACCGCACGCAAACCGAGGAATGTATGGAATGGAAATGGATAAAACCGGTGTCAAAATGCGTGCCCATAGGCACGCAAGCCGAGGCGATGATGTGACATGCGAATCGGATAAAACCGAAGTGCCTCAAAATGCGTGCCCACAGGCACGCAAACCGAGGCGATGATGAAATGGAAATCGGATAAAACTGAAGTGCCTCGAAATGCGTGCACACAGGGATGCAAACCGAGGCGATGATGTGAAATGCAAATCGGATAAAACCGAAGTGCCTCGAAATGCGTGCACACAGGCACGCAAACCGAGGCGATGATGTGAAATGCAAATCGGATAAAACCGAAGTGTCTCGAAATGTGTGCACACAGGCACGCAAACCGAGGCGATGATGAAATGGAAATCGGATAAAACCGAAGTGCCTCGAAATGCGTGCACATAGGGACGCAAACCGAGGCGATGATGTGAAATGCATACGGAATGCAATGATGGGCTTACGCCAACATGAGAGAGCCTCAGCCGCACTCACATAGGCTGCCGTCGGATAAAAAGATGCGCCTCGAAATGCGTGCACACGGGCACGCAAACCGAGGAATGTATGAAATGGCATACGAAATGCAATGATGGGCTTACGCCAACATGAGAGAGCCTCAGCCGCACTCACATAGGCTGCCGTCAGATAAAAAAAGAAGTGCCTCGAAATGCGCGCACATGGGCACGCAAACCGAGGAATGTATGAAATGGCATGGAAAATGATATGCAAGCATGCAAACCAAATTTCAGCAGCTAAATGAAGGGGAAAACAACCCCGAAATGATACGAAATGACAATCAATGCATGAAATCATCCCGAAATGTGATTTTAAGTACCCGAAATGGCCTACGGCTATGCTAAGCATGCAAAATTGGTACATGAAAGTAAAAACAGTAGCAAGGCAGCCCCAAAAATAGCATATTCTCAGTACAAAACATGGCCAAATTGTGAGCATAGATATGGCGACAATGGCATGCAAAAATACGGGAAAAGAGGGGAATTACAAAGCAAGTGGTATTTACAATGCTCAAACCCAAAAAATCAGTTCTACAAAACTAAAGAGGGACCAAAAATATGTACATTTACAATAGATGATAGCCTCCAATTCAGTGTGTAGATATACTAAACATAGCATGCAAAATTGGGCCAAAAGAGGGCTATAAAGAGAGGTATCATAAGAAATGACCAAACAACTTAATACCCTTAATAAAACTTGCAGAATGGACCAAAAAAAGACATTTTCTAAGCCTGATGAAGGCTGAAATCCGAAGCTAAGCAAGCCTAACAAAACATGCAATTTTACGGAAAAAATGGAGGAATACAAAGGAAGTGCCAAAACCAATCATCAAATGGCATAAAACCCTTAACAAATAATGAATAATGGACCAAAATAAGGCACTTTCTAAGCCTGATGAAGGCTCAAAACAGTGACCAAATAGGCTCAAAGAGGTATGCAAAACATGGCCAAAGAGAGGTACAAAGGGAGGCCATTCATGGAAGCACCAAACAAGATTGGTCCCTTCTAAAATGTTGTAGAGGGACACAAAATAAGCCCATAATCAGTTTATAGAATACTCCAAAAATAAATGCATATAGGCTAAAAGTAGCATGCAAGTTTACGGTAAAATGGAAGAATTTCAAAGGAAGTGCATGCTAGAGCCACCAAACATGGTTGAGCCCTTCTTCAATGTTGAAGAGGGGCTCAAAATAATCCCACTCACAGTATATAGTATGCTCAAAATCAGATCACTCAAAAGCCAAACAAAGCATGCAAATTAATGGCCTAAAGAGTGATATTGAAGGAAGTATATGATGGAGACACCAAATGAGGTTGAGCCCTTCTACAAAGTTGTAGAGGGGCTCAAAATAAGCATAAAACCAGTAGGGGTCGGAGCCCAAAACAAAAAGGAAGTAGGGCAAAGAATTGATGCAAGAAAATGCTAGAAAAAAAGGATTTAGTAGCTTACCCTTGAAGACAAGTCTTTTGCTTCCTCTTCCCTTGATGAAAGTTGCTTCTAAGCCTCTGAGGAACCCTTCTTTGCTGCTGGAAATTGAATGGTGATGGTGGAGCTTAGGGTTGATGAAGGAATGGGCTAGGGACTTGAATGCTTTTGGTGTTTTAAATATAGAGAGAGAGATTGTATGGAGGAGCTCCCAAATCAGATTTTTTAACCCTAAAAAACACAGCTGGGGCTGCTGTTATATAGACAAAATGAGGGGGAAAATGGAGGGAAAAAAAGGGAGGGAAAACATATCAAGTTTCCCGCCAAAAATGGCCAAAAGGGAAAGTGGTAGCTACGGATTTCAAATGGCCGAGAGTCCTTCAACAAAGTTGAAGAGGGGCTCAAAATAAGACACTTTGTAGTTTACGCCCAAGTCCAACGCAGCCCACAAGTACGCCTAAAATACCGTGCAAAAAGGCCCAAAAAGAGGTAAAAAGGCAAGTGACAGATGGAGATGTCAAAAAGTAAGAGGTCCTTAATCAAACATGAAAAGGACCTCAAAATATGACTATCTCAAGTTTGGGTCGGAGCCCAAAAATGTAGAATGAAGGTTCGGGAGCCGAAACACGCAGTTCGAGGCCCCGAAAGTGGGCTGTTAGGCACCGGGGGGGGTGGGCGGCCAGGAAGTTGGTCTCTCAGCCCACAGTGTCCCTCAGAATGATAAAACAGAGGCACTTGCCAAAATTGAACAAAAACCGATGCAAAATGAATGCTCGGGGACCAAAACCGCGCGGTTCAAAGTCCCGAAAATAGGCTGTGAGCACCGAAAGTGGTGGTCGGCCACGAAGTGGGTATCAGGGGCCCCAGGGTTGCTCGGAATGCAAAAACAGAGGGACTTGCCAAGAACCGAGAAATCGGAGATGGTTAGGCGGTCGAACCGAGGCACACGGCCGACGGTCCAGCAAGACTCCGAACCGGCCGAATGGGCAAGATGGCCTACGGCCACGAAAAGTAGCTCACGGCCACTGAGAGATAGCCTACAAGACCACTCCCTCCCCTCAGGAAAGAAAACAGAGAAAACTGAGTCTGGTTCACAAACCGAGACAAGGCACAGGAGAAAGTTCGGAAGTCCGGAGGTAGGGCGCACGGCCGCGACTCTGAGGCTTCTGAACGAGCACAGTATGCAACATCACCGAGCGCTCAATCGGTGACGTCTGAGTCTTAAGGTGGGTCAAAAATGGGGTGTCTACACATGTCTAAATCACTTGAGTTGTTTCCTTCAATAGATAGTAGAAAGCTTATTGTATAGGAACAACTCAAGCAAATGTAAGACATTTTGGATCCAACTGTGGGCTTTGTACAATCTTCATCAATTAAAAGAAAATTATACTTCCCAACTTGTCTTGTGTTGTTTTATTTATATTTATCCATTGTCAACTTTCAATTCCTTGTTACATGAAGTTTCCCAAACAATTAGAAAATATACTTTCAAGAACTTGCCATTGATTTTCCATTGATGTACGAAACCATTAAGGTTCCTTAACTAATAAGCACTATTTGGGAGCACTTTATGGATTTAAATGGTCATTCCCAATTAGGTAACCACTTACCAAATTTGTGACTTTTGATACCAAGAGATAATATGCTTTTCCATACCAAATCACTTTCATCAAAGCTTTGATGATGTACCCTCTTATTGTAGCACCTTTATCACGATTTTGGTTTGGACTCAATCCATTTGTTGCTTTTGGATTTGGTTTACCCTCTTAGTTATTGTCCATCTCATTTCCATCTTGTTGCATGTTAAGTTTGTCTATGGAAGTTTTGGTTACGCCTGAAACAGGTGGGTAGTTTAGTTTTTCAAAGAGTTGTTGCCCAAAATTTTGCTTGTTCGCTCAAACGACCATTCCTACGCTCGAGGTCTTTTACAGTTTGCAAAACTACTGAAAGTTTGATATCTTCGCTCGAGCGGCCCTTCTTGCGCTCGAGCGATATTTTACAGATCCAAACTACTATGAGGGGCTTATTGTGCGCTCGAGTGTTGGTTTTGGTCGTGTCTCAAGTGACCATTCTTATGCTCAAGCGGTTTGTGCGTATATCAATCCGAGAGGAAGCCATTTTCAGTCACTTTTTCACCTCTCTCTCTCTAAACATTTTAAAACCCTAGATTTTCACTCTCTCTCTCTCTAGTTCTTGAACTCTAGCTCCAAATACTCTCAATTCATGGGTTTCCTCACCTTAGTCCTTTGGAGAAAAACGTTGAGCACGTTGAGGGCCTTTGTATTAATCGGAGCATCTAGTGTTTTTGACACCGTCATGTTCTACCCATGTTTTATTCGTATCTGCTACTTTGAGGTAGGGATTTCTTTGACTCTTTTATATGATTTTTAGCTTAGTTATTTGCTCTTTGAAAAGGGATATTTATTTGAAAATTTTTGGTAAAACCTAGGGTTTGGTTTGAAATCAAAAGAGAGGTTTTCCAAATTGACTCTTGAAAATGGGTGTGGGAATATGGTTATTGACTAGTTGTGTTGCAATGATGGAAATCTTTACTTAAAATTGATTTTTATAGATAAAGGGGGTTTTGTCCAATTTTGGATATTTTAAATTGTGAAAGGAAAATGAAAAATGATGTTGGATATTGTGAAATTGGAATAATGGTTATGTTGATGAAGATGTTGGAGTTAGATATGTAATATCACTTCCATTGTAAATAATGAGATGTATCTTTTAATTAAAAATTATCTAATGTATAAAGATATCTGTTTTGGGTTGTCAGTGGGGGATAGTCTTGATTGTTTTAGACATTGCATGAGGATTAGGTTAAATTGAAACTAATTTCTCATACATTGTGCGTTTAGCATCATTTCATATTGAACATTCTAAAAATATTGATTTTGAGAAAAAAATGATGAATACCATGGTAAATCTGGTCATGGAGTGTGGTTGTGGTTTTATTATGTTGGTCTATGTATTCTTGGTGAATGTCTAGAAACCCATGCGGTTAGGTGCCGATTCTTCCAGTTAGTATCGGTAAAATAGCTTTGGTAGTGCTTGTATAGCCTATTGGTAGACACGTACCTAGAGATTCCCAATGTTATGTATCCATTGTCCTGTTTTCTATATAAAAGGATTATTTTCATAAATTGATATGCAATCTGACATTGCATTATTTTGAGATGGAAAACGAGAAATTGTTTGACAAATGGCATGCATATGCATTCACTTTATAATTTTGCTAAGATTCATATACTGTGTTAGAGTATCTCTACTAGGCTGTGGCTTACCCTATGTGAAAAACAATTTTTAGGTGCTAATGATATGCCTCCACCAAGGACGTAGCTTGGGAGGACTTGAAGCTTAAGGCTTCATTTTTGGTTTTTTGATGTAATTATTTTGATTAAGCCTTGGGCTTTACTTGTATCGAGTTTAAACTCATTTTGTTGTAACCAAGTATCGTCTTGGAAAGTTGTAGCCATTAGGGCATTTCATTACTTGGTTTTACTTACCTTTTTACTCTTGTATTCATGCCATATGCTATAGATTCAGGATCTAGGATTGGTGAATATATATTGCATATGTCATCTTTTGTAATGATCAAAGATATAATGAATAGAAGTTATAAAATTATTGATCAATTGTAGCACTGTTATGAGATGGGTCAATGTTAATTATTTCAAGGCGTTATAACTTAGTATCAGAGCTACCGGGTTAGAATACTTTGGGATCGTGGGGTGTGGTTTTTACCATAATGGGTTCTCATGTTTGATAATAATAGGAATAGACCTGGTATGCTATGTGATAACATGCTTATTTGACTAAATAGGTATGAGATTTAATTTCTTAGATATTAATTGGGTCTACGAGTTTTTAAAAGTCCTGTTAGAAGAGCACTTAATCACTACTATTTCTAACTGGAGCTCTAGCAATTTCACGGGACAGTCACTATCTAGAAAGGAAATTCGTTTGTGTGTATGTGGTTAAATGCTTAAGTGGAGTGAATTAATTGTTGTCCACTTCATTAGGACGTGAGTGAATTAGTTTCAGTATATTTGTAAATGTGCTAATCTGTTGTGTTACCTTTATTAGAATGTTAGGACGTGGACGTGGTGGTGGCAGACGTGGTAGGCCTAGGCGGCGGGAGGTGCCATTACTGGATGATATTCCGGTGCAAGAGGAGAGAGTTGGTCAGGCCAATGTGGTTGAGCCGATAGGTCAGCAAGCTATGGCGCTTTGGCCCGGGAAATGGCTGGTGCTTTAAGGGAGTCCATGGACATTCTTTGGGCTAAAAATCAAGTCCAGTCCCATGTTGTCGAGATAGGGCCATCATTTCTGAAGAGGGAGTTCTTCCTGTCAAATTCGGGTGAGTTTTTAGGGGATCTGAAAAAGCCACTGAAGGCAGATGAATGGATGGAGCAGATAGTGAAGACGTTCGAGATGCTTGGCATCGAGGACGATGTTTCGAAATTGACCTTAGCGTCCTTCCAACTGAAGGGAGATGCGGGTCAATGGTGGAAGTATGTGCATGGGCATATGGGGTGACTTGGGAGGCCTTTGTCAACGCCTTCCAGTACAAGTTCTTACCTCCCACTGCTAGGGAGAAGTAGAGGGATCAGTTCTTGAAACTTAAGCAACTGAACACACCTGTAGCAGAGTTTGAGGTAGCTTTTACAAAAGCCTTTCTAGATTTACATTAGAGTTGGTAGCATCTGAGGAATGCCAATGTATTGAGTTTGAGAAAAGGCTAAGAACCGGGCTCCTATTCAAGCTGGCCGGGTCTATGATTAGGGATTACGGTTGTCTTGTGGAGGTGGCGGCTCATTTAGAGACCGTGATTCAGATTGAGG
Organism: Camellia lanceoleosa; assembly: GCA_025200525.1. NCBI lineage: Eukaryota > Viridiplantae > Streptophyta > Magnoliopsida > Ericales > Theaceae > Camellia > Camellia lanceoleosa. Next base: position 122,247,262 of record CM045763.1, on the reverse strand, counting down.
AGAAGAGGATGAGGGGCTCTAAGCAGATAAGTCGGGAGGTTCAGGGGGAGACGAGGGGCAACCAGAGACAGAGGGGTTTTAGCCCACAACAGTCTCAAGCAGCATAGTTTAGATCCATATTTCTTGTACCAAGTTCTGGTTCAAGGAAGAGTAGTCAGGGTGGGGGCCATAAGTCTCCAGTTTGCCTACAAAGAGGAGGATGGCAGCAGTCTGCACCGTTCGTGGCTCGTTCACAGAGCTAGAGTTAGGGGATAGGGCAACTGTAGACAGCAAATTTTTGACCGGCTGCAAGACTTAGATGTGATCGCTTGTGCACTTGATGATTACGATTGCATTTGTTAGCTTTAAGTGCCCTAAGTCCTCGGTGGAATGCCCTGTCTTTGAGTCTTTAAAGCTTGTCCATTTTGTGCTTTGTTTTGGACCAAAAGCTTGGTGTTTCAAGCTTGTGGTCTGAGGGTTTTGGTACCTTTTCTGTGTTAGACGTGGTTTGTTTTGTGCCCATACCTTTTCTAGGTAAGATGTGGTTCGGCTTATGCCTTATTCACTGCATTCATTGCGCTGTACTTTGTTTTGTTGCATTCAGCATTTAGGATCTATATCTTTCCCTAGCAGATCATTCCTCACATATATCATCCCACCCAATTACTCTTTCTTTTTTTACGAAACACATAGTTTTGCATGTGCTTGCACCCTTTCACATTGAAACACAGTTCTGTTATGTATAAGCATTCATTTTGTGCTGAGGCTAGTATTGAGGATGTAGGCACTTAGCCTGTGTTAGGTGTCGTTTGGCCTATGCCCACTTTTTTTCTGTGGTAAATGTAGTTTGATTTGCATCTCCATTCCTTTCTGATATTTGTGTGGTTTTGCACTGCTTGTGGTTTGATTATTTCATTACATTGTTTTGTTGCATTGTGTATCATTTACAACCTGCCCCTGAACTACGCTGGTTTGATTCCTGGCAAAGGGATACGTAGGAAACCCTCAGGTTCAACCAACTGTATCTGCATTTTGTTTGTTTTCCCAAGTGTTATGACCTTGTCAAAATGGGTCGTCTTCGGGCTTTGACATTCACTCACGTCATTTCATGACTTTCAAGTTTTGTCAAAAAGGGGCAACTGTAGACACCACATTTTTGACCGACCTTAAGACTTAGATGTCATTGCTTGTGTACTCGATGATTACGATTGCATTTGTTAGCTTTGAGTGCTCGAATTCCTCAGTGGAACGCCCAATCTTTGAGCCTTTAAAGTTTGTCCATTTTGTGCTTTGTTTTGGACCAAAAGCTTAGTGTGTTCAAGCCTGGAACTTGTGGTGACCTATCGGCCACCACCATAGGTTGTTGGCCATGGATCATGGTTGTTGTCCATTGCTGTGGCCAGTCGGCCACCAGTGGTGGCCGACGACCACCAGTGTCTTTTTTCAGATATTTGTTGACAGTTGTGCCAGCTGTTAGCACATTGAGCTGCATCTCCCTACACGTGTGGCTTGCTTAAAAAGAGCTTGTTTTTGTTTCTATATATATTTAGGGTTCTCCCATTTTTTTTGAATATCAATTTTGAAACAACTCTCTTCTCTCTCTCTCTCTCTCTTTCTTTTTTGTGTATAGTTTGATGTTTAAGTTTTATCATCAAATAAAACCTTAACTTGCTAGTCTCTTTCTAGGTTACTTGAGAGACCCTCCCTCTTTGCTAAAGTGGTGGTCTTTGGTTTTTTTGTGTCTCATTTGTGTCTTCCCTTCAGAGGTATAACACTCCCCTTTTATACTTGTTTTGCACACTTGCTTTGCTATCTTTTTCAACTGTTTTGGCGCTGGTTTTGAACTGTCAAAAACTCTATTTTTAAGGGCTAAAGGTGGTGGTTTGAGGCCATTTTTAGTTAGGGGGTAGTTCACCCTTCTTACTTCTTTGCTTGTAAAATTTTTGTGCCTTTGTTCATCATTTTCAAACCAAATTTTCTGGGCCTTTTAACCACTGAATTTCAGAGGTTTTTCAATGGAAGAATACTCATTTTGAAGTCCAAAATTTGAGGGTTTAGCCGCCTCTCCTTGTGTTTTGTTTGCATGCCTAGTTAGCCCCATGTATTAGCTTAATGTGTTAGCTTTTTGTAGCTTAAGTCCAGCATGTTTTAGCCTTTGAAATAACCTGTTTTAGCTCTATTTTGAGCTGGTTAAGTCTTTTGAGTCTTGTATTGTATAGTTGTAGTGTAAGTCCTTTCACTAGCTTAGTGTTTTAGGGCTTTAACCACCATTGGTTTGAGTTGATTGCATGTTTTAGTGCTTTTTCTCACCTAATTTCAGCACTTATAATCTTTGCAATCTCCCTCATTTCTTCACTTTTTCATTTACTTTGAGGGTTGTTTCAACCTTAGGGTTGTTTAAGCTTGAGATTGAGGCTCATGCTTAATGGTTTAATCATCCTTTAAGGGTTCATTACCACCGGCATGAAGCTTCTCTCATTCCTTAAACTATCCCTTGGTTGATGCTTCTTTCATCTTAGAAGACACTCATCAATTGACAAATTGATTAATGAATGGTTTGGTAACTAAAATGTGTAAACAAAATTGGCAAGTAAAAGTGGCAAGATAAGCATTCCTTTGTGTTGCATTACATGTGTTCAAATCGGACGTTAGTTTGAACACAAGGAAAATGGGACATTTCATACTCAAAAGTGATGAAATGTGCCATTTTCTTAGGTCTCCATTACCCTTGATCATGCATGATAGGGTGATGGTCATTTTGGTCTCATTTTGCATCTATTATAATTGCACAATTGGTTTCACAAGCCATCATGCAATGGAACTGCTTGATTGATAGTTTATGAACCAAATTTTGTCCCTCCTTTGATTTCCCCATAAAAAAGAGAGGCAAAGTGTGCAAACAACCCTTGAAAAATACACTGTTTTGCTCTGTTTGCTCTCTGTTACAACATGGAAGTCCAGGTTATCAGTGGCCAATAGCCACCACCAGTAGCCGACCGACCACTAGTGGTAGTCGACCGGCCCTTTGTCGGCCATCAGTGGAATTTGCACAGTGTGTTAGTAAGGTGGAGCAGAGGTGTTCTGGAAGTGGGCAGCATTGTCAGTGCTCAAATGTGCAAATAGAGGCATTCAGCAGCAAGGCAGTGGCTTTTCGGGTGGAAACTGAGTATGCATGGGCCACCCTCGCTTCCCGGGATTAGCTAATTATTTTAATTAGCAATAGATCAAATATGTTTTGTAATTAATTAGTTGTAGCTAATTAAGTGTTGTAATTAATTAGATAGTTTAACTAGTTATTCCATTTTGTTTTATAATTAGTTAACTAGAACAATTAATTAATTCAAGTTTTGTAATAATTAGTTAGCTTAATTAGCATAGCTAGTTGGTTAGCTTATTCATTCAGACCCTCCTTCACGAGGGCGTAATGTTGTAATAAGTGCGCGTGCGTGTGTGTATGTCTTCCAACCTCACGTCTTTCTCCTTTTTATTTAATCGCTTTTGATAGTTAGATTAGGGACATATTTCAATTAGCATACCTTATGCTTGCATCCATTCATTTGTATTGCCTGCACCGAGGCTCGACGCATCATTCAAACTACATTGTTATTTCAATATTTTCTTGAATACGTGTTTAACCGCATGTTATTAAATTGCTACATATGCCATATTAGTGGCCGAGCCTATTAATTGCATTATTGCATGTGTTGCATTAGGCATCTTGTATAGTTACGAATCATGCATATTTCACTACCTCATATCTTTTTAGCTTGGAGTACAAGGTGAGTTTTTATGCTTTAGTATATTCGCATGAATGTGAATGTTACCATATCTAGCATGCTTGCCATGAGGCTAAATGCTTATTTGTTAAACTATTTGAGTGCCTGTGGATGGAGGCTTGTTGTTTGAATTGGAACGATTCAATGAATGTGCGTTTTAAGCCCACTTTGTTGAGTGGCAAATCATGTTTTAAGCCCACTATGTTTGGTGGCTAATCCGCAAACTTTAAACCCACTTGAGGTGGCAAATTCAAACCATTTTCACCAACAAACATGAGTTGAATTGTTCCAAATTGAGCAAACTAGTCTATACTTAATTGTGCACATCACATAGTAAAGCTAGCTTAACAACCGGAATAAGAACACATAATGTTTATAAAACACTATATCATGATTAGTAGAGGCCGATCTTTGATCAGGTTAGCGAGGGTGCTCAATTCATGACCTTCCCATCTTGTATGTAAGTTCCCGAGTCGAGGCAACTTTGGTGGTGGCGGACACGTGGCCTTTGGCATGAGTCATGGGTTTCTTAAATTTCTTCAAAATAAAATATTTAGGTGGCGACTCTGTATTTGGCAAAGCAGTCCAATTTTGGCACTTTTTGATTCAAAATCAAATTTCCAAAACGATTTGCCAGATTTGGACTCTTTGGTGATTATCAGTTTCACATTACACTTGTGAGATTAGATTCAAAAGTGCGGAGTCCGAGCTATAGGGCTTTTCTTTCAAACCTTCCGAAAGGGGGTGTGAAAAAGTCGAGCTATAGTTTCTGGTGACTCTGCTAGGGATTTAGAGAACTTGACTTGAACTCGTGATATGTTGTTTTATCTACACTTATGTGTTTCTTTGCATTTGCATTTGCATTGGTGCGCCTAAGTCACAGTGTTTTCCATTTGCTATTCTTGAACGGTTTGCAGGAGGCTTGCTTGGAAAAGCTTGCCAAAAGGCTGACCGGTTGCGGGCTCTGCCACGATGGGAACACGACCCTTCGATTTGGACTACCGCTGTACCATTTGATCCTCCTTTCACTTCTCGGTGTTAGCTGTGAGAGGTATATTAGGTAGTCTTGTTGAGGTACCCTTTTTAACCATTTGATCTAGTTGCATATCGAAAATCCATAGAGATTGTTCCAAACTAGGACATGATGCTTACCCGAATGCAAGATTGTGGTGAAACCACTTTGTTTGAATAGTGAATCCTAGTTCCTGACGAAATTAGGATAGGGAAACCCTAACCTTTTATAGGGGTGTTTTGAGTGCTTTTGTGCAAAATGTGAACTCTTTGGGAATATATGATACAATCCTGGGAGAGTCTTAATCTTGCGGTGATTCCTTTCAAAAGGTCATATCAGAATCAGAATTTGGGCCAAAATTCAGGGGTTTGTGTTTGATATGGTGGAAACATACCCGAACTAGAACCAGAACTGGGGCCAAAATTGTATCTTGCTTTGTTTTGACTAGTATACCCGGTATCTTGATCTGATGGGCATTTTGTTTTTAATGCCAGGTTTGTTTGAGCCAGAGAAAGAGTAGTAGCCAACTCAGTAAAGGCCAAAGCCCAATCCAACCCGAAAAGCCTTAACCCATCACAATCCATCCAATCCAAGAAAAAACCTATTCAGCAAAGGTCCAGTTCATCTTACCCCCAAAAGGCCAGCTCAGAAAAGATCCAACCAATGCCAAAAGACCAATTCTAAAGCACCCAATCCAGTCAAACCTATCTAAACTAATCCAGTTCAGATACATCAAGTATAACCGGGTCAAAATCCTTGTTAATCAGCTTTCAGCTTACACTCATCCATTTCCCCGATTACTAACTTAGCAGATCCGTGATGGCACAGAGTCCAGAAGAAGTTGTGGCCATAAGAATGGCCCTAAACCAAGGAATTGCCATGCAGGCTAGAAACATTACTGGAATGCAACGCCCATCTGGGGCATGTACTATATATCTCGTCTTGGGACCCCAGTCGAAATTTGATCCATCTTCGCCAGCTGAAGATTTGTAGGGTCCAGATCCTCGAGAAGGCTTAGCTCAAGCTCGAGTTTTCAGACCACTGGTGCAACCTAATGAGAGGATTTATCCCCTTGATGTTAATGATCTTAACCCGAACTCATTAAAAATTACTAACCTTGAGAAGCAATTCAAAAATGCACAGGGCCTTAATTTCATTCCCGACATTGAAGATGGGTACACCGAGGCTGTTATAAGACTCCAAGATAGATTCAAAATTCCATATATTGACCATTTCGACGGGTCTAGAGATCCTATGGTACATATCCGGCTTTTCTTGGACGTCCTGAAACCAATGGGTTTGACTAAGCCTCAGAAGCTCTCTCTGTATGGAAGAACCCTATCAGGCATAGCAGCCACTTGGTATGCCAAGTTGGAGGATACAATGTAGTAGAATTGGGAAGAATTGGCTGAGGCATTTGTTAATCAGTACTCTTACAATACCCAACTTGAAATAACCACTCAAGACCTTGAGGCAACCCACTAGAATCTTGAAGAGCCTTTTGTGGAATTTGTTGCAAGGTGGAGAGTTAAAGGTAGCACAAATGAAAGATCAGCCTTCCGAGAAGGACCAAGTGCGGATAATGGTGAAGAACCTTGAGCCTGATATGTTGCAGAAGTTAATAGTTGCTCCACTATTCACTATTAAAACTTTGCACAAATCAGGGGTTTAGATTGAGAGTGCATTCAACAGAGGGATTATTTCCAGAACAAGCGAACTAATGAGGAGGGTTTTTTCCAGAAGTACCAATGCAAGTAGTAGCACTATTCTTGAATCCAATGAAGTCAATACCATTATGGCCACTCCCAAACCTGCTGACCCTTTTGCCAACACCAATCCACAAACAGCTAGCCCAACCCAAGCTCAGGGTAGAACTTTCACCTTCCCTCTATATGAGCCTAACTAGCGCATTCAAAATCTTGATGGAAAAAAAGGCATCTCAAAGCCCTTGATCCCCAACTACTTCCTAATCCACTCCCTACTAGACATAACTCCACCAAATATTGTGTGTATCAGTAGCAACGTGGTCATGGCACCGATCGTTGCTACCGCCTTCGTTATGAGGTTCAGAATCTCATCGACAACCAAATGATAGCTCTACCTCAAGACCCCAATGTTACCACCAACCCACTTCCCAGCCAAGACCAAGTATCTCCTCTCCACCTTAATCTCATCCATACACTACCTCTTACCTTCAACCCCAGCATATACATCACCCTATCCCATTTACCTGAGCCTGAGGTGTTCATTCCTGAAAGCATTGATTTGTGCATGATGGATGCACCTAATTCAGCTCAGGTATGCCAAGGGCGCCAAATGGGTGAACCCATTACTGCAGAGATGTTGGGAATGATTGAAGACCTTCAAGGAACAGTGGTAGATTTAACATTTGGGGTTTTGATCCCATCACCAAGCTCCTTAATCTTGGGGCGAGCTGTAGTTGAAAAGGGCCAACCAGAAACTATCTCAAGTCTGGGTGATGACAAACCAACAACAAATGGGTCTCGTTTTGATATAGCCACCCAATCCCTTGACCAAACAGAAGCAAGTGGCAAGAACAAGGCCGAGACAAGTATTGATCCTTATTTACAACTTCGGTGGGCTATTAAGACTTTAAAGGTCAAAGGGTTGAACAAGCAACAGGTGCTTGAAGTTGTTGCAAAGATCGTAGATAACACTTTTGTCGCTCGGGATGAGAGCATTTTGAATTAGGGGGCAAACAATAAAAAGGGATGCTTTACCAGAAATAACCATCCTAATCCCAGTCCCAAGCCAAGAATATTTGACCAACACCCGCCACTCCATTTGCCAATATTTCCAAACCTAGTGCTTCTTCCTCCCCAAAACGAACCTTCACCGAACTCCGTATGAGCCTAACCTGTGCATTGAAGGTACTGATGGAGAAAGGGCATCTCAAACTACTCAATCCTTGACCTCTCCCTAATCCTCTCCCACCTACACATGACTCTACCCAATATTGCACATTCCATCAGCAGTACGGTCATCATATTGACCGTTGCTTTCGCCTTCACCATGAAATTCAAAACTTGATTGATAAAAAGGTCATCACCCTACCTAAAAATCCCAAAGCTGTCAATAACCCTCTCCCTGACTGCAATAGATTGCCATTCCATAACGTAAAACCCATACACAGCTTGCCACCAACTAACCGTTACCCTCGCCAACACATCATATTCGCCAATGAGCCCAAACCCATTGTGTTCATTCCTAAACTTTCTGAATCCAATTTGAGCAATAGGAACAAGATCTTTGAAGAGAAGGAAAGTTTACTCGATCTTGGCGAGTTCAAGCTTGATGAAGCAGTAATGCCAGCATTGGTGGTTGGAATGATGAATCTCAGTCTCAACTAGGGTAACTGTTGAAAGCACTTGGGAAGGGCTTTCTGAACTCAGTTTAAAAGTCTGAGATCAATCTTGCTAGGTGTGGATGTTAGGCAAGTTTGGATTTTCCTGTGGTCTACTTGAAGTTGTTTTTGAAATTCTACAGATGGACTTGGAGAAGGAAAACCTTCTTTTGTCTCAGAATTGCTTATTTTGTTTTGAATTGTGTCTTGTAAATATATGTTGTGAGTTTTATTTTCTTTGTCTTTTCTTGCGTTGTTGCATTAGTTGAGTCTTTTCCTTTTAGTCGCTCTCGTGCACCCTAAAGTCTTCATCTTTATAAGGAAGGGGGAGTTAAGTTTCTGATCATTTTATTGTGTCTATAGTGATGCATGTGTGGCCTTTTATAAATAGAAAAAGGCTTTGAATTTGTTTTTGAATTTATGTCTTGGAATGAGATTTTGTTAATAAGCTTGAGCATTGTGAAGGATCCCCTAAATGGTTTGAGTGAATTCTGACTTATCGGCGCAAAATCATTCATGGTTTCAAAAATTTTAAGCTGTTTCTTTTACAAAACTTGCGAAGATAGGTTCAGAATTGTGCGTGGTATTTTACATTGTCCTGGGGATTCTTTTCGCCATTAGGCAATCATTTTGGCAAGCACAAGGCAGTTTTCAGACCTTCAAGTACAAGACGGCTTTCAGACCTCACAAATCATAGAATTTCTCCTCTAGTGTTTTCATTATTTCAGAAAGAAATAGATAAGCAAAGACAAAAAATAAGAAAAAGAAAAAAAGAAAAGAAAAAAGAAGAAAAAGAATAAGAAAAAGAAAAGAAATAAAGAAATAAAGAAAAAATAAAAAAGAAAATGAAAAAGAAGTCAATCATCAAGCCAGAGGCATCCATTGGAATGAAATCCAATCAACTGTGAGAAATGTAACTTCTGTATGCATTCAGGGAAGCCAATACAAGAAAGAACCACATTGCGAAAACCAACTCTGAAAATGGAGCAAAAGAAAAGAAGAAGACATGCATAAAAGAATGGAGAACCAAGCTCAACTCAAGGCGAAGCCAGTTCCAGTGTTAGGGCAAGGATGACCATTGATCAAATTCACCAAAATTGTTCTAATGCTATCCTTGAGAGGCTCGCTAGGCTGAAAACCTAAAAGGGCGACCTAGGCAAAAGTTAGAGCATGAAAAATGAGAAATCAAAAAATAGCTCGCAAGGTTGAAAATTGCGAAGGGGCGACTTTGGCAAAAGTTAGAGTGCAAAAGGAGAGTGTTAACACTCGAGTGAACCTCAGCCATGAACTATGTTGACCTGATTTCCATTCTTGGGATACGTAGGCAACTTTATCTTGAAGTTTGATCTCAACCATATCTATCCCATTCATCTCAACTTAAATCATCTTGCCCAATTCACGTCGTTAGCTTTGTATCAATCCATGAGCTACACTGACTGCTGTGTATATCATATACTTGTGCTGGGTAAGAAAGAACTAACTTGAATCAACAAGTGGAGAAATTCTTAATACTTGAACTTATCAGTAGAATCTCTATCTTGAGCAAAACAGGAATCAAAATTGAGTTTTAAAGGGAGTATAAGTAATACTAGGGGCACTGTGAATGATCAGTTACCTTGAGTCTTTTTTTTTTTATTGCTTTTGGGTCAGTTGTGAGTTCTGTTGTATCATGTCGAGTATTTGTTTCAGTATGTGTTCTTCATTGAGTCACCATAACATGTTTGTCACAGTCAGTGCTCTTCCTCGAACCACTCTAGCGAGTTTGTTGCTCAAAAGTTCAACAAAGTGGCATGGTCAAAATTCCATACACGAGTGTTCGCTCCAAACTAAAAGACAAGTCCATGTGTGGAATTCATAAACAAACTGTGAGTGCCCATACAAGGGGCAACGCATTCATGATCAGTGTATATGAGGAATTTATCACTGCTTCGGAGGGGACTGGAGTAAGTTCTCAATATGTTAGAAGAGAAGTATGAGTCTTATTGGTTGGCAACTATTCCAGGATCTGATGATCCCCACCGCAATGTTGAAAATAGTGGCCAGTGGATGGATACTAGGGGCAATTTTCAGTACATCTAATCGGGCTATCAATTGAACAAGGGGCATGAACTCAATCGGTGGCCGATGATTGGACACTAGGGGCGATTTTCATTGTATCTAATTGGGCCACCAATTGGACAAGGGGCATGAACCTAACCTTTCCCTCAATCCGCTCAAAGCCTTTTGTTGGGTACTTTTCCCCATATTAGGGTGGGCTCACCCCCATGATGATTCTAATATGATTCAGTTTCGAAAGTTGTCTCCAACCATTTCAAAACTCTTTTGGGATTGCCATCTTCCCTCTAATTAATGCATGTGTCTTGTATTATGCCTGCATGCTTGTACACTCTAGTTGAGTTGAACTGTGATTGGTTGCTCTTGCTCTTGACTTTGTTTTGTACTTAACAGAGTTTCGTTGAGTTACCTCTCGTAGTGTTTCTCTCTCTCTCTCTCTCTCTCTCTCTCTCTCTCTCTCTCTCAACTCTATGAGTTGTGGCAAGTTGCCCTACATTCATTTTGTAAGGTCTATGATACACTACTCTATGTACTACTCATTTCCCTCTGCATACCATGCATCGCTCACTTGCATTCCACTATTTTGTACATTTCACTTTGTATCGCACTGTCTCGTGCACTTGCATCAAATTATTTTGTGCACTTTGTATCACCCTATCCTATTCACTTTATATCGCACTATCTTGTGCACCTGCATAGCATTGTCTTGTGCATTTTACTTTATATTTTACTATTTTCTGCACCATTGCATTGTCTTGTGCATTTAACCCACATAGCACTATTTTGTGCACCATTCGCACAATTTTGTGCACCACTCGCACTATTTTGTGCACCTCACTCGCACTGTCTTGTGTATTCGCATTTATTTCGTGCATTAATTTGTGTATTACATTGCACTGTCTTGTGCATTTCACATTTCATCGCACTATTTTGTGCATTACATTGCACTATCTTGTACATTGCATAGCACTGTCTTGGGCATTTCACATTTCATTGCACTATTTTGTGCATGGCACAGCACTGTCTTGTGCATTTTACATCTCATTGCACTATTTTATGCATTACATTGCACTGTCTTATGCATTTCACATTTCATCGCACTATTTTGTGCATTACATCACACTATCTTGTACATTGCATAGCACTATCTTATGCATTTCATAGCATTATCTTGTGCATTTCGCATTTCATTGCACTATCTTATGCATTTTATTTCGTCGCACTATTTTGTGCATTGCATTTTGTACAGCACTATTTTGTGCATTCATTCACCATCACGCACTGTCTTGTGCACCTTGTATTTTTGTATCACTCGCATTGTCTTGTGCATTGCAATTCGATTGCACTATCTCACATATCACACTATCTCGCTCACCCCGCCCGCACTGTCTTGTGCACTCACCGGTTTAGGAGACCTTAAATCCTCTAAAGGTGCAATTCCTTTGGTGTTTGTCGTGCCCGAACGACTTTTGGTGGTTTGGTATAGCCACCTGACTATGTTTGTAGTAAGTTCCTAGGAGATCAACTGAGACAGTGGAAACTAGAGTTCGAATGGCCGAAGTCTAGAATGTAAAGGTTTGAGATTTTCAAGACTAAAGTCTGGTTTAAATACCCAGAGGTGTATCCTCAGCTTGAAATTTGTATGGCAGCCCCATAGGTTAAGGTAACATGTATGCACCTCAATTCTGGATACTGAACCAACCTAGTCTGTCACCCTGTTGGAGAATAGCGAAAGTTGTGAACATAGCCAGGGAGAAAAGTAGTACCCATGGTTTGGAAGTGCAAGATGCAGAAGAGGAACATCCCTGTCAGCATAAGGTGAGTCATCGCCGATTGCCCCTGTAAGGTAAATTCTAAAGCTTCACTTCCTAGCAGCATCATCATATCCATTATTATCTATACATCTATTACCTTACATATAGAATTTATTGCATGCATTTACTACATTATCTATCGTATCCAGTACATCATCATCCATTACATCTTGCATCATTTCTATGTTAAGTTTAGTTTGGCAGGTGCCCATACTTTTCATGTTAAAACATAGCTCTGCACGTGTATGCGCCTATTCTGTAATAATTGTGGCCTGAGGGTTTCGGTACCTTTTCTGTGTTAGACATGGTTTGTTTTGTTCCCATACCTTTTCCAGGTAAGATATGGTTTGGCCTATGCCTTATTCACTGCATCCATTGCATTGTACTTTGTTTTGTTGCATTCAGCATTTAGGATCTATATCTTTCCTTAGCAGATCATTCCTCACTTATATCATCCCACCCAATTACTCTTTCTCTTTTTATGAAACACATAATTTTGCATGTGCTCGCACACTTTCATGTTGAAACACGGTTCTGTTATGTGCAAGCATCCATGTTGCGTTGAGACTAGTATTAAGGATGTAGGCACTTAGCCTATGTTAGGCGTCGTTTGGCTTATGCCCACGTCTTTTCTGTGGTAAATGTAGTTTGATTTGCATCTCCATCCCTTTATGATATTTGTGTGGTTTTGCACTGCTTGTGGTTTGATTATTTCGTTACATTGTTTTGTTGCATTGTGTATCATTTGCATCCTGCCCCTGAACTATGTTGGTTTGATTCCTTGTAAAGGGATACATAGGCAACCCTCGGGTTCAACCAACTGCATCTGCATTTTGTTTGTTTTCCCAAGTCTTACGGCCTTGTCAAAATGGGTCGTCTTCGGGCTTTGACATTCATTCATGTTATTTCATGACTTCCAAGTTTTGTCAAAGAGGGGCAACTGTAAACACCCCATTTTTGACCGACCTCAAGACTTAGACGTCATTGCTTGTGCACTCAATGATTACGATTGCATTTGTTCGATTTAAGTCCTCGAAGTCCTCGGTGGAACGCCCTGTCTTTGAGCCTTTAAAGCTTGTCCATTTTGTGCTTTGTTTTGGACCAAAAGCTTGGTGTGTTTAAGCTTAGAACTTGTGGTGACCTGTCGGCCACCACCATAGGCTGTCGGCCATGGATCATGGTTGTCGGCCATTGATGTGGCCGGTCGGCCATCAGTGGTGGTCGACCGACTACCAGTGTCTTTTTCCAGATATTTGTTGACAGCTGTGCCAGCTGTTAGCACATTGAGCTGCATCTCCCTACACATGTATGGTAGGATGTTTCTAAGCTCAAGGCTTGTTTTTCTATATATAGGGGGGTTTGTCTCCCATTTTGGACGGTTATCAATTTTGAAACAATACTCTCTCTCTCTCTCTCTCTCTCTAGCAATTTTGTGCATAGTTGCTTGGATACACTTCAAGTTTGCCTACCAACCCTTAACCAAAGTTGCTAGTCTTGGGGATGAGGTTACTTGAGACCCTCTTTGAGCTCTAGAAGATGGTCTTGACTTGGTTTATTTCCTCATTTGTGTCTTTCCTTCAAGAGGTACAACACTCTCCTTTTATATTTGTTTTGCACACTTGCTTTGCTATCTTTTTCAACTGTTTTGGCGCTGGTTTTGAATTGTCAAAAACTCTATTTTTAAGGGCTAAAGGTGGTGGTTTGAGGCCATTTTTAGTTAGGGGGTAGTTCACCCTTCTTACTTCTTTGCTTGTAAAATTTTTGTGCCTTTGTTCATCATTTTCAAACCAAATTTTTTGGGCCTTTTAACCACTGAATTTCAGAGGTTTTTCAATGGAAAAAAAACTCATTTTAAAGTCCAAAATTTGAGGGTTTAGCCGCCTCTCCTTGTGTTTTGTTTGCATGCCTAGTTAGCCCCATGTATTAGCTTAATGTGTTAGCTTTTTGTAGCTTAAGTCCAGCATGTTTTAGCCTTTGAAATAACCTGTTTTAGCTCTTTTTTGAGCTAGTTAAGTCTTTTGAGTCTTGTATTGTATAGTTGTAGTGTAAGTCCTTTCACTAGCTTAGTGTTTTAGGACTTTAACCACCATTAGTTTGAGTTGATTGCATGTTTTAGTGCTTTTTCTCACCTAATTTCAGCGCTTATAATCTCTGCAATCTCCCCCATTTCTTCACTTTTTCATTTACTTTGAGGGTTGCTTTAACCTTAGGGTTGTTTAAGCTTGAGATTGAGGCTCATGCTTAATGGTTTAATCATCCTTTAAGGGTTCATTACCAACGGCATGAAGCTTCTCTCATGCCTTAAACTATCCCTTGGTTGACGCTTCTTTCATCTTAGAAGACACTCATCAATAGATAAATTGATTAATGAATGGTTTGGTAACTAAAATGTGTAAACAAAATTGGCAAGTAAAAGTGGCAAGATAAGCATTCTTTTGTGTTGCATTACATGTGTTCACATTGGACGTTAGTTTGAACACAAGGAAAATGGGACATTTCATACTCAAAAGTGATGAAATGTGCCATTTTCCTAGGTCTCCATTGCCCTGATCATGCATGATAGGGTGATGGCCATTTTGGTCTCATTTTGCATCTATTAAACTTGCACAATTGGTTTCACAAGCCATCATGCAATGAAACTAATTGATTGATGGTTTATGAACCAAATTTTGTCTCTCCTTTGATTTCCCTATGAAAATGAGAGGCAAAGTGTGCAAATAACCCTTGAGATATACACTGTTTTGCTCTGTTTGCTCTCTGTTACAACAAGGAAGTCCAGGTTAGCAGTGGCCGACAACCACCACCAGTAGCCGACCGGTCACCAGTGGTAACTGGCCGGCCCCTTGTCAGCCATCAGTGGAATTTGCACAATGTGTTGGTAAGGTGGAGCAGAGGTGTTTTGGAAGTGGGCAGCATTGTCAGTGCAGCATTTAGTAGTAGGGTAGTGGCTTTTCGGGTGGAAACCGAGCATGCGTGGGCCTCCCTCGCTTCCTGGGATTAGATAATTATTTTAATTAGCAATAGATTAAATATGTGTTGTAATTAATTAGTTGTAGCTAATTAAGTGTTGTATTTAATTAGCTAGTTTAACTAGTTATTCAATTTTGTTTTATAATTAGTTAACTAGAATAGTTAATTAATTCAAGTTTTGTAATAATTAGTTAGCTTAATTAGCATAGCTAGTTGGTTAGCTTATTCATTCAGACCCTCCTTCACGAGGGCGTAATGTTGTAATAAGTGTGCGTGCGTGTGTGTATGTCTTCCAACCTCACGTCTTTCTCCTTTTTATTTAATCGCTTTTGATAGTTAGATTAGGGACATATTTCAATTAGCATACCTTATGCTTGCATCCATTCATTTGTATTGCCTGCACCGAGGCTCGACGCATCATTCAAACTACATTGTTATTTCAATATTTTCTTGAATACGTGTTTAACCGCATATTATTAAATTGCTACATATGCCATATTAGTGGCCGAGCCTATTAATTGCATTATTGCATGTGTTGCATTAGGCATCTTGTATAGTTACGAATCATGCATATTTCACTACCTCATATCTTTTTAGCTTGGAGTACAAGGTGAGTTTTTATGCTTTAGTATATTCGCATGAATGTGAATGTTACCATATCTAGCATGCTTGCCATGAGGCTAAATGCTTATTTGTTAAACTATTTGAGTGCCTGTGGATGGAGGCTTGTTGTTTGAATTGGAACGATTCAATGAATGTGCGTTTTAAGCCCACTTTGTTGAGTGGCAAATCATGTTTTAAGCCCACTATGTTTGGTGGCTAATCCGCAAACTTTAAACCCACTTGAGGTGGCAAATTCAAACCATTTTCACCAACAAACATGAGTTGAATTGTTCCAAATTGAGCAAACTAGTCTATACTTAATTGTGTGCATCACATAGTAAAGCTAGCTTAACAACCGGAACAAGAACACATAATGTTTATAAAAAATCATATCATGATTAGTAGAGGCCGATCTTTGATCCGGCGAGCAGGAGTGCTCAATTCATGACCTTCCTCTCTCGTACCTAAGTTCCTGAGCCATGGCAACTTTGGTGATGATGGACACGTGGCCCTTGGCATGAGTCATGGATTTCCTAAATTTCCCCAAAATAAAATATTTAGGTGGCAACTCTGTATATGGCAAAGCAGTCCAATTTTGACACTTTTTGATTCAAAATCAATTTTTCAAAACGATTTGTCGGATTTGGGCTCTTTGGTGATTATCAGTTTTACATTACACTTGTGAGATTAGATTTAGAATTGTGGGAGTTCGAACTGTAGGGCTTTTCTTTCAAACCTTTCAAAAAGGGGCGCGAAAAAGTCGAGCTACAGCAACTCCTACCTATTATTAGTGTGGACAGTCAGGGCACTTGAGGAGGTTTTGCCCTCAGACAGATGGAACACTTGGTGTATCTAGTTCGAGGCAGACACAGAGCCTTCAGCCTACCAAGTCGGTATAGGCCTCGAGGGCCACCCAAGGAGCCTCTTTGGCTTAATCAGTTTATCAGCCTTATGCTCTGAAGGGTGAGCAGGTGGAGCAGAGACCTATGGGGCGTGTGTATGTTGTTACCATGCTAGATTAGTTGGTAGCACCCTCTGTTTTGAGAGGTAACTTCTTGTTGTTTAATTCTATTTCCAATGTATTGATTGATACTGGTGCATCATATTCCTTTATTTCGTCTGCATATGCACCGATTTTTGGGTTAGAGGTGGCTTAGTTAGCATCTCCACTTAGGGTAGAGTCACCAGTTAGGAGTAAGATCGACTTAGACCAGGGATGTCGCGGTTGTGAGATGAAGGTTGCCGGTCGCCGACTTCCTTTTGCTTTTGTATTGCTAGACATGTCGAGTTTCGATGTCATTTTAGGTATGGATTGGTTGTCTTCATATCGTGTTGTTATTGATTGTTACCATCAGAGAGTTACGGTCTGCACCTCGAGTGGCGCCAGTATGTGACCCGCATGGTCAGAGCAAGTATAGTTTCCTTTTTACAGCTTTCTTGAGTAGTGAGAGTAATGTGGTCTGAGTTGAGTTGCTGAGGGTGGTTGGTGAATACCCAGACATTTTTCCCGAGGATCTTACTAGTTTGCCACCTCACCAAGAGATTGAGTTCTCCGTTGACTTAGTGCCTGGCACAACACCGATTTCCATGGCACCGTATAGGTTTGCACCCACTGAGTTTTATGAGTTAAAGATTCAACTCCAAGAGCTGTTAGATAAAGGCTTCATTCGCCCTAGTACATCGCCTTGGAGAGCACCGATTTTCTTTGCTAAGAAGAATGATGGTACTTTGCGACTCTATATAGATTATCGAAAGCTGAACCAGGTAACTGTTAAGAACAAGTACCCATTACCTCGTATAGATGATCTATTTGATCAGTTGAAGGAGTCTTGTTGCTTTTCTAAGATTGAATTAAGATCGAGCTATCACCAATTGAGGGTGAAGGAGGAGGATATTCAGAAAACGACATTCTGTACGCGGTATGGCCGCTATGAGTTCTTGGTGATGCCTTTTGGGTTAACCAATGCACTAGCATTGTTTTTGGATTTGATAAATTGAATTTTCCATGAGTTCTTAAACCATTTTGTGGTTGTCTTTATTGACGACATCTTGATTTATTAAACCTCTGAGGAGGAGCACGAGGAACACTTTTGGATTGTACTTGAGTTGCTTAGAGCACACAGTCTTTACGCTAAGTTCGTAAAGTGTGAGTTTTGGTTAAAAGAAGTTAGGTTCCTAGGCTATGTGGTATCCGAGGAAGGAGTGATAGTAGACTCTTCCAAGATAGAGGTAGTGCAAGATTGGGAACAATCTAAGAATGCCTTTGTGTAGACACCCCATTTTTGACCGCTCTTAAGACTTGGGCGTTACTGATGATTTACTTGGTGATGAAGGATATGCAGGGCAAAGGTTCGATTTCTTCGGCAAGAGGAGAGTCAAATCCTAACCTCACATCCCATTTTGGACTAAAACTATTTTGAATGGTTTTTAGACCTTAAAACCCTCTCTTTCAAAATATTTTCTGAAATAAAGTTTCTACGATGCTCTGAGGCTCGCATTTTGTTAAATGATGCGCTTTTCGATAAACCGAGTAAGGACAAAGTGGAAATGAATGAAAGAGAGATTAAATCTTTGAAAAATCTTTCAAAACACCTTGTTTAGGGGTGTGGAGTTGAAGAAAAGAGGAGAAGAGGGAAGAAACTAAGTTGAGGAAGAAGTTGGGTATAAATCTCTAAGAGAGAGTCGAGTGGTCCTCGCTAAATCAGGCCTATCTATCTATGCACTTGGATTTAAGCTATGAGGCCACCATTTTTGGAAAGAAGACTTCCGGGGCTTCATTTTGCATTCAAGAATCTCCTTAAACCGAGTTCGGATGGGAGAGATATGGTTGTTGGAAGTTAGGCATCATTCCGGTTGGACCGAAACTGAGCAGTCTTCACCAAAACATGCATAACTTTTTTCACAATTGGAATTTTGATGCAAGGATGCCACCATTGGAAATCTTACTTTTGTGGCTTCAATTTGGACACAAAAATGACCTAAAAAGGAGTTCATATGAAGGAGTTAAGCCAATTTGAAGTTGGGTCTGAAAAACAGATTTTGTTGGCCGATTGGCCAAAAAGTAGTAGATAAGTGGCAGATTGGCACAAAAGATAGCCAATCGGCCAAAAGTGACCCAAACTCAGATTTTTTGAAGATATTTCATCTCCAGCTGTTCCACACAACCTCCAGCTGTCCCATGCTTAGATATTTTCGACCAAACTCTTGCCTTTTACTATAGATGGAGCCAAATATCTCATTTCTAAAGGGTTAGAACTTCTTGAAGCAATTTTGGGGAGCCTCTCTCTCTAAAAACTCCTCTCTCTAGAATTTTTAGACCTAAATCTCTGCCTCTCTCTCTATAGTTCACTCTCTCTTCCCCTTTTATGCATAGAAGTGCATAGAAGTAGAGAAATATAACTAGTTTGCCTAGGCATCCTTCATCAAAGTTGCATATCCATGGGCTGAGGTCTCTTGGAACTGGTTTTTGGGCTGATAGAAGGTCATTTGAGCCAAGAAAGAGGCCCTTTTGCTTCTGTGCTACAAGGGTTAGCACCTCTCCTCTTTTGTATTTGTTTTGTACACTTACTTCACCATCTTTGCACACTACTTTGGGGCTATTTTTTGGGGTGGTGTTGAACTATGAAAAACTCTGTTTTTCCTTTGTTTTTCAGTCCCAAAAGTCTTGGTTTGTGCCTTGGTTGGCTAGGGGGTTGTCCTTCATTTTGCTCCTTGGCTTGTAAGGCCTTGTGACCTAACTTTCAAACTTTTCAAACAACTTCTTTTTGGCCTTAGAACCATTGAAATCCAGAGGACTTTCAGTGGTAAAAACCCTGCTTTGAGGGCCCAAATAGGAGAGGGTGGTCCCCTCTCCTCTTGTCTTGCTTGCTAGTGTTGATGGCCAACCAAATGAGCATGTGTTTTTACTTCTTTGTGGCTTTGTTTAGGATCAATTTTGTGACTTTTGGGACCTACCATAACTCTGTTTTAGGCTGGTTTGGTCACCTCTTGCATGCTTTATACACTTATAGTGTAAACTTGCACACTAGCCCAACATGCATCATGCTTTAGACCTTCATTCTAGTGTGATTTTGGCTTAACTCTAAGAAGTTTTTGGCCATGTTTTAGCATGCTTAAGGTCTGACTTATGTTGTTTTGGTCATGCATGCCATGCTTTGTATAGCCATAATGCATTCTAGCTCACTAGCTTTGAGTTTCCAAGCATCTAGCATGCATTACTTGGACCATTTGCACAATTTGGCATCATTTGTTATGTGATTTCAGAGTATGTTTCATTGCCATGCACTCACATCTTTCACTCCTTCAATGCTTTGAAGGATTGGTCCTTTATGCCTTAAACATGAGCATATGTGTATGCCATCTTGCCTAGGCTTTTGGGTCACCATTTCAGTGTGTATTTGGTCCTATTTTGCCATGCCATAACTCTAATTTTTATTGGTTAAGTCATGACATACTTGGCTTTGGTAGGTGTAGTGTAACACCCCTTGTTAGCCTTACATGCCTCATGCCTTTTGGACTTTTGTTATAGCTTGTGTGGGCTTGGTTCAAGCATGTTTTTGGTCTTGTATTGACCTGCCTTGGGATTATTTTGGTTGTCCTTGGCCCTGTGAGGCTTGCTTTGTATGGCCATGGTGTAGGTCTCTTTGCTAGTTTTAAGCCTTGAGCTTTCTTGCATGCTATGCTTGACTTGTTTGAGTTGGTTTGGCACTACTCCTTGCATGATTTTAGAGCTTACCTCATTGCCACATTATCATGTTTGTCACTCCTTGCTTATGTTTGAGAGTTGTGTCCTTATGCCTAAGTGATAGGCCAATTGGCATGCATGCTTGTTTTGCATTTCATTCCATCATTTTCATAGCATTTTGGCCACGGATTTGGGCATGGTTGAGGTCTGTCCATCTTGGTTTAAGTCCATCATTGCATGTTGTTGCATGCTTATCCATCTTGCATGTTGTTGCATACTGTAACAACGCCCGCGGGGGACCTCGCTACAGTTCGGACTCGATTTTGTTGCGGTTCTAAATCTTGAACCAAAGAGTCCAAATCCGGCAAATCGTTTTGAAGGAAAACAGATTTTTTGAAAAGAAGTGCCAAACATGGACTGGTTTGCGATAATGAGTCGCCACCTAAATATTTTAAAATGGGAAATTTAGGAAACCCCGACTCGGTGCGAAGGCCACGTGTCCGTCATCACCAAAGTTGGCTCGAACTTGGGTACGATTAGGAAGGTCACATCGTGAGCCTTCTCGCCCGGTCAAAGACCGGCCTCTACTAACCATGATATCTGTTTTTGAAAACTCTGTGCGTTCTTATTCCGGTTATTAGCCTAGATTACTATGTGATGCTCGCAGCAAACAAGTATAGACTGGGCCGTCTGAATTGGAACAAAACATTTCATGTTTGTTTGTTTGAAAATGGTGTGAAGGTGCTACTCGCAGGTAGGCTAAAATGCGGATTTGCCACCCTCAGGTGGGCTTAGAACAAACAGTCGATGAATTGTTCCAATTCAGATAACTCAACCTCCACCCACAGGCATTCAAGGCAGTTATATCACATAAGCAGTTAGCCTCATGGTAAGCATGCTATCATGGCAGTCACTCACACACATGCAAGGATGCTAAAGCATAAAACTTACCTAGTACTCCAAGCCAAAACAAAAGCTGATTAGAAATCATGCATGATCCTAAAATATACAGAATGCCTAATGCAACACATGCAAAAATGCAACTATAGCAGGCTCGGCTATTCTAAACATGGTATATGGAATGCAACAGCTAACATGTATTCAACTTTAGAATTGAAATATAATGCAGTTTGCATGATGTGCCGAGCCCGATGCGTGCAAAACAGATGAATGATGCAAACATGCTGTCATGCTGTATGCTAATTGAAATATGCCCTATATCTAACCATCCAAAGCGGGTAAATAAAAGGGAGAAAGAAATGGGGGTTGGAAGACATACATCACACTCACACACCCTTATTACAACATTGCCCTCGCGCAGAGGGTCCAAATAAATAATAATACAGTCCGAAATATACAGTCCAAAATATACAGAATCCTAATTAATTGACAAATTAACTAAGAAAGTAAACGGGCGAGCCGGGGACCTTTGCTTCGATGAATGATGTATCTTTGGCCGCTTCGCGTAAATCCACTGGGATGCCCCGATTAGCCTCGCTTTGCGATATTTCTAAATGCGCCACGACTCAAAAAGTTGTTGATCTTCGATTTTGCTGTGACAGAGAGCAGGAAAAGGGCACAGCAATGTATTTCACAAATATATGCATGCCTCGATCCCCGTGCCACCAATCACGCATATCAATGCATGATGGCCGAGGAGCCGAATTGCACAACTCAATGTAGGGATGAATGCTACAACAAAACTTAACTCCATCATGGGTAATCCGGAGTGTCGGTGACTGGGGAATTGAGACCCGTTCCGTCACTCGGAGTACGAAACGCTTCGCTTCGCGTGCTAACGCCTATCGAACACGATGCAATATGCATGATATGCATGAAATGCAACTAAGATACAGCCTAGTATGCACAATGCTGTGAAAATAAGAATGTCTCGAAATGCGTGCCTACGGGCACGCAAACTGAGAAAATGGCATACAAGCATGAGATGACATGAAATATGATGCACAATGAGACTAAAAGAAATGTCTCGAAATGCGTGCCCACAGGCACGCAATCCGAGGTAATGGCATGAAATGCAAATCGGATAAAATAAAGTGCCTCGAAATGCGTGCACACGGGCACGCAAACCGATGCGATGATGAAAGATGAAAATCGGATAAAACTGAAGTGCCTCGAAACGCGTGCCCACAGGCGCGCAAATCGACGCGATGATGAAAGAGAAATCGGTAAAAGGCAGCCAAACGCTGCGTGCCACAGCGCCGCAAATGGAGGCGATGATGAAATGCAATGAAAATCGGATAAAACGGAAGTGCCTCGAAACGCGTGCCCACAGGCGCGCAAATCGAGGCGATGATGAAAGATGAAAATCGGATAGAACCGGCGCCAAACGCTGCGCTCCACAAAGCGCCAAATCGAGGCGGCGATGAAAAATGAAAATCGGATAAAAGAAGTGCCTCAAACGCTGCGCCCACAGCGCCGCAAATCGAGGCGATGATGAAAGATGAAAATCGGATAAAAGTTTCAAACGCTGCGTGCAAAGCGCCGCAAATCGAGGCGATGATGAAAGATGAAAATCGGATAAACCGGAAGTGCCTCAAACGCTGCCCACAGCGCAAATCGAGGCGATGATGAAAGATGAAAATCGGATAAACCGGAGTGCCTCAAACGCGTGCCTACAGCGCCGCAAATCGAGGCGATGATGAAAGATGAAAATCGGATAAAACCGAGGTGCCTCGAAACGCGTGCCCATAGGCGCGCAAATCGAGGCGATGATGAAATGCAATGAAATGGCACACGGAATACCGCGATGGGCTTACACCAACATGGGAGAGCCTCAGCTCACTCACGTAGGAGGCCATCGGATAAAACGGAGGTGCCTCGAAGTGCGTGCCCGTAGGCACGCAAACCGAGACGATGCATTAAGGCATAAAATGACATGGGAAATGATATGCAAGCTTGCAAACCACTAAATGAAGGGAAAAACAGCCCCGAAATGATACGAAATAACAACCGAAGCATGCAATCATCCCGAAATGTGAAATTAGACACCCGAAATGGCCTATAGCCATACTAAACATGCAAAAAATGATCATGGAAGCAAGGACAGTAGCAAGGCAGTCCCAAATACAGCATATTTCAGTAACAATCATGGCCAAAAAGGAGACATAGATATGGCAACAAAATCATACAAGATTAATGGCCAAAAGAGCATTACAATGGGAGGTGGTATATACAAACATCAAATGGACAAACTTTCTTCTACGACATGAAAGAGGGCCCTAAAATAAGCATATATGCAGTTTATGGCAGCCTCTAAATCATAAGACAAACATGCTAGAAATGGAAGGCAAAATGGAGCCACAAAAGGGTATAACATAAGACATGCAATCTATACATCAAATGACCAAATCTTCTTCATGAAACATGTAAAGGGGGTCAAAAAAAGACTAAAACCAGTAGGGGTCGAAGTCCCAAAAACAAACACAAATAGGTCAAAAATTGCATGCAAAAATGGGCACACTTGATGAAATTTGAAGGAGGTGGTAGATACAATGGCCAAATGAAGTTGAGCTCCTCTACAATGTTGTAGAGGGGCTCAAAATAAGCAGGAAAGCAGTAGGGGCCGGACCCCTAAAACCCAACACAAATAGGTCAATTTTAGCATGCAAAAATGTGACAAACTTGGTGAATATTGAAGGAACTAGTATATAGAAATACCAAATGAAGTTGAGCCCTTCTACAATGTTGTAGAGGGGCTCAATATGAGCACAAAAGCAGTAGGGGTCGGACCCCTAATTCTCAACCAATTAGAGTATATAAAAAGATCAAGAAAAAGCCCTAAAAGTTGGTTTTGAATACTTACCCTTGAAGACTTGTCTTTCTTTGCTTCTTGGCTTTGATTTGTAGCTTCTCAACCTCTGAAATTCACTTCCTAGCTGCTGGAATCAAAGTTGAAATGGTGAGGCTAGGTGTTGGTGAAGGAATCAAGCAAGACTTGGAGCTTTTTTGAAGGTTTTGGCTATGGAGATTAGGGTTTTTGCCTAAGTGTTCTTGAAGACCAAATTTGTAACCTTGAGGAAGGAGCTCTTGGTTCCTTTAAATAGGCAAAACAAGGTGTAAAAGGGGAGGGCAAAGCATCCAAGCTTTCCCTCCCAAAATATCCCCCGGATGGAGGAGATATTTGGCAAAAATATCCGGACAGCCGAATTTGGAGCAAGAATCGGGCCGGCCAGGTAGATTTCGGGGAGGTGGCCGGCCGCCCACCCCACCTGGTCGGCCACCCACTCAGCCTAGCCGACCGGCCACCCCAAGAAAATGAACAGAAGATTTTCTGGCCGACCAGTATACCAAAGTGCCCTCCCATGTGTGTAGAACAAGGCCCCAAGGTCGGAATCTGGCAACTCTGAAGCAGGAGCCACAACATAGAGCTTGAACGAGAGCCTCAAAATGAAACCAACAATTCTTTGGCGACCACCATACCATAGTGTCCTCCCAGATGTGTAGAACAATGATCCAAGATTGAAATTTGGCAACACTGAAGCAGGAGCCACAATATAGAGCTTGAAGGAGAGGCCCAAAAATGAAACACACAGCCGCCGACCACCATACCAAAGTGTCCTCCCATGTCCTCTGATCACAGATATGTAACTTTGGTTGGAAGAAAATACCCCCAAGGTGTTCAACATTGGCCCGGAAGTGAGAAAGACGGGCTCCGGAGGAGCGAAACTGGCTATCTGGGATAATTGCTGGCCTCCCACCCCCCAGTGATCTTCCTGGTGTTGAAACAGAGGTACCTGCCAAGTTTGAACAAAAACTAATGAGAAATGAACATTCGGGGCCAAAACCGAGCAATTCGGGATCCCGAAAATGGGCTGCAGGTGCCGGAAGTGGCATACGGCAGCGAAGTGGGTATCTGCGACCCCAGTGTCCCTCGGAATGACAAAACAGAGGTTCCTGCCAAAAATCATAGAAGACCAATGCAAAATGAATGCTCGGGACCAAAACCGCGCAGTTCGGGGTCCCGAAAACCGGCTACAGGCACCGAAAGTGGCATACGGCCACGAAGTGGGCATCAGGGGCCCCAGTGTTCCTCGGAATGCTAAAACAGAGGTCTCTGTCAAAAACCGGAGAAAACGGATGCGAAATGAATGCTCGGGACCAAAACCGCGCAGTTTGGGGTCCCGAAAATGGGCTGCCGGGCACCGGAAGTGGTGTTCGGCTGCGAAGTGGGTTTCTGAGACCGCAGTGTTCCTCGGAACTATAAAACAGTGGTGCAAGCCAAAAACCGGAGAACTCGGAGATGGTTAGGCGGTCCCGAGCCGAGGCACACGGCCTAACGGTCCCGAAAACCGGGAACCGGGCTCCGAAATGGGCAAAATGGCCTACGGCCACGAAAAGTAGCTCACGGCCACCGGGAGATAGTCTACAGGACCACTCCCTTCCCTCAGGAAAGAAAACAGAGAAAACCGAGTCTGGTTTGCAAACCGAGACAAGGTAGAGAAGAGGGTTCGGAAGTTCGGAGGCAGGGCGCGCGGCCACGACTCTGAGACTTCGGAACGAGCACAATATGCAACATCACCGAGCGCTCAATCGGTGACGTCTAAGTCTTAAGGTCGGTCAAAAATGGGGTGTCTACACATACTTGTTTGATTGTTTGATTGCATGTTGTCACATGCTTGTTGTTGGCATTGTTGTTGCATGCTTATTACATTACATGTTTGCATTTTGCATGCTTGGTACATTGCATGTTTGCATGTCTAGGTTGCATTGCATTTTGCATGTTTGTTACATTGCATTTGGCATGCTTATGTTACATTACATAGCTTCTCCATGTTGCATACATTGCATTGTGTTTGGTTTGGGGTGTTAAGCCAAACACGAGGAACGAGGCACGTTTCATACTTGAAGTGATGAAACATACCTTAATCCTCGGTCGCCGACACTCTTGATCCAACATGATAGAGTTTGAGGCATTCATGTGTTTTCGTGCATTTCATTAACATTAAATTGTGCAATTCGGCCTCTTTGGCCATCATGCATCGAAATGCGTGATTGATGGCTCGAGAGTCGAGCACTACACTCTTTTGAGTTTCAAACATGATAAGGGGTGTAGTTGCACAATATTTTCTTACAAATGTATTGCCATGCCTCTGTTTGTACTCTGCTGTAGCAAAATGAGCAGTCTGCAGGAAAAGATGGCCGATCGGCTATCTGGAGTGCTGATCGGCTAACAATTTGTGGCCGATAGCCTCAAAAATGGTCGATGACCTTCATCTCTTGGCGGATAACCTCTTAGAATTTCTATAAGGTGGATTAGACGTGTTTCAGAAGTTGGTACAGTTTTCAGAAGTGTAAAACAGTGTAAACAGAGGCAACATGAAGCATGGCAATGGATTTCCAAGTGAGGTGATCGAGTATACATCATTCATCACTTCGAGGTAGGGCTGTGGCAGCCTACTTCAGTTTCTTACTTAGCTAGTTTTATGAATTAATTAATTCGTTTAATTAGTTAAGAGTTCTGTAATAATTAAATAGCTAGGATAGTTAGTTAATTAGTTGGTTTGTATTATTTATTCGGACCCTCCCTCGAGAGGGCCAACTGTTGTAATAAGTGTGCGTGCGTGTGTGAATGTCTTCCAACCCCACGTCTTTCTCCCGTTTACTTAACCGCTTACGATGGTTAGTTTTAGGTCATGTTTCAATTAGCATTCCTATGCTCGCATGTTTGCATCCATTCATCTGTCTTGCATGCACCGGGCTCGGTGCATCATACAAACTGCATTGTATTTCAATTCCGATTTGAATACATGATTATCAAGTTGCATTTCATATGACATCTTAGAATAGCCGAGCCTATTTCTAGTTTGCATTTTGCATGTGTTGCATTAGTCATCTTAACATGAACTAGGATCATGCATGATTTCTAACTAGTTCTTTGTTTTGGCTCGTAGTACACTGTAAGTGTTTATGATTTAGCATCTTGCATGAGTGTGAGTGTTGCCATGATAGCATGCTTTCCATGAGGCTATTTCCTTAAATGATATAACTGCCTACATGCTTGTGGATGAAGGTTGGATTACTTGAATTGGAACAATTCATCGAAATACGAGTTTTAAGCCCACTTGAGAGTGGCAAAATCATGTTTTTCTAAGTCCACTTGAGGGTGGCAAATCCACATCTTAGCCTACTTGCGAGTAGCATCTTCAAACCATTTTCAAACAAACATGAGATGTTTTGTTTCAACTTAGGCGATCTAGTCTATATTTGTATGATGTGCGCATTACGTAGTAAAGCTAGCTAATAACCGGAATAAGAACGCATGTGTTTTCAAAAACAAAATATCATGTTAGTAAAGGCTGATCTTTGATCGAGTGAGCGGGGGTGCTCATTGCATGACCTTCCCCTCTCGTACCCAAGTTCTCGAGCTGAGGCAACTTTGGTGATGACGGACACGTGGCCTTAGGCACGAGTTGGGGTTTCCTAAATTTTTCAAAAATAAAATATTTAGGTGGCGACTTTGTATCTGGCAAAGCAGTCCATGTTTGACACTTCTTTATAAAATTAGTTTTCCAAAACGATTTGTCGGATTTGGACTCTTTGGTGATTTATCGGTCTTGCATTGCACTTTGCGAGATTAGATTCAGAACCGTGACATTGAGTCCGAACTGTAGTGAGCTAATGAACAAAATGGATTTCGCGCCATCTCGCGCGCGAGGCCATGATGTTCGGGCACGTCTACACTTTGAGAGCTGGAGTTTCTTGGGTGTAGATAGGTATTATCGACATTTGGTGAAAGACTTCTCTAGATTGGCCTCACCATTGACTAGATTGACAAGGAAGAGGGTGAAGTTTGTATGGAGTGAGACTTGTGAAAAGTCATTCTAAGAGCTTAAGGTTAGACTCACCACTGCTCCAATATTGATTATTCCGGAGAGGGGTTTGGACTATTCAATTTACTACGATGCGTCACGGGAAGGTTTGGGTTGTATGTTGCTGCAAGAGGGGAAGGTGGTAGCCTACTGTGGACTCGACTTTGTTCGCGCCCCTTTCGGAGAGCTCGTATTGGACTTACAGTTTAGACTCCTGTCACGGTTCTGAATCTAATCTCACAAAGTGCAATGTATGACTGATAAACATCAAAGAGTCCAATCCGGCAAATCATTTTGGAAAATCAGATTTTAGATCAAATAATGCCAAAACTGGACTACTTTGCCAGATTACAGAGTCACCACCTAAATATTTTATTTTTGGGAAATTTAAGAAACCCTGACTCATGCCGAAGGCCACGTGTCCGTCATCACCAAAGTTGCCTCGGCTCGGGAACTTGGGTACGAGAGGGGAAGGTTCTGAAATGAGCACCTTCGCTCGCCCGATCAAAGGATTGACCTCTACTAAGCATGATATGTTGTTTTATAAAAACATGTGTTCTTATTCTGGTTATTTAGCTAACTTTACTACGTGATGCACACAAGTAAATATAGACTAAGTCGCAAGACTTGGAACAAATTCAACTCATGTTTGTTTTCGAAAATAGTTTGAAATTGCCATCTTCAACTGGGCTACAACATGGATTTGCCACCCTCAAGTGGGCTTAAAAAAAACATGATTTTGCCACTTCGCAAAATGGGCTTAAAACTTACATTTGTTGAATCAACCCAATTCAAGCAACAAAGCCTTTATCCACATGCATTCATGCAGTTAATCATTTAAGCACATAGCCTCATGGCAAGCATGCTATCATGGTAACACTTACATTCATGCAAGTATGCTAAAGTGTAAAACTTATAGTGTACTCCAAGCCAAAACAAAAGCTAGTTAGAAATATGCATGATTGTAACTATACAAAATGCCTAATGCAACACATGCAATAATGCAATTAATAGGCTCGGCCATCTAAGATGGCATATGAATGCAACAATTTGATAACATGCTTTGAAACATGTATTCAAATAAGTATTGAATTGACAATGCAGTTTGAATGATGCGCCGAGCCTCGGTGCATGCAAGACAAATGAATGATGCAAACATGCAAGCATAAGGTATGCTAATCGAAAATGTCCCTAATCTAACCACCGAAAGTGGATAAATAAAAGGGAGAAAGACGTAGGGTTGGAAGACATGCACACACACACACAAACACGCTTATTACAACATTGCGCCCTCTCAAAGGAGGGTCCAAATAAATACACTAAGCTAAGCTAATTATTACAAAACAACTAATTAACTATTCTAGTTAACTAATTATTACAACACAATTGAATAACTAGCTATGCTAAGCTAATTAGAATATTACAAAACAAATTGAATAACTAGCTATGCTAAGCTAATTTAAAGCAATGTAAATAAAGCAAGTAAATGGCCTCGAAAGCGAGGGAGACATGCATGTTCGGTTGGCTTCCTCCCGGAAATCCATCGCCTTTCCATCGGTTGCCTCTGTTTGCACTCGCCTTGATCTTTGAACAATGTACCAATTTCCAGACTGCCTTTGCTCCAAAACAGGAACACTTTTAAACAAAAATTGATTAGTGGTTGGTCGGCTACAGAAGATGGCTGTCGGCCACTGCTTTTTCCAGACTCCTGCTTTTGTTGCAACAGAGAGCAACAGAGGCAAAGCAATGCATTTTTCAAGGAACGTATGTACTGCCACCCTTCTTATCATTTCTCAAGCTCAAAGGAGTATGGCACTTGGCTCTCAAGCCACCAATCAAGCATTTTCATGCATGATGGCCAAAGAACCAAGCTCGTACAAGCTTAATGAATGCACAAATTAGACTCGAAGGGCCACCACCCTATCATGCATGATCAAGGGTGACGGCGACCAAGAAAAGTGACACGTTTCATCACTTTGAGTATGAAACGTCCCACATTTCTTGTGTTTGGATTAACATCTGATCCAAACACATGCAATGCAACACAACATGCTTAACTTGCTCAAGTTTTACTTGGTTCATTTTGTTTACACATTTGAAATTACCGATTAGTCCTTTAACCGATTAAGTCCAAGATGAAAGTCCTCTAATTGGAAAGATGGCCTAAGCCACAAGTGCCTTGAGCATGAAAGAGGCCTCATGTTGTTGGTTAGGAGGAATCCTCAAGAGAGGGTTAAAACCATTAGGCATGAGAGCCTCAAGTTCACACTCAAGCCAACAAGGGGCTCAACCATTTTCAAAACAAAGTAAAAAGTGAAGAATAGAGGGAGGTTGCAGACTTTTCAGTGCTGAAATGGCATGAAAAATAGTGCTACAACATGCAAGCTACACATGCACAACATGTTCAAAAGCCATAAACACTAAACCAATGAAGAGCACTACACTAGAGGCATGCAATATCAAACTCAAATGACCAAACCAGCTCAAAACAAAGCTACAATATGCCAAAACAATGGCTAAAACATGCTGAGATAGAAGCATAAAAGGCAAGAAAAGCATGCTCACATGTTAGCTCGCAAACATGACTCAAGGCACAACTCTCAAAAGCAATGAAAGAGTGAAATAAATGAGAGTGTGACAGAGCTATATACACTGAAATCACATGTTAAATGACACTACAACATGCAATCATCCCATGCAAAACATGTTAGAGGCCTTAAAACACTAAGCTAGTGAAAGCATTTGCAATACAACCATGCAAGACAAGGCCCATATGACCAAGACAACTCAAAACAGAGTTAAATGATGCCAAATCAGAGCCTAAAACATGCTGAGATCAAGTCACAAAAAGGTAGAAAAACATGCTCACATGTTAGGCTATCTACACTTGCAAACAAGACACAAGGAATGGAGGCTACCCCCTCCTATTCTGGATCTCAAAACCAAGTTTTTGCCACTGAAATTCCCCTTGAATTCAGTGGTTAAAAGGCCAAAAAAATTTGTTTTAAAAGCTTTGAAAAAAAATGGCACAACGCTTTAGCAAACATGCTACAAAAAGGGTAGACCACCCCTAACTCCAAAACAACCTCAAACCACCATTTTAAACCATAAAAACAGAGATTTCAGAGGTTAAAACTAGCCTTAAAATAGCATGCAAAGGTGGCCAAACAAGTAACTAAAACAAAGCTTTAAAGGAATAAGCCTTATACCTTTGAAGCACAGCACTAAAATAGCAACAATTCTGAGCTAAAACCACTCTTAGAAGCTCAAACAAGGCCTCAAAGAATCTTAGCTCCAAGATGAGGATGTTTGGTTAAGGGTCTCTTTGCAAAAGTGTAGAGAATTCTCACTTTCAAGCACAAAATAGGGAGAAAGAGAGAATTCTAGAGAGAGAGAGACGAAAATTTTGCTCACAAAATTGTGTAACCTCTCAAATGGAGGAGAGACCTTCCCTTATATGGAAATGCAAGCCAAAAGCTTGCATTTATCCCTCCCTCTATACACGTGTATGGAGATGGCATTCAGTGATCAACAGCTGGCACAGCTGGCAAAGAAAATATTTGGAAAAGGAGAAAAATGGCCGTCGGCCACTTCAGGTGGCCGGCCGACCACCTCCCCTAGCCGACCGACCACTTCAAGTGGCCGATAAAGGGAAAAAGTGGCCTACAAGGCCCTTCCTCCCTCTAGGCAAGAGGCACTAAGGTTTGGTTCAAAAACAAGCACAAAACAAAGAAGGTTTAGAGGCTTAATGACATGGCATTCCATCGAGAACTTCGGGCACTCAAAATGAGCACAAACATGCA
Organism: Camellia lanceoleosa; assembly: GCA_025200525.1. Taxonomy (NCBI): domain Eukaryota; kingdom Viridiplantae; phylum Streptophyta; class Magnoliopsida; order Ericales; family Theaceae; genus Camellia; species Camellia lanceoleosa. The sequence continues at coordinate 122,215,373 of CM045763.1, read as the reverse complement.
CAATTATCGAGTGCACAAACGATGACATTTAAGTTTTAAGGTCGGTCAAAATGGGGTGTCTACAGTTGCCCCTTTTTGACAGAACTTGGAAGTCATGAAATGACGGGAGTGAATGTCAAAGCCCAGAGACGACCCATTTTTGACAAGGCCAAAGACTCAGACAAACAAGAAAACGAAACAAAGAACGGTTGCGCCCGCAGGCTGCCTATGTATCCCTTTACAAAGAATCAAACCAGTGTAGTTCTGAGGCAAGATGCAAATGATATGCACGATGCAGAACATAACTTATGATCATGCAATGAGGGCTGTAATGAAACATCTAGATGCAAATGTTATGCAAAGAAATGCTATAGCAAACTCGTACATAACCAAGTTAGTATGAACCAAACCACATTTCATGCAGAAAGGATGTAAGAAAATTATGCAATCTTAACTGCGCCTCATGCAGAAAAGGTAAAGAACAACAACCGTCAGGTGCACCCGAGACGGCAAACAAGATCCCAACGCGTAGTACGTGCGAGAAGCGAGAAGTGGTGATAACAAGTCAAACACACCCAACTATTATACAATCAAAGCAAAGAGCGGTATAAGCATCGGAATCCGTCCAGATACATTTAACCAAAGCATCCTAACGCGCTACGCGTGAGAGGGAAAAAGGAGCGGTGCAAACATCGGAGGGTGGTATAAACATCGGGGCACGTTCCAATGTTTCTAACCAAAGAGGGTGGTATAAACATCAGGTACACAACATAATGCTTCTAACCAAGAAGGCGGTATAAGCGTCAGAAAACGTTCCAAACGCTTCTAACCGAAGGAGGTGGTATAAACATCGAGCGTACCCGAGTGTTTCTAACCAACAAGAGAGGTATAAGCATCGGGCACACGGTCCAAACGCTTCTAATCGAAGGGGTGGTATAAACATCGGGCACACGTCCCAATGTCTCTAACCAAAGCAAGGTGGTATAAGCGTCAGACACACGTCCCAAACACTTCTAACCGGAGAGTGGTATAAACACCGGGCGTACCCGAGTGTTTCTAACCAAAGCAAGGAGTGGTGTAAACACCGGGTGTACCCGAGTGTTTTTAACCAACAAAGGAGTGGTGTAAACACTGGGCGTACCCGAGTGTTTCTAACCAACAAAGGAGTTCAAAGGATAGGAATGATCTTACCCAGAATTCCTCTGAATGAACCGTACATACAATATCGTGCCCCCATAAGAAATAAACTTTGACAGGTACAATATAATAGGAGTGCATGTTCAATGCAACATCAATAACCATGACACAACGCTTAGAGAGGCATGCTTCATGCACATCATGCAAGAAACAAAACAGAAGCATATCCTATGCAATGAAACATGGAGCATATGTAATACTGAATGCATGTTCAATGCAATAGGTACAAACATTTTCTATGCGAATGTAAGGGCATGCACAATGCAATATAACGTGACAAGCATATTCTATGCAAACATAAGAACATGTGTAATGCAATGCAACACAGCATACACATTTTGTGCACAATAATCAATGGATATTCAATGCAACATCAATAGCATGTTCAATGCAAAACACCGAATAAAGAAATGCGGGTCTTAACAAGACTGATTCAGTTACAACCTCCGATTTACCTCTCGGAGGAGTTACACTATATTTCAAAAGGATACACCTCGTTCATGCCGGCTAACAATGAGTCATGCATTAAAGACAGGGTTTGAAACTTCCGCAGAGACACTTTGAGCTGAAAAGTGAACCTTTCTTGAACTTTCTCGAGAGCCAAGGACACAAAACAGCATGAAAACACACAGGGAGAACACTGGACACCTGCCGGCCACCCTGAAGCTATGTCGGCCACTTGCTAAAGTTGTCGGCCACCTAAGTGGCCGGTCGGCTAGTTGTGGTATTTCTGGGCCATTTCGGTCTTTTTGCATGGAGATCTTTAAAAACACATCCTCAAGTCACATTTCCTCACACCCACAGTGTCGAAATAACTTCTTCTTCATCCTTAGACACTTTTTCCTTGTAGATCCGTGATTTACACGCATTTTTCAACGCTCCTCGCGAAGCTAATTTGCTAAAACCTTTCGATCTCCTCCGTTTTGAACCAATTGAAATTTGTTTTCGGAGCTTTTTTCTCCATTTTCACCACTTGAGGTTTGTTTCCCTCAAGTTTATCTTGCGTTTGGCGCCTTTTCCCGGGCTTTGACTTTTTCTCCCATTTTCTCTCTCCGAGAGTTGACTTTTGTTGACTTTTGACACTTTTCGCCCATTTTGCTCATTTTCGCCTACTTTCTCACCTTCTTTCCAGATGGTAGATGACGTTCCACATGATGGGGGTTCTCTAGGGATGGAAGGACAGCCAGAGTACATACCATTGCCATCTAAAGTCCGGCCTTTCGACCCAGAGAGGTACCGACTTGAGGCACATGCACTATGACCCAGCACAGTCCGTCACTTTAGTGGATTTGCTTGACGCTCACCAGCAAATCTATTGCTACGAGAACCAGAGTATCATCTATCCCACAGTGCCTTTAAGGTATGTACTGCATTCTTACATTTTCTGCGATGCACTTTACATTTCTTGCATAGCTTGCACTTTTGCACTGTATTTCATTTGCTCATTTTGAACACATGTACACACTATATTTCTGCTAATTTTGAACACATTCACACACTGTATTTCTGCTCATTATGAACACAAGTAGACTCCCATTTTACCCGCGGATATGGGTCCACCGCAGCGAGAGAGTGATATATGAACCTCCCCGACGACGTCCAGCAGATTATTGATGAGGCGGGGTTCGGTTTGTTTTGCATGGGGCTGTCGCACCTTATGATGAGCAGGACCCTCTTGGGCGCACTGGTGGAGAGATGGTGGGATACCACCAACTCCTTCCATTTCTTTACTATCGGGGATATAACGATGACCCCATACGATTTCGCATTGTTGACAGGCCTTGAGGTGGGAGGCCGGCCAATTCCATATGACTCCGATATGGGTGGGTGGGAGGCTGGTTGGACCTATCTGCTGGGAGCACACCCGCCTATCTTTCGATCAGGTATGGTCCGATATACCTGGTTCGTAGACCACTTCAGAGCAACAGACCTAGCGACTATAGAGGGGACTGAGTAGTACGCCCGAGGTTTCCTGATATTCCTCTTCGGTACTACCTTGTTCGCCGACAGGGCGAACACAGTTGGGCTGTATCTCTTAAGCGCCTTAGGGGACCTATCCCAGGTTCAACATTATGATTAGGAAGGTGCTGGCCTTGCTACCCTGTACTGCTACATGAGCTCGACCTCCCGCAGGAGCGGGAACAGAGTTGGCGGCTATTGGAGAGCCTGGGAGGTATGCTTTACTTTGCTGCTTTACATTTCTGCCGTGCTTTCTACTTTACACTTTCTGTACACTGTACGCACTGCACAGTGCACACACATAGTCTAATCTTTGCTCTATACTTGTACTTTCTATACATTGCACAACACACTTTGTTTTCTGCATTTTCTGTATTCTGTATTCTTTGCATTTTGCATTTTCTAGACATTGCACACATAATCTACTTTCTGCATTATCTGCGCTTATCTATATTCTCATTACTGCACTCTTGCTTTTCACAGCTATGGGTATACACCTATTTCCTAGCGTTGGTTCCTGAGCCAGAGGTTAAGATGCCTTTTGAGGTGCCATACTCGCATCGATACGACGGTCGGTGCCAGTCGAGGACCTGGGAGACCCTCTCATACCTTCGCCAGTATTTTGACACAGTGAGGACAGTAGAGGTAATTCAAAACTCACAATTCTTCCTACTTTCAGCATCAATTCATTTTACATATCTAATGGCAACTCGTCAATCTATACACTTGATGTCTGCAGGTCACATGGCAGCCTTGGGCGACGATGCCAGAGGGTGCCAGATTCTAGTTCGTCGGAGCTTGGGGCGTTTCCCAGTATCGACTCTTGCTTGAGGGGCCAGTAGGTCGAGCCTGGTGTCTTGGTGAGCGCTTCATGCGCCAGACACTGGGCCTGCCATTACGGTCAGTTCCTTTACCACCTCCGCCTTCTATGCGAGCCATAGAGAGTCTCTCTCCTCAAGAGATTACTGACTTCATGCGAGGTGCAGATGTAGACCTGTTCATTGGGGAGGGGGACTATACGACTTATCTCCAGGTGTACCTCATGCCTCTCTTGGTAGGTGTTCAAGTTCACACGAGGAGGACAGCTAATGTCCCTTCGTTGAGCAGGGCCCGAGCAGCAGATGCCCCTTTGACGAGCAGGGCCCGAGCACTGAGGGGCAGGGCTAGAGAGATACCCCTTGTTAGGCAGAGTTTTGGATGGCCAAATCTGCCGACTGAGCTAACGGGTTGGAAGTATTTTGGAGAGCCTTATTAGATCCCGATTGGGCCTTCGTTGTCTGGTCACCGATATTTTAGGACACCTGATTCACCACCGGTATGCATTTGTAGTTTTCATTTATCGCTCAGGTACTCAAACATTCATTCATTCACTGATCATTTCAACTTGCATTTGCAGCCCTCTACCAGATACGTCGAGGGATTGCTCGAGGTGTTGGCCTCATTCGAGGGTATAATCTTGAGAAGAGAGACGATGCTTAGCTCCCACGGCACACAGGTAATTTTTCAGCTTTCTTGCATTTTGGTTATCATAGTTCTGTTGATATACTGAAACTGACATCTCAACTGAATATTTTTCTGCATTGTACTGATACACTGCATATATAGATCACATCTGACACATTGCATTTACATACTGTATCTGACTTCTGCATGTACTCACCCTGCACACCATACTTGCATCTGATACACATACTATGGCTGATATATTCAAACCGTCTTTTTAGGTCACACCTCCACAGGTAGGCCCATCAGCGCCTTCTCCAACAGCAGAGAGAGAGATTTCGGCGCGCGGCCGAGGGAGACATCGGGAGCCTATCATGCGCGATGACGATGATGAGTCCAGTGAGGACGAGGAGCTAGCAAGTCCCCAGTTAGAGTCATCTGAGGGTGGAGGCGACAGTGAGGAGGGCTCCGAGGATGGGAGCGGAGGCAACTCTAGTTCCGGCTTCAGCTCAGATTCGGACAGTGGCGCCAATAGGGATAGCTCTGAGTCCGCTCAGCCGAGGAAGAGGTCGAAGAGGGCCTCTTGATCTTGAGATGGGTGGCACCTATTTAGACGCTTTTTGCTTTATTTTTCTTTTTACTAGTAGTGTTAGCACATTGTACAGCCTTAAGCAGTTTTTTTTTTTCTTTAAAAACTTATACTCTTTGTAAAAAAAAACCATGATTGGAATGAAAATAGCTTTTGATAAAAACGTGTTGCATTTCATATTTTGAGCATCGCATTGCACCATTTTACACAAAAACGGGATTCGATGGAAATTGAATATTGTACATTGTCTTGACAATTGCTTAGTCAGGTAGTGAGCCAACCAAAACATAACAAACAGAGAAAACAACTCAAAGAACAACTAATACAACAACTCGATAAACAAAACAAATACAACTCGATAAGCAAATTATGACAACTTGATAAAAAAAATTGTGACAACTCAATAACCAAATTGAAACAAACTTGAGAATGACTCAACAAAACCACAAAAACAAAACAGCAGAACACATCTAGAGTAGAACAAAACATAGGTTTTCAGCATTCCCAACATACAGAGAGACCAAGGCAATTCTGCTGGAGACAAACAGTGGCTGTTGGCCACTTGATGGTGATTGTCGGCCACTAAAGTGGCCGGTCGGCTACCTTAACTGGCCGGTCAGCCAGTAATGCAGGGAATCTCCAGATTGTTGCCACCTGTCTTCCATTCAGTGCCTTATCTTCTACAAAAGTTAGGACTTCGTAGTTTCTTCATTCCAGCTCTGTTTTTGCTTCAAATGGAGCCATTCTTCATCGAAAAACTCTCCGATTGGATTGCGAATTTAGATGGCTCGGAAAAGCTGAACTTCTGGGGTTTCGGGGTAAATGCGCTATTCTCGCTAAGTCGTACTTCATTTTGTTTTTCGTTCCTTCACGCTGCGGCTAAATGTTAGAACCCGGTTACGCATGTGTTTAGCTTCGGGGGACAAGAGATATGTCCCACAATTGAAGAATTCCAAGCTTTGATGGAATCCCAGCGTGATGAGGAGATCTTGTCCCAGTCTCGTTTTTGCCACATCCAAGCTTTAGGACGGATGTGTGGGCTTACTTTACATGATGCCCAATCCTTGGTTCACAATGGAGTTGACATTCCCAATCTCATTCATCGATTTTTCGACGGCAATCATGGCGATCGTCTTTGGCAAGGCTTTCAACAACATGCCCTCTACTTGTGTATGTTGGCCTGTTTTTTGCTCGTCCCTGGCTTCGGAGGGTCTAGCATTCGCTGGATCGAAGTTGCCTAAGGCTTGAAAGAGGGCAAGAGCTACATTGGCTTGACACTAGCCGAGACTTTGATGGGTTTGGATGCTTTCCATCGCCGAGAGACAACCAAGTTCGCAGGAAGTCCACTATTCTTGCAGGTAATGTTTTCCATCCTTCTCACATGTGATTCTCACATCACTCAGCCCTCAAGCTCTATTTTTCTCTCAAAACCCTTTTATCACTTTTTCTCTCCACATACATCTCTCTATTATTCAATCTCTCTTATTTTTCATTCCTACCCAGATATGGCTCATGAATAGGTTGAAAATAGTGGACTCTTGTCCTGCATATTCAACACGTGGCTATTTCTTTCACCAACGGCTAGTCGATTTCCTGAACGAGGGGTGGTGGTGCCACTGGATGTGCAACAAGTCTGCTGTTAACATTGCTTGGCATTGCCCCTGGTTTAATCTGCCTGAGATGAGCTACAGCATGTCTCGACAGCCTGGCATTCAGTTGATTGGCTTGACACACTGTGTGTTCTATTTTCCATTCCGATTCCGGCGTCAGTTCGGACACGACCAGACTTGCCCAGAAGAGGGATAGAGTACCCAGCTTCATTTCCGATCCGAGGCACACAGCTAGCTCAGTATTCCATTGCATGGAGGATAAGAGAACTTCTGGCCCTCGCTTCCAATTTCAGCTGTGCCCTTTCTGGCGAATGCATAGCTTGGCTTGAAAATGAGGCACAAACCGGGCCTACTTTGGCATCTGAAGCTTCCACAAGCTCTGGGAAGGGACATAGGAACACCTGACTCAACTATGCCCCAAGTTTATTACTTTAATTTGTACTTTCAAGTTTTCCTTTTGAATGTAATAAAAGCAACTTCAATTTGTATCCAGAGTCGGAGAACTCTGTATTGAAATCAATGAAATTGAAGGTTGTGGGTACTGAAAATTTTCTTTTTGGTCCAAAATGGTCTAAGTTGTAAAAAGATTAATTTGAACAAAAATCAACTTATATTAAAACTTGTCAAAACCATTTTCGATAAGAATCACAACTGGACACACACGGAATCTATCTTTGAGATGCACAACCTCGAATCCAATAACTGGAAAGTTGCCCATTGTCTGAATAGCACTGCATTGTAACCAACTCTAATAGCAAAGATCACAACCGAACTCTTGGGTACAGAAAAGACAAAGATAACCAAAACAATCACATGTACACAGTTGATTTGGAAGTGTTTATGGCTAGACTTTAGAATGAAGTTGCCTACGTATCTCAAAGATGGGAATCAAGCCTTACGTAGTTCAGTTCAGGTTCACTCAGGTATTAACATTCTCCTTTTGCGCTCTAACTTTTGCCAAGGCCGCCCTTTCTGGGTTTTCAACCTTGTAAGCTTAGTTTTTTTTTTCTTCTAATTTTTTGTGCTCTAACTTTTGCCTAAGTCGCCCTTTCGGGTTTTCGACCTAGCGAGCCACTTAGGGATAGTATTTCTTTAACTAGTCCATGCTGATTGGTTGGGAGAATTCAAGGCCATCTAAGTCCATAAAAACGACATCTCCACCCGACCAAATAGATTTGATGATGTAAGGACCAGTCCAATTAGGTCTGAACTTGCCCCTAGGGTCGTAAATGGGAGCTCGGTTGTCTTTGAGCACCAAATCCTCTTCTTTCAGATTCCTGGACTTAACCTTCTTGTTGAAAGCCCTAGCAATCCTATGTTGATAACCTTGAACGTGGTGCAGTGCTTTCAGTCTTCTCTCGTCGAATAGCATGAGTTCTTCGAATCTGCTCACGCTAATCCGCTTCGCTATCCGCACTCACCATAACCCGAGCGATGAACCTCAACTTTAATCGGTAGAACAGCCTCCATCCCATAAACCAGAGAATACGGTGTTGCCCCAGTAGAAGTTCGAATTGATGTTTCGTAGCCCCCAAAGAGCAAATGGCAATTTATCTGGCCAGTCCCTGTTGGTTTCCACCATTTTCTGTAGAATGTGCTTAATGTTCTTCTTGGCGGGCTCAATAGCTCCATTGGTTTGCGGCTGATATGTGGATGACTTATGAAAAACTGTGTTGTATTTCTCTAACAAGTCAATCACTTCTTTCTTGAAGTGGGAACCATTGTTCGAAATGATCTCATTCGAGACCCCATAACGATAGATGATATTATTCTTGATGAACTTGGCTACGTGCGACACTTTCAGCACTGCGTAGGATTGGGCCTCGACCCACTTTGTAAAGTAGTCTATTGCCACCAGGATGTACTCATGCCCGTTTGACTCCTTCGGAGTAACTGCCCCAATAACATCAATTCCCTAGACTGAAAATGGCCATGGTGAAATCATGTTGTACAGCTTCGACAGTGGGATGTTCATGTGATTTGCATGGATCTGGCATTTGTGGCATCGCCGAACAAAACCAATAAAATCCTCCTCCATGGTTGACCAGTAGTAACCCTGTCTAACAATCTTCCGAGCTAGCATCACTCCACTCATGTATGAGCCGCACTCTCCTCTGTGGATGGCCTTCATCAGGCGCTTCAACTCTTCTTCATCAACACACAGTTTATGCATTCCCAGATGGCCCTGTTTGTACAATTTACCCCTGCAGATAATAAACTAAGCAGCCATTTGTCATATTGCCGTCTTATCTTTGGCATTTGCCCCTGGTGGATAAGCCTCATTTTCCATGAAGTTCTAAATGTCATGATACCAGGGCTTCTGATCTTGTACTTCATCTATCGTGGCAATCAACTCGTAGGCCAACACATACCTCTGTTCAGTAATGATTGGACACATCCGGACTCCCAAAGGGATGTCTATCATGGAAGATAGAGTTGATAAGGCGTCAGCGAACCTGTTGCTCTCTCTTAACAAATGCGTGAAGGTAAGCTTTTCAAACCTAGGAATCAGAACGTCCAGGGTTTGGTGATAGATTTTCATCCTTTCTTCCTTAACCTTCCAGTCTCCTTTCGCTTGAGATACAACCAGGTTCGAGTCCCCAATGACATCCAACCGTTTTGTCCCTAGTTCCAGGGCAGTTTCCAAGTCAGTGATACATGCCTCGTATTCTACTTCATTGTTTGATACCTTGAACCGGAGTTTGAAAGCTAAAGGTATATGGGAATTGTCGGGTGCTATCAGCAACACCCCTATTCCATAACCGTACTGATTAGACGGTCCGTCAAAGTACATAGTCCAAATCTCTTCTTTAACCTGCAGAATGGCCTCATTTGGGAACAGATACTCTACTGCTTCGTCTCCCTCCACTGGGTGATTAGCTAGGAACTCCGCTACCGCTCTCCCTTTCACAGACTTGCAAGTCATGTACTTCAAATCAAATTCGGAGAGAAGAAGCAACCAACGAGCTAGCCTACCCGTAAGTGCTGGTTTCTTGAAGAGATATTTGATGGGATCTAATCTCGAAACCAGAATTACAGAGTGAGCTAACAGGTAGTGCCTCAACTTCCTGGTAGCCTATACCAAGGCCAAACAAGCCTTTTCCAACATCTTCTTACTCAGGTAATAGATGGCCTTCTCCACTTTATCCTCAGATTCCTGTGCAAGCATGTAGCCTATTATCGTGTCTGTTACTAACAGATACAAAATCAACGGTTTCCCTGGCTCTGGCGGTGACAACACGGGTGGGTCCTGTAGATACTGCTTGATCTGCTCCAAAGCAACTTGGCATCAGTCGTCCCATTGGAATTTATTTCCTTTCTTCAGGAGACCAAATAGTGGTTCACAAGTCAAGGTTAATTTTGCAATAAACCGTCTGATGAATTACACTTTACCTAGAAAGCCTCGCACCTCCTTTTTAGTCCTTGGTGGTGACATTTCTAAGATGGCCTTGATCTTGGAAGGATCGACTTCTATGCCCCTTTGTGCAATCAAGAACCCCAGTATTTTCCTTGTTGTGACACCAAAAGTACATTTTTGAGGATTCATTCGCAACCGATACTCTCTAATCCGTTGGAAAAATTTCTTCAAGGCGGTGTAGTGGCCTTCTCTTTCCTTGGACTTGACAATCATGTCGTCCACATATACCTCAACCTCTTTGTGGATCATATCATGCAAGATCGTAGTTGCAACCCGTTGATAAGTAACCCAGCATTCTTTAAACTGAATGGCATCACCTTATAGCAGTAGGTTCCCCACGGCGTGGTGAAGGCCATCTTCTCCCTATCCTTAGGTGCCATCAAGATCTGGTTGCACCAGAAAAACCCATCCATAAAGGAAAGCAGGGTATGCTCTGCGGTGAAGTCCATTAATTCATCGATGTGCGATGGAGGAAAGTCGTCCTTCGGACTAGCTTTGTTTAGATCTCTGAAATCCACACACATCCGAATTCTGCCATCTTTCTTCGGCATCGAAACAATGTTGGCCAACCAAGTATGATACTCAAATACTAACAGGAACCCTACACCTATCTGCTTGATGACCTCTTCCTTGATTTTCAGAGCCCAATCTGGGTGTATTCTCCGAAGCTTCTGCTTGATGGGTCGTGCCTTTGGGTCAAGAGGGATACGGTGTTGTACTATCTCAGGATCAATTCCAGGCATGTCTTCGTAAAACCAAGCGAAAACATCTTTGAAATCTTTTAATAAAACGACTAAGCGCTTGCGTTCTTCCAAAGACAACGTGGACCTGATCTAGACCAGACATGGATCCTTCTCAGTACCAACATTAATTGAAGTGATTTCATCAACCAAAGGTTTTACAAACCTTTCTTCCTCTCGATCAATCAAATGTTTCAAAATTGGAGGAATTTCTTCCTCGTCGTTTTTATCAAAGTTTTGAAAGTCCTGATTAATGCAATAAACAAGTGGCACAGAAAAGTACTCAGAAACAGCAGTGGTATCATTCTCATTCATAACTTCTAGCTCGTCCAATTCCTCGGTTACAACTGACTCAAAAGAAAAGGAAAAAGATGACCTGGACAAAACAACGGCATCCGGGTTATCAACCCCAGGAATACCGGACTCTAACTCAGAAGAACTATAATCTAATTCTGACTCCACAGACTCTGTGGAATCAGATTCTGGTTCACTACCTGATTCAGAACTGCTGGACAAAAAGCCCTCCTCGAATTGCCAAATGAGGGAGGGTGCGATGGATGCATCCAGAATGCCGGAAGAAGGGCCCACAGCCGATTGATCTCCAATCATGGAAATAGAAAAGTCATCCCCCGAGCTCTCTGGTGTGATCTGAGGATCCGAAAGGAGACAAGCCAGCGCTGCTCCTATCTCGAGTTCTGTGCCATCGGACTCATCCTCTATACACTGTTCAGCACAGCTGGTAGGTCAGTCTGCTTTTCTGTAACTTCATCTCCTTGCAACTGTAGGTCGAAAAAGATCTCAAAGTTGGGTAGACGCCGCTTTTCAGAATTCAGTCATGGCTTAGGAAAGCCACAAAATGGGAAATCCTCCCCCTTCCGGACAAAGCGGCCGTTCAGGGTTCCTTGAATAGGTCTATGCACCAACTAGTAGTGCTTCCTAGCTTGTTTAGCCTTGGCCCTTCCTGCCATTTCCTTTCCCTTCCTTACCCAACCTCTTTGGTAGGCATGTAACCTAGACCAAAGGTATAAGGGTTGTGTGGCACTTCGGCCAATGCAGCAACGCCCTTCTGGCCACTCCTTTCCAATCCCATTCCAGGTACATGTTGTAGCTTATTCATGAGGTAGACAGATTGCGCACTGACATACAGTCCCTCATCAACAGCCAAAATATCTTGTACTACCCAGGCCTCAGCCAAGGTGAACCCAGACAAAAGGATATCCTCCTTACCGTGCACAATTTCCAAGACCGGTGTAGTAACCTCTGGTAGCGGATGTATCGAAGAGTTTCCAAAAACAATAGATGCCCCCTTCCCATAGGGGCACTTCAACATCTGATGCAGAGTGGAAGAGACAGCTTTCACTTAGTGCAGCCACGGCCGTCCAAGGAGTAGTAAATTAAAGGTGGCTGGGACATCCAGGACATGGAATTCGATATCCTATTGCGCCAGACCAACCTGAGTTCTAACCAGAACTGTCTCCATCACTTCCCGACTTGTATTGTCATGAGCCCGAATCACCTGGGCTGTTGGTGCGAAATCTGCCGGCTTCAAACTGATAGCGTAGGCCGTGCGCGACGGACACTCATTAATTGCGGACCCGATATCAACCAAGACAACTGGTATCCACTTCTCTTTACATTCCATAGAGATGTACAGTGGCTTGTTGTGCTCGGAGCCCTCAGGCTGCAATTCTTTATCTGTGAACGTCAAAGTCAGTGCAGCACCACCAGGGAACACCAATCCCACTAACTGCTCGGGGGTTGTGTCAATGGAGAGCTTAGCCTTATCCATTGTTGATAGGACGGCTTGTCTATGAGCCTGTGAAGCCATGAGCAATCCCCAAATGGAGATATCCGCCTGAATTTTCCTCAGCTACGTTAGTACAGCTTCCTCTTCCAACTGTTTCTCTTTTTGTTTCTTTACCTCCTTGTCTTTCTCTGATATCTCTGGTTGGTCCAAGTGTGGGGGCTTAAAGTACCGTCCACTCCGAGTCATGTGATCAATTTCCTCGGTTTACCTTGTATCATCTGGCAAATTCTGTCCCCAATCCTCATCCGTGTGGGCGAGATGCAAGTCCTCATCTTCCCACCACATTCCTTCGGCAACTGACAATCACCCATCCGATTTTGCTGTAATCATTCCTGTGTTCACAACACAATCAGTCCCCACGAGGCCTTTGGCTTTTCTAGCCTTCTGGTCGGTCTCAATTCTTTCCTGCTTGAACCGCTTCAGCGCGGCCTCCTATTCTGTATTAACTGTACACAAGTTACTCAATTCTTGAGCAACATTCTTAGTACCGGTGCTCTCCAGCAACTTCCTTTTGTTGTCGACCGTTCTGGTCGTTGCAGACATTCCTGTTTCCAACTGTCCCTGCTTTGGTTGAGATCCCTCATCAACATTCGGCTCATCACTAAGCCACCTTGTATTATTCGTTGATCCGTTCATATCAAACTAGCCGCTCTGTACATTCCACAGATCCTGTTCATCAAAGAACTACAGATTACCGATGTCCTCCTCAAGCTCAGCTAAGTCATCCAACCTCTGGCTCGGCCCGTCCCCCTGGACTACATTAACCTCCATTTCCTTCAGTAATTCCACCATCGACTTGGCCTGGCTAGTTGGCATAATATAACAGCAAGGGTTGTACTCTTCTTCCATTAAGCTCATGGAACCCTCAGGCATGCCTTCTTCTACCACAGCCACCACCACGGGTTCGGGTTGGGGTATGGATGTGCTGATCATGCACAAATCTGTGCTTTCTAGGATGAATAGTGCCGGTTTAGGCAGGTGGGAGGGAGTGATGTATATGCTGGGGTCGTATGGGACGGCCATTGTTTGGATAAGATTTACTTGCCTGGGTAGAGGAGGGGGTTGGTTATATGGTTTGAGAGGGTTTATAGTGACATTAGGCTTCTCAGGAGGCGCTATCACTTTGTTGTCAATGAGATCCTGCATCTCATGACGGAGTCTAAAGCATAGGTCGGTGTCATAACCATACTGTTGGTGGAAGGTGCAATAGTTGGCCGGGTTGTGTGTAGGAGGAAGGGGATTTGGCAACGGGCGTGGCTCCAGGGGCTTCAGATGCCCTTTTCTGATTAGGACCCCCAAGGATTTGGATAGAGACATGTAGAGTGGGGTGAAAACCCTCTGGCCCCAGGGTGGGTATTTTGTAGGTTGTGGGGTGGTTCCAGATGTAGCAGTAAAGGGGGTGCCTGTTTTTGGTGTGGTGGTGACCATACCAACATTAGAGGTTCTCGCAGCTGCGTTGCTACTCGTAGCCGCATTCGAACTGTCTGTAAAAGCCCTTTTGGGTTGCTCATTTTCATGGTCAATCAGACCCTGTTTCATCGCATCCTCTATTTGCACCCCTATCTCATGAAGGTCGGCAAATGTAGGTAGGGGTAAGACAATCATCTTCTGTAGCAGCTTCGGTTACAGATTACAGACGACCATTCTTATCTGGTCCTTCTCGGCGGGCCTGGTGGTCATCATGGAGGCCTTGGCCCTCCACCAAGTGACGAAGTCAGAGAAGCCCTCATTCGGCTCTTGTCGAGTAGCCTCGAGATCATGAGTCGTGACCTCGATTTGAGTGTTATAAGAATATCGGGCAACAAAGGGCTCGGCATCTCTTCCCAGCTCATTTTCATAGAATCCTCCAGTTTAGCATACCAGATAGCCGCAATACTCGACAGGGTCCGGCCAAAGAGAGATAACTTCTGCAGTCTAGTCAGGCCCATCGGCCGCAGAATATCTGAAAATAGCCGCAAGTGGACCATGGACTCACCTGAGCCATCGAAGCGGTCTATGTGTGGCATTTTAAATCTATCTGGCAATGTCATCGCGGAATTTGTATAGCCGTCCTCTATGTCCAGGATCAAGTTGACACCCTAAGCCCTCTTAAAAAGCATCTCAAATTTGCTCACCTTGAGAGTGGTAGGGTCGACCTCGAACTCAAAGGGGGTCTCCGTTGGGTAGGCCAGTGCTTTGGAAGTCTGGGGTGAAATTGGATCCACTGGGATGTCCGCATTTTCCTGGACATTGGTTGTGGGAGCAGGAGCTCTGGGTATTGGAATATCTACAGGAGGTGGGTGGGATGCAGAAGCTGTTCGCTATTCTGAGGTTGTTCTGCTATTCTTTGTTGAAGCTTAGCAATGAGTTCACCGCTAGTTGCAACCTCTCGCTGAAGCGGTAACTTCCGCTTGGCGAGCAGTGTCCTACTACATGGCCTCGATGGTCTGTTGGAGTTGACACATCATATCCTCCATACTATTTGAGAGGTGCTGATCCGTCAGAACTGGTGTATACTCTCTTTCTGAGGTGGAAGTAGAAAACTGGGCCCGATCGCGCACAGGTGAAGCAGATAGTGACTGCTGAATTGGCGACTGCTGAACTAGGATCTATGCCTAACTGTCCTCTGTCTTGTAACTGGGGCTAGCAAAGCAAACACTAGTTATCCTCCAATAAGATCCTCAGATCGATAAATCCTCCTGACTCTGGTCTAGAGTGCTCGGGGGGAAACTGCCTCATTGGAAGCAATTGTGAAATACTATCTTGCAAAAAGAAAAATAAAGCAAAAAGGAAACAAGAATCAGTAAAACGCACAGCACCTTGTAGACGCGCCCGTGGGCTTCCATCTAACAGTTCGGACTCGATTTTGTGTCGGTTCTAAATCTGAACCAAAGAGTCCAAATCCAGCAAATCGTTTGAGAAAACAGATTTTTGAAAAGTAGTGCCAAACATGGAATGCTTTGCCAGATTACAGAGTCGCCACCTAAATATTTAAAATGGGAAATTTAGGAAACCCTGACTCGGTGCCGAAGGCCACATGTCCGTCATCACCAAAGTGGTCTTGGCTCGGGAGCTTGGGTACGATCGGGGAAGGTCATTTATGAGCACCCCTTTCGCCGGGTCCAAGACCGGCCTCTACTAACCGTGATATCCGTTTTTGAAAACATTACATGCTCTTGTTCCAATTATTAACCTAGAATTACTATGTTATGCGCACAGCAAACAAGTATAGACTAGATCGCCTAATTTGGAAATAAACATTGCATATCCGCTCGTTTTGAAAATACTTTGGAATTTGCTACTCGCAAGTAGGCTAAAACACGGATTTCAACGAGTTTTCCCAACTCAGGCAATCCAACCTCCACCCACAGGCATTCAAATAGTTTATCTCACATAAGCACTTAGCCGCATGGTAAGCATACTGTTATGGAAACATTCACACGCATGTGGTATGCTAAAGCGTAAAATACTTATATCGTACTCCGCGCCAAAACAAGAAACTAGTTAGCAAACATGCGTGACCTAGTTCATGTTAAGTGGCTAATGCATCGCATACAGGGATGTAATCTAGACAGGCTCGGCTACCCTAAGCATGGCACATGAAATGCAGCAACTACCACATATTCAATTTGGAATTGCAAGTACGGTGCGCTTGTATGATGTGCCGAGCCCGATGCATGTAAACAAATGCATGGATGCACGCATGCGTAGCATAAGGTATGCTAAAATAAACGTGCCCTAATCTACCATTGTAAGCAGGTAAATAAAAGGGAAGAAAGAAATGGGGGTTGGAAGACATACATGCCACTCACCCACACTTATTACAGGTATGCCCTCACTCGGAGGAACCGAAAGAATATACAAATTAATTAACTACGCAAGCTAATTAAATATTACAAATTTACTAAATTAATTAACAAATTAACTAAGTTAATTAAAGCAGTAAATGCCTTGGGAAGAGGGCCAGATGCATCGCGTGCCCGGGACTAGCTCGGAATCGCACTGCCATGCATGATTTGCCTCTGTTTTCCCTGCTATCCTCCTCTGAAGACTGCCAAAACTTCAGGAATACTTCCTTGGGCACTGGAGATCACCACCGGCTATGGTAGAACACCACCGGCTGAAGGATGTGGCCACCGGCACTGAATTCATCCATCGGCTTCCAGTAGACTGCCGATCGGCACAAAATGCCTGCAAAACCTGCAACTCACAGCAGCAGAGGGCACAACTTGCATGGCAATGTAATTCAAAGCATGTATGCACCAAACACACTCCTTATCATGTTTTTGACTCAAAGGAAGATGTGCCTCGGTTCTCGGACCACCAATCACGCATTTCGATGCATGATAGCCCAAAGAACCAAGAGTGCAATTTTGATTTCAAATGCATGTAATGCAAACAAGCACATAAGGGTGCTAAACCTCTATCACACTCACTTCAAGAGGCTTATCATGCATGTCAATGCAATGAAGTCCTAAGCATGTCAACTAGTATGCAATATGGCAATACAATGTAAACATGCAAGTAAGCATACAAGGCAAGCATGCGAATCAAATGGAGGATGGACTTAGACATGAATTGGGCAACTCTAAAAAGGCTCAAAACAAAGGGCCAAAATGCTAAATCATGAGGACCAAACACACATGCACACATGCACAAGTTAAGGCACCAACACTTAAGCATAACAAACAACCCTTAAGCACACTTAAAGGGGTACAATAATGGACTACTAGCATGCATATAAAGCTCTGAAAATCATGCTAAACATGGTGCCAAACCAAGCAACAAAGTACACAAAGCATGCACACATAGGTTCAATACTTGAGGCAAGTCATGGAAGCATTGAACTACACTTATGCAAAACAAATATGGCATGCATTGAACAACCTAAAACAGAGTTTTAGCATGTTAAAACAAAACCAAATGGCTACTTAGATGGCATCTAAGAGGCTTAAGCACAAAGGCATGCGACATGACCAATACATGGAGCGTTCAACACATGCTTTTAAAGCATTAAGGAGGCAACTAAGGTGAGCATACAAGCACACCAAAAGATCTGAAATGACATGCTAAATGGTTCCAAACCATCAAAACGAGGTAAGCAACACATGCTACACATGCATACTCAAAGGCTAGCAAGCCTAAAATGCAAAGGGGCTATATGATGCATGCCAAGATCAACCCAAATGACTATGGACAGAGCTAAAACATGTCAAAATAATCATAAAACATTCATGAATCTAAGCCTAAAACATGCTCAAACTAGGGCTAACAACCTAGGCATGTTAAGGGACCAAAGAGGCATTACAAAGCAACCATGCAAAACATGCAAGGAGTACTAAAACCAACACTTAGCAATGTCATATTAGGGCATAATAAACATAAAATGCAGCCAAGACATGCTCTTCAAACATTTAAAACTATGCTCCCTTAAGAGGCCAATTCTTGCCCTTTTCAAGGACATCAAGGAGAGGGGTGGCCCTCCTTTTGAGACTCTAAGGCATCATCTTCACCACTGAAATCCCTCAAAATTTCAGTGGTGAAGAGATCCTAACACCAAAGTCTCGGATCCCTCACAAAATAGCACAAAATGAGGCCTTTTCAAGGCCTAAGGGTGGTCAAACCTACCCAAACCACCAAGCACTCTTAATAAACAATAAAGAGGCTTAAAAAACAGAACTTTTATGTGTTATAGACTAAGCACAAAAACTGTTTTAAACTAGGCAAAAATGGAGCGCAAGAATGGGGTAAATAAAGTAAGTTTTGTTACCCTTGAAGACCACCTTCACAAAGGTTGGAGTTGTGCGTTCCTTGAGCTCCAAACCAGTCAAGAACTTCAAGAACAAGCCCTTAGCACCTCAGTTCCAAGAGGAAGGTGAAACACTAGGTGTTGGTGAGCAATAGTAAGTCACAAACACCTAGTGTACAAAACAAGAGAGAAAGAGAGAGATAGGATAGATACACAAAACCTAACCTAAAACCAGAGCTTCTCCCTCTCCTAAAATGTCTAACTCTCCAAATCTTCTAACCCTTGAGCCAAGAGAAGAGGCCTCTCCTTATAGGCAACCAAAACTTACAAGTTAAGGCAAAACAAAGGGTCATCCCTCCATACACGCGTATGGAGGGGAAACAAGTGCAAGAAAGCTGTCTGAAAATATCTCCAAACACAGCTGTAAAGTGGTCGGCAGGGCCAAATGGTCATTTTGCCAAAAGGAGTGCCGACCGGCACAATATAGTGCCGATGGCAACACCAACCAGCCGGTGGCCTCTAGCCACTGCCGGTGGTGTGTGGGGATGCCTCACAAAGCATTCCCTGCCCCTCCAAGGCAAAACACAAGTGTTTGGTGCAAAACCAGACATAAAACGGTCAAGTTCGGAGGTCCTGAGGCAAGGCGCGTAGCCGAGAACTCCGGGAACTCCAAACAAACACAAACATGGGTAATCACCGAGTGTTCAAGCGGTGACGTCCAAGTCTTGAGGACGGTAAAAAATGGGGTGTCTACAGTTGCCCCTCTTTGACAGAACTCGAAAGTCATAAGAATGACGGGAGTGAATGTCAAAGCCCACAGACGACCCATTTTTGACAAGGCCGAAGACTTGGACAAACATGCAAGACAAAACAAGGTATGCGCCCGAAGGCAGGGGCAAAATGCAAGACGATGCAAGAAGCCGAGCATAATTTATGATCATGCAAAGAAAGTCAGAATGAAGCACGATGCAACAGTTATAAGCTAGCATTCGCCAATCTACACTCCAATGCTGAAAGGATGTAAGAGAATTATGTTATTCTCAAACCGTCCCACACGGAGGATACAATACTGCGGGTACTCGATTTGCACCGCCTCAAATGAGCCGTACATACAATATCGTGCCTGCAAAGAAAGCAAACTTAACAGGTACAATGTTGTTAGCCATATGCATGGCAATGCGAAATGCAAAATGATATGCAATATATACAAAATGATGTATGAATAATGCAAATGATAATGCAATGCAATTGAAACAATGCAATGCATGCAGAGCAATTGAATCATGATTCAAACCGGATCGGTTCGAAACCACACAAATGTCAAGTAGATTGATGGAAGTAGCAAGTCCGTCTACCATAGAAGGATGTCTGAACTATGAGTGATGTAGACGGACACAAGAACAAGTATTGGGTGGAATGACATAAGTGGGGAAACGACCCGCTGGGGAGAGAATAATGATCCTAATGCCGGACGCAATACTTACACTACAATGTAATATGTACAATGGATATGGCACGCGAGCCAAACCAAATCTTGCTTAGGAAAGGCATGCACACATACAAGCCATGTCTAACACAGAAAATGTGCCACAACCTCAAACCAAGTTCATCAAGGAATAGGCGCGATGCACGTGAACCATGCTTTGACGTGAAGAGTAAGGGCACATACCAGACCAAGCTCAACAAGGAAAGGCGCAAGCCATAAACGGAGGATGATGTAGTAGACGCATGCAAGCTACAATGCAATGGAATGGATATTTACAGAAAATGCATGACATATGCACTATACTACAATGAAATGCATAACGTATGCATGTTTTTTTGTTGTTTTCGGTTTTGAATTTTTTTTGAAATGCATGACATATGCAATACTTACAATGATGCATGACAATGCACGTGTTTTTTTGTTGTTTTTTTGGATTTTTTTGAAATGCAATGCATGACATATGCAATATTTACAAATGATGCATGACAATGCAGTATGATGCAATGGCTGCAATTGCAACTTTCCCTATCCTCCCAACAGGGCGATATACTAGGTTGGTTCGGTATCCAGAATTGAGGCGCAGACATGCCACTTCAACCTATGGGGCTTCCATACAGATTTCAAGCTGAGGGTACACCCCCTGGGTATTTAAACCAGACTTTAGTCTCGAAAATCTCAAACCTTTGCGTTCTAGGCATAAGCCGTTCAAACTCTAGTTTTCACCGTCCCCATTGGTCTTGTAGGAACTCACTGCAAACACAGACGGATGGCTTTACCAGACCACCGAAAGTCGTTCGGTCACGACGAACACCGAAGGAGTTGCACCTTCAGAGGATTTAAGGTCTCCTAGACCGTATGTAAAATGCATGCATGACAATGCATGTTTAATGCATGACAATGCATGAATTGAGATGCGGCGATGTGTGGAATTGCGCGATGCTATGCATGCCAAATGCAATGAGGTGTGCACCTTAATGCACCGAAAGTCTTGCACTTCCCAAGGATTTAAGGTCTCCTAGACCGTGCGTGTATGGTGAGGGTTTCGCACCCTCCAAGGATTCAAGGTCTCCTAGATCGTACGTGTTTAAGGTCTCGTCAGGCCATGGGGGCAACTGATGAGGTGCGCGAAACAACGCGATGAATTGCATGCCAAATGCAATGAGGTGCGCTAAACAACGCGATTGAGGTGCGCAAGATAGCGCGATGCGATGCATGCCAAATGCAATGAGGTGCACCTTAATGCACCGAAGGTTTTACACCTCCCGAGGATTTAAGGTCTCCTAGACCGCGCGTGTTTAAGGTCTCGCCAGACCCAGGGGGGGCATCAATTACACAACACTTTAAGCGAATGCGATGCAAATGAGACACGCATGCAAATGCAAATGAGGTAAACAAGACGTGCGTGCAATGAGGTATGCGTGCCTCAAAGGATGGAAAATGAAGTGCAATGAGGGTGCGCCAAATGCCGCGATGCACAAAATAGCGCGATGCGTTTAGACAACGCGAGTGCACAAGACAGTGCGATACGATGCATGCCAAATGCGATGAAGTGCATATCTTAATGCACCGAAGGTTTTGCACCTCCCGAGGATTTAAGGTCTCCTAGACCGTGCGTGTTTAAGGTCTCGCCAGACCCGGGTGGGGCACGAAAAAAACAATGAGGCGCACAGGACAGCGCAAAGAAGCGCAAAATGAGATACAAGACAAGGCACGCATACCTCATAGATGTAAGAATGCAAAACAAAATGCAGAATGAAGCACGCGAGGTAGTACACCTCACGTGGATCAAAACGAAATGCAAAGTGAAGCCCGTGAGGTAGTACACCTCACGTGGATCAAAATGAAACGCAAAATGAAGCACGTGAGGTAACACATCTCCCGTGGATCAAAATGAAATGCAAAATGAAGCACGTGAGGTAGTACACCTCACATGGATCAAAATGAAATGCAAAATGAAGCACGTGAGGTAGTACACTTCACGTGGATCAAAATGAAATGCAAAATGAAGCACGTGAGGTAGTACACTTCACGTGGATCAAAATGAAATGCAAAATGAAGCACGTGAGGAAGCACACCTCACGTGGATCAAAATGAAATGCAAAATGAGGCACGTGAGGTAGCACACCTCACGTGGGTCAAAATGAAATGCAAAATGAGGCACGTGAGGTAGTACACTTCACGTGGATCAAAATGAAATGCAAAATGAGGCACGTGAGGTAGCACACCTCACGTGGGTCAAAATGAAATGCAAGATAAAAGTATGACACGCATGCCACATGACAATGCAAAACGGTGCAAGTCGCAAGGGACGTGCAAGATGGCGCGATATGATGCGCCGGACAATGTGATGGATGCGCGCGACGCACACGGGGCAACTTTTGAACCTTTATAAACGACAAAAGGATACAAAAAGGATATAGTCTTCGCTTGAATTTGAGTGTTACACACAGCAGACACGGTCCGAAGTCAAAACGGAGGCCGGTTGAGCATCAGGGGTGCATTTTCTTGCACTTTCTTGAGCTATGAAGACCAACAACTGCTCATTTTGCCTAAACAAGGACTTGGGAACATCACCGGCTGGGTGGGGTGGTCACCGGCTGGCCACCGGCTAAAGAAACCATTCATCGGCACAATATTGTGCCGACCGGCACAAAACAGTGCCAACTGGCCAAAAGTTGCTGATCGGGGGCAGATTCGGCATTTCGCTATGGGTCCTTTAAAATAGGGCTTGAAACCCTATTTTCCTCACTTTGCCTCCACCAAAAATCTTTGCTCTCTCTCTCCAAAGTGTTTTTCTCTCACTTTTCCGCCGTTTCTTTGCATTCCCGCGTGTTTTCTGTCATTCGATTCGCGAAGTTCATCGCGTTTCGGACATTTCCAACCGATCGAAATCTCATTTCGGTGTCTCTTCTCGGTTTTGTTCTTTTCGGACTTGTTTCCTCGATTTCTACATTTTCGTGTATTTTCATCTCCGCCTTTCCGGCCATTTTCGATTCGGGGTTGACTTTTCGATTGACTTTTCACATTCCGCTTTTTCCGCCATTTTCTCACCACCATTGCTATGGCAGACGATGTTCCACATGTCGGACTCCCGATCACGAGATGGATCCCGGTCGAGCTCCTCCCATTGAGCGGCGCCCATTTGATCCGGGCGACCTATCGCCCGGCGGTCCACGTGCTACCACCCGATGGACTTCGCCATTCAGAGTTTCGACAGGCATTGGACCCGAGCTTTCTACGCGAGCTCGCCTCTCATCTCTCATTCGGCGCCCGAGGTAACCCTTCGCTCGCTTTATTTTCTCGCAATGTAGAATCAGAATCCAATCGCCATAGCCGATTACAACCCTTAATTGCTTAGCTCGATACCAGCATCAGAAGTTGATTGTAGACAAACTTACAACCGATATTTATTTTAGGACCGACACGCACACACAATCGCACTAGCCTTAATTACCATATATACACGCAGACAATCAGATTTCATCGCAAACTCACCGATACCCCAGACTTATTTGAATCAAAACTCGCACACATGCTAGATTTATCTTGAATTGAAACACTCAAACACGCCGACGCATCACATGTCAGAGTTCACTTATCGCACACTATAACCCGATATCGCTTGAATCAAAAATGTGCACACATGTACCATATCGTATCTTGACCCTCACAAACACACTGACACATCACAGGCCGTAGTCCACCACAGTACACTGAAACCCGGTATCTGCTTGGATTTTGAAAAATGTGCACGCATGCTAGATTTGTATCGACTTTAACATGTTTCCTCGTAATCAGATATTTCATATTGCTTTGCAACCATTTGTTTGTAACAGTAGATTCCCATACCATCCGGGTATGGGAATGTTGCGGCTCGAGATTGGTACTAACAGCTTCCCGAGGCGGTCCGACACATCGTGGATGAGGCGGGCTTCAGTTCCTTTTGCAGGGGTCTGACCCGACTTACTGCCTGCAGGCCTCTTTTAGCTGCCTTGGCGGAGAGATGGTGGGACACCACCGATTCATTTCACCTATCCGCGGCGGGGGACATGACGATGACTCTCTACGACTTCTCGGTGCTCACCGGCATCGGGGTAGGGGTGATCCGATTCTTCGACACCGACATGGATGAGTGGACCGCCAGATCCATTTATTTGGCGCTGCCCGCCTTCTTGCACGCCCGTGTTTCGTCCGCTACTCCTAGTTTGAGGTGCGCCGGTGCAACCTTTTCTTGTTGACGCATTCGGCGACCGAGGCGTCAGAGCAAGATGCGCGCGGCTTCGATGTTCTTGCTAGGGCGACCCTTTTTCGCCGACCGGCGAACACCGGCTCTTCGCTTACTACCAGACCGGTGGACGCCCGACATTTTATGTTATGATCGGTGGCGCGCTCGCCACTTTTACGGGTACATGAGTTCCGTCTCCCGTGGCAGTGGGCAGTTGCTCGGAGGCTACTGGCGAGCTTGGGAGGTACGTCTTCTCTCGCTTACATTTCGCTTCAGATTTCAGATTCGCACATTGCACACATCGTAGTCCGCTTACACTTATCAGATATCGCATACACGCACACACATACCTCGCTTTAATCGACCGCATAATCGCTCACACTGACACTCGCTTCAATACACTGCACAACACACGGCTCTGCTATTTCTGCTTTACTTTGTATCCTGCTTTTTTTGATAAATGTTCTGACATCTGTTTTGCAGTTGTGGGTCTACGCCTACTTTCCCAGCCGAGCAGTCGAGAGGGAGACTACCGGGTCATTCCTTCACGCCGTTATGAGGGGAGGTGCACACGGCGGCCACGAGAGACTTTTAGCTTTTTCCGCCGCTATTTCGACACCATCACCCCCGCCGAGGTATGTTTTACTTGCAGTTCATTTAAACTTCACTTTTCCACTGTATATTTGCAATACCAATAGGCAATAAACCGGATTTCAATTACAGATCACCGGCGACCATGGGCTCTCGCCGCCGATGGTGCGGATCGGTTTGCTTGCAAGGATCGAGACCTCGCGTTACCGGATTTTGCTGGAGGGCCCGGTCTGTCGGGCTTGGTACCTGGGTGAGCGTTTCTTACGCCAGACCCTAGGGTTGCCAGAGCAGATAGTCCCGGTTCACCCTCATGAGCATATGAGGGACACCGAGCGTTTCACCGCTGAGCAGATGGCGGACTACACCATCGGCTGGGAGGCAGACGGCTTCAGAGGCGAGGGCGATTACTCAGAGTACGTCCGGACCTTCATCATGCGGCCTCTGAGCGGTGGTCGCCGAGCTGAGCCAGAGAGACCTGCGGCGCCGGCGGCTAGGGCAGAGGTGGGAGCAGGAGCGGGATCGTCACAGAGAGCTCGAGCTCGTGGCAGGAGGGGAGTGCAGAGGGGACGAGGGACGGCCGCCCGCCCGCCTACCATGCCGACGACAGGCGAGTGGGGAGACCTACCAGATCCCTTTTGCTCCTCCCCCGGCTGGTCATGAGTTTGTTGGCATTCCTGACTTGCCTCCGGTATGTACCACTTTATTTCTGCATCTTGCATTGTCATTTCAGTTCAGTTCATTCGATATTCCACAGAATATTGATGCATCTAATACTTTTGCAGGCTTCCTCTGAGTACACCCTAAATCATTGAGCCGAATGCCTCCATGGCGGGGATGTTGCAATGACCTTCAAGTTCCTTGCCTTCACGGCCTTCCGGTATGTTCTCTCGACATAGTCCCAAACTATATACAAATCGCCGCATAATCGATACACGACACAACATCTCGATAAACCGTTTCACGCAGACTCACACATCAGATTCATACATCGTGATTCTCGTGATTGATAAACTGCTCATGGCATTCACACACTGTACTCATACATTGCATTTTGCATTGTTTAACTGCCTCAAGTGTACTAATGCATTTGCTTTATGTACTTTTCAGCCACCCTTCCCGATTCCTCCGTGGTGGCGGCGCCCATCTGGACCTCCCATTTCTACTCGGGATGGCAGGATATTCCCCGCACTGAGGGGGGGCCATGTGGGGAGCAACTCGCAGCTCCATTGCAGGATGGTGAGTCGAGGCGAGGCCTCGAGGAGGAGGTCGGCTGGCTCTGCCCGACAATGACACTTCTCGACGATGTTCTGCTTCTCGCCAGAAGAGGGCGAGGACGGATCCCGGCCGAGACCATTGATGCATTTATTACAGATCATTGCTTTTTCTTTTCATTTTCTTTCTTGTACTTTTCTCTTTGGTAGATAGAGTACTATGTATCGCCTCAGTGTGTTTTTGTTTTTCTCAAACTTTGTACTTGAAAAGATTATATGGGATGAAACAAACTTTGGTCTAAAAAGAGTGTTACATTTGTATATATATGTATATTTCATACCTTGTAATCGCATTGCATCATATTACACCTCAAATGTAAATGAAAATGATCTGTTGTCAAAATCGAGCAATTGTAATTGTGATAATCGGATAACCAACCAATTAACAAAGAAAGCTCATACTAATCCCTACTCAATCCAACACATTTCATACTTTGTCGGGACTAATCTGGGGATTGATCTCGATATAGCCCATAACACAAAGATTTGGTTCATTCTGCACACAGCAAACCCTGAACAAATAGCCCCAATCTGACAAGACGGATCACAAAGCTGACACGGTTGCAGTTGAAACACACTCGGATGTCCCAAATTTTTCCTTTCCTTCTCTTGCTTTGCACGGATGTAGAGAATGGCACAGCATTCTGAGCACCAGCGATTACCTTTTGGAAGAGGATGGGTTTTCAACCGGGGTATCGAGCCTACCACAGAATATGGCGAGACAGACTCAAACGAAGAAACAAAAGGCACACGACCTAACACAACGAGACACACTTGGAAAAGACTCAAAACCAAAAATTGAGACCGACAAATCAAAAGACACGACACACAGACATGTTTACAAAAAGACCTTAGATCTCGAGAAGCCAGTTCCTCCGGGTATTATTCCCACCCTTTCTGATTTGTGATACTCACATCGCTTGGCCCTCAGGCTCGGTTTTTCTCTCAAAACACTTTTCTCACTTTTCTCTCAACTTACTCCTCTCTATTCTTTATTCTCTCATTTTTCAATCCCTCCCCGGGGTGATTGACGGATGAATAGGAAGTCGCGGGTTCACGCCCAACGCTGTTAGCTCACGGCTATTCCTTCTGGTGGATATGGTGCCTTGCTGGCAAGCATATTAGCTGGGGAAAGACAGAAGACCTGACTCAATCGTGCCCCTAGTTCGTCATTTTGACCATTTTTGGTTGTTTTCTAAAACGATTTTGATCAAAGTGAGAGTTGGATTAACACACTTGTTCGATTTTTGATTTGAAAATTATGCAAGTCAGGCTGTGAGCACTGAAAATTTTCCCTTTTGGGTCCAAACATGGTCCAATTTTGAAAATGAAACAGTTTTCGAGAAAATAAGTCAACCTCAGTGAAAATTTTCAAAAACTATTTTTGCAAACAATCAATGCTCAACAAGCGTAGAATTTACCCTCGAGATACGCAACCTCGGATCGGAGGCAATGGGAAATTGCCCCTGGCTTAAAAGGGGGGATAAGGCAACGGAAAGTTGCCCCTGGTTTAGACGGTAACTCAGGGCAACTTATGGCACTGCATGGCAACGGAAAGTTGCCCCTTGTTTGGATGATGCCGCGGCACGTCGTAAGCCAGTCCTCTGAGCGATAGTCGGACCTTCGGACGTAGAGGAGACGAAAATGGCTTGAATCAATATATGGACACAGTCACCTGGAAGGTGTTGGTGGTTTGGACTTCAAGAGAAAACTGATCACGTAGCCCTAGGTTGCGGCAATCGAGACATTGGATTCAGAGGAGGCACGAGTGACCAAAACCATGACATGGACTGAGACGCTATGGAAGCGTTGGGGGCTGGACTTCAGGATGAAGTTGCCTACGTATCCCAAACATGGGAATCAAGCCTTACGTAGTTCCGGTTAAGGTACACTCGGGTATTTTAACCTTCACTATTTAGGCTCTAATTTTTGCCAAGGCACCTGTTGCAGGTTTTCGACCTTGCGAGCTTTGTTTTTCTTCTTTTTTTCTTTTTTGCATTTTTTTCTTTCTTTTCTTTCTTTTGTATTTTTTTGTATTTTTCTTGTATTATTTCTTTTTATTTGCTCTAACTTTTGCCTGGGCCGTCCTTTCGGATTTTCGGCCTAGCGAGCCTCTCAAAGGGTAAAAGTGTAGCAAGCCCATGCCAAATGGTTTTGAGATTGAAACCTCTCCGTATCCAGGAGAACGACTGTTGTGTTGATTTGCAGAAAAGTCCATCACGGTTACTTCTCGAGCTTTGGTTAGTGGGATTTGATTTTCCTGATCGGACTTTGATGCCCCTTGCTCGAGGGCTGCTTCGAATTGGGCTACACAGGTCTTACACGGCAACTAACTATTTTGAACAGATTCCAGGTTTGAAATAGATAGGTTGAATCTCGAGGCTGAGAGCGATCCTGGGCTGCACAATCTCAAGAGCGGTTCCACACAGGTCTTCGCGAGACTTGCGCAAAATATTTTGTTTTTGAAAGTTTTTAAGAAAGCGACAAATTGCTCGTGTTGAAGATAGTGTGGAACTAGTCTGGATCAGGCCAGGGTCCTTCTCAGTACTCACGCCAACAAGCATGATTTCATTCATTAAAAGCTTAACATGCCTCTCTTTTTCTCAAATTGATCAAAATTTTGCAAATACCCGAGGAATAGTCTCTAAGGCTTCCGATATGCAACTAGGTGAATTGGTCAAAAAGGGTGCCTCAGCCAGACCACCTAATATATCTCTCGCTCCCAACACCGAGAAGTGAAAGGAGGATCAAACGGTACAGTGGAAGTCCAAATCCAAGGTTTGTGTTTCCATCGTGGCAGAGCCCGTAACCGGTTAGCCTTATGGCATGCTTTTCCAAGCAAACCTCCAGCAAACCGTTCAGGAATAGCAGATGGAAAACACTGTGACTTAGGCGCACCAATGCAAATGCAAATGCAAAGAAACATATAAGTGTAAATAAAACAACATATCATGAGTTCGAGTCAAGCTCTCTAAATCTCCAGTAGAGCCGCCAGAAACTGTGGACTCGAATTTCTTCGCACCCCCTTTTGGAGAGTTCGTATTGGTCCTACAGTTCGGACTCCTGTCACGGTTCTAAATCTAATCTCACAAAGTGCAATGTAAGACTGATAAACATCAAAAAGTCTAATCCGGCAAATCACTTTGGAAAATCAGATTTTAGATCAAATAATGCCAAAACTGGATTGCTTTGCCAGATTACAGAGTTGCTACCTAAATATTTTATTTTCAGAAAATTTAGGAAACCCTGACTCGTGTCGAAGGCCACATGTCCGTCATCATCAAAGTTGCCTCGGCTCGCGAACTTGGGTACGAGAGGGGAAGGTCTTGAAGTGAGCACCCCTGCTCGCCCGATCAAACGATCGGCTTCTACTAAGCATGATATGTTGTTTTTACAAACACATGTGTTCTCATTTCGGTTATTTAGCTAACTTTACTATGTGACGCACACAAGCAGGTATAGACTAAATTGCAAGACTTGGAACGAATTCAACTCATGTTTGTTTTCAAAAATGGTTTGAAATTGCACCCTCAAGTGGGCTTAAAAAAAAACATAATTTTGCCACTTCGCAAAGTGGGCTTAAAACTTACATTTGTTGAATTATACCAATTCAAGCAACAAAGCCTTCATCCACAGGCATTCATGCAGTTAATCATTTACGCACATAGCCTCATGGCAAGCATGCTATCATGGCAACACTCACACTCATGCAAGTATGCTAAAGCGTAAAACTTACAGTGTGCTCCAAGCCAAAACAAAAGCTAGTTAGAAATATGCATGATCCTAACTATACAAAATGCCTAATGCAACACATGCAATAATGCAATTAATAGGCTCGGCTATCTAAGATGACATATGAATGAAACAATTTGATAACATGTTTCGAAACATATATTCAAATAAGTATTGAATTGACAATGCAGTTTAAATGATGTGCTGAGCCTCGGTGCATGCAAGACAAATGAATGATACAAACATGCAAGCATAAGGTATGCTAATCGAAAATGCCCCTAATCTAACCACCGAAAGCGGATAAATAAAAGGGAGAGACGTGGGGTTGGAAGACATGCACACACACACGCACACTTATTACAACATTATACCCTCTCGAAGGAGATTCCAAATAAATAAGCTAAGCTACACTAAGCTAAGCTAATTATTACAACACAATTGAATAACGAGCTATGCTAAGCTAATTAGAATATTACAAAACGAATTGAATAACTAGCTATGCTAAGCTAATTTAAAGCAATGTAAATAAAGCAAGTAAATGGCCTCGAAGGCGAGGGAGACATGCATGCTCGGTTGGCTTCCTCCCAAAAATCCATTGCCTTGCCATCGGTTGCCTCTGTTTGTACTCGCCTTGATTTCTGAACATTGTACCAATTTCCAGACTGCCTCTGCTCCAAAACAGGAACACTTTTGTACAAAAATTGATTGGTGGCTGGTCAGCCACAGAAGATGGTTGTCGGCCACCTTAACTGGCTACTCGGCTACTTCAAGTGGCCGGTCGGCCACTGCTTTTTCCAGACTTCTACTTTTGCTGCAACAGAGAGCAACAGAGGCAAAGCAATGCATTTTTCAAGGAACGTGTGTACTGCCACCCTTCTTATCATTTCTCAAGCTCAAAGAAGTATGGCACTTGGCTCTCAAGCCACCAATCAAGCATTTTCATGCATGATGGCCAAAGAACCAAGCTCATGCAAGCTTAATGAATGCACAAATAAGACTCGAAGGGCCACCACCCTATCATGCATGATCAAGGGTGACGACAACTAAGAAAAGTGACACGTTTCATCACTTTGAGTATGAAACGTCCCACATTTCTTGTGTTTGGATTAACGTCCGATCCAAACACATGCAATGCAACACAACATGCTTAACTTGCTCAAGTTTTACTTGGTTCATTTTGTTTACACATTTGAAATTACCGATTAGTCCTTTAACCGATTAAGTCCAAGGTGAAAGTCCTCTAATTGGAAAGATGGCCTAAGCCATAAGTGCCTTGAGCATGAAAGACGTCTTATGCTGTTGGTTAGGAGGAACCCTCAAGAGAGGGTTAAAACCATTAGGCATGAAAGCCTCAAATTCACACTTAAGCCAACAAGGGGCTCAAGACCACTTTCAAAACAAAGTAAAAAGTGAAAAATAGAGGGAGGTTGTAGACTTTTCAGTGCTGAAATGGCATGAAAAATAGTGCTACAACATAGAAGCAACACATCCACAACATGTTCAAAAGCCATAAACACTAAACTAGTGAAGAGCACTACACTAGAGGCATGTAATATCAAGCTCAAATGACCAAACCAGCTCAAAACAGAGCTACAACATGCCAAAACAGTGGCTAAAACATGCTGAGATAAAAGCATAAAAGGTAAGAAAAACATGCTCACATGTTAGCTTGCAAACAAGACTCAAGGCACAACTCTCAAAAGCAATGAAAAAGTGAAATAAGTGAGAGTGTGATAGAGCTATATACACTGAAATCACATGTTAAATGACACTACAACATGCAATCATCCCATGCAAAACATGTTAGAGGCCTTAAAACACTAAGCTAACGAAGACATTTGCACTACAACCATGCAAGACAAGGCTCATATGACCAAGACAGGTCAAAACAGAGTTAAATCATGCCAAATTAGAGCCTAAAACATGCTAAGATCAAGTCACAAAAAGGTAGAAAAACATGCTCACATGTTAGGCTATCTACACTTGCAAGCAAGACACAAGGAGGGGAGGTTACCCTCTCCTATTTTGGATCTCAAAACCAAGTTTTTGCCACTGAAATTCCCTTGGAATTTAATGGTTAAAAGGCTATTGAGGGACATAGTAGATTATATATGCGCATGAGTGACTTAGTAGATTATCTTGTCGACTTTTATGTAAGGGACAGTTCGATTTCATGGGGTCCTTGTGACTATTGTTTCGGATAGAGATCCACAATTTACAGCTCAATTATGGCAGAGCCTACAGAATGCCTTGGGCACTAGATTGACATTTAGCTCTACCTATTATTCTCAGACTGAAGGGCAGTTTGAACGAACCATTCAGATCTTAGAGGACATGCTTTGGGGTTGTGTGCTTGGTTTTAAGAGATCGTGGGAAAGGTATTTACCTTTAGTGTAGTTTTCCTACAATAACAATTTTCAGGCGAGTATTGGTATGGCACTGTTTGAGGCCTTGTATACCGACTGTGTAGATCTCCAGTGTGTTGGGCCAAGATGGGTGACGCATCTATGTTAGGTCTTGAATTAGTCTAGGAAACAAAGAAGAAAGTTGCACTTATTCGTAAGAGATTGGTTTCGGCTCAAAGTCACTAGAAGAGCTATGTCGACCGTAGGAGAAGACTTTTATCTTTTGAGGTAGAAGATCATGTGTTCGAAAAGATGTCACCAAGACGAGGTTTAATGAGATTGGAAAGAGCAGAAGTTGTCTCCTATATTTACTAGGCCTTTTAAGATTCCAAAGCGGATTAGAGAGCTGGCATATCATTTGGCCTTGCCACTCCAACTTTTTGGGGTTCATGATATGTTTCATATCTGTATGCTCTAGAAGTACAAGCTAGATCCTTCACATGTGTTAGATTAGACCGAGTTGGAGGTAGATGAGGATGTCTCTTATGAGAAGACACCAGTGCGAATTTTGGACTCTCGGGACCAAGTCTTGCGAGGCAAGGCTCTTCTATTGGTTAAGGTGATATGGGGACATCATGGAGTTGATAAAGTGACTTGGGAGCGTGAGGTAAAAGTCCGCGAGAAGTATCCAGACTTATTTGTTGATATTTGAGAATTGTGTTAAAACTTTTACGTATGTTGTAATATATACATATATGAACATTGTGTATGTTTTAGATATTTGAATGGTAATTGTTGATGTTGAAAAACTCGGTGTATCCTTGTTACAAGTCTGGATGGCATATAATTAGATTTTATTTCTATGAATGTTGTAAATTTTAAATTTCGGGGATGGAATTCTTTAAGGGGGAGATTATAACGATTCTGGTTTAGACCCAACCCATTTGTTACTTTTGGATTTGAGAACCCATGTACTTAGCTGTTGTCCATCCCATTTCCATCTTGTTGCGTGTTGAGTTTGTCTATTGGAGTTTTGGTTATGTTTAAAATAGGTTGGGAGGTTAGTTTTTCAAAGAGTTGTTGCCCAGAATTTTGCTTGTTCGCTCGAGTGACCACTCCTACACTCGAGTGGACTTTTATAGTTTGCAAAACTAATAAGAGTTTCATATCTTCACTCGAGCGGTCCTTTTTGCACTCGAGAGATCTTTTATAGGTTTGAACTACTTGGAGGGGGTCATTGTGCACTCGAGCGGTGTCACTTATTGGATTTGTCGCTCAAGTGACCATTCTTGTGCTCGAGTGGTTTGTGCGTATATCAGTTTGAGAAGAAACCATTTTCAATCACTTTTTCACTTCTCTCTCTCTCTAAACATTTCAAAACCATAGATCTTCACTCTCTCTCTAGTTTTTGAACTCTAGCTCCAAATACTCTCAATCTGTGGGTTTCCTCACCCTAGTCCTTTGGAGAAAAACGTTGAGTACGTCGAGAGTTTCGTTTTAATCAGAGCATCTAGTGTTTTTGACACCGTCAAGTTCTACCCATCTTTTATTCGTGTTTGCTACTTTGAGATAGGGATTTCTTTGACTCTTTTATATGATTTTTAGCTTAGTGATTTGCTCTTTGAAAATGGTTATTTATTTGGAAATTTTTGGTAAAACCTAGGGTTTGGTTTGAAATCAAAAGAGGGGTTTTCCAAACTGACTCTTGAAAATGGGTGTGGGAATATGGTTACAAACTAGTTGTGTTGAAATGATGGAAATCTTTTCTTAAAATTGATTTTTATAGATAAATGGGGGTTTGCCTAATTTTGGATATTTTAAATTGTGAAAGGAAAATGGAAAATGATGTTGGATATTGTGAAATTGGAATAATGGTTAAATTGATGAAGATGGTGTAGTTGGATATGTAATATCACTCCCATTGTAAATAATGAAATGTATCTTTTAATTGAAAATTATCTAATGTATAGAGATATTTGTTTTGGGCTATTATACATTGTGCGTTTAGCATCATTTCATATTGAACATTGTAAATATATTGGTTTTGAGAAAAAGGGATGAATATCATGGTGAATCTGGTTAGGGGGTGTGGTTGTGGCTTTATTATGTTGGCCTATGTGTCCTTAGTGAATATCCAGAAACTTGTGCGGTTAGGTGCCGATCCTTCCGGTTAGTACTGGTAAAATGACTTTGGTAGTGCTTGTATAGCCTACTGGAAGACACGTATCTAGAGATTCCCAATGTATCCACTACCTTGTTTTCTGTATAAAAGGATTATTTTCATAAATTGTTGTACAATCTGGCATTACATTGTTTTAGGATGGAAAACGGGGAATTGTTTGACAAATGGCATGCATATGCATTTACCTTATAATTTTGCTAAGATTCATATATTGTGTTAAAGTATCTCTACTGGGCTGTGGCTTACCGTATATGGAAAACAATTATCAGGCACTGATGATATGCCCCCACCAAGGACGTAGCTTGGGAGGACTTGGAGCTTAAGGCTTTATTTCTTGATGTAATTGTTTTGATTAAGCCTCAGGCTTTACTTGTATTGAGTTTAAACTCATTTTGTTGTAGCCAAGTATCGTCTTGGAAAGTTGTAGCCATTGCGGCATTTCATTACTTGGTTTTACTTACCTTTTTACTCTTGTATTCTTGCCATATGCTATAGATTAAGGATCTAGGATTGTTGAATATATATTGCATATGTCATTTTTTTTAATGATCAAAGATATAATGAATAGAAGTTATGAAATTATTGATCAATTGTAACACTATTATGCGATGAGTTAATGTTAATTATTTCGGGGCGTTACAACCTTGTAACTTTTTACTTTTAGATTAGCATTTTGTTTTAGGCCAAAATTATGGCTTCATCAATGTCCTCCAATTCCATACACATGTTTTGACTATACTGATCTTTGTCACAATAATCTTGTGCTTTGACCCTCAAAGACCTAATGTTGATCTCAATTGGAAGTACAACATCATGCCCATAAACCAAGGCAAATGGTGCGACTAATACTCGATCTTTTTGAAGTTCAATAAGCCCATAAATCTTTTGAGAGTATATTATGCCAACTACTAAGATTATCTTCAACCATCTTCTGAATCCCTTTTATAATGGCTTTATTGGATGACTAATCCTTCCTCCACACATGAGGATAGGTTCAAACTACACGATTAGAGGATATCAGGTTGCTTCATGGATTGCTAAGCTAAGAAGAGACCTAGATAATATTATTTGGGAGCACAACACTTCTTTAAGTATTCTATTCTTGTATGGATGGCTTATAGATGATTGTAAGCCTCTTTGTTTTTAGAGTACCCATGGGCATGTAGATTGCTGAGTCATTATGGCGAGGTTTCTTAAATCCTTACTTCAGGATCGTGTCAATGAGCTCGAGACCTAGTTGAGGAGTCGAGCTGATACAAAGTAGGAAAGAGATCTATTTTCTAGAGTCACAGAATTAGACCCTCTCATCCGCGAAACTGGGGTGGTATATATGCGGAAATCCTCATTGTCATGGTCACCTTCCTTCTTTCCTTCCCCTTAATTAAGAGGTCTAGGAATTTTCGCAAACAAGTAAGAGACCTTTGCTTGTCCATTAGCTTGAGCATAAGATGGAGTGGATTTAATTATGCTTATACCAAAATTCTCAGCAAAAGTTTTTACTAAACCACCCTCGAATACTATTCCATTATCGGCAGTGATAGTTTGGGGAATGCTAAACCTATGAATTAAATCTTCAATGAAGCTAATTACCTCACCTTGGTCTATAGATTTATAAGGTTTTGCTTTAACCTACTTTGTAAAGTAAACTATGGCCACTAAAATGAAGCAATGATGCTTCAAAGATGGGGGGTGAATCTTTCCAATCATGTCCATCGCCCATCCTTTAAAGGGCCAAGACTTGATTATTGAGTACAGTTTATCTACTGGCACATGCCTAATCATTCTATGTTTTTGGCATACTTGGCAACCCTCTGCATAGGGCTGTTCAAAAATTCGTTCAAACCGGTAATCCAAACAGAACCAGACCGAATCATACGGTTTGGCTCGGTTCTGTTAAGAATTGGTTCGATTTCGGATTAAAAAATATGAGAACCGTAAAAACAGTTCGGTTAATGGATTTTATGAAAAAACTGCAGTTCGAACCGAACCGAACCGAACCGAATTTTAAAAGATATATATATATATAATATCAAGTTTTATTTTTATTAATTGGTTTTTTATAATTTTAATGATATTAGGATGGTATATATATATGTAATATTAAGTAATACCTTAATATTATTAGTTTTTATCATGAGTTAAATGTAATTAGTTTGAGTAATTATTTTGCTAATATTAATAATTTATTCTTGTAAATAGAAATTTTTGAAATCAGAATCAAAACAAGTGTAACGGTTCTCAAAATCATAGGATCGGTTCGGTTCTTGGATTTTCTCAGAACCGAACCAATCCGGACCGTGTACACCCCTACCTCTGCATACTCAATACAATTCTTTAATATACTTGGCCAGTAATATAAATGCCTTCTCAATAACCATCTCATTTTAACCCCTGGCTGATGAGCACTGGAAATGCCCTCATGAATTTTATCTATGGCTATTTTAGCCTCTTTGGGACCCAAACATTCTAATAAGAGTCTAACTGCTCCTCTCTTGTAAAGGCTGTCATTATATAAAATATAATTTATAGATTTGAATTCGGTAGTTGTAGCTTGCTTTTCGTGCTCCTTTTAGATACGATAGCCCTACAGTTTATACTCTTGTGGTTCTGAATCTGATTCTACAAGTGTAATGTGAAATAGCTAAACACAAATGAGTCCAAATCCGGCAAATCTTTTGGAAAATTGATTTTAAATAAAAAAATGCCAAAAATAGACTGCTTTGCTAGATTACAGGGTCGCCACCTAAATATTTTTGAAAAATTTAGGAAACCTGAGACTCATGCCAAAGGCCACTTATCCGTCATCACCAAAGTGTCTTGGTTTGGGAACTTAGGTACAAGAGGGGAGGGTCATGAATTGAGCATCCCACTCGCCCGATCAAAGATCGGCCTATTCTAATCATGATGTGAATCTTAGTTACATTATATGCTCTTGATCCAGTTATTAGGCTAACGTTACTATGTGTTGCACATAAGTATAGACTAATTTGCAAAAATTAGAACACTTTGATTTCGTGTTTGTTTTGAAAAAAAGGTTTGAATACATATCACTTAAAAAAGTGGCCTCGTATGTACATTTATCAAATTATCCCAATTTGAGCAACTAGCCTTTATCCACAAGCATTCAAGCGAGTATAATACTTAAGCACTTAGCCTCATGGTAATCATGCTTGACATGACAATAATCACACATATGCAACATGCAAAAGCAATGAAATGCTCACCTAGTACTCCACGATAAGCCAAAACAAAGCAAAAGAGTTAGAAAACATGAATGTTCCTAACTAATGCAAAATGACTAATGCAACACATGCGATGTGCAATTAATAGGCTTGGCAGCATGTGAATAAATTTGATAGTATACGGCTTAAGCATGTTTTCAAAGTAGTGTTTAAACGACAATGCTTGCTAGCATGATGAATCGAACCTAATGCATGCAAGACAAATGAATGCTTCATACATGGAAAATGCTAAACAAAATATGATATGCTACACTATCCATCATAAACGGGTAAATAAAAGGGAGAAAGGCGTGGGGTTAGAAGACATACACATTTTTATAAGTTTGCCCTTGCGCAAGAGCGTCCGAATGAATGACTTAGCTAAGCTAGCTAACTAATTATTACAACACCGAATTTAACTAACTATTCTAGCTAAATAATTACAACACAAAATTAAATCAACTAGATACTCTAACTAACTAATACAAATTAACCAATTAAACTAACTAATTAGTTACATTAAGGAATTAATTAACTAAGTAATTAATTACAAGTTGTACAACATACTACTATTAGAAAGAAAAAAAACAAATTAAATAGGTCCCAAGGAGCAAGGAAATGGCTTATGCATGCACATGAATTTCTCCCCACCGAGAATGCCTCTGCACTGTTTTTGCACCTCAGCCTCTACTC
Organism: Camellia lanceoleosa; assembly: GCA_025200525.1. Lineage (NCBI taxonomy): Eukaryota > Viridiplantae > Streptophyta > Magnoliopsida > Ericales > Theaceae > Camellia > Camellia lanceoleosa. The sequence continues at coordinate 122,177,157 of CM045763.1, read as the reverse complement.
TGCTCTGTGAAGAAGGTGGTACTGCCTGGCTGAAAAAGGTGGCCAGCCGCCCATTAATAGTGGCCTACTGCCTAGTAAAGGTGGCCTGCCAACCACTAATGTTGGGTTTCTCCTGCTGCAACAGAAAACAAACAGAGCACAAATAGAGCATTCTCAGGAGATGTTTATCCACCTTACCTCTTCTTATCATCAAACAACTCAAAGGAGGAGGAGGCTCGATTTGCAAGCTATCAATTGGTGCAAATTCATTGCATGATGACTTATGAACCAAGGGATAACCATTTCAATAAATGCACAATTAAAGACTCATGAACCTCCTCCCTATCATGATATTGATTCAGGAAAGCGGTTGACGTTGAAACTTGAACCATTTTCATCACTAGTTAGTATGAAGTGCTTCAAGACTCAACGTGTTCAATTAACGTCTGATTGAATCCCAAACTATTTTATTATCTTGCAGCTCTTTTAGTCCAATTATTACCTCTTTTAAATTACCTTCCATTCATTAGTCAATTAAGTCCAATAATGAAGATTAAGTCCACTAATGGAAAGAAGTATCAAACAAAAGGTTGTTTTGGGCATGAGAGAGATGTCATGCCATTGGTAATGAACTTCCAAGGAGATTAAACCATTAAGCACAACGATCTCTATCTCAAGCTTAAATAACCAAATCGGTTGAAACAACTCTCAAGGCAATGAAAAACCAAGAAATGAGAGAGATGCAAAGGTGATTAGAGATGAACACTAGTATGGAAAGTACTAAATAAATGCTATCAACTCAAATAGGTTGGTGTCTAATGACTAAAACACCAAACCTATGAGGACCATTACACTACAAGCCTATCAAACAAAGCATGAATGGAACAAATGCATAAAAAAATAGTCCTAAAATAGGCTAAAATAGTGTTGGAATTGAAGTCAAAAGATCTACAAGAGGAAGCTATAATAATGAAGGATTTAAGCTAGTAAAAAAGCTAAAGGAGGGGTGGCCAACCCCTCCATTTTTGGGACTTCAAAACCACTTTTTTAGTCTCTGAAAACCTTTGAAAATCAGTGGTAAAAAGCTCAAAAAAAGTTAATGTAAAGGTGGGAAACACAAGGGTAAGAGCTTAGAAGACAAGGTTCAAAGAAGGATGGTCCACCCCTCTACCTTTTGATGGCTTTAAACCACAAGTTTCAGCCTACAAATATAGGTGAAAAACAACCCAAAAACAGCAATAAATGATAGAAATAAATAGGGGAAAGAAACTTGAGGTTATACCTCTTGAAGAGGAATGATCCTTTTGAATTATAAACCACTAATTCCACACCCTCAAGAGCTGAAATGCAAGCTCAAACACCTTAGCAATAAATTCTCAAGGTTTGGTTTAGAGTGTCTAGGCAGAGGGTATAGAAGTTGTAAGGGAGAGAGAGAGATATGGAGAGAGAAATATTTTCCAAGATTTTTTACTCCATAAATTTTTCTAACCCTAATTTTTTAGAGAGAGTCATCTATATATACAAATATATCAGACCATCTTGAAAATATCCATACAGATACAGCTAAGGCAGTGCATACATCTGTGGAGACAGTTGGCACAGTTGGCAAAAAGATTTTAATTTTTACACGGCACTAGTGGGTCTGCTGGTTCCTTGGATGGTTAGGCTTGAAAAACTACTGTTTTGGTCTAAAAAAAAAGGCACAAGGTTTGGAGGTTTTTGAGGCTCAAAATTGAGGTTTCCTGCTGAGGACATTGAGCATTTGGACAAACGTATAAATTCATCATTGGGTGATCAAATCAGTGGTGCCCAAGTCTTAAGGGCGGTCAAAAATGGGGTGTCTACAATAGCTCTATTGGCTTTCGAATTTGGACTAGATAAATATTGAATAATTAAGTGTCTCCAATCTTCTTCTTCCACATCTAATGCATAAGCTTCCATTAATAATCCTCTTTCTTCTAGAGGTAGGAGCCTCTTTCTAAAAGAAACATGATGAATTTACCTCATATTCATCTCTTATATTGTAATTTGAAGCTATTTGTGCTACTTCATTAGCCTGTTTATTCATAATATAGGGATGTGTGATGTTACCATATCCTTGAAATGAGAACTCAAGTATAAAGCAGCTACATAATATGGTAGCAAACATGATTTTGGCACTTGAAAATACCATTTAAGAGGTTTACCACTATCTAGAATCCCCAAACACTTTTATAACTTCTACCTTCAATTCTAACAACAGTTCTAGCCCTATGATTAAGGCTTCATACTCAATTTGGTTGTTAAAGCAATCTGGTTTATCTATTCTGAAATCATGTTTGGTTTGCACACCAGTTGGAGATTCAATTACAACTCCTAACCCAACCAAACCATTGGCTTTCGAACCATCAAACCATAATTTCCAAAGCATAATACTGACCATGTCTATATGATTTTGGTCTCCTTGCACTTCCTTATATGGATGATCAGCAAAGAAATTTGGCAAAGCTTATCTCTTAACAGATTTTTGAGGAACATATTCGAGGCAAAATTCTGATAGAGGTAAACTCCATTTACCAATCCTACCACTCAAGATAGACCTTATTAATATGTATTTGATTAGATTAGTTGAAGTAATTACATGTACAATTCTAGGCAAAAGTAATATTTTAATTTGATTACAACAAAATACAAGGTTAAACATAATTTCTCAATAACTGAGCATTTTCATTCACAAGAATTTCAAAACCTACTAAGGTAATAAATTGATTGCTCCTTACCTTCTTCATTGCTTTGAGCCAATAAGACTCTAATTGATTCTTCTTTTGCTACTATATACAACTTCAAGGGCTTGTCTTCTCTTGAAGGCATCAACACAAGGGATTTAGCCAAATAGCTTTTAATGGCTTTGAATGCTGCCTGATATTCTACTTCCCATCGAAACTCCTCATGGTCTTTAAGCTTTAACAAAGAAGAAAAGACTTTAGTTTTACCAGCAGTGTTAGCAATAAATCTTCTAAGGAAATTAAATTTCCCAAGAAATTTGTGCAAACCTTTCTTGCTGGTAGGTGGCTTAGCTTCGATGGTAGCTTTGGTTTTGTTTCTATTAACATGGATTCCTCTTCTGTGGACTATATATCCCAGAAAATTACCAGTAGACACACCAAAAGCACATTTGAGAGGGCTGAACTTAAGCTGATAATGCCTCATCCTTTTGAATGAAGCTTCCAAATGAGCCGAATGAAACTTTTGAATAAGCCAAATGATCTTCGAGGGGCTGAGACTTGACTATAATATCATCGATGTAACACTCTAGAAATCCCCCAACTAGATCATAGAAAATGGTATTCATGGCTCTTTGATAGGTTACCCTAACATTTTTCAACCCAAAAGGCATTTTCCCCTATTCGAAAGTTCCTAAATTACCTGGGCACCTAAAAGCTATCTCGTGAACATCTTTCTCGGCTATGTATATCTAGTTGTACCCAAAATGACCATCCATGATGGACAAAATGGCATGTCTTGTTGATCTATCCATAAGCAAATCTACCACTGGCATTGGATATTTATCATTGGGAGTAGCCAAATTTAGATTTTGAGAGTCAATATGGTCTCTCATTTTTCCATTCTTTTTAACAACTAGTACTACATTGGAAAGCCAGTTAACATACTTGGCCATTCTAATGAACCCATTTTTTAATAATCTAGAAATTTCTTCTTTGACCTTAAGAGTTATCTCTGGACTCATCCTTCAAGGCTTTAGCTTGTGTGGTTTGTAGTTAAGCTTGATGGGAAGCCTATGTTCCACTAGTTGCCTATCCAATCCAGGTAGCTCACTGTAATCCCAAGCATAGTAGTCTTTATGCATTTTCATTAAAGCCAACAATCTGGCCTTAGAAATTGGATCCATCTAAGCACTAATGAATGTCAGATTTGAAGCTGCCTTTCCTTGAAAATTTACTTATTCTAAAAGGTCTTGAGCCTTAGTTGCCAAGCTTTTTAAGATTTTAGACTCTTTTAGTTCTTCAGGTGATTCAATTTCTTAATGTTTCCTTTCATCATCTTCATAGGCAAAGTTTGCCTAGAAAATTTCATCTTCCTAAATTCTGGCTTTAATATCCAAAGCCAATAAGTTATTCGAAGCCAATAATAAGGCTTGTTGCATTGTCATTTGACTCATTTTTGTTGCATGCCAGCTCATCCAAACCATCTTAGATCCTCTGTTTTAGATAAGCCACTTCTTTATCTGTACTATGTTCTACATCCTCACCCTAAGTTTTTAGCACACATAGGGATATCACCCCTTGTTCATGCAACTCTGCCTCTACGAAATCTACATGAGCTGTGAATGGTTGAGGTTCTGCTTATATTTTTTCTATCTCTTTATCCCTCAGGGCTATGATGATATTCTGGTGCAATGATGATGGCAACACTTACTAGTATGTATCCAATCTCTTCCTAGTAGGGCATTATATTTGGTCTTGCTATCCACCACAAATAAAGATGCAACACAACTTCTAGACTCCACATTGAGGTTGATTGGTAGGATTCCTTGGGCCATTTGTTTCTCCTGTGTGAACCTTGCTATGGAGGTGCTAATTGGAATAAGCTTTGGGTTTTTTAGACCTAACTTCTTCAAAGAGGCTTTGGGCAACAAATTGACTGTGGCTCCATTGTCCATTAACACCTTGCTTATTAATACTCCATCAAAATGGGCCTTTATGTACAAGGGTTTGACGTGCTGAGTCATGCTTAGAGTCGAGTATTCAAAAGGCTAGCAAGGCGTAGCCTCTTGAATCTCTATCTCCACTATTTCTTTTGAGTCTGTCTCATCCACCATCTCAATCTATGGGATAGAAGCCTCCTCATCTGATTCAACCCATTCTTCAATGGATGGGCTCCTCCTTTGCATAGACTCTGCTTAAACTTGCGAGGCAAAACATGCACCATATTTATGTTAACAGTAGGTGATAAGCCAAGTTGGATCTGGACTGGCTCACTTCATGTCTTTGACCCCATCGAAGGTTCTAAACTGTTTTCAAATTTCAAGCCTCCCTTTATTTCCATAGGAGTAGCTAATTTCAAATCTACGGGCTTGGTCTGTTCAGTCATCATAGCTTCAAACAAACCATTTTCCATTTCCTTCAAGCCATTTGGCTGGTTTTCTGAATCTTCAAACTGAGATTCACTTTCCATCAAGGCCTTAGACAGGCCTACTAGACTGGCATTTTCTTTAGCTGTTAATTTAGTATGATTTTGAGCTTATTATTTTATCTTTTCTTGGGCACGATTGTATCTCACATGCTCTTTCTCAACTTATTTCCCTCCCGCTCTTTTGGGATTATCTTGATAGAGTCTTGGAGTACCCAGGAATACGCCTTCCTTTTCCTTGAGTAAGGAGTGCTTAGCCTTAAAGGTCCAACTTCTGGATTTCTCTTAAGTCTTCTCTCCCTATATGATTGGTATATGGAATCTGCTGTCGAATCCCCATGGGATCTACCCTTGGATGATTCTCTCATTCCCTTTCATTTTCTCTAAGTTGTCTTTTGAGAATGAGCCACTAGTTCATATGGGGCATAAGTTTAGCGCAGCCTACTTCTAGGCCTCTTAGTTACAAAGCTTGGAGTGTTGTCCTTGGGACTGACCTTTTTGAGGTACTCCTTTGACCCACTTATAACCTTCCTTGCACTTGGGCAAACCCTTTGAACAACCAAATTCTTCATAGTACATGCGGTCACTTAATTAGACTGCTTTTGGCCATGGTAAAAGCCAATTTCTTTAGTCTTCTGAGATGACTTCCTTTCTTTTGAAGCAAGTTCTTGGCTCATTTCATTCATTTGGATGTCTAAAACATCCAATTCTCTAAGATTCAAACCTCTTTTCAAAGCCTGGATCATTGAATTTGGAACTCTAACATTGGCTTCTACCTCATTCACCTTTGGAAAAATGGTCTTTGTCAATTTCTGTTGCCTTCTTAGACTTGGCTAGAAACTAAAGCCTACCATTCCTGATCTGCTCTTAAATCCTGTCTCGAAAAATAATGTAGTTTTTAGTAGAATGAGACCAAGTATTATGCCATTTACAGTACATTTTATCATTTAACTCATTCGAAATTGGCATAATCACTCCTTTAGGGAGCTTTAGAAACTATGCTACTAATAAATGATTAAATATTTCATCAGCTTTAGAAATATCAAAGAATATTCTTTTATGAAATTCTTTCTTTTTAAACTGATGATCTATTGTAGTTTCCTTTTTAACTAAGACATCACATGCGTATGGTTCTTTGTCTAGAATTTCAGCAGCATCTATTTCTATGTTAGGGTCCCTATAATAGGTCCTATATGAGGAATTGTTTCTATTTTGTTCTTCTTCTAGCAGCGACTTGTACCTAGACACTTTATAAATCAAATCGACTAAGTCTCTAAAATCTGTTGCATCAAACTTCTTTTGAAGCCTAAACTTTAAGCCATTTTGAGCCAATCTAACATATTCAGGCTCTGGAAGGACCACCTTACACTTATTTCTGGCCCTCTTAAATCTGGCTATAAATTGAGTGGCTTTTTCTTCTGCTCTCTAGCTTAACCTTGCTAAGTTAGCTGTTGTGATCTCTGGCTCAGTTTGGAAGAATTTTGCATGAAACATTTCTTCAATTTGTGTCTAAGTTTGAACTGTACCAGGGTAATAGACTAACAAATGAAGCAAATGCTAGGCCAATCAATGAACTAAGGAATAATCGAAGCTTTATGTAGTTGCGATTCGTGTATTCTCTACACTACCCTGTGAACCTAGCAATATGTTCTACGGTTGATTGGTTTCCATCCCCCCTAAACAAGGTAAAATCTGGGACCTTATATCCCCTTGGAAACTTATGTAACCTATCTACCCAATCAGGTTATGGCTTCTTATAAACTGGTTTTTGCACCTTTCGAGCCATAGGGCCACTCATTTCTTATACCATGTTAAGCAATTGGTCTCTAAGAGTAACATTATGGACACCTTGTTGGACCATATCCTTGATGGATTTGTTGTCTAGGGGCTTGAGGCTATACATTTGACTAAGGGTGCAACCACTCGGTCCAAAGGATATACTGTAGGATTTGGTGCCTGCTCATACCCTATGATGTGTTCTTCTTTAAGTGAAACAAGTGGTGGCCTAAAAGGTTTTGCTGACCCCCAATGTAGGTTCGAAGATTGGATTTGATATCATTCGTGTGGTATCTCACGTTTAAGCCTAACCATGGGCAGCATTACTAAATGTATTCGAAGGTAACACCTGAGACTCTACATACACAACATGTGTTTCTTGAGCATCAGACACTCTTTGGTAAGGCCCTGGACTAATTGGAAGTGCAAGTCTAACCAGTCCGTAGAATGATTGAGTCTTTCTTGTTTTATTTTCACCACTATTCTGACTGCTACTAGAAACTGCTCTGCGCTGGATTGACATTTGAATAGGGCTCTTATTACTTAAAATAGGGCCTATACTTTGACTTATATTTTCCAACCTATTATTAATTCTTTGAACAAGTAAATCACTAAATGAATTAGACCAAATTTTTACATTTGTGGTCATTATTTGACTCATTATGGAGATAATTCCACTTCACTCTTCATTTGACATGCTATGAGTAAATATTAGTGGTTCACTCCTACTTTGACTACTCTGATCAAGTGTTTGGCCTTGAGAGGGTGCATGTTCATAAGTTTGGCCTTACGAATGGCCAATATGTTGGGTAGGTGTATACATCCTTACATAAGGATCTTTTCTTACCTATTCATGGCCCTCTAAATGTGGGTCACAAACAAAAGGAGGGTAAAGTATGCCTTTTGTTTGAAGCAAAAAGCCCCCTGCTTGTATATCAATATCTTCACCATCTAGATGTTCTTCGCCTTGGCGTCGTGTTCGAACCATATTTTCAACACAAAATTGGTCCTATTGGGAGTGCTAAAAAGTAGACGTTGGCTATTGTTGACACTTTGAAGGTTCGAGATGTAATTCAAGCATGCCAGTAAGGATCTGAAAAGTCCTTATAGATAATAATGCTATTTTTTATCGAGCGATTGTGTTAAAGGTTCTCTTAGCCTTAATGAAGAAAACTTTTACTGTGTTGTGTTGAAACGACGAACCAAAACTTTAATTCAAATTCGTAACAAAATGTGAGGGAGAAACTAAGCAGAAATTGCAATTGATTAAGTGAACAAACAATTACAAAATGTTACCTTCGGTAAAGGTAACTTTGAAGTTTTTAAATCGATAGGGTTATAGAATTACAAGGCTAATCTACTCCTACAAAATGTAAGTGTAGTGCATAAAAGTAAAGTGCATAAATTTAAAAATAAATAAAATTAACAAAGAAGTAGAGTCTAGATTTGGTCGAGGGCCCTCTTTAGTCCTTGCTTTTATCTATTTATAACCTTCTTCTAGAACCTTCGAAGCAGTTAGGTTGATAGCGTTCACCATGATATCTTTTTTTTTCTCTTCTTAGGGCCATAATCATTTCTTTGAGCATGTGTAACTGGTAGCAACTGCTATCCGCTAACTGCTTCCTCATATGCCTTTCACTTGTCGCTCATTCTATTTACCGGTTAAAGACTTGCATTCGTAACTCACTTGTGCACCTATGAAGATGGGACTCTTCGCTATCACGAAATACCCTTTGCTTGCCATGTGTCACTTTCAAATTGGATTGTTTAAATATGGCACCAATAGTAACACTCAAAAAAAAAAAAAAAAAAAGGATGTGGGATTCTTCAAATCATTCAAAAAAGAGTACAAAAATTCCTTAATAAGTTTTGGACAAATGTATAATTTCAAACTGCGAGTATTACGTTTGGGAAACGTATAGTAAGGAATTTTTTTTAGTTTTTTTGTGTCTGTTACATTGGAGTGTGTTATATTAGAATGTTATGTTTGGGATTGCATTTATTGGAGTGTTATATTTGGAAAAAGTACACTAAGGAGTTTTTGTTTTTGCTTACATTGGAGTGTTACGTTCTTGTTTATAATATGTGATTTGTTTTAGAATGAGAGAAAATCCAAAACATTTATAGTGCAGATTGCCCAAAGGTGTAATTTCACATTTTGAGAAATCCACTTTTATTCCTCAAAAATTAAACCCAAACGTATAAGTGAGTTTTTGTGTAATTTTCACTTTAATGGGACCTTTGGATTCATAAGAAAAAGAACGGACTAAACAGTTCACAAGATCGCATTTTGGGATTTATTGATACTTTATTCTTAAAAAAAAATCACTTTGAATGATTCCGACTCCTCAAGACAATAAAAAATTAAAAATTAAGAAAATATGTGAAAAAAATTGACTGCATGTATGGACGAAGTAAGGGTGGTTATTTTTATGAAAAGTTTGGAATCTTAGATTTATTCACCCAAAATTTTTTGAGTAGATAATTGTATGATGGAAATTAAATTTGTGTGGTGTAGAGTCTATATGTAGAAAAAATTTGAATCATAAGATGATAATTTAAAAAAAATTCTAAATAATTAAATTTGAATTTATAATATTACTGTGATTTTATCTACGAGGAATATGCCTAGGTGGAATCAATAAGTCAAGTTGTCTTCTGCATGTAGGCTATTTTCCATCAATTTAAATAATTTTATTTAATTAATTTATTTTGTGGATCCTTTTTTATATGGTCTGAGATAATTACTTTATTAATAATTTCCATCACATTAAACCATGCATTTAAAAATTGAGATTAATCTAAACTATCTATCCCCACCACTAAAAATAAAGATAAAAAAATATGCATGGTGCTTTTTTTTTTTCCACTTTATGTAAACAATAATATTCAAAATATAAAAATTAAATACAGAATGAAACACAACCCTCTCATAAAGGATGGGTCCTATATGGGAGTTCCACACATGTGGGCCATACCTTTTGTGAGAGAGTTGTGTCCCATTCTGTATTTGACTTCTGTGCACATAGACTTACTCTTATGTAAACTTTACATTTGAACTTAACTATAATAATTACACCTTATCAACAGTCCATCGTATTAAAATCATTAATCGTCAACCTAGAATTACACTTACCCCTTATATCTACCATTTAGTTTTTATCGCCACAACCAATGTTCTCTCTCTCTCTCTCTCTCTCTCTCTCTCTCTCTCGCTTTGCTTGGCCTTTTTCCTCCACCTCCATCTTTCTCTTTCCATGCTGGCAGCCACCCCTTTTTCTTGCACCACACCTCTCCTTTCTTTACCCTTTTGTTAGCCTCAAGGTTTCAAAATATTATATAATTGATTTTAATGATAACAAAACATAGATGATTGCGCTTATGATAAATTATTTTTAAACTTAAAGCTGACTAAAGTTTGTTTGATTTGTAGAATTAACTCGAACAACATTCTCAAGTTTCTTGATGCAGGAAAACTATTAACAAAAATAGCAAACTGTGTGTATTTAAAATTAAAACACGAGAGGAAATAAAATTCTAAAATAAATTTTAGAACGTAAACGTTTCTCGAAACCCAGAAAAGAATTATTCTAAAAATGAAGGAAGGAAAAAAAATTCTTATTCAAGTATAAAACTAGAATAAGAACACACACTGAATTAATACTAAATTAATTAAAAAAAACTTATCGATTATTGTTGTATAGAAATGCAGAAATGAAAGACAGCCGAGGCGTGTGTTGTACACACTTTCCTTAAGATCATTACGTCCTTGCTACGGTGCTCAAGAACAGATGACGCCAACCTCTCAAGATGCAACGACTATATCCTAGAATTACAGCATTACAATTTAGGTTTGGTGAATTGACTGAGTTGTATCTCTCTCTTTCAAAAAATATAAGAACAATATGTAGAAGAGTAATACAGAGAAATAGAGAAAAACAAATGAGAGAATTGGTTGAAGAAGGTTTGAATTTATAGGCAAGATGGTGACTGTTCGGATGGGTTTAGAAACCCTTTGAACAGGTGAAAACTTGAAAATTGCTAGAGTGAAGAGAGATGACTAGAGAAGGAAGAGATGCCACTATTCGAGTTTGAATTTGAAGTTAGTGCAAACGTTTGAATTTTTCGTTAGGAGTTCAAAATTAAAGCTAGGACTCAACTTGATCCACAACCCACACCTGTGCCCGACACGGCTCGACTTGGCCTGCAGTGGCGGCGCGCGCGCGCGTGTGTTATGGTTTTGGGCCAAGCCCACTTTATCCAAAACTTTCCTCCTTACAAAACATGGGGTGCCCCTTGGGGCCTAACCTAGGTATGTCCACCTAGACCTTATATACTCACACTAGCTCTCCTAAAGTTTCAACGTGGGACAATCAATTTAAGAAAACCCACATTTGGCTCTTCAACATCTCATTTCACGAATCTGAAAAGGATGCCAACTTTCCATTCACTCATAAATAGTTTTGATGAACCGTCTTCACTGTGTGACTTGCTATGCGACAAGGAACACGTCACCTCTTTGGACCTACCCCAAAAGACATGTGGGCCCTACTCAAATTTGGGCTCAAAGTTGGCCCAAAATAAGCCTATAAAAACCACAATTTCCAACAATCCCCCACATGAATGGAGTTGACGAAAACGGACACGCAACAATATGCCCAAAAAAAAATCCGAGAGAGTACATTAAGGAGATACCCTGCTTCGGGATAGATAGCTTTTGGCTTTGAACCTCTCCTAGTGAAAACCTATCAGACTTACTGGTTGTTCAGTAGACGTAATGCCTTGAACTGCTCAGCCATTTATGTAAGCCAAGACAACAAATTACACACAAAGTATTACCAAACATAGTCTTGTTCTACGGTTGTGTTCATTTTGGCCTTGAACAGTACTTGGTTCAGTGAGTGTTCTAGAGAATTCAGCCTTTTAATTCTCATAGAACCGGCCCAGTTCACACTCACATAGATAATTCTCATTAAGAATGTCTTGCCACACTCTACTTGGATAACCAAGATATAAAAATAATTAAAAGTAAAGCTTATCCTGACTACTCTAGAGGGATCACTCTTCTTATCATAGAAAATGGGTAAGAGAGAAAACCTCTCTAGTGATCGAGGAATCTCCATAATTTAGTTGTCCCAGTGAACCTAGTTCTTGGGATCTCTGGTCTTCTAAGTTGGGTTGCCATTATGGCGATTCTTAGTTAATAGGCTTTAATCTCATTTCCCTCGATAAACTAAACACTTGCTCTCTAGCTAGCCCTTTCGTTAACGGATCTGCAATATTATCTTTAGACTTTATATAGTCAATGGTAATTATACCATTTCAGAGCAATTGCCTAACAGTATTTTGTCATTGACAAATGTGTCGAGACTTGCCATTATACATGTGATTATGTGCCCGTCCTGTTGCTGCTTCATTGTCACAGTGTATGCATATAACTGGCACGGGCTTTAGCCACATTGGAATATCTTCTGGAAAATTTCAAAGCCACTCTATTTTTTCTCCTGTTTTATCTAAAGCTATAAATTTGGATTCCATTGTGGACCTTGCAATGCAAGTCTGCTTGGAGGACTTCCAAGAGATTGTTGCACCTCCCAGAGTAAAGACATATCCACTAGTGGATTTTGAGTCATTGGTGTCCGATATCCAATTCACATTACTGTGCCCTTCAAGTACTGCTGGATATTTTGTATAATGCAATCCATAATTTTGGGTATGTCTTAGATATCTAAGCACCCTAGTTATAGTTGTCCAATGATCATTCCCTGGGTTACTTGTGTACCTACTTAATTTGCTGACTGTAAAGACTATGTCAGGCCGTGTGCAATTCATTATGTACATCAAGCTTCCAATGATTTGGGAGTATTCTACTTGTGATATGCTTTCTCCTGTATTCTTTAATAAATGAGCATTAGCATTTATAGGTGTCTTAGCAGGACTATTGTCTTGCTTTCCAATTTTTCCCAGAATTTTCTCAACATAGAGAGACTGAGATAAGGCATATCCATCAGATGTTTTAGAAATTTTCATTCCAAGTATGATATTTGCTACTCCCATATCTTTCATGTCAAACCTTTTGTTTAACAATTTCTTGGAAATCTTTATCATTTCGATATTGCTACCAATGATGAGCATATTATCTACATAGAAACAAACGATGACATAACCTTTATCGATATTTTTGACATAAACACATTTGTTGCACTCGTTTGTTCAAAACCAATCCAAAATCATAGCATGTTCAAATTTCACATGCCATTGTTCGGTGCTTGCTTTAATCCATATGAGGATTTGACAAGTCTGCAGACCTTCTTCTCTTGGCCAGGAACTTTGAATCCCTAGGGTTGTTTCATGTAGATTTCTTCATTTAAATCTCCATTTAAAAAAGCAGTCTTAACATCCATCTAATGTATTTCAAGATTATAAAATGTTGCTATAGCAATCAACATGCGAATGGATGTTATTCTTCTTACATTGGAATAAGTGTCAAAGTACTCAAGACCTTCCTTTTGTCTATACCCCTTAATTACAAGGCGGGCCTTATATTTATCAATTGACCCATCTACTTTCATTTTTCTTTTGAAAATCCACTTGTATCCCAAGTGGTTTGCACCCTGGAGGAAGATTAACCAATTCTCAAGTATGGTTTTATAGAATGGACTCAACTTCACCATTCATAGCCTATTTCCAGAATGGTAGTTCAGGACATGACATTGCTTCCTTAAACCTTTGAGACTCATTTTCTAACAAAAAAGTTAGAAAATTTGGACCAAAAGACTTAGATGTCCTTAGTCTCTTTCCACGTTTAGGCTTATATTCTTGTTGATTTTTGCCACTTTCCATGGCATCATTATAAGTTTGTTTATTAGAACTTAGCTCTTCCAAGTCAGATGACTCAGCTTGTTCAGCCATTGTCTCTGTATCAACAAGAATTTGATTTTCTTCATCCTTTTTCCAAGGAAAGATATATTCGACAAAGGACGCATTTCTTGACTCGATAATAGTATTTGTGTGTATATCAGGAATACTTGATTTAAACACCAAAAATAGATATGCACTACTATTATTTGTATAACCAATGAATACACAATCAATGGTTCTTGGTCCAATTTTAGTCTTTTTAGGACTAGGGACCGCCAATTTTGCTAAGCACCCCCACTCTTTTAAGTAATTATAAGAAGGTTGATGAACTTTCCATAATTCATAAGGTGTTTGGTTAGTTTTCTTGTGGGGTATCCTATTTAGGATATAATTTGCTGATAAAATAGCCTCCATACACAAGTTCTAGGGTAAACCCAAACTTATCAACATGGCATTCATCATCTCTTTAAGAGTGTGATTTTTCCTTTCAGCCACTCCGCTTGATTGCGGAGAATAAAGTGCAGTGGTTTGGTGAATGAGACCAAGTTCTGAGCAAAACTCATCACATGGTGCATCATATTCACCGCCTCTATCTCTTCTTACAACCTTGATTTTTTTTCCAAGTTGATTTTTAACGTCTACCTTATATTGCTTAAAAGCTTCTAAGGCTTCATCTTTACTTCGCAATAAGTATACATAGGAATATCTAATGCAATCATCCTTAAAAGTTATATAGTATTTTTTACCATCTCTAGTTTGCACAAATTTTAAATCACCAATGTCGGTGTGAATTAGAGGTAGTGGTTTAGTACTTCTTTCAATTTTATTAAATGATACCCCAGTCATTTTAGCTTCAATACATACTTCACATTTATAATTAGGATCAAGATTAAATTTAGATAAACATTCTAGATTAACAAGTCTACACAATGAACCATAATTTACATGTCCTAATCTACCATGCCATAAATGAGAAGAATCAACAATATAAGCAAAAGATGTGTTTTTATTATTGGAAGCAATAATTGGTACAATAGTTAACATATTGAGCTTAAAAAGCCCATTAGTCATATACCTACGGCCTACATACATCCCAGCCTTAGAAAGTACAGCCTTTTCAGATTCAAATACTAGCCTAAACCTGTTCTTAATCAACAATGATCCATACATTAAATTTTTGCAAATTTCTGGAACATGGAGTACATTGTTGAGAGTGAGTTCCTTCCCCAAGGTCATCTTTAGCACTATCTTCCCTTGTCCTTCTACAGTTAATGTGAAGGAGTTTCCCATGAATAGTTATTCACCATTTTCCACCACTTTATAAGTTGTGAACATTTTCTTATCGGCACAAATGTGGTGGGTTGCTCTAGTATCCATCCACCATTCTTTAGGGTTTCCTACCGAGTTAGCCTCAGAGACTACTGTAGAAAGGTTAATGTCTGCCAATCCCTTAGAAAGATTGTAACCCTCAGTTATGTTGGCTTGTGTCGGTTTCTTGCTAGAACTTGCTCCATCTTTGCGGCTTCAACAATCCTTTGCTCGATGTCCATCTCCATCACACACATAGCACTTGCCTTTGAATCTTTTGTTGTTCTCACCTTTGAAGCCTTACTTGGACCCTTTGCCATCATGCTTTCTCTTTTTGTTGTTGTTGCACTTTGAACTTTGTCTTTGTTCTACAACATTTGTCTTAGCCTGCATGACTTGGTTCCCAAACTTCTTCTCGAATTTTGGGTTGTCCTCTTCAATCCTTAGTTGCATGATAAGTTCTTCCAACTTCATTTCCTTGCGTTTGTGCTTAAGGTAATTTTTGAAGTCTTTCCATGCTGGCGGAAGTTTCTCAATAATAACAACAACTTGAAATGATTCACTCAGAATTATTCATTCGGAAATTATATCATATAGGTTCAACTGAATTTCTTGGACTTAGCCAACCACCATTTTAGAATCTAACATTTTAAAATCTAAGAAATGTCCCATAACAAATTTCTTTGCACCGGTATCTTTAGTTTTGTACTTCGATTTAAGTGATTCCTAAAGTTTTTTGGCCTCCTTCTTTACACAATATACATTGTATAAAGAATTATCAAGTCCATTTAGTATGTAATTTCGACACAAACAATCATCTTGCTTCCAGGCATCTATTGCAGCAACAAGTTAATGATGAGCGTTCTCCTCCGTTATTTGTTTCAGGGCCTCCTCACGGATGTACCTGGCCAAATGCAAAGTTGTAACATAAAATAGCATTTTCTGCAGCTATCTCTTAAACTCTATTCCATTGAATTTTTTTGGTTTTTCTCCATGGTTTATTGGCATAGTAGGAGTCACTGGCTGTGGTACCAAGACTATTGGGATCAAGGTCAGAATAGTCTAAGCACTATCCGTTGCCATTTTTTTTTGAAAATCGCAATTTTAGAAATGATAAATACACACAAGAAAAAAAAATAACAACGATCTTAAGTTGTAGGAAAACTATTTTTAAAAAAATAGCAAACTGTGTGTATTTAAAATTAAAACACGATTATAAGTAAAATTCTAAAATAAATTTCAAAATGTAAACTTTTCCCAAAACCTAGAAAAGAATTAAACTGAAAAATGAAGGAAGGAAAGAAATTTCTTGTTCAAGTATAAAACTAGAACAAGAACACACATTGAATTAATCCTGAATTAATTATAAAAAAAAAAACTTACAGATTATTGCTGTATAGAAATGCAGAAACGAAAGACAGCTGAGACGTGTGTTGGACACACTTTCTTTAAAATCGTTACGTCCTCGCTACGGTGCTTGAGAACAAATGACGCCGACCTTCCAGGATGTAATAACTATATCCTAGAATTGCAGCTCTACAATCTGGGTCTGGCGAGCAGACTGAGTTGTATTTCTCTCTTACAAAAAATATAAGAACAATATGCAGAAGAATAATACAGAGAAATAGAGAAAAACGAATGAGAGAAGTGGTTGGAGAAGGTCTAAATTTATAGGTAAGATGGTGACTGTTCGAATGGGTTTGGAAGCCCTCCGAATAGATGCGAACCTAAAAACTGTCGGAGTGAAGATAGCTAACCGGGGAAATAAGGGATGCCACTATTCGAGTTTGAATTTGAAATTAGCGTAAACGTTTGAATTTTCCATTAGAAGTTCAAATTTTCCAGCAAGAATTTGAGAAAAATAAAAAATATAAAAAATTCAAACAAATTTTGTCCAAAAAATTAAAGCTAAGACTCGACCCAACGGGCACAGCTCGGCTTGCCAGACAATGGCGGCAGCGGTGGCGGCCACACACGTGCATGTGTAGTAGTTTTGGGCCAAGCCCATTTTGTCCATAACTCCCCTCTTTACAAAACTTGGGGTGCCCATTGGGGTCCAACCCAAGTATGTTCACCTAGATCTTATATACTCGCACTAGCTCTTTTAAAGTTTTAATGTGGGACAACCAATGTAAGAAAACCTACATTTGACTCTTTAACTTCCCATTTGACGAACTCAAAAACGACGTCAACTTCCCATTCACTCATAAATGGTTTTGATGAACTGTCTTCACTGTGTGACTTGTCATGTGGCAAGGAACATGTCACTTCTACCTTGAAAGGTGTGTGGGCCCCACTCAAATTTGGACTCAAAGTAGACCCAGAATAAGCCTATAAAAACCACAATTTCCAACACTTGATTCAAGTCAGTTGAGGAAGAAAGATGAACAAGCTCAAATATTATTGTACTGAACAATAATCAAACTCGAAATAAAGAAGTCAACTCAATCTAGAATGAGACAGCCCATGAACTTACCTTAGGAAGGGATAGAGTAAGGGATGCCCTTATTATCATTATCAGTAATAGTTCTTCGTCCCGCTATTCGTGGACTACAAGGGAAATTCTTAGAATTTTAGGAGTCAACTCAAAGTATTCTCCAAAAAAAGATTTTTCAAACATAAATTAGGCAAATATATCGAAGGATTTGAAATGAAGATTTTGATTGGATTTGATATACAATGAAGATTCGTTCTATAAGAAAAGATTCCAGAATCAAAGAGATTTGTTCAAAATTTTCCAAAACAAATTGCAATGAACTGATATTCAATAAAGGAAGTTACAAGCCAGAATTTGAAATTCTTCTGATTTGCTATTTTAAGTCGAAGATATGCTTAAGAAAAGGAAAGTATGGACTATGAGATTAATTGAAGAATACATAAACTAAAAATTAAAAATTAAAAATGATCTCATATAGAAAGGTTCAATTTAGAAGATACAACAAAAGAAATTGATTTGGGAATGCCTTATTCAAAGGAAATTAATTCTAATTGTTAGTTTTTTGAAGCTCCAACAGTTATATTTTTGAAATCAATTCTATTATACTGGGTGCTCTCTATTGTGATCTTTATTGAGATATACACTTTTGAATGAGAATCTTGTTGAGAGTTAAACTTTTATTGTTAAAGGGTTTGCACCCCCATTCTTCTTACTCTTGCGAGAGAAATTTTTTTGTGAGTAATTTTTTGGAATAAAATCACTTGAGTTAAGTGTGACGACGCATCAGATTCAAAACAAGTTGGTTATAGTGATAAGGGGTTGATCACTTATTGTAAAGGTTCAGTAGCATTTGTGAAGCTAAGGGTTGCAATGCTATTTGAAATAGTGGAGAAATTTTCAAAAATGATACTTGGGGAGTGAATGTAGGCTTGGGTTAAGCCAAACCACTACAAATCATGGTGTTCACCATCTCTTCTCATTTCTCTTATCTCTGGTTATATTGTCCTGTGTGGCTATTTGCATTGCTTATTTATCAAATATAGCTTGATTCCTTAGTTGTGTATCTCTACTTTATTTCTGAGTTAGCTCAAACTGCATTAATTATTATCATTATTATTATTTAAATATTTGAAAACCCTAATTCACCCCCTCTTTTTGTCATTATTAGGATAACACCTTCCATAGCACCACTTTTACCTCCCTTTCCCCAACTATGGTTGGCCAATAACAAGCCACCAGTACTCATAGGGCGTGCTTTGCCACTACAACAACCATTGCCACCCTATCCGTTTGTTCTCGTTTCATAGGTACAAAATAATGGTCCACAACTAGAACCCATTCATTGGTACCACCAATACCACTGTGCACAACCATCGCCACCCTCTTCCTACCCTCTCCTAGCTATCATTCCTCCCTCATTTCCTTAGCCAATACCCTTTTTTCCTATAGCCAAACCTCCTCCTTCCTTCTTTGCCAAGCTCGAGGTTTCTCAACCATTAGGTTCCTTAACCCGTCGCCAAAGGCCCCCAACAAAGTCTCAGAAAATTCTTATTGCTGGATGCCTCAATGTTTCAACAACCCAATAAATTAAAGCCTCGTTTTCATATCTAGTCTCATGTCTCCAAAAATGTTGAATTGCTAGCCAAGGCCTCTTCTATCTTAGTAATGGCCTTCTATTCCCAGCCTCCCACTTCCAATGCCATTCTTCCTGCCTCCACCTCTACTTGGACTTCCACTATGAAACTACAACCGACCACCAATCTCATACTTTCGCACCATAATCTCATCCACCAATGGCTCCTCCACTACGGCCATCTCAATTTGAATCGTCCATAAAAATCAAAGTTAAATTTAGGGATTATTTGGGGTGTCCTAAATAAGTGTACTTTTTGACTTTTTGGACTAAAAAATTAAGGGAAAAAATATGGTTGTTTGAGATAACT
Source organism: Camellia lanceoleosa (assembly GCA_025200525.1). Classification (NCBI taxonomy): domain Eukaryota; kingdom Viridiplantae; phylum Streptophyta; class Magnoliopsida; order Ericales; family Theaceae; genus Camellia; species Camellia lanceoleosa. The sequence continues at coordinate 122,157,723 of CM045763.1, read as the reverse complement.
TTTTTTCTTTTTACAAAAAAATGTGCATTAAAATATTGTATAAAATGGCAAAATTATGTTTTTACCCCTACATTGTAGACTCATCAGTGACAAGCAGTAGGAGGATAGTACGGCTTGGTTGAAATGGTGCATGAGGCTTCACGGGTACTATTGGGCCGTGGGGACCCACCACGGGTCCCGTTTCGATAATCTGAATCGTCAATGTGTAGAACTCGTTGAGTACTATATGCCTATGAAAAATCACTTTAATTGGATATTGATAGCTATGTGATCAAAACAGTTTTGTATGAAATTAATGGACGGTGAAAAATAAATGGCTGGAAAAAAAAAATCTGATTTGATCACATAGCTATCCATATCCAATCAACGTAATTTTTTACAAGCATACAGTACTCAACGAATTCTACACATTGACGATTTGGATTTTCAAAACGGGACCCATGGTGGGCCCCCACGGGCCCAACATTACCCTCCAGCTTAATGAATGTATATATCTAATTTTCTTTTTTGTTCCTTTGACAGACCAATACGTACTTTTTGACATCAATTCAGTACAAGCACTGTCAATTCATTGGTTTGTATTAAAATATTGTGTAAATTAATTTGTTTTATATTTTTAATTTGTAAATAGTGATAATTTTTTATGTAATTTTTTAACTTTTTAAATTTTTTCTAGTATGCCAAACTAGGCTTCAATTCCAAGATGTTGTTTGATAATTTGGGGAAAAAGAGCCAGGATGAATGGGGGAGTAGATGAAAGAGAAAAATAGGGAAAAGAGAAATTGAAATGAAAAGATAACTACGTGACTAAATTGATAAAAATATGCTTTATTCATTAGTTTAATTAACGGAAGTGAACAAATAGTTTGAAGGAAAGCCTATGGTGTATACCTTTTAAGGGGTGCATATTATATGCATCATATTATAATTTGACTTAATTAAATCATCATAATATCAATCACAAAATACGTAATCTCATCATAAATTATTGTAATAAAATGTCTAAAATTTTATGATTTATGTTACAATTTATTTATTTTTTTTTTTTTTTGGGATTTGATTATAACATTTTCTGTTATACTAATTTATCACGAGATTACGTATTTTGTGATTGATATTATAACATTTTATAGTAAAATTATGCTAATTTATAATACAGTGCATATGGTATGCACCCTTTAGGGTTTCCCATAATTTGAATTAATACCAAGTTATATAAAATAAAAAAATAAAAAAAAAAGACAGTTTGGGGTTAATGCTGCACATGGTGCGTAGCAGTAACTGTTGCGCACCTTATTGAGCCTATTTCAGGGCCTAATTCGATAATCTAAACAGTTTACATTTTAGAAGGTATCGAGTATAATATACTTGTAAAAAATCACATCAATCAGATATCGTTATCTCTTCATCAAATCACATTTGTATGTAAAAAAGATAAAGAAAAAGATAAATATAATTTGAAATATAAAACTTAATACAAATGTAATTTGAAGAAAGAGATAACGATATCCGATTGACGTGATTTTTTACAGGTATATTCTACTCGATACCTTCTAAAATAAGAATAGCTCAAATTATCGAACTACGCAATGAAATGGCCCAATAAGGCATGCAATAGTTGCTGTGCACCATCAAAAGATTGTGAGTTCCTCATCACAGAATTAAGCTCGTTGCAGCCAATGAGAGGCAAGGTTATTGTTTTTTTAATTGTTCAGTAATAGTAATTTTTTTTTATAAATAAAAATAACTGTTAATTATTAAATTAATATCTCAAGAGAGTTAAATTCCCAATCTCATTCTTACAAGCACCTAAGTCCTACATCCATGTGACCCTTGCAGTAATAGGATTAGTTGTACTAACAAATACATAGCAATTTAGCAATAATTATAAGTGAATCTTTGTTGCTATATGTCATGTGTATGAGTTTTTCTTTATGTTTTAGTAATCTTTTCAGTCTCACACAAAGTTTTTATTCTTTTTGTATGATGGCAAAGATGACAAAAAGGTGATGTTGAAATCTTAGGTGTTTTTCATTAATATTTATACTTGATGCTTTATCTTTCAAAGAGAAAGAGAGTAGGGTTCTCGCTAATGATTAAATTGGGAAGCTTCCTTGCACCTTCTTGGAAATTAAGAGGTGGACCCATGTTTATTTCCTTTTATTTTGTTTTCTTTTTCCCTTTTATTTTCCTTTTCTTTCAAAAAGAAAAATCAGTCTTTCTTTCATGTTAAGTTAAAGGGAAAATATATGACACGTGAGGAAAACTTCAAAGTCATGTTTGGTTAGGGGACAGGATAAAGTAAGATAAGTTGCATTATCTCAAGCATAAAGTTATCCAAAATATGTGCGACAAGAAGCTCTCAATATAAATTTACATTTTATAGGGACATCTTTTATTCGAGGAAATTGATAAAATAAAATAAAAAAATTCAATTTAAAGAGAAGCTAAGTTATTAAATTTAATCAAGGTAAAATTTTATTTGGTAATAAGAATATACCGAAAAAAGTCGTTAGTGTCGAAAACTTTCCTAGAAAATAAATCGAAAAAGTCACCGGAAAAGTCGCCAATGGTGGCGACAGTCAGTTGGTGACGGCAAGTGCTGGTGGTGAGATAGAGAAATGTGTGATATTCAACAGATAGGGTGTTGAACGAGTGACATGTGTCACATTTCAATAGATATGTAATTTGGTGAATTTCAATAGATAGGAAAATAATATTGGTGAATTTTAACAAATAAGGTAATTTTAAGAAATAGACAGATAGGTTGATTTCAACAAATAATATTTTAGACAAATTGTGTCATTTTGACCTAAAGAGATTAGAGCTTGGACCCGAAAAAGATTAAAAAATAGATTTATGAACTGAGTGTCCATTTTAATATAAAGTAAAATAGTCATAAAGTGATAAAAATATGTTTTGTGTTGTTTTAATTCACAAGCATTTTGTGTTAATTTGGACCTTCAAAATACAAAAAATGTGTATTTGGTTCACAAATATGACATTGTTCAAAATTAATGGCTGAATCAAGGAAATTTTGAATATTTTTATCTAAACACCTCAAGCATTTTCGACATCTCCACGCCATCTATTCCCCCTTTCATTTGGTCTTGGTAGTGGCACTATTGGTAGTGGAAAATGGGTGGTTTGATAGTGGCAGTGACTCTTTGTGATGGGATATGTAGTGGTTTTAGTGGTGATAGTTATCAGTGGTGATTCACGGCGATGGTAGAGATTCTCACTAGGAGGGCGGGTGAAGATGGTGGTTAGGCTTTATTTTATTTCCAAAACACCTCTAATTCTGTGACTGATTTTGTAAGGTATCAAACTTAAAACTAAAATGACACAAAATGCATATCTTGAGAATACTGTTAAGATTTAAATTATATTATGCACACCACCATAATATATGCACCCTTAATTACGTAATTTTCTTATTTAGTTATTACTAATTTTCTTCTTTAATTATAATATTATTTTGAGATATTTATTTATGACTTTTTGTGTTTGAATATGATTTTTTATTTTATTTTAATTATGACATAAAAAGTATGAAATTATATAATTTTTTTCTATATAATTATGAATTACATACGGCACATGTAGTCTTTCATTGTTCTTAATAATAAATTTAGTGATGGATTATGCTCAATTCAAAGTCTAGAAGTTCAGTTTTCACCCAACCACAAGTGTGCCTAGTCAATCCACCTTAAAGTCATTTTCTTCATGATGAAGGGAGGGACTTGACTTATTAAGCCCATGACTGTAGGCTGTGGCACCCACCTGGGGACTAGGAACCTTAAAACACAAGGGTGCCCATTTCTCTCCATTTCCCACCTTCAAAATCTCCCAGAATCTTGTCTTTTGAAATTTGTAATTAAAGTAGCTCCCCCACTACATGTGAGTCATGTTTGAAACTTCTCTCAGTTTCCCTCTCTCTCTCCCCCTCCATATGCAAACAAAATCCTTGGTGACCCCACAATATATCTCATTTCCTTAGCTATCACTGAAATGTTTGGAGAGAAGTCCCTTTCATGCTCATCTCTCATTTCACATTGCTGTCCTCTCTTTTGTGCATCCTATCTTCTGCATCTAACATTAAATGCCACTTGTTAAAGCTTCATGGAAAAGATCAGTGGTTTGGGCGTCATTCCACCAATCATTAGCCTATTTGGTGCAACTTAATTAAATTATTTATAGCTTCATTTAGTTTAGATGTCTTTGTTAAATCGTTTGGTACAATTTTCACATATAACATATTATACATAAATAATTTAAATGAGATGATCATCTGAGAATTAGGGAGATACTTTTGATTTCCGCTTTTTAATGATAAACTTTTAGCTTATAATGAGATATACCAAACAAACACATTGTTGTCGTTATTATTATTAGTATTTCGTTTTTATTTTTTTACTCTTATAACCCAAATTCTCTCTAATTCTGATAGTCTAGTTGGGCTAGGGCACACTATGTATTTAATTTCAATGATTTAATTTGTTTATTTTGTAAGTCACCGTGCAAATCATTTATAATAAAATAATAATAATAATTTGATACGATAGTTATAATTAATTATTCCATCAATTTTCTTCTTCTTCCTCTTCTTCTTCTTCTTCTTCCAAAAAAAAAAAAAAAATGCAAATATGAATTTAAAAATAGACCGTTAATGTTTTGAAGACAAATATAGTGAAAACAATACAATTACAATTAACAAATTAGTTTAATTATTCTTTTAGATAAATAAATTAAATTATCAAAATGATGGTGACTTCGGAGGCAAAGTTGAGCTCTTATTCTTACTAGTTAGAAGTTCATTACTTAATACAAAGTTTTTTTCTAAAGAGTAGAAAGTAAAAAATTATTTGATTAATACCGCTGTAGTAGAATTACAGGTGATTTGTCTTACTCTGTCATATTCTTATTATTTTTCCCACAACATTTTAATCATTAGAATCAATGACTGAAAAAATATGAGACAGAAAACAATACAATGGAATAAATAATATATATTTTTTGTTAATAAAAAAAATCGAAAGACATGAGAACAAAGATTCCAGAATATTTGCCAAAACAATTATTAAGAATGAAAAAATTTGATTTAAATTTAATTGAAACATTGTATGGTTTATATACAGATCTAAACTATAAATTGATATTTCTTGACAGAATTCTAAATATATAATATTATTCACTTTATTTGGTTCTAATTTTCAGAATTCAATTTTCTAAAAATTAAATTTTTATATTTTATTTTTCTTTCTTTTTTTTTGTTTTTAGTCAATTTTTAAATATTTTAAGATTTTTTTTCTTTTTTTACTTTTTAGATACACTTAATATAAATATAATAAAAAAAAAGTATAATATTTGTGAAAAAAAATCTTTAAAAAATTCACTAAATACCAAAAATAAAATATAAAAATTTAATTTTACTTTTTAAGTACATTTAGGTTAGGTACATTCAGTGCATTTTCATATTCTTGTATGTTTATTAATTTTTTAAAATATTTTTTACAAATATTTTACTTTTTAAGTACATTTATGTTAGGTGCATCTAAAAAATAAAAGATTTACTTAAAATATTAAAAAAAATTCATTAAAAATAAAAAGATATGAAAAATAAAAAATTCAATTATCAAAAAATTAAATTTAAAACTTTGAAACCAAGGTGATTGCTTCTTTAATGCACCATGCATTGTCGTTGTTTCCTTGATCTTTAAATTAACAAATTAAAGCTGTCATGGAAATTTTTTTCGTTTGCAATTGAATGGAACCACCAGTAGCTTTTTGTGGTGTGTTTGGGTCACCGTATATGAAGAAACATGTCCAGCCAAATTCAGAAATAAAATTCTGGTTTCTTGACTCATCCAATTTGAATGGCACCGATTTCAGAGTATGTGCCTGTTTGGCAGAACTTATTTACAGTTTAAATCAACTTATAGCTTAAAATAAGTCATATTCGAGTGTTTGGTAAAAATTATGAGGGATGAATTATGGCTTAAATTAAGTCATTTCACACACAATCGGTTCAGTTGGCTAAGAGGTGCTTTTCCAAACTGATTATGCGCGCAGCTGAGCCTCAAGATGTATAATGACTTAAATGCCCCTCAACATTTCAAGTTATTACTAGTGTGCCACTATATAAACCAAATACAACTCATTTCTGTCTCTCTCACGCCTCTGAGAGGCGATTTCTGGTGAAAGGGAGGCGATTTCCGACCAGTCCTAGCTCTCTGAAACCCTAGCGCGCTCTCTCTCTCTCTCTCTCTCTCTCTCTCTGTGTGTGTGTTCGGATTCAGATTTATGAGAGTGTGACAATCATCGCCCTAGAGAGGCATTGCGACCACGATCTGAAGGCAAATCGACAGCCTCGATCAATAGACAGCCTGGATCCACTGTCGTCATCGCGATCTGAAGGCATCGCGATCTCAAAACCCTACATCGTAGTGGCTGTTCAGGCCGTTGTCTCTCTCTCTCTTTGTTCAAGCGGTGGTTGTTCAGGCCGACGACACTCACTCTCTGCCGTTCCAGATCACAGCGGTGGCTAGGGTTCAGACCATCGGCGTACAGATGGTTCATGAGGAAGGAAGAGATGAAAAAAAATAAAAATTAAAACAAAAATAAATTTATTTGGTAATTTCTTTACCAATTAAAAACAAAAATAATCAATTAAAATAAATTTATTTTGATTAATATCAATAAATAATAATTACAAACAAAATAATAAAAATAAAAATTAAAAACAAAAATAAATTTATTTGATAATTTCTTTACCAATTAAAAACAAAAATAATCAATTATATTAATGAAAACAATTGGTACTGTTAATGAAAATAATGATTTTTGTAATACTAATTCTATTAACTTTTATTAATGAAATAATTTTTGGTATTGTAATAATAATATAAAAAAAAAATTGTTCTCACAACATTAATTGAAATAATTGATACTTTGGTATTACTAATGAAAACAAAACAAAATAATAAAAAAATGAAAACAATGATGCTAATTAAGCCATTAATTTTATACTAATTGATAAAGAATAATAATAATATGAAAATAATAATAATAATAATTGATGGACAAATTGATACTAATTTTAATAATTGATGAACAAATTAATAATAATAATAATTAATAATTGATACTAATTTTAATAATTGATGAGCAATTGATAATTTTAATACTAAAATCAATAATAATAATAAAGAAAAGAAATGCAGAGAAAGAAGAGAAGAAAAAAAAATTAATAATTTTGATAATGAATATATGAAAGATAATATGTAATGAAATCACAACATTAATATAAATTAGAATATGAATATTAATTTTAATGAATTAATAAATTTTAAAAAATAACAAAGAAAGAATAGAAGAAAAAAAAATAAAAAAAAAGAAAGAAAAGAAAATAAGGTGAAAAAGAAAAGAAAAGAAAATAAAATGAAAAAGAAAGAAAAAAAAATGTATTAAAAATGAAATCACAAATTTATATCTTATAAGGGTAAAAATGACAATTATACAGAAAAAAAAACTATTTTACAGCTTATTTACTAAACACTACTCTGTTGCTTAAATCTATAATCCCACAACTGCACCAAACAAATTACCAGCTTATGTTCACAGCTGTAAGTTATAATCTGATAAGTGATAATCTATAATCACTTTCCTACAGCTCTACCAAACAGGGCCTACATATAGAACCAACTTTATACTTAGATTTGTTTGGTACAACTTTGATAATGAAAAAAAAAATTATAAATACATCCTTTGAGATTTAATTAAAATATAAATTGTTTCTGTGGTTTAGAAAATTACAAATATCTCCCTGTCAGAATTTTTTATTTAACAAAATTAATTGAGAAAGTGAAATTTCTAACTATTTACCTATACAATAATAAAATTATTTGAATTATTAATTGAAATAAAATTTTAACACCATTAAAAACTGTTAATTAACTTGATGATATATTAATAAAAATACCTATTTGTTATAAAATTAGAAACCTTAAGAGGCATAATGCAATTTTTAGAATCACCTGAGGTAATTTGTAATTTAAGTAAACCTCAAGGGGTGTGTTTGTAATTTATCCTTAAAAAAAAAAATTAGAATATTATTCTCTTAGCTTTTAAGTAATTAATTTTTTTTTTTTAACTTATTTAACTTACTTTGATTCATACATGACGACATTACGTACCTATTGATTGGTGCCATGCCCTCATGAACTTATTAAAAATCCATAAAATATATATATATATTTATATTGTCAATATTTTATTTAGGCTTTGTTTATTTCGAACGTAAAATATTTTATACAAATTTTTTTTCTTATAAATTAATTTTACACCAAAAAAAATATTTTTTCCTTTTGTTTTTTTGGCATTTGATTGGCACTTTAAACAAAATTATTTTATTGTCTAAAATAGAAATTTTCATTTAATAAAATGTCATTTATGACTTTTCGGTGAGTTAAAATAATTTATTGAAAAAGCTATGTTGAAAATGTAGTGAGTGAGAGTCAATTTTATAAAAAAAAAAATGTACATAATTTTGAAAGGTAAGTCATTTTTAAGAAAATAATATAAAAATACTTTTCTTAAAAAATATTTTACTTACAACTCAACTATACAACGAAAAATAAATAAAATATTTTTAACAAAAATATTTTAGATCAAAGAGCCTTAATGTAATTTGATTTCATTAAAAAAACTCACTGTAAGAGCATTTTTCAGCCTTTAAAGCCTTTACAAATTTAATTGATGACAGTGTGTCACGACCCAAACCCGGCCCTATGGGTTTAGCACCGTAATCGCCAAGAATCCAAATTATCAAGGCTCTTTGAAACAAGAATACAATTAAACAGAGTATGGAAGCCAATACAGTAAATAACTAGTGTCCATTGAGCTGTGAAAATCTGTATGCCAAAAACATTTTTCATGCATTCATACAGTTCGGGACAGTACAGTCTAAACAATCATTTACAGACACTCAATATAGGGACTTAATCCCTACTCAACAGTGCAGGGAACATTCCGTCTATACATTCGATTCAGTTATTACAAAACAGTAAGACAGTACAGTAGGGGAAAATACTAAAACACCCCTAAGCCTTGGCAAGGTAGGCTCGAAACCTCACGGTGAGGCACATAGGTTGGCTTGACAAGACTGAAGTAACCCTGACGCTTCTAGCCGCGGTCTGGTGCCTGTACACCTACATATATATATGAGCAGTGAGCTAAAGCCCAGTGAATAATATAATGCGTAAAGGGGTTAAGAATAGATGTCCTTTCAGTATTAAAACCAATCATTTCAGTCAGTTTATCAGTCATTCAGTTTGTGGCTCATATTTCAGGCCATAACAGTCCTTCAGTTAAAATAGTGATATGTGGTACATCCCTTGGCGTAACAGTACAGTAAACGGTAGGTCTTAAAAGACCGGGTCTTAACAAACCAAACAGTAAATGATGGCCATCAAGAGCAAGATAAGAATGAGCCAATTCAGAGAACAAGACAAGACTTGTGGATTCAAGAGGTGGCTCGTAGCACTTAGTTCAGAGATTCTAGAGATGGCTCCCAGTAGCACTTTGCTCTTTATCGAATGCCGGATTCAAGAGGTGGCTCCCAGTAGCACTTAGCTCAGAGATTCTAGAGGTGGCTCCTGAGTAGCACTTTGCTCCATATCGTAATACCGAGTGGCCATCACAACAATAAATGAGTGGTTCCAAACTTGAGAACCGACAGAGATCTCTCACACAAGATGTGGATTCAAGAGGTGGCTCAGCACTTAGCTCAGTAGATTCTAGAGGTGGCTCGATGTAGCACTTTGCTCCAAATCAAGAAATAGGTGCCAAGGATGCCCTAATGCGATTGAATATAACTCATACGCTCATTTAGTATCTGATGTCGATTCAAGGCGATTCAATTGAAGTAGTGTCAATTCAGATTCAATTCAAGAAACGATATCAATTCAAGAACTGGCAGTGTCAATTGATAACGATTCGATGCGATTCGATAAAATAAACTCAATAGGGTAGTCAATCAAGTGAAGATAATCATTTTTGGACATATCTTTACGATTGTTACTCACGAGTTCGGCTCTGATATGCTAGAGCGTCTCCTCGGTAAGCCAACCCGACACAGTATACAGGATGAACACACACTAAGCTATACAGTTGGGGGAAGATTAATAACTTACCCTAATTTGCCTCGGTGTGTTCTACATCTATATCCTCATTAAGATGCCTTAAACTAGGCCTAAGAATGCCTAGAATGGGATGAGGATGCAAAGATGCACTTAGAAAGTACTTTACAAAATTTGCTGAAAATAAGGGCCTCGCTCGAGCGAGCCTTCCTTCGCTCGAGCGAGCTTCCAAAATCAAAGGCTTCGCTCGAGCGAGAAATCCTTCGCTCAAGCGGTCTGATGAAACAGTAAAAATACTGGATGCTCGATTTTTACGCGTGATGCTCGCTCGAGCGAGCTTCCAAAATCAAAGGGTTGGGTCGAGCGAGCCTTCCTTCGCTCGAGCGGTCTGATGAAACAGTAAAAGTACTGGATGCTCGATTTTTACGCTCGAGCCACAAATCCTTCGCTCGAGCGTGGCTCAGAGGAAACCTTGGTCGCTCGAGCGAGGAATCCTTCGCTCGAGCGAAGAAGCCAAATCTGGAATTTCCAGATTTGCCTTCCAAGCTCAAACCAAGCATTCTCTCACTCAAAACTCGACCTCTTGGGCCCAAATTCTGGAAAATACATTCTAAGACAATGTACAACAAGTTTCAAAAGCCAATTTATGAATTCAAGCCCCAAAGGTGAGTCAATTAAAACCATTTTTCAAGAACAATTCAAGAACACTATCAAAACATGCAATGCATGAGCTTTAAACCAAAATCAAGCTTTAAATCTTGCTCTATTGAGCTCCAATCTTTGAAAACAATGTGGGAAACATGGATTATGATAAAAACATGGGCATGCATGTATAATTCTCCAAGAATTTAACTTCAAAATATGCCAAATGACCATGCATGCAACATTCAAGCTTCAATTCAACATTCTTGCACTAAATCATGGCCTAGCTCTCTAATTGGGCATGAACCATGCAAAATGAGGCTCAAGGACAACAAGAAGAAGATGATTTCTTACCTAGTGTTTCAATTCCAAGGTGTGGAGGCTAAATTATGCCAAGATATACACCAATTCCAAGCAATCCAAGCCAAATTCTACAAGACCAAGTCAATTCTCTCTCTCTCTCCCTAGACCTCTTCTTTGGTCGGCTAGAGCAAGTAGATGGCTGAGGAAAAAGTGTTTGCCTAAGGTATATCAATGCTCAAACATGATATAATACAAGGCCCACTAACAATGGCAAAACGGTAATTACGTCAAACTCTTTAATTAGCTCATTTTAATCCAATTTAATCATACCAAATCGATTTTCAATTAAATATACCATAAAACCACATAAATTATGGTAATCATGAAACACTAAACAATTTTCAGTTTGGTCGCCGATAAGGCCTTCAATTTGCAGTTTAAACGTAAACACACGAACAGATAATTAAACAAATCGAGCAGAGATAGAAATGCAATACAATAGGCACACTCAATTCGGTTCCAGATTTTCAATCGATGCATTGATATTTGATTGATTCAATTATCGATCATAAGCGATCTCAATTTCACAAGAATGTCGATGAATAAATCGGTGGTCGATGATTAATCGATGTCGGTAACGAGGGTTGTTACACAGTGGTAGGTAGGGGTGTAAATTTGGTCCGGCACAACCCACCTAGGCTCAGGGTCGAGCTGGCTTATGTCAGGCCTCGCGAGCTCCCGTTAAAATTTGAGTCGGCCCGGCTCACAGGCTAGAAAATTAAGCCCACACTAAGGGAGTATTCGGGGCTCGATCGGGCTGGGCCTAGGCTCGGGCTTGGGCAAGGCTTGAAAAATTCTTTTATAATTTTTTTCTATTTTTTTCACTAAAATTTTATTTTTTTTTTTACCAAAAATGACACTGGACCTCGAGCAGGGCGGGTTTTGAGTAGGCTTTGAGCGAGCCTTGGGCCGTCCCGAGCTTCAAAATGATGTCTCAAACCCAAGCCTAGAGTCTCAGGCTGAACTCGAGCCTTATCGAACCTAATTGGGTCGAACCCACCCAGGTCACGAGCCATTTTTACACTCCTAACTGTAGCCTTTTCCTAGTTGGTCTAGCCAAGTCCATCAAATAGATTAGCACCCATTACAGGGGGGAAAGAAAAATCTACATACTATGATATTAAGCAAAGCCTCAGTTGGTGTCCTGAATCCTTCATTTTCTCTCCTCCTATATGGAAGATTTTTTATTTTAAGTTAAATAAATAGTTATTGAAAGAGGTGCGCAAAGATTGAACCCAAACCTTGAGATCTTGAGTTTAAGTAAGATCACACAAAAAATATATATATTATAATACTAATTTATTTATTAATTTTTTTTTCTTTTTTTTATATTCTTAACTATTTGAATATTACATGTGCTAGCCGCTAGTTAAAATATTTAAAAAATTTCAAATATATGAGATATATATTAGTACTAGTAGTTAGCACACACGATACATGTGCAATTCAAATAAGTAAAAATAAAATAAAATATTTATTTAATATTATATGTTACTTAAGTAGTAAGAGTCTTATTTAGTAAACTCAAGATTCAAGATTTGAGTTTCACTCCTCTCATTTATTTATTTATTTTATTTCTTTTAAATAGAAAAATAAGGGACACCTGACATAAGGAAAAACAACCAAGCAATGGTGGAACTAAGAAATTAAGTTGAGGGGACACTTTATAGTTTTAATTTGTTTTGGTGATCAACAATAAAATAATAATAATTTCATGAGCTAAATTTAAGTATAAAAATTATTCATTATTAATAGCAACTAATCAAAATTATATAATAATGTGGAATAACTCGATACGCAATAGTAATGTAAGTAAGCAATTTTAGCACAAAAAATTTCAAATTAAAATTCTTAATTTTAGAAAATAGAAACAAATCATTTATAGCACAAATCATTATAAAAGTTCTTTAATTTTCATTTGATAGAAAAATATTAGAGAGATATTATTGATTATTAGATAGTTCCAAAATATTATGTGGTGTTGCTAATGTGGTGATTCCGATATTAGAAATCACAAGTGATTCACCAATTGTCTTTCAACTACCTAACAATAATGAGTTACTATGTTTCATTTATAGAATTTCACACTATATTATTGATTTAGACCACAACATAGTGCCCCAAGGGTATCAAATATACTACATATTGTGAATAAATAAATAGAGGACACATTTTGTATATGCAAATAAATAAATAAAAATTTTGAGGGGGGGGGATGTGATGCCCTAGCCCTTCTTTAGCTCTGCCAATGCAACTAAGGCTTGGACACTAACTCAAATAAGTAAGACTAAAAACAAATAATAAATAAATTAGTATCATAATATGTATGTTGTCTAAGTAGTAAGAGTGTTTTTAATGAAATTTAAGGTCTTAGGTTTAAACTTTACTCCTGCCTTTGAATAATAATTTTTTATTTTAGGATATAAAAATTTGCCACGTAACAGAAAGAGAAACCACTAAACTCTTAGATAGATAGATAGATAGATAGATAGATAGATAGATAGTGTGTGTGTCAATTTCTGACCACACTGCCAAACTAGTACTTAGTTGGAGAGTATCGGCAGAATAGATTAAACCCGTACGACCTGTCACAAAAAGAAGAGATTCTGACGGTGGCTCGTCCACCCGGGGACACTCCGACGATCAAGTCAGTTATCTCTCAAAAATAAAAAAAGTGTTTAACTCACTATTCAGAGCATAAAAAGCATACCTTAGACCCATGAGAGTGCTTCTCTTTCATAGCCAACACAAACCTAGTCCCAATAGAAGCCTAGCTTCAATGGACTTAGGATTACTGCTAATCTTGGACTCCTAGTATGATTGAAATAAACTCTCTAAGAGTTTTATCTTTACCCAAACTAAAGTTCTCTTTCATTTTAGGACTCTTGTCCCTTATCAACTTATTTTGAATTCTGATTTCTTCGTAGATAACCTCGGCCTAGTCGAGATCATCTCAGCGTCATGACTAGGACACGTGGCACGTCGGTTGGCATTTCGGTAACACCTCGGCCACGTGTCGTCATTCAAAAGTTATGTCCCCATAACTGCCCCCTAGGTTTTATTACCTCGACATCCTGAAGTGATAGAACCTATATCATTTTTTCCTTTAATCATGACCCCGGTTTAATTTTATCTTGTAAATTTTTCTTAAAATTTCAACAAGTGTTAAACATGACCTCAATTTAACTTCAACTTGTAAATTTAAATTTCAACAAGTGTTAAACATGACTTCGGTTTAACTTCAACTTGTAAATTTTTTTTTAAAATTTTAACAAATATTAAACATGACTTCGATTTAACTTCAACTTGTAAATTTAAATTTCAACAAGTGTTAAACATGACATCGGTTTAATTTCAACTTGTAAATTTAAATTTGAACAAGTGTTAAACACATCTTCGATTTAACTTTAACTTATAAATTTAAATTTCAACAAATGTTAAACATGACATTGGTTTAACTTTAACTTGTAAATTTTTCTTTAAAATTTCAACAAGTGTTAAACATGACCTCAGTTTAATTTCAACTTGTAAAATTTTCTTAAAATTTTAACAAGTGTTAAACATGACCTCAGTTTAACTTCAACTTGTAAATTTTTCTTAAATTTCAACAAGTGTTAAACATGACCTCAATTTAACTTCAACTTGTAAATTTTTCTTAAATTCAACAAGTGTTAAACTGATCTTGGCTTGAAAATTCTAACTCCCAAGCATCATTCTCCAACCCTCTGCATGGCTTCCACCTACTCTTCTGTGAACTTTATATAAAAAGTCTTTAATTTAGGCTGAGTTTTTCTCTTCTCGGACTTAATCATCTAGGCCGAGATCTTGTCTTCTAGAATTTGGGATTTGCTTACTTTAGGTTGAGCTCTTCTCTTCTCGGACCTAATCATCTAGGCTAGGATTCTCCATGCCCGACATCCCGCGAAGGCCGGTGAGAATGTCCCTTGGTCCCGCCATACTGAGGGATTACAGGAACCGTTTTCTGCCTCCCTTTCTGGGAACCTTTCTTGGCCGCTGGAATCGGCGTATCTTATAGTGGAAACGATGGCTACATGACGTTGTTCTGCATCATGAAATTGACGACCGTTTGCAGGTCCGCCAATTTGTCTGCCATTCCCTTCATCTCGTCGTCCCTCTACAAGCATCTATTTTTTCATACCTGGAGGTTGTCCTTGTTATAATACCCGCTCCAGTCCGATTTCTTCGGTACACCGCCCTCTTGGTTGACGTCATTTCCTCTATGATTCTTATTATGAGCCTCTTCGTTGCAGTTGTCTTCTTCAATATCAAGGTCAATATGTTTCCCACTCTCAGTAGGGGTGTTGTCCCCAAATTTCTCTTTCTGTCCGTCGTTGGCCATCTATTATCTTTTCTTTCCCACAGACAGCGCCAAATTGTGTGTGTCAATTTCCGACCACACTGCCAAATTAGTACTTAGCTAGAGAGCATCGGCAGAATAGATTAAATCCGAATGACCTGTCACAAAAAGAAGAGATTTCGACGGTGGCTCGTCCACCCGGGGGTACTCCGACGATCAAGTCAGTTCTCTCTCAAAGATGGTAAAAGTGTTTAACTCACTATTCAGAGCATAAAAAGCATACCTTAGATCCATGAGGGTACCTCTCTTTTATAGCTAACACAAATCTAGTCCCAATAGCAGCCTAGCTTCAATAGACTTAGGATTACTGCTAGTCTTGAACTTCCAGTAGGATTAGAATAAACTCTCTAAGAGTCTTATCTTTACCCAAACTGAAATCCTCTCTCATTTTAGGACTCTTTTTCCCTTATCCGCTTATCCCGAATTCCGGTTTCTTCACAGATAACCTTGCCTAGCCGAGATCATCTCGACGTCATGACCAAGACACGTGGCACCTCGGCTGGCACTTCAATGACACCTCGGCCACGTGTTGTCATTCAAAAATTATGTCCCCACAGATAGTATAGTGTAGATATAAATAATCCCGCAACTTGGGGGTGTCTTCTCCCTAGATCTTAAGTTCAACTTTTACTAGGTACTATCAAGTTCAACTTTCATTAAGTGCTATCAACTAACTCTTTGGGGCCACATTCGTAGGTTTTACCCGAGATTTGCCCAATCCACATAAAATAAGCCCTTTGCGTAGATCTTGAAATTAGTCAAGATACGTGTAAGCTAACCTAGACATCTGGTCGTTTAAAAATAGTATAGATATAAATATTTTGACATTATAAGTTTTTTTTAATTAATCATCTTTAAAATTAGAAGAAAAAAAATCAAATTAGTAATAATTTGAAAAAACAATTACAAAACAGGACAAACCATATAAATATTAATAATTAAAATTATAAATTTTTCCACAAACTTCCATTATTTTTTAAAAAGCTTAATTGTGTAATTTCCCCTTCAAATTATCGCTGGCAGAATATTTTTAGTATGATGTTAGCGAGGCAAAAGTGAAAAACGTTATGGTGATGGCATAGTGACGGATGTTTTGGTAGTGATCAGCACTACGAAACCACTGACGACATATTATATATGTTTGTTTGTTTGTTTGTTTTTTTTTTTTTTTTTGGACAGTATTTATATATGGTTTTTACTTGTCTTAAATTAACAAACATCAAGTTAAGCCTGATCCACATTATATAACGAGAGTATATGTGTTATCTTAAATCTAGCTTAGTCCTACATCAAGTCTAATCTAGTCATTTCAAACCCTACTCTAAAAAAATATATGAATCTCAAGTGTGTCTAATTAACCCAACAAATATAAACTATTAAATTTTTTTTTTCCCCGTCTTGAAGGGCTGTTAAATTAATTAAATTTTGTTAATAATTATTTGAATTTAAAATACTAATAAAATTCAATTATAAAGTAAATATAACATTTTAAGAAGTGCTTTAATTTAAGATATAAAAGGAAAGAAATATATATATATATTTATCGATTATTCTTTTTAAATTTATTTTGTAACTAAATAATATAAAAAATTAAAATTAATATTTTTTAATAGGAAGGCTAGGCTGAGTTGGGCTAAAACTCTTTATTCCATATCATGTCTACTCAAGTGATAAGAGTCTTGTTTATCAAATTAAAGGTCTTTGTTTCAAGTCCTAATGTATTCTCTATATAATTTTGTATTTTGTATTTTTTTTTTTTTTTTGATTGGCGAAAGTAAATAGTTAATTGTTAGATTGATATATTGACGAGTTGAAACTCACACTCGTACACATCTTATATGAAAATCTTGCTTTCTCATTCCACTCCTAAGTGTCGAACCCAAGATCTCCTCCTTAGGAGAGACTTGGTGGTTAATAGACTAACCAACTAGATTAGAATATCTTAGTTATATAATTTTGTATTTTAAATAAGCTAGAAGGGCATTTTAAAAAATTAATTGTCATATTGTGTCAACACCAACGGGTAAATGCATCCCATTTTGTTGGTTGGACACCTTAAATTTCAATTTAGAAAAAAAAAATCCCCATTTCATCCTTCTATTCAATTACTAAATTAGCCAAAACTCTAACTCTAGTGGACTTCTCCGTTCCAGCCACCCCCTTCGACCATCTCTAACTAGAACTTTTCGGCCCCTCATGCCATACCTTAGCCCTTCCTCAACCTACGATGCTTCTCAACCCATCAATCTTTTCCAGCTTCTACGACCCACCTTCCCTTCTCACATCCCTCTACAACTGCCCTATAGCCACTTCTCGTCTTCTCTCATTCTTCTTCTTCTTCTTCTTCTTCTTCTTTGTTGTCATCGTTCCCCTTCATCTTCTTCCCTCATGAACCATATAAATAGGGTTTTCAGAATAAGAAGAAGAAGATGAGAGGATGCCATGACGATGGACAACAGAGAAGGAATAGAGAGGTCTAGTTGGAAGGAGAAGGTTTAGTGGGAGAGGAAGTCACTAGTGGGGAAAGGGCTGAGGATTGGTAAGAGGAGGTGGTGGTAGCGACGGTAAGAAAATGGGTAGGGGTGTCGTGCTGGTAACAATAATGGCACCAACGATGAATGGTGGCTGGAGTAGGTGATGATGGGCTTGGGAATATGTGGGGTGTTCAAAAAAAATTCATCACAATTCAAATTTTGATCTGGGGCACTCTAAGAAATGAGGTGCTTAACCAAAAAATAGGGTGCATTTAGAGCCTCCCAACACCATCCCATGCCTTCCCAATATCTGTGCTGTTTCATCTAAAAAACATAAATTTTAGGGCTTATCACACTTTATACCGCTAAATTATTTTTAAATTGTCTAGTTAGTTCCTGAACTATCGATTAAGTCTAGTAATTCTTAAAGCATACAAATCAAAATCTATTTAGTTCCTAAACTATAGAATGAATCAATTAATTAAGTCCCTAAAATATTTAATTCAAACCTATTTAGTTCCTAAAAAGATTACAAAAATAAAATATAAGCCCATATGTATTATATATTAGTAAAAGATTTTATCTAGTTAAAATTTTATTTTATTTTTATAAAAAAAGACCTTAAATCTTTATTCCTTGTTTGAAAAGTGAGCGTCATTTCTTATGATAAATTTTCTTTATAAATGTATGGTATATATTTAGTATTTTTTTTAAACTTATTTTCTACAATACATGCTTGTCTTTATTTCATATTATATGCCATATAGTTTTTTGTTCTTTTTTTTTTTTATATATATAATTTATAATGGATTGTTTTTAAGTTTTTCGCTAAGTTTTTTTTTTTTTTTTTTTTAATTTTTATATTTTAATTAATGTATTATTTTTGTTCTATTATTAGTGCATACACCCCTCAAGTAGGATTAGATGATCTGACTAAGAGGGATTTTTGGGAGCAAATGGATGAGGCCTTACGGGAGAGACCTGTAGGGGAGAACTTAGTTATAGGTGGAGATTTTAATGGCCATGTAGGCATAGATAAACTAAGCTATGAAATGGTGCATGGTGGATACGATTTTGGTGACAGAAATGAGGCTGGAGAGAGTATCTTAGGTTTTGCGTTGGCTTCTGACTTAGTGGTGGCCAATACTATGTATAAGAAGAGGGAGGAGCATTTGATAACTTTTAAGAGTGAGTCAATTAAGAGCCAAATAGATTACTTCTTAGTGAGAAAAGTGGACCGCCTAAAATGGAATGATTGTAAGGTGATTCTTGGATAGAGCCTGACCTCTCAATATAGGATTTTGGTATTAAATTTATATTTTATAGGGCAATACCAAGCTAGAAAGGATGGTGGGCATCGTAGGACGAGATGGTAGGACCTAAAAGGGGATAAACTAGAAATATTTAAGAATATAATGGATAAGGAAGGTACTTGGGACTTGGAAGATGGTGCTAATACTATGTAGAACTCGATGGCCAATTGTATGAGGGAATCTCAAGGGAAATGTTTGGAGAGTCGAAAGGGACGGGACCTGGCTCTAGAGAAACTTGGTGGTGGAGGGAAGAGGTTCAAGCGGTAGCTAAGACAAAAAAAAGAGTGCTTTAAAAAGTGGCAGCAGGATAGAACTAAGGAAAACGTTAAGAGCTATAGATTGGCTAATAAAGAGGTCAAAAAAGTAGTGAGAAAGGCGAAGTTGAAAGCTTATGATGACCTATACACTAGGCTGGATAGTAAAGAGGGAGAGAAGAGAGTATACAAACTTGATAAAATACAAGAGAGGAAAATAAGAGATTTTAATCAAGTTAAGTGCATCAAGAGTGAGGACTCTAAGGTATTGGTGAAGAATAAAGAGATTAAGGAAAGATGGAAAAACTATTTTGAGAAACTATTAAATGAGGAACATGGAGGTACGACAATAGGAAAAGAAATGGCCAATAATATGATAAACCAAGACTATAAGTTTTATCGCAGGATTAGGAACTTTGAAGTGGAGATAACACTTAAGAAGATGAAATCAAATAAGGCTTTAGGACCCGATGGAATCCCTATTGAAGCTTGGAAGTGCTTGGGTAAAAAGGAGGTTGCTTGGTTGACTAAATTGTTTAGCAAAATTTTGTTGACTAGGAACATGCCAAATGAGTGAAGGAATAGTATTTTAGTGCCAATATATAAGAATAAAGGAGATGTTCAGAATTGCAACAACTATAGAGGAATCAAGCTAATGTGTCATATAATGAAAGTGTAGGAGAGGGTGATGGAACGCCAATTACGAGATATAACAGAGGTGTCAGAAAATCAATTTAGGTTTATGCCTAGCAGGTCAACAATAGAAGCGATTTATCTTTTGAGGAGAGTAATAGAAAAGTATAGAGAAAAGAAAAGAGACATTCATATAGTGTTTATCGACCTTGAGAAAACATATGATAGAGTGCCCCGAGATATAATATCGTGGGTGTTAAAGAAGAAAGGGGTGACAAAAGGTTACATTGATGTGATTAGGGACATGTATGAAGGGGTGGTGACTACTATTAGATTACCTGCTGGAGAGACAAATGAATTTTCTATCACTGTTGGATTACACCAAAGATTTACCTTAAGCCCTTATCTTTTTGCTTTACTTATGGATGAGTTGACGAGAAATATTCAGGATGACGTGCCATGGTGTATGCTTTTTGCAAACGATATCGTGCTAACGGATGAGACTAGAGAAGAAGTTAACACAAAGTTGGAGATTTGGAGAAAAACTCTTGAATCAAAAGGATTTCAGATAAGCAGAACTAAGACAGAGTACATGGAGTATAAATTTAGTAACAGTAACAATAAAAGCAGATGAGAAGTGAAGATTAAGAACCAAGAACTGCCTAAGAGTGAACATTTTCGTTATTTGGGGTTGATTATCACAATAACAGGGGAGATTGATGCGAATGTGGCCCATAGGATCAAGGCGGGATGGTGTAAGTGAAGAAGTGCGTTTGGGGTACTGTGTGATAAATGACTACCCACTAGACTAAAAGGTAAGTTCTATAGAATGACTATTAGACCAACAATGTTGTATGGGACGGAGTGTTGGGCAACCAAGAAACAACATGTAGATAAGATGAGTGTGGTTGAGATGAAGATGCTAAGATAGATGTGTGGCAAGACTATACAGGACAGAATTAGGAATGAGTGTATTTAGGAATGGGTAGGAGTAGCACCGATAGAAGATAAGTTGAGAGAGAATCGATTGAGATGGTTTGGTCACATTCAACGGAGATCAACAGATGCAGTAATGAAGAGATGCGATATTGTAACAGTAGAGGGGAGTGTTAGGAGACGGGGTGTAGCGATCCCGGTTTCGATCCTTCTTTTATGTTTTGCCATTTTAACTGGGCCGGTTAGGGGTCAAACTACCCGGTCAGCTCGCAAGAGTCCAGGGGGCAGCGTCCCTTGGCGGGTCCTAAGGCAGCGCCCTGGCAAGGTTGAGGGGCAGTGCCCCCAAAACAAAAATGCATAATGCATCGAATTTGCTTGTCCACTCGAGCGACCGTTTATGCGCTCGCTCGAGCAAAGAATGTTTGGTTTTAGAAGTTTGACATGTCTGCAAAAGTATTAGGTTAGTGTATTTGACGCTTGAGCAGGGCATTCCACACTCAAGCGGACCATGTTATATCAGTTCGTGAATCTGATATTTCATATCACTTTTTCAGTCCTCTCTCTCTCTCTAAAACTCTCCAGAATTCCAGATCGGGAGCTTCTCTTTCTAGAAATCATCTTCTCTCTTTGATTTCTCCAAATCCATTGGGATTTAGACCTAAGTTTTTCGCCAAAGTTGGTTATCATCTCGAGGGCTTCGTTGTGTGCCGTGAAGATCGAGTCTCGACACCGTTGATTTTGGAGGTTTCATTTCATTTCTTCTTCAAAACTTGAGGTAGCGATTTTCTTAGAGTTATATATATATATGTTTTTGCAAGATCTAGATGATTTTCGAAATCATCCTTTGATTAGCTTTGAGAAATTGATTGTTGATTTCAAGAAGATGAGTGATTTTGAAAAAGTGTTTAATTTCTTTTCCTTTTAAAATAGAAATTGAAGGTTTTGAACCACATTGATTGAAGAAAGATAATTTTGGGGATATTCTTCTAAATATTTTGGAGATGAATGGTTTTGGTGAGAAAACCTAGAAATTGGGTCTTTTCTTAAAAGATGTTGAAAATCCTTGGAAGATGTTATCATATTTATTTTGTGTACCAAAATAAATAGGTGTTTCGAAAATTGTTTATTTATATATAAATGACGAATTTTGTGAAAAAAATGAGAAATGTTGTTTATTTTGGAAATTGTTGTCAAAATGTTAATTTAGTCTTGAATTGACTAAATTGTTGAGATTGCTCGAAATGTGGAAATTACGTTATTTTCTTGAATGAATTGGATATAAAAGTATATATATATATATTCATCTTGTGGAATTGTGTTGAAAAGAGGATTAGGAATTTTGATCGCAATGGTACATTGTGTGGAACAATTAAATATAGAAGTAATGTTGCATTGTATTATTAAGCATACATTGGCATTTCAATTCATTGGACTATGTTAAGTTTTGGAAATTTGCATTGAGAAAAGAATGTTGGGAAATGGGTTTTCATGAAATGGTTTTGGGGTAAATACGGTAGTAAGTCTTGATAGGTGGTGTAGATGAAATTGTTTAAGTTGGCCTGAGTGTCCTTGGTGAAAGACCAGAAAGTCGCGCGGATAGGTGTCGAGCCTTCCGGTTAATACCGGTAAAAATGACAATTGGTAGTACTCGTATAGTCTACTTGCAGACACCGACCTAGGGATTACCAGAGTTGTATTTACCACCCCTTTAATTAAATTGATAAATTTTGAACAATTGAAGTTGCATAACATCATTGAGCATGATGATTTTTAAAAGATGAAGATGTGCTTTATTTTCAAAAAGGCATGGCATGACATGTGCATTCATCTCTTGAGACTTGTATAAAATGTATATACTTTGTTAAGGATTTCTTGTTGGGCTTTATGCTCACCGTATCGAATTTTTGTGCAAGAAAAGACGTGGTGAATCTGCCTAATTGAGGGCATGGAAATGTGTGTGTTAAGAGCACTAAAGTTTTCATTTGCTGTGATCCTATTTGTTAGCCAAGGGCTATGTATGTGTGAATTTGAATAACCATTTTGTGTACCGGGCTTAAGTCTTGGAAGATTATAAACCCTTGAGGGTGCTTATTTGGTTATTTACTTGTTGTTGAATCAATGTAATATTGCATGAGGAACTATTATTATTATGTAATGTAAGTATGGGAAGTTATATTTGGTTTTCCTTTAAGAGAGCCATGATTGTTGCATTATCATTTGCGCTAGAAATTTAGGGCATTACACAGGGTAGGCCTAGATTAATGTTGGCTAATGTTGTAAATAGAGATATGGATCTACTTAATTTGACTAATGAAATGGCTTTTGATAGGATCGCATGGAGAAGAAGGATTCATGTAGCCGACCACATTTGATGGGACTGAAGGCTTGGTTTGGTTTGGTTTTATTAAAAAACTATACACTACAACAAATGGCAATTTTTGTGACTAAATTTTTAGTAGCCAAAAGTGAATATTTAGTTGCCAAAAGGTTTTGTCGACTAAATTATTTGGTCGTCAGCTTGGTCGTTAATGAATTGTCGGGAAAAGTAAATGTCGGCCAAATTTTTAGTCGTCAAAAGTTTTCAAATAAAATATGATTTTAGCTTTCAGTGACTAAAAGTTTTTGTCGCAGATAAGTTCTAGTCACAATAGTATTACATTTAGGGATCAAAGCACGCCATTGGATTTTATGATTAAATAGGGACCAAAGTTTTTTGGTCTTGCAAAGATGACATGTTTTTTCATGACTAAATTTTTTTGTCGCTACAAAATTCAATTCTTTTGGGCTACTAAATATTTAATCACCAAAAAAATTTGTTTTTCATCTTCTTTTTTTTTTTTTAGTTACTAACTATTAAGTTGCCTAAAGTCAGTCTCATTTTTTTTTGACTACTAAATATGTAGTCTTCAAAAGATTTATTTTTCATCTTAATTTTTTTTTAGCTACTTACTATTTAGTTGACTAAAGTCTCATTTGTTTTTGGCTTCTATGTTTAGTTGCCAAAAACCTTTGGTTTCTTTTGGCTACCAATTGGTTAGTCGCCAACTTCACCTTCTTTTTTTTTGGCTATTGAACATTTAGTTGCCAAAAACTTTATTTAGTATTTTTTTAGTATTAATTTTTTCATAACTTGTATTTATTTTGTGCAACATCTACCTTGTAGATAAACAAAACTAATACATATATTATCAACCATTCCACAACCTGTATCAATTTCACTTCCAACTATCCAAATTTTTTTACTTTTAATGTTAAATTCCATACAGATTTGAACTATTCCAGCCTAAAATAATAATTTCATATAAAACAAAGAATCATACAAAATTCATGTCCTCTGTACACAAAAAGAAAGATCCACTACTATGCCAAATGGCCATTTGATGTAGTACAGATTACCATGGTAATCTATACCATGTCAAGAGTTATTTGTTCAATGCCAAAAGTAATCTGTATCATGCTAGTAATTATCTATATGAATAATAGTAATTGTACCGGTTCGGGTCGAGATCCAAGTTTTCCGTCAAAAATTAGACTTAGTTTGACAATTTTCTATGTGTAAAAATTCGATTTTTCAAAACTTACGATTTTGAAAATAATATTTGGCGGTAATTGTTCCTAATACATTAAATAGTCTAATTTGATTTTATGGGATTTTTCTACGAGGTATTAATCACTTTAACTATACGTCAAACTTATAAAATTCAGTCGGAAAATTATTTTTGCACTAAAACTGGGGGAGTCACTTTTTGATTGAATTGGACTTTGATTTTTTTTTTTTTTTTTTGCTTTTTTCTTTGAATCTAAATGAGAATATTTCCTTATTTACATTGTAAACTTAAGTAATAAAAATATAAATGTAAAAGGCTAAAAATGGTTATATAAGGAAATAAGGTTGATGTGCTGGGAGTGCCTTAGGAACTATGTTGTATGACTAGCTGTGTCTAAGTGACCACTCAAGCGATCAAGTGTTTGCTCAAGCAGAGATGCAAGGCTCCCAGTATTTTCACTGTAGACCTGCAAAACTTCTAAGAGATTGCATTCACCGCTCGAGTAGTGAAATGTTCGCTCGAGTGGTCTGTTCGGGATCAACACTTTAAAAAGTCCTTTTTGGGCAACTTTTCTTCATTCTTTACAAAATTTTCTTTCTCCTCTCCTTCTCTTTCAGTCATTGTTGAGCTCCAAGCTCATTAAACCCTAGATTTCATCTCCTTAGAGTGAGAATCTCACCCTAGTTCCTTGTACAAAATTGATGAGCACCACGAGGGCTTTCTATTAATCTAAGTGAATCGTGTTTTCGTTGAACTTGGTCTTCTGATTTCTTTCTCTCCTTGCTAGAGGTAGGGATTTCTTTGTTTCTCTTCAATATTTTTGTATAGATAGATGGGTGGTTTGTGTTTACTGCATAAATCTTAAGTTAAAAGAGATTTTCTTTAAATTCATGTAGAGAAATATTAGGGTTTCTAACTCAAAAGAGATCATCTATGATTTTAAGTTAATTATGGAAGTTTTGATATTTTGAAATATGATTACACCTTTTAAAATGGAAAGCCCCAATTTTTGTTCAAACCTTAGTTTTAAATTTTTAATTAAACAAGGGGTTTTATTCAATTAACCTTAAATTCTTGAAATTAAGTTGAGGTTCGGTTGAATTGGGTCTAAACATTGATTATTAAATGTGGTGAGAATGATTATTAGGCAATGGGTTCATGTATAGTAAATGGATAATGAGAAGTGGGGTGTAATAAACTATGTAATGTGTATGGAATTAAGGGAATATTGTGGAGAACAAATTATGTTATTGCATAAAGATGGATTTTACTTTAATTGTTTTGTGTTGTGGACATGATTTAGTTTTTGAATTAAAATGATGAATTGTGGAATAATTTAGAAAGAGGGTTCATTTCTTTCTGGCTCGCGACCGATAAAGCGTAGCGCTTGAAAGAGGTTCCGCTTTCTTTTCAGAGTAGCGCCCGGTAATGCATGTGGATTGTTGGGCTATATGGAGGTTTCGCGTTCTTTCTAGCTAGCCACCAGTAAAGCGTGTTGCTTGACAGAGGTTCTAACGTTCCTTTCAGAGTAGTGCTCAGTAAACTATGTTGGTATGGATTGGTGAAGTCGGTTATTAGCCTATGGATTTGGTTGAGAATCTTGTGATAATTTTGTTATGTGATTGGGAAAATTATTAGATGTAAAAGTTGAAGTGTGTAAAGTGGAATACATTGTTAGTGAGTTAATTCTTGTAACTTAATCATTTGGAATGTGTTAACCTATGCATGAGTCTAGTGTTATGTGGATATGTTGAGATGAAGAATCATATTTAGAAAGCTAAATATGTAAATAAAACAAAATGGAAAACGAATCAAGCAAAATAACTATCATATGCAAAATGTGTTATGACATGCAAGTGTTTGGTGTTTTGGGAATTAATGAGTGTGAAAGGAGAACTAGAAGTAGTAAATGATAAGTAGGCCTAAAACCCTTATCTAAGGAGACAAGATTTAAGGGAATTATTGGACTGAATTTTGGTAAGATAAATAGTTAACAAAAGAGGTTTCACTGAAATGACACATGGGATTTGATGAAAAGCTTATCTATTTGTGTAATCTATTTTCCATACAAAGGACACATTAATTATGTATGTATCACCTGATAGCATTCATGATCACATATATCTATTGACCTTATTGTTGGGAATCATTGTAGATCCCTACTAGATCTAGTGTTCATCCCATGTTGTTTAACCAATTTTACAGAAACAATGTTGGTGCAACGATCTGAAGATCATGAAGTCCTAGTTCATTAAGACTTCTTATTGTGTGAATTGTAAATGAAGTGTTGGAATGTTGTAATAAGGATGTTATCACTTTCTATGTAAGTCTTGAGGCATGTAGTGTGAACATTTGTGTAGAACATTTATATCATTGTAATTATGCAAGAGAGAACTTTATTTATTCTATCTAACTTATCTGATTATTATATTTATAATTTGGAAATGAATGCTTATATGAAATTTGGTAATGTATCCGAGTAATAAAACTTGGGGCATGACAGCAATCCACACAAAAACAAAGGACGACAAAATAATGGGATTATACAAAAGTGTAAATTGTCCTTCATAGATGAAAAAGGAATCGGTTTTTGTGTGTGTGTGTGTGTGTGTGTGTGTGTGTGTGTGAACATATACAAACATATACTAGAAATCTCCATCAATATAATTTATTTTTGTAATCTCCATTCAACAGTATAATGACTTTATTCTTTAGCAGAAGAGATGAAGACTTTGCATAAATAAATAAATAAATATCCTAAATCTAGAACAAAAATCAAAACCCATTTACTCATTTCATAGAAATCAAAATCCTATAGCATCAAAAAAATAAAAACAAAAACCCTAGAGCTAGAGTGAAATGGAAAATAGAGGAAGGGAGAGAGCCACACACACACACACACACATAGAGAGAGAGAGAGAGAGAGAGAGAGAGAGAAACCTGAATCAAAATCAATAAGAGGCGAGATGGTGTATCGACAGTGGCGATGAGAGTGTGAGCGACGATGAGCGTGGGGGATGGTGATTGTGAGGGACAATGGGCGATGGTCAGTTGATGAGATAGAGAGCAAGTGACTCTAAAATCTGTTTGTTGTTTGGTGTATGTATCTCAGTTGAGATACGGAGAAATAAAAAAATAATAAAAAAATTAAACATAAACCCAAATTGAGTAGTAATATTTTGTGTTCTCACCAAAAAATTTGAGCTTTATTGCCGGCTAAATTATTTTGGTCATCGAAAATAAATAACCACTGTTTCACTCCCCAAAGAGCAAAGTAAGCTTGATGAGAAGTTATGAAGAAGTGGGAGCAAGAAAACCAATAATATCTTTCTTGTCCTTATAGTTAAGAGACAAAGAGAAGCACTTTTGCTACTGAGAAAGCGAACGGTCAACATGAAGATTCAAGACTTGGCCGAGTGTCAGCGAAGCGGAAGCAGGCTTGTAGAGGATATGGAGCTGCTATTGCATCAAGTATAATGTGTGTGTTGATTAAAATGTACGGTAATGGGCAAAAATCTTTCTAAAGCGCTAATGCACCCCTTATTGAGAACTCAAGTTTCATGCAAGTTGCTTAATCCGTTGCTTGTTGCTTTTGAGCCCAAGCCTACGTTTGCTTAGTAATTAAGTTATATATATATATCCTTAATAAAGGCGAAAGGTTGATTTACTAATAAGATAAGGTGCGTTAGCCTATCTATAGTAAGCGGCCTTTTCTTGATGGGCTTATGGGAGTTTTTAAGAACTCGCTCCCTAGTCACGCTCCGGTCTCAACACGCTAGGCCGAGGAAGTGCCTAATTCCCAACATATCCCTACCATCACTACAATTAATAGTGTCAGATTTCCAACATCCCCCTACCATCACTATAATTAATGTTATTAATGTTCTCTGTTAAATCTTGTCTATTTCTATCCTAAAACCCCTCTAGACTAGACTTCTGGGTCTTTCAGACAATTCACTTGGGATATGTCTTTAGTATGCTAATTTTTTTTGAACATTTACCGACCAAATATTTGGTCGCCAAAGATAAAAAGTGAAAATTATGCTAGTTTTTCGGTGAGCAAATTCTTTTAGTAGGCGAGAATTACTATATCATGACTAAAAGTTTCTTTGTCATTGAAAAAGAATATTTCCAAACCTTTGGTCGCCAAAGATTAATAGCAAACATTATGCTAGTTATTTGGCAGCTAAATTTGTTTTAGTATGCAAAAACTGGCATACCATGACTAAAACAAATTTTAGTAGCATAAAAACCTAAACTAACAGCGACCAATAATTTTTAGTAGCCTATTGTGGCATATTTAGCCACTAATTTTTTTTTAGTCACCACTAAATAATATACATTGACTAAAAACATTTAGTAGCTAAATCCTAAAACAATGCCGACCAATATAATTTTTAGTCGTCTATTGTATAACTTTTGGAGACTAAATGCCTTTTAGTTGCTACATTTGGTCTCCAAAAGTGTAAATTGTGGTCGTGCTTTTTAAAGAAAGAAAACACTTCGTAAAGAAAAAAAAAATTAAGATTTTTTTTAATAAAATCTTAATAAGGTAGGATCTTTTAATAATTTATAATACTTATCAGCATATATTTTATTTTCGTAATTCTTTCAGGGACTAAATATGTTTGAATTAAATACTTTAGGGACTAAATAGATTCAATCAATAGTTTAGGAACTACATAGACTTCATATATTTTAAGGACTGAGTGGACTCAATCGATAGTTCAAAAACTAAATAGATAATTTGACGATAGTTTAAAGATAGAAAGTGTAATAAACTCTAGATTTAATTTTGATTTAAAAGTACATGTGTGTTATTCAAATGGTAATGATTTTATCTACTAAACTAAGGAAAATTTTTGGGTGTGCAATGCATACTATATGCAATCTTATACAAAATTACATAAGTTGAATATAAATTCGCATAATCAAGTAAATTTTCATGAACTTACGCGAATTTATGTTCAACTTATGTATTTTCAGGAGATCACTTACGCAAGTTTTCAAACGTAAATTCATAAAAACTTACGTAATTTTGTAGAGGATTGCATATAGTGTACATTGTATATCGGAGCACTTCCCTCTTACTAAAGGAGAATAATAAGGCATTTTCAAAAATCAAAATGTCATATTGTGTCAATACCACCTCAAGTCTTACCTTTATAATAGTATAGATAATGAATCAATTAAAAATACTATAATAATCATCATTTTGCCTTAGTCATAATCTTGAGAATTTGCATGGCTTTTGGTTTCTTAGCTCCCAGCATCTTCAGATGCAGGCCTGCAAGTGGAGATGCTGCAAGCTTGCATTTTGTGAACTTTAGAAATTTGTGTAAGTATGGGATCATGTTTTATTTTATGTTGTTGTGTTTTTGTCTAAGTGTAAGATCCCTGCTTTCTTCCTTGCTTTGTGTGTTGAACCTAGGCTTTGTACCTTTGAACTTCTTACACCTAGGCCGTTGAGTGTCAATACCTAGGATATTCTTGGAACCATCTTGGTTGACCTCCACTTCTACCCTCACACCTAGGCTAAGGTGTGCATCACCTAGTTCGAGGTGTGCATCACCTAGGCTGAGATATGTATCATCTAGGCCGAGATGAGCATCACCCAGACCGAGATATGTATCATCCAGGATCTTTGCCTTTCACCCTTTTGTCGTTTTGTGCTGGCACCTTTTGAGGAGATTTGGTTAGATGATGCCGCGTGTCCCACTAAGTGGGTTATTAGTCACATAGCACTTAGGAAACCCATATCTTTTGTTATATCTTTTTCTGGAAGACAAAGAAGCTCCAAGAGGAAGAACAAGCTCTTAGAGTGAGAGAACTAGATTTCCAAGCTTGATTTTCAGACTTCGAACCGTTTGATTTGTTTTTTGAGGTTAGATACTTGATCAACTTTTCTTGTTCTTTATATTAATATGATCATGTAACATGATCTAGCATGATTCATGAGCCATGCTTTGATTTAAAGTTTTGTTTTAGGGAGTGAAAGTAATGTTCTTGGATTCTTGAAGAAAACTTTGTTTTGATTTAAAAGTTTACATCAATTTCCATGTTTTTGTGTTTGTTTTTATGAAATCTTCAAGTATGGGTACCCAGGTTTATGTTTTTGAACTCAGATAATGAAATCTCAAATTTTGAATGAAAGTTATGCTTTTAGTATATTCATGTTCTTCAAAAGGGGAACCCAGATTTCTAAACTTTATTATTCCTTAGGTGTGGTCACCAAGACCCACTCTTGTCCAACCTTCACACCTAGGCCAAACATTGCATCTCACCTTGGCCTACCTAGCATGATCACTTGCACATTGGTCTACCTTGCATGAACACTTAGGCCGACCACTTCATACCTCGGCTGGCCATCACTCACCTATGTTGACACTTTGTAACATCTCGGTAAGCAGCCCCACATCTCAACCAGGTAGGCCACACCTAGGTGTGAAACCTCAGCCAAGACTTCTTGAGTTCACCCAGTTAGGCCATTTCGGTCCATCTTATCTCTGTGCATCCATTTCAGGACCTAGTTTGTGCCCAACATACTTTTCCAAGAAGAAAAGCATTGATTTAACTCCCAGAACATGTTTTGCTCTATTTTAACTTGGTTTTGGAAAGAAATGCGAGGATATATTTTACTCATTTGAAACTTTTTTTGAGAGTGCATTTCATAACCATCTTTGAGCATATCTTCTTACCTTCTTGAATTGTATTTAATGGGAATTACTATATACTTGTAGGTCTTGGATCATTTCCTTAATCCCCACGACCAAAGAGCTTTCGTGAGTGATATTTTTAATAAAGTTATGTTTTAATGTTTTAATTAAAGTTTTGCTTTGTTTTGGAAAGTATTTCATAAAGCATGAATGATTATCCCTTAGTTTTTGTATCAAGTATTATGTTTGTTTTGATGACATTCTTGAAAGGTCCTTGTGTGCTAGGGACTATAATACAACTAGTACCTTTATTTGAGATATCTCATTTGTAATCGACAGGTGGGCTTGTCTAATAGATTCCGGGTTGATTATTTCATTGTTTTGTCAATGAATGTTTACCCTTTATATTATGTAGATATTACTAAACATCCTTTGAAACTTGAAAGCCTTTGATTGATGAACTTGGTTCATCCTTTGATTTTGTTACAAGCTTTGATATGTATTATTTGATAAAATCTCGGATATCATTCATGCAAACCTTTATTACTTGTATCATTCACTGATTTTTCAACTCGCCCCTCTCCCTTATATATATATATATAGGTGATGATCAAGAAGATGATATCGCCTAAGCTTTGTTGGAAGATGTGTTTTGTTTTATGTTTTTGTATCATCTTGATTTCTTTTGTATGTTTTGGTTTAAGAAGCCTTTGATCAAGATGTAATGTAAAGTTGTTTACAAACAAGTTATTATATTTTTGTATCCAACTTGTATGACCATGATAATACTTATATATGTCAATGAATGCCATTTCATCTTAATTATGCACAGCTCTTATGGACTAAATTAGTTTTAATTTATTGCTTCCTCAAATGTATGCCCCCTATTTATACTTTGTGTATATGAATCTTTGTAAGTTGGCCTTCAGTAATCTAAGATTATTGGTCATCACGACATCATTCTGTTAGAGGCGGAATGGGGTCGTGACAAATACACTCGTGAGATTTGATTAAAATGTAAATTATCTTTGTGATTTTGAAAATTAGAAATACCATCTTGTTTTTTTTTTATTTAACAAATTAACAGAAAAAATAAAATTCATAATTACTCTTCTATGTAACAATAAAATTATCAAAAATATTAATTAAAATATATTTCTAGTATCATTAAATTATTAATTGACTTAATTATTTATTAATAAAAGAAGTCACTTGCTATGCGATTAGAAATTTGAAGGATCGGGATGTAATTTTCAGAACTGGTTGTAGACATCTCATTTTGACGGATCCTAAGACTTCGAGGGCAAGCCTCTTGATGATGAAACAGTAACTACTTTATTTTTGAAATGTTTAAAGTTGTTTAGAGTTGCTGTATAAACATGTTTTAGCCAAAAATAAACTTTTTGCGAAAATGAAAATTTTACTCTTGGACTTGCTTTAGCTAAAAATCCAAAATTCTAACCCCGAGGAAGAGAAGAAAACCCAATTGTGCTTTGATCAAAGATATTTTCCAAAAATAGTGGCCAATTTTGTCAAAAACATTGATCAAAAAGTGATTTGGGCTTATTTGGACCACAAGCAAGACAAGAGTATGGGACCCTGCACTTGTGTATACATGGATGACATGTCTATGAAGGCAAGTGGTGAGCACACACGTGATTGTGCATGCGCACATGAGT
The DNA here is from genome assembly GCA_025200525.1 of Camellia lanceoleosa. Lineage (NCBI taxonomy): Eukaryota > Viridiplantae > Streptophyta > Magnoliopsida > Ericales > Theaceae > Camellia > Camellia lanceoleosa. The sequence goes on along the minus strand of CM045763.1, from coordinate 122,124,708 downwards.
TATTCGTGTGTACATCCAAGCGTGGTAGAGCTTGTTTTGGAAACTCAATCTTGGCACGTTTCTGGAGAGAGGCTGTGAAAGGAAGTGATGGAAACCGTAGGGGGACTCCAAAAGCTTCCCCTCTATCTATAAAAGGGACCCTCCCCCTTCCCTCTCCCTTTAAAGGGGTTAAAAACTTGAGCTACTTGTGTATTTTTTTGGAGAAAAACACCCACTTCTTTCCCTCCCTTGCCTTAGCTCCAAAAATACCACTCTCTACAGCAACTCTAACTTTTGAAAATCTTCTAAAGCTTAAAGACCTTGAACTACATCAAAAACCTTGGCATGAGGGAGGCTTGCAAGCAAACAATCTAGCTTAGTTTTCTTCCAATTTTTTTCGCGTATCTTCTGTTTAAGCAAACCAATTGGTAAAACACCTTTACCTTTTGTATTTCAATACTTTTTTTCTTATATTTTTCAATTTTCATCCATGCTATGGTGTTAGTTTATCATTCCATCATGTAGCTTGTTAGTTTCATTAGTTTTTTTGCCTTTCTCTTGCATGTTTTCTTTATTTTGTTAAACAACATGTTTTTAGGTCTCGTTTAATCATATAATAAACATGCATAACCTGATTTATATCATCATATAGCGATTTTTGTTTAAACTTGACCCGTTCATTATTTTGGATCCTGGTTTTGTTGTCTTGATGGTTTTTCATGTCTTCTTCTGTCTTATTCCTTGTTGAGTTTGGTTATTAGAGTGTCTTGGTTGAGTTTGAAACAGGTTGGGAGTTAATCTTTTCAAAACTGTACTGTGCAGATTTTGGTTTGTTCACTCAAGCAAAATTTCTTGAACTCAAGTGAACTTTGAAAACTTCTAGTACTTTTGCAGATCTGCAAAACTACTGGGAGTATAACATTCTTCGCTCGAGCAGTTTTTGGAACTCTCAGTACTTTTGCAAGCCTGCAAAAGTACTGGAAGGGTAGTGATCTTCGCTCGAGCAATACTTTGTTTGCTCCAGTGGTCTCTCTTGTTGTGTCTGGTCACTTAAGTGACCATTCCTACGCTCGAGGGGTCTGCGTGTATATCAGTTTGTAAAGTTACCTTTTTGAGTCACTGTTTCATATCTCTCTATCTCTCTCTAAACACCTCCAAACTCTAAGTCGAGACACTCTTTCTCTCTAGAACTCATCTTCTACCCTCAAACACACCTTGATTTAGTGGTTTCTCAACCTTTGTCCATTGGAGAAAAAGGTAGAGCTTACCTAGAGCTTTCATTTGATTGGAACAAAGTTTGTTTTCGACTTCGTCAAGTTTCAACTCTTGTTCTTCTTGATCCTTGTCTTTAAGGTAGGGATTTCTCTACACTTTATTATGATTTTTAACTTAATTATTTGTTTTTTCAAAGAAATCATGGGATTTGGGGATTTTAACAAAAATCTAGGGTTTTCACATTGAAATCAAAAGAGGGGTTTTCAAATGAATTCTTGAAAATGGTTATGCAATTGTAAATGTGGTCGAGTTGTGGTAAAATGATGTATTTTTACCCTTCGAATTGGTTTGTAAAGGAAATGGGGTTTTGCTCTAAAATGTGAATATTTAGTTTTATAAAGAGATAATGGAATTGATGTTGGTATTATGAAATTGAAACAATGACGATGATGATGGTGGTGGAGTTGGATATGAATTATTGCTCCTATTTGAAAATGTTAGAAAGTATATATGTGCTGAAAATTAATTATCTGTTTAGAAATATCTGTTTTGGGCTATCTGGTGAAAATGGTTATCGTTTCGAAGAAAAAGAGATGAATACCTTAGTGAATCGGGGTAGGAGCATAGTTGTGGTATTATGTTGGCCTGTGTGTCATTGATAAAAGTCTAGAAACCCACGCGGATAAATGCCGAGCCTTCCAGTTAGTACCAGTAAAAATGACAATTAGTAGTGCTCGTAACCTGCTTGCAAACACATCCTAGAGATTCCCAGTGTTGTATCCACTGTTCTGTTTTCTATTGTAAAAGAGTGATTTTATGAATTGTGACATAACCTAGTATCACATGATTTTGGAAAGAGATGTAAAATGTTTTTGACATAAGTATTACATATGCATTTACCTTATAACTATGTTAAGATTCATATACTGTGTTAAAGTATCTTTACTCGACTTTAGCTCATCCTATGTGTAAAACCGTTTTAAGGTGCTAATGATATGCTTTTTCCAAGGTAATAGCGTGGGAGGACTTGGAGCCAAGAATTTCTATTTTTGTTATTGTTGTATTTATTTTGAACAAACCTAAGACTTTATTTGTATTGAGTTTAAACCTACTTTTGTTGTAATCAAGCACAGTCTTGGAAAGTTGTAGCTAATGGGACATTACTATATTTGTTTAACTTTTATTTCATATATTTTGTTATGACATATACTATAGATTTAGGGTTAGGATTTGTGAATGTATTACTGCATGTGTTACACTTCTATAAAGAGATGAAACCTTATGAATGAGAGAACATCATATTCAGAAATTTGTTATTATTTAATATCTGTCGTGGGATGATTTTATTGTAATTATTTCGTGGCATTACAACTTGGTATTGGAGCTACCTGGTTCAAATATTTTGGGATCGTGAGAAGTGGTTATTACCACAATGGGTTCCCTTGCTAGATGATATTAGGAATAAAGCTGGTATGCTATGTGATAACATACTTATGTGACTAAGTAAGTATGAGATTTAATTTCTAAGATATTGATTGAGTTTATGAGTTTTTAAAAGTTTTGTTAGAAGAACACTTGATCATTGCTATTTCTAATTAGAACTCTGACAACGTCACGAGACAATCATTATCTAGAAAGGAAATTCGTATGTGTTTATGTGACTATGTGCTTATGTGGAGTGAATTAATTGTTGTTCACCGCTATAAATTTAGGGTTAAGACTTATAAATATATTACGGTAGGTATTACACTTTTGTAAAGATATGAAACCTTATGAATGGGAGAACATTATATTCAGAAATCTGTTATTATTTAATATTTGTCGTGTGATGATTTTATTATAATTATTTCCGGGCATTACACATCATATAGTTAGTTTATATTTTTGTTTTTATTTGCTATTTGCTTTTTATGCATATTCATAATTTAGTAGCCTCAAACCGGACCTAGGTTCATGTTTTGTATGCTTAGATGTATATTATGATTATATTTAATTTATGTACTGTATGAAAGACGTTGAGAAGTGGGCATCCAGGTAAGTTTCCTCCATCCTTTTGGCATATGTGTGCTTTTTGCATTATTTTTCAATAATCCAAGTCTATATGCTTTTCTATGCAAAATTGTTTGTTTTGAATTTTTGTTTATGAATATTATTTATTTTAGGTTGTATATAATTTATAGCCATGGATTGATAAATCTAATCTCTTCTTCTTCTTTTTTGTTGAAAAATCATTATTTTGGAAAATATGGGTTTATTCTCTTAATCTAAAATAAATGATTTTCACTTTATTCAAATCACATAGTTTTATGATTAGTTAATAGTTTTTTTTTTAAAATGAATTTGTATGAATAATTAACCACTAAAATATTAAAATAGAAAGTTAGTAGAAGCTAATCTTCAGATTGGACAAAAGAGGGTTTTACCATTCAATGACCTTCCCCTTTTGTACCTAAATCTCGAACGTAGAATTTTTTGGTTATGACGGATTGGTCCTTAACTTAGTTTTCATTGTTAAATATTTGTTAATTTCCCTTTAAAAATTATGTGGCAACTCTTCGTTGTTAAGGCGAGTTGGTACAACATTTGTGTGGGAATGGGTCTTAGACTCGAAAAAGCACGACACTTGTACTACTGGAAATAATTCATATTTTAAGCAAATCTCAAAAAAATATATTTAGAATTTTTCCATTTATTTGGTATAACCGTTGTTACGATTTTTATTTTCATCAAAATGCCATCCACATCCAACTGTTATACAATTATTTTCATTCATTAAATTATCTAAAATTGCTAGACAATTTTTCTAATTTATCAAACTAATAAAATATTTAAGGCTTCCTTTGTATTTTTGAATTTGAAATGCATGAATTTAGTATTAGAAAAAAGACTTGTGCCCCCTTTTGCAGGCACCCCCACGACCCCCTCTTGCCTCTTATTGGCTGAAAATTATTTTATTTTTTTTTATTTTTTTTTTTTCTCTCCACTCACCAACCCCCACGTGTGTGTGGGGGTGGAGGGGGTAAGTGGGGGAGGGGGTCTGTATCAGGACTGTTTAGTATTAATAATTTAAGAAGAAAGTAATAAAATTAGCTCAATTTTAGATTTAATAGTTTACCTACGTATTTCAAAATTATATTAATTAAAAGTTTTAACGTGATAGATTTAAAGTACCTAAGCAAAAATAGTTATTTGAAATCATGCTATATTTTTTGCTACAAAAATACTACTAAAACATATCTTTTCTAATTTTTCTATCCACTTATAACAACTAGCTCATTAATATTTTTATAAAATTTAATATCAAATCTTGATTTGAAATATAATAGACTTTAGATATAAAATTACAAATATATCACGTTTACAAGTGTTAGTGTGTCTATGTACAGAAATTTTATTGTATACACTCCTCAAAAAGTGTGTCATACAAACTTGTTATGTATTTTTGTATACCATAGCGTTAACCCTTCAATTATATAAACTTACAACTCAATGGACTTCTGTCACAACTTTTTTATTTTCAAATTGTTTTGCAATTGGTTTGCTTTTGATTTTAAATTTTTATAATTTATTCAGTTTTATTTTCTCTTCATTTACATATATATAAATAAAGGGTTTTGTTAACGTGTACTCTTATGACACATGTTAAGATATTTTGTCTGTTTGTACGTTATGCATGAAGGAGAGTGTAATAAAATATATACAATACTTTCAAGCTTCCTTATTATTGCTTAGGAGCACATATTAACATGATCCACAAATACATATATATCTATATATATATATATAATAGAGTATCGAAATCCATTCAAAATGTCTTGATTTTTTTTTTTTTTTTTTGGGTTGCTTTTTCTTAGGATGTTAATTTAAATTTGTACAATTAGAAGGAAAAACAAATAATATTAGCTAGAGATCATAATATATAGAAGCAGTCATGATCAATGTTGTGGTAATTGGGACATTATTAGGAAATCAATAATGAAACAATGAATGGTGCAATAAACACAATAATACACACCATGGACCACGAAGAAAGTGACTAAACATGTAAAGCAACATAAAGACTGGAATTTTATAGACGTGGAAGAGATGTAACCAGTCTCTCCCCTCTTTATTTTACGAATTTTGCATTTCCATATTAATAGAGGAAAAAGAATTGAAGTGAGACAGTGCGGCACGTTGTGAAATTGTGAGAACAAAACATAAAATTTGATTAGTTTGAGTCAATTAAAAAAGTGTATTAATTTCATTTACGTTGTGAATTATAATGTTTTGAATAATGAAAAGTTATGTTTTGTTAACACATTTTAAAAGTATATGAACCAAATCAAACTTAGACAATCTCCAACAGTTAGGCAAATGTATCACTAAATTTGAATTTGGTGAAAAAGGATAATTTTTTTTTGACTCCAATGGTTTTATCAAACTAATATTAAATTGAAAATAACTCCAAATTTTCACCAAACTGAAGATATGTTGCACCTTTCACCAAATTATTGTGCGTAGTTGTTAAGTGTAGACCAATCAAACGACCGGCCAGACGTCTAGCTAAAGTAAAATTTTGTAAAAATTTTACAGTAGAAGGCCGATCCCTCGGTTGACCACCTCTTTATTTTCTCAATAAAAAAAAAATAGAGAAAGAGAGAGATCAGAACTAGGTTTTTTTTATTTTTTTACATTGATCGGTTGACTGATTGATCGGCCGAATAACTAGGTGACCAATAATTTGATAAAAAGTCAAATTTCTTTGTTGGAATAGACTATATCCAAGGGAAGAAATGGTCTATTCTTAACTTAAATTTAATAAAAAATTTAATAAACCATTAGAGATTTTATGGGGAAATATTGCTCAGATAATACATATGTAGACCAAGGCTGATCTACATGATAGGTATGATAGGTGATGATTGACTCTTTTGTTGGGGCGCACAAAATTGAGGACCAATAATCACTGGCCACGTCAATCAGGTTCATGTGTTGGTCTGTTCAAAAATTTATTTAGAAAAGCAATATGTAGCCCCTGAAAAACTCACAACTTATTCAAATTGACTTTTATAGGTTGAATTGGTTCAGTTCTTAAAGAGACACAATTTGATTTTGAGTTTAAAAATCATCGACTCGATCAAATTGGCTTTGTTTCGAGTTTTTTTTTTTTTTTTTTTTTTTAATGCTAATTTGTATGGCATTAGTGATTCAAATTCAAATTGTACAATGAAACTTGATAAATGTGAATTGCACATTAATTTTTTTGAATAGTTTTTTGAGGAGAAATTCATAGTTTTGTTGTCATTAGCAGCCCAAAATTCTCTACATTAATATCAAAATGAGATATTATTTTCATAAGTTTGTGAAAAATTAATACCTTTAGCAATAATCGGTGTATTTAGTTTGAGTTTTTTGGATTAAGTTTTTTGAAAATTGAGTTTTTTTATTTGTGTTTTTTTGTTTTTAGTGAATATTTTTAAAATTTTAAATATTTTTTTTTATTTTTTTAGATGCACCTTACTTAGATGTATCCAAAAGTAAAAAATTTGTGAAAAAATATTTTAAAAAATTAATAAATACATAAAAATAAAAATAAATGTACTGAATTCTCGTATTTTTTTTTTATATTTTTGGTATTTAGTGAATTTTTAAAAGGTTTTACTTTTTAGGTATATTTATGTGAGGTATGTCTAAAAATTAAAAAAAAAAATTGCTTAAAATATTAAAAAAATCAGTAAAAATAAACAAATATGAAAAATAAGAAAATAAAATTTTTTAAAAAGTGTTTTTGAAAAATGATAACCAAGATAATTTTTTAATTTTTATCTGAAGCCTTAGAAAAACAGGTTATAACCTAATAGTGTTTTTTTTTTTCCTTCAAAAATGATAGAATTCCATTGATGTAAAGACTTTAAGAAAACAGTGCCACCTAATAAATGAGTCACATAGAATTCCATTGATGTAAAGACTTTAATTTTTTTTTAAAAAAAAAATTTACTTTTTAGGTATATTTATGTTAGGTATGTCTAAAAATTATTAAAATATTAAAAAAATCATTAAAAACAAAAAAATACGAAAAATAAAAAAGTAGAATTTCCTAAAAAGTGTTTTTGAAAAATGATAACCAAGATAATTTTTTAATTTTTATCTGAAGCCTTAGAAAAACAGGTTATAACCTAATAGGTTTTTTTTTTTTCTTTTTTTTTTTTTTCTTTTTTTTTTTTTTCCAAAATGATAGAATTCCATTGATGTAAAGACTTTAAGAAAACAGTCCCACCTAATAAATGAGTCACCTTTAATTGTAATTTTTGTAATAATTATTAGAAGTTTAAATATGTGAAAGGAAGTGTTGAGTCCCCTAGCATAAAGCATACCTCTTTGTTAGTAAGGCCAATAATAAAGCTATGAAAAGTAAGTTGCCTCCTTGAAGAAGAGCAAGGCTTCAATCAGCTCCCCAGTGTTCATTATTTTGTGGAGGCCCACAGACACACCCCTTTCTCTCTCTCTCTCTCTCTCACTCTTGTGGTTGTGAATTTGTGATTTCACACATCAAGGGCCCTACACTTTTTAATGCAACTAATAAATACATTTGGGATTGTTAGAGGATACTTATTTTCAAACTTAGCACGTGGAAATTTTTGTATATTTATTTATTTTGAAGAGTTTGTGCCTTGGTGTGTGGGGTTGGTGTGATTGTAATATATGGAGTTGTAAGTTCGCGTTTGCACATGTTTAAACAAAAAAACAAAAAAGAAAAAAGAGATGGTATCCTTTGATTGTAGGGACATGGACATAGAACCATACAATTTCTTTGAATTTTTTTCGAGGATTTTGAGAAAGAAAATTTCAGAAAATGAATAGAGTTTCAGCAAGTATATATATTTAGAAAAAAATATAATGCAAAATTTTTAAAATTTAAAATATCTAAATTCCATTAATATCAAGGGTGGTCTGTATTACCAAACCAAGTTTAAATTTCCTTACACTTTTAAAGTAATTTTTTCATGATTTTTAAAGAGCTTCTAAATTTATTTTGACACTTGGAGTCAAAAGGTTGATTATGATAAACTTTTAGGAATCATGCTATTATATACAATGTGGATATTATATGCTAGTGTTTTTTTTTAGATGGTATATTATATGCTAGTTATGATTTAAATTAGTATTAATTATAAATTATTATGGTGTTCGATTGTAGACGGTTGTGGTGATGAGACCAACAGATTGTTAAATAAAAATTAGTTGTCAGGAAATATTTCAGACTCCCAGCACCCCCACACTTTTGTGAGAGAGGAGGAGAGAGAGTGGAGAAAAAAAAAAAATATATATATATATATAATGTATGGCCACAAATCAATTAAGAATTGTGAGGGTCAAAAATGGTGGGGTCTCAAATATTTTCCTTAGTTATTGCCTCTCTTTTGGTGTTTGGCTGGTCTTAAAGTGATAATTGTTGGTACTCTATGGTGGTTATTTTTGTTATGATTAAGGTTGGATTTGACAATTATTTTTTTAATAATTTTTTGTTGGTCATCTTTTTTCAACTTTAAAAAAATAAAATAAAAAGCATTTCACTTTTAGGTTCGAGTATAAAAATTATTAAAACAAAAAAAAGAAAAAAAGAAAGAAGTCCACTAAAAATAAATAAAAAGCTTTAAATTTTGGTTTTTTATTTTATTTTTTATTTATACTTTTTAGATCCTTTTAGACTAAGATATACCTGAAAAGTTAATTTTCGGACACAGTAATAATAAAATAGAAAAAAAAAAATATGACTTTTTTAATTATTGCCAATCAAAGCCTAAAGTGTTTGCCGTTACACCCAAAATAATGGTGGTCATGATCCAATGTAACTATCATACAATGCGTCCTTATGGTTAGCTATGAAAAATCTCCTTTCTGCTAAGAACAAACTCTAAAATGTAATTCCTTGTCAATTAAACTAAAAATTAAGAAATTTATAAAGGAAATTTTAATTTAAGATATCTGATATTAGAATTTTATAATAGGATGATGATTGAGACCCCCTCCAATCACTACTCCCACCACCCCACAGACACGTGGCAGGTGGTGATTGGAGGAGAAGGAATAAAAAGAAAGAAATAAAGAAAAAGTAGCCAATCAAGTGAAGAGGGGGTCAAGGAGGTGAGAAAAAAAGGGGGGTCCAAGTCATTATTCTTTATAATAAATGACATGCAACATTTTCATACTAGTTGAAATCCCTCAACATAGAATTCAACTCTTCACAAAGAAATTTCTTTTTTCACAAAGAAATTTCAGCTCTTTACAAAGAATTTCTCTATAACGAATTGAATTTTCTCGAATAATAGTATGGATAAATTACATCTATAATCTCTAAAGTTTAACACTTAAGCCCAAAGATTATATAAAGTTGTTATGAGGCCCGAATTTTAATTTATTGTTAACTTAATTATCCTTTACACATGTGTTTGTAAATTGATATCAGAGTTTGGTTTATCAGTTTCCAAAATTAATATATGAGCATTTGATACACTGGAAAATTTGAATGAGATAATTTAAATAATTGTACTACATTACAAATAATTATCGAACAAAATAATACAATCAAGTTATTAAAACAACTTAACGAAAATCTTAAGAAAAATCAATTAGGAATTATATGAAGTTCGACATCTATTATTAGATAAAGGTAAGTAGTTAGTTATTGTAGAAAATAATATAAATAATTATCCTTATTTTTATAGGGGAACTCTCCAAAGAAATTTTTTGTATTGATACCACCAGAAAAATAATAAAAATGGGTCCAAGTAATAGATAAAATAATATTAAAAATAGCCAAAAAAATCAAATGAAATAGATAATTGCGTATTAGAAAAAATAAATAATAGTATAATAGAAATAGATGAAGATCTATACAAGCAATTATACTTAATCTATTTGAGAAAAATATACCAATTATAAAAATTCACGTGTAGAGAATAATTAAGTTAACAATAAATTAAAATCTGGGCCTAATTACAATTTTATGTAACCTTTAGGCTTATGTTCTATTTTTATATTGTCTTCAAGATTAAATTGATTTGAATTTAATACTTTAGGGACTTAATCAATAAAATTGAAACTTTAAGGACTTAAATGAAAAGCTTGTTAAACTTTAGGGATTATTGTAATTTATCCTAATATTATTGAGGGATTTTAATTAATAAGAAAAAAAATATATATTGAATCTCTCCTACCATTCAAAATTCGAGAGTAATGTTTCACTAATTTTTCCATTTATAAAAATAACAAATATTCAGGTTAATCTCAAATTAAAATACTAAAGAATTGAAACATGAAAAGAACTTCACAAAAGACAAACAAAATGAAAATTTCTACACAAATTAATCGCAAAAATAATATCTAAGGTTTTGAGTTTGACCAAGAATCAGTTCTTGATTGTCTAGATATGAGATAATTTGGATCCAATTGAACTGGGCTAGACAAGAGATACATAGATTAAAAAAAAAGCTACAATAAAACAGTGAGTTTTGACTCTTTGGTTGCTTCTAATTGAACATGGCTTTCAAAGTAAATCCATCAACGTCGATCCAAGGTAATTCGGATCTGATTGGACTGGGCTAGACGAGACATACCCTTGATTAAAAATATAAAATAGTGAGTTTCGACTATTAGGTTGCTTCTAATTGAACATGGCTTTCACAGTCAATCCATCAATGTCAATCCAAACATTTTGCGTCAATTCTCCATAAGAAAATGATATATAAATTCACTTTCTAAACTTATTTTTTAAATTAAATTATATGTAAAAGATATGATTGATTAATGATTAGAGAATATATAAAAAAAAGAATTCCCTCATATATTCTAATAGATTATTATATTATTATGTTTGATAAGTCAACTAATTTTTAGGTTTGAATAGCACTACTCTTCCTAATATGTGACTATCCAAATTTCTTGCAAAATCGAATTGCAAATTTAGAGGAGAAGAAAAAATAAAATGGAAAGAGAAACGATATATTCTATGGAAATTTGAAAATCGAATATGTACTCAATTGTTACACCTTATGTGGAGTTTAAATAAATTTGAGCTCCAACATAAACAAAACCATGCGTCTGTTTATAGTAATTGATTGGTCATAATAACAGAATACCAAACACATTTTGATTAACTCAGTCCTATTCTTTAAGACTCCTTTACTTACTAGTAGTTTGAAAGTAATTTTCTTAATTTTCAAACCAAAATCGAGATTTAAGAACTAGACATATCAAGTTTTTCGGTACGGTGTTTCACATTGAAACAATTATAACACAAACACTAGAGAGAGAGATTGAGCAACAGAATGCTGAAGCTGTATATTGATCTGTTGTGTGTCTTAATTACAAGCAGAAGGCTCTCTTATAGAGAGGAAAAGCAAAGTGAGTGGAGCACCATGAAGTGGAGCACCGAAAGAACAAACACAATAATAGCACTACACTAACATACTAACTTTACAGCAATATACAACGTGGATAATACTAATAATATAATATTAACAGCCCCCCGCAAACTCAAGGAGGGTAGGCATCCACCAAGTTGAGTTTGGAAACAAGATCACGGAAGCGGCCAGGAGGATGAGCTTTGGTGAAGATATCAGCTGGCTGATCGGCAGAGGCAATAGGGAGAAGATGAACAGTGCCCCGGGTAACATGTTGTCGAATGAAATGACAATCAATCTCAATATGTTTGGTGCGATCATGAAAAACATCATTGTGAGCAATCTGAATAGCACTCTGATTGTCACAATATAGAGAGGTAGCTCCATCAGAGGAAACACCCAGATCAGCAAGAAGAAGCCGGAGAAGCTCTGAGTAGTATTAGCGAGCTCGGTATTGATTCCGGTACTAGAATGAGCGATGAGAGATTGTTTCTTACTCGCCAAGCAAGAAGAGAATCCCTAAGAAAAGCAAGTGGTGGGCGTCGGTCCGTAGGATCCCACATTTCAATCAAGATCGTGAAAAGGCACGCAGTTCAAGAGATGAGGAAGCAGAGTAGTAAAGACCATGGAACATAGTGCCTTTGAGGTAGCGAAGGATGTGGAGGAGAGCAGTATAGTGGGGAGTGCGAGGAGCCGACATGTACTGACTAACAATGGGAACAGCATAGGCAATGTCAGGACGAGTTACGGTGAGATAGACAAGACTACCGACGAGCTGGCGATAAAGAGTAGCATCTGAGAGGAGATCTCCATCGAGAGGAGTAAGACGAAGCTGAGGATCAACCGGAGTAGAGGTAGTTTTGCAATCTGTAAGACCAGCACGAGCTAGAAGATCGGATGTATATTTGGCCTGGGACAAATAAGAACCAGTAGAATCATGAGAGACCTCAAGGCTGAGGAAGTAGTTAAGTGTACCAAGGTCCTTCATTTCAAACTGACGGTGAAGAAACCGTTTGAGGCGGAGAATACCAGCTACATCACTACCAGTGATGATCATATCATCCACATACAGAAGGAGAAGAGTAGTACCATGAGGAGTGGTCCGGAGAAATAGAGCAGAGTCATAGGAGCTTGACGTGAACCCGAAGTCATGAATGGTAGAATCGAACTTAGCAAACCCGGGCTCGGGGTGCTTGTTTGAGACCGTAAAGAGCACGCTGTAGTTTGCAAACCTTATGAAGTGGACAAGTGGACCCAGGTGGAGGTTGCATGTAAACTTCCTCAAGGAGATTACCATTGAGGAAGGCATATTTGACATCCATCTGAAAAAGCTCCCGATGACGGCGGCGACAAATGACAAGTAAAGCTGAGCAGGAGGTAAGCCGAGCAACATGAGAGAAGGTTTCCTCATAATCAATACCATATTCCTGATTGAAGCCTTTGGCAACAAGACGAGCTTTGTAGCGTTCAATAGAGCCATCAGAATGAGTCTTGATTTTGTAAACCCATTTGCAGCCAATCGCGGTTTTGCCAGGAGGAAGATCAACAAGATCCCAAGTATGAGTTTTGTCCAAAGCCTGGAGTTCATCAGTCATAGCTTGCTGCCAAAGAGGATTAGTACAAGCCTCACGATAGGAGGTAGGTTCATAAGTAGAAAAGGCAGCAGACCCAACAATATAATCACGGAGATGGATAGGAGGTTGAGTTACCCGGCGCGGCCGACCCGTAGGAGGATCGGTAGGAGGAAGAACCGGTGGAGAAGAAGGCGGCACAGTGGGAGCTGGACCGTCAGAGAGAGCAGGCTGGACGGGATCAGGAGTGAGCAAGGGCGTCGCGATGAAGGAGGAACCTGTATCAAATTCATCAGAGAAGAGATCTATAGAAGGATTAGTAAACAGTAAATTAGTGGAAAGTGTGGGTAAATGAAAAGATGATAGAGAGGAAAACATTTTGTGCTCCCAGAAAACGACATGGCGGGAGATACGAAGGCGTTTAGAGATAGGGTCCCAGCAGCGAAAGCCTTTGTGTTCAATCCCATACCCAAGGAAGCAACAAAGACGAGAACGAGGTTCAAGTTTGGTGTGTTCATGGGGTTGAAGTAGAACAAAGCAGGCAGAGCCAAAAACCCGAAGATTAGTGTATGGAGGGGGAGAGCCATGCAGACGTTCAAAGGGAGTTTGGTTATGGATGATAGGGGTAGGAGCACAATTGATGGTGTAGACAGCAGTGAGGGCAGCTTCCCCCCAAAAATTTTCAGGACAAGAAGAAGAGAGAAGGAGAGCGCGAGTAGTGTCAAGAATATGCCTATGTTTCCGTTCAGCACAGCCATTTTGCTGAGACGTGCCAGCACATGAACGATGAGGCAGGGTACCATGACTCTGAAGAAAAGAAAGAAAATCTGAATCCCGATATTCCATAGCATTGTCAGAGCGAAAAAGTTTGATGGTTTTGGAAAATTGGGTGTGAACCATTCACATGATGAGTGGCAAGAACAGAGTCCACATGATGAGTTTGGAGAGTACCAAGACGAGTTTCTTCTGATAGCAGCTCAGAAATAGCTTGTTCCAAAGTGGGCAAAGGTTGGCGATGAAGAAGAGAGGCACGTACGGGCTCAAAAGATGAAGTGAGAGCCATGAGAAAGTGCACCAATCTTTGCTGATTACGATGGGCAGTGAAGAAGACAGCATCTTCTCGACAAGTCCAAGGCGGCTCGGAAAGAGCAAGCTGGTCCCAAACGGAGTACATTTGAGAAAGGAAGTCATTGATGGACTGATTAGATTCTTGGCGCATTCGATGAAGTTGGCTCTGAAGCTGATATTGATGAGCAAGACCGATGTGCGGTATCTTTCTTTCAAAAATCCCGGATGTCCTTTGCGGGTGTAGTGATGAGTCAAGTTGAAAGCGACCAAACTGAAGACTGATAGAGGTAATAGAGGTATTACGAAACCAGGTAATGATTTGGTAATTCTTGCTATCCCATTCCTCAAGTCGGTCTTCATATGTAGCAGTAGTAGTGGGAGCAGCAGTCGCAGTAGCAGTAGTGGCAGCAGTGTCTTTTACTGGTTGGGTCACATCCCCTGTGATAATTCGCCAGAGCTTCTTGCCTTTGAGGAAGGAAGACATGGCTTGGGCCCATAGGACATAGTTGGAGCCATCCAAGATCACGGAAATGGGATGGGAGGCGTCATGACGATCCATAATAATAGGTAAATTGGGCGAAATAAATAGGAGCAGACCTGTAGGAGCAAAATTAGGTAAAACAGAGTGTACCAGTGAGTCCGGAAGGTCGAAAATAGCTAGGAAAAGTGTCTTGTCGCGATGATAGCGTCGACAATGATGTCGTGGCGCCGCGACGTTAGCGAAGGCGGCGCCTGATAGTCGGCCAAGCGGGCGGCGATGTAGTGGTTTTGGCGCATGCGGGTGCACAATAGTGTGGCGGCGTACGATAGGCGCCGCATGTTGATCTGGCGGAAGAGATGACGCCGAAACGCAGGAAAGCGCGTGGCGTGGTAGGTTTGACGGGCTTGGTGCCATTGGACTCGTGAGGAGATTCCGAGTGTTTTGATGTATGGCCACTGTGTACGGGACTAAACACCAAAATTGAAATTTGCCAGAAATGTAATACTGGGCTCTGATACCATGAAACAATTATAACACAAACACTAGAGAGAGAGATTGAGCAACAGAATGCTGAAGCTGTATATTGATCTGTTGTGTGTCTTAATTACAAGCAGAAGACTCTCTTATAGAGAGGAAAAGCAAAGTGAGTGGAGCACCATGAAGTGGAGCACCGAAAGAACAAACACAATAATAGCACTACACTAACATACTAACTTTACAGCAATATACAACGTGGATAATACTAATAATATAATATTAACACACATTCCCCTAAAAAAGTCATATTTTTTTTAATCTGTAGTGATTCTTTTTCTTTTTTTTAAAAAAAAAAATTATGTCAAATTTTACTTTTCGACAAATCTAGAATTTTTTTTAAAATTTCCAAAAAAAGCCAATTGTTTTTAGTTTTTTTTAGTCCTTTTTAGACCCTTTTTTTTGTCAAAATTGATATTCAGACCCTTTTAGTCAAAATTGATATCCATCTAGACAAATATAACTCAAAAGCCTAATTTTTAAAAAAAAAAAAAAAAAAAAAAAAAGTTTCACTAAAAAAAATAAAATAAAATAAAAAGTCAAAAATTAAAAATTAAGAAAAAAACAAATAAAAGATGTTATTAAGAAGAGACAAAATAAGATATGCACGTAAACTGGTCTGAATATCTGGTCATTAAAAAAAAAATTAAAGGAAAAAAAAAAAAAAAGCAAAACAAAATGCTGATGGTAACATATTCGATCCAATCCAACCCCAGCTTTGTAAGTATTGTCTGTGCCATGGTCTAACCCCCCACATGTAAATTTGTGTGTTTCTTGATGAAGCCCAGCCCCAGCAGTCAATTTCATTGGTTTGATCTTTAGGCTGCAGGCCCAAAGACTTTAAGCCTGCTTTATTAGAAAGATTGATAATGAGAAGATTAACCATTCATAAAATTAGTTAATTATTCAGCTAAATTAGTGAGATGAATAATTCTTCACATTTATTTTGTAATAAATATGAAAATATATAATTCTAATTATATGTTTATTTTGTATTATTAGTTGTAAGATTAAAAAATCGCCTATTTTATTTAATAGAGTGCCCATTATAATTTAATTTGGATAACAAAAATTGTAATCAAACAATAGAAATGTGAGTCATGAATTAATAATTTCAATCCTATACTGTAACCTACATAATCAAAAAAAAAAAAAAAAAAATACTAAGTGTTCTTATACGCGAAACAACCCATGCAAAAATATTATTAACAGTTTATAACTTTATACTACACGCTCAAAGAGTGATATCAAAATAAAAATGTCATGAGCCTTCTTATGAATTCATAATTGAGAAATACTATTTGGTATCACTTTATTCGTAAGGGTTTGGTTATGGTGTGCAACTTACACCTTACACCTTATACCTTACATTTACACCTTTTGTGAAAAATTAAACCTTACACTTACACATTTTTTGAGGTTGCACACCATATGCAACCCACTTACACCTTACACTTATACTTTATACTTATACTTACACCTTACACTTACACTTACACTTTTTGTGTAAGTGACACATGGTGTGTAATTGCACACTTAAGAAAAATCCTATACGTAAATACTCATGGTTAGTTATCATATTTAGAGATGATTATTATATAATTAATAAAAATAAATAATATTTTCTCATGATCAATAATAATAACAAATAATATATAACAATCCACATGTAATATTATTTGAAAACACTTTGCATGTTGTTCATTACACCATCCTAAATGATTAAAACTTTAGTATATAAAACTTTAAGGTGCCAAAGATTCGCTAAACATCAGTCTTGCTCAACATATGGACGTAATTTTTACTAGCCAATGATCTATATAGTAAGGTCTTGTTTAAAAATTGACCGTTTTCAATAATTTTGAAGTTTTTATTTTTTTAATGAAAAAATATACCCCAAAAAAAATAAATAAATAAATAAAGAGTGATATAACAACTTCTTGTGAATTTTTAGGGTGTGTTTGGTAACGTTTACGTTTTCAGTTTATATTTACAAAAATTTTATAAACTGGTTTTTGTTTATTTTTAGAAAAACATAAACTACAAACGCGTTTGGTAATTGACAAAATGTTTAAAAAAATTTAAAAATATAAAAAAGAGTGAGAAATGGCAAGTGGTGGCAAATGGCGGCGGAAGACGGTGGTGGAAAGTGGTGACGGTAGGTGGTGGGTGGGTGGGTGACGGTGGCGGATGGTGGGTGGCGGTGGCGAGTGGCGGGTGGTGGGTGGCGGATGGTGGTGGTGGTGGGTGGGTGGCGGGTGGTGGGTGGTGGTGGGTGGGTGGGTGGAGTGGCGGTGTGGTAGCAGTGGTTGGTGGTAGTGGTGGGTGGTGGCAGGTGGGTTCTTGGTGGGTGGTGGGTGATGGTGGTGGTGGTGGTAGTGGTGGTGGCGGTGGGTGGTGGTGGTGGCGGTGGTGGATGGTGGTGGCAAGTGGGTGGTGGTGGCGGGTGGCTAGTGGTGGCGGGTAAGTGGCGGGTGGTAGTGGTGGTGGGTGGTGGTGGCAGGTGGGTTGCGGGTGGGTGATGGTGGTGGTGGTGGTGGTAGGTGGCGGGTGGGTGGCTGGTGGTGGCAAGTGGTGGTGGTGGTGGTGGTGGTGTGGTGGTGGTGGTGGTGGTGGTGTGGTGGCAGTGGGTAGTGATGGTGGGTGGGTGGGTGGGTGATGGTGGCGGGTGGTGGTGGCAGTGGGTGGTGGTGGTGGTGGTAGGTGGTGGTGGTGGTGGTGGTGGGTGGTGGTGGTAGGTGGTGGTGGCGGTGAGTGGTAAGTGGTGGTGGCAAGTAGATGGCGGTGGTGGTGGTGTGGCGGTGGATGGTAGTGGTGGGTGTGGGTGGTGGCGGGTGGATGGCGGGTAGGTGGTGGCGGGTGGGTGGGGGTGGTAAGGGGTGAGTGGTGGTGGCAAGTGGGTGGTGAGTGGTGGGTGGTGGGTGGTGGAAAATGGTGGCAGGTGGTGGCTAGTGTTGGGTGGTAAAAAAAAAAAAAAACCGAAAACTCAAAATGGAAATACATTTTTTGTGTTTTCATTTTTTTGCCAAATTTATAAACTGAGACCACTGATTTATAAATCAAAAATTTTACCAAACAAGTTTTTATTTGAATTTTTTAAATTTTTATAAATATAAACAGAAAATTAAAAACGTAAGTGTTACCAAACGACACCTTAGGTTTTTGGCTAAAAACCAAAATCCCAAACACTAAATTACAGCCTTAGTCAGGACGTAGTGTTAGGACAATGATGCAATTTTTCCTCCTAGTTCATTGTATTTGTTATCCATTTCCTATCAATATATATTCTCTTTCTTGCTAATAAAAAATTACATCGTTTGTCTCTCTAGTTTGAGTAAAATTTTATTTTAATTCTTATAGTTTTAATTTGAACACGATACTTTTAGTTTTACTGCAATGTGGTCCTCCGTCAATTACTGTTTTAATTTTGAACAAAAAAACAAAATAAAAAATTAGAGAGATCAAAATAAAATTGAAGATAAACTATAGAGACTGCTGACATATTTACTCATTATTCCAATAATCTGCATAGTTTCTTTTGAATTTCACTTTAGCCCATTCTAGTTTTGCATGAATTCAAAATATTAACGGTGTATGACGGAGTAATTACATTGTAACAAAACTAAAAGTGTAAGGTTTAAATTGTTCAAATTGACACTACAGACACTAATGGTGTAATTTACTCCACAAAAAACGGAAAAAAAGAAAAGAAAAAAAGAAAATTATCTTTATACACACTACTAAACTAATTATCTTAACAATACAATACAACCAATAAACTCTTGAAAACTTCAAATTACATGAGCACCAAAGGACCTCCATAACTCAGAACAACACTCTCCTTCTTCCTAAGATTTTTCCCTCACAAAAAATTAGTCGACCAGTTAGCACCCCCAAAGATTTTTCCCTCAGAACAACACTACTAAACTAATCATCATAACACTCTTCTTCTTCCTTAGATTTTTCCCTAGACAAGAACCCAAATGCAGAACTCGGAGCCTGCATAAGATCAAGCGTCAAGTGTCCACCAACTTCGACCATGCGGTTCAGTGAACATTTGGTGGGGGTCTAGAGAACTGGACGCGGGTTGAGTTCCATTCATGGCAGTGCGATTTTCTGCAATTAGCTCGTGGAGAGCAGCACTGCACTGTGAGGAAAAATCGGAAGCTGAAAGCCAAGAATTCCTCTTTGTTGACAGAAGAGAGAGAGCATGTCCTGTCAGGGAAGATACGTATGGAAATTAATTACATCTTTAGTTCTTTCAAGTTATTTTTAGCTGAATATAGACATAATTTACTACTACAAATTTCAATGCATAAGCAACTTAAAAAAAGTTGTAGCTAATATATATATATATATATTTTTAATATATCAAGGAGTTTCGATTCCATTTGTGCAGAACTTGCCTCGAAACCCTTCCAACAGTAAGGATAGAGATTGGAAAAGGAAAGGATTAAAAAAAAAAAAATAAAAGCAAGCCCATGCAGAGCATTAGGGTTCGAATATCTCCAACTTTGCCATCGGAGGGTTTCTTTGAACAAACCCCCGGCTAGGCAACAATTACGGTGCATTGTTTGATCACAGAGCTCTGATTCTATTTGTGCAGAATTCAGCCTCGCACACAAATATCTAGAATGTATAGTATGAATAGACGTCTAATTTTATTTTTTTAAAAAATAAAAAAAATTTGTGAAATATATCAGCCCTCTCCGGAAGGCCTCTTTGATTCAAAATTTCTAAATTCTACACATAATCTAACAACTTGCAAATTTCTCCGCGACGCATTTATAAAGGAGATTGGAATAGCACATCTAAAACTACACAAATAATTTTTAGACAAATTACACTGATAGTTTCTATATTTTGTATCATTTTAGTCTTTACACTTTCAATTGACTCAGTTTTAATCATTAATTATAGATTTTGAGTCAATTTGGTCTAATTGAAAACATCATTAGGTTTTTGACGAAAAATGATTACTGAGTAAAGAAAATTTATAATTTTGCTCTAAAAACAAAACACGTGCTGCTTATGTACTTATTTTCCATTAAAAAATGATAACTGTTGTAATTAGTTGAATCAAATTGAGACAAAAT
The DNA here is from genome assembly GCA_025200525.1 of Camellia lanceoleosa. Lineage (NCBI taxonomy): Eukaryota > Viridiplantae > Streptophyta > Magnoliopsida > Ericales > Theaceae > Camellia > Camellia lanceoleosa. Next base: position 122,104,379 of record CM045763.1, on the reverse strand, counting down.
CATCAAAATTGACCCAATTGAAATTATATAAACTAAAATGATAGAAAACTAAAGTACAAGAACTATTGGTATACTTAGCCCTAGATTTTTTATTAGGCAGATATTTCTTTAAGGCAATGTTTGGTTTATTAGAACAGATTGAAATAGAATGATCATTCTATTAAAATATTCATTCTAATGTTTGGCTGACTAAAAAAATAATAATAAATATATTTCAAATATAATTATTACTCACCATTGTAAAAGAATGATCATTCCATAAGAGAGCCAAAAAAGTGATCATTATATTCATTCCATTACTTTCTAATAAATTAAATAAAGTATAAGAGATAAGAAGAGCATTATTGGTTACCTACAGTTGGTATTGAAAACCAAATAGGCCTAATATAGTTGGCCAACATGACTTTCTTAAGCATCTAGTTCTAAGGGGGAGGTCTATAAAAGGGGAGCTGAAATTTTTTTTTTTTTTTTTTGAACGGCAAAAAGAATCTTGATTGATAGCGAAACATATACAAGACAAAGTTATACATCAATAAAGAAAGTGGATGGAAAGAACATCATAGCTAGGCTATGTAATATCAACTATGTTGGCACCATAAGCAAGCACAATCATATGCTAGCATACCACAAAGTTGGTGAGTGGTCAACCAAACGAAACAGAAAAACAAGGAATCCAAGAACCTACTACATAAGACCAACCACGTAGCCATTCCATCACAAACAAAACCTTACCTGCTTAAAGTAGAACAAAAACTCATTTAAAGAATAATTCAAACTTGTTACACTACTATTGACCCAAAAAGCCACCCTTAGCTTCACAATTTCCTCCAAGTCAGCAAAGTTGGCCTGACCCCCATTAAACATAATATCATTCATCAACTTCCAAACTGACTACAACAATACTAATGGCACAATCGTCCATATACACATTTCCTTCTTAAATTTAGCACCAGCCCAACACTGCAGCAGGGCTTGAAGAGAACCAGGGATTGCCCAACGCACATCCCACCAGCTCAAAATTCCAGACCAGACTCCCTATGTTAGTGGACAGTGGAGAAAGACATGGTTGACAGTTTCAATTTCTTTTCTGCAGAAAACACACAAAATGTTAGCATTACCATCCAATACCCCAATTCTCTGTGGGAAAGCTATTGTTTTTACTCCGCCCCTCCAAGCTAACCACCTAAAGAACTGAATTTTTGGAGGTGCCACAGTCTTCCACAATCATCTGGTACTACACAAATCTGGCCCCATGGCTGCTTACAACCATTTCCACACTGCTGCCACTGTGAACTGGCCTGATGAATTCAATTCCCACCTCAGACAATCATCCAGATGCCCACTATTTAAAGGAGACTTCATTCAACCACACATGAAGTCTTTTTACCTCCTCTTCCTCCCAAGCTCTCAGCTGTCTTCTGAACCTCATATTCCAATCCCCTGAACTTCCCCTTCTTTGTCTATACTGCAATATAGAGCCCTCCTTGTCTTCTGATATGCAGAACAGTCTCAGGAATTCCTCACAAAGTTTTCTATTGTTGCACCATTTATCAGTCCAAAATTTTGTTCTGTCCCCATTCCCAATCTTCACTCTTACATTATCCAAGTAAAACTCAACCAAGGTTTTTCCTTAGCAATATTAAGAATACCCTACCATATTGGAGAAACTTTACCTACTTCCCACATCTCAGGCCACCAAATTCCACCCACCCTTCCATACATGCTGCATACTACTTCTTTCCACAATGCCTTGTCTTCAACACCATATCTCCACCACCACTTCTCCACCACCACTTTAAGAGCATTCAATCATTCATATCAGCAATGCTTCTTATCCCTAACCCTCCTTAGCTTTTAGACTTAGTTAACTCCTGCCATATTACTAAATGAACTTTCCTCCTAATCAAACTACCCCCCTTCCAACCCCCTGAAAACGAAGCCTGCAACTTCTCAATTGTTTTCACCACTCCCTTAGATATCTTGAAGACTGAGATATAAAAAGATAGTAGATAAGACACAACTGACTTAATCAAAGTTAACCTTCCTACGAACGACAACAATTTTCTCTTCCAATGAGACAATTTTTTCCTCACTTTATCAACTGTTGACTGTCAACTTAACTTCCTTAGGATTAGCTCCAAGCAAAGAAGCACGGATGCGGATACGAGTACGGTACGGGTATGAGTGCAGGTACGCCGATTCGGCAAAACTCAAAAAAAGTACGATACGTGTACAGTTGCGGTACGCCGATATTTTTTTTTTAAAAATATAATTATGGTTAAAGGATCCAACCTACGAATTAAAATTAAGGCCAAGTTTGGCAAGTTGCCAAAAAGTCAAAAAGTCAAAAAGTCAAAAAAAAAACTCAAAAAGTTAAAAAGTTATTACTATTCACCAAAAGTAAAAAATTATGGCTGCACAATTCCCAATTCTAATTTTCCCCTACACACTAATTTATACAATTTTTTAATACACATTTTTTCATAAAAAGTCAAAAAATTAACCCAAACAATTATATTTTTTTCCTCAACTTTTTAGTCCAAAAAGTCAAAAAGTACACTTAATTAGAATATCCCAAACAACATAAAAAAAGAACTACTCATTTTCCTATAATTTAAAACCATTAAGCGTTAAAAATAATATTTGTGAAATCTCTCACTTTAACATGTTATGCAATATGAATTTGTGATCATAATTTATTTTTAAAATCTTTCTTTTTGCTCATCAATTTATTATTTTTATAGAGTGAGACCAAAGAAATAACAGGAGACCAAAGAAAGATTTAAAGTTAATTACCAATAGTAAAGGAAAAAAAATTCTCAATTGGGGCAGGTTATCAATTGCAATTTGCATAATATATAAAATTGCATCATTCACAACCACTACTAATCAACTAATACAGTATCGATTTTTAATATTTTGTGTATAAACTTTAAAAAGTTTGTTATGATTAAAGATTTTATAAAGAAATTCTAGGAGAATCTGAAGTAAAAGCATAATGCATAGTCATACACAGAACTACCCTTTATAGGCCTTGTTATTTTTTTTTGGTTCAAATTGCTTTTTAGAAACATCAAAATCATTTGCTGATATGCTTATACAATTTATACAAACAGACAGGATAGCAGAGAAACATCAAAATTATTGATTTGCAAGGGCACAAAAAAAAAAATAATTAGCGATCTGCAAGGCGAAAAAAGAGAGAGAAAAAAAAAAAAAAAGACTGGCGTGCGAAGCGTACTACCAATGCATGGCGTACACATGCCATACCCATGGCATATCCATGCCGTACCCGAATGAACCAAACGTACCGGACCCTCTTTTTTCGTACCCGCTATGCGTACTACCGTACCGGTACGCGTACCCGCACCCGGTAAGTACCCGGTACTCGTACAACACTATTTTTGGAGTACTCGTGCTTTATAAGCTCCTAGAGGTAGGCCCAAATACATCATTGGCAACTTCTGAGTCTTGCAACTCAGTTCTGCAGCAACATCCGTGACCTCACTATCTGAAATTCCCACTGCACACATAACACTCCTATGAAAATTTATCTTGAGGGCAGACATCACCTTGAAGCATCTTAATAACCTTTTAACAGAGAGCAACTCCATTTTTTCAGCTTCACAAAAAATGATTGTATCATTTGCAAACTGCAGATGTGAAATACTCATGCTATTATACCCCACTGTAGCTCCTTTAATCAACCCCAACTACTTTGCCCTACTCAATAGCAAATTAAGACCCTCAACTACTAGATTAAAGAGAAATGGTGAAAGTGGATCACCTTGCCTTAAATCTCCTTGTGGTGAGAACTCATCAGTAGGTGAACCATTCACCAAAACTGATATACTTGAAGAAGTTAAACACTCCTTTATCCAACTAAGCCACTTCCCCCAAACCTAAAATTATAGAACATTGAAAACAAAAAGTCCCAATTCACAAAGTCGTATGCCTTCTAAAAATCAAGCGTCAATATCATCCCTCTATGATTTGAAGATTTCCACCATTCAATAACTTCATTTGCAATCATGACCCCATCCAAAAAACATCTCCCTCCTATAAAAGTTGTTTGTGCCTCACTAATCATTCCAGGAATTACCTTCGTTAATCTCCTAGATAAGACCTTGGCCAGAATTTTGTAAATTGAACTCACCAAGCTAATCAGTCTGTAATCCTCCAAATCCACTAGATTATCCTTCTTAGTAACTAATGTGATAAATGAACTAACCAATTTTCCTTTCAAATGGAACTCCTACATGAACTATATAATCTCATTCTTTATCACTTTCCAGTTCCACTAAATACTTGCTAGATTAAACCCATCTGGCCCTAGAGTTTTATTCCCATCACATTCTTTCATAGCAGCCCATATCTCTTCCTCTAAAAATTCAACTACTAACTCTTCTACTATTCCTTCATTTCCAATAGTAACAAAAGGCCCTTCCAATATTGGTCTTCCTCTCCACACCTTAGAATACAGTTTCTTGAAGTGTCTAAACACTATTTGTTTCACTCTACTTGGATCTCCAACACTTACCCCATTCTCAATAAATGAATCTGACACATTCTTGCTATGCCTCCTACTTGCCATTACATGAAAAAATCTTGTTTTTTTATCTCCATCTTGAGCCCATTTTAGCCTAGACTTCTGGTACTACATCCATTCTAATCTTCTACTATATGTCCAAATTAAGCTTCTCAATTCTCTTCTTCTAGTAATCACAGTATCCAGAAGTGGCCCGACTTCAGCTAATAGATAAATTCCATGCAACTCCTCCTCTGCTTCTTTTAACTAACACTGAACATTTCCAAAGACTTCCACATTCCATTTTTTTAGATCCATCTTAAGCTTTGACAATTTTCCTTTTGATCTATATCTTGCCCACCCCAAAGCATTAGCCCCCTCCCAAGACTTTTTGACTATCTGTTTCAAATTTGGATGAAAAAACCATGCATTTAGGAACCTAAATGGTCTAGGTCTCCAGTTTCTTTTATCTTCCACAAGCAACAACGGGCAATCGTCAGACACACTCCTTGGAAGTCCCCATTGCTTAAGCCTAAACATCTCCATTCATTCATGATCCAACACAAACCAATCAATCCTACTCCATTCATTACCTTCAACTGAATTACACCAAGTGAACCCCCTTCCTAGCAAAGGCAAATCAGACATCTCCATCTTATCTAAGATCTCATTAAACTCAATCATTCCTTTATCTCTTCACAAACAACCCTTTCTTTTACTGAAAAATCCAACTCCATTAAAATCCCCACCAATACACCAAGGTTTACGAAAATATGGCTTCAACCAAAGTAATAATTCCCACAGCTAGTCTCTTTTCCTCCAATCATTAGGCGCATGGATGTTAACAATTACATAATCAAATGACTGATTATACATACCTGATAGTAATATGAAATCCCTCAAACTGCAACACTCTCGTATAGTATTTTTTTCCGCAAAAAAGAGCTGAATTAGGTGGCAAGGCTCGGTGTTTTGCAAAGATAGAGAAGCTAACTCCCATAATTGCTAATCTAACAATTAAGAACATCTCTAATGCATTGCTAAAACAGCTGCCAAAGCCATAATATGGCAGCTTGGAAAAAAATGGCTTCTCTAATGGCATGCTATAGCAGCTGCCAAATCTGCTGCCAAATTCGGCACCAGCTTTGGTAGCTACCAATTGCTTTCTTCCTTCCCTCCTTCCCTTTCAGTTGGGCATTTTCCAGAAAAACCTCCCAAAAATGTTTGAAGTTTTTTCTTTTAATTTTATTTTTAAAACGAAATTCACCATTTTTAAAATAAAATAAAAAAAAACAAAACAAAACAAAATTCATCGATTTGTTACTTCAAGGTATGTCTAAAATTCACCAATTTGTGCTTTCCTAGACACAAATTTCAACAGATCTCACAAATTTCAATAAATTTCACCAATACAAAATGGTTGTAGAAAAAAAAAATATTAAGAATAAATAAAGAAGAAAAACTTGGAAGGATCGCCAAACACCAAGAAGTGAGAGATGCCCAGATTGTGAAAGAGATGGACTGATCAATAGAGGGTTTTGTTGGATTGGATTGATCTTGATCTTCATTGGACTGATCTTCGTCAGAATAATAAATCTGATGAAGGAATAGAGAGGCATGAATGATTTAGGGTTTGTTTTTTCCTCATCATCCTCGTCTTCATCTTTGATTTCATGAGTTTGCGTTTCTCAAACGATTTAAGATTTGAAAGGTGAAAGAGAGAGAAGGGGTTCATCATCAGAGGGGTGATGAGGATCGGTGATCGGTGATTAGTGAGAGAAAGTTGAAGAGAAAGAGAAACAACGAGGTGAGAGTTAGTGATTGGTGATCGGTAATCGGTGATGAGGTGATCATTGGTCAGTGATGAGTGCGAGAAAGCTGAAGAGAAAGAGAAACAGAGAGGTGAGAATGAAAGAGAAGGCGAGAGCGACTTGGGAAGAGAAGGGAAGATGATTCTAGAAGTCAATCTCAGCCGTTGGATTATATAAAGTAAAGATCCAACGGTGAGAGTAAATTATATATATATTGAGAGGTTTGTTTTTTGATGGGATGAATTATATTTTTATTTTTTTTGCAATTTTGCAATTTCTTTTTCATTTTTTATATTTGTCTAGTCGAGTATAATGTAAATATATAATTTTTTTTACAAACAATTAAAAAAATGTCATAAAAGACAAAAAAAAAAAAAAATTAAAAAAAAAAATACTAAAACCCTACATCCAAACAACACTTACAAACTTTGAGGGAAAGTTGATTGAGATTTGCCAAAATAGCATGTGTACCATTGGAGCACCATTGTTATAATTTGACAAATTATTACTATTTATTGCCAAATTATAACAATGGCAATAGTATTATAGCAAATACTATTGCAGATACTCTAACAACTGACTTTCGCCGATTAAAAAAAAAAAACAAAAAACAATTGGTATGTTTGCAAAAGTTTTTATTTGTAATTGGTTTTTAATATATGTCAACTTAATTGGGATGTGTCTTTTTATCACGAATCTTCTCCGTAGTCTTTACTAACTTTTTTAAAAAAAATCTCTACTTTGAGTTAATATATTTGATTTATTTTTCCTGATAAAAAAAATAAAAATAAATAAAAAAAATCCTAAAAAAGGCATGAAAAAAAAAAAAAAACTATGTTACCTTGAAAAGGGTTGGTAGCAATAGAATGAAGAGATCTCTTTCTTCTGCGCTGGTTATGACCTACTAGCCTCCTTCTGCAGCTCCTTTTTGAATCATCAAACTCTGACACTTCATGAAACCTATGAGATAAAAGAGGGGAGAAGGGAGAAGAGAGAAGAGAAGAGAGATCAGAGGTGAGGAAGAAGGGGAAGAAGAGACAAGCAGTTCCCGAGATGTCTAGGATGGTCAGAATCCATCTCTCTCTTGTATATGCGTGTGTATCTATCTCGGCAGTGTTATTATATATGTGTGTGTATGATGCTCTGGAATTGTAGTGTTTTGATGTGATGATTGAAAGGGTTTTAAAGGTGATAGTGAAGAAAAAATTTCATCAACTTCATGCCAAGAAAAAAGTGATATGACTTCAAAGACAACCCAAAATTTTACAATTGATTTATCCGATTTCGGGTTTCAGCATTTGATTGAACCTACACGAGATCGACCCACCTTCAAAACAACAAAGAGAGAGATAAACAAAATTGAAATCAATAAACAGACCTGTTGTATTTGGCCTATTATTAAATTGGAGGAGATTGAATAAAATTAAATAAAAGAATCGAAAAGGTAGATTGAAAGCGGAGAGAAAAGAAGGAGAGAGGAAATGATTGAACCGAGAGAAAAAAAAAACCCCAAAAAAAAAAAAAGATGAATGAAAACCCACCCAGATAAAAACCACGGCATAAAAAAACCATCGAGATCGACTCCACAATCAGATCGAAAAAAAATCAAAAAACCGCAAAAAGAGAGAGATTGAGTGCACGGTGTGGTGGTTCAAAGGTGGTGAAAAGAGGGAGAGGGGGAAGGGAAGAAGAACAGGGAAGAAGAGGGAGGAGGAGGGAGGAGGAGAGGATTTCATTGAAACCTCATTCCTCAAGAAGATTCTATCCCTAATTTGGAGAGAGAGAGGAGGAGAGAGGATGGTTCTATAAACATAACAAAAAGAAAAAAAAAAAAAAAAACTAAAACACAAAAACGACGCTGCTGTGCATGCACGGCAGAACCACCGCAGAATGTATGCGGTAAAGATCCGACTAAAAACTATTACCCACAACCCACACGCACATCAAAGACATTAATTGATTTTACGTACAAAAACAAAACAATGCTTATGAACGAATCAAAATTTTATATAAAAAAAAATGCATACATATGCATCCACGCATACATATATATATATATGAGGGTTTAAGTAGACTAGAGGTATGAGATCTTCAATAGAGAGTATTGAAAGATATCTATTTTAAAAATAAAAAAAAAATTAGTCACTGAAAATATGTTTATTCTAACCGCATCGTTATATAACGAGATTTTAACCTTTCTGTATCGTTAATTCATTGGTATATTAGTTGATAATATATTATTTTACAATATATGATGGCAAAAATTAGGATTTAGTGACAGAAATTTAGGAACAAAATATCTTAATTGTCAAAAATGACATTGTATTTTTAGTGACAAAATTGAACTTTTAATGATAAATTACTATTAGTTTGAGATTAAAATTTTGGTCTAGAAAAGTAACTTTTTTGCACAATTAATTTTTGTTATAAGCATATTATTAGACATTTTTAAAATTTTATTATAAAAATTATTTTTTAACTTTTTAAAACTATACAACTCTTGTAATGATAGATATTTGTCTCTCCAATATGTTTTTGTAATATATATACATATCACTGTTAAGGACAAAAAAAAAAAAAATTAATTTCTAAGACCATATATGTTATAATCACCAATACCGATATATATTTTGATACAATTATTTAAAATTATGATTATATTATTATAAACTGATTGTTTCAACTATAAATCGATAACTATTGTAAAACAATTGTTGTGATTATTCGGAAATTTGAGAGTATGATCACATGATATTTCATGATAATATGATTGATGGAGAAGATGAAATATTATAATTATTTCTATTGAGTAAATAAAAAATATAATAAATAATAATTAATGAGATAATTTCATGATATTCCGATACTATTATATAATTTTCCTTGCTCAAGAGCAAAGGTGGCATATTCATCCACCTCATCTAAGTCCACCAAATCGAGAAAAAAATAATAAAACTACATTTATCAATGGAGGATTTGGTCAAAATTTTTTTATAATAAAATTTTAATACATTGAGGATAAAAAATTATTAGTTGGTCTTAGGACACCACGTAACCATGCCTCAAACTAATCAGAAACTTTTATGTTCTCTCATATTTCGCAATCACCCAATACAAAATTATAGATCTCACAATCTCCACCAATTACAATACATGTGTAGCATTATGTAATACTACTCTTGAGTAACTAATAACTTCTCATTAAACACAAACACACAAAAAAAAAAAAAATTGAAAAATCCAGCACACACCATTATTATCCAAATAGCATTAGTAACTAATTAATATTTTAAACTTTAAAATGATATAACTTTTGATTTAAATGTCGATTTTTAATAAAATTAATATTTTTAGAATTCTCTCATTAAGATCTATCAAACAAGATCTAGATTGACTGTGAAATTCTTAAAAATAAAAATAAAAATAAAAAATTACCATCGTAGTTGATGCAAATAGTAAAATTTTATTGTTGATGTTATTTTCAACAAGAAAAAAAATTACGATTTTTTTAAAAGAATTTCATAACTAACATGAATATTGTTTAATAGATCTTAATGAGAAGATTATAAAATTATTAATTTTATTAAAAACCATTATATAGATAAAAAAATTATATAATTTTAAAGTTTAAAATATAAACTAGTTATTATATTAAAAATAAGATTGTCTACAAAAAAAAATAAAATAAATTTGTTTGGGAAAGAGACGCTTCTCGACTTACAATTTAAAATAAATAAATAAATAAATAAAAAAATTGGACGATGCTTTTCATTTTAAAAGGAACCAACAAGAGACTTTTCTCCCCATAGTTATTATAAATGTAATTCATATCTTATTAATTTTAAATCCGTATTAATCATTTTACTTTAAAAATAAGAGTTTATTTGGCATTCTTTAAATAAAAGGCTTGTATTTCGATCACATTATTTTTTCAATTTTTTATATAATTTTTTTCTTTATATAAAGTACAAATATTTAAATCATTCAAACAATTTCTAAAAATCTAAGTATAATTTATTTATTTGTTTATTTAAGGAAACCGAGTACAATTTCATGGTACATAATTATGATGTATATTGAATAGAAGGTGAGGAGAGAGAATGGATAGTATTTACCGGCTACACTGTTGACAGAAGCGCTGGTCCACTCCATGCACCACCGCTTTCTCAGCCTTGGAGTGGATTTCACACACCTTGTGCCTCCTGTGATACTCCTTGGCCTTCCCCAGCCCCACCTCGCACCCCTCCACCCGACACTTCGCCACCACCACCGCCGCCGTAGACGGTGGTGGCCTCGCAACCCCTCTGCCTCTCTTCTTCACTGAGAGCCCTCCCACGTGGCAGTCACCCAGAGGGCTAGCCATAACATCCTCGAAGTATTGCCTCTCGCCGAGCTTCAAGCACATGAGGTGTGGGTCCGGGTAGATGTGGGACCCACCAGATCCTCCGCCGTAGAGGGAGTTTAACATCAGCGGCTTTGGGGAGGTTGCGGTGGTGGTGTTGGTGGCGGTTTGGTAGAATGGGTTGTTGTTGTTGATGTTGTTGTTATTGTTAGGAGTAGTACTACTGCTGCTACCCCAACCAAAAAGTGAGTTACCTAACTCCCAGGTATCCCATGCAAGGCTGTTGTTGCAATTACTATTTTGCCCTCTGCTGCTTCCACAAGTTGTATTGTTGTTGTTGCTGCTGCTGTTAAATAAGCTCCAATTACCATTCTCCATCTCTCTCTCTCTATAGTTGATTGTTGGTGTTGAAGGTGATGTGGGTAAAAGGGTTTTGCTGTTTGGAGAATGGGACTAGAGTGGTGTGTGTAGATCTCAGCTAGTTGTCTTCAGAAAAGAAGCAAAGATACTGAGAGAAGGGAAAGTGCGGAGAGATAGGAAAGGGTGAGGTGTTAAAAAGGCGATTATTCAATAGTTTGACAGTACAGTCACATGGTGTTTATGATTGATAAAGAATATAAAATATTAATTATATATATTAAATAATTAAAAAAAATTTAAAAACATAATGAATGATAATTGATATAAAATATGATTACGTGATATTTCCTTACAAGAGGAGTGGAGGAAGGGAGTGGAGGGAGGTAATGGTCTCCAATGGGGTTAACTGCTTAAAGGGGAAGCAGCAATGTTGGCTCCTTGTCCGTCATATGTTGCTCTTTTTCTATCTCTTGACAGTGAGATAGAGTATTCAGAGTAGAAGTGGCACGTGTGAGAAGTCAAAGTGATACACATGTGATATATTGGGGGTGTATGGGAATAAGCGCCTTTTTTTTTTCTTTTTTAAGTTTTTTGGATTAAAATAACATTAAAAGATAAAAAGTTAAAATAATTAATAAGATAAAATATTATATTCAATTTATAATTTTTTTCTCTTACAAATATCACATTTAATTATAAAAAAATTCAACCTTCTTCTACAATACAACTATTTGAATCTACTAAAATAACTAATTAAAATAACCAATTTTCTAAATGTGCCTATTACCATCTAATTATATTCCATCGTGTATGTATGCATATTCTATCCTACTTTGTTTTTCATGCTATCACTTTTTGTAGGATTGTTTGGGGTGTCCTAAATAAATGTCATTTTTATATCTTTTTGAAATAAAAAATTGAGAAAAAAAAGATAGAAGTTTGGGTTAACTTTTTATTTTTTTACGAAAAAATGTGTAATAAAAAATTGTATAAATAAAGTGCATAGCGGAAGAAAGTTGATTGGTTGTACGGCCGCTCTGCTGCCCCAGCATGTCTTACACAGAAAATAATTGCCTTCTTCGGGGCAAAGTGTTTGGACAGTGATGGTCGGTCTGTGGGGGCTACCATGGGTTCCATTTTAATAATTTGAACCGTTAAATATATACAACTCGTCGAGTATTATATGCTTGATAAAAATCACATTGATCGAATATCAATAGCTATATGATCGGATTAGTTTTTTTTAACAATTAACTATCACAAATCCGTTTTGTTTATACAAAACTAATTTGATCATATAGTTAACGATATCCGATCAACGTAATTTTTTACAAGCATATATTACTCGACGAGTTTTACATACGGTTCGGATTATCAAAAAGGAACCCTTAGTGGGCCCCCAGGGGCCCAATATTACCATCAAACTTTGTGGTTTTACATATGCAAATTTTTTTTTTTTGCCCCAAAAGGTGTATAATGGCCTGGTCTCTATCACAAGTATGGCTGTCATGTTGCTCAGTCGATTTGCATTATAAAAATATATAAAATATATTTTTAATATTTTTTATTTGTGAATAGTAATGTCTTTTTTACTTTTTGTATAACTTTTTAATTTTTTGAATTATTTTGGACTTGTCAAACCAGGCTTTAGTTTTGGGTTGGTATCAACTAATGAACTTTAATTTTGAAGGGTATAAAATATTGTGTTAATTTCATATTCTATCTAGGAAATCCGGATCTCCTATCTCATTCTATCCTTAAATGCATGATCCGCTCCTAAAATTCTTAATCACATCATGTGTTACTTAAGAGTACATTTGAAGGAAAAAATAAAAATAAAAAAGTTATAGGATTTATATGTTGTGCTACAAACACAAAATGATTTCACATAATTGTTTCATAGATCAGATACAAAGGGTATGACCCATATATGTAGATCCCATAAAAGTAGGCTCGACCCTTTGTATCTTATTTGTGAATAAGAATTCTGTTTTTTTAGGGGTTTTTTTTTTTTTTCCCGTAAGGATTTATAGAGACAGAATCAGTGAACGTTCAAAGTGAATTTTACAAGACTCACAATTTTAAAGATGGAAGCAATAATAGTTGAATAATACTATATACTCAAAAAATATATATATTTGAAATTATTTAGAAAAATATATCTATAGACCACAATTTTTTATTTTGGCTCACATTCCACTAATTTTAAATCCAAACCATCAAACTCATTTTCGGAATAAAATTTGATATAACATTTTTTATAATCATTTGATTTGGATAAAAAAAATTGAGTATTTTCACAATTATTTTTTGGGAAAGGGTGGATTAACACGAGTCCAGATCCTGTAGTGCTAATTAAACCACGTAGTTTTGCCTTTTCTCTTTTTCTTTTTTTGTTTTGAGTGTTTTTGAACTGAGCCCCAAAACTAGAAACGAAAAGGAGAAGACAAGGAACGAACGGAGGACCCAAAACGACGAGAAGATAGACGAATCTGTAGGCTCAACGAACGGAGGACCAGCGACTGGAAAAGCGACTGTTAAAGCTTAAAACTGTTAAGAAACAACTTTTATTTCTATTTCTGCATAATTAGTAGGGATATGATCCCCGAGGTAAAATGACCCTTTGTCCTGGATATATATATATATATATATATGCATATGCTTGTCTTAGGGTTTTGATCCTCGAGATCTTCACCAATAGTGTTGATCTAGTTTCTCTCTCTTTTCTATCATTTTTTTTTGTAGTTGATGTTAATAATTTGTTGTTGATGTTGATGATATTGATGATTTGTTGTTGTTGTTGATGATAATGTATGTGTAATGTTGTTATTCATGATGTTGAAACAAATTTATTCCTAATAATTAGATTCATCAAGCATTTTGTTCAATAAACCTCAAAACATTCTACACATTAAGAGCACAATCAATGTTCATCAGATGCAGAATTAAGTGGCCTTCAATAGTCCTAATCTGTCTGAATAAAACCGACTTGATAATTTCAAATTCGCCTCTAAATTGTCAATGAAATGACAAAAAAAGAAAAAGAAAAATCCTTGTGCTTGTACCCTGGGTCCCAAAACCATAAACTTCTATCTATGGTTGCCTCAAAATGGGAAATGGCCTAGAAGCCATTACCCAAGTAATTGACTCTCTCTCTCTCTCTCTCTCTCTCTCTCTCTCTCTCTTCTGGTGGAGTCTCTTTGCTTGCGGCTAGGATAATGGTTAAAAGTTAATTCTGCATCTGATGAACATTTTGGGTCTCTCTCGCTGGTCATCTTCCCAGTTGCCGATCGACGGTCCTCTATTCGTCAAGCCTACAGATTTGTCCATCTTTCGTCATTTTGAGTCCTCCGTTTCTCCTCCTCTCCTTTTCGTTTTTGGTTTTGCGGCTCAATTCAAAACGCAGGAAGAGAAAACATAGGATGGAAAAAAGACAAAAAGTGGACAAAACGACGTAGTTTAATCTATTGCAGGAAAACACTGTGGAGGATCCGGACTCGGGTTGATACTACCATTTCTCATTTGTAATTATACACTTATTTTTCTTATCTTATTGTCACCATAAAATATTATTATCATTATTCTTTACAACAAATTATGATTTTAGAGATAAAAAATTAGGAACAAAATATTTTAGTTATCAAAAATATCATTGTTATATTTTTAGCGATGAAATTGTATATTTAGTGATGAATTATTATCATTTTAAGACTACATTTGTGTAAAAAAATAAGCTCTTCATTTTAAAACAAAACATTGTACGAAAATGCCTTGATATTACCACATTATTTTTACGTTGTTTTTTATATAAAAAATATAATTTCTTCTTTTAAAACAAAAACAAAAAATACACAATCACATATTTCACACACACGCGAGTGCACACACACAAAAAATAAAATAAAATTGTGCCTATTGATTTTGATGTATTTTTCTTAACCTTTTTCATCTTATTGTACTCTTTCAATTTCCTGTTAATGAATTATTTTTTTGCACTTTAAAAAAGAAAAAAGAAAAAAAAGATAGAAAATAGTAAACATTATTTGATGCTCCATAGATGGTGAAGTTGTTGAGAGTCGAATTAAAATGGGACCAAACGATCTCCAGTCCAGATTTAGGACAGTTCGGTCTAGTTTGGCATATTAGGTTTATTTTTGGGTCCTTTTTTGATAATTAGAACCATTTATATTTTAAGATTTATTTAGTATATTATTTTTGTAAAAAATCAAATTGATTGGATAACGGATACTATGGTAACGTTTACGTTTTCAGTTTATATTTACAATAATTTTATAAACTGATTTTTGTTTATTTTTAAAAAAATATAAACTACAAACACGTTTGGTAATTGACAAAATATTTAAAAAAATTTTAAAATATAAAAAAGAGTGAGAAATAGCAAGTGGTGGCGAAAGTGGGTGGAGTGGTGGTGGTGGGTGGTGGTGGTGGTGGTGGGTGGGTGGGTGGTGGGTGGGTGGCGAGTGGTGGATGGTAGCGAGTGGGTGGTGGTGGTGGCGGTGGGTGGCGGATGGCGGGTGGCGGGTGGATGGTGGTGGTGGGTAGGTGGTGATAGTGGGTGGTGGGTGGGTGGGTGGGTGTGATGTGGCGTGTGGTGAGTGGTGTGAGTAGGTGGTGGTGGTTATGTGGTGGTAGGTGGTGGTGGCGGATGGGTGGCGGTGGTGGTGGGTGGTGGCGGGTGGTGGTGGTGGTGGATGGGTAGGTGTGGTGGCGGGTGGTGGGTGGTGGCAGTATGTGGTGGTGGTGGTGGTGGTGATGGGTGGTGGGTGGTGGCGGTGGATGTGGTGGGTGGTGGGTGGTGGTGGCGGCGAGGGATGGGTGGTGGTGGCGAGTGGGTGGCAAGTGGGTGGTGGCGGCTGGTGGGTGGCAAGTGAGTGGTGGTTGTGGGTGGTGGGTGGTGGTGGCAGGTGAGTAGTGAGTGGTGGTGGTGGCAGGTGGTGGTGGGTGATGGTGGCGGAAGACGGTGGTGGAAAATGGTGGCAGGTGGTGGCTAGTGTTGGGTGATAAAAAAAAAAAAAAAAAAAAAAAAACTCAAAACTCAAAACGGAAACACATTTTTTGAGTTTTCATTTTTTGGCCAAATTTATAAACTGAGATCACTGATTTATAAATAAAAAATTTACTAAATAAGTTTTTATTTGAGTTTTTTTAAAATTTTGTAAATATAAACAGAAAACTGAAAACGTAAGTGTTACCAAACGGCACCTATGTATTCGAATCACTTTTGTGTGAAAAAAAAAATAGACGGTCAGAAAAATAATGGTTCATAAAAAAGTGATCCGAATATATAGTATCTGTTATCCGATCGACGTGATTTTTTACAAAAATAAAATATTCAACAAACTTTAAAATGTAAACTATTCGAATTATTAAAAAATAATCTACAAGTAAGTGTTTGAATTAGTCTGTCTTAACTTTTTTTTTCTTTTTAAAAAAAAAAGAAAAAGGTTAATATGAAAAATATGAATGTTTGGGTTACTTTTTTTAAAAACAAAAAAAAAAATAAAAAAAAAAAAATTTAAAATAAAAAAAAAAAAAAAAGAAAAGAATTGAAAGTTATTGTCATTTGATGTTGATTAATGATATACTTTTAACTTTTTTTAAATAATTTTTTTTTTTTTTTTTTTTTAAGGTGTTCTGAAAACTTGACCTAACATAATAAGTCAGACTAAACCCTCCAATCCCTATGATGTACTGGAGACAAGTGCCAGCCAGTTAAAAATGTCTGTACAAAAGGGGTTGTGGGTAGACCCTCCCTAATTACTGCTGAGCGGCATGCATTTGCCGATCTTAATTTTCAAAAAAATCAGAATGAAAGCGAATTCAATTTGATTGACAGATACTGCCACAACAATTACAAATGTTTTCATCAATGACTTCAAATTATAGCTTCAATCATATTTCTACCTCATAAATGGCTGTACTAGCGACGGGTACGTGCATTACCCATTTTCTACTCATAATTTCATGGGTAATCGACGGTGACTACATAAATTTTTATAGCCCTCCGTTTGGAAAGTGAATTAATTTTTTAATTTTTTGATTTTTTTAACTTTTTTGATTATCTTAACTTGAGTTAAAATGTCTGATTTTAAAAGGGTTTTTAGTTTTTTTTAATTTTTTTATAAGAAAAAAAATATAATAATTATAAATTAGATGTGATATTTTATCTTATTAGATCAAAAAATTTATTTTATTTTTTATAACTATTTTAGTCAAAGAATCTTCAAACCTAGCGTCCCAAACATAGGCATAGTTGGGTCACTCTATAAGTTCCGCAAAATTTATAAGAATTTTTTTTGTTTTTCCTGTTTTGTTGTCTTTAGGAAAAAAAATTCATGTTTTGATCAATTTTTATTTATTATTATTTTTTAAGATACACTTAATCTAAATGTATTTAGAAAGTAATATATTTGTGAAAAGATATAAAATAAAAAATTCAATAAATACAACATATATACTGAATTTTTATATTTTTTAAACTATTTTTCACAAATATTTTACTTTTGAAATGTATCTGCATTAAGTATTTAACTTAAGTGGTTCTAAAAAGTTTTTTTTTTAAAAAATAATTAAAATATTAAAAAGTTTACTAATAAAAAAAATAAAAAATAAAAACTCAATAACCACATTTAAAATTAGAGTAAATTAGTGATAAATTCAATCTAAAGAGGTTATAAGACATTAGTTCCAATGGATCTTTTTTTTTTTTGTAAGAGGTCTGCCATTTGTGAAATAGTTTTGTAAGAAGTTCTTTTGTTTATTTTAAAAGACATTTTATTTCTTATTTTATCTGTTAATTTATTTGTTGACTATTTTTTATATGTTTACTTTCGTTGACTATCTATTCAAAATATTTTCCTATTTGTTCAAAATTTTACTTATCTGTTCAAATTTTTTGCCTCTCTGTTCAAAATTTTCCTCATCTGTTCAATTTTTTTTTTTCTATTTGTTCAGTTTTTTAATCTTTCCAATTCAAGTTTTCCTTATTTGTTTATTTTGACCAAATAAAATTCTATTTGTTCCAGTGCTTTGAAGATTTCACCATATATATTCTCAATTCTTTGAAGATTTCACACACTTTTTTTTCTTCTATATGTTGGAATTATCCACCAAAATTTCACAAACTTGTTTTCTATCTATTGAAATTATCTGTTCAAAAAAATTATCTATTCAAGAAACTTATGTATTCAATTTTTTTCTTTGTTCAAAAAAATTATTTGTTCAATTTGTTTTTATCTTTATCTATTCAAATTCTCCAACATAGACAAAGAGAGAGATAGAGATAGAGATAGAGAGAGGTCCTATAATTTTATCTGTTCAAAATACTACCTATTTATAAAAAGTTCTCATATACACACACTCACAGATATACAAACATGTCATTCAAAAAAAAAAAAAATATATATCGATTAACCACAACAACAAAGAATCTGCTTGGTTACCAAGAAAACATCTGTTCAATTTTTCCACAAATCGATCTACTTAGTTAGCGAGAAAATTTGCAAGCAAACATATCCTTTCTTCATCATTATGCCCTCACTTTCCTAGATCTACATATATATATATATATATATAATATTAAATTTACTAGTTAGATTTAAAAACAAAAATAATAGTTCCATCATTATCTACAAAACAAAGTTTGGAAAAACACACAAAAAAAAAAAAAAAAAAAAAAGCAAAAAAAAAAAAAAAAAAGAAGCAAAAACAAAACAAAACAAAACAAAAACAAAAACAAGTAGAATAACGTTTCTCTCAAACAAATGCCTAGATTTGTCATCACTGGTGGAAAAAAACAAATGGATTGATCGGACTCGTTGTTGTATTTGTTTATCACTTAGAAACATTTGCATATATACATATATGTACGTAATCAAAAACTGAAATACTAGAAAAGAGGAAAAGAGAACATTGAAAATCATGATTACTCTGATAATTGAAGAGAAAAATAAATTAAAATGAAAAAACTAAGATGAATGGAGGTAGGTACTACAGATTCAGATCTCAAATCTAGATCTACCACATCTCAGATCCAGATCCAGATCTACCATAGATCTCTCTCTTTCTCTCAGATCTAGATCTAGATCAAGTTTAAGATGGTTCGTCTTTGTCTTATGCAAACAGAGAGATTATCGGGGCGGCAAAGCTCCGAAAAAAGATGACCTCTAGATATGGAAGATGAAAATATAGCTTAGGTGGACTTGGGATCAGATCTAGGGTTTCTATAAAAGAAGAGAAGTTATAGTGCGGTGAGACTTCATCAACGGATGTGGTAGTGTCGGTAGCGAATAGTGAGGGAGTCGTGTCGGCGGTGAACCTTGATAGAGTGGTACTGGCAGCGAACAGTGAAGGGGTGAGAGAGAGTGAGTAGAGGGAAGAGAGAGCACAAAGAGAGAGAGAGAGAGAGAGAGAGAGAGAGAGAGGACTCGTGATCGTCGTCGAACGTTGGTTCACCGCCATCTATCATTGCCATCTTCGATCGGGAGAGAGAGATGAGTGTTTGGTTTGGTTTCTTTAGGGTTTTGGAAACAATATATATACCTGGGTAGTTTGGCCATTTGTAAGAGTTTGTCCATTTGTAAGAGTTTGTCTTTATGGACAAAGAAAAGTAACGTCTGAATCTTTGGACAAAAAAAAAAAAAAAAAAAATCCAATTTTGGACTTTTGGTTCGAGCGCTCTTAAAATTATTAACCAAACATAATGATTTAAACTTCTCAATCATTAGGTCTCTAATAGGCGTGGATCCCTATTTAATGGGGTCTCTTAGTTTTTTAATGTGATAAAACTATATTAAATAAAATATTCACAATACTAATATAAAAAAAAGTAAAGATTTTTTAAAGTTTGATGGGGTGCTAGGAACCCCTATGAGTAATGATATATAAATAGAAAATTTAAACATGGATAGGCTTCTTTTTTTTTTTTATATCAGCAAAAAAGAGTACTTTATTGCTGATAATCAATGGCAATACAAATGACATCAATCAATAAAGGAAAATCAAAAGGGGAATGGGGAAAGCAAAGAGCATCACAACTATTTCATCGATCATAACTAGGTTGATACCAACGAGTAAGCATAATCATTTGCTAGCTCCACCCGAGGTTGGAGATTGACCAACCAGACAAAACAAGAGTTAGAAATCAACACCCAAAATATAAGAAAACAACAAAGCAACAACCTACTTGTACTACCAATATCAGCTACAACATCGGATATGCTTCAAAAAAAACCTCCCAAACATGTTTTGACTTGCTTTAAATTAAGTAAAAAGTCATGAACATAAAATGATACTCCTTGAAGCATGCTTTCATCCACAATGCAATTCTTATTTTAATGAAATCACACAACTCAATCAAATTTGGTTTAGATGCCTTAAATAAACATTCATTCCTGTGCTTCCATACTGACCATAGTACAACTAGAGGAATAACAAGTATTGGCTTTGATGTTTACCTTATTTTAAAGTTACGACAACATTCTCTTTCTTAGGAGAGTACCTTCTCTACCTCTGACCAAGCATAAAAGTGGCTACTAACCGTGTAAAACATCTTAGCAAGGGTAGAATTAGAAATTTTCTTCGGGAAAGGCTAACATATATGCATAAAAAAAATATTGAATTGGTTTCGGTGCATTACTAATTGAACATAATTTCTTACATAAGTATTGCAAAATAAGTATTTCACAAGAAAATAAAATAAATCTAACAAAAATTTTTTTATTTTAAGTTTAAAAGTTATTGGACCATTCTAGGATTGGAGAGACAATCGGTCAGAGCACTATCCTAAAATACACCATAAGGATTTGAAAGAGAGTACTTGAAACCACTCTTCCACGCTACATTGAGTTATAATAGCGTCAACAAAAATACTAGATATTTATCATAAAAGGGTATTTTTTTAGTAATATATAATGATTATGTTAAAATTGTAAGATTATTTATAATTTGTCTATACTTCACGGAGGACAATGTACCTGTTTGGCACAAGTTATTTTCAGCTTAAGTCAACTTATAACTTAAAATAGGTTATTCTTGTATGTTTGGTGTATCCGTTTGGGAAGTGAGTTGGCTTTTCAAACCAAGATTACAACTTTTTATAAGCTGATTTTTAGCTTTTTCTTTGAGTGGAAGAGGAGTTGCTTTTCTATTTCAACTTAAATGGAAAGCTAAAAAGTGATGGGCAAAATTACTTAAATGCCCTTCGTCAATTTCAACTATTACCAGAAACCCAAGTATATAAACTCATTTTCTCAAAACACTGTTCATTTGCTCATTGGAGAGAGAGAGAGAGAGAGAGAGAGAGAGATGACAATGGTTAGGTTTCAAATCGCGATAGCGATGACAGTAGTGACGGGAGGTGACGACAAAACAGATCGTGAGAGAGAAAGAGAGATCATGAAAAGAGAGAGAGATAGAGAGAAGAGATAGCGGTTTGTGAGAGAAAGTTTTGGTTTGTTCGCTGAAAAATCACCTACCGGTCTCTCTCTCTCTCTCTCTTTCTCCTTGCAATCGCGATTTGAAACCCTAACTACCGCCATTTCTTTCTCTCTCTCTATCTCTCTCTCTCTCTCTCTCTCTCTTGATCTGCGTTGTTTGTCGCCGTCATAATCGCGATCTGCATTGTTCTCTGGCTTTGAAACTTTAGCCACCAGCAGCGGTTAATAAATTAATAAAATAATATGTAATGAATTAATAAATTAAACAAAATTAACAAAAAGAAAGAAGAGAAGAAAAAAATGAAGAAAAAGAAAAAAGATCACCAATTTTTATATTGGTATCAATATTAATTTAATAAATTAATATTGTATATTTTTGTAATAAATTAATTATTAATTGATACTAATTAATAACAATTGTTGATTATTGATATTAATTGATACTAATAAAAAATAATTATTAATATTAATTGATACTAATTAATAATTTTAGTATTAATTGAGATTAATTAAGCCATTAATTGATACTAATTAAGCAATTAATTGATACTAATTAATTTATAATGGAAAAAAATTGTTACAATAATACTTCCATTACATTTTTATCAAATGTATCAATTTTTATATTAATTGATACTAATTAATACTAATTATATTAACTTTTATTAGTGAAATAATTTTTTTAAATTAAAACTAAAAAAAATGATAAAAATTTCATTTTTATATCATGTAATGGTAAAAAAGACAATTTATAGTAAAAAGTTATTTTATAATTTATCAATCAAATACTATTTTGCTATTTAAATTTATAATTTCACAATTGCACTAAACAAATTAATAATTTATATCCACAATTATAAATTATAATTTATTAAAATGTAATCTATAATTATTTTTTTACAATTTTACCAAACGGGCCAACGTCATTTGTCCTAATTGCAGGAAGTGATGGAGGAATACTTGCTGAAATGGGCTTTTGACACGTGGATATCAACAAACTTGGTTAATATTCTCTTGTACTCTCACACGCACACTGTTCCTTTTAATGAAACACAAAAAAAAAAGCAAGAGTGGGCATGGAAAAGGGGGACCATTTGATTTTTATGCAATTATTTATTTATTTTGTGTGTAAATTGAAAGGGGGTCATTCTATAATTAGAATACATTTTTCAATTTTCATGATTTTAATATTTGGAATGAGTTGAAATAGAAGAGTGATTCATGATTATTAATTTTAATATGAATTATATTATCAAATTAAGTAAAATTTTGATTTTTTTTTTTTAAAATTTTCTTATGAAAATCTCACATTACTAGAGGAATGTCAATCATTGAAGAGTAAAAAAATAATATGGCAAATGGTTAATTACACTTTTAACTTTTGTATTTTGACTCAAATCTCACTTTATTCCATATAGTTTTATATTGAATAATTTAATTCATGCAATTTAAATCCAATTTCAATTTAGTCTTTCAATCTACTTTAGGAGACTGATAAGTGTCCAAAAATCATTAACATTAACTTCCAACTTGAACAGAAGGATCAAGCTTAAATATAAATGTAAAATGTAGAGACCAAACTGTACAATTAAAAATTATAGAGACTATAATATATATATATATATATATATTAGATTGGACCACAATAAAATTTAAATTAAACTATAATGGTGAAAAGTATCATTAACTCTATACATATATGTGAGAAATATGTATATATTTTTTCCTTTCCAATGAAGAAATATGTGAAGGAGAAAATATATGAACAACTCACATGTTTAAACCCAGGGGTGGGTAGCCTTGTGGTAAGTACATGGGGATTAAGCCTAGGTCATGAGTTCAAATCACCCCTAGGCCAATCTCCTGCGCGTAGCACAGTTAGTTAGGAGGTTGGATCTCAAGTTGTCTAACCAGCACTTGGTGTGGGTTCAATGCTCCCCCGCTGTGCAAGTCCTGACTTAAGCGGAGCTTGTCTTGGGAGGTCGGGGCAAGTTCCTAGGTTATAGTCACCTTGCTCGGAACGACTAACAAGACACCTTGGTGATCTCTACAAAGGGGCACTGCCTTGGTCCTGCGGGAGAGTAGGGAGGATTTTCCTGTAACAAAAAAAAAAAAAAAAAACTCACATGTTTAGACTGAAAAGAATCGAAAATTAAGGTAGAATTTTCCAAAATAATAATTAAAGATTCCTAGCGAAACAAATGCCTTAATAACATTCATCCACGAATTTTATTACTATTAATCTCATTACAAATAATGAAATTCCCATTAACCTCAAAATTCCTATAATCCAAATAGAGTCAGAAGCTAAAGAAAATCAAGTGAAATAATTTATACATCCCACCAAAGTATTTTCTTCTTAAAGCTCATGAACTTTTTGAAATTGGCATGACGAGATTGTATGCACTCTAAAGTTTTAACAGTTGTGTTTGGCTTCACTAAAATACATTTGAGATCAGCTCAAAAGTTGAACAAGCTGATGATGCTCTAAGCTTGGAGAATGGATGAGCCAGATTGATCCACATTTCTGATAGGTCTGTTGGGCTTGTGGCTCGCAGAATACACCTGCAAAAAAGGGTCCAAAGGGGGCAGTTCCCCGGCGGACACTCCGAAGGTCAAGTTAGTTCAAGGCAAAGAGGTTTTTCTAGAGAGAAAGAGAGAGTGTCCGATAGAGATTGAAGAACTTAACCTGTATCGTTCTTTTTAAGCTTTTTACCTCTTTCATTCATCATTTCCTTGTCCTTTCTCAGCTGTCCCATCGGCCGAAAGTCTAAGGTTTAGCCGACCTCGTTCACGGTGAGCTTATTTTTTCTAGCGTGAAGAAGCTGCCGCATTTAATGCCACAAAGGTCTTATTAATGGCTAATGTATGGGTGTAATAACTTTGCAGATCTTTGTCTGCTTACGTGGTTGGTTCCCTGCCTGACAAGTGTTTAGATGTTATTTGTCTTGGTTTAACATTGGGTTCTCAGGGGTGTTGGGCTTTAGTACCTGGATCGTGAATTAGGTCCTAAGTCGTGGGCCAAACTTTTTTGTGGGCCCACCAATGTCGGTAGTCAGCTATTCCCGAGTGCAGCTTTAGACCAACGAAGAGAATAAGAAGAAAACGGAAGGGATCCGCCCAAGCTAAATGGGATGACCGACCATGGGGAGGGCCGACCATGAAGGTGGCCGAGCTGGAGGACTGACCGTAAAGGTGGCCGAGCTAGAGGACCGCCCGGGAGGAGAACCAACCATAAAGGTGGCCGAGCTGGAGGACCGATCGGGAGAAGGACCAACCGTAAAGGTGGCTGAGCTGGAGGACCTATCGGGAGGAGGACCGACTATAAAGGTGGCTGAGCTGGAGGACTGATCGGGAGGAGGGCCGATCGTGAAGGTGGTCGAAGAGGTAGTGACAGCGCGCGGGGCTTAAGGAGTGACAAGGCACCTGATGATGTGAAGTGGAAAAGATGAGGGAGGGAAATGGGTGATGAATTGTGAGTGTACACGTGGGGTGATCTAGGCCAGTGGTAAGGGAGGTGATGCGTTAGTAGAAAGCGAAAGGTTAGGGTTAGGATAGGATTTGAAGTGGAAAAATGCGGGTGTTGTAATTTGGTGAAATTTGTAAACTGGCGAATTTGAATCTCGATCCTTGGAAAATAGGAAAACCGTGGGCATTTGGAATTATCCGGTTTACATATCTCATTGCGAGAAACCAACACATCCCAGACCTTACAGCATTCATCTTGTGTGACACTCCTCTCAAACAATTTGCGAACTTTCTCGCGTCTGTGGCCGAAGCAATATACAGAAACGTAAGAGAGATGGCTCGAGAGGAAACGTCGGCCATGGGGTTAGAAACGCTAGGTGAGGATGATGTAGTGGAGTTGGCGGGGCAATATAAGATGGATAGGCGGGAGGAAAGAGGAGCGGAGCAATCGGCGCGACCTCGTCTGGCCACAATGATCGTAGCGGTGAAGCCGATTAGCCAAGTAGGGTAGGACCATTAGCACACCAAGGATGACAAATCTACGTTTACAGTAGAGGAGTTGGAGGAGGTGCGTAAGAAATACCAGATTCTAGCGGAGGTAGAGTTGAGGCTGCTAACGTTGAAAGAGAGAGCGTCAGATGTACACCCGATGGAGTTTACGCTATATAAGGAGGTGTTGAAGGGGGGGTCTGAGGTTGCCAGTCCCACAAATAGTGGTAGACGTGTTGAACCGGTTGGAGGTGGCGCTAGGTCAACTTATGCCCAATGAGTGGAAAATATTATTGGCCTGCGCGATCGCATGGCCACGGGCGACCGGAGGAGTGGCGATGATAGTTGATGAGTTCTTTTCCTATTATAAAGCCTTAAGGCAACAAGAAACGTGGGTGACCCTGTAGGCGGTGGCAGGGAGAGGATTAGTGGTGGGGTTGCCGACGTCAGTGAAAGGGTGGAAACCAAGGTGGTTTTATGTGTCGGTGAACGTGGAAAATTCCCATCAAGTCGGTGGAGCCAAGGCTGGAGACGGAGGCAGAAAGGAGGGTTAAACAAGTGAAGGAGTGGAAGGAAAAGGAAGGCTTAAAATGGGATGACCTTCTCCAGCCCTCAACCTTGTTTGCCTTGAATCTAAGGCCACGGCCGACCGAGGAGGACCCTGTACCAGAGGAGTTAGAGGTGAGGAGGAAGATGCCGGAGATGGAGGACAAAAAGACGTTCGCCAAGGCATATAAGTATAAAGAATCAAAGTTAGGCCGTGCACCAAAGCTGGTTATGAAGTAGTAAGTCCGACCACGTCCCAAGACTTTAGGAGACAAGGACTTGACCGATTTTGTGCCACTGCCGCCGCCAATGGATCCACTGAGGGAGAGGAGTAGAAAGGAGGTGGATGCGGTGTTGAAGAAAAAGAAGAAAATGAGGGTGGCTGCGGAGGGGAGTGAGGGAGAACCAGCGTTGAAGAAGGCGAAGGAAGGGATGGTGGAGGAACCCCTAGAAGGAGAGGTGGGGGAGACCAGGATTATGGTAGGAGAGGCCAAGAGCCTAAGCAGCCAAGTGAGTAGTGAAACAGCCGAGCAAGAATAGTTGGCAGGAGCGGACCGGTCGGAAGATCAATCATCCAAGGATGTGCCTGTACAAGAAGTTTCCCAAGTCTGGCAGAAGGGAGAGGGCGAACAAGCAGAGTGGAGACGAGCGCTGTGCTGAGGACCGCCACATACCATGTTCGTGCAATGGCCGATTGTTTAGCGGGAGAGGGGGGTGAAGCCAAGGTCGCTGCAAACCGTCTTTTGGGGGTGGTGGAGGATGCGGCCGTGTGGAGGATGGCACAATTTACAGAGGCTAACCTGTTGAGAGGGTTTTGTTCAGCGCAGAAGAAAACCGCGACCTTAGCGACGGCTCTGTTGAGGAAGGCAGCGGGGGCAAAGGTGGAAGTGGAGCCATTGAAGGCCTAGCTGGAGGGGGTGAAGACAGAATTGCAAAGCTTAAGAGTGGAGACGGCGGGATGGAGAAAAGTAGCGCGGAGTGCTTGTACAAAGAGCTTGGACTATACGCAGAGGGCGAAAAAGATGAAAGTGTTGATGGTGGTGCAAAATTACATAGCAGAGCGCACTAGAGTAGGTCAGACTGAGGCCGTCACCGAGCTGTCAGTTGCCAAGTCAGAACTTGAGGTGGTGCGCCATAAAGTGGTATCACTAGAGTTTGAGTTGGCAAGCGAATAGAAGAAGATGTGTGAGGTCTAAGAAGCCTGCAATACCGCCAACGAAAGATTAAAAGAGGCCCTGGTAAACAATGAAGATCTGCAGGATCAGGCCTTGAAAGACAAAGAAGAGGCAGATGTGCGTGTGGCTGAGTTGGAGAGGGCCTTGGCAGAAGAGAGGGTCAGGACGAAGGAGTTAACCAGGAAGATAGCGTCTGAGAAGGCGGCCTATCTAGAACTTTGTGTGGCAGCGGTGGAGTAATTTAAGGCGTCTCTTGAGTTCCAGATGGCTGTTGATGCGGCGGTGGCAAGAGGCTTGGCCAGAGAGGGAGGAGGTGGTGCTGACCCGCTAGGAGTGGCTGCTGCTGGGAGAACCAAAGAAGAAGTGATTCAGAGTTTTCAACAGTTAGACTGCTATAAACACGAGATGAGTCAGTATTGGGATAACGGTTGGATGAGCTTCAAATATAAGGCAGAGGAGCTCTTCCCTCAGATTGATTTTAACGTTGTGAGGCTAGGGAAGAGGGACGTAGCCTAAACGCCACTTAACGAGGGGGTTGAGGAGGAGGAGTTAGAGTCCAGTGAGAAAAGGAGAGTGGGAAGGTGAAGACCTCCTTTTGTCTATCAGTATTTTTTTTTTTTTTTTAATTTGTGTATGGGGGTGTATAGTTGGGCAAGGTGTTAATGAAATAAAAACTGGGTTATTTCTGTTATGTTTGTATTGTGTGAAGATGACTAACACATTGAGCCATTGGAAAGGAAGTAAATTGAAATTGCCTTGGGTGAAAATGGGCTGAAATTAACTTGGGTAAAAATGACCTAAAGAGAAAGCTTAACCCAGTCAAATGGGCTTGGAGGGCACAGTCTGGTTGGGACTAGGCTTAACTCAGTCTGGCTGAGCTTGTCATACTCAGTCTGGCTGAGGCTTGGAGGGCTCAGTCTAGCTGAGACTAGGCTCAACTCAGTCTGGCTGAGCTCTTCACTCTCAGTCTGGCTGAGGCTTGGACGACACAGTCTGGCTGAGACTAGGTTTAACTCAGTTTGGCTATGCTCTTCATGCTCAGTCTAGCTGAGAGGTGGAGGGCTCAGTCTGGCTGAGCTCTTTACGCTCAGTTTGGCTGAAACTTAGACGGCTCAGTCTGGCTGAGAGTAGGTTTAACTCAGCCTGGTTGTGCTCTTTATGTTCAATTTGGCTGAGGCTTGGAGGGCTCAGTCTAGCTGAGACTAGGTTTAACTTGGTTTGGTAGAGCTCTTCATACTCAGTCTGGCTGAGGCTTTGACGGATCAGTCTGGCTGAGACTAGATTTAACTCGGTCTGGCAGAGCTTTTCATGTTCAGTCTGGCTGAGGCTTGACTTATCTCAGTCTGGCTGAGCTTTTCATACTCAGTCTGAGTAAGGCTTGGCTTAACTCAGTTTGGCTGAGCTCTTCATGCTTAGTTTGGCTGAGACTTAGAGGGCTTAGTCTAGCTGAGGCTTGGCTTAACTCTGCCTGGCTGAGCTCTTCATGCTCAGTCTGGCCGAGGCTTGGAGGGCTCAGTCTAGTTGAGACTAGGTTTAACTCAGTATGGCTAAGCTTTTCATACTCAGTCTGGCTGAGGCTTGGAGGGCTCAGTCTAGCTGAGACTAGGTTTAACTTAGTTCGACTGAGCTCTTTATGCTCAATCTGGCTGAGGCTTGGCTTAACTGAGTTTGGCTGAGCTCTTCATGCTCAGTCTGGCCGAGGCTTGGAGGGCTTAGTCTGGCTGAAACTAGGTTTAACTTAGTCTGGCTGAGCTTTTCATGCTTATTCTGGTTGAGCTTTTCATGCTTAGTCTGGCTGAGCTCTTCATGCTTAGTCTGGCTGAGAGTCGTCAAAAACTTGACATTGAGGCACAACACTAAAGAATGGGGATGTTAAATTGTTGTCATTAAGGCACAGGCAGAAACGAACAAGTGTTCCGATAAGCCAAATGAAACATACAACAATTGAAAGATACAAAAACAGAAGATGTCGTTTTACTAGAAATAGCGTTTCAAGTGCTTGGCATTCCACGGATGGGGGAGGTCTCTGCTCTCCATGTCTTGGAGACGGTAAGTACCAAGGCGAGGTCTGGCTTTGACAACGTAAGGTCTTTCCCATTTGGCTGCTAGCTTGCCTTCGGTCAGATTTTTAGTGGCAAGGGTTGCTTCGCGCAAGACTAGGTCTCCCACTGTGAACTCCCGAGGTCAGCTTTGCGTTAATAATGTTTTCTCATTATCTGTTGATATGATGTCCGCCTGATAGTAGTTGACTCTCAGAGCTCTTCAACTAGATCTAGATCAGCCCGATGCAACTCCTTATTTAGTTCGGGATGCGGAAGTAGCACCCGGGGGGTCGACAGGCCGACCTCCACTGGGACGACTGCCTTGGCGCCATATGTTAGGTGGAAAGGGGTCTCCTTAGTGGGGGTTCAAGCTGTCGTCCGATAAGCCCAGAGTACATTCGGTAATTCTTCAGCCCAGAGTCCTTTGGCGGCTTCTAACTTGGTCTTGATAATCTTCAGAAGGAAGCGATTGGTGACTTTGACTTGCCCATTAGCTTGGGGTTGGCCTGGGGAAGAGAAACATGGTCTGATATTGAGCTTTTCACAGAATTTCCTGAACTTGAAATTGTCGAATTGTTTTCCGTTATCAGAGACAATGGCTTAGGGAATTCCAAATCGGCACACGATTGACTGCCAGATGAACCTAGTGGTGTTCCGTTTAGTGATTGTAGCAAGGAGTTTTGTTTCCACCCATTTGGTGAAGTAGTCAATGGCAACCATTGCGAACTTGGTTTGGCCCCTGCCAGTGGGAAAAGGACCGACTAAGTCGATGCCCCACTTAGCGAAGGGGTAGGGACTACTGAGTGTAATTAGTTCTATTGGCGGGGCGTGGGGAATGTTAGCAAAGTGCTAGCATTTATCACACTTAAGCACAAATTCGCTGGCATCTTGATTGAGCATGGGCCAAAAGTAACCTGTACGGAGAATTTTTTGGGACATGGATCTTCCATTTGAATGGTTACCACAAACGCCCTCGTGTACTTCTCTTATTGCATAGGTCGCTTGAGCAGGACTGAGACACCTGAGGTATGGGCGTGAGAATCCCCATTTGTACAGTAGACCACCGATGATTACATAATTAGACGACCAGGCTTTGACTTTAGCAGTCTACTATTTATCGTCTAATAACTCCCTTCGCTTCAAAAATGGAATGATGTCTTAGGCCCATAGGATAGGTTCGTTCTGGAGGAAGTGCATCTTTTGTGGGTTTGGAGAAGTCGCTGGATGGGTCAAGTATTCAATATGGATGCCGTGATTGAAGTTTGACCGGTCGGCCAAGGCTAATTGAGCC
Organism: Camellia lanceoleosa; assembly: GCA_025200525.1. Lineage (NCBI taxonomy): Eukaryota > Viridiplantae > Streptophyta > Magnoliopsida > Ericales > Theaceae > Camellia > Camellia lanceoleosa. The sequence continues at coordinate 122,073,870 of CM045763.1, read as the reverse complement.
ATTTTGTCTGCCTGAGAGTTTTCTGACCTAAGGATGTACCTGATCTGGAAAGTACTGAAGAGGTGAATGAGGGGAAGGGCGATGTCCCTGTATGCTCGCATTATCTTCTCCTTTGCATCGAACTTCCCAATAATCTGTCTGACAACCAATTGGGTGTCACTGAACACTTGGATATGGTCTACACCAATGTCTGTGGCCAGCCGAAAACTTGCTATGAAGGCCCCATATTCGGCTTCGTTATTGCTTGCGTCGAACAGAAAACAGAGGGCACACTTGAAGTACTCATCCTCTAGGGTGGTGAGGATTAGGCCAGCTCCACTACCCTCTTTGCGGGATGAACCATCGACACTGAGGGTTCAGGAATGGGGGTCTTCTACATCAGTGGTGATGTATGTTGGTGGAGGAGGTACATTCGGAGTGAGATTGGTGAACTCCAAGATAAAATCGGCGACAGCCTGGCCTTTGATCGCTGTTCGGGGTCGGTAAGACATTTCAAATTGACTTAGCTCAACGGACCATTGCATAAGTCTTCATGACGATTCTGGTTGTTGCATAACCTTTTTCAGAGGCTGGTCAGTGAGAACCACTATGGAGTGAGCTTGGAAATAGGGTCAGAGGCATCTGGAGGCTATGACTAAGGCGAGGGCCATTTTTTCTAACAAAAGGTAGTTCTATTCGGCCCTCCTGAGGGCGCGGCTAATGTTGTAGACTGGATGTTGTACTGTGCCATTTTCCCTGATGAGGGCAGCACTGACCGCAGTGTTTGATACAACCAAGTAGAGGAAGAGGGTTTCACCTGGCAGTGCTTGAGAGAGGAGGGAAGGGTTGGCCATGCATTGCTTCAGTTGTTGGAAAGCCTTCTCAGACTTAGTGTTCCATTCGAACACTTGCCGGAGGACTTTGAAAAATGGAAGGCACTTGTCGGTTGCTCGGGAAATAAAGCGGTTGAGGGCGACAACTTTACCTGTGAGCCGTTGAACCTCCTTGACTGTTCTGGGAGACCGCATTTTATATCAGGGCCTTGATCTTTTTAGGGTTAGCCTTAATGCCTCGTTGGCTAACCATGAATCCTAAGAATTTCCCAAACCCCATACCGAAAGAGCATTTCTCCGGGTTGAGCTTCATTTGATATTTGCGTAAGGTTTGGAAGGTCTCTCGTAGGTCTGCCAAGTGATCGGAAAAGAGTTTGCTCTTGACTAGCATGTCATCGACGTAGACTTCCATGTTCTGACCAATCTGGTTTTGGAAGACGGCATTAACCAAGCGTTGGTAAGTTGTTCCGACATTCTTCAAGCTGAATGGCATAACACGATAGTGATAAGTCCCTCTGTCGGTGATGAAGGAGGTGTGCTACTGGTCGGCTAGGTGCATCAGGATTTGATTATAACCGGAGAAGGCATCTATGAAGCTAAGCATCTGATGTCCTGTAGTTGCGTTGACTAACAGATCTATCCGGGGAAGGGGGTAGCTATCTTTGGGGCAAGCCCGATTGAGGTTGGAATAGTCGACGTAGAGTCGCCATTTGCCATTATTTTTGCAGACCAAGACCATGTTGGACAGTCACTTGGGATAGTCTACGTTTTTGATGAACTGTGCCTTCAGTAGTTTGTCTACCTCGGTGGCGATAAGGGTATTGCGTTCTGGATGAAAAATACGCTGTATCTGGCGGAAAGGTCTGAAGTGGGGCTCAATACTGAGACGATAAGTAATGAAAGAGGGATCGATACCTGGCATGTTTGAATAGGTCCAAGCGAAGACGTCATTGTGCTCGGCTAAGAGGATAGTTGACTGCCAATCCTGGCTATTTTGGCTGAATCGGTAGGATTGATAGGCACTTCGACAAGTTGTTCCATTGGTTCCCCCTTGACTAACTCTTCCTCGTCTCTGACGTCGAGACCTTCGATGATCATAGCCTCATTTATTTTGACCTCCTTTAGCGATGCGACGTAGCACTCACTAGCTATCATCTGCTCGCCCCTTACTGTGCTGATCCCGAGGTCAGTCGGGAATTTCATGGCTAGATGGTAGGTGGAGGTGACAGCTTGGAAGACGTTAAGAGCCATGTGTCCGAGGATGATGTTACAAGCAGAAGGGCAGTTAACGACAAGGAAAGTGAGTAGTTTGGGGCTTTGCCGTGGATATTCTCTGATGGTGATGGGAAGATCGATGGAGCCTATGGAGGTCATCCGATCCCCGGTGAAGCCGACTAGTGGGGTTTGGAGGGGGGACAACTTTTTTTCTCCTACCTTGAGTTGGCGATAGGCATTCCAGAAGATGATGTTTGAAGAGCTACCGTTGTCGACAAGGACCCTTCTGACTTTGTAATTGAATAGGAGAACGGTGATGATGAGAGGGTCGTCGTGGAGGTAACAGATACCTGTGCAGTTGGCCTCTGTAAAGGTGATGGGTTCAGACCATTGCTTTGGGTGTTTGAAGGGGCGATCCAATGTTGTTACTTCCTTATCGGAGCCTTGTCTGATTTTTCTGAGTTCGGCTCGTTGTGTCAATCGAGATGGCCCACCACATGCGAGGCCGCTAGCGATGACCCTGATCTCGCTGACCGTAGGGGCGGGATTGCCTTGTGCTTGAGGTTGTGGTGGGAGCTGAAGATTGTCTCGCTTAGGTTGTGCAAGTTGTCGGAGGGAAGTACGTCAGCGGTGGTCCCCTGGCAGGTCAGTCCTCGGCCTTTGCTGGGGATGGGCTACCGTGAATCGACTGAGGCACCCCTGGCGTGTCAAATCCTCTACCTGGTCTTTAAGGTTGACACATTCCTTAGTGTTGTGGCCGTGGTCTTGATGGTAATGACAGTACTTGGATTGATCTTGCTGGTTGGAGGGAGATTGTGATGGTTGAGGTCATTTCAGGTTGTAGTCTCGTTGAATTTGGTTCAAGACTTGCTCCATGGGTGAATTGAGAGGGGTGTATCGTTCAAACCGACTGGGTGGGCGAGCAGGCGCTGGTCGGTCTGCTCAAGCAAGTCGGTCAGTATACTGAGGGGGTTGATGTGTATATTGGGAGGATCTGGGTCTAGGTACCTTTCTTTTGTCCTTAAGGGGTGGATTTTTAGATGTAGAGTCTTGGCGGGCTGCCAAAGAGTCTTCAGCATTCATATATTTTTGGGCTTTGGAAAAGAGGGTGGCCATGGTGGTCGAGGGATTTTGGAAAGGGAGAAAAGGAAATTGGATGGTCGTAAACCGGCCATGAAGGCTGTGAGGATGACCTTTTCATCATTTTCCATCACCTGTAAGGCCTCGGTGTTGAAACGGGTGACAAAGTTGCCAGTGACTCCCCTTCTATCTGTTGAATATTGAGCAGTTGAGTTACCGGATGCCGCTGGTGCTGAGCGCCAATGAAATGGCTCAGGAAGGAGTCACTTAGATGTTGGAAAGTAGCGATAGAGTTCAGCGGTAGCTGACTAAACCATAGTCGCGCCGACCCCTTAAGCGTCACGGGGAAAGCTTGACACATGATTTCATTAGGGAAAGCATAGAGGATCATGAGGGTCCTGTAAGCCTTCAAATGGTCGACTGGGTCGGTTGTGCCGTCGAAGGTGTCAATCGAGGGCATTTTGAACTTAGGGGGTAGAGGTTTGTCCCTGATGGAAGCGACAAATGAGGAGTTGGCTGTTGTAGAGGGTTTATTCTGTATGTTCTACATGACTCCCTGAAGTTGGAGTTTCATGGCTCATAGTTCCGCATCCCAAATAGGAACATTGTCCCCTCTAGAGTGCAGTAGGGGCTGAACACTACTAGCCTCTCCTTCAAGGACAGGTGTGTGGTTTGATGGATGTAAGCCTCGAGGTGGTGGGTTCAGGTCTTGAGGTGGGGCCTGTAGACTATCTAGGTTAGAAAGGTGGGCTTTTTGAAAAGGATGGCTCGGGTTCTGTTTTCGATTGGAAGGGATATCTTGTGGTGGTGGAGGAGGGATATGGAGGTTTCGCTGGAGTAAAGCGTTGATCAAGGCCTGGTTTTGTTCGGTCAGGAGGTTGATACTATTGGTGAGCTCTGTGAAGTACCGAGGTGGGTTGTTTGGGTTGGAAGGCTTGGCTTGGGGGTTGACGACATTGTGTTGAAAAGCCATGGATCTTGTAGTAACCATCTGTAGACACCCCATTTTTGACCGTCCTCAAGACTTGGACGTCACCGCTTGAACACTCGGTGATCATCCATGTTTGTGTTTGTCTTGAGTTCTCGGAGGTCTCGGCTACGCGCCTTGCCTCAGGATCTCTCGACTCGACTGTTTTGTGTCTGGTTTCGCACCAAACACTTGTGCTTTGCCTTGGAGGGGCAGGGTAGGGCTTGTTGACCATCCCCACCCATCACCGGCCATGGCTTGAGGCCACCGGTTGTGTTTTGTTGCCACCGGCCAAATGTTTGGCCGGTCGGCACTATAGATGGCCGGCCGGCTATCTTTCTTTGGTCAATTGCATTTTTGGCTGGCCGACTACTGTGCATCTGCTTTTGCAGATATTTTTGTCATACATCACCCCTCCATACACGTGTATGGAGGAATTTCCCTCTTGTTAGCTTCCTTTGGAAGCTTTACAAGACAAATTGTCTATAAAAGAGGGGCTCTTCTCTCTTGTTAAGGGTTAGACATTTTAGACAACATTTTTAGAGCTTGAGTTTTAGGGTTAGGGTTTACATATACCCTTTATCTCTATAGCTCTCTCTTTCTTGTGTTTAGTGTGTGTTTAGCCCCATTTTTGTTCACAAACACCCACCATCACACCTTTTCTAGGGAGCTAAGACCCTTGAGGGTTGTTTTGAAGTTTTGGAGCTGGTTTTGAGCTTGGAAAGGCAGTTGGACCACCATTTGTGAAGGAGGTCTTCAAGGGTAACAAACCTGCTCTTTTTACCCCATTTTTGCAAAGCTTTTTAGCCTATCTTGCATCTGTTTTTGAGCTTAGCATATAACATAGAAAAGTCTTGTTTTTATCTGCTCTAAATAGTTTGTTAAGGGTGTTTTAAGCTTTGGAGTTGTTTGACCCCTCTTAAGGCTTGTTTGGCCTTTGTTTTGTGCCATTTTGGTTGAGCTCCGGGACCATTGTGTTTGGGCCTCCTCACCACTGAAATCTTGAGGGATTTTAGAGGTGAGGATGGTGCCTTGAGGTCCTAGGAAGGAGAGGGCCACCCCCTCTCCTTGTTGTCCTTGAAAAGGGCTATTTTTGCCTCTTGAGGGAGCATCTAGTTTAAGTGTGTGTTGACCATGCCTTGATTGATATTTATGCTTATTTTGCCATGAAATAGCATTGTGTTGAGTTGGTTTTGGTACACCTTGCATGCTTTGCATACATGTCTTGTAATGCCATAATTTAGCCTTAACATGCATATAGGCTTTGACCCTTGTTCAAGCATGTTCTAGGCCCTGCTTTGTGAAGCTTTTGTACTTGTTTTTCCATGCTTAAGGTCTGCCTTTAGTTGTTTTGGTCGACCATGGCATGCATTGCGTAGCCCCTTCACATTGTTTAGCTTGTAGGCTTTAAATGTGTGAAGTGTTGAGCATGCATTGTTCGATTTATTTCAGTGGTTTAACACCACTTATAGCATCATTTCAGTCCTCATGACATGCTTGCATGCTTGCCTTTGATGCTTCTTTGATGCCTTATGAGGTTGTGCCTTATGCTCCATGTTTGGTCATTGTGCATGCCCTTGAATTTAAGTCATTTAGACGCCATCTAAAACTCTGTCTTTGGTCATTTAATTCATGCCATGTTTGGTTTTACTAAGGGTAGTTCAATACCTCCTTAGCTTGCCTTGAGTTTTGGACCTCTAATTGCATGCTTATGCTTGTCTTGTTGGTTTGGTTTGGCACCATTTTAACATGATTTTCAGAGCTTATGTTGCATGTCATTAGTCCATGTTTTTTGTGCTTACAAGTTGTCTTCATGTGCTTAAGTGTTAGACCATATTTGCATGCATGCTTGTGTGTGTTTTGCCTCTCATTCCTTAGCTTTTGGCCACTGATTTTGGCATGCTTGCGAGCCATCCTAAATTAGTTTAAGTCCATCCCCTTTGCTTGTTTGCATGCTCACCTTGTAGGTTTGTTTGCACACTTGAATGTACACATTGCATTGCCATGTTGCATGCTAGTTCACATGCTTAGGATTGCATTGCATTGGCATGCATGCTTTGCCTCTTGAGTTGAGTATGATAGAGGTTGAGCCCCTTTGTTTGATTATGTGCATTGCATTCCATATCAAAATGTACACTTGATTCTTTGGGCCATCATGCATGGAAATGCGCGATTGGTGGTCTGAGAATCGAGACCCATCCTCCTTTGAGTCATACACATGATAAGGGGTGTGGTTGGTGCATACATTGCTTGAAATGCATTGTCATGCCAAGTTTTGCCCTCTGTTGCTATCAACACAGATTCAGCAGGAAGATTTGGCCGGCCGGCCATCTACAGTGCCGACCGGCCATCCATCAGTGGCCGATAACTCAATTTGTGGCCAGTGACAATTCTCTATGGCCGGTGACCAATTCCCTCGGCCAGTGGTGTTCCACAGTGTGCAGAGAGCATATCCTGGGACTTGTGTAGTCTTGAGGAGAAAGTAGAGGCATCTTGTGCATGGCGATGCATTGAACCCTCTTCCCGAGGCTGCTTATTGCTTAAATTAGATTAGTTAATTTGCTTAGCTAGTTTAATTGGTCTGTAATAATTAATTAGCTTGTAGGTTAATTAATTGTATTATTCTTTTGGTCCATCCGAGCGAGGGCAAATTTGTAATAAGTGTGGGTGCGTATGTGCATGCCTTCCAACCCCCACTTTTTTCTCCCTTTTACTTACCTGCTTTTGATGGTTAGTATTAGGACATATTTACTTTAGCATACCTTATGCTATGCATGCGTGTATCATTCATCAGTATTGCATGCACTAGGCTCGGCACATCATGCTAACTACATAAGTATTTCAAATCTAACTCGAATACATGCTATCTGTGCATTTCACATGTCATCCTTAGATTAGCCGAGCTTATTCTAGTGGCATTCTGTATGCGCTGCATTAGCCACTTAACATGGACTTGAATCATGCATGATTACTAACATGTTCTTTGTTTTGGCTCGGAGTACATTGTAAGTATTTTATGCTTTAGCATCTCGCACGGGTGTGAATGTTAACATGACAGCATACTTACCATGTGGCTAGATGCTTATGTGATATAAACTGCCTGAATGCCTGTGGGTGAAGCTTGGATTGTTTGAGTTGGAACAACTCATTGAAATCTGTATTTTAGCCTACTTGCGAGTAGCAAATTCCAAAGCGTTTTCCAAACAAACGGATATGCAATGCTTTGTTTCCAAATTAGGCGATCTAGTCTATACTTGTTTTGCCGTGCGCATCACATAGTAATTCTAGGCTAATAATCGGAATAAGAGCATATAATGTTTTCAAAATAAGATATCACGGTTAGTAGAGGCCGATCTTTGGATCGGGCGAGAGGGGGTGCTCATAGCTGACCTTCCCCAATCGTACCCAAGTTCCCGAGCCGAGGCAACTTTGGTGATGACGGACACGTGGCCTTTGGCACCGAGTTAGGGTTTCCTAAATTCCCCCATAAAAAATATTTAGGTGGCGACTCTGTATCTGGCAAAGCAGTCCATGTTTGGCACTTCTTTCAAAATCTGTTTTTCTCAAAACGATTTGCCGGATTTGGACTCTTTGGTTCAGATTAAGAACCATAACACGAAATTGAGTCCAAACTGTAGTGAGGCCCAAGGGCGTGTCTACACCATCCACCTTGACGGAAGGTAAGGAGAAATTATCGGGAACGGGGTCTCCGGCAACAATGAGCACAACTGTTAACCAGAGTTGTGACTTCCCACAGACAGTGCCAACTGACGATGCTCTAAGCTTGGAGGATGGATGGGCCAGATTGATCCACACTTCCGATAGGTCTGTCAGGCTTATGGTTTGCGAAATACACCTGCAAAAAATGGTCTAAAGGGGGCAGTCCCCCGGCGGACACACCGAAGGTCAAGTTAGTTCAAGGCAAGGAGGTTTTTCTAGAGAGAGAGAGAGAGTGTCCGAGAGAGAATGAAGAACTTAACCTATATCGTTCTTTTTAAGCTTTTTACCTCTTTCATTCATCATTTCCTTGTCCCTTCTCAGCTGTACCGTCCGCCAAAAGTCTAAGGTTTAGCCGACCTCGTTCATGGTGAGCTTGTTTTTTCAAGTGTAAAGAGGCTGCCGCATTTGATGCCAGAAGGGTCTTATTAATGGCTGATGTATGGGTGTAATAACTTTGCAGATCTTTGTTTGCTTATTTGGCTGGTTCCCTACCTGACAAGTGTTTAGATGCTATTGGTCCTGGTTCAACATTGGGTTCTCAGGGGTGCTGGGCTTTAGTACCTGGATCGTGAATTAGGCCCTAAGTCATAGGCCAAACTCTTTTGTGGGCCCACCAATGTCACAAACTAATCTTAATATTACATTTTAAAATTCGTTAAGCTTAATAAATTATATGTAATCTTAAGTCTATATAAGAACCCAAGCTAAACACATTTGGAAACTAAATATTGGACTCAAGTTAGCTCGTTCACCATCTCATGTAGAACATGTAGCTGGGGTGCTTTAAGAACTTTGGGAATGATAAAGTCAAACATGGATTGCAACTGGTATTCTTAGATGACCTTAGAATTGCATCAATTTGGTATGCTGTACGAAAACCGTTCAAGAAACAATACTCACAGCAACACAATAATGTACATCGAATTTAGGCGTTAATTTTATGTTTTTCCTTTCATTTTTTTTTCCATTTCTATAGTTTTACATTTTTTTTTTTTAATTAGCAAAAAGATAACTTTATTGAATAGATTCAGGGATATACCTTACATCACATTTCAACAGAGATAAGAGGGTGCTATAAGCATCAAAGTAAGAACACTTCATCCCAACTAGGCAGGAATGGAGCTACATATGGTCTGGAAGGGCACGTGCCCCCCTTATTTTTTGAAAATTATATTTTTTCCTCTAATTAGAAAAGTTTTCATTGAACTCCCTTTTATTTTTTAAGGGTATTGCTATACAAATCCAAAAATTAGACCAAATTTTCAAGTCCAACCATGTGACAATCAATTAGGATATCTAAGATAATATTCTCTCTCATATTTTCTCAATCATCAACCAATTATATCACTCACACATCATTGGGTCTAGAAAATGGGTCTAGAAAGTGGGTTTGTATATCATTTTTCATTTTTAAATATGTTTCCAAATGTTTATATATCATCTTTATTTTTTATTTCTTTTTAATAAATTACTTATAATTTAACATTTATAGACACTCCATTTTGACCGCCCTTAAGGCTTGGGTGCCTCACTTTGAACACTCGATGATGAATTGTTACGCTGTACAAATCGTTCAATTTCTTCAGCAAAAGACTTCAGTTTTTAAGTTTCAGAGCCTAAAAGATTATGACTTATAAAAGATTATGACTTATAAATCTTGTAACATCCGGGAAAAGCTAACACTGTTGCCAACGCACTAAGTCGGAAATCAATTGGGAATTTGGCTTGTTTACTTACCGGGCAAAGAGAATTGCTACTTGACCTTGAGAAATTTGAAGTTGAAATTGTTTTGCAAGAGCAAGGCGGGACATTGGCTGCTATTTCTGCTCAACTGGAGATTCTTGAAGAAATTAAAGAAAAACAGTAACAAGATGAATTTTTGAAGAAGATTATTGATGAATGGGACTCCAAGTCGAGGCCGGATTTTCTTTTTGACAATGGTGTGTTGAAATTTCAAGGCCAATTATGTGTACCGAATGATGTTGAGTTAAAGAAACGAGTTTTGCACGAAGCCCATAATTCAAAACTTTCTATCCATCCGGAGAATACAAAAATGTACCAAGATTTGAAACTCAATTTCTGGTGGCTAGGAATGAAAAAACAAATTGCAGAATTTGTGTCTAAGTGTTTACACTGCCAACAAGTCAAAGTCGAGCATCAACGACCCGCCAGATTGCTCCAACCACTGCTAATATCAGAGTGAAAATGGGAGCACATCACTATGGATTCATTGTTGGACTACTTCGCTCCAATAGAGGTACGGATTCGATTTGGGTTATTGTTGACTATTTGACTAAATTTGTACACTTTTTACTTGTCAAAACAATTTATAGTGTGGATAAGTTGGCTACAATTTACATTAACGAGATTGTTTGATTGTATGGAGTGCTTGCGTCAATTGTTTCTGATAGGGACTTGAAGTTCACGTTAAGATTTTGGCAAAGTTTGCAAAACGCTTTGGGTACTGAATTGACATTAAGCAGTGCATATCATCCACAGACTGATGGCCAGTCAGAAAGAACAATCCAAACTCTAGAGGAGATGTTGCGTATGTATGTACTTGATTTTCAAGGAAAATATGAAACTCATTTGCCTTTAGCTGAATTTGCCTACAACAACAGTTTCCATTCAAGCATTGGTATGGTGCCTTTCAAGGCTTTATATGGAAGAAAATGTCAGTCTCTTAATTGTTGGGCAGAAGTTGGAGATGAGCCTTTACTTGGGCCTGAGATTGTGCATAAAACAATAGAAAAGGTGAAATTAATTCAACAAAGATTGAAAACCGCACAAAGCTGACAGAAAAGTTATGCGGATGTCCAAAGGCGTGACAGGGAATATGAAGTGGGTGATCATGTTTTTATTAAGGTGACAGCAATGAAAGGGCAGACTTATTTTGGAACCAAGGGCAAGTTAGTATCGAGGTATGTTGGGCCGTATCAAATCATTAAAAAGATTAATTCAGTGGCATATCAGGTAGCACTTCCTCCCGAAATGGAGCATATGCATAATGTATTTCATGTTTTAATGTTGCGGGAGTATCTCCGGGATCCTTTTCATGTTATTGAGCCTACCCATGTGCTTTTGAGTGATGATTACACTTACGAGGAAAGACCCATTCAAATTGTTAACCGCCAGATTAAAAAGTTAAGGAACAAAGAAATTCTATTAGTGAAGGTGGATTGGCAAAATCATGGTGGTATCAATGCGACTTGGGAAAGAGAAGATGATATGAACAAAAGATATCCGGACCTCTTCCCATTTGCTCCTATGTTCTATCCAAAGAAAGGTAATTGAGTTTGGAGGACCAAACGTCCTAATGGGGAGAGAATGTGACAACTGCCTCCTTAATTAAGTAAATTAATTAAGTTAATTACGTGATTAATGTTGATCATGAGATTATGTGTTAATTGTGACTTATGTGCCATGTGTTATATGTAATGTATTGATTTGTCTTGTCTTGTGATTGTGACATTGTGCAGAGAAAGATTAGAGTGAAAAATAAACCTGTCCGATTCACTAATTTGAGCAAGGTAGAATTAATTATTGAGATATGCAATTAAAGCCTAATTCACATTAGTTATTTTAATTTTAGTTTAATTGAGGTCATAATAGGGTGAGAATTAATTTAATGTGAGGGAATTTGGTATTTCATTTAATTTGCCACTTAAGTGTAAGTCTTGAATAATTAGAAGCTCATTACATATCCTTGAGCCTATTTTATATTCAACAAAGGAAGAGAGTGTGTGCTTGGTGTTGAGCTAGAAACAACACACGTCGAGAGAGAGAGAGGGGGAGAGAGTGCTAGAGTAGAATTCATCAAGAAGAGGAAAAAAGGAAGAACTTGGTGCAAGATAGAAACTAGCTTGAATTCTCTTAAATTATCAACACAAGGTAAGCCTTTCTTTCCAATTTCTTCAACTTCAAGCTCCTTTACTCATTATCTTCCAAGATACAAGTTTCATTGAGAATGAATTTACAAGTAATTAGAGGTCATGTTCATGAAATGAAAGCTTAGGACATTCATCGCTTGATAATGGAAGTATTGACTAATTTAGCCCCTAATTTCACCATGCATGGCATATTTTCCATGGAACTCATGATCATTTAATTGTTTCCTTGCTTTTTTTTTGAGTTTCAACATCTGGGAGGAAAACTCCATGCATTTCAAAGAACTGGAGCTAACTTTGTATTAGTTATGAACTTGTGCTTCCACTTCAATTGAAGTTATAAATTTTGTTCCAAGCTAAATATGTTTAATTCATTGTGTTATGTCAAGTTTTTGGAAGTGAAATGCATGATGTGGGAGTCGAATAAATGGATGAATCCGAAGGGGGATATTTTAGTAGATTGGCAGTAACCGGCTGCATCCTGTGGACACTAACCAGCTGCATCCCGCAGGATTAGGATGAGCCGAATACAATACATTAGCCAATTGAGAAAGGATCTTTAAGGCCGAATAGAAGGACGGGTAATGATTGAAAAATGGGCCCAGGCCCCGAGGCCCCAGGAGGAACAGATATAAATAAAGAAGCAGCGTTCTTGGAATGGTATGTAAGAATCACTTCACTAAACTTAGTAAAACAAGCTTTCTTGAGTACAAGTACTGACTTGCCCGTCGGAGTGCTAACCCCGGCACCCCCGACCGGAGTGTTTGTCTTTGCAGGTGACTAAGCTGAGGATCAAGAGCGTCTCCCAGGATCTGAAGAGTATTTCCAAAACCACTTTCCCATAACTGGTGCCGTCTGTGGGAATACTCAAGCACATCCATGGAAGGCGTGACGCAAGATCCTCCGATAGCCACCGACAAGACTACACAGACAGACGACATCACTCCGGCAAATATGCTCGGGAAGGAAACCATCACCGCGAGACGTGCCTTGAATTTTGACTCACCAACGACTTCAGCGCAGGAGACGATGCAAGCCATCATAGAACAAGCTAAACAGAATGAACAAAGGCTGGAAAATATGATCGCAGAAAACGAACGCCTCTGTCAAGATTTGGCCCTGGAAGTAGCAAAATCCAAAGAAGCCGCGCGCCAAGACCCCGAACGACCTCTGAAGGTAGGTAGACAACGACCTCGAGTCCGACCAAGAGAAACCGATAGCGACTACAATTCGTTATCCACGGAGCATAACAAGAGACGCTTAGACACTTCCAGCTCCTCTGAAAAAAGCCCACACACAAGGAACAAGTGCAGAAGAAGCAGTTTAGACGAAGAGGACCGGCACGATCCTTTTATCCGACGAATTTCGAGGGCGGCCCTGCCCAAGAAGTTCAAAGCTCCATCATTTACTCTATACGACGGAAAATCAGACCCCACTGATCATATACGTCACTACAAGCAGGCCATGACGTTGCATGCAGACAATGAAGCCCTCATGTGCCGAATATTCCCTAGTATCTTGGGGCCATTAGCTGTCAGATGGTATTACAAGCTGGAGCCGGCTTCGATCAGAAGTTTCCATCAATTGCAAAAATCCTTCAGGGCAAGGTTCATCACCAACAAGGTATAGCCGAAATAGGCCGACTCTCTCTGGGCTATGCAAATCCAACTAGGAGAAACGCTGAGAGCATATTCGGCGTGATATTGGGAGTGCTTCAATCTCATTGACGATGCTTGCAATGACTCCATGGCCGTCACCGCCTTCAAAATGGGACTACATCTTGATAGTGCTCTTCGCAACTCTCTGACCAGAAGACCCCCCAAAACAGTCTGGGCGTTGATGAAGAAAGTCGAAGAGTACTACAAAGTGGAAGACGATGCCTTGAGGATTAAAGCCAGACAAGTGTCTACCAAACTGGCACTTCTTGAAATTGCTCAACCGATAAGTTCCGTGCCACCTCTAAGCCCTGAGCCGCGACAACGTGCTAAACGAGATAAAAGACGGGACTCCCGCCGATCGAGTGATCAATGCTCCCACCCGACGAATGAACAATTGCAAGTCGACAGTAGACGCACGAGGCGCGCCGACAAAAAGTACACGGAACTGTCAGAGCCAATTGCCGCGGTAATGACTAAAATCTAACACCTTCCATTCTTCAGATGGCCGTCAAAGATGGTGGGGCCACCCGATACACGACGAAGGGACTGGAGGTGCGAATATCACAAAGATCACGGCCACGAAAACAGAGAGTTGCTACGCATTAAAAGATCACCTGGAAGAACTGGTGCAAGACGGCCGATTGCAGCAGTATGTGAAACAGGGAAAGCCAACCAAGGCATTAACATTGAGGCAGGACTCCCCTCCACTTGGCGTGATCCATATAATTTACAGCTTGCCTGCACCCCCAGCCATGCACACAATTCGGTCGCGTCTAACTCTACAGGGGCGTCGTATTTCAACTGACCGGTCCAAAGAGGCCCCGACAATTGCCTTCAATGACTCCGACTTCAATGGCGCAATGGCTTCCCACATTGATCCGCTGATCATTGGATTACGCATAAACCGGTTCATCATTGAACGAATTCTCATAGACCCAGGGAGTAGTTCAGAGGTCATGTACTACCAAACTTTCATCAAGCTCGGCCTCAATGAGTCGGACCTATCTCCGGCGCCTCACCCGCTGTTTGGCTTTAATACGAATCCCGAATATCCATTGGGCAAGGTCACATTACCTATTCGAGCGGGTTCCAGAACGGTCAAAACAGAATTCCTGGTCGTGAAGCTCTCTTCGCCGTATAATGCCATCATGGGAAGAACCTGGCTACATATCATGAAGGCCGTCCCAAGCACCTACCATCAGATCCTGCGTTTCCCAACAACCCGTGGCTTTGAAGAAATACGTGGCTCCCCCCAATCGGCACAGGTAGAATTCTGATGAAAACCCTATCATCGACCCGATTCAGGCTCGATACAGTAAATATATTTCGCCTCTGCAATACGAACTATTTTTCTTTGTCGCTCAAAATCATATGTCAATTCCCAGTAGCGGACTCGCCACAATCGGCTAAATCAAGTCTCCAGATTCGGAGCCCCCTTTGGCGCATGACGCCTTAGGGCCGATTAAGTCTCCGGATTCGGAGCGCCCTTCGTGAATATCACGATTGGCCAAATCAAGTCTCCGGATTCGGAGCCCCCTTTGGCGCATGACGCCTTAGGGCCGATTAAGTCTCCGGATTCGGAGCGCCCTTCGTGAATATCACGATTGGCCAAATCAAGTCTTCGGATTCGGAGCCCCCTTTGGCGCATGACGCCTTAGGGCCGATTAAGTCTCCGGATTCGGAGCGCCCTTCGTGAATATCACGATTGGCCAAATCAAGTCTCCGGATTCGGAGCCCCTTAGGGCCGATTAAGTCTCCGGATTCGAGTGCCTTCGTGGATATCACGACACAAATCAAGTCTCCAGATTCGAGCCCTTAAGTCTCGATTCGAGCCCCATTACGCCTTAGGGTCGATTAAGTCTCCAGATTCGAGCGCCTTCGTGGATATCACGACACAATCAAGTCTCCGACCGAGCCCCTTTGATTAAGTCTTATGACGCCTTAGGGCCGATTAAGCCTCCGGATTCGAGCGCCTTCGTGGATATCACGACACAAATCAAGTCTCCGGATTCGAGCGCCTTCGTGGATATCACGACACAATCAAGTCTCGGATTCGAGCCCCTTTGGTGCATGACGTTAGGGCCGATTAAGAATATTACGACACAAATCAAGTCGAGCCCCTTTGGCGCCGATTAAGTCTCGATTCGAGCCCTTTGGCGCATGACGCCTTAGGGCCGATTAAGTCTTCGGATTCGGAGCGCCCTTTGTGAATATCACGATTGGCCAAATCAATTCTCCGGATTCGGAGCCCCCTTTGGCGCATGACGCCTTAGGGTCGATTAAGTCTCCGGATTCGGAGCGCCCTTCGTGGATATCACGATTGGCCAAATCAAGTCTCCGGATTCGAGCGCGATGACGCCTTAGGGCCGATTAAGCCTCCGGATTCGAGCGCCTTCGTGGATATCACGACACAAGTGGATGTCACGACACAAATCAAGTCTCCGGATTCGAGCCCCTTTGGCGCATGACGCCTTAGGGCGATTAAGCCTCCGGATTCGAGCGCCTTCGTGATATCACGACGCCTTAGGGCCGATTAAGTCTCCGGATTCGGAGCGCCCTTCGTGGATATCACGATTGGCCAAATCAAGTCTCTAGATTCGAGCGATTCGGAGCCCCCTTTGGCGCACAACGCCTTAGGGCTGATTAAGTCTCCGGATTCGGAGCGCCCTTCGTGGATATCACGATTGGCCAAATCAAGTCTCCGAACTCGGAGCCCCCTTTGGCGCACGACGCCTTAGGACCGATTAAGTCTTTGGCGCATGACGCCTTAGGGACGGTGAAGCCTCCGGAAGAGAGCCGATTGATCCCCATGAGGCCGAATGGGCCCTGGGTTCTACCCTCCAAATACGGAGCCAGCTTCAGTGCAGAGGATTATTGCATTAATCTGTTCGGCCATACTAATCGGTCTACAGTGCTAAATGCTAATTACGCCTCCGAATCCAGAGCAAATGTTGGCACGAACAAAAGATATTGATAATTGATCCTATATAACACACTAGAATAGATCATATATTCGAAGTGATGTGCTTTGGTATATAAGTAAAATTCAGAGTAACAGGCAGATAGATCTAAAATAAAACCATTTATTCGATCAAACAGTTGTTACATAAACACAGCCCGCATTTGAGCATTACAATATTGAAAGCAAAAAAGGAACAAGATGCGCCGGTAAAGCAGCATCGCCGGATCAACGACCGTCGCCCTAAATCCCTCCACGGCGTGCAATACCTTGAACCAGTTATGCTTAAGCCCACGACTTGCATAGCGCCAAATTTTCCCTGATACCATTGACAATGTCAAGGCAAAGATCCAGGACATGGAAGAATGAACTTGACAGTTGTTGACTCTCCTTTCGGGGTAATTTGCTTCGATGACTTGGAGACTCACAGATCTCAGGCTTTTTGGACGACCTGACCCCCTCACAACTAGGCTTTCCGCTGCAAGCCATCTTAACACTAAACTTGACCGAAGTCTGAGCCTCTGTAACCAAAATCACCATCCCACGCAAGGAATGGTGAGTCAAGTAGGATTATTGGTGCGAAGCGCCTACTCCTTTTATTCTTAGCGACGACCGCGATCTCGAGGTCCCAATCCCAAGAAAATTTTATTAATGCCAAAAAACGCACTGGTTGGATAAAACGAGCGTCGATTAACATTCGCCACGACCGCCAGCCTACTAATCCAACTGGCCAAACATCAATGCGCTGACCCAAAAGAAAGATGAACCCTTAACGGCTGTTGAAACCTTAATGGCCATCGCGAATGTCGATCCTGCCCGTGCAGATCCTGTCGATAAGCCAGCGTGTCGCCGGACAGCTAACAGCTCCCTGGATCGGACAATATTTAGACATTTAAGCAACACGAAATACACATGTGCCGAATACGAATGACAACGAAAAAGTTATAATGAAACATTCTTTATTCAATAAAACAATAAGTTACATAGTTTCAAACGCGCCCTGCGTTCTAATTACAATCACTAAGCTCATACGGCGTCACCCTCATCCTCACTCTCCTCAATTTCAAAAGCAAAGAATGGGAAATCTTCACTCCTGTAGCGTGGTGATGCCAAATCAATTCCCGACGCCCGAAGAGCTTCTGCGGCTTGAGATGCCTTGATCCAACCGTGCCGAAACCCATGGTTTTCACATCGGCACACTTCTTCGGCCAATTTCTCCCTGGTTTTCTCGATCCCTACTTTTCGGCCCTCGTGGAAACCTTTCTCATAGGCCCTCCTCTTCACGCTCTCTATTGCGAACATACTTGCCGTATCTCGATCGGCGAAAAGTGAGTGATAAGCCGACTAGTAACCCTCTCCACAATTGGGTTCGCGAGTGGATTGTGCTCGAGCCGCTTTGGTCTTCCTTAGTTCCCGCCACGCCTCCACGCGAGCCTCCAAACTTCAACACGTTCTTCCTTCTTTTCCATTTCTTGACGGCAGCGCAAGATGCCGACTTCAGAAGCGATGTAAAGCCCCTTCACCGCGCCATGAATGCCCTCATGAAACACCTCGTAGTCTGTCGACCAAAGATTGATTCTTTGAACCTCAGGAGGAAATATTTGTCGGGCAAAGTCGACCGCCACATCTGGGTCTCGAACGATCGAGTCCGCCTCCGTCATGGGTCAATTCTTCACGAATACCGCAAAGCTTAATGGGCACGGATTCGCGTCGGACCTCCTCTCGACTCGGGGTTGTGGAGATTTACCCTGCAATTGCTTGTCTCGCCTGGGCGACCTACTGCGACGTCGGGGAGATTGGCGCCTCTCTCGACCCCTGGAACTCCTACTTCCTGTACGCGAGGGTTCACCACCTCGGTTCATATCTCCGCCCAGCTCAGCTAGTGTCTTCGCTTCACTTTTACTGTTAAAGAAGAGTCGGTTCGACATTCACGCAATTAGTCTTCTTTCAGGAGCTTGAGTCAGTTATATACCAAGCTCATAAAGGATGTACCCTTGTTCATTTATCCTCCATAGAGGCAGCACGATCGAGGCAATCTCATTAATTGGAGATCCTGAATCGCCCGACGCCGGCTGAGTCGACGGCAGGGGCACGATTTTACCATCTATTTGAATATCGCCAGCCGGCTCACAAATCAATAATTCATAATTCGGACTGCCCTGTAGTTTGATTTTATTTAGAACTCTTCTAAATAAAACCGTACATACAATATCGTCTGTCCTTGTTAACAAAAGAAGAATGAAAGGGTTCCAACCTCTCCAGGAACTGCCTGGGGCAAGGGCAGATTCATCAATCTATTCGGCTCAAGTACCCCAGCCGGCTCACAAATCAATAATTCATAATTCGGACTGCCCCGTAGTCTGATTTTATTTAGAACTCTTCTAAATAAACCGTACATACAATATCGTCTGTCGTTGTTAACAAAAGAAGAATGAAAGGGTTCCAACCTCTCCAGGAACCGCTTGGGGCAAGGGCAGATTCATCAATCTATTCGCCAAGTACCCGCTCACAAATCAATAATTCATAATTGGATCGCCGTAGTTTGATTTTATTTAGAACTCTTCTAAATAAACCGTATACAATATCGTTTGTCCGTGTTATCAAAGGAAGAAAGAAAGGGTTTTAATAAAAAACAAGGCATCCGAAGAAAGAAAAAATATACGAGTAATAAGAAGAACAAAAAGAGAATGGAGTATATTCACCAACTGGCTCAAATACCCAATCGATTCTAACCTCCTATTCGGCTCAAATACCCCAAATGCAGAATCGATTCTAACCTCTGCAGGAACCGCCTGGGGCAAGGGCAGTCTATTTGGCTCAAGTACCCCAGCCAGCTCAAAAAAGATGAATCAATATTGCCACGGGATATTCAATCTCTAAAGACGAATCAATATTGTTTCATCAACATAGCCACACAAATTGGGTACGAATAGTAATGAAATTGCAAGGAAATTTTCATTAATTGCGAATAGTAATGAAACTACAAGGAAATTTTCATTAATAAATTGCGCACAAGATCATAACCAATTTATACATGAAAACAACCCTGAACCAACAAAAAACTAACGAACAAAGATAAAAAAACTAAGTAAATTAGGAAACGCCTCCCAGATCACTCTTCCAGGTCGGATTCAAGGGGCTCAACATCCACTTGCTCGTAAGGAATTGGCAAATCCAATGTAATCCCAGCGACGGCAAGGGCTTTCAGCCACCCGTGTTTGAACCCCCGATTCTCAAATTTGGGAACTTCATCAACATATTCCGTGAATGCGGCTCCTTTTCCCGCCTCAAAAGCCTCAGATTCGACTTTCTCCTGGGCCGCCTTGAGCTCCTCCAACTCACTCTTCGCCTCGGCAAGTTCATCTTTGGAGAGCTTGAGCAATTCCTCACTCGCACTCGCTCTGGCCTCAGTGTCAAACGGTTGTTCGAAGGCGAGCCCTCTTTCTCCGCTTGGCTCAGGCGCTCCATTTCCTCTCATCTTCTCAAACTCGGCCTACTACTCTTTCGACCGTCCCACTCGCTTTGCAAACGGTCAATTCTGCCAAGAGCATCATGCAAGCGGCGGCCTAAGTCGGCGATCCTGCCGACGGTCTGCAAACAAGAAGCGATCGTTAAATACCTCTCTAAAAATAGATTTAAGCAAATTTGAAATACCTACCAAGAGTGCCGACTGCGCAGACAGAGCTATGGCCATAATATCCGGCACGGCGCAAAATGTTGCACTGTCAGCCGGCAAAGAAATCGAGGCCGCCAGGCTTAATGCAACGGTCGGATCCTCAATGGCCGAAGCATTGGAAGGAATCGGCCTATCTCTGATCCTGGGCTAAATAACAAAAGGAGCGACCACGTCCGATTCTTCGAGGCGAGGCCGTTTGTCTATAGGACTAATTTTTGAACTAGCCTCCTCGCACGCTTCGTTTTGGGCAGCGTCCCTCGGTCGCCGACTTTTTCCGTTTCGACTGGCGTAACCTGAGCCGTTCCTTCAGTAATGGGTACAGAGGCCTTAGTCAACTGGGGATCAGACTCGGCGGCCTCGGCCTTTTTTCGAGCAGCCATCCACTTGGCATTTCGCTTACGTGCCATCTGCGTAGGCTTTCCTTTGCCATGCCTCCGAAGAAATCGCCAGGTAGATCTCCTAAGTTCACGAAAATATCCTCGGAAGAAAACTCTGCCCGACTTGAAGCGGATGGTGAGGAAGGCTGGTAGAGTCCGGCAGCCTCGAACGCCGAACGCACGGCCTCGTCAACCTCTTTGCCCTCTTGAGTGAATTCTCTGGCCCGGTCGGCAACCACCTCTACCACCGGCTTTGCGTCTTGCCCCGAATCAGAAGCTTCGAGACCAATTTGCCTAAGGTTCTTGTAGCTGGGAAAGATAAGAGCCGAGAGGTTCTGATCGCCGAGTGGAATTGGAATGTTTTCCGCAGCCGAGAATGTGGTATAGGTGGGTTCGTACCGGAGTAAAATGTGGGCGCTCTCCTTGTTTTGCATCGCTTAGGCATCAAGTAGGCGAGCGCAATCTTAATGTCCCTTAAGACTGCGTCAATCGACGCCGAGTCTTCTTCAATTTGTTATTCGCAAAAGATAAGGAAAGCCAGAAAGAGAGCCGATTAAAAACAGATCGACAAACATAAGATACTACGTGGTAACTTGGATCACCCTTATGTCCGAATGGGGTCTAGGCGATCTTCGCCGCGAACTCCTGCCATTCTCGGACATTGACCATTACATCGTCAACCCTCTTACCAGAACTGGCAAGCATAGTCACCAAATGATGGTCAGTATCCTTGGCCTTGATGAAGTACCGCCCCAGCCGACCAGAAGATTTGGCTAAAGCATAGCAGTGCCGAATGGTCGGAATTCCGAGATTGATCCTAAGGCGTCGATTCAGCTCTATGACCCCCATAATTATTCGGAAGAAATTTACATTGGGCTGATAAGGAATCAGACCCCAATAGCGAAGAATGGCCCTAAGCAATGGGTGTAAGGGGAAACGAACTCCGCCCTCTACAATGGACAGGAGGGGGAATACGATCGTATTCTGATCCTCTCTCTCCATATCTAGAGTGTTGTCCGTTACGAGAGACAAATGGACGTCATCGGGAATGGAAAAATGTTGCTGGAACCCGGAAATGCGACTCTCAGAAAGTAGGTCTTTCAAGTGTTTAGCCATTCCAATGGGAACCCAGGGATTTGCCGAAAGTAAAAACGATAAACAGAATAGGATCGCAAAGAAGAGGGAAGAAGACTTACGGGGAGCAGATGAGGCAAAGGCAGACGGGTGAAAGTTGCAGAAGATGTGAGTAAGAGAGATGCGCGCTGGCGGTCCAAACGTATCGAATGATCGACGAAATGTGCACCCAAAAGGACTGAGGTTTCAAATCGCAATAAATGCGAGAGACACATGAATGGCGCGGGAAAGTGTAATGATAAATGAAAAGGTGTGTGCCTTCTGACATCCCCTGACGCCTTGGGGAATGAGAAGCCGCCTGATCTATGCTAAGCTTTTCGAACTCTAGACCAAACACGCTGATGAACTACCGTCAATAGGGAGTTTGGGGGGCAATTATGGGAGCCGAATAAATAGATGAATCCGAAGGGGGATATTTTAGTAGATTGGCATTAACCGGCTGCATCCTGTGGACACTAACCAGCTGCATCCCGCAGGATTAGGATGAGTCGAATACAATACATTAGCCGATTGAGAAAGGATCTTTAAGGCCGAATAGAAGGACGGGTAATGATTGAAAAATGGGCCCAGGCCCCAAGGCCCCAGGAGGAACAGATATAAATAAAGAAGAAGCGTTCTTGGAATGGTATGTAAGAATCACTTCACTAAACTTAGTAAAACAAGCTTTCTTGAGTACAAGTACTGACTTGCTCGTTGGAGTGCTAACCCCGGCACCCCCGACCGGAGTGTTTGTCTTTGCAGGTGACTAAGCTGAGGATCAAGAGCGTCTCCCAGGATCTGAAGAGTATTTCCAAAACCACTTCCCCACACATGAAAATGGGGTTGATTTTGCAAAGGAAGGCATTGCCAATTTTTGAACTATTTTTGTAGCAGTGCCGCACATGCAGCTTGGGGCCCCACACGTGTGGAAAACAGGGCAGGCTTTGGGTACATACTGAAATAAAAGTAGGTGCGGGAGGTACGTGCAACAAAAACCCTCACACGTGTGGCCCCTTTGGGCAGCTCCGGTTTTGTTTTTGCTCCACTTTTCCACTTTTTGGGCCCTCATTTGCATAGTTTTAAAGTGTTTTCATGTGCATTTACATCTCATGAGTGCATTAGAAGGAACGAATGGAAAACAGAACCGAATGAGTAAAGACAAGGGATAATTGAATGAGTAATAACCGAATCAAATAGAGTTGGCTAACGTTACGAATGTAACTAAGTTGTTGTGCTTGAATTTGTTTGTTTAGGTTGGACGTCGCATCCTTTGTGCATTTTCGCACGTGTTTTAAGGAGCCCACTATGAGTAACGATGTTGTAAAGCTATGTTCAAATATACTTATTTTCCGAATGACTAACTATACTGCTTTCTGAAATGGTATTGTTTACTGAATAAATGTTTGTCCTATTTAAAGAACTTTACTTGTGGCATCCATAGCAACTGACTGTTACTATTACTATTACTGTTAGAGAGATCTTTGTCAGTTCCAAGTTTTGGAACTACTGTTTACTGTTTGATGGCCATCAACTGACTATTCGGTCTTTTAAGACCTACTGTACTATTATGCTAATGGATGTACCACGTATGACTGCTATGATTTCAAAATGACTGATATGACATGGAAAATGAGACATTGATTCAATAAATGAGCTACAGATGTAATTGACTGTTTTAATTACTGAAAGGATTTTCATTTTTAACCCCTTTACACATTTGTTATTCACCGGGCTTTAGCTCACAGTTTATTATATATGTAGGTGGTTAGGCACTGGAGCAAAGATAGTGGCGCTAACCTGGACTCGTTTTGTCAAGCCAACCTATTGTGCCTCATCGTGAGGTTTCGAACTATCAATGTCAAGGCTTTTTTTTTTGGTGTTTCCAATCCACCCTTTTTGAATGTCAACTAAAGTCAAGTGAATGTTTATGATTTGTTTTGGCTTTGGGATTTAATTCCCTAACATGTCTTTATTTTGTACTTGGATGTGTTTGGACTTAAGCTTTTGTACATATGTTTAGTCTGGACTTGGACTTATGTGTGTATCGGTAAATATATATATAGAAGTTGTTTGTTCATTTAGGTCCTCACGCCAACCCCTGTATATTGTATTATTTTTGATCAGGCCTATGGTAATCACAGATTACTGGCCGGTTACGGCACTAAATCTATAGGGGCTGGTTTGGGTCGTGACAGGATTGGAAAAAGGACATTTATACCGAAACTGGCAAAATATACCTTTTCCATGCCATCTAAAGTGGCCGTTCAATCCTTGAACCTCTCAACAAGAAAAATCTTAATTTTTCTGAGAAAACTGCAGAAAAGATGATATTCTGTAGAAGAAGGAGCAAGAGAAGACATTTATAGAGGATAAGGTTGTGTGAGTGGCTGACAGTCATTGCCAATTGTCCACCAAGATGCCTTTGTCGGCAGCCACCTTACCACCGGCCGTCCATTCTAGTGGCCACCGGTCGACTAATTAGTGTCAAGGCCATGCCAGCAAGCAGTGTTATGTTGCCCCTCTTTGCTTTTAAGTCTTGTTTTAAGTCTTTTTTTTAGTAAGTGTAAATCGTTATGTTTAGGTTATTTTAGGTTTGTTTTCCATTTATTGAGTTGTATTTTGTATTTTAGTCAATTGAAGGCTCAATATCAGGTTACGAACATCATTCAAAATACAAGCATTTTCAGTTTTGAATTTAGTTCCAATTTTATGCAAGTGTGGTGCTATTCTCGAGATGCTGTGCAAAGTAAAACTCCTTCTTTTATAAAATTGCAGGGTTTGACCCCGATCATAGTTTTTACAAAAGAGAGAATACAAGTTTTCAAAATAAAAAGTTAGTCCTGTATGAAGCAATACAGTGTTTTAAACTACTGTGGGGGCTGAATAATCATATATTGAGGAAGGCCAAGATATTTGAAGACATCTGGCCGAAGTCAATTCAGCTATAATCTAAGGGCCCTTGAAGTTGAATATACAGTCGGCCATATGAAGAGCCGAATGGGAACCAACACGCAATCGAAAGGCCAAGTAAGCAATCAAGTGCAAGATTAAGAGTAGGCCCAACCCTTGGGCCCAAAGGGTAATATAAAAAGAGGAATGTCACCCAAAGAGAGGTATGTGAGAATAGATAAAATAACTTGAGAGAGAAGTAAACTTAAGAGCATACCAACTTGTTCGTCGGAGTGCTAATTCTAGCACCCCCGACCGGAGTGTTCATCAAATTTTCAGGAAGCAATTAGAGGATCAAGGACGTCTTACTGGATCCTGGAGTATTTCCAAACCACTTCTCCATAATTGGTGCCGTTTGTGGGAATACTCAAGCACGTCCATGGCGGGCGTAATAGATGATCCTCCGGTAGTCGTTGGCGATATTACGCCAAGAGATGACATCACTCCACGAAACATGCTTGGACCGGAGAATATCACCGCTTGATAGGCCATGAACTTTGACTCTGTAGCCTAGACCTCACCCTCAACTTCAGTGCAAGAGACAATGCAGACAATCATGGATCAAGCAAAGCAAAATGAACAGCGTCTGGAAAACATGATGGCTGAGAACGAGCGCCTGCACCAGGAATTGGCCCTGGAGCTAGCCAAATCCCACCATACCTCATGCCATGACTGGGGTCAACTCCCAAGAAAGAAGGATGATCGACGACGTCGACTTTGGAAACACAATAATGACAGTGATTCTGACTCACCATCCCAGGAACCCAAAAAGAAGGGACGAGTCGATGTATCTAGCTCATCTGAAGGAAGTCTATATGTACGGCACAAGCGAGGGAAAAGAAGTGATGATTCGGATGAAGAAGACAAGCATGACTTTTTTGTGCGACGAATCTCAAGGGCCATGCTACCCAAGAAGTTTAAAGCACTATCGTTCACCCTGTATGACGAAAAATCAGACCCTACTGACCATATTCGTCATTATAAACAAGCAATGACACTGCATACTGACGATGAAGCCCTTATATGTCGAATGTTTCCGAGCAGTCTGGGACCACTGGCTGTCAGATGGTACTATAAACTGGAGCTGATATCGATAAAAAGCTTTCATCAACTCCAAAAATCCTTTAGGACAAGATTCATCACCAATGAAATCCAGCCAAAGCAAGTCGATTCTCTCTGGGCAATGCAAATTAAACCAGAAGAAAACCTTCGTGAATATTTGGCATGCTATTGGGAATGTTTTAACCTGGTAGATGATGCCTGAAATGACTCCCTGAAATGACTCCATGGCCATCATCGCCTTTAAAATAGGATTACATCTTGACAGTCCCCTCCATAGTTCGTTGACCAGATGGCCCCCCAAAATAGTTTGGGTGTTAATGAAGAAAGTTGAAGAATATTGCAAGGTGGAAGACGATGCCCTGCAGGTCAAAGCTGAACAGAAAGACATTAAGATGGCTCCGTCTGGAATCGTTCAGCTGATAAGTGTTGTGCCGTCAAGGAGCCTCGAATCGCGGAATCGGGCTAAATGAGACAAAAGGCGTGACTCGCGCCGATCAAGTGATCAGTGTTCACACCGATCAAATGAACAATATCAAGTGGATAGCAGGGGCACAAGACGCTCGGGCAAGAAGTACACAGAGTTAGCAGAGCCGATCAGCAAGATTTTGTCGAAAGTTCAACACCTTTCGTTCTTTAAATGGTTGCTCAAAATGATAGGACCTCCCGATACAAGAAGAAGGGACAAGTGGTGTGAGTACCACAAAAACCATGGTCATGACACCGACAGTTGTTATGCACTGAAGGACCACCTGAAGGAGCTAGTACAAGACGGTCGGCTGGCGTAACATGTCCAAAAGAATAATCCATCGAACACGGTAGCCCTACGGCTATATTCACCTCCACTTGGTGTAATTCACATGATATACAGCCTGCTGACGTCAGCCGATGTACATACAATTCAGTTGTAACCTAGCTTGCATAGGCCAATCACACCAACAAAACAGCCCCATGAAATTGGAAGGATTAGTTTCGATGACACTGACTTAGTTGGAGTAACTTTTCCCTACACCGATCCCCTCATCATCGAGCTACGCATGAACAGATTCACCATTAAATGTGTTCTCATTGATCAGGGAACCACTTCGGAAGTAATGTATTACCAAACGTTTGTTAAACTCGGCTTTAGTAACTTGGATTTGTTGGCAGCTGATTACTTATTATTCGGCTTCAATGCTAACCCCGAGTATCCTTTGGGCAAAATCACACTACCAGTTCGAGTAGGCACTAGATCAGTAGATGTAGAATTTCTGGTTGTTAAACTTCCTTCACCATACAATCTCATCATGGGAAGAACTTGGTTGCATACAATGCAAGCTGTGCCAAGCATCTACCATCAATTACTTCATTTTCCGACTAAGTACGGCATTGAACAAATTCGGGGTTCTTAGAAATCAGCACAGGCATGCTACCTTGTTGCTGCTACAAAGAGACCAAAAGAACTAGAAGTGAATTCGATTGAAGTACCAGATTGGGAGAGCCTCGAGGACATTGGGAAGATCCCCAGTGAAAAGACAACTAAAGACCTGGATCGGGTCGAAATTAATAGGAGTCCTGACAAGTTCATCATCTGCACTTCCTTGAATGAAGTTGACAGGCACGAGCTTGTATCCTTCTTACTCGGCAACCTTGACGTGTTTGCGTGGACACCATACGAGATGCTAGGGGAGAATCCATCTGTGGCCCAGCACCGCTTAAACGTTGATCCAAAATGTAAGCCAATCATTCAGAAAAGTCGGCGGTCAGCCGCGGAGCATGCTTCGGCCGTTGTTGAAGAAGTTAACCGATTGCTTGATGCCGGGGCAATTTACGAAGTAACTTATCCTACATTGTTGTCCAATTCCGTGGTTATAAAGAAGAAGAATGGATCTTGGCGTGCTTGTGTGGATTTCACGGATTTAAACAAAGCTTGTCCCAAGGATCGTTTTCCCCTCCCCAGAATAGACCAACTCGTAGATGCAACGACACATCATCAACGCATGAGCTTCTTGGACGCCTACAGAGGCTATCATCAAATTTCCATGCATTCGGAGGATCAAGAAAAGACTGCATTCCTCATCCCAAGAGGAACCTATTACTATAAGGTCATTTCCTTCAGGCTGAAGAATGCGGGGGCAACTTATTAGAGACTTGTTACTGCCATGTTCAAGGAATAGTTCCGCTGCACCATGAAAGTATACATCAACGACATGGTGGTCAAATCCAAGGAAAAGCATGCCTATTTAGCCGATTTGGCAGATACATTCGGCATTCTTCAAAAGTACAAAATGAAATTGAACGCCTCAAAGTGTGCATTCGACATCGGATCCGGTAAATTCCTCAGCACCACCGTGGAACAGAGGCCAACCCGAGGCAGATCACAGCAATTCTACAACTTGGTTCTCCTCGGTCAGTTAAAGAGGTTCAGAAGCTGATAGGAATGGCCGCCGTGCTAAATAGGTTTATCAGCCGTTCCACAGATTGCTGTAGACAATTTTTTCACACACTTTGGCAAGGCAAAGCTTTCGAATGGACCCTCGAGTGCCAGGCTGCTTTGGACGGCTTGAAAACTTATCTCTGATCAGTATCACTCTTGGCAACCCCTCAAGAGGGCGACCGCTCATTTTGTACTGACGGTATTCGACTGCGGTCGTAGTACAGATTTTAAGGGAGGAACTCAGGGAGCAGCAACCAGTTTACTATGTAAGCAAAGCAATGGCTGACGCCGAAACACGTTATCTACCACTGGAAAAGCTCATCTTTGCTCTCGTTATGGCTACAAGAAAACTAATGCATTATGTCCAAGGGCACACCATAAGTGTACTAACGGACTATCCCCTCTGGTTGGCACTTCGTAGCGCAGAAGGATCAGGGCGTGTTTCGAAATGGGCTTAGGAACTCAGCCAGTATGATATCCAGTTTTTGCCTAGAACTGCCATCAAGGGGCAAGTGTTAGCCAACTTTGCAGCCAAATTCACGCGATGCCTTACCGACTTGAAGTCCAAGCAAGTGCAACCTAAACCCGACTAGAGAATATATGTTGGAGACATTTGGCAGCTGTACTGTAACGGGTCATCTAACCAACGTGGCAGTGGGACAGGCATAGTAATCATGACCCCCGAAGGCGCAATAATCAAATAGGCGGTTAAATTGGGCTTTGATGCATCAAATAATGAGGTCTAATACGAAGCATTGCTAACCGGCTTTCAAAACGCATTTCACCTTGGTACGCGGCGGTTGTTTGTTTTCTGTGACTCGAAACTAGTCATCAACTAGTTGAAAGAGGTGTATGCAGCTAAAAATGACCGCATAACAGCCTACATGACATTGGCAAATTCCTTTCTTACGAAATTCGACCATCATGAATTGAATCAAATAACTCGGGATCAGAACATGCATGCGGATGCCCTTGTTTTCCTAGCCTCTACCATCAATTCAGAAATCAAACGGACAATCGAAGTAGGATTCATCCCTGAGTCGAGCATTACCTCTTCTGAACTAGTTCAGATTAACATCATGGAACTAGGACCAAGTTGGATGGACCCTATCGTCCAATTCCTTTCCTCAGAACAACTCCCAATAGACAAGAAAGAAGCCTACAAACTACGAAATAAAGCCCTGTAATACTACTTAGATCCGCATGGAAAGCTCTGCATCGACGATATGGTGGTCAAATCCAAGGAAAAACATGCCTATTTAGCCGATTTGGCAGATACATTCGGCATTCTTCGAAAGTACAAAATGAAAATGAATGCCTCAAAGTGTGCATTTGGTATCGGATTTGGCATATTCCTCAGCTACATTGTTAACCACCGCGGAATAGAGGCCAACCCGAGGCAGATCATAGCAATTCTGGAACTTGGTTCTCCTCGATCGGTTAAAGTGGTTTAGAAGCTGGTGGGAATGGCCATCGCACTCAACAGGTTTATCAGTCGTTCCACAAATCGCTACCGATAATTTTTTCACACACTTCGGCAAGGAAAAGCTTTTGAACGGACCCTCGAGTGCCAGATGGCTTTGGATGGCTTGAAAACTTATCTCTGATCAGTATCACTCTTGGCAACCCCTTCAGCAGGGGAACCGCTCATTTTGTACCTGGCAGTATCTGACCGGGCGGTCAACGTCGTACTTTTAAAGGAAGAACACGGGGAGCAAGGACCAGTTTACTATGTAAGCAAAGCAATGGCTAACGCCAAAACACGTTATCTAACACTGGAAAAGCTCATCCTTGCTCTCGTTATGGTTGCAAGAAAACTAATGCATTACTTTCAGGGGCACACCATAGGTGTACTAACGGACTATCCCCTCCGATTAGCGCTCCGTAGTACGGAAGCATCAGGGCACGTTTCGAAATGGGCTTTGGAACTCGGCTAGTATGATATCCAGTTTTTGCCTAGAACTGCCATCAAGGGGCAAGTGCTCGCCGACTTTGTAGCCGAATTCATGCGATGCCTTGCCGACTTGAAGTCTGAGCAAGTGCAACCTAAACCCGACTAGAGAATACATGTTGGAGACATTTGGTAGTTGTATTGTGACGGGTCATCCAACCAACGTGGCAGTGGGGCAGGCGTAGTAATGATGACCCCCGAAGGGGCAATCATCGAGCAGGTGGTTAAATTGGGCTTTGATGCATCAAATAATGAGGCCTAATACGAAGCATTGCTAATCGACCTTCGGAACGTGCTTCACCTCGGTGCGTGGTGGTTGCTTGTTTTATGTGACTCGAAATTAGTCATCAACCAGTTGAAAGGGAAGTATGCAGCTAAAAATGACTGCATGACAGCCTATATGACAACGATGAATTCCTTGCTCGCAAAATTTGTCCACCACGAATTGAATCAAATAACCAGGGATCAGAACATGCATGCGGATGCCCTTGCTTGCCTAGCCTCTACCATCAATTCAAAAATCAAACAGACAATCAAAGTAGGATTCATCTCTAAGTCGAGCATTACCTCTTCTGAACCAGTTCAGATTAACATCATTGAACCAGTTCAGATTAACATCATTGAACCAGGACCAAGTTGGATGGACCCTATCGTTGCATTCCTTTCCTCAGAACAACTCCCAATGGACAAGAAAGAAGCCCACAAACTACGGAATAAAGCCTTGCGATACTACTTAGATCCGCATGGAAAGCTCTACAAAAAATCCCTTTCTGGGCCGTACTTAGAATGTGTTCACCCAGATAGAGTTGAGGAACTCTTAACTGAAATACACGAAGGTAGTTGTGGTGCCCATTCTGGAGGACGCTCATTGGCCCACCGAGCCGTAACACAAGGGTATTATTGGCCGACCATGCGAACAAATACCGAGAATTATGTCAAGAAATGTGAACAATGCCAAAAGTTTTCCCTTTTAACTCATCTGCTTGCCGAGGAATTAAACTCTATCACTAGTCCTTGGCCGTTCGCTCAATGGGGACTCGATATCGTCGGACCACTACCACGAGCTCCAGGGAACAAGCGATTCCTGGTTGTCGCAACAGATTATTTTACAAAATGGGTTGAAGCAGAGGCCTTAACACATATTCGAGATGTCGATGTTAAGCGTTTTGTATGGAAAAATATCATAACATGATTTGGCATACCAAGAGCACTCGTCTCAGGCAACGACACCCAATTTGATTGTGGCATGCTGTGGGTTCATCGCATTACTAAAATGCGATCTGCTAGGGAAATGCCGTTCACTTTGTGCTTTGGAACCCATGCAATTATCCACCTAGAGATCGGGCTACCCACGTTGAAATACAAGGTTTTTGACATGGGCCATAATGACATGATGTTGGCCTTGGACTTGACTTTGATTGAAGAACGTCGAGATCGTGCCCTTGCTTGCATGACGTGGTATCAGTAACAGCTCGCTAAATCATATAATCAATGCGTGCAGTTGCGTCGTTATACACTTGGAGAATTGGTTCTTAAGAAAGTGCTTCCTGCTACTAAGAATCAGACAGACGAAAAATTAGGCCCCAACTGGGACGGCCCTTATTAGGTTGATTCAATCGCCGGAACTGGGACATATCGGCTCAAAGACATGGCTGGGAGAAGTTTGCCACGCCCCTGGAATTCCACACATTTGTGCAAATTTTATCACTAAGACAACTTGTATAGCGTGCTAGTTTGTTTCGAATTTTTGCTGATATGTTATGCATACATCTTTCAATTTCTCAGTGCAATGCCCTTTCTTATCGCAATCTCATTAATAATGGTTCAATAACGAATATAAGACTCCAAATTTGGAGCGCCCTGCGTAGATGTCACATTTGGGCCGAATAAGCATCCGAATTTGGAGCACCCTTCATGGATATCGCGGTTGACCAACACAATATGACTCCGAATTTGGAGTGCCCTCCGTGGATGTCACATTTGGGCTGAATAAGCCTGCGAATTCGGAGCGCCCTTTATGGATATCACGATTGGCAAACACAATAAGACTTTGAATTCGAAGTGCCCTGCATGGATGTCACGTTTGGGCCGAATAAGGCTTTGAATTCGGAGCGCCCTTTGTGGATATCACGATTGGCCAACACAATAAGACTTTGAATTCGGAGCACCCTCTGTGGATGTCATGTTTGGGCCGAATAAGCCTCCAAATTTGGAGTGCCTTCGTGGATATCATGATTGGCCAACACAATAAGACTCCAAATTCAGAGCGCCCTACGTGGATGTCACATTTGGGCTGAATAAGCCTCCGAATTCGGAGTGCCCTTCGTGGATATCACGATTGGCCAACACAATAAGACTCTGAATTCGAAGCTCCCTCTGTGGATGTCACGTTTGGGCCGAATAAGCCTTCGAATTTGGAGCGCCCTTCATGGATATGATTGGCCAACACAATAAGACTCTGAATTCGGAGCGCCCTTCGTGGATGTTACTTTTGGGCCAAATAAGTCTCCGAATTCGGAGCACCCATTGTTCGTGAGCACAAACGGCCGGGTAATCCTTCGAATTCAAAAGGACCAAATTTGGCAATACAATGGCATAGATCAATATACCATTGTCACAAGTAGATACAAACATTAATCAAAACAATACAACAAATATTTATTTCATTAAATAAGCACAAATGCATAGCTTTTGACGAATTCAAAAGTACAATAATTTGCATTGATATCTAATTCTATTCGGTACCCTCTTCATCGTTGGATTTCTCGGCATCGTAAGCTTTGAAAGGAAATTTGTAATTCTGATACAGAGGTGACACCGAATTGATACCTGCGGCTTGCAGAGCCTTAATTCATCCATGCTTAAATCCACGATTTTCGCACCGACAGAGATCCTCAGTTAATTTTTCCTTTGTCTTTTCAATACCAATTTTTCGGCTGTCATAAAAACCTCGTTCGTAGGCCTTTGTTCTTATTGCTTCTCTTGCGAACATGCTCACCATATCTCAATCGGCAATCGCATGATCCAGCAGACGCTGCTTTACTCTTTCTGCCACAATCGGGTTTATTTGACTCGCTGACTGCGTTTTGGAAGCCTTAGCTTTTTTCAGCTCGTTCTCGACTTTCTCTATGCGAGCTCCCACGCTTTGAATGTGGCGGTCTTTCTGCTCCATCTCTCTTCGCACAGCACGAAGGCACATGCCGATTTCATAGGAGGTGTATAGTCCTTTTACCGCTCCATGGATGCCCTCCTGAAAAACTTCATAATCAGGCCGACTGACCATTGATTACTGGACTTCGGGCGGAAAAATCTGTCGAGCAAACTTGACTATAACATTTGGATCGCAGATAATCGAATCCGCTTCAGTCATCGGTTTATTCCCAACAAAGACTGAAAAACTCAACGGCCATGGTGGCCTACTGGTTTTGTTTCACAAACGGGGGGAGCTCCCTCACTACTGCCTTTCCTTCCTGGGTGACTTCTCTACCCCACCCCCTCTTAGAGACCTACTTCGACGACGAGGGGAGCGATGCCTCTCACGCTCCTCCGACGTCCTGTTTCCCGTTCGCGTAGGTTCTCCACCTCGATTCATTTGTAAGTCCAGTTCAGCTAGTGTCCTACCCTTTCCTCTGCTGTTGAAGAATATTCTTCCTGAGATCCAAATTTCCTCAATTCGACACAATGCTCCTTTTCCTCTCGCAGTCTATTGAATTTGAACACAGCACAGAACCCATGCACACCTAGGCCCCACCTCATTTATTAATTACGGGTGCAGCATTCCCAAAGCGATTGCTTCAATGCATTGTGCTGATAAGTTACTGTGCCCCACCCAATCCATGCACTACAAATATTTAGCAATTCTGTTCATTAATCAGCTGCGGCAAGGGCAGATTTATTCATCTATTCGGCCCAATTGCAATACATTGCGCCGACAAGTTACTATGCCCACCCAATCTATGAACTACAAATATTCGGCGGTTCTGTTCATTAATCAGCTGGGGCAAGGGCAGATTCATTAATCTATTTGGCCCAATTGCAATGCATTGCGCCGACAAGTTACTGTGCCCCACCCAATCCATGAACTACAAATATTTGGTGGTTCTGTTCATTAATTAGCTGGGGTAAGGGTAGATTCAGTAATCTATTCGGCCTCTATTAATAAATATATTAACAATGCCCCATATGATCGGCAAATTTTATTCAATGTGACGTTGCAAGCTGTATGTTTTATTCAGCTCTTCAATGTTCAAATTGACACAAGACATGATTATTCGGCTTTGGAACGACTTGTCCATATGATTACATCACCCCACTTGGCCAGACGAGTTTGGCATTGAGCCATATATTTAATTCGGCAAATTATGGTACAGCCGATTGTTTTATCGTCGAATTAAGTTACATCACCCTAATTGGCTATTAATTAGCACATGCAGAAAGATTATGTTTTCACCGAATTAAGTTGGCTATTAATTAGCACATGCAGAAAGATTATGTTATAGTCGATTATGTTATCGCTGAATTAAGTTATATCACCCTACTTAGCTATTAATCAGCACATGCAGAAGATAGACAAAAAGGTGATTTTCATTAATAAATTAAGTACAAACAGTCGTCATTTTACACATCAAAATTGCCTTATATTTAACTTCTAAACAAAATAAATAAGCAAAAATCTACAAAAACTACCTACAGAAAACACCAAACAAAAAGTAAAATTACATTGACACTACTCATTCTTCACGGTCAGACTCTAGCGACTCAACCTCTAGCTACTCGTATGGAATTGGCTGCTCCAATGTCACATTAGCGGCGACCAAGGCTTTGAGCCAGCCGTGTTTGAAGCCTCGATTTTTGAACTTGGGTACTTCCTCCACGTATTTTTCTAAGGTGGCTTTTTTTCTAGCTTGGAACACCTTGGAGATCTCGAAGTTGGCGATTTCTTTTGCCTTCTTCGATTCTTCCAAATCGGCTTCTAGTTTGGCAATCACCTTCTTGGCCAACTTGAGCGCATCATTACTCGAGTTTGCCTTTTCTTCGGCAGCTAGCCTGAATTGATCGGAGCATTTGGCCTTCTCTTCCTCGTCATTGGCCCTCGCTTGCTCTTCCACCGCTTTACCCGCCTCAGATTCGGCTCTAAGAGAGGCCTCTTTAGCCTTGCCCTTTTCAATTTCGAGTTCGGCTTTAAGAAAGCCGATTTGCTCGATAACGTCATAATGACGGCGGCTGATTTCTGCGATCTTGCCCACCGCCTGTAAACAAAAGATTAATAAGATAGCTGGCATAGAAAGGAATGAAATATTTTTTCAAAGTTACGTACCAATATCGCTGATATAGCGGCTAATGTTATCGATACCACATCCAGCTCTGCACGGAATGCTGCTTTGTCAATCGGCAGGGAAATTGAGGAGGCCACGCTTAAGGCCGTGGCGGCATCCTTCAAAGTTGAAGCATCAGAAGCAACTGGCATGTTCTTTATTTTAGGTTTTATGATAAACGGCATAGCCAAGTCCTACGACTCTTCTATGCGCAGCCGTTTATTAGTTTGGTTTTTAGAAGAGTCGACTTCATGCTCGGCAGGACATTTCTTTTCCCTCTATTTGGCCACCAGATTGTCTGATTGATTAATGACAATTTGCTCCGTTTCAGCTATAACAATCTGCTCCATTTCCTCAACAAGAGCAAGCAGAGAAGACTCAGCCCTAATAGGAACAGGTGGCGGGGATTCAGACCTGGCGGCTTTGGCCTTTCTTCAGGCTACCATCTTCTCGACATTTTTTCTTCTGGCCATCTGCACGAGCGACTCCCCAGCCATGTTCTCAGGATTTGTGCTGGGAAGGTCTCCTAAGTCGGTGAAAATATCGTCTTCTAATGATACGTCGACTCAGCCTGAAGTGGGTGGAAAGTTGAAGCCGACTTCCTCAAAGGCCAAATTAAGAGCCACGTCAACCTCCTCCCCTAGACTATCAAATTTGTCTAAGTTCGACTGATTCGGCTGTTCAACTACTGCGACCTGCTCGGTGACTTGCTTTGAATCCGAAACTTCAAGACCAATATCCCTAAGGTTCTTGAAATTTGGGAAAATGAGTGCCGTGAGTTGCTGCTTGCCCTTTGGAATCGGAATGTGATCCGCGACCGAAAAAGTAGCGTACATTGGCTCGTACTTCCATAAGACGTGAGCGGCCCTTCCTTGCTTTTAGAGGTTTGGACGGCCGAAGAATTGGAGCGCAGTTTTGATTTGCTGAAGCACAGCGTTATCGGCCGAGATAAGTACTTTTTTCAAATCATTACCTGTACAAATAAAATGGTAAGTACATGCAATCTCAGCCGAATAAACGTATAACAAATGTGCATAGAAATGGGACTATACGGCCACCTGGTTCGCCTTTTTGTCTAGGCACAAGATCTAGGTGATCTTCTCCTTTGCCGACTTCCCAGTTGCCTCGGACAACGGTCATGACGTCGTCAACACGCTTACCAGAGCTGGCGAGCATAGTCACCAGATGATGATCAGAGTCCTTGGCCTTGAGAAAGTAGCGTCCCTACCGACTAGATAATTTCACCAAGGCATAACAATGCCAAATAGCAAAGATTCCTAGATTAATCCTAAGTCGGTAGTTTAATTCTACTATTCCCATTATAATTCGGTAAAAGTTTACGTTAGATTGTGAAGGGAGTAGACCCCAGTAACAAAGGATGGCCCTCAAAAATGGATGAAAGGGAAAACGGACTCCACCCTTAACGATTGACAAGAAAGGATAGATGATCGTACTTTCGTTCGTCCTCTCCATGTTGAGTACACTATCTGCTACAAGTGACAGATGGACGTCATCTGGAATGGAAAAATGGTGTCGAAAAGCAAAAACACGGTCCGCAGAAAGAAGAGCTTTCAAATGTTTCGCCAGCTGAATCATAATGGAAAATATGCTAAACTAAAAACAAATAAGAAAATGGGAGTTGGAATGAGGAAGAAGTGCAAGGAAGAGAAGAACTTACATGGTAGAGAGAAAAGGACAATGGGAAGCAAATGGAAGTTGCAGAGGTCGTGAATTCGAAAGAGCTTTGCAAATTCAAAAAATATTCCAAGGGACAGCGCGGCTTCATATCGCACTAAATGAACAACGCGTACGAAGGGGCGGGAAATTGTAATGATTTCTAAACTATGGTCGTTTTGACGCTTCAGTATTGGAAGGAGTGCAAGCGCCGTATTTTTGACTTTCCATATATTAAACCCAAACATGTCGACTAATTGGCGTTAGCCGGATGTTTGGGAGGCAATTGTGGGGGTCGAATAATCATATATTGAGGAAAGCCAAGATATTTGAAAACATTTGGCCAAAGTCAATTCGGCTATAATCTAAGGGCTCTTGAAGCCGAATATATAGTCGGCCATATGAAAAGCTGAATGAGAACCAACACGCAATCGAAAGGCCGAGTAAGCAATCAAGTGTGAGATTAAGAGTGGGCCCGACCCTTGGGCCGAAAGGGTAATATAAAAAGAGGAACGTCAACCAAAGAGAGGTATGTGAGAATGGATAAAATAACTTGGGATAGAAGTAAACTTGAGAGCATACTAACTTGTCTGTCGGAGTGCTAATTCCGGTACCCCCGAACGGAGTGTTCATCCATTTTTCAGGTAGCAATCAGAGGATCAATGATGTCTTACTGGATCCTAGAGTATTTCCAAACCACTTCTCCATAACTACCAGAACAAAAGAAAAGAGAAAAAAGAGTGCAAAAATCGGTATCCGTCGCATCAGGTGCGTCAAGAGGCCCTCTTCATCCTCTTTTGAGGAGGGGACTCAGAAGCACTGTCACCATCAGCACCTGCCATGACCCAAACTCACCCCTATAGGTTTAGTATCGTAACCAACCAATAATCCTGGGATTACCGAAGGCCTCTGAGACAGATTAACATAATATTAGGGGCTAGTGGAAGAAAATAACAAATATTCAACGTCTATTTAGTTGTGCAGACTTATATGAGACCAAAAATTTTGAACTTTATTTCCATACATTTACACATCATCATATATATAGGCTAGACAAAAGGGGACTTAGAGTTAAATACAGAATAAACAAAAACACTTGTTAACCCAAAACAAGAAAACAAAACTTGAACTTTATGCATATAGCCATAACCACTTGACATATCCAGAACCTCTACGGGAGGCACATAGGTTGGCTGATAAAACAAAGTCCAGACAGAAGCTCTAGGCCTTGTCACGCGCCTGATCATCTACATACATAAATAATACAATGAGTTGGAGCCCAGTGAATAATAACAAAAGTAAAGGATTTTAATTAATGATGTCCATCACAGAGTTAGAAATTAGAGTTTATATTAGAAACCGATTTTTATCAGAAATAGAGTCTTATGCATATTCAAATTTCAAATAAAAAATAGATTCATATCCATGTTCGTATTCAGAAATCAGAGTTCACAAATAATCATACATGGTACATCCATTAGTGCTAGCAATTCCGATGACCCATAATTGGGATAGCCATAAAGGCATTTCGATGGCCCATAAACGGACGACCATAAAGACATTCTGATGACTCATGTGCATAGAGACATTTTTGATGACCCACAAACGGATAGTCATAAAGGTATTCCGATGACCCATAAAGGGCGCATATCATATGACGTTAAGGATACCACAAATACATTTCAGAAACTTGGACAATCATTTATTCATGCAAAACATAGCATTTTAGAAAACTGATTACTTCATATTATCAGAAAATAATTAATGTTAAACATAACTTTACAGAGTTATTACTCACAGATAGCTCTAGAAGCAAAACAGACAGATCAGACAAAAGATAGTGACCTGCACAAACACATAACATATACACATTGAAACACAACATCACTACCTTGATCAAACTTGACTTTTCTTGTCTTTTTCTGTTTAAGTAATCCGCAGTTTTACTATGCTTAATCTTTCTTATTCAAATGAACCGAGTTCTCATTTCACATATTCTTTCATTACTAAGTCATTTTCCAAATAGACTGATTTCTTACTTAGCTTCTTACTCAATTATTATTAAATCAATGACTTATTGTTTAACCAACGAATTTGTAATGATTGTTAGCTTATTAATCTTCATTGAGCTAGAAATCATGTCTAAAATGCTTGGGAAGAGATAAGAATAAAAATATGAACTAAATGCAAATTTTCAAAATATGTTGAAAATGAGTTGTTCGCTCGAGTGAACCTTTAGTCACTTAAGCAGTCTATAAAAGACTGCAAAAATACTAGAAGCCTTCAATGTGCGCTTGAATGGTAATTAGTCCGCTCGAGCGGTCTGTAAAATTCTTGAATTCTGAATTTCTGAACAATGGTTTCCAAATGCATTTTTCAATCTTTAAACCCACATATCTTGATCAAAACCTTGAAAACACTTTACAAAACATAAACACTTATTTATTTATAAATCATTTGCTCAAAATCTCATCAAGTTGTCAAGACTTAAATCAAACTCCATGCATTCAAATATTTCAAACTTCTTTTCCTTTTGAAGAATAATCATGAAATTAAACATGAGACTCATGAATTTCTGAAATAAAATTCAATACAAAAAGCTTCATATAACAACTCTTTAAAACCCAAACTCAACATCATGAAACATAAATATTAATTAATTTATTTAAATCAAAATCTTGCTTAATTTCAAAATCAAAACCCATGAACTCATGATTTCTAAAATTCTTTTTCAAAATCAAATTGTAGCTTGACTTTTTTTACGCCCCCTTTTGGAGAGCTCGAATTGGTCCTACAGTTCGGACTCTTGTCACGGTTCTGAATCTAATCTCACAAAGTGCAATGTGAAACTGATAAACACCAAAGAGTCCAATCCAGCAAATCATTTTGGAAAATTGATTTTAAATCAAATAATGCCAAAATTGGACTACTTTGCCAAATTATAGAGTTGCCACCTAAATATTTATTTTTGAAAAATTTAGGAAATCCTGAATCGTGCCAAAGGCCACGTGTCTGTCATCACCAAAATTGCCTAGGCTTGGGAACTTGGGTACGAGAGGGAAAGGTCTTGAAATGAGCACCCCCGCTCGCTCGATCAAAAGATCGGCCTCTATTAATCATGATATGTTGTTTTATAAACCTCATGTGTTCTTGTTCTGATTATTTAGCTAACTTTACTACGTGACGCGCACAAGCAAGTATAGACTAAGTCGCAAGACTTGGAACAATTCAACTCATGTTTGCATTCAAAAATGGTTTGAATTTGCCACCCTTAAGTGGGCTAAAATACGGTTTTGCCATCAAACATGATGGGCTTAAAACTTACACTCATTGAATTGTTCCAATTCAAGCAACAAGCCTTTATCCATAAGCATTCATGCAGTTTATCATTTAAGCAAATAGCCTCATGGCAAGCATGCTATCATGGCAACACGGCAATCGCACTCATGCAAGCATGCTAAAGCATTAAACTCACCGAGTACTCCAAGCCAAAACAAAAATTAGTTAGAAATATACATGATCCTAACTATACAAGATGCCTAATGCAACACATGCAATATGCAATTAATAGGCTCAACTACTAATATAACATTTGCAACACTTTGATAACATGCTTTGAAACACGTATTCAAATAAGTATTGAAATTGCAATGCAGTTTGAATGATGTGCCGAGCCTCGGTGCATGCAAGACAAATGAATGATGCAAACATCCAAGCATAAGGTATGCTAATTGAAACATGATCCCTAATCTAACCATTGAAAGCGGATAAGTAAAATGGAGAAAGACGTGGGGTTGGAAGACATGCACACACGCACGCACACTTATTACAACATTATGCCCTCACGAAGGAGGGTCCGAATGAATAAGCTTAGCTAAGCTAATTATTACAAAACGAATTAAGTAACTATACTAGTTAACTAATTATTACAACACAATTGAATAACTAGCTATGCTAAGCTAATTAAAATACTACGAAATGAATTGAATAATTAGCTACGCTAACTAACTAGTAAAGCGATTTAAACGGCCTCGAGGGACAAGGGATGCATGCATGCTCGGTTGCTCCACCCGAAAATGCCACTGCTTTGCCATCGGATGCCTCTGTTTGCACTCGTTTGATCTCTAAAAACTGCACCAACTTCCAGATTGCCTCTGCTCTAACACAAGAACACAATGGCACAAAAATTGACTGGTGGCCGGT
The DNA here is from genome assembly GCA_025200525.1 of Camellia lanceoleosa. Taxonomy (NCBI): domain Eukaryota; kingdom Viridiplantae; phylum Streptophyta; class Magnoliopsida; order Ericales; family Theaceae; genus Camellia; species Camellia lanceoleosa. The sequence continues at coordinate 122,032,839 of CM045763.1, read as the reverse complement.
CGGCCACCTTAACTGGCAGGTCGGCTAGTTTAAGTGGCCGGTCAGCCACCCCCATTTCTGGACTTCTGCGTTTGCTACAACAGAGAGCAATAGAGGCAAAACAAAGCATTTTCAAGGAATGTGTGCACTACTACACTCCTTATCATTTTTCAAGCTCAAAGGAGTGTAGCTCTTGGCTCTCAAGCCACCAACCAAGCATTTTCAATGCATGATGGCTAGAGAACCAAGCTTGTACAAGTTCAATGAATGCACAAATAAGACTCGAAGGACCACCACCCTATTACGCATGATCAAGGGTGTCGGTGACCAAGAAAAGTGGCACGCTTCATCACTTTGAGTATGAAACGTCCCATTTTCCTTGTGTTTGGATTAACGTCCGATCCAAACACATGCAATGCAATACAACATGCTTATCTTGCTCAAGTTTTACTTGGTTCATTTTGTTTACACATTTTACATTACCGATTAGTCCTTTAACCGATTAAGTCCAAAGTAAAAGTGTCATGACCCGAACCTGCCCCCATAGGTTAAGGACATAACCGGCCAGTAATCACTAGATTACCTACGACCTTAAACCAAATCAGATATTTGTAACAGAGTTAAGGGGGGGCCAAACAGAAGCAATTTCAAATTTTTGTCCATAGAGCTGTGCTTACATGGCACGTCATAACATTTTACAAACATACATTAATAACTCACATCGAGGAAAGTTAACACATAAGCTTTACACAACAGGATCATTCAAGTCATGGTCAGCCATTCAAAACTATATACAACCGTAATTCAAAGTTCTCGCCAACATGACAAAATATAACAAAATAGCAAAAGGGCGAAAACAAGTCTCGTGCGTGAGATGGATGGGCTGACTCTTCAAGACCTTGACTGTTTCACACAAACTTCACTGAGGCTAGGTTTGGACCTTCCTTGGCTCACCTACAGACACATGAATGAGCGTGAGGGAAAGCCCATTGAATAATATCAAATAAAGAAGACACACAAACGGTATTTAGAACAACATACATCAGACGGCTTTGGGCTCAATTCATATTTCTATCTAGTATATATATATATAGGTCAAGTGACTGCGGTTCCAAACACATCAAACGGCCTTGAGCTCGATTCATTCATATCCGACGGCCTTTGGCCCAATCGTTTCTGTCCGACGGCCTTTGGCCCAATCATTCATGTCAAACGGCATTTGGCCCATTCATTCATGTCAAACGGCCTTTGGCCTATTTATTCATTCATGTCAAACGGTCTTCGGCCTAATCTTTCATATCAAACGGCCTTCGACCCAATCACTCATGTCAAACGGCCTTTGGCCCAATCATTCATGCATGTCAAACGTCCTTCGGCCCAATCAATTGTACCCAACGGCCTTTGGCCCAACCATATGGCATAACAAACATTTGTTCACAATTCAAATTAACAACTTATAAGACTTATATGGGAATAAGCAATTGGACAAATAACATACTTCAAAATATCATTACTAAGATATTACTCACAATGATCTGCTGGAAGATTTGCCCTTGAGCTTGACCGTACACAATACATAACACATATATGGGTCACAAACGATTCAATCCGTTCTTAATTCATACATCTCTCTTAGGCTTCATTCTTATCTCTTTTAATTCATTTATATTGCTTAATTCATGCCTAAGAGTGCTTAGAAATGAAAGTGAACGGAAAATGAAACATGAAACATCTCTACAAAATTTCAAAAACAAGGTTCCCCGCTTGAGCGCAGGTTTCCCCATTTGAGCGGACCCCCTTTGGTCTACAAAAGTTCTGGTTGCCTCATATTTACACTCGAGCTAAGGGTCAAACATATGCCTTGGACGCTCGAGCGTAATTCTCCCCGCTCAAGCGGATGACAATGTCTGTAAAACTGTTGGGAGCTAGCATTTCACGCTCGAGCGGCCATTACCCCGCTCGAGTAGACATGCCGAATCCTGGGTTTTCCAGAACTGTTCTTAAAGCTCAAACTCGACCTTCAAAGGTCCAAAACTCATGATTTTGGTTCAAAACATGCAAATACATTAAACCACATGAGAATATAAGTGTATGGGACTGAATTGTTCAAAATCATAATCTAATTCTCAAATAAATCCTCATTTCTTTTGTATGATCAAACCCATGCATTCAAACTTTATCCAAAATTTATATCTCTACCAATTCAACACGCATGTTAGTCTTTGACCCCAATTCCATTTCAAATAGCACCAATGATGCTCATAACCATGAAAATCAACAAAACTATGCTTGCATGTATGCTTTAATACTCATATTCCCATATTCAACTTGATACATGCTTGATTATGCAAAATCATGGTAATTCTATACATATATGTGCATTCTAACTTCATATTCAACTCAATCTTTGCCATGAGCCACCATACCACTTGAATTCACAAAATCACATACTCAACTCATGAATTAAGAGTTGATTACTCACCTAAGAGCCTCAATTCTTCCAATTATAGCTAGTTCTTGAGCTAATCTCCTTAGTTTCTTGAATTCTCTAGCAATTCTTCAATGTTGGCCCCTCTCTCTCACTAAATTCGGCTCTCTCTCTCTCTCTCTAGAGAGCTAATCTTAGCCAAAATGAGTGAAATGGGCTCCAACTAAAATGAATGTGAGTGTAATGCCCCCTTTTTATAGTCTCCTACGTAATCAAATTGATTAAGGTTAATAATAGTGCTCTAATTAATCATTCTAAATCTAATTATTTGATCCGAATAAATTTTCAATTAAATTTCACCATAGGCTCAAAAAATTACGCCAATCACAATGGCGTAGTCAATTTTGTTTTCTACAGCCGATAAGGCCTTCAATTAAATTCTAAAGCAGTTAAATCAAATAGATTTTCCTACTGTGAACAGATAGAAATTCAAAACCACATATATTCATATAAATGGCACTCAAAATCATATCAAACACATGATCATAATCACAATTAAGATTAATTAGTACAATACGGACCAGGGTTATCACAGTCTTCCCCCCTTTAGAAGTTTGGTCCTCCAAACTTATTTTACCTTCGTCGGAAAACAAATGTGGATAGCGTAGTCGCATTTCATCCTCTTTTTCCCATGTGGCATCCGTCCTATGGTGTTCTTTCCATTCCACTTTCACCATTGGGATGGACTTGCTTCTCAATTGTTTCACTTGCTGGCCAATGATTCGTTTCGACTATTCAGTGTACTCCATATTTTCATCAAGAGCTACCAGGTGATAATCAATCACATGAAACGGATCTCGAAGATAACCTCTCAACATTGATACATGAAACACATTATGGATTTGTTCGAATCCTGGTGGCAAAGCGACTCGATAAGCAATTGGACCAAGCCTTTCCAGAATTTGAAACGGCCCAATGTAACGGGGCGACAACTTACCCTTCTTTCCAAACCTGACTTGGCCTTTCATCGGAGTCACACGGATAAATACATGGTCACCAACCTCATACTCTAGAGGTCTTCTTCAAACATCTGCATAATTCTTTTGTCGATCCTGAGCTGTTTTGAGCCTTTGCTAAATGGTTTTGATCTTCTCAGAAGTGTCTTGCACAATTTCAGGCCTAAGAAGAGCTCTATCCCCGACTTCTGTCCAACAAATTGGTGATCTACACCTTGTACCATACAAAGCCTCGTATGGTGCCATACCGATGTGTCGATAACCCATTTTTGACCGTCGTCAAGACTTGGACGTCATCGTTTGAACACTCGATGATCATCCATGTTTGTGTTCGTTTTGAGTTCTCGGAGGTCTCGGCCGCACACCTTGCCTCAAGATCTCTCAACTTGTCTGTTTTGTGCTTGGTTGTGGACCAAACACCTGTGTTTTGCTTCTGAGGGAAGAGGGTGGCTTGTTGGCCATTTTCTCAACCCACCGGCCAAGGCCTGAGGCCTGAGGCCCCTTTTTCTTGCCATCGGCCAAGAGTGTTGGCCGATCAGCACTATGTTTGGTCGGCCGGCCTTTGTTTTGGTCGATCGGCCACATTTTCTGGTTGAGGCCTTTTCTTTGCCTTTTTTAGGCATTGTGCATGCCAGCTGTGCCAGCTGGTGATCACAGACTCTGCCCTCCATACACGTGTATGGAGGGATTTGAGCCTTGTTTAGCTTCTCTTGGAAGCTTTGCAAAATTGGATTTCTATAAAAGGAGGGCCTCCTCTCCCTTTCCAGGGGTTCAGTGAACTGATATAGAAGTTAGATATATCTCTCTCTATATCTCCCTCTCTCTAGATTTGTGTGTGTATTTGAGCTCAAAAGTGTGTTTTGTTCTTACTATTGGACACAAACACCTAGCACTACACTATCCTTGGTTTCTGAGGCACTAGAGGGTTGATTTTAGAGTTTTTGAGTTAGTTTTGATCCAAGAAGGGTGCTGGAGTCGGTGTTCTTGAAATGTTCTTCAAGGGTGAGTCAACTTGCTTTTGATACCCCATTTTGGCTTAAGCTTTTACACATACTTCTATTTTTTTTAATCTTGACTCTAAACTACAAAAAGTTCTATTTTCGTATGCTAAATATGTTTGTTTAAGGTTACTTTTGGGTTGGGGGTTGTCTATCCCCTCTTAGGCCTTGTTTGGCCTCTTTTTGTGCCTTCCTCTTTGGGCTTTGGAACCCTTTTGTTTTGACCTTCTCACCACTGAAATCCAGAGGATTTTCAGTGGTGGAGAAGTGGTTTTGAGGTCTTGTATAGGGGAGGGACACCCCTCTCCCTTTGCGTCTCATTTGCTTGTGTTGTTGGCTTATAAGAGTAGCATGTTTACTTAGCATGTCTTGGTTCTATTTTAGCACTTTTTGGTGGTTTTTAGGACTTGCCTTAACTCTATTCCATGTTGGTTTGATGGCATCTTGCATGCTTTACATACTTGTAGAGTAATCTTGCATGTTTGCATAACATGCATCTTGCATTTCGACCATCATGCTTGCATGTTTTAACTTAACTTTGAGAAGTTTTTAGCCTTGTTTCACCATGCTTAAGCTCTATTTGGGGTTGTCTTGGTCATGCTTGCCATGCTTTGTATAGCCACCATGCATTCTAGCTTGTTAGCTTTGGGTGTGTGAGTCATTAGCATGCTTTACTTGGGCCATTTCAGTGATTTGGTATCACTTGTCATGTTATTTCAGTCCATGTTTCATGCTTGTATGCTTGCATTTTCCATCCTTTCAATGCTTTGAAGAGTTGGTGTCTTATGCTCCATGTTTGGGTCATTATGCATGTCTCCATGGTTAGGTCTTTGGGATGCCATCTCATTGGGTTTCGGGACTTATTTTGACATATTATAACTCTATTTTTCATTGCATAATCCATGCCATGAGTGGTTATGATAGATGTAGTGTAATGCTCCCTTTGTAGCCTTGCATGCCCCTTGTTTGTGCCCATCTTTTTAGCATGTTTTGGCCTTATCACATGCATGTTCTAGCCTTGTTTTGGCTTGCTCTAGGACTATTTTAAGTCCCCTTAGCCCTTTGGGGCTTGGTTGATATAGCCATGGTGTGAGCCCCTTGACTAGATTTAAGCATTGGGTCTATTGGCATGCTATGCTTCACTTGTGCATATGATTTGGCATCATTCCTCACTTGATTTCAGAGTTCGTGGCATTGTCACATTATCATGTTCATCCCTTCTCGCTCATGCTTGAGAGTTGTATCCTTGTGCCTAGGTGGTAGGCCATTACATTTGCATGCTTATTGTGCATCTCATTCCATCATTCCTTGGCACTATTGGCCACTGATTTTGGACATGACTGAGGTCTGCCCATCTTTAGTTTAAGTCGATCCATCATGTTGTTCAATGTTGCATGCTTGTCTACCTTTGCATGCCATACATGTTTGTACATCTAGGTTGCGTCTTGCATGTTTATTAGTTTGCATCTTGTCACATGTTAGCTTAGGTTGTATTACATTTGGCATGTTTGCTACCTTAACCTCATGTGTATGTTTGAGTCATATTGCATTTGGCATGCTTATGTCGCATTACATTAGTTGTTTGTTTTGCATTGTATTTGGCATACATGCATTGCACTTTGTTTGGTTTGGGGTGTCAAACCAAACGTGAGAAATGAGGGACGTTCATACTTGAAGTGACGAAATGTCCCTCAATCCTTAGTCGCCGACGCTCTTGGTCCAAGTATGATAGAGTTCTAGGCATTCATATGTTTTGTTGCATTCATTCCACATTGATTTGCACACTTGGCACCTTTGGCCATCATGCATTGAAATGCGTGATTGGTGGTCCGAGGGTCGAAAGCCATACTCCCTTGAGTTCATAGCATGATAGGGAGAGTGGTTGTGCACACATTGTCTTGTAAATGCCTTGCCATGCACTGTTTGTCCTCTGCTGCAGCAAAAACAGGATTCTGCAGGAAGAGATGGTCGGTCGGCTATCTTCAGTGCCGGTCGGCTAACTATATTTAGCCGAGGTCCCCACAAATGGTCGATGTCCAGTTCCTTTTGGCCAGTGGCCTTGAATTTCAGCCGGTGACATCCCACAGCGCTCAGGGAGTGGTTCAGAGGCAGCCTTGCGACTTGTGCAGCTTTCTGAGGCATAAAATAGTGCAAACAGAGGCAACATGTGGCATGGCAACGGGTTTTCGAGCAAGGCGAATCGAGCATGCATCATCCAATCATTTTGAGGCGGAGTTGTGGCGGCCTCTTTAATTTCATACTTAGATTGTTTTGTAATTAATTTGTTAATTAATTAAAGGTTTTGTAATATTTAATTAGCTAGGGTAGTCGATTAATTATTCGGTTTGTATTATTTATTCGGACCCTCCGTCGAGAGGGCGAATTTTGTAATAAGTGTGCGTGCGTGTGTGAATGTCTTCCAACCCCACGTCTTTCTCCCTTTTACTTACCTGCTTTTAAATGGTTAGTTTTAGGTCATGTTTCAATCAGCATGTTTGCATACATTCATTCGTATTGCACGCACCGAGCTCGACGCATCATACTAATTGCATAGTATTTCAATTCCAACTTGAATACGTGTATCGAGTTGTCGCATTTCACATGCCATTCTTAGATTAATCAAGTCTATTCTAGTTGCATTTTGCATGTGTTGCATTAGCCATCTTAACATGAACTAGGATTATGCATGATTTCTAACTAGTTTCTTGTTTTGGCTCGGAGTACACTGTGAGTGTTTATGCTTTAATATCTTGCATGTGTATAAGTGTTAACATGATAGCATGCTTACCATGAGACTAATTGCTTATGTGATATAACTGCCTGAATGCCTGTGGGTGAAGGTTGGGTTGCTTGAATTGGGATAATTCATTGAAATCCGTGATTTAGCCTACTTGCAAGTACCTGTGGGCAATGTCAATACTGGTGCAGTGGTCAGTCTCGTTTTTAGTTCATGAAAGGCAGATTCTCTTTCGTTATTCCATTCAAATGGTTGCCCTTTGCGTGTCAGTTGGGTAAGAGATATAGCTATCCTCAAAAAGTCTTTCACAAACCTCCTGTAATACCCGGCTAAGCCCATGAAACTGCGGACCTCCGTTACATTTGTCAGTGTAGGCCAATTCACAATTACCTCTATTTTTTGTAGGTCCACTGAAATCCCCTATTTGTTGATAACATGCCCTAAGAAAATAACTTCATCTAACCAAAACTCACTTTTCTTTAGTTTAGCAAATAATTTCTTTTTTCTAAGTGTTTGCAGGACAGTCCTCAAATGATGTTCATGTTCAAGTCTATTCTTGGAGTATATCAAAATGTCATCAATAAAAACCACAACAAATTCATCAATGTAGGTTTTAAAAATTCGGTTCATTAAGTCCATAAACGCTGCCGGAGCATTAATTACCCCAAATGGCATAACAAGAAATTCATAATGGCCATACCTTGTTCGAAACGCGGTTTCCTCAACATCTTCTGCTTGCTCTTTCAACTGATGATACTCGAATCTCAAATTAATTTTGGAAAACACTTGCGATCCCTACAACTGGTCAAACAGGTCATCAATACGAGGTAGGGGATATTTATTCTTTATTGTTATCTTGTTCAATTCTTTTTAGTCGATACACAAACATAAGGTCCCATCTTTCTTTTTCACAAACAACACTGGTGCACCCCATGGTGAAGTGCTAGGTCAGATAAACCCTTTGTCAAGCAGGTCTTGCAACTGTTCTTTCAGTTCTTTCATTTTAGCAGTAGCCATTCTGTAGGGAGTTTTAGAAATAGGTTGAGTGCCTGGCACAATTTCAATGGTAAACTCTATCTCTCTGTCCACCAATTCCCTTGCTAATTTATTTGGAAACATATCTAAAAATTCTCTAACAATAGGGATATTGTTCAATTCAACATTCACAGATTGTTCAGATAGCACACAACACAAATAACCCTGGCACCCTTTCCTGATTAATTTACATGCTTTCATTGCAGATATCAAATAAGGTGGAGGCACTACCCGTTATCCACAAACACAATTTCTTCCTATTCCAGTGGTTTAAACACAACCTGTTTTGTTACACAATCAATGGTGGCACAATATTTAGTTAACCAATCCATGCCTAGAATTATATCAAAGTGCCTAAAGTTCAAGGGCAACAAATCCACATATAGAATAGCATTCCCAATTTGCACGTCACAAAAACGATATACAGATTCACACAATACAGATTCTCCGGATGGAGCAGATACACATAGCAGATATGGCAATAATTCTAGAGGTCTGCTCAGTCTAGATGCAAATGCACATGTTATGAAAGAGTGTGTTGATCCGGAGTCAATTAACACAAAAGCATCCTGATTACATATAGAAATAGTACCTGAGACAACTGCGTTAGCATTCCGTGTTTCGCCTGGAACAAGCGCAAAAACTCTCTATTGCCTCACGATACCTCCGATGGTAGTAGATCTCATAGTATTTCCCGGTTTTGGGATCGATGTAGTGGAACTAGCAGCTAATTTCCCACTGTTCTGGTTACAACCTCTGGCCATGTGCCCTTGTTTACCACATTTAAAACAAGCTCCCGACACACAGTAACAAACCCCACGATGCCTTTTACTACAAATATTGCACATAGGAGATGTATCTCGGGAAGAATTCGAAGTACTTAAGGAGCCTGTGTTTTGCTTCTTTGAAAATTTCTTCTTCGAAAAGAAACCCTGTCTTTTGCCACCCTTCCAGTCAGTTGTTGATCTGGTCTGTCTAGCTATGTTAGCTTCTGATGTTATGGCCCGGTCTAGCATCCCAATATAGGTTTCCAGCTTCAGGACATTTTATCTTTCTAAAATATCACTTCGAAGCCCACCTTCAAAATGTCTCGCTTTCTTGTAGTCGGTATCGAACACATGTGGTGCAAACCTAGCCAACTGAGTAAATTTGGCCTCATACTCAGCTACTGTCATACTGTCTTGTTTAAGTTCCATGAACTCCGATACTTTCCTATCACGGACACATTAAGGGAAGTACTTATCATAGAAAACTTTCAGGAATTTCGCCCAGCCAATGTCTTTATGATTTTCACGCATTAACATCCACCATCTTCTTGCTTCGTCTTCTAGGATAAAAGTGGCTAGAAGTACTTTCTGTGTCTCTGAACAAGGAAACACCTCAAACAACTTTTCAATGCTGAAAACCCACGCCTCGGCCTTTAACGGATCTAATCCCCCATGGAACTGTGGTGGTTTCACTTTCTTAAACTCTTTGGTGAGAGTTATTATTTGGTCATCATTCTGTAAGTCTGGCACGGGTGGTGCAGGAGGTGAAGGTTATGGTTGCTACCATTGTTGTTACCATTATTGTTGTTGCCTCAATGTTTCTGCCATTTCCTGAATCACTCTTTCCATCCTATCCATTCTGACAGTAGAGGACTCCTCTATTTCATCACCTTTTGTTCTCCCCTTCTGATTAGACTTGTATTATTCTCTATACAAAAGTTTCACAAGTATGCATATACTAAAGAGCATACATATTCACATAATTCGCAATGCAAGTAATCACAAACATATAGCACATAATCATTTATTTCAGAGCATTTAGACATAGTCTCAATGTTTACAAATTCCTATTTATCACATGAATGCATCCTAGATCTTTTCTAGATGCTTATTGCTCTTTTGGACTAGTGTGTGAGTTATTAACTCGTGCTCTGATACCACTCTGTCATGACCCGAACCCGCCCCCGTCCCCATGGGTTAAGGACATAACCGGCCAGTAATCACGAGATTACCTACGGCCTTAAACCAAATCAGATATATTTTAATAGAGTTAAGGAGAGGCCAAACGGAAGCAATTTCAAACTTTTGTCCATAGAGCTGTGCTTACATGGCACGTCATAACATTTTACAAACATACATTAATAACTCACATCGAGGAAAGTTAACATATAAGCTTTACACAACAAGATCATTCAAGTCATGGTTAGCCAGTCAAAACTATATACAACCATAATCCAAAGTTCTCGCCAACACGACAAAATATAACAAAATAGCAAAAGGGCGAAAACAAGTCTCGTGCGTGAGACGGATGGGCTGACTCTTCAAGACCTTGACTGTTTCATACAAACTTCACTGAGGCTGGGTTTGGACCTCCATTGGCTCACCTACAGACACATGAATGAGCATGAGTGAAAGCCTAGTGAATAATATCAAATAAAGAAGATAGACGAACGCTACTTAGAACAACATACATCAGACGGCCTTGGGCCCAATTCATATTTCTATCTAGTGTATATATATATATATATATAGGTCAAGTGACTACTGTTCCAAACACATTAAACGGCCTCGAGCCCAATTCATTCATATTCGACGGCCTTTGGCCCAATCGTTCCTGTCCGACGGCCTTTGGCCCATTCATTCATGTCAAACGGCCTTTGGCCCATTCATTCATTCATTTCAAACGGCCTTCGGCCCAATCTTTCATATCAAACGGCCTTCGGCCCAATCACTCATGTCAAACGGCCTTTGGCCCAGTCATTCATGCATGTCAAATGGCCTTCGGCCCAATCAATTGTACCCAACGGCCTTTGGCCCAACCATATGGCATAACAAACATTTGTCCACAATTTAAATTAACAACTTATAAGACTTATATGGGAATAAACAATTGGACAAATAACATACTTTAAAATATCTTTACTAAGATATTACTCACAGTGATCTGTTAGAAGATTTGCCATTGAGCTTGACCCTACACAATACATAACACATATATGGGTCACAAACGATTCAATCTGTTCTTAATTCATACATCCCTCTTAGGCCTCATTCTTATCCCTTTTAATTCATTTATAATGCTTAATGCATGCCTAAGAGTGCTTAGAAATGAAAGTGATCGGAAAATGAAACACGAAACATCTCTACAAAATTTCAGAAACAGGGTTCCCCGCTCAAGCGCAGGTTTCCCCATTCGAGCGGACCCCATTTGGTCTGCAAAAGTTCTGGTTGCCTCATATTTACACTCGAGCGTGACTTCAGACACTCGAGCTGAGGGTCAAACATATGCCTTGGACGCTCGAGCGTAATTCTCCCCGCTCGAGTGGACGACAATGTCTGTAAAACTGCTGGGAGCTAGCATTTCACGCTCGAGCGGGCATTATCCCGCTCGAGCGGACATGCCGAATTTTGGGTTTTCCAGAACTGTTCTTGAAGCTCAAACTTGATCTTCAAAGGTCCAAAACTCATGATTTTGGTTCAAAACATGCAAATACATTATACCACATGAGAATATAAGTGTATGGGACCGAATTGTTCAAAATCACAATCTAATTCTCAAATAAATCCTCATTTCTTTTGTATGATCAAACCCATGCGTTCAAACTTCATCCAAAATTTATATCTCCACCAATTCAACACGCATGTTAGTCTTTGACCCCAATTCCATTTCAAATAGCACCAATGATGCTCATAACCATGAAAATCAACAAAACTATGCTTGCATGTATGCTTTAATACTCATATTCCATATTCAACTTGATACATGCTTGACTATGCAAAATCATGGTAATTTTATACATGCATGTGCATTCTAACTTCATATTCTACTCAATCTTTGCCATGAGCCACCATACCACTTGAATTCACAAAATTACATACTCAACTCATGAAATAAGAGTTGATTACTCACCTAGGAGCCTCAATTCTTCCAATTATAGCTAGTTCTTGAGCTAATCCCCTTAGTTTCTTGAATTCTCTAGCAATTCTTCAATGTTGGCCCCTCTTTCTCACTAAATTCGACTCTCTCTCTCTCTCTCTAGAGAGCTAATCTCAGCCAAAATGAGTGAAATGGGCTCCAACTAAAATGAATGTGAGTGTAATGCCCCCTTTTTATAGTCTCCTACTTAATCAAATTGATTAAGGTTAATAATAGTGCTCTAATTAATCATTCTGAATCTAATTATTTGATCCGAATAAATTTTCAATTAACCATAGGCTTAAAAAATTACGCCAATCACAATGGCGTAGTCAATTTCGCTTTCTACAGCCGATAAGGCCTTCAATTAAATTCTAGAGCAATTAAATCAAACAGATTTTTCCACGGTGAACAGATAGAAATTCAAAACCATATATATTCATATAAATGGCACTCAAAATCATATCAAACACATGATCACAATCACAATTAAGATGAATTAACATAATACGGACCAGGGTTATCATAAGCCACAAGTACCTTGAGCATGAAAGAGGCCTCATGCTGTTGGTTAGTAGAAACCCTCAAGAGAGGATTAAAACCATTAGGCATGAGAGCCTCAATTCCACACTCAAGCCAACAAGGAGCTCAAGGCCACTTTCAAAACAAAGTAAAAAAGTGAAGAATAGAGGGAGGTTGCAAATATTTCAGTGCTGAAATGGCATGAAAAAAGACACTAAATCATGCAAGTCATGTTTAAGAGCCTAACTCATTAAGCTAGTGAAAATCATTACACTATAGCTATGCAATACAAGCCTCAACTGGCCAAACCAGCTCAAAACAGAGTTAAAACATGCCAAAACTATGGTTAAAACATGTTGAGATTGAAACACAAAAGACTAGAAAAACATGCTCACATGTTAGCTCGCAAATAAGACTCAAGACACAACTCTCAAAAGCAATGAAAGAGTGAAATAAATGAGCATGTGACAAAGCTGTATATACTGAAATTACATATGAAATGATGCTACAACATGCAAACAATTCAAGCATAACATGTTTTAAGCCTCAAAACAATGAGCTAGTGAAGGCCATTTGCACTACAACTATACAAGACAAGGCCCACATGACCAAAGCAGCTCAAAATAGAGCTAAATCATGCCAAATTAGAGGCAAACACATGCTGGAAATAAGCTAAGATAAGCTACAAAAACATGCTACCATGTGATGCTAACTAGGCATGCAAGTGAGACACAAGGAGGGAAGGCTAACCCCTCCATTTTTGGACTTCAAAACATACTTTTTACCACTGAAATAACTCTGAATTTCAATGGTTTAAAGGGTCAAAAAGTTTGACTTAAAGGTGGTAAGAAATGACACAAAAGGCTTCACAAGCCAAAGGGCAAAAAGGGGAAGACAACCCCCTAACCCATCAAGACCTAAACTACCATTTTTAAACCTTCAAAATAGAGTTTTTGATAGTTGAAAAACTAGGTCAAAACAGTGTAGAAAGATAGCCAAGCAATTGATTAAAACAAAGTCTACAAGGCAAGTCCTTTACCTCTTGAAGCATAGCACAAAATCAGTCACAATTTTGAGGTTAAACCACCCTTAGGAGCTCAAACTAAGCCTCAAAGAACCTCAGCTCCAAGATGAAGATGTTCGGTTAAGGGTCTTAGTGCAAAAGTGTAGAGAATTCTAACTATCAAGCACAAAACAAGAAGAGAGAGAGAGAGAATTCTAGAGAGAGAGGGAGAAATTTGCTCAAAATTGTTTAACCTCTCAAAATGGGGGAGAGACCCCCCCTTATATAGAAAATCAAGCCAAAGGCCTGTATTCATCCCTCTATACACGTGTATGGAGATGGCATTCAGTGAACAACAATTGGCACAGTTGGCTAAGAAAATATCTGAAAAGGGAAAAAATGGCAATCGGCCACCTCACCTAGCCGACCGACCACTTCAAGTGGTCGACAAAGAGGAAAAGTGGCCGACAAGGCCCTTCCTCCTTCTAGGCAAAAGGCACCAAGGTTTGGCCCAAAAAACAAGCACAAAACAAAAAGGGTTTAGAGGCTCAAAGACAAGGCGTTTCGCTGAGAACTTCGGGTGCTCAAAACAAGCACAATCATCGAGTACCCAAACGATGACGTCTAAATCTTGAGGTCAGTCAAAAATAAGGTGTCTACACAAATGTACAATAAAATTGCATGTAATTTATGAAGCTTAATTTAACTGTAACTTTTAAAATCAAACTTAAAATAATTAATTTCTAAATTAACTTTCATAAACTTGAAATTATCTCTAATTCTTCATTTTCTTGCCAATTTCTTTTTGTTTACATAAAATTGACTTCAAACTCTTTTCTATCTTCCTTCAATACATGAAATGAAAATTATAAACTTCTTAGAAAATCATTTACATGTATGAAATTGAGATCAAAACTAACTAATTTTATATTTTCAAATCATAATTTACTTCTTGAATTGCTCTAATTTAGATTTTTATTAATTTTCTTCATATCAAACCTAATTTAAACTCATAAACCTTTAAAACATGAATTAAAGTCTTAAAATCTTGAAAATCCACAATGCATGTAAGGTTGACTTCAAATTATGAAGGATGATATGAAAATCTAACCCAATAACAAATTACATTGCCAATTTCTTAATTATCAATCTTAACCCAAATTTCCTCCATTACATTACCCATTTTCCTTCATTACTTCCTTAATTTCCTTCTAATCTCATGAAATTAAACCCAATTAATACTTGATTTTAGTTGCTAGATGCTTAATCTACAAGAATTTAAGCTTAAACTTTCTTACCAAAAGTCTTCAACTTGTTGAGTCTCTTGACAAATCTTGAGATTCTTCCCTTTGTCTTCAATTTTTGATTTCCCTTTTCAAGAGTTAAGCTTCCAACACAACCTTCTCCTTTGTCTCTCTCTTTCTCTCTTTCTCTCTCTTTCTCTCTCTCTCAGTTTACTCCAGCCGAATGAGGTAATGAATGGGCTCCAAGATGTTAATACATATCACATTCCTTTATTGACTTGGAAAGTCTATCCCCAAATGATATACACTCTGATCAGCACAATGCACAAATATACACACACACAGAGGATTGCTTAATACACCCACACCCATATACACTCTCAATTTTAGATTCTTCCATAATTCAATTTATGGTCTTAATAAATCTTAATTTGCACATAATTAAATTAGTCATAGCTAATCATGAATCCCACATAATTTAATTTATCTAATTTGACTTTCATTAGAGCCCAATTAATTATATTTATTTTTTCTCAATCTGAATCAGATTTTTAATCAAACTCCCAGAAGACTCCAAATATCAAATTAAACTTATTACCTTCATCAATTTTGGTTTCTCACATCATTAAGGTCTTCAATTTCAGATCAAACTCAAAATCTCCACCAATAAATTACATATTCATTGAACACCTCACAAATAAATTTAATTCATAATAATCTTCATTCCCAATTCTCATAACTTAATCAACTCCAATTCAGACCCGATTAATCAAATCTTAATTTTACAAATCTAAATCGAATATTTAATTAAACTCCCATATAGTTCGATACTCGAAATTAAAATAGTTCAATTCACTAATTATACTCTCTTGAGACATTTAGGCTTTCAATTTCTAATTCCAAAATAAATCCTTAATAGAATTATATACGAATCAACCTCCACAATTTTCATAAATCCCAAATTAAATCAAAATAATAGGTAATTAAAATTCAAATCTCCTTAATTAGTTAGATGCTAATTATTATACATGGCGGGGTCGTCACAGCACTACTATCATTAGAGGAGTGGGACTTAGAGCCAGTATCCTCCTCTCTATTCCCTGACCTAGAGCCAACCTTATCCTCCTCGCTTCCAGACCCGAAGCGCCTGCTCACCGACTCCTCAGTACCACTGGTCTCGATATCATCTCCGCTCAAAATTGGCTCCGAGGATGAGGAAGTCTCCTGCGCCTATGACTCTTCGCTCTAACTCTGGCCACCTCTACCTCTGTCTCGACATCTACCTTCGCCCCTACTGTACACAGGAACTTGTCTACCTTTCCTCCCGCAGCCAAAGGAGGTGTCGCTGGTGACGTAGGTGCAGGTGGAGGCTAAAAGCAAGAAACAGAGTATCAGAACAGTATCAATGTAGGATCAGTATGAGTATGGAAAATTAGTACAGTGTGGTGCAGTACAATGTGAGTATGGAAAAAAGAGAATCAGTGTATCTCAGATGAGAAAAGTAGAATACCTGATAACCATGGAGGGTAAGTAATGCCTCCATTCTCCGCACCATGTAGATCAAAGAGCTGGCCTACTGAAGGAGGCCGTCTACGTAAGCCACTGGCACCTGCAAATGAGTTTGTATATTAGTATACAAAAATAGGAATATGAAATGCAAACTGTGAGACAAAGTGTATACCTGCTACACGTCAGGGTCCCTAACGTACTTATACTTCTCCTTCGGGTGCTCAATCGGGATTTGGTAGACTGTCCCACTCGGCCGCCAATGTGTGATCGCAGTTGAGATCACCGGTATACCCGCTACATGAACAGCAGGGGCAGCCTCTCCAACATTAGGCTCGGCCGTGTGAGCAGCTCCTCTGGCAGCACCTCCCGCATAAACTCTGGTAAAGGGTGCATGAGATGGGTCCTAATGAACTCAACATAGTCCCCAATCCCTCAGAATATGTCGGCGTCCTGCCCCAGAGTAAACTGCACAATGACCTCGATTGGTAGACTATTGGCTGTCCTCATCGATGCAGGAGGAAGAGCAGAAACAACAGCGGTAAGTGAACCTAGATTCTGTTGCACAAAACTCTCTCTAGATACCAGGTCCTGTAGAAAGGACCCTCCAGCAAGATCCACAATCGGGAGGTGTCCCAAGACCTAGCATAATCATCCATCATCCTCACTGACATCATCATCTACAGGTGCTAGGTCACTTGCGAACAGAGAATTCACAGTTGTCAGTTGTCTCAATTGTTAGAGTATGGGCCAAAGCAATAGAATTGAAAATGGAAATGAATTGGAAGTGAGTATGAGTTTTAGACTACCTTTCGCACTATCGTCATATCAAAGAAACGGCAGTAATGGGCGAAGACAGTAACACCACGGCGCAAAAGGTGGCACCTGCCGTTGTACCGCCTGGAGTAGGGCACAACAACCTCTTCCTCATCTCTTGGCATAGGGGCAAGAGTGGGGAAATATGCATAGGCCTAGAGTTGCAATAAAAGATTTGTTTGTGAGTCAACAAGCAGAAACATAAATAAAGACAGAAAGTGCAAAACATAAAGCATTACAAACAACATAAATGAGCTAAAAGTGCATTAAGTACCTCCCACGGTCTCTAGTAGCCTCCGACCTTGTTCTCCTTCTTGCGGGAACCGGAGCTCATATAGCCATACAGGGTGGCGAGGCTAGTACCACCCCAATTATAGAACCGCACCCGCGATAGGACCACCAAGGCACTTAGCAGACACAGACCCACAATATTCCACCTGTTCGCGAGTGTACTGCTCAATCTCCTCCTGAGTCTCTAGCTGGCTCCCGTAGAAACGATCGTAAAACCAGCTGTAACGTACCATGGTTAATCTGTTCAGGGGAGGGCATGCTCTGAGCAGATATATCCAGACTACTTTCCACTAGCCTAAGTTGATATCGAAGGGGATCAAATCACCCCCTACTCTCAGCACCGTGATCATGGAGAAGTCATACGGGGTTATCGTCATCTCCCCGGTGGAGGAGAAATGGAAGGAGTTGGTGGTGCCCCACCACCTCTCCACCAAGGCACCAAGTAAGGCTCGACTAGCTTGTAGTTGCGCGAGCCCTGAGCAGAATAGACTGAAGCCTACCTCGTCCACTAGCTTGTTGACTCAAGCAGAAAGCTCCTGGTACCAATCCCTCGCTGTCACTACTCCATAGCCTCTCCAAGCGAGAGCATCACTTTGTGTTGAAAGAGGAATTTGTTAAGTACATGGTAGAATGAAAGACTGTAATGAAATATCAAAGCAAGCAAAGTGCATAAAAGGAGTAAAGGTTCTTACCTCAGTGGCATCGTAGGAGAGATGAAAAGCACGCTCCTTCAAAAGAAAGTCCTCAGGCGTGTCCCATGCAAAGTCCTCAAAATGCAATCGCACGCGTACGTGGATGGTAGATGGTAGGGTCGAATGGCCTCACCCTCAATAGTGGTAACTCGAGCTCTGGCGCTGGAGGGCAGATCTCCTCCGCAACAATATCGATAGCAATGTCTTTCACCGCTCTGTCAGCTTTGTCAATCATCGGCTCCTCAACCTTCGTAGTATGTGGAAGCACAAGTACCTTAGAAGGGGCACCATCATGTGGAATATCATCTGCCATGGAGAAAATAGTGGGTGGTGAGAGAAAATGAGTGAAAATGAGGGAAATAGGTGAAAAATCCCAAAGTCAAAACCCTAGGAGAAAGAAAAAGAGAAGAAAAAGTCAAAACTCGGGAGAAAGTACCAAAGGCCAAGAAAAACCTGTGAGAATGAGCCCAAAACAATGAAAAACCTAGAAACTCAACCAAAACAAAATCCAATCGGTTCAAAGTGTAGAGAGCCAAGAGGGTTTTACGAAAAAAAGTCTTGTGGTTCATTGGGTAACATGCGTAGGGTGAAAATCTAGGAAGAAAAAGCACCTAGAGAGAGGGAAAATGTTTTCGGTGGGTGTATGTATGTTAGAATGAACCAAAAGTGTGTTTTAAATAAGCTATGGGCTGAAAAACCAAAATTGCCTCCATAATCGGGTCAGGTGGCCAGCCATCTTCCTTTTAGCCGGCCGTCTCTTTATTGTCGCCGACTGACTCCTCAGTGGTCCAGAGTTGATTTTTGCTAAGATCTTGTATATTCTGTGCATGGAGGGCCTTATGTTCATCCTAAATTGGAAAGTTAAAGAATTTTGGTTTGTTTCGGCTTCAGAAAATTTCAAAATTGCATTCCTGAGGCACCGTTCTGGGTCTAATCATTTCTCTAAAGTGGGAAAATGCCCCGTTCTCAAGTTTGAGAAAGTTGTATCCTTTTTGAGCATTTGAGGATCTCCGAACTGTAAGTCAGAGATCTTTATGAGGTGTTTTCAAAATACCGCTTTCTGTTTATCTATTCAATTCTGTTATATGTTATGTTGCATGGAACATGCATCGCACTATATTTCGCATCAACTACAACAATTATATTGCATTTATTTTGCTTCCATGCCCATCATGCTTTTCGTTGTATCCATCTTTTTCACACGAGTGTGACTTGGCTTTTATCCCTTACCCTTTCTGCGTGAAGCATAGTTTGCCTTGTCCTTTTTGTCTCACCTCATCTCTACATGAAACATAGTTTGGCTTTCACCACCCTTCCGTCCTTTCGTGTGAAACGCACTAGGTTGTTGTTTTCCCTGGTTAAAACCTTTCCTCTCTCCGTATGAAATATGGTGAGATATGCATGTTGGTTACATCACCCTTCCGTTCTTTCGCGTGAAACGCATTAGGTCGTTGTTTTCCTTGGTTAAAACCTTCCCTCTCTTTGTATGAAATACGATGAGATGTGCCTGTTGGTTACACCACCCTCCTGTTCTTTCATGTAAAACACGTTAGGATGTTGTTTCCTCTCGGTTAAAACATTCCTTCTCTCCATATGAAATACGGTGAGATGTGCTTGATAGTTACACCACTTTTCTTTCATCCCAGTTAAAACCTTCTCTCTCTTCGTATGAAATATGATGAGATACGTCTATTGGTTACACCATCCTTCCGGCCTTTCGCGTGAAACGCGTTAGGACGTTGTTTTACCTGGTTACAACATTCCCTCTCACTATATGAAATACGATGAGATACGACTGTTGGTTGTACTATTTTTCCTTCTTTCATGTGAAACGTGTTTGGAATTGCTGTTTGCTTACTCCTTTTCTTGTGAAACATGGTAAGATTTGTTTTGATTTAAAGCTGAGGCTTCTTTCATTCATATGTTGTCATCTATTTATTGCTCATTGTATTGTCTTGCATGATCATGGATTTTCAAAATAACCGCCTTCGCGAAGCGTGTAAGTCCAATTTCCAAAAATGTATTATTGTGCATATCATTTGCATCTTGCCCTTGAACTACGCTGATTTGATTCCTTACAAAGGGATATGTAGGCAACTTTTGGGTTTAACCAATTGCCTAAGTCTTACGGCATTGTCAAATGAGTCGTCTTTAAACTTTGACATTCTCTCACATCATTTCATAGCTCCGAGTTCTGTCAAAGAGGGCAACTGTAGATATCCTATTTTGACCGCCCTTAAGACTTGGGCGCCTCACTTTGAACACTCGATGATGAATTGTTATGCTGTACAAATCGTTCAATTTCTTCAGCAAAAGGCTTCGGTTTTGAGTTTCAAAGTCTAAACCTTGCTAAACCTTGAACCAAAACCTAATTTTTTATAGCCTGACCACTCGGAGACTTGCTAGCCAATAAGTAGCCAGTAGGCCATTTTTGGTTGGCTGGTCATCCCCCTTCATGGCCAACTGGCCATATTCAGCGACAACAAATATTTTGGGACAGCCAGCTATCCCTATGTGCATGCCTTGCATCAGCTGGCTTATTACAGATATTACCGATGTGAGAAGGCTTTTTTCTATAAATAGAAGCCCTCCCCTCATGGTTTGGGGTTAGAAAAAATTGCCAAGTGCCTATGGCTTGCTCAACACACTACCTCTCTCTCTTGCAATATACATACACTATCGATACACTTCCTAAGCCAAAACTTGAGCCTTCTTGCTAAGATTCTTGAACATATATTTCAGCTCTTGAGAGTGTTCAACTTGTGGTTTGTGAACTAAAGAGCATCCTCTCTTTGAAAGAGGTATACTTTGAGCTTTTATACTATCTTTTGTATCTCTTTTTGTGGCTTTTTCTTACTTTTTTTCAGAGTGTTTTTATGCTTAAAAATGTGATTTGAAGTCACAAAAAAGAAGAGGGGTTAGCCACCCTTCCTTAGTCTTGTGGATGGTTGTAGACATCCCTGAACGCCCCGGGAGGAATGGGTACCCCCCGTTCTGTTCGTTTTGTGGGTCTACTACAATTCGGACTCAAATTGTCACGGTTCTAAATCTGAACCAAAGAGTCCAATTCTGGCAAATCGTTTTTTGAGAAAACAGATTTTTGAAAAGAAGTGCCAAACATGGACTGCTTTGCCAGATACAAAGTCGCCACCTAAATATTTTAATGGGGGAATTTAGGAAACCCTCACTCTGTGTCAAAGGCCACGTGTCCGTCATCACCAAAGTTGTCTCGGCTCGGGAACTTGGGTACGATCGGGGAAGGTCAGCTATGAGCACCTCCTCTCGCCCGATCCGAAGATCGGCCACCACTAACCATGATATCCAGTTTTGAAAATGTTATGTGTTCTTATTCCGGTTATTAGCCTAGAATTACTATGTTATGCGCGCAGCAAACAAGTATAGACCAAATCGCCTAAATTGGAACAAAACATTTCATGTTTGTTTTGAAAATGGTTTGCTACTCGCAAGTAGGCTAAAATGAAGATTTTGCCACCCTCGAGTGGGCTTTAGAAAAGATGGTTTTGCCACTATCTAGTGGGCTTAAAACTCACAGTTTCAATGCATTTATTCCAATTTAGGTAATTTTGACCTCCATCCACAGGCATTCAAGCAATTATATCACATAAGCAGCTAGCCTCATGGTAATCATGCTATTATGGCAACATTCACACGCATGCGATATGCTAAAACATAAAAGCTTACCTAGTACTCCAAGCCAAAACAGAAACTAGTTAGTAATCATATGCATGATCCTAGTTCATGTTAAGATGGCTAATGCAACATATGCAAAATGCAACTATAATAGGCTCGGCTATCCTAAAGATGGCATGTGAAATGCTGCAACTAACAAGTACTCAACTTGGAATTGAAATACAAGTGCAGTTAGCATGATGTGCCGAGCCCGATGCATGTAAGACAAATGTATGGATGCACGCATGGATAGCATAAGGTATGCTAATTTAAATATGCCCTAGTCTACCATCATAAGCAGGTAAATAAAAGGGAAGAAAGACGTGGGGTTGGGAGACATACATACACGCACGCACACTTATTACACATTTGCCCTAGCTCGGAGGGTCCGAAAGAATATACAGGCCAAATAACAGATCAACTATCCTAGCTAATTAATTATTACAGACCCTTAATTATTTAACAAAAATAAATGCAAAAAGAAGGTGGCCGCAGCCCTGCCTCGGGATGCGGGAATGATGCATGCTCGATCTGTCTCGCCCGGAAACTCGCTGCCATAGCACTACTACCTCTGTTAACACTACCCTACTCCTCTGAGGACTGCCAAAGTCCAAGGGTATGCTTTATGGATGTTGGGGAATACCACCGGCCAAAGAGAGGAACCACCGGCCATCTTTTAATCTATCGGCCATTCATTCCGTTCTGGCTCAGAATCAGTAAGTTGTATGGCATGATTTTATCATGAATTAGCAATTATCAGCAATTTTCAGGCAAATGTATGCACGGACACACTCCCTATCATGTAATGGACTCAAGGGAGTGTGACCCTCGACCCTCGGGCCATCAATCACGCATTTCAATGCATGATGGCCCAAAAGCCAAGTGTGCAACTTCGATATCAAATGCAATGCAAGCACAAAATACATCAAAGGGCCCCAACCCCTATCATGATTGATCAAGAGGCAAGGGATGCATGCTCAATGAAATGCAACCTAGGCATGGAGGCTAAGTATGCAACATGAACATTCAAATGAGCAATGTATACTAGGCACGCAACCTAAACATGTAAGCAAACATGGAATGCAATAACATGCGATGATGGACTTAAACTAACATGGATAGCTCGCAAACATGCCAAAATCAGTGGCCATTAGATGAAAATGAGATATTCGAAATGCGTGCACACGTACACGCAAACCGAGGACTGAACCTAAGGCATCAAATGCCAATCTACTAAAGCATGGCAAGGCATGGAACATGGTGTGCAAACATGCAAACTTCAGTACTAAATCATGATGCTAAACAGCCCCGAAGCATGGAAACATGGCACCCGATGCATGAGATGAATCCCGAAACATAAAACTAGGCACATGTATTGACCTATAGCTATACAAAGCATGCATTTTTTGATCATGAAGCATGAAGACAGAACTGAGGCAATCCCAAAATATGCACATTTCTAGTTCAAACTGTGGCCAAAAAGTGCTAGCAAGATGGATTAAAATAGCATGCAAATTTGACTAGTAAACATGGTTTACATGGAAAGTGTATGAAGCAAATGAAATCTTACCAAACCAGCCAAAATCAGTGAACAAAACATGCCAAAATATGCCCAAATACCCACTGAAATGAAGCCAACACATGCAAAAATGATGAGCTCCTTTAGAGGGCTATACAAGGGGTTATTAAGCACATATAAGATGGACACTCAACAAAACCAAACCAACTCTATAAATGGCCTATAGGGGTCCTAAAACCTACTGAAAAATGCCTAAACCGAGCTCAAGAAGTGTGCAAATATAGGCCCCTTTGTAAGGCCAAAAATGCAAGCAAACAAGACAACAAGGAGAGGGGATGGCCTTCTCCTTCTTAGGACCTCAAAACGCCAACCCCACCACTGAAATCCTTCTGGATTTTAGTGGTGAGAGGGCCAATACAAGGTGGTCCCGAAGCTCACAAAAAATGCACAAAAATGAGGCCAAACAAGGCCTAATAGGGGTCAAACAACCCCAAACACCAAAGTGGTCTTAATGAAGTATCTTAAAGACAAAAAAATAGAACTTTTTTATGTTATACACCAAGCTCAAATCATCAAGAAAGATAGGCTAAAATGAGGTACAAGAAAGTGCTAAAAAGGAGAAGAAACTTACCCTTAAAGACCAAATTCGAGACCAGCAGCTTCAGGGGCCAAAAACCAGCTTTTGGAGCTCAATAAACCCTCCCAAGAACCTCAGTCCAATGGTAGTGGTGTATGGCTATGAGGTGTGGTGCAATAGGCTAAGAACAAGGGTCTTTGAACACTCTAACACACCCAAATGTAGAGAGAGAGGGTGATATATATGTTATATGTATGTATTAGGTCTGATTTTGCTGAACCAAAACAGTGGAGGAGGATGGGTTTCTTTTATAGAGCAAGGAAATGGCATAAAGCTTCTCAAAGAAGCTATACAAAAGGGTCAAAGGGACCAAGCTTCTAAGAGAAGCTAATGCAAAGGTGCAAGCTTCTTGAGGAAGCCAAGACAAGGGGTCAAAGCTTCCTCAAGAAGCTTTGAGCAAAGGGTGCAAAAAGAGGGTCAAAAGGGGTGCAAAGGGTGCAAAACAGCCACACACGTGCATGGGGAGCAGAGTCTGTGCATTCCAGCTAGCACAGCTGGCATCCATTCAATCTGTAGAATACTTCGGAAGGTCGTCGGCTAGCAAACTTGGTCGGTCGACCATCTTTTCTGGCCGGTCGGCCATCTATTTGGCTGGTCGGCCATCTATTTCATCGGTCGGCCATTTGTGTTGGCCGGTCGGCAAGAAAAATCTGCTCTGCAGGTCCAACTTCAGACGAGCATAACTTCTTCATATGAACTCCTTTTCAGGTCATTCTTGTGTCAAAATTGAAGCCCCGGAAGTAATCTTTCCAATGGCACCAACCTTACATCAAAATTTCAACTGTGCAAAAAGTTATGCTTGTTTTGGTGAAGACTGCTCAGTTTTGGTCCAACCGGGATGATGCCCAGCTTCAACCAATCATATCTCCGCCCTCCGGACTCGAATTTAAGAGATTCTTGAATGAAAAATGAAGCCCCGGAAGTCTTCTTTCCAACGGTGGTGGCCTCATGGATTAACTCCAAGTGTATAGACAAATAAGCTTGATTTAGCAAGGACTGTTTGTCCCTCTCTTAGCAATTCTTGCCTATCTTCTTCTCCAACTTGGTTTCTCCCCTCTTCTCCTCTTTTCTTCAACTTCAAACCCCTAAGCAAGGTGTTTTGAATGATTTTTCAAAGATTTCATCTCTCTTTCATTCATTTCCACTTTGTCCTTGCTCGGTTTACCGAAAAGCACAACGTTTGACAAAATGCGAGCCTCGGAACACCGCAGAAACTTTATTTTAAAAACGTTTTGAAAGAGAGGGTTTTAAGGTCTAAAAACCATTCAAAATAGCTTTGGTCCAAAATGGGGTGTGAAGTTGAGATTTGTCTCTCTCCTTGCCGAAGAAATTGAACCTTTGCCCTGCACACCTTTTATCATCGACCAAACCATCAGTAGCGCCCAAGTCTTAAGGGCGGTCAAAAATGGGGTGTGTACAGTTGCCCCTCTTTGGCAGAACTCGAAAGTCATAACAATGACGGGAGTGAATGTCAAAGTCCAGAGACGACCCATTTTTGACAAGGCCGAAGACTTGGACAAACAAACAAAATACCGATAAATAAATGTTTGTGCCCGCAGGCTGCCTACGTATCCCTTTGCAAGGAATCAAACCAGTATAGTTCAGGGGCAAGATGCCAATGATATGCCCGAAAATTTTGAAAATTGGACTTGTACGCTACGCGAAGCCGGTTTGAAAATTGAATTTATGCAAAATCACAATGTGCACAAGACAATGTGATGCAGAGTGAATGCACAAAACAATGCTAAGAAGATGCACAAAACAGCGCAAGGCAGGTTAGAATGCACAAAACAGTGCTAACAAGATGCACAAAACAGTGTAATGCAAGAGTGAATGCACAAAACAGTGCTATGCAGGTGCACAAGAGAATGCGATGTGGCTGCACAAAACAGTGCGAATGAAATGTAATGCACTAACAAGTGCAGGTAAGGTGCACAAGAAAGCGCGATGCAAGTTCAAAGCGAAAGATACAAGCATTTTCCTTTATGCAAGATGAGAGTATGTAATGAAATACACAGGATAGTGCGATGCACAAGAAAGCGCGAGTGCACAAGACAATGCGGTGTGCAAGAAAGCGTGTGTGCACATGACAGCACGATGCGCTAAACAGCACGATGCGTTAGACAACGCGAGTGCACAAGATAATGCGAATGCACAAGATAGTACGATGCGCTAAACAGCGCGATGCATTAGACAATGCGAGTGCACAAGACAGTGCGATGCGCTAAACAGCGCGATGCGTTAAACAACACGAGTGCACAAGACAGTGCGATGCGCTAAACCGCGCGATGCGTTTAAACAACGCGAGTGCACAAGATAGTGCGATGAAATGCACAAAATAGTGTGATGCGCAAAATAGCGTGATTGAATACATGCAAAACGCAAGTAAGGTGCACAAAATAGTGCGATGCGCAAAATAGCGCGAGTGTAAATTGCACAAAACAGTGCGATGCGCAAGAAAGCGCGAGTGATTAGAAATGCGAAAGTGCACAAGGCAATGCAATGCGCAAAATAGCGCGAACCTGAACCTGCACAGAACAGTGCGATGCATAAAACAGTGCGATACGCTAAACAATGCGAATGATAATCTGCACAAAACAGTGCAATGCGCAAAATAGCGCGATTGTAATGCGATGCACGAGATAGTGCAAGTGAAACACAACCACAAGATGCACAAGACAGTGCGAGTGAGATACAAAGTGTAAGTGCACAAAATAGTGCGAGTGAGATACAATGCACAAGAAAGTGCGATAAAATGCATGTTCTATGCAAGTGAGGAAGAATGCATTTTCTATGCAAAAGATATGAGCATTTTCTATGCAAGTATGGAAGAGTGCATTTTCTATGCGTGAGACAAGCATATTCTATGCAACATTGAAAGCAAAGGATATTCTATACGGAATTGAAAGCAAGCATATTCTATGCATGAATTATAACGATATGCAGCACGCATGTAACAAAAGTGTATATGAAAGTGCACATTCTATGCAATAGAGGGGCATCAAACATGTACTCTGGTGCCTCTGATTTACCTCTTAGAGGACTTTGCAACATACTCAGCTCAAAAGGGGACACCCTGTCTATATTGGCGAGAGGTCACATCTGCATGTGAAACCCTCAAGTGCTGCTTGGACTGCCATTTTGACTTGAAGCAAGCTTACACTTGAAGTAGAGGCACACTCATTCTTCGGAACACTGACAAGGTTTGAAGAGGTACATCCGGAATACATTCTCGGAATTTGCCGAAGTTGAAACACACTAAGATGCTCCAAATTTTCCCTCTTTTTTTTTTTTTTTTCTTTTGCTTCGCAGTCTGGAACCCACATAGCTTCAAATAGGTCCTTGTTTTACTGTTCACACTTATCGAGGGGGGGACCCTGCAGTTTATGAAAGAAGGAATCTTGTTTTGTACAAATGTGGAGAATGGCACAGCACTCTGAGCACAAAAAGATTTATTTTTGAAATTGAGAAAGGAGTTCTTAACCGGGTATTGAGCCTACGACTGAACACAGCGAAAAAGACTCAGCAACGGAAAACAAAAGGTAAACAACCTAAACACATCGAGTAACACTCGAAACGACCCAAAACAAGAATCGAGATAAAACAAAAAGACACGACACTCAGGCGTGCACAGGGAGCCTGTTTCACCAGGTATTGTTTCCCACCCTTTCTCACTTGTGATTCTCACATCACTTGGCACTCAATCTCTAGTTTTCTAAAAAAGCCCTTTTCTCACTTTTCCTCTCAACGCACATCTCTCTATTCTTCAATCTCTCATTTTTTTATCCCTCCCCTGGGTGGTTGATGGGTAGACAAGAAGTTGTGGGCTCTTGCCCCTAGCATTCTGCTAGATTCTCTTTCTTCTACTCACAACAGTGAACTTCCCCCACAGAGGGGTTGTGATGCGGCTGGATGTGCAGCAGATCTGCAATCGACATTGGTTGACGATGTTCTACTGGGGAGTTTGGACGTGATTAGATCTGCCCAGATGAGGAAGTGGAATATCTTGCCCCATTCTAGTTCGTGCTTCGTACTTGGCTTGATACCTTGTTGCTTGGAGGGTGAGAGAGCTTTCAGCCCTTTGTTGTTAGCTTCAGTTGTGCCCTTTTCTAGCAAGTATGGTGCCCTTTTTGGAAAGTATTTTGAGAAAGGGGAAAAGACAGAACACCTGACTCAACTGTGCCCCTAATTCATCATTTGACCATTTTTTTGTTTTGGTTTTCTACTAAAACAATTTTGACCAACGTGAGAGTTAGATTAGCATACTTGTTTGATTTTCTGATTCAAAATCATGCAAGTTAGGTTATGAGCATTGAAAATTTTCCTTTTTTGGGTCCAAGAAACGGTCCAGTTTTGGAAAAGATGGAATAATTTTCGAGAGAATTAGTCAACCTTAGTAAAAATTCTCAAAAACTATTTTTGCAAATGGCCACTGCTCAACGAGCATGAAACCTACTCCTGAGACGCACAACCTCGGATGCAAAGGAAAACTGCCCCGTGCTTCAAGAGAGCTACATGGCAACGGAAAGTTGCCCCTTGTTTGAACGGTACCGCGGCGCATTGAATGGCAACAGAAAGTTGCCCCTTGTTTGAATGGCATCACAGCGCATTGTAATCAGTCCTCGAAGCGATGATTACAACCAAACTCTCGGATACAGAGAAGGCAAAGATGATCAAAACTATTACATGGACACAATCGAATTTGAAGTGTTTTACGGCTGGACTTCAGAATGAAGTTGCCTACGTATCCCAAAGATGGGAATCAAGCCTTACGCAGTTTGGGGTTAAGGTACACTCGGGTATTTAACCTCTCCTTTTGCGCTCTAACTTTTAACAAGGCGCCCGTTGCAAGTTTTCGACCTTGCGAGCTATGTTTTTCTTTTCTTTTCAATTTTTTTTGTTCAGAATTTTCTTTTCTTTTCATTTCCTTTTCTTCTTTTTTCTTTTTCTTTATTTTTTTTTTCTTTTTCTCCATTTCGTTTTTCTTTCATTCTTTGCACTTTTCTTTCTTTTTTTTTGTTGTTCTTTTTCTTCTTTTTCTTGCTCTAACTTTTGCCTGGGTCGCCCTTCCGGGTTTTCAGCCCAGCGCGCCTCTCAAAGGGTAAAAGTGTAATAAGCCCATGCCAAATGGTTTTGAAATTGAAGCCTCTCTGTATCCAGGAGAATGGTTGTTGTACTGATTTGCAGAAGAATCCATCACGGTTGCTTCACGAGCTTCTTCCGGTGAGATATGATCTTCTTGATCTGACTTTGGTGCCTCTTGTTCGAGGGCTGCTTCAAATTGGGCCACACAGGCCTCACATCATGATTGACCTCTGAACATTCTGAATCTAAGTTCAAGGTTTGAAAGTAAGGGGTCGAGTCTCGAGGCTGAAAGCGATCCTAAGCTGCACAATCTCAAGAGCGATTCCACACAGGTCTTCGCAGGACGGCGCAAAAATATTTTTTGAAATTTTTTAAGAAAACGACTAGCCGCTCGCGCTAAAGACAGTGTAGAACCAATCTGGATCAGGTCAGGATCCTTCCCAGTACTCACATTAACAAGCATGATTTCATTCATTGAGGGCTTAGCACGCCTCTCTTTCTCTCAGTTTGATCAAATTTTGCAAATCCCGAGGAATTCCTTACTCTTTGTTTTCAACACAGTGTTCAAAAAGTTTTGAAAAACTCAGGTCATTACAATGACTTCAAGGCACAGAAAAGACAGAGTTGTTAGTCAAATACCGTCATCTCATTTAGAATTTCTGGCACAACTGGCATACGGTAGAAGCAAACACAAGAGTGTGAAAATCACCGTTGTTCCATTCAGATCTATTGATGTAACTGGCTCCAGGCAGAAACAGACTCAAAAAGAAAATGAAAAGACAAACACAAAACGAGCAAGTGATGTCCGAGGTAACGCCCCTGAAATCACCCGACTCCAACAAAACAGGACTGACTCGACACAACAAGACAAACCCAACTGACTCAGTACAAAAAGACTAACTCTACACAACACAACAAGACTGACCCAATACCCAAGTCAGAAACTAGCATTCGCAAATGCTTAAAACAGTGCGTGCCATACGCCATATCTGGAGTAAATCGAGCGCCATCCGCAAGTGGTTCATCCCCCGATCACATCACATTACCCCCCACAAGTTCACTGATCAAGTGCCGATAGACTTCGCTGAGTTGGTGCGACGATGACCTTACTGTCAATCAGATCTTGTATTTCGTGGTGAAGACGGAAACAACCATCAGTGACATGGCCGACTTGCTGATGAAAGGCACAGTACTTGGTCGGATCATGGGAGTGAGGAAGTCTATCTGGCAGTGGTCGCGGCTCCAAGGGTTTCAAATCCCCTTCTCTAATCAGGACCCTCAAGGCCACTAATAGAGACATGTACAGTGGTGCGAACACCCTCTGGCCTCGAGGTGGGTGTTTTGAGGTTTGTGGAGTTTTGCTGGATGCACTAGCAAAGGGATTGGCAGGCGTTGACTGGGTTTGCTGATCGTTTCCAAGCACGGGATTAGGGCTGAAAGGAACATTCCTGGTACAAAGGCCCTTCTCCCGGCTTGCCCCTTGATTCAGACTGCTCTCATTTTGAGTAGCGAAAGTGTCATCCACAGTTTTTGTAACAACTGCGAGGACTTGCTCTTGGTTCAGTCCTTCAGCTTTCAAAGCCTCAATATCCCACCGAAGGTATTCATGGGGACCATTGCCTGCCCCTACCTTGTTCTTACCAGTCACTTCCACTTTGTTAAGAGATTGGCCTTCTTCCAATGCAACCCATCCCAAAGTTGGGGAGCCTTTAGATATGAACTCCCTGGTACGTGATGTGGTTGATGATGGGGCCAAAACCCCAAAGGCCAGATCTGCCACAGTTCTCTGAAGATCTTCGATCATCCTCATCAGCTCAGAAGTAGTGAGTTCAAGGGTTTGAGATGATTGGGGTTCAGATGCACCCATCATGCATAAGTCCAGGCTCTCTGGGATAAGCACATTAGGCTTGGGTAGATGGACTTGGATGATGTATACGCTGGGGTCATAAGGGACGGCCAGTGTGTGGATTAGGTTGAGATGTGGATGAGGTACTTGGTCATTGGGGGCTGAAGGTAGAGCTATCATCTAGTTGTCAATGAGATTTTGGATCTCATGACGAAGGCAGTAGCAACGGTCGGTGCCATGACCGCGTTGCTGATGGTACACACAGTACTTGGAGGGGTTATGTCTGGCTGGGAGTGGGTCAGGCAGAGGTTGAGGATCGAGGGATTTGAGATGCCCTCTTTCCATCAAGGCTTTTAGTGCGCTAGTCCAGCTCATATAGAGGGGGGTGAAAGTTCTGCCCTGAGCTCGGGCTGGGCCACCTGTTTGTAGGCTTGGATTGGCAAAAGGGTTGGTTGTGGCTACTGTATTGATTTCGGTGGGTTTGGGAATAGCATTACTACCAGCATTGGTACTCCCAGAAATCACCCTTCTTGTCGGTTCACTTATTCTGGGAATGATCCCTGTGTTGAACGCATTCTCGACCTGAACCCCCAGTTCATGCAAACTCTTGAAAGTGAATAGCGGAGCGACTATCAACTTTTGTAACATATCATGCTCAAGGTTTCGCACCATCATTTGCACTTGATCCCTCTCGGAAGGCCGATCTGTCATCTGTGCTGCCTTTGCTCTCCACCTCGCAAAAAATTTCACAAAAGGCTCGGTTGGGTTCTGGCGGGTTGCTTCAAGTTCCTGCATGGTCATTTCAACTTGGGTGTTGTACGAATACTGATCAACAAAGGCCTTCGCAAGTTCTTCCCAGTTTTGCTTCACTTTGTCCTCCAACTTAGCGTACCAAGTGGCTGCTACACCCGACAGGGTTCTTCCATACAGAGAGAGTTTCTGTGGCTTAGTCAGACCCATCGGCTTCAGGACATCCAAGAAAAGTCGGATATGTACCGTTGGATCTCCAGACCCGTCGAAACGGTCAATATATGGCATTTTGAATCTGTTTGGGAGCCACACGGCAGCCTCAGTGTGCCCATCCTCAATGTCGGGAATGGAGTTAAGGCCCTGTGCCTTCTTGAATTGCTTCTCAAGGTTTGCAATTTTCACTGCAGTCGGATTGAGCTCATTAACATGAAAGGGTTGAAGCCTCTCAGTAGGCTGCACTAGGGGTCCGAGCACCTGAGCTTGAGTCAACCTTTCTTGAGGATTCGGACACTGCAAATCTTCAACTGGCGGAAGTGGATCAAAGTTCGGCTGGGGTCCCAAAGCTGGATGTGAGGCAGATGCCCCAGATGGGCACTGCGTTTTAATACTTGTCTCAGCCTGCATGGCAGTTCCCTGATTTAATGCTGCTATCCCGGCCACAAATTCTTCTGAGCCCTGTGCCATCACGGGTCTGCTGATGATCTGACTGGCGACTGTCGGATCAGATAAACCAATGAGCCCTGTCTGGCCCTTCTTTGCCTTACCACTGGCGAAGGAAAATTGGTTGCCCTTGAATTGAATCTCTGACCTAACAAAGTCTATCAGCACTAGTCCAATGTACCCGGGGGATATCGGAGCCTTCTGAAGCTATGGTTCCAGGACTACCTAGCAAAAGAGAAAAGACAAAAGATCTCACCAATTTTATCGAACGGATATGAGCATGGCGAATGGGTTTCACAATCGATGCTCAAATATCTGTCCCAAAACTGATACCCTCAGGTAAAATTGATTCCCCAAATACTGATGCCCACAGACCTGATGCCCAAACTTGCAAACTGATATATGCATTCCTGTGGAGATATACTCTAAAAGCACATAGCAAGTAAAAAGAGCCAAAACACCCCTATGTTGGGGTAGGGTTTCCCTGTCCTATCTTGTCAGGAGCTAGGGTTTCACTACGCATGCAGCTGTTTCAAACAACCTATATCGGGTAAGCGCCCTATCCTAGTTTGGAATGGTCACTATGGATTCCGAATATGCACTAGTCGAATGGTCGAAAAGGGTGCCCCGGTAAAACCGGGGTTTGTGTTCCCATACTGGCAGAGCCCGCAACCGGTCAGCCTTATGGCATGCTTTGACAAAGTCAAGCCTCCGGCAAACCGCTCAGGAATAGAAGATGGCTAACACGGTGTCCTAGGCGCACCAATGCACATGCAATGCAAAGAAACACATAAGTGAAATCAAAACAAGATATCACGAGTTTAAGTCAAGCTCTCTAAGATCCCCAACAGAGTCGCCAGAAACTGTAGACATCCCCGAATGCCCCGGGAGGAATGGGTACCCCCCATTCTGTTCGTTTTGTGGGTCTACTACAGTTCGGACTCAAATTGTCACGGTTCTAAATCTGAGCCAAAGAGTCCAAATTTGGCAAATCGTTTTTTGAGAAAACAGATTTTTGAAAAGAAATGCCAAACATGGACTGCTTTGCCAGATACAGAGTCGCCACCTAAATATTTTAATGGGGCAATTTAGGAAACCCTGACTTGGTGCCAAAGGCCACGTGTCCGTCATCACCAAAGTTGCCTCGGCTCGGGAACTTGGGTACGATTGGGGAAGGTCAGCTATGAGCATTCTCTCGCCGATCCAAGATCGGCCTCTACTAACCATGATATCCAATTTTGAAAATGTTATGTGTTCTTATTCCGGTTATTAGCCTAGAATTACTATGTTATGCGCGCAGTAAACAAGTATAGACCAAATCGCCTAAATTGGAACAAAACATTTCATGTTTGTTTTGAAAATGGTTTGCTACTCGCAAGTAGGCTAAAATGAAGATTTTGCCACCCTCAAGTGGGCTTTAGAAAAGATGGTTTTGCTACTATCTAGTGGGCTTAAAACTCACAGTTTCAATGCATTTATTCCAATTTAGGTAATTTTGACCTCCATCCATAGGCATTCAAGCAATTATATCACATAAGCAGCTAGCCTCATGGTAATCATGCTATTATGGCAACATTCGCACGCATGCGATATGCTAAAGCATAAAAGCTTACCTAGTACTCTAAGCCAAAACCGAAACTAGTTAGTAATCATATGCATGATCCTAGTTCATGTTAAGATAGCTAATGCAACATATGCAAAATGCAACTATAATAGGCTCGGCTATCCTAAAGATGGCATGTGAAATGCTGCAACTAATAAGTACTCAACTTGGAATTGAAATACAAGTGCAGTTAGCATGATGTGCCGAACCCGATGCATGTAAGACAAATGTATGGATGGACGCATGCATAGTATAAGGTATGCTAATTTAAATATGCCCTAGTCTACCATCATAAGCAGGTAAATAAAAGGGAAGAAAGACGTGGGGTTGGGAGACATACATACACGCACGCACACTTATTACACATTTGCCCTCGCTCGGAGGGTCCGAAAGAATATACAGGCCAAATAAGAAATCAACTATCCTAGCTAATTAATTATTACAGACCCTTAATTATTTAACAAAAATAAATGCAAAAAGAAGGTGGCCGCAGCCCTGCCTCGGGATGCGGGAATGATGCATGCTCGATCCGTCTCGCCCGGAAACTCGCTGCCATAGCACTACTGCCTCTATTAACACTGCCCTACTCCTGTGAGGACTGCCAAAGTCCAAGGGTATGCTTTATGGATGTTGGGGAATACCACCGGCCAAATACAAACACCACCGGCCAAAGAGAGGAACCACCGGCCACCTTTTAATCTATCGGCCACAGATTCCTGGCCGGTCCGGCATCAGATTTAGCCGATCGCCAAAGCTTCTGCAGAACCGCAATTGACAAAGAGAGGGCAAGCAGTGTATGGCATGGAATTTTCAGCAAATGTATGCGGACACACTCCCTATCATGTAATGGACTCAAGGAGTGTGACCCTAATTCGGCCATCAATCACGCATTTCAATGCATGATGGCCCAAAAGCCAAGTGTGCAACTTCGATATCAAATGCAATGCAAGCACAAAACATATAAAAGGGCCCCAACCCCTATCATGATTGATCAAGAGGCAAGGGATGCATGCTCAATGAAATGCAACCTAGACATGGAGGCTAAGTATGCAACATGAACATTCAAATGAGCAATGTATACTAGGCACGCAACCTAAACATGTAAGCAAACATGGAATGCAATAACATGCGATGATGGACTTAAACTAACATGGATAGCTCGCAAACATGCCAAAATCAGTGGCCATTAGATGAAAATGAGACATTCGAAATGCGTGCACAAGTGCACGCAAACCGAGGACTGAACCTAAGGCATCAAATGCTAATTTACTAAAGCATGGCATGGCATGGAACATGGTATGCAAACATGCAAACTTCAGTACTAAATCATGATGCTAAACAGCCCCGAAGCATGGAAACATGGCACCCGATGCATGAGATGAATCCCGAAACATAAAACTAGGCACATGTATTGACCTATAGCTATACAAAGCATGCATTTTTTGACCATGAAGCATAAAGACAGAACTGAGGCAGTCCCAAAATATGCACATTTCTAGTTCAAAGTGTGGCCCAAAAGTGCTAGCAAGATGGATTAAAATAGCTTGCAAATTTGACTAGTAAACATGGTTTACATGGCAAGTGTATGAAGCAAATGAAATCTTACAAAACCAGCCAAAATCAATGAACAAAACATGCCAAAATATGCCCAAATACCCACTGAAATGAAGCCAACACATGCAAAAATGATGAGCTTCTTTAGAGGGCTACACAAGGGGTTATTAAGCACATATAAGATGGACACTCAACAAAGCCAAACCAACTTTGGAAATGGCCTATAGGGGTCCTAAAACCTACTGAAAAATGCCTGAACCGAGCTCAAGAAGTGTGCAAATATAGGCCCCTTTGTAAGGCCAAAAATGCAAGCAAACAAGACAACAAGGAGAGGGGATGGCCTTCTCCTTCTTAGGACCTCAAAACGCCACCCCCACCACTGAAATCCCTCTGGATTTTAGTGGTGAGAGGGCCAATACAAGGTGGTCCCGAAGCTCACAAAAAATGCACAAAAATGAGGCCAAACAAGGCCTAATAGGGGTCAAACAACCCCAAACACCAAAGTGGTCTTAATGAAGTATCTTAAACACAAAAAAAAAAGAACTTTTTTATGTTATACACCAAGCTCAAATCAGCAAGAAAGATAGGCTAAAATGAGGTACAAGAAAATGCTAAAAAGGGGAAGAAACTTACCCTTGAAGACCAAATTCGAGACCAAGAATTTCAGGGCCAAAAACCAGCTTTTGCAGCTCACTAGACCCTCCCAAGAACCTCAGTCCAATGGTAGTGGTGTATGGCTATGAGGTGTGGTGCAATAGGCCAAGAACAAGGGTCTTTGAACACTCTAACACACCCAAATGTAGAGAGAGAGGGAGATATAGAGAGAGAGGGTGATATATATGTTATATGTATGTATTAGGTCTGATTTTTCTAAACCAAAACAATGGAGGAGGATGGGTTTCTTTTATAGAGCAAGGAAATGGCATAAAGCTTCTCAAAGAAGCTATACAAAAGGGTCAAAGGGACCACGCTTCTAAGAGAAGCTAATGCAAAGGTGCAAGCTTCTTGAGGAAGCCAAGACAAGGGGTCAAAGCTTCCTCAAGAAGCTTTGAGCAAAGGGTGCTAAAAGAGGGTCAAAAGGGGTGCAAAGGGTGCAAAACAGCCATACACGTGCATGGGGAGCAGAGTCTGTGCATTCCAGCTGGCGCAACTACCATCCATTCAATCTGTAGAATACTCCGGAAGGTCGTCGGCTAGCAAACTTGGTTGGTCGGCCATCTTTTCTGGCCGGTCGGCCATCTATTTGGTTGGTCGGCCATTTGTGTTGGCCGGTCGGCAGGAAAAATCTACTCTGCAGGTCCAATTTCAGACGGGCATAACTTCTTCATATGAACTCTTTTTCAGGTCATTCTTGTGTCAAAATTGAAGCCCCGGAAGTAAGATTTCCAATGGCACCAACCTTGAATCAAAATTCCAACTGTGCAAAAAGTTATGCTTGTTTTGGTGAAGACTGCTCAGTTTCGGTCCAACCAGGATGATGCCCAGCTTCAACCAATCATATCTCCGCCCTCCGGACTCGAATTTAAGAGATTCTTGAATGAAAAATGAAGCCCCGGAAGTCTTCTTTCCAACGGTGGTGGCCTCATGGCTTAACTCCAAGTGTATAGACAAATAAGCTTGATTTAGCGAGGACTGCTTGTCCCTCTCTTAGCAATTCTTGCCTATCTTCTTCTCCAACTTGGTTTCTCCCCTCTTCTCCTCTTTTCTTCAACTTCAAACCCCTAAGCAAGGTGTTTTGAAAGATTTTTCAAA
Organism: Camellia lanceoleosa; assembly: GCA_025200525.1. Lineage (NCBI taxonomy): Eukaryota > Viridiplantae > Streptophyta > Magnoliopsida > Ericales > Theaceae > Camellia > Camellia lanceoleosa. Next base: position 121,995,573 of record CM045763.1, on the reverse strand, counting down.
TATTTCATCTCTCTTTCATTCCTTTCCACTTTGTCCTTGCTCGGTTTACCGAAAAGCACAACGTTTGACAAAATGCGAGCCTCGGAACACCGCAGAAACTTTATTTCAAAAACGTTTTGAAAGAGAGAGTTTTAAGGTCTAAAAACCATTCAAAATAGCTTTGGTCCAAAATGGGGTGTGAAGTTGAGATTTGTCTCTCTCCTTGCCGAAGAAATTGAACCTTTGCCCTGCACACCTTTTATCATCGAGCAAACCATCAGTAGCACCCAAGTCTTAAGGACGGCCAAAAATGGGGTGTCTACAATGGTTTGAAACCCCTTAGTTATAGCCTATTTTTCCTCACTTTTCCCACCTCAAAAAACCTGATTTTCAGCGCTGTTTTAGTGTTGTTTCAATACTGTTTTGTGTGTGTAATTATGCTTTAAATATCATAGATATGTCGATGTAAGTCCTCATGAATGTAGCTTTCAATTCATTTAAGTTGATAGTCTTTCTTTGCACTTTTTTATAGCTTTCATACATATTCATAATATTGTAATCAGCTTTGCATAATCATCTCTGGAACCTCCCTCCATTCTTTGTTTATTTTGATTAAATAGTTGTGTTTAACAAAAGGTTGTTGTTTAAGCATAAGAAAGAGACATTCTATGCCTAATGGTTTAATCTCTTCGGAGGTTCATTACCAAGGCATTACATCTCTCTTATGCTAAGCACAACCTCTTGTTTGATATTTCTCTTTGTCACCGGTGCTTTAACTTCTAAGGGACTAACTTGCTAGTTTGGACTCTTGGAAATCATAAAGGAAGGTTTCATTATAATTTGTTATCGAGTTTGGATTTAGGGTCATTGTCGCCCCTTTCGGGTTTGACTTCGAATCCATTATTGCTCGTAAATGAGTTTGATTATTCCTTTATAATTTCCCCCATAGAAAAGGGCTTGAAAAGTTCATTTCTTGGGTTAAGTCAATGCTTGATACTCTTTATCGCTTTTTGGACTTAGTGGACGTAATTATCACTTTTGGACAAAAATGAATAAAAGATAAGAGTTGGAAAAGTAATGTAAAAGAGGCTAATAAAATTGGAGTAAAATGAGGTAAAAAAGGTAATAAAATTGGGTTGGGTTGGGTTCAATCGGACCTTATATTGAACTCATTGCGTCGTGGATCAATGCATACTTTTAGTGATGTTCAATGATTCATGAGGCAATGTCCACCCTTTTCCTTGAGGTAACTTCATGATAGGGAGGAGGTGTTGTTGGTCTTTCATTTCATTTTATTGAGCTTTTGTCCTATCGGTTCACAGATCATCACACAACAAATTTGTGACAATTGATAATTTGTGAATCGAATCTACTCCTCCCTTGATCATCTTCATGATAGGGAAAGGCAGAGAGGATAAAAATCCCCTGGAAACAATTTGTTTTTACTCTGTTTCAGTTCTGTGACAGCAGGGTATCCCTCAAAAGCAGCGGCCAGTCGGCTACAATTGTTTGGCCGACCACTTTTCAAGGCCGACCGGCCACCATTTTATACAACCAGTGGCATTTTTGTGGCAGAACAGAGCAAAACCTGAGGCCAAAATAGAATAATTTTATGACTATAAACAAAATAGATTCTAGCAGCAAATAGAGAAGTTTATGGAATGATGTTCTCGGTTGTGTGCGTGCGACTCCTAGCTTCCCGTTCAAGTCCTTTAAATTAGTGTTTTTATATTAGCATGTTGTAATTAATTAGTTAGCTTAATTCGACTTCGTAATAGCTAGTTAATTTAGTTTATTCAATTGCGTTGTAATAATTAGTTAAATTAGGTCATTTCATTTGGACCCTCTTGTGCGAGGGAAAATTTGTAACGCTTGTAATATTGTGTATGTCTTCCAACCTCCATTTCTTTCTTCCTTTTATTTACTTGCTTACTATGGTTGCATATAGTATCATATTTTTGATTTCATATCATTGCCATGACTTGCATCCATTTTTGCATATATTGGGATTTGGCTCATCACACTTGATAAAATATCGATTATTTCTTGCTTGAATACATGCGCTACCATATGCCTTGAATTGATCCATATGTCATGTTAAGGAGCTGAATTTGATAGTTGCATTTTGTATGTGTTGCATTAGTCACTTGCATAGTAGAGCATGCATTTTTTTACTTATTTTCTTCTCTTTTGGTTGTTTCGGTTGAGTACTAGGTGAGCATTTCTTGCTTTAGCATATTGCATGTGTGTTTGTAACCCCCTCAAAATAATACATAATTCCTACATCCAATCTTTCCATAAACATGATAGATAGTTTACATTGCCATACAAACATCAGAGTTAATATTACAAAAGTGCATTTCATATTAATTACAACTGTTTACAAAAATAATGGAATGCCCTGCAGGCTTACATCTTTCCAAGTTGTTACTTGGTCAATCAAAAGAAAAGTTCTAACTCTTTTACGCGTAAAACCCTCGGCTTGCATTTACATATAATCAACAAAATAAATAACAAATCAGAGTCTTCAACTCTGAAGACCTCCCAAGTAAAAATCTTGAACTTGGCACGTCTCCTGTACTTGAAAATGGTGTCCCAAGTAGAGTGAGCCAAAGCCTAGTAGAAATATACTAAACCCAATATGAGAAATAACTAAAACATTATCATATAACAAATGATCGACTCGTATAAACATTATCATACAACAAATGATCGACACGTAAACACCAAATCACACCCTTCTCATAGCCTGACAACAATTACATCCATGCTACCATCCACTTCCCTTATTTGTCCAGATTAGTTCCTAATTATGGTTCCATATCTAACCAAACAATTTAAGTGAGACTACCACTCGACTTGTTAACTCTTCCGTTATCGATGAATCAAAATGAGACTACATCTCACGCAACTAATACTTCACTTTATAAGGTCTCGGGACTTTCACCCCAAATGCCTCGGCCTACTTAATTATCTATGGAGTACATTCTCCAACTCCTAAAAATAATGATACATATACAATGTATTTAAACATATAACCACCTATGGAGTACATCCCCTATCTTCTTCCAAACATAGATGCACAAACAATGTGTTAAAGTATATGAACACACGTGTGAAGTACATAAATAATGTGTTAAAGTATATGAACACATACGGAGTACATCCCCCATCTCCTCCCAAACAAGTTACATACAAAATGTGTTAAAGTATATGAACACATATGGAGTACACTCCCCATCTCCTCCCAAACAAGTTATATACAAAATGTGTTAAAGTATATGAACACATATGTGTGTGGAGTACATCCCCTATCTCCTCCCAAATAAAGATACATACATAATGTATTTAAGCACTTCATCACATACCATGATCAATCAATACACATATTTGCTGTATTATTCCAACCATCACATTCAATGACATAACACGTTTGATTAGTTTCAGTTTTCCCTAATCAACATACAGTGTCTACAACAATCAAGACTATCCTCCACCAATAGCCCAAAGCAGTTATCTCTAAACAGATAATAAATTCATCAACAGATAAAATATCGACAATCTCATAGGTGAGTGATTAAATTATCCAACTACACCATTTACTCCTACAATTTCCCAATTTCATTATTCTCAACTCAATTTCACATTTTCCTAAATTAATTATTCAACATAAATAGGGCATTTTCCCCCTTTTCTCAATATCAACCCTAAGGTTCAATTTCATCAATTTGACAACAATAACTCCATTTTCCAAGGTCTCTCATACACATAGAGTTTAACATTTGAAAACCCCCTTTTTATAACCACCAAACAAACCCTAACTTTCCCAAAATTTCCCAACATTACTAACTAATCAAAATGACTAATATTTATGTCAAAACTCATAAGAAGGAGTAGATCATCCCTACCTCAAAGTTAGGAGCTCAAAGGAGATGAGGAGAAAAACCAAAGATGCTCCAAATGCGAGATTTTTCGAATCAAAGTGAAGCCCACCCCGAGCACAACCTTTCTTACAAAGGGACTAGGCTAGAAACACACTAGAAGTAGATCAATCCCTAGAGAGAAGGTAAGTGTAGAGAGAGAGGGAGCTGAATCTAGGGTTTTTGAAATCAAAAGGGATGAAAAAGTAAAGTGTAATCCCACTGCTGACTACTGATATAACACAGGCTCGCTCGAGCAAAGGATTGGTCGCTCGAGTGACCAGACACAAAGAAAACCTCGCTCGAGTGAATAGAGTCTCGCTCGAGCCAACAATGCAAAGCTTCAGGTCTGCAACCAGAAGCACACTCGAGTGAAGAAAAGCTCGCTCGAGCGAAGAACTCCAAAACATAGTCCTCTCTCGCTCAAGCAAAGGAAAGCTCGCTCGAGCCAAGGATTGCAACTCTCAGGTCTAAACCCAGATGCAGACGCACGCTTGAGCGAAGAACTTCTCGCTCGAGCCACCAGACACAACACCCAACTCTCGCTCAAGCAAAGGAACCCTGGCTCGAGCTAAGGATCTAAAACTAGGGGCTCGCTCGAGCGACAAAAGCCTTGCTCGAGCGAAGAACCAAGATTCTGGGCAGCAACACTTGGTCTAAAAACTCACCTAACCTGTTACAAACCTGCCCAACACATCTTAAAACTCATATACAAGGAATCGAAGGACGAAAACAAGATACAACAACAACCAACACCCACGGAACCATGTCCGGGTTACAATAATCAATGGAGGAAAAACCGGGATCGCTATAGTGTTCGTGTTGCCATATCAAGCATATGCCATGAGGCTAAGTGCTTATTTGATATACCTTTTTGAATGTCGGTGGATGAAGGCTATTTCGCTTAAATTGGGATGATTTGATTAGTGTACATATGAGCTTACTTTTTCAAAGTATCACATACCCAAAACTCTTTTCAAACAAACATGAAATCAAAGCATTCCAAAGTTGGTGACTTAGTCTATACTTGTGTGCCTCACATAGTAATGTTAGCCTAATAATCAGAGCAAGAGTATACACTATACATAAAAATCACATCATGATTAGTAGAGGCCGATCTTTGATCGGGTGAGCGGGGCGCTTAATTCATGACCTTCCCCTATCATACCTAAGTTCCCGAGTCGAAACACTTTGGTTGTGACAGACAAGTGGCCTTTGGCACGAGTCACGGGTTTTCTAAATTTTCAAAAAATATTTAGGTGGCGAATCTGAAATCTGGCAATGTAGTCTATTTTTGGCATTTCTAATTGTAAATTGATTTTCCAAAGATTTGCCGGGTTTGGACTCTCAGTTGCGTTTTTTGTTTCCCATTGCACTTGTGAAACCAGATTCAGAATCACGGGAGTCTGAACTGTAGGACTATCGTATCTGAGGAGACTAAACCCCTCCGAAGAGCACGAAAAGCAAGCTACAACATTATAAATGTTTAATTTTATCAAAATATTCTCTTATAATTATTTTTATGTCTCTCATTTCTCTTCTTTTTTTTTTCTCCATGCCTATCTTCTTTTTTTCTTTTTTTATATGCATGTTATTAAATTTTAAATTATGATTATCATCATGTTTAGTACCTAAAATACCAAATAAAAATAGCATCTGTTAATTAAAACATATCTAAGGTACAAAATTTTAACATCACGTTAATCTGTAGTCCATCTATCACGAAATGAAAGTTGGATTTGGTTAAGTTTTGAAATTGATATTGCTAAGGAGTGATAGTACCCCCATGAATTACAATTTTAGCTCCGCCACTGCCACTAGGTTGGCACAAACAACCCGCAGAATCATCTGGAACACCACTTAGACACAGATTAAAGAGAACTCAAATGACTTTGATTTATATAGAACTCTTCATTCTATAGTTATTTATACGGTTTAAATAACTTTGATTTTGACTACGTCTTTTCTTGGAATGTTTCTTTAGATTATATTTGATTAGGGAATTTAAAAATGGATTTGGAATGGAAAATGAAAAATGTGTGTAAAATTAAGTGAAATATAGGTATATTTATTCACATTTCACCTAACCTTTTCTTTTTCCTTTCCCATTCCCAATTCCTTTTCAAATTTTCCAACCAAACACGGTCTTAGGATTCCACGCCACCCTTTCTTTCTTTTTTTTATCCGTGATTCTACACTCCGTTTGTTTGTCGAACTAGATTGTATGAAATTATTAGTACAATGAGATTGAGTGAGAGATTATTAATGTAGTGATATTATGTTAGAAATATAAGATAAAAATTCTGTTTGTTTGTGTATTAATGTGATGGTATTAGTTCATTGAAATTAAATATATAAAATTACATAAAAAAATTTATTAGATAGAATGTAACTTTGTTTTATTTTAGGTAAATTACACTTTATCCCTTTTATATTGATCACTTTCTCACTTTGGCCCTTAAAGGTTTTTTTTTTTCCTAATTTACTTCTAAAGCTAATTTTTGTTAAAATTAGACAGAAAATGTCATAATAACTGTCACCTAACATTAAAAATATATTATTATATTAGAATTTAAATTTGTGTTAGAGATGCAAGTTATATATAATAAAATATTTTTATGTCATGTGATAATTAATCTGTCATTTTCTGTCTAATTTTTAACTTAAACTAGTTTTAGGAGTAAATTGAAAAAAACTTGAAAATGGAAGTTTTGAGAAAAAATAAACTTTCAAGGGCCGAAATGAGAAAGTGACCAAATATAAAGGTGGCAAATTGTAATTCACCCTTTTATTTTTATAAAATGGAGTGTCAATGGCCTTGTTTGGAGACTAAGTATTTTAGAAAAAAAAAGTCAAAAAGTCACTATAAGTTATCACATCTCTTTATATTTTTCTGCACATCTTTTTGTAAAAAAATGAAAAAATTATTAAAATAATATATTTTCAAATGAGGCCATTGTCTTTTTCCTCCAATTCTTCGATACCATGGAATTGGAATAACAATCTCACCTCCCTCGTGGGATTGTTAATCCCCCTCCTTAGAGGGTATTAATAGTCTCAATGAACTATTTAGTTCCAAGGCTTTTATTCCAACCAAACGCACATTTTGTGAGACTCATAAAATTATTAGTCCAATCTCATAACCCTTGAACTAAAACAAATATGGACTTAGTATGCAAATTTGAGCTCTTATTTATTTATTTGTTTATTTATTTATTTATTATTTCGTGTCCAATTAGGAATACAACTTCTATGCTGTAAATAAATCTACAACCCTTCATTGAAATTCATTCAATGAATAATATTTTGAGAGAGTCGTTATTCTTCTCATAAAGTCTACACTTTCATCTACTAAAAATTATATCGAGTCTTTTTTTAAATTACTTTTGCGTTACAGCCATAAATAATACTAGCGTAAATTACATTGACCTCTCCTGAGGTTTACCTTAATTACAGGGACCTCCCATGTAGCTTCAAAAATAACACTGACCTTCCCTATTTTTGAAAATAATATACAGATTTCCCCTTCTGTTACCTATCCGTCCAAAATTAAGTAGATTCTGTTGATGTCATCCATAATTATTTTGCAAATTCCAATACTACCCTTTGGCCATTGTAGGGTTTATGTTGATCATCAACAAAGAACAAAAAGATCAAAAACCAAGATCTCATATAAATACCAAGCACAAACACAACAAATATATATATATATATATATAGAGAGAGAGATTTAGAGAGATATGAAGATTAAGAAGGAGGCAAATTTACAAAATTCTTCATCTGGGTTTTACTCATTGTTACGTTTAAGTACTTGCCCCCTCTGTTTGCAGACAAAATCCCAATATGGGTTTGCTCATTACAGTATTTTCAAATTAGGCCCTCTCTGTTTTTCTCTCATTTTAGGGTTTTTATGATTTGGGCCACTCTATTCTTCTACGTTCTTCATACATCTCCCTTTACATTGTTTCCAACAAAAATTTACCAAATTCTTTATCTGGGTTTTACTTATTGCTACATTTAGGACTTTTCTTTGTTTTCAGAAAAAATCCCAAATGGGATTTTCCTCATTGTAGCATTTTCAAATTTGGCCCGCTCTGTTTTTTCTCTCATTTTAGGGTTTTTATAATCCCACTCACTCTGTTCTTCTAAGTTCTTCACACATTTGCTATTGCATTGTTCCCAACAAAAATTTACAAAATTCTTCATCTGGGTTTTGCTTATTATACCATTTTCTAATCTGGGCTCACTCTAAATTTTTCTAAACAGGAGACTCAATGTATCAATATCCAGTAGACAAATGCTATCCACCACCAGCATCAACACCAACAATGGCGACTCTAAAGACCAGCTCTTGTGCCTCACTGAAAACCCAATTGACGATTGCTGGCGGTGCAACCTAAACTGCGCCAACAACCGCCAACAACTCACCGATTACGCCATCGGGTTCGACTAAGCAGCCCTCGGCGGCAAAGGCAGCTAGATCTATGTCGTCACCGACTCCTCTGATCACGACCCTGCAAACCCAACTCCGACTCTCAATGACTACTCTGGCTCGGTTCCTCCATCGCGCCAATACCTTAATGATTCAAACCCATATAAGGTTGAAAAGTGCCAACCCGTACCCAACCTTCCCCCTTATGCCTCCTCTTTGCAAAAAAAAAAAAAAAAAAAAAAGTCTTGCTTCAGAGGCTTCTCGGGAAGAGAAAACATAAATAATTAGACAGAGAAAAGTGAGAGAGATAGTGAGAGGCAGAGATCGAAGTCCTGACTTCCTTCAAGCCCAGCCCCGAAACCCTAGCCGAGATCAAAGCCTTGACTTTCTTCAAGCTCAACCTCTATGACCCTCTCAGCTCCCTCAACATCTGGGACTCCTCTACGCCCTCAACTCCTTGCGACTGGCGCGGTATTGCTTGTTACAACAGCCGAATCAGGAAGCTCCACCTCCCTTGCCTCCAGCTTGCCAGACCACTCTCAACCCAAATCGCTAACCTGCGCATGCAGAAAGAGATAGAGAGAAAGGCAGAGAGATAGAGAGAGAGAGCACAGAGAATAAGAAGGAAGAGAGATGGAATGGGTACAATGATATATATATATATATATAAGATATGTATGTGTTTATATATATATTCTCTCTATATATGGGTATGAATGAGAGGGGTATTATGATCAATTTACTATCAAGTTAACATCGTTAAGGCTCTTTTAACGGAAAGAGAGAATCTGTATGTTATTTTCAAAAGTAAGGGATGTCAGCAATATTTTTGAAACTACATGAGAGATCAGTGTAATTTACCCATAATACTAAATATTTGGCCAAACTATGCCATATGCCATTATCATCGACTATATAAATTTTTTTTTTACCATTTCGTTATTAAGAGCTATACGCTGAATTAACACTAAATTGCTACCATTCAAAAATTTTATTTTATGATGCAAGCTACCATTCAAATTTAAATATTAGAACAGGAGAGAGAGAGAGAGAGAGAGAGAGAGTTATGAAAAAATCTCATTGCCCTAAACACCCCACTCTCTCCTCGAAAGTTATTATACATATGAGAAAAAAATATTAGAGAATTGTTAAGAAAATAATATTGTTGCGGGAAGATAGGATAAAATTTAAAGTTTTAAGTTCAAGTTAACCCAATAAATTACTAAAGATTTGTCTAATTATTAAATTCAAGATCATAAGATTAGTTGAAATGTACACTGACTCAGAGCATTGCTTAAATAATTTTAAAAATAAAAAGAACGATCCATCAAAGGCTGAGTCAAGTTGGGCCCCTTTTTTTACAGTCTAGGCTCCTCTCTGCCCTCTGAAACCCTTTAAAGGGACCCTACACTCTCCCAAGTTATATCCATGCAAGGTGGTCAGGTGAGTAAATGCTCCAATAATTTCACATCATTTTGTTTGAAGAAGCTACACATATAAATTTCTTAGCACTTACCACTAAGGTTTTGAAAAGCAAGTCGTTAGAACAGTTGTAATTACAGGGTGTAAAGACTCTAGTATAATAGTTATGTTGGTAATTTTTTATTATAATAATACATAAAATATATATATAATAAATTTAATAGAATTGACAAAATAATTTTTTATTAAAATGATGAAATACAGAACAAAGGACACAACTAAAAATATATAGAAATAAATTAGATTACATTACTAATAGAACAAATTATTAAAAAATTAAAACTCATCAAATTTAAGAACAAATTATAAGAAAAGAAGCAAACAGAAATCTGCACTAGACAGTTTCATTAAAACAGATTCACCACTTCCCGATGGATGCTAAAGGTACGCCGGCGTCTGTCTCCCAAGATACGACGGTCGAAACCAGCTAGCACAGAAACACCTTCTAAATCTCTGAATAGTTTCGGCGAACTTGACAATGGATGCACTCTCTTTAACAAGAACCAAAGAAGAGGCTAACAAAAAAAGATAGAAAAAATTTTCTTTGGTGTAAAAAACCATCTCTAACTTTTTATCTCAAAATACCATCTCATTTTCCATCACAAAACCTCTCTAAAAACAATTTACTAAGTTAGAAGAGAAAAACCTCTATTTATACTAGTAGGGAAGAGCCTTAGTCATGAAAGCTAATATCAATGGGGTTATCAAATGTCATCAACTCTAGCCATTAGGGCTAGAGATATAAAGTTTCAAAACTCCAAAACAATTATATAAATCATAATGTGTATACAATATATAAGTTTTGAAAATTAAACTAGATGGGTTGCAAATGGGATACTGGTGTTGGGTCATAACCCGATCCAAGCTCAATCTCAAACGCATGCACAAACTAAGCCCATCACAGCTCAGTCCAAAGCTCAAGACTAGGTCCAAGTCCAAGTCTAAATCAAATTCAGCACATGTACAAGTACAAGTGTAAGCTCAGTCCAAACAAAGGGTAAATCCAAATCTAAACCCAACGTTATTGATGCCCACTTTATGAGATAATTCTCATTCACAACTCAATGGTTTCGGCTCATTATTTTTGTATTGCAATCTTCTCACTTAAGATAATACAAAACTACTCAGACCCATCTTAACCGACAGTTGGGTCCTACTTTAATTTCGAAATAAAAGTTGTCGAAAAATCATTATTTTCCAACAAGTTACGGTAATTAGAATCGTGATTTTTTTTTTTTGGCACAATTTAAAAAAAAAATTACCGATATGCATAGTTTTTTTAGAATCACATTTATTGGGGTTTAAAATAGATTTTGATCCATTTTTATTAATTTTTAAGTATGATCCAATATATTTTATATTTTCAAATCACTATAAAATGATCTTTTTACATTTTATTTCAATAGTTAATAATTTTAAGAATAATTGATTTTAAATGTCTACAAATTATTTTTGACCAATACCCAAAATAAATGATTAAAAAATATTCACAATTATTAAATAAAATGATTATAAAAATAAAAATTGGACTATAAATAAAAATTATTTGTGGGGAATTTTTTTAGACAATACTTTACAGCTAACTAAATAAAATTATTTACAATTAAGTATTAAATGAAATTATTATAAAAATAAAAATTATGCCATAAATAAATATTATTTTTGAGTTATTGATTTTATTAATTTTTTTTAAATACATTTTTTAGACAACATATTCTAGTAACAAAATAAAAATATTTATAATTAAATATTAAATAAAATGATTATAAAAATAAATAAAATCACTGTTTATATATATTAAAAATAAAATGATTTTTTATTTTACATGCTAATGTAATGAAATAAAAATTAAAAAATAAATTATAAATAAAAAAATCATATAAAATTTTTTCTTTAAATTTGGATCACTTGAATATTTATTCTTTTTTTTTTTTTTTTTTTTTTGTAAGTTTTGTTATTTTTTATTTTTTAAATGAAACTATTCAGAATATTATAAAAATATATAACAATGTATAACAAATCCACAGCCCTTATAATACTGCTATGGCAGTTATGTAATATCGAAACAACTGTTTCATATGTAAATTTTTTTCACACCTTTATAACAATCATAACAAATAACGATAACCATCACAACTATTACATAACACTATTACGTAACGATTGCAATAATTTTTTAAAACCTTACTTACAACCTTATAGCTCAAGTAAAACATAGCCATGAATATAAAGTGATGAGAGATCAGACAAGTGACAGAGGTGTAGGGGTGTAATTTTGGCCCGTTGCTCGCAGGCGGACCGAAGCCCGCTCGCGGCCCGAGGTAGGCCCAGCTCGTTAAGACCTGTCTAGGCCCGAGTCCAAGCCTAGCGCGAGGCCTTTGGCCAGAGCCTGGGTCATCATTTTGAAGCCCGGCCCGTGGCTTGGCCCGCTCAAGGCCCGCCCAAAAGCCCGGCCCGAGACCCAGCCCGCCCGATACCCAGTGTTATTTTTAATGGAAAATAATAAAATTTTGATGAAAAAAATATAAAAAATTAAAAAAAATTGCTTAGGCCCACTCGAGCCCGCCTAAAGCTTGAGCCTAGGGGCCCTGCCCCACTGGCCCGCCCAAAGCCCAAATACCCTTGGGCCTGGGCTTGGGCCTGGGCCTATGGGCCGGCTCGATTTTTTGACGGGAGCCCACAAAGTCCGACATGGCCCGGCCCCGCCCGAGCTCGGATGGGCCGGGCCAAAATTATAGCCCTCCAGAGGTGATTGGTAAGACTCATCTTTCCTATATATATATATAAATGTGCACTTTATTTTGAATCTTTGGGCCCATTTTTAGTGGTTTGTCGCTGTCGCCTCTTTCAATGACTAACGAGAGCATTATTTTATTTGGACTCAAAAAATTATCTCAGTATGTCAAATTTAAACTTTTATTATATTTTAGTATAAATTTATTAATAAGAATCATACATATTAAATATTAAAATATTTTTTTTTTCTCATAATACATCCTACTTATAATTAGAGTCTAGTAAATTCACAACCAACCATTTCTTGCTGGCCTTCCAAATTTCAGCGAGTTATTAACCAGAAGATAGGCTTATATTAGGAATCAATACAATTGTTGGAAAATGAATTTTGAAAAATCTTATTTTTTTATTACGTCTCGACACATTCGTCGAAGACATAATACTGTTAGGCATTTGCTCTCACTTGAAATAATTTCCATAAAATATGTAAAGTCAAAGGAGAATATTGCGTATTCACTGACTAAAGGGCTAGCCAGAGAGCAAGTGTACCATTTATCGAGGGAAATAGGATTAAAGCTTACTACTCAAAAGTCGTTATAATGGTAACCCAACCTAGTTGACTAGAGATCCCAAGATCTAAGTTTAAAGAGACAACCGAATTATGGATGACTTCATGTATCACTGAGGAGGTTTTCTCCTACCCATTTCTATGATAAGAAGAGTGATACCTACAGCGTAAGTAAGATAAGCTTTGCTTTTAATGATTCTTATAACTTGGACATCCAAGTGGGGTATGGCAGGATACTATTAATAAGAAGTCACTTATATGAGTGTGAACTGGGCCAGTTCTGTGAGAATTGAAAAGGCTAAATTCTCTAGAGCACTCATGAATTACCAAATGTTGTTCAAGGCCAAAATGAGCAAAATCGTAAGAACCAAATTGTGTCTGATACACTATGTGTAGTCTATTGTCTTGGCTTACACAAACAGCTAAACAATTTAAGGCATCGCGTCCACTGGTTAGCCAGTAAGTTCGATAAGCTTTCAATAGAGGAGATTCAAAGTCAAAAGCTACCTATCTTGATGTGGTGTATCTTCTTAATGTACTCTTTCTTTGTCTGCATCTTATTGCATGTCCGTTATCATGAATTCCATTCATGTAAGGGATTGTTGGAAAATGGCTTTTGAAAAATTTTATTTTTTTGCTAACTTTGAGCATTAATTAAGGTGGGACCCAAGCGTTATTTTTAACGTTTTTCATTGGGTTTATGTTTAATGCCGCATAGTGAATAAAACCGTATATTTGGTTGCTCAAAACCATTTCTAGATTAATGAGAATTCAATGCGCGTTTTCTGCTTCATGAAAATGGCTTTAGGTAGATTTTCTACACATTTGTGAAATGTGCTTGTCCCACATTAGAAATGCTTAATGTTTTGAATGGGTTTATATACACTAGCTTGAGATACTTGGGATAGGCCCCAAAGGTACCCAAGTTTGTGGAAGGGTAAGGTTATGGGTAAAGTGGGCTAGACCCATTGGACCTAAAACAAAAACCACACGTACGCACCGCCCCCGCCATCTGTCCGACTGGGCTTGGGCACAGGTACGTGGTGTGAGGTTGGATTGGATTTGTCCGGCCCAATACTTATATTTTTAAACCAAAAACATTTTTTATTTTTTAATTTTGGTTTCAAAATTCAAAATAAATTGGTCCAATTTTTTTTCTTTCACCCAAACAAATCCCTACCCTGTGAAAGACCACCCCGAACAGATTCAAAACAGGTTCATACTTGTTGAATTCAAATCTATATCTATTCAAAGAGGTTTGTGCTTGTTCAATTTGTTCGAACAAGTTTTCTACCTGTTCAAAAAAGCCACCATTGCTCTTATATAAATCCTGCCATTCCAGCAATTCTTGGGGATCGAAATTTTGCAAAACTCTTCCCTTTCTTCTTCTGTTCGTCCTCTTGTTGCTCCTACATCTGTTTACATTTAGTCTCTAGAAAAAGAAAGAGAAAGAGTTACAGCATGATTTGGTCCGCAAGGCTTGATTTTGTAGTGCTGCAAATTAAGTAGCAGTTGTTGCATCCTAGGAAGTAGATGCCGTTAAAACTCGAAGCACGGGAGTGAGAGCAAAATCTATTTTAAGGAGATTGTGTTCAACACAAGCCTCGACTTTAATTTCTGTAAGCATTTAATTTGGAATTTAATTTATATAACTATTTTTTAAATTATTTTATTTTCTTGTTTATTTTATTTACACATTTAATTTACACACATACCTCTGGGAATAACAACAATATGAAAATGAGATACATATATATATATATACCCATGAATCATTCCATTCCAATTTATGTGTAACAAACTACAAACATCGTCATATATGTGTGTGTATATATATATATATATATAGAGAGAGAGAGAGAGAGAGAGATTGGGTTTGAATCATTAAGCATATGAAGAAAGTTTATTTATATTTACAAAATTTTATAAGGTTTTTGTTTATTTTTTGTTTATTTTAGAAAATAATTAACAAAATGTTTAAAAAATTTAAAATGGTGATGTTTGGTGGCTAGTGTTGGGTGGTAAAAAACTCAAAACTCAAAACTAAACACCTTTTTAGTTTACATTTTTAGCCAAATTTATAAGATTTATAAATCAAAAATTTTACCAAACAAGTTTTTATTTGAGTTTTTAAAATTTTTGTAAATATTAATGATCAAATCCTTGGGACAGGATCTCTCTCTATAACTTTGAAGTTGGAAACAATAACATGATGATGATGATGATGATTTTTAATTTTGTCGTCTCTCCTCTTTCTCTTTCACCATCCTCCTTTGCCCGTGCCGCCTTTGCCGGTGTCAAGTTTCCCTAATCATGTTCCATCTATGTACGTGAACAAAAGAAAGATTTTTCAAAAATAATTTGATTTTTTTTATTTTTTTTATTTGAGTGTATCTCAAAAGGATAATTTGGGAAAAAATAAGGTGTATTGAGAATAAATTGTAACCCTAAATAATTTAATAAAGTAAACTGAAAAATTAGGTTCACTTAAATATTTTTAGGTATAAATAGAAAGGGGAGTTACGGGCCGGTCATTTGGACCGAACATAATTCCTAAAAAGTCTTGATCTAAAATAATTTAGCCTATCTTGCATTTTTACCCCTTACATTCAGTTGAGTGATTTTAGTCTAAACTCAAACACATCTCTCTCTCTCTCTCTCTCTCTCTCTCCTATTTCTGCCACTGGCACACCATTTTCTCCTCCTCATCCTCCTCCATCACCAACCATCATCTCCTTCTTCTTCTTTCTTATTACCTCGCCGTTGCTCTTCTCATATCATTTATCTGCTAGCTTCAACACCATAATCCTTTATCATCGATCTACCATCTTCAACATTGTCATTGCCACCATCTTCCTCTATCACCAATCTACCATCTTTAACATCGTCGTTGCCTCCATCTTCTCCATCACCTGTTTGGGATGCAAAATGTCCAATCAATGCATTGAAAGGTGTTGTTGATCTTCTATAAACGTGTAACTGATCTGATAAATTTGTTATTTAATTCAGTGATAAATTTGTTACTTAATTCAGTGATAAATTTGTTGTGATACCCCTTCTCTCTTTCAAATCAAGTTTGCTATGTGTAGATTTTTAAACAAATTCATCAGTGATAAATTTATTATTGGTTTAACAAATTTATCACTAGTGTAAACAAATTTGTCACAGGTTTATCACTGGTTTAAACAATACAGAGCTCTGAACTCGTCAAGGCCAATACACCCATCTCCATTCATGTCGATTTTCTTGATCTCTCTCAGATCTAACATCATCCCTCTCAAATCTAAGGTCACAGAGACAGTTCTCATGTTCACCAACACCAACGAATTCATCAATGACTCTGGAACTCGTCAATATTGACACACCCCATCTCCATTAATGTCGATTTTCTTAATCTCTCTCAGTTCTAACACCATCTCTCTCAAATCCAAGGGTTATAGAGGCAGTTCTTATATGCACTAACACCAACGAATTCATCAATGGCTCTGGCAGTTCTCATGTTCACCAACACCACTAATTCATCAATGGCTTTGACAATATAACAACAAAGGCAAAATCGGGATAAAAAAATATAACATGACTTCCTAGTGCATGAGATAGAAACTTAGAACCTAATGAGTAATAGATTCAATTATTAGGACCAACTGGTAAAAAACTTTCAATAGAACCCCCTTACCCAAATGATCTCAAGTGTAAGGACCATCAAGTGATTTGCGGGCAGAAAATTCAAAAATACCTAGTTTGGCCCACCTATTTCATGGCCCTGACCAACTTGTTTAGTGCTCAATTCGTTATACTCCATCAAAGATGATTTAGGCTTTGGTGAAGGATTTATAGCCCAATCCCGCCTATAAACCTACCTCATAGATAACCGGTATAGAGAAACCCAACCCGACCATCATATTACCATTAGCCTGTAACCCAAAACTATCCGTTGAGAACAATTCTTGTGTATAAAACTCAACACCGTCCATTGAGTTACTTATAGCCCAATTTTGAGTCCGTACTCCTTTGAGACCATTATAATGAAACAATGAAATTAGAGAACGTCTAACCGACTCTTTAACTCATAAGAACTTACTACAAAAACTCATTATAATTTTAAGGGATACTTATTGATAAGTCTTATACATAAAATTCAAAATTCATCTAATCCCAAAATAAAACATTTACACCAATTCTATATATTTTTAATTGTTACAAAAAAAAAAAAATATTTAAAAAAAAAAAAAAATTAAAGACACCGCTACAGCCCACCATCACCGGACTTCCGTCAGACGGTCATCGAAGACTCGCCGGAATATTCTATATCACTGAGAAATAGCCAAAATATCACCAGAAATTCGTCGAAGTATCGCCACTAATACAGTAATGCTTAAAGATCACACAAGAGGAATTAAAAATATCTCACTTTTATTAGAAGTGTGATTAAAAAAATTAGAAGGATATTTTAATCACACATTTTAAATAAGTTGACAATACATCTTTTTTTAGTCACGATTTCTAAATGAGTGTGATTATATATATCTTTTTTTAATCACAATTTCTAAGCAAGTGTGATTAAATTTATTTCTCATGTTCTGAAGGTACCATCTTATATTTTTTCTTCTTTTCTAAGACCCTTCCTTCTTAAATTAGGATATTTGATTCAACTGTTGTTCGAAAATTGAAATTGAAATATCAAAATATTTGAAGATTGCATAAATAAAGTCAAAACTGTTGTAGCATTCTTGGTTTAAATTCAACTGTTCAAAACATAGTGTTTTGGTTTCAAAATTGAATCAAAATATTTTAATTTTGGGCATGAAGTATAATTTTTGGTGCATGAGAAATTGGAACAACATGTTTGGAAGAGATTTCAATTCTTTACAACAGGGTTATTGCGGTACTCGCCCCCCGTATGTTTTCACATTATTTTCTAAAATGGATCTCTGATATATTCAAAAATTTCAATTGGATTAAGGAAATTAATGTTTTGCTTGAAGTTTTTGTTGCAACCTCATTGTGTATATAAATGATTTGCATTCTTTGAGCTCTATAGATTTTCTTTTTCGAATTTATTGCCTTTAATCTGATTTTTGTTTTTACCTTTTGTAAATTTGATTTTACAGATTATTATTATGGTTGTTATTGTTATTAGGTTTTAGTTAAAAGTTTTGATGTTTGAGGATTTGAGAAACTATTAGCTCATCTTTGAGAAAAAATTATTATTATTGTTATTAGGTTCAGTATTTGTTATATTCACAAACTCTATCACTAATTTATAACCATTTCTCTATTTTTTGTTATTTAGTTTTGGCCATCAATTTCATGGACATTGCCATAGCAATTGCCAACTATCAAAGAGGAAGGTAACAAGTAATTAATGCTTCTTCTCTTTTTTTCTTTTTCGGGCAAATTACACTAATAGTCCTTATAGTTTGGGACTCGTGTCCCTTTAGTCCCTGACTTTTCAATTGTGACACATTTGACCCTGAATTTTGAATCTTGTTCCAAATAAGGACAATTGAAGATATCATTGTTTAATTTCAGGGGCAAAATCGTTAATTTAATAAAATATAAACTAATTTGACAAAAGTAAATGTCAAAAAAATACTTTTAATTTTAAAAAAATTATTTTTATCCACCAATGATAAAATTATGTAAAATTGATAAAAATTAATAAAAATTACATAATTAATTTTTAAAAATTAATTTTACATGATCATTATCCAAACACATAATAAAAATTAATTTGGTAAAAAAAAAAATATATGTCTTGAAGATTTATCAATTTTACATAATTTTATTTTTAGTGAGTAGAAATAATTTTTAAAAATTTAAAAATATTTGTTTGACATTTATTTTTGTCAAATTAGTTTATATTTTATTAAATTGACGATTTTACCCCTAAAAAATCTAATGATATCTTCAATTGTCCTTATTTGGAAAAAGATTCAAAATTCAGGGTCAAATGTGTCAAAATTGAAAAGTCAGGGACCAAAGTGACACAAGCCCCAAACTATGGGGACTATTAATGTAATTCGCCCTTCTTTTTCCCTTGTTTAGTGTATTATGAAGTAACAATAGGGTAAATTATTTGTAAATCCTATTTAGAAGATTTATATAAGATATGATCCTATGAAAAAATTTATGACTCAATAGGTCTTGTGTTTTTTTGTGGACACATCTACCACCAATCTTAATTAATTAATAACCTGATTAATGATAATACCATACATGGGAAACCCAATATTATCATAAATTGTGATCATATCTATATGGTTAGAAATTTGAAATTCAAAATAACATAATTAATGATAATACCATATATGATAAATCTAATGTTATCATAGATCATGATCATATCTATATTGTTAAAAATTTAAAATTCAAAACGTAAATGCAACATGTAACCTCCCAAACCCAATGTGACATTCCCAAATCCAACGTGGCATTTTCATAGGCTTCTAAAATTCAAAATAACTTGATTAATGACAATATCATACATGGAAAATCCAATGTTACCATAGATTATGATCATATTTATATGGTTGGAAATTTTGAAATTCAAAACATAATTGTAACATGTAACATTCCAAACCCACCGTGATATTTCCGTATGCTTCTCACCCCAAACCTAACATAACATTCTTATACTCCACCGTTGAATTATGAATAATGTAACCTTATATATGTAACATGTAACATCCTAATCCAATCTATGTATTGAACCACTATTACTCCTAACCTAGCGTAACTTTAACATTGAGTGATGGGATTCAATCCACATTCAATTACAAACCCAAATCCCCAATATTTTTGCACAACATACTGTGACATGTATGTAAACACTGATTATAATAAAGACACGATATACACTCAAACACATATACAACCGAACAAATACAAAATGTCATATACTACATGGTGTATGTGGATTAACTCTATACACTAAATGTAACATGCATCGTAACACAATCATCTATGTCCCAATGTATAATTGTCATCCTATGACATGGTTCGAATTCGACATCCAATTAACAACCAAAACCAAATACCCCTAATCCAACCCTTCAACCCATACACTCCACCACACACATCGAACATATCAAAATGCATTAACCATCACAATGTCAAATTCACATATTCAATCAGAACATTAGCCAAATTGTGCCTATCAATGAGTGTAATAGATTGTTAATACCCTATTAAAGATGAATAATCCACACTTCAACAAACAACAACATACTTCAAAATAAAATATATATTAAAAAAAAAATACATTTTCTCCTCAATCGATTGGAGTCAAAATTTGTCGAAGGAATCAATACACAACTCTCAAACTTCATCATATCATCGACCATATCCACATGCATTTAAGCAACATTTTGAAAAGGCACTGAAATCCCACGATCAAGGCAAAAAAAACTCGCACGGTCGTTGCCTGTAGACTTGTCTTTCCTGAATGTTTTCCTAAACGTGATATAATGAATAAGAAAATAAGGTATAATATGGAAACAAATTATGGGCATAATAGTATACTAATATCATTCATTTACAACTTATAGGACCTTATGGAATATGTATGAGTACGAAATAATGTTCTCGTATAATCCTGTTGATCAAGTCTGCGCTCATTCAAACGTCGTCGCTTTATTCCCTGAAAACACAAACGTGAGCTAACCGGCGGGTGTGTGCCAGATGCCTCTTCGATGCCTAAGTCAGCAAAATAGACAAATAGACAAAAGCTCTGTGTATTCCGAGAATCAAAGTTGTGATACCTGTACATAGGTACTGTTGAGAGCTTTTATAGTTTTTGCCTGGTACAATCCTAGTAGGACTCTTATTTCTCAATGTAGAGTCCTTCTAGGAATCACACTCCTGAAAGATAATGCTTATCCTTCAACACCCTCCTCACTGCTTAAATCAAGTGAGATGGTTTTACCACAGTTGGATAACAGTATGACCAAGCTAACACTAGCCCATTGTCATACTTAATCCAGCGCCTTCATATGCAACACATAGCTCGGCTCTTGTTCTCTGGTACCTCGATTTTGTCTGTTTAGACCGAGCTAACTGCAGCAAGCTTTGACCGAGCTAACAAAGGCGAGGTCCACCGTATGAAGCCTAAACAGCTCGGCTTATAACTCGGTCCAGATTTCTCCTGGCCCAAGCTCGTTAGTTTTCAGACCGAGCTACATCAGCTTCTATTTCGGTCCAACGTGCGGCCCAATTTCCAAAGAAGCCTCTTCCTTAGCTCGGCTCAATTTATTTATAAATTACCCTCTCAATTGCCCCTTAATTCCATCTGCAGCGCATGATTTGGGATTACTCTTCTCTAGCCAAGCTAAAAACATTCAAGCCAACCGAGGTCACTCTCTACCGGGCTACCGATTAGTCCGGTTCATAAACGTCCTTTCACTTTGTACATCTGAATCATTTCCTATTCGTGTGGACACGTGGCTGGCTCCCACTGGTCAAGTACAACTGTCGTCGCCGCCCTCGTACTCCTAAAATTTGAACAATCCTGCCTTTTCTTTGCCTTATACGAAAACCCTAGTTTTTAAACTCGGCACTCTACTGTTCACCTTCTTACTCTTCCCCTCTGAGCTTCCATTTTCACAACCATAGCGCTTGCAATGCTCGTGTTCTAACTTGGCATCTTCACCGTTTTGATCTTCACCCTTTTATCTTAAAACTGTAAGTGCTCTAATCTTGTTTCCTTTTCGTTTATTTTGCATAGTGTAGCAATACATAGCATAGTACATATATGTTTTTCAAAACACATATTAGTATAGTTTTCATAACAATGGGAAAGAACCTCCTGGTCCAAGAAACTATGTGATAGATCTTTCACCAAATTCACAATCTATTATGAAAATCGTTTTGATCCAAAATAATACTTCAACTGAACTAGGAACTTGTTTGTATTTAGGTGTGCACCCAGCCAAACTAGATAACTTCCCCAATAACCGAACTAAAACTTCACGCCACACCTTAAGTTTCAACCGGTCTAAGAACCTTTCGTTTCATTTAGCCGAGCTAAAGTTCTTCGCTCCAACCGAACTAAGAACGGATAGTATCCCACGTAGCCGAGCTAGGCTTACATTTATTTTGCCTTTGTACTTAGCACGGTCCAACGATCTGGACTTAACACTTTTCATCTCCGCTTTGCAAACTCTGACTAGGTTAGCCAAGCACTCCTTTGCACGCTCAACCGAGATACTCAACGTCATCTCAACACCGAGCTAGTACTCCGAACTAATTTATACATAATTTAAGTCCACATGGGCAAATATCGATTTTTAGTAAACTCCATTGGGGCCATCACCGAATTTCACAAGGATTACAACATCCCTGACGATGTTCACCTTTCTTTAGCCGAGCTAGACACAATACCCTGGGGAAAAGAGGGCTTCGTCCCCTTCACCGTGATATCCATTGTTGAAGCAGGACTTCGATTTCCTGTTCAGTCATTATTATGCGAATTCCTTAGGTAGACTAGAATATGCCCAACCCAACTCAGCACCAATTATTACAAATTAATAAATGGCATCGCCAGCTTGGCCTCAACCTCAGTTTAGCCGAGCTATTTCACCAATACTCACTTGGCCAAGACGAAGACGGCTGGGTATATAATTTAAGAATATGAAGATGCCGAGAGAAAATAACCAAAAACACACCAGACAAAGACGTGAATGATGATGACTTTTTCTAGGTTTCTGGTAATTTTGAAGACCAGGAAGCCCCAATACCGGGATACGGAATTAACTGGAATAAAGGAGTAGCCGGTATGAATACCTCGGCTTAACTTGTCTGATTTTTGCTCTTGTTGCTTACAACTTCTACACTGTGCTGACCGTTTTCTTTCTCCATGTGCAAACTTGAACCAACTAAAGTTACAATACCAATACCCCAACTTAGACGCTCTTCGCGCCGCACTTCGATATCGCGACTGAGGTTGGGCCGAGCTACTTAACTTCAAACCGACCTACACATATAGCGGAAGGAGGAAGACCAGGGTGTCAGTCTTTCTCCTTGAGCCTTCACCTGAACCAGATCCCACACTTCCTCAAATTAGGCTGATCCCACTAACAAAGCAACAAGAGATGGCTAAGAAAAGAGTAGTTAGAGCACTCATCACCGAAACAAATGCACCAGCTGTTGGGGACCAAACCATGGTACCACAAGCTGGCCAAACACATGAAGTCGTGGTAGCGCTTCCAACAGCCCGGGCCTCGTCATCTCGGCCCAATAAGCGTGCTCGCACCTCCGCGACCGAGCCACGTCTTGTTGATGAAGACGACAGCGTGCTCCCACAATCCACACGACCGAGCCCAGAACCAGTGACTTTTTGACCAGGCTAGCCCTTCAGAGTGGGCGCCAAAAGTGACTTATAAGAACCGAGCCATAACAAACACGAATTCAGTGGTCGCTGAAAAAGACCACTCGCTCGCCTTCAACCTTGCCAAAAGCGTGTGCTTGCCAGCCGACATGGAGCATCATGATCACTTGACCGAGCTGAAGGCCATTCGTTCGGCAACAAAGTCTATGGTGCTGGTAGGTTCTCCATTTGCTCGTTTTTCCAATTCATACATCTGTTTGCACGGTTTTAATAATACTTGTCATTTCTCCTCCTGCAGGCCATGCAGAAGAATCACACTGTTCATAAGCACATGTTAGAGCTGCATAAGACAACACGGCTGGCCGTGGCCGAAGCCAACGCTAAGACGACCGAACTGGAAGAAGCCCAACAAAAAATCACCGAACTACAGACTGAAATCGCCCGTCTTACCGGGCTGGTCAACTTGGCAAAAGCGAACAAGCAGAAGGATTTAGTCGGGCTGAAAGATCGCTACTTGCGTGAGCTTGCCAAGCTTGAGAAAAAGAAAGATGTAGAGATCGCCGAGCTGAAGAAGATAACGGACGATGCTGAAGACCGTGACTACAAGGAAGGGGAGACCACCTACATCCTACAATGTGAGGCTGCAAAGGATATATTCTTCAAATGTTGATAGAAGACGGCTTTGTTACAGCTCGGTTATGGCCACGAAATCGAGGTCTTCCAGAACCCTCCTCCCCACTTCATTCCGAGCTATATGGCGGACTACGCCAATGCCATTTAACACAAACTTCTTCAAGTATGGGAGGAAGAGGAGGCATCTCCGGAGCCCAACAACACCCCAGTTGCTACCAATGATCCCGGTCTCTAAACTGCCCAGTTAGCTCGGGTGGAGCCATCGGTGCCCATTGCGGTTGATGATGTGGTAATGACCGACCTACTTGCCAACACCGGGCTACCGATTGGTGAAGCTCGGGTTGACTTGGATGCCGATTTGGATGACCTTTTGCTTGATCATGTATTTTCTTCTTTAGATGCTAACAGTTTGAAAGAAATTTGTAACCGGGCTGAGGCCCCACCTTTTGTACTGCACTTTTGAAAATGAAATGAAATTTGCTCTTTTTTCTTTAACTGCTTGTTCGGTTATATCCTTTTATTGTCGAGATATTTACTCTGGTACAGGAACTTGATAATCTGCTAACTTTGCCAAAAGTTGGCCCTGTCGACTTTCTTCAGCCTAGATCCTTATCTTGACTAAAGAAAAGTAAATGGTGGTTAGCCTCTTTAGCGCTCTTCAGCCTAGATCCTTAACTCAGCTGAAGAGTGCTAAATGTTGGTTATTCCTACCAACTTTTCTTCTGCCTAGATGTTTATCTTAGCTGAAGAGGGCTAAATATTGGTTATTTCTACCAACCTCTTCAGACTAGATCATTATCTTGGCTAAAGAGAAATAAATGTTGGTTATTCTTGCCAACCTCTTCAGCCTAGATCCTTATCTCGATTGAAGAGAAATAAATGTTGGTTATTCCTGCCAACCTCTTCAGCCTAGATCCTGATCTCAGTTGAAGAGAGCTCAATGTTGGTTATTCCTGCCAACCTAGAGCCAAGTGTTTGGTTATTCCTGCCAAACTTCTTCAGCCTAAATCTTGATCTTGGCTGAAGATAACTAAATGTTGGTTATTCCTGCCAACCTTTTCAGTTTAGATCCTGATCTCGGTTGAAGAGAGCTCAATGTTGGTTATTCCTGCCAACCTAGAGCCAAGTGTTTGGTTATTCTTGCCAAACTTCTTCAGCCTAGATCATGATCTTGGCTGAAGAGGGCTCAATGTTGGTTATTCCTGCCAACCTAGAGCCAAGTGTTGGTTATTCCGGCCAACTCTGCTTTCATTGCCCCTAACTCACTAAAACAACTTTTTACAAAAGAAAAGAATTATGCTGAAAAAGGAAACTACTTGTTTTATTTGAAAGAAAAATTACAAGAACTTTAAAGAAAAGCTAAAAATAAAATAATTTGAGGTTGGCAGTGTTCCATGGCCTGGGAATGGCCTTGCTGTCTCCATCCTCCAAGTGATATGCCCCTTTTCATGCTAATCTAACCACTTTGTATGGTCCTTCCCAATTGGGTCCCAACTTGCCATCTCCGGGTACCAAAGTGTTGCCCATTACTTTGTGTAATACCCAATCCCTAATCTTGAATTGCCTTGGATGTACCATTTTGTTATATTTTTTGGATAACTCCTGCTGGTATGAGGTAATGTGAACTAGAGCTTTTTCCCTTCTTTCTCCTACATGGTCAAGTTCCAAGGCTATGGCTTCTCCGTTCAAGTCTCGGTCAAAATTTTCACTCCTAATTGTGGGGAGGCCGACTTCTAGTGGGATTACTGCCTCCATGCCATAGGCTAAGGAAAAAGGTGTTTCTCTAGTTGACTGCCGAGGTGTGGTACGGTAAGCCCATAAAACATAAGGAAGCTCCTTAGCCCACTTGCATTTTGCTTTCCTTAACCTTTTCTTCAAACCATCCAAGACAGCTTTGTTTGATGCTTCTGCCTAGCCATTTGCTTGAGGGTATGCTGGTGTAGAGTTATAGAATTCTATCTTGTATTCCTCGCAGAAGTCTCTGAAGATCTTGCCATCGAACTGAGTGCCATCGTCGGATATCAGAGCCTTTGGTATGCCGAATCGGGTTATGATATTCTGTTAGACAAACTTCTTAACATCTTTCTCCTTTTATTGATGCGAATGCTTCAGCCTCTACCCACTTCGTGAAGTAATCCGTTGCTATGAGAAAGAACTTTCTGTTGCCGGGTACTGTTGGAAGTGGCCCTACTATGTCCAAGCCCCACATCGCAAAAGGCCATGGGCTAGTTAATGGTAGAAGCTCTCTAACTTGTTGATGTATTTGGTATGTGAACTTCTGACATTTCTCGCACTCCTTGACATACTTCTCTAAATCTACTTGCATGTAAGGCCACCAATATCCTTGTGAAATTGCTTTGTAGGCCAATGATCTTCCCCCTTGGTGGCTTCCGCATACGCCTTCGTGTATCTCGAACAAGAATGCCTCGACCTTGCTAGGATTGACACATTTAAAGTAAGGTCTTGTGAAGGATGTTTTGTATAACGCCAATGACGGAGAGAGCCAAAATCGCTGTGACTTTGCTCTGATCTTGTTGGCCTCTTTCTTCTCTTCAGGTAAGATGCCGTCTTTTAAAAATAAAATAATGGGATCCATCCATGAAGGGCCTAGTTCGGCACAACATACCTCTGTTACTTTGAGTTCTTCAATACTTGGTCTGGGTAAGAAGTCAATCAGTAATGAATGTGGGATAGATGTGTCTATCATGGAGGCAAAACCTGCCAGTTCGTCTGCTCTGTTGTTCTCGTCTCGGCCGATCTGCTCTATTCACACTACTTCGAACTTCATGATCTCCTTTTCTGACTAACTCTTGGTATTTAACCATCCTCTCATCTTTTGCCTCATAGTCACCTGAAATCTGGTTTACTACTAGCTGGGAGTCACTGTAAACCATTAGCTCGGTGGCCTTTATGAAGAGTGCTAATTTTAGGCCTACTAAAAGTGCGTCGTATTCTGCCTCATTGTTTGATGCTGGGAAGCCAAGGTTGACTGCTTGTTCCACTATCAGGCCATCTGGTGAGATAAGGACTATGCCAAGTCCTGCACCATGCCTATTGGATGCTCCATCCACGAAGAGCTTCCACATCTCTCCAATGAATAGCTTCCAGCAAGTGGAGGGGTCGGATGATGTCTTGGGGTCATGAGTGTTGCTGATGTTTTCTTCCAAGTCCATGCCTACTGGTGGGGTTTGCTCTTCACTATCTGACCATACCAAGTTTTTACTTGTTGATGAGTCTTTGCCAGGTATAGCACGGTTTGCCTCTTCTTCCCTTTCTTCAATCCGGTATGACTTAGGATGTGGCTGGACATTTTGTTTTGGGGGTTGCGCTATTCCTGCGGCACTTTCGATCCCCTTTTCGGTTGTATCAGTTAAGTCAACTAGGTAGATGTAATGGCTTCCTAGTGTGAACTCAGCCACAAAGTCTGCCAGAGCTTGGGCTTTTATTGCGGTTTTGGGTTGAAACTTGATATCGAACTATCCCAATTCCACCGCCCATTTCAAGATTCGTCCAAAAAAATCAGCCCTCTCAAACAAAGCTTTTAAGGGAAAATCTGTCAGGACGATTATGGTATGGGCATGGAAGTAATGTGATAACTTCCTTGAGGCCATTATCAAAGCTAAGGCCAGCTTTTCCAATGGTAGGTATCTGGTTTCTACCCCCAGCAAGGTCTTGCTAACATAAAAGATAGGCAGGTGTTGGATTCCTTCCGCTCTGACCAACACTGTGCTGACTGCATGTTGTGAAACTGCTAAGTACAAAAAGGGTTCTTCTCCAGGTATTAGGGTTACTAGCAATGGAGGAGAAGTCATGTAGTTTTTCAGGCTCTCTAGAGCGTGATCGCATTCTTCATCCTACTCAAATTTGGCCTTCAACACTTGGAAGAATGGTCGGCATCTGTCTGATGACCGACTTATGAACTGATTGAGTGCGGCAGCTAGGCCAGTGAGATGCTACACCTCTTTTACTGTGTTGGGCCTCTCTAGATCCTGGATTTCTTTGACCTGGGAGGGATCTGCTTCTATACCTCAGTTGGTCACTAGGAAGCCTAGGAATTTGCCTGATCCTACGCCGAACGCACACTTAGATGCATTTAGACGCAACTTATTCTTCTTTAGGATTTGGAACATTTCATCTAGGTCCCTGAGATGGTCTTTCTCATCCTTGATTTTGACCACCATGTCATCAATGTAAGCCTCCATTGTTTTGCCTAACAATGGTTCAAACATTTTGGTGACCATCCGTTAGAATGTGGCCCCTGCATTTTTTAGGCCAAAGGGCATGACCTTGTAACAATACAATCCTCTAGGCGTTGTAAAAGATGTGACCTCCTGGTCTGGCTCATACATAGCGATCTGATGATAACCTCTATATGCATCAAGGAAGCTAAGTCGATTGTGCCCTGCCGTCAAGTATACTAGTTGGTCTATCTTGGGTAAGGGAAAGCTATCCTTTGGGCATGCCTTGTTGACTGTTTTGTAGTCCACGCAAACACGCCATTTTCCATTCTTCTTTGGCACTACTACAGTGTTGGATATCCACCTGGGATAGTGTACTTCTCTGATGGCTCCTGTCTCCAGCAAGTTTCCCACTTCCTCCGCCACTATCTCTGCGTGGTGGAGTGTTGATCTACGAGTACACTGTATAATTGGTCTAGCAGTCGGGTGGACATTAAGTTGGTGACAGATGAAGTTTGGGTCAATGCCAGGCATGTTGTATGGTGTCCATGCAAACACTTCGATATTAGAGATTAAGAATTCTATGATCTCTATTCTCTCAGTGCTGGACAAAGACAAGCCGAGCAAAAAGAACTTTTCTGGGTTCTTTTCATCTATCCTTACCTTTACCAAGTCTTCCACTGCCTTCTGCTCTGCTGCCTTGCCAACATCCGCAAATAGTTCATTGCTTTCTGGTTCTTCTACCATCTGTACATATCATTTTGCAGTCTGGCTGCCATTTACTATGACAAAGCACTGTTTTGATATGATTTGGTCTCCAAAGACCTCTTCAATTACTCTGATTTCGTTGGGGAATCACAATACTTGATGGTAGGTTGATGCTACCGATCGCATGGCGTGCAACCATGTTCTTCCCAAGATTATGTTGTAAGTGGAAGGGACTTTCAATACCCAGAATTCCACCTGTTTCGTCATGGTTCCTACTTTGACTGGGAGGATTATCTTGCCCACTGGCCACTCTGGCATTGAGTTGAATCCGATTAGGAGAGAAGTTGCAGGTACTAGGTCTTTGTCCTCTAGTTTCAGTTGTTTGAAGGTTTCGTAATACATTATCTCACATGAGCTTCCTTAGTCAATCAAAATCTGCTTGATGTCGAAATTCTTGACGCGTAAAGTTACAACCAGTGCATCATTGTAAGGGTAATATATCATTGCTAAATCTTTTGTCTGAAAAAGATATGACATTTGTGGCCTCTGTTCTCCCCTTTTTGGTGGCAGGTTGTGCACTTAATACCTCCCTTAAGTGCTCATCCTTTTTTATCATTCCCCTGAGCTCACATACCCGCTCAGGTTCAAATATCCCATGTATTACGTTAATTACGCCTTGAGGTAGAGCGTCGACCTACATCCCGTTTGGGTTGCTGTGGTTTTGGGGGGCTGGCTGTGTCCCTCCTTCTATGTACTAGTCTAGGTGCCCAGTTGCCACTAACTCCTTCAAATGCTACCTCAATGGTGTGTAATTTTCTGTGTGGTGCCCCTTTTCATCATGGAAGGTGCACTGGGACCTCTCATCATAGTCTTTTTGTGTCTCTTCCAACTTAGCTAGCCACCGGACGAAAGGTTCATTGCGTATCTCACTGAGAATCCGGTAGATTGGTTTATTGAACACTGTGGTGATGGCAGTGCGAACTCTTAACCTCCTTTTGTCTGGGTCCTCTCTGTTGGCCTGCCTGCCTCACCCATTCCTGTTTGGTTGTTCTACCGTGTTGACTTTTGTTGTAGTCTTTTTATCTGGCATTGTTGTTGTGTCAGATTTTGCTTTAGCATGGGTGCTATCTTCCTCCATGCGAATATGTTGGTGCACTCTCTTCATTAGGGCCTCCATTGTGAGGAATGGCGTCATAGTAATTGAGTCCCTCAATTTGTTTCCGACTGGTAGACCTCTTTTATATTGCCCGATGGCGAGATTTGTGGGGGCAATCTCCTATCTGGTTGAAAGTCTCCCAATACTGACCGTTGTAAGATCTCAACGTCTCCTTGTCGCCTATGTCAATGGAGAGTAGCTGATCGATCTCCACTGGTGTCTTGGTGTTCGTTCTAAACCTAGTCACGAGCGCCTCTGCCAATTGTGCCCAGGAGGCGATGCTGCCTTCTGGTAGCCTTTCGAACTAGGTTAGACCTAGGTCGCCAAGGCTGGATGGGAACAGGATACACATCAGGGCCTCATTCTACCGGTACACTGCCATAACCTGGCGAAAGTGGCGAAAGTGCATGTAAGGGTCTGTCTTCCCCTCATAAGTGGTGAATTTGGGTTGGTGAAAGCCTGAAGGTAGTGGTGCGTTCTCTATTGCCGGAACGTACGGCGAGCTCTGTAGCCTTGCTAATGTTTTGTCCGCTGGTTCGTAAGCAAGGCGCGGCATTGGCATTCCTACCTCGACACTCCCATGTGTCCGAGGAGTCAATCGCTGTAGTGCTGAAACTCTACGTGGGTAGCGAGCCCTGGTGTCCTCCTTCCATCAGGCCCTTTCTTCTAGTACTGTTCGCAAGTCAGATGATCTAGGCAACTCCGTGTGCCTAGATGTCGTCTGGTGCGTGCACGAGGGCCGATTTGTGCTTCCCTTAGTACACGACCTCTCAGTTCTCGTTCTCTCAGACTTGGAGTAAAGAGTCCTGGAAGTCCTCGATTGAGTGTCGCATGTTCTAAGGCTCCTACTTTCTGCTTGGAATGGTGTGGTATGCCTATCACGATCCTCCGAGTGGCGAGGGGGCATGTTGCCTTTGCGCCCCTCTCCTGTCGCCACCCCTTTTCCTTTTATCTGGCGCTTCATTAACTCCATGTCTGCCGCCATCCTCCTTATTAACTTGTCCTGCTCCCTCACGTGATCCTCCAGAACTTGAGGATCTAGCCTCCGCCTCTGCCTATCAGGACTTTGAGAGCGATGGGGACTAGTGCCTCGTTTCTCCCTTGCGTCCCACCAGGAGTTCCGTCGCTGGGGTTCTAAATCCGCCATGGGAGGGATAGAAAGCAAACCTTCGCGCCTCCCACCCCCCTCTAGGGTTTGCCCATCAACAGCTGATTGCGGCAAGTCTTCATTGTGAGCCATTGCTTCTAACTAGAGAGGAAAGCTTGATCAAGAGGTTTTGTTCTTTGTGGAATTCCCACAGACGGCGCCAATTGTACGAGCACGAAATAATATTCTCGTATAATCCTGTTGATCAAGTCTGCGCTCCTTCAAACGTCATCGCTTTATTCCCTGAAAACACAAACGTAAGCTAACCAGCGGGTGTGTGCCGGATACCTCTCCGATGCCTAAGTCAGCAAAATAGACAAATAGAAAAAAGCTCTATGTATTCCGAGAATCAAAGTTGTGATACTTGTACATAGGTTCTGTTGAGAGCTTTTATAATTTTTGCCTGGCACAATCCTAGTAGGACTCTTATTCCTCAATGTAGAGTCCTCCTACGAATCACACTCCTAAAAGATAATACTTATCCTTCAACACCCTCCTCACTACTTAAACCAAGTGAGATGGTTTTACCACGGTTGGATAACAGTATGACCGAGCTAACACTAGCCCATTGTCATACTTAATCCAACGCCTTCATATGCAACACACAGCTCGGTTCTTGTTCTCTAGTACCTCGGTTTTGTCTGTTTAGACCGAGCTAACTGTAGCAAGCTTTGACCGATCCAACAAGGGCGAGGTCCACCTTATGAAGCCCAAACACCTTGGCTCATAACTCAGTCCAGATTTCTCCTGGCCCAAGCTCATTAGTTTTCAGACCGAGCTACATCAGCTCCTATCTTGGTCCGACGTGCGGCCCAATTTCCAAAGAAGCCTCTTCCTTAGCTCGGCCCAATTTATTTATAAATTACCCTCTCAGAATACATTCATGTTTAAATAGAACTTGAAACTTTAAAAGAAATGGTGAATTACACTAACAATCCTTATAGTTTGGGGCTCGTGTCACTTTAGTCCCTGAATTTTGAATTTTGAATTTTATTCCAAATAAGGACAATTGAAGATACCATGCTCAATTTCAAGGGCAAAGTCGTCAATTTGATAAAATATAAACTAATTTGACAAAAATAAATGTCAAAAAAATATTTTTGAATTTTTAAAAATTATTTTTTCCCACCAAAGATAAAATTATGTAAAATTGATAATCTTTTACACATTTATTTATTTATTTTATCAAATTATTTTTTATTATGTGTTTGGATAATGGTCATATAACCGGTGATTGTTAGGCTTTTAATGTGTGATCAATATATTTAATATATGAAATATTTTTAATTTTGAATTTTTTAATTTAATAGATTGGTTTAATAATGATATTAAACTTGTCGTCATATTTGACTTTTGAAAAAATAAAAACTAATTTAATGAAAATAAGAATAACCACCCATTACATGATTATCATCCAAACACATAATAAAAATTAATTTGGTAAAAATAAATAAATAAATGTGTAAAAGATTTATCAATTTTATATAATTTTATCCTTGGTGGGTAAAAATAATTTTTAAAAATTAAAAAATATTTTTTGACATTTAATTTTGTCAAATTAATTTATATTTTATCAAATTGACGACTTTGCTCTTGAAATTGAGCAATGGTATATTCAATTGTTTTTATTTGAAACAAGATTTAAAATTCAGGGTCAAATGCATCACAATTGAAAAGTTATGGACTAAAGTGACACAAGCCCCAAACTATAGGAACTTTTAATATAATTTGCCCCTAAAAAAATATTCATAGAATTTCACATTAAATAAGTTTCTAGGAATTACAACTACTTTTTCCTAACAATTAATGTGGCTTTTTGTATAGGTAGTGAGCTTTTTCCCATGTTTCTTCTATTTTCTTTTTCATTTTTTTTTATAAATATAAACTAACATATCACCCGTGTTATACACAACATAAAATAATATATTATTTAATAAAAATATGATAATTATATTTAAGTGAAATAAAAATTAAATGAAAGTTTGTCAATCGGAATTTTCTTAATTGTTTAAAATTAAGAAGAAGAAAAAAATTAGTGTGAGATATTGATCATAAAGTTTCTTACTAAAAATCTCATTTTGTTTATATAAATATGAGTATAAGATTTACTTTATGTAAGTGAAACAATTCACTTTTTCTTTCTTTTCTCAATGTATGATTATAAAATAAAAGTTAAATGAAAGCTAACCAATGAAGATTTTCTTAATTGTTTAAAGGGCAAATTACAAACACCCCCTTGAGGTTTAATGAAAATACAGATTCTCCCCTGAGGTTTGAGAAATTACATCCCGCCCCCTGAGGTTTATATTTACATAACAAATTACCCCCTGAGGTTTTAATTTTCATACAGATTCCCCTCTAATTTCTCCTAATTTGTTATGAAAATTTGACCCTCAGGGGGCAATTTGTAATTTCTCAAACCTGAGGGGAGAATCTGTATTTTCACCGAACCTCGAGGGGGGTGTTTGTAATTTGCCCTTGTTTAAAGTCAACAATTGTTTGGGCGGAAAGCTTATTTCAAATCAAGTAATATTAGTCGTTTAATCTTTAATTAGGTCATTCTTTAATTTATTTCGAATCAAACAAATTTAACCAATATATTTTGATAAAACCGCTAAAATCGTAGTTAAACCAGTGAATCAATCAAACCAAAAACAGTTTACTCTATCGGCTATGTCACATGGCCAACCACTAAAATTAATTAATTAAAACTTTTAAATTTTATTTTAATTTTAAAATTTAAACTATCTTGAACTGAAACATATACAACACTAAAATTTAAAATCAAGAAAATTACTTTATGTAAGTGAAACAGTTCACTTTTTTTTTTCTTTTCTTGATGTGGGATTATAAAATAAAAGTTATGTGAAAGCTAGCCAAAAGAGATTTTCTTAATTGTTTAAAAGTTAACAGTTGTTTGGGCGGGAAGTTTATTTCGAATCAAGCAATTTTAATCGTTTAATGTTTAATTAGGTCAATTTTTAATTTATTTCGAATCAAACAAATTTAACCAATATATTTTGATAAAACTGCTAAAATCGCAATTAAACCAGCGAATCAGTCAAATCAAAAACGGTTCACCCTATCGGCTAGGTCAAATGACCAACCAACTTCTACAAAAATTAATTAATTAAAACTTTTAAATTTTATTTTAATTTTAAAATTTAAACTGTCTTGAACTGAAACATATACAATACTAAAATTTAAAATAAAAAAACTTAGAATGAGGATGTAGAGCTCTTAGAAGGCTTCTCACTAAAAAGTTTTTTTCTCCTTATATAATAGATATGTTTCCACAAATATTTTCCTATGATGCTTTTTGCACTTTTCCTTCTTTGTTGATGTATTTTGTTGCTTGTTTTTTGCGCATCTCATCAATAAAATTTCTTTTTTCTTTGCTGATAAAAAAATAATAGATATGTTCCTATTCTTAACAGACACCATGTTTCCACGAATTTCGTGGTTGTGAATCCAAAAACTTTAAAGTTGTAGCTGTCTTTCCGAAGA
This sequence comes from Camellia lanceoleosa, assembly GCA_025200525.1. Classification (NCBI taxonomy): domain Eukaryota; kingdom Viridiplantae; phylum Streptophyta; class Magnoliopsida; order Ericales; family Theaceae; genus Camellia; species Camellia lanceoleosa. The sequence goes on along the minus strand of CM045763.1, from coordinate 121,960,800 downwards.
ACTTTTTGTATGCTAATAGGGTATTACGTGACACTACCTTTCACTAGTCACAAATATATATGTCCACTATTGTTTCTCAAACACTCAATATAAATGTAATGGACCCTATTGTCAAAGTCAATCACAATAATAGAAGGTACCACATGGCATATAACTATCTGTATACAAAAATTTCTGGTCTTTACTATATGAGTTTCTATAGTCTAATTGGGTTTTAAATTTTGAAATGGGGTTGAAATATGCAAGTATTCTGTAGTTTCTAGAGATTTATAAATAAATTTGAAGTTTTTCTTTTCCCGAAACCGCCACCAATCCGATGGAAGATGAAAGGTCGCTGGAGAGTTTGGAAAAGCTGAACCTTGAGGTACTGGTTATTTCGTTTAATAGGATGTTTTTGTAAATTTGACCAAATCAGTAGTAATATAATTTTAAAAGATTGAAATTTGTCATATCCACTTTGGCAACTTGTGAAGTTGTAAATTAAATTTAAACTACAAGGAATCAATGATTGTGGAAATTGATATGGAAATTTGTAATAAAACATATTTTGAGTAAAAAACAAGCCTAGAGTTGTTTAGAAGGGGAATTTGTGGCTTAGTATGATTTTTCAGGAGGAGGAAGTTTACATTATTTACATAGACTTCATCCAAATATGCATATGTCTCTTTGAAAAAACAAAAAACTAAAGAAACTAAATCACACACACCCAAATAAAGAACAAGAAGTACATTAATGTTGAAAAAAAAGAACTGTGCTCAGATTTGGTGAACTGTGCTTTGCTTGCTGCTGCTATTATTTTCTTGCTTGTTGATGGTTTATCGTTTTTCTGAGAGTAATTCTGCTAAATTAGAGTATTATATCTAAATTAGAGTATCAGTAACACTAGGTGAAGATGGAGGTGGAACCTTCAGGTTGTCATTGTTGTAGGTTGCTCTGCTTTTGTTATGTTTCTGGTGCTTTAGATGTGATACTAATTAGGGCCTCATTTGTAATTAGGGTCTTGGACTGATAGTTGCAAGTAGGGGTGTCCGCGGATCGGTTTTGTGCGGTTTGCGGTTCGGTTTTGACCCGCCCGCATCTATGTGGTTTGAGAAAAAGTCAACCCGTAACCGCCCGCAGTGCGGTTTGCGGTTTATGTGGATAGGGTTTGCAAATGTGAGGGCGGTTTGCGGTTTACACTTTTTTCTTTAAAAATTAATTTTTGAGTTTTTTTTTCTCATCGAATTTAGGCATCAGATTCATTTTATATATTTGTGATAACAATTTTCTGATGAGTTTACAAATAAAAATTGAATATCAATGCATTAAATGAAAGTACCAAGAACAAAGAGACCCTACACTAGCATTTTTGCCATGAAAAAAATGTATATCAATGCATTAAAGGTTGTACTCAATTAGAATTGTTAGTTCAGTAATCAATAATCAAACTAGAAGTTCCATCGACCACCAGAAGAAAAATTTTATTAAGAAAAAGTGGATGAATCACCAATGAAAATCATATAAGAAACCAAGTTTAAGACTTAATAATTCTACAGCATTAAGAAAGTTGAGAAATACTTAAAAATAAAGATCCTAGTGTCATAGAGAATATAATGGTGCCCCTGTAAAAGTTACAAAGTTGTTATATAAAAAATAATAATAATAATTAAAGTGCGGGCGGTTTTTACGGGTTGCGGATTTAAACCGCGACCCGCCCGCAACCCGCAAATTTGTCATATTTCAAACCGCATCCGCCCGCATTATGTTTGCGAAACCGCCCATTTATATGCGGGTTGGGCGGTTTGAGCGGTTCAGATAAACCGTTGCCCATCCCTAGTTGCAAGTGGGATATACATTATTTTTTATTTTGTTTTTAAATAACAAAAAAATGAGTAAATTTGTGTTATTTTTATTCAGGTAAAAAATTGTTTGGAGAGATGCAAAATATGGTCAAAGAATACAAAATAGTCAAGAATTTTGAGTTTTCTTTAAGTTATTTCATTTTTTTAATTAGATTTTGATTGTATAATTACAGTAAAAAAAACCTTTTATTGCTTAACTTTCATTGTATATATTTTTTCAACATTCGACTTTTGTTTATGAAATATATGAGGTTATTAGCTATTCATACGTGGTCAATGTTGTGATTAAAGGAAATTTTTATACAAATAATATTAATTATATTTTAGATATTATTTCTGTTCAGATTTTAATCATAGTTTATATGTTATGATTGATAGTCACATTTTCTGATCGAACCCTTTTTTTTATCACATGCATTAACCGTGATGAGAAATACATATAACTATGATCTTATCTCATTATTAATCGTGGACTATTTAAGTGGTTTTATAGCTATTAATCATAGTTAAAATCCGTGATCTAAATGTTTATTATTAATCATAGTTAAAATCTATGATCTAAATGTTTATTATCACAGTCAAAACACGTGATGGAATTATCTTTTATTGACGGTCACAAAGTGTGATCGACAATAACTCTTAATAATCACACTCTCAAATATTACACTTTGACAAATTAAAAAATTTGTAATTAAATAACATACATTACACTTAAAAGCCGTGATTTATTTATAATTTTGTAGTAGTGCATCGGAATGTTCTAACGTCATCGGAAGTTGTCAGAACGTCTAGAATGTTCACTGGACGCCAAGAATATCGCTGAAGACTCATCGGAATGTCCAGAATATTGCCAAAAAAAAAAAGAGAAGAATAAACTAAGAAATTAAAACGAAAAAATATAGTAAAATGTGCTAAATACTAATAAACTGAAAAAATAAAACCTAAGAACAACAAACAATAACAATGGGAAAAAAAAAATGTTATTTTCAATTTTTATAAGGTTTAAGTAAATAATCTCTAATATTAATCAAACTGAAAAATAAGTTTTGAAACTGTAAAATGTTACAGTTTCAAAATATAATTCTATTAAGCAAATCAAATTGAAAAACATGTTATGAAACTGTAAAATTTTACAGTTCTAAAGAAAGTTATAAAATTGGAAAATTTTATAGTTTTAAAGAATTATTCATTTAAGCACCAAAAAAATTACAGTTTTCATCGCCTATAATTAAAACTTGAAAATAATTTTTTCAAAACTTGAAAATTTTCTTCATTATAACAGAAAAATAGACGTGTGTAGCATAGAAAAAGTACTAAAACTAAGAGTTCAAAGGAACGAGACGGATATAGAGAAATGCTTGTACTCCGGCAATTATTTTATAGTTTAAATCTGGCCGGATCTAACGTAGATATACTCAAATCTGATGTAGATCTTACATCAAATTTGAGTAAATCTATTCATCTTCTTCGTCAAAAACTTATCTCTTTCACTGTCGATCGATGAGCGCAAAGTAAGGAGTTGGTGTTCGGTGGTTGCCCGTGAATCCTAATCAATAGTAGTCGCTGGTCGCTGGTGACTATAGATTAGAAATAAAATTAAAAAAAAGGAAGGCACGATGGTCGTTGTCGTCGTCGCCAATATTAGAGAAAGAGAAATAAAAAGAAGAAGTAAGGTGTAAGGAAAGAGGAGAAAATAAATGGGTATCGGACTTTTGGGTCTATCTAAAAAATTTTAGAATTAAATAAAATATACACTTTTCAAAAAGAACTTGTGAGTAATTTGCCCTAATTTTAATGCACTTTCACATATGTCAAAATGTTTTCACATCTATATATTTAAGGAGGATGGAAATATGAACATTTTCTAATGTTATTTCATTGTTTGTACTATATATATATATATAAAGGATAATTCTATTTACACACCATCCATTCTCTCAATACATAAAATTACTTAATACACATACATAATAATTTTTAGATTGTAAAAATATATTAGTTCACACCATAACTTTCTCTTTTTAACCCTAGGTTAATAAATTGGTACACACTACCACCCAAATGTTCAATTTTTTATATATGTATATTTAATATTTGATCAATCTTAATAATTTGAACAAAATAATTTTAATGTTTGGTAACGTTTACGTTTTTAGTAACGTTTACGTTTGGGTAACGTAAATAATTGAACATTTTATAAATGTTTAATTCTGATTGCCTAAATACATGACGCGTGAACAAGCCATCTTCTATACGAATGAGATAAAATAAAAAAGAAAACTAATATTTTCATTGTTGTATTGTTTCAAATCAACAATCTGAGTGTCATTCATGGTATACAAATCTTCAGAACCAATTGATTTTAATGTTCTTAAAACCTTAAATCTTCAAAAGTAATAATGTTTTGAGTTTGGAAAATAATTGTGAAGATTACAATAGCGAAAATGATGAGTATAGTTTGTTAGATTATAATGGTGAAGATCAACAGTGTTGGAATAGAGATTTGTTCTAAAAATATAATGTATAGGAGATGGTGTCTAAAGAGAGATTTGCATTTTTGTATATTGGAGTCGGCACGCCTTTGGCTATGGCGCTCTAGCTTGTTTCGGCAATTTGTCCTCTTAGTTTTCGTTCAATAAACTTGGGTCTTCCATATTCCCCACCTAGGTGTGTTTTGTTGTTCTTTGAGTGTTTTCGGTGTGTTATCGGGGGTGTGTTTTGGTTTGTTCTTTGTGGTTGTCTTCTTGTGTTCAATCTTGCCGGTTTAGCCGAGCAGCGAGTCCAGAGTTCATTCGAAGCGCTTTTGGCAGTAGGAGCCGGAGGGTGCACTGGTCCGGTGTGCACTCGGCGCTCCTTCTCGGTTGAGAGTTTGAGGGTGTAGACTGTGCCATGGGTGGTCGGTGTTCGTGGGTGGGTGGAGGGCTGAGGGTGTTGGTAGAGGCGGCGTGTGTAGTTGCAGGGTGTTCGTAGTGGCGTCGGGTGGTGTGGTCTGTGGGGCTATGGTGTTTTCGGCTAGAGTGCAGAGAGTGAGCAGCATGCGTTACTGGTGTGCGCGGCGTGGGAATGGGTGAGATGAAGGGTGGCGGCGGCGGTGGCGTCGTGGTTTGGAGTGCGTTAAATGTTGGCGTGTAGAAGGGTGGCGTCGTGAGACATCAGCGTGAAGTAGGGTGTCGGCGAGCATCGTGTGTTAGCAAGATAGGTGTTATGATGATGTTTTCAAAATTACCGGGTCGATGTTTAGTTGGGTTGCTAGTTTAGTTTAGTTTTTTAGTTTTGGTTTGGTGGTTTGGTGGGTTGAATGTGTGAAGATTCATGTATTTTAATTTCTTTTGTTTGAGTTAAGTTCTTCTTAACATTGTCTTTAAAAAAAAAAATTGAGAGGCTTAGGGGTTGGTTGTATGAATGCGAGTAGCAGTAGTAGGGGTATTTTTATACTTCCGAATCTCTCTCGATGCATTTCATCTTCTGTACTTTTAATTTCTTGCTGTTAAATGAAATTTTTCTTTGCCGATCAAAAAAAAAATAATCATTTTACTTAAAGGTATTATTATCATATAAATTTAATGGTTAAATAGTCTGTACTATGAGAATTTATGGTGCGTAAATAGAATCTTCCATATATAAAGTATGTGCAATGATTCATAGCTCTAAAATTGGAGCTCTAACAATGACACTAATGATGTGGCATGGAGAAAAAAAAAAAAAAAAAAAACAAGAAAAAAAAGTAATATACATCAAATCATTCATGAGTAGACTTCACTGCCACATAAATAAAACTCTCATTAGAGTTCTATTTTTAGTGCTCTTAAACATTTTCCTATAAAGTATATAGTTTAGAACATGAACTTTGTCACATTTTTTTTAATTTTAAAAATTACCCTTATCTAATTACCAAAATACTCCTTTCGGATCTAATTGTTTCGAAGTTAATAGCTGACCATGATTTGTCTAATTACTTCATACATACCTGGTGTGTAGCTTCTGTATATGTTGGGAAAACTTTTTTTCCCCCCTTCAAGCAAGGTCTTTAACTTGCAAAGTCTAATTTAATACTCAATAATGTTATTTATACAAACAAAAAATCACAAAAATGTGACCACACCCAAAATGAATTTGTACTATATATTGTACATAGTAGGTTCAAATTGAGGATTTGATTTAAGTTATTAAAACAAGAGTTGCATTATGTGTGAGGAGTAATATGAGAGGGTTACACTACTCAATTCATGATCTTGTATCCAACCTTAGCCTGGTCAGGTACTGCTTGAGGGGTTAAGTTGTTGAGGCGTACAGCAGCTTTGTTTGGTGCCTTTATGGGGGAGCAGCCACTTCTGATTTGTTTTTAATCTTAGTGGCTTAGTGTGCTAATTCTGATATTGTTATTTTTGGTTGTCCCTCGTCTATTGGTTGGTTTCTCTCCAATCTTGGCGTCGTGTTTGTAAATGATAGGGCTTGTGAGTTAGTGTCAACCTAATCTAGTTGGGATCTCCTTATTGTACCGTGATATTTGAGTATTAACCTTATGTCTTTATTGAAGTAATCTTACTATACTTTTCAGTTATTCTTTTATCAATAAAGATTTTTTTGCTCATCAAAAGAAATATATTGTACATAATATTATTGTTATATTTTGAATCATTCTAGCTTCTTCTTTGTTGTTTGTTGTTGTTGCTGGTTTTGTTGTTGTGAGGACTTGTCCCAACTACCCACCTCATCTTGGCTTGCTTTTGAAGTCTTAACATAACATTCTTATACAATATTCATTCACAGTCTCAAGGGTTGGGCCAAAAATATGGACACTCTTATATACAGCCCATAAGTAAAATGTATCCATTATGCATGTGACACATTGCCTGGTTTGGTAGACGTTGGTGCTTTGTGGGGGTGATTCTATTTGTACTCGCTTAATTAAAATTTTAAAATTTTAATTCTTATTATGATGTTTGGCATAACATATATAAGTACACTTATTTAGATAAATACACTTATTTGGATCACATCACCTGTTTATTTTTTTGCGTATCTTTTCGTAAAAAATCAAAAAATATATTTATTTAGATTATCCCAAATAAATATTATATATTTTTTCATGGTACACACTAATCACTATGGTATTCTTCATATTCACGTATTTTCATCTTATTCTTCAAATTTCAATAATTTTTTCTTATTTTTCCTCACTTCAAAACTCCAATCCACCCCACTAAAACTCACTATTATCATCAATATCATTATTTCTTAATTGTTGTTATTTGCAAATAGAAGAAAGTTTGAACAAAATCAAACACTGAATGAAAATAATAATCAAAATAGTTTTTTTAAACAACTCATCAAAGAGCATATAAGTATTCATATAAATATCAAAGTACAATTCTTGATTTTTGTTTGTTTGTTTGTTTGTTTTTTGTTTTATGTAAAAATGAAAATTCAACTTTTTACGTCAATATTGTTTAGTACTAGAAGGTCAAACAAGCTGACTTGGATCGGTTTCGTCCTTCCCCTTCTTCAACTTGAACCCAATGTGTTTCTTTTTTACTTATTGACAATGAAAAGATTGAGAATATGATGATGTAGCTAAGACGTGCCTGAGAATGACCAAAATGAAAATGTTGTGGTTGAGAAGAGAAAAGGGAGAACTTTTTTGAATTGATTTTATATTAAAGTTATTATTTGAGTGTACCATAAAATCAAAATATTATATATTACTCAGGGGTAATTTGTAGAAATTAATATGGTGTATTGAGAGTATATTATATATATAAATAATTTAATAGGAAGTATTGAAAAATTAAACATCCTAATTGATTTTTTGAGTGTAAATAGAATCCCTTCTTTTTTAGATGAATATCGAATTTGGGTCAAATTAGCTTTAGTTGGGTTTAGGCTTGGCCTTTTGATTTTGAGAGTCATGAAGGCCCAAAGTTAGAAATATGAGCAACAAATTTCAGTATTTATTTGGATCTATAATTTGTTGTCTGAAAAGAATATATAAAGGGAAATGAGGTCATTCATACTAATGTATTTTGGGGGAATTATATGTAAGTGGGAGATAGAAAAATAAAAAAATAAAAAACGTATGGGAATATAGTGTGTCTGTATTGAGGTGTAAATGAAAGGCTGTGGGGTGTAAGTTGCACTCCATGTGGTGGTAATTTTTTCTCATTTCTCCCACTTGTATGTAATTCTCCCATATATTTAAACTAAAAATAAAGTTTTAATTTTTTTTCAAAAAATACCCAACCAATCTCAAACCATACAAAAGTAAAAAAATATAAACAAATAAAATTAGGGTCTTATTTATTGTGCTTTCGTTTTCTTTTGTGTGAGTGAAAACTTAAGATAGAATACAATATGTGATATTATAGACAAATTAAAATAAGTAATGCTATATAAACCAATTTTTTTTTTTTATTATATATAATGATGTTGCTTATTATGAACTTTTCACTTCAAAGCAAAACACTACTGATGAATTTATTAATAATAATGACCTTATGACATCAATCGTGTCAAATTTTTTATATGAATTTTATGTAAGAATAATTTTTTTTAAATAAAATACATAATGAAAAAAATAACAGCGGTGACGAAACTTAAACCTACCTATTTAAATCACTAATTTTGTTCATGGATTTGCATAGGAATTTAAAAAGGAAAAGAGAAAAAGTAAGTGAAATGTAAATGAAATATAATTACATTTCACACATATTTTTCTTTTCTCTTTCTAAATCCTTATCTAAATCCATAAATCAAATATAGCCTAATTGTCCCAAAAAAATCAAGGGCATTTATATTCAAACCCCCAAAGTTAGACCCACTTTCTAGACTCAATCATTTTCTTGACACATCACTGAATTTAAAAAGTGAATTATATATCATTTTCTAAAAATCAATATTAAGAAATGAACTCAACAATATATATACATATAGTAATACTACACATCCAAATTATTTACACAAAATTTTATTTGAAAAGAAAATAATGTATAATTTAGATTCATTATACATATGAATCTCTCAATATATTCATTAAATTTCAATTACACTTCAACTTTGATTATAATTTTCTGCACAATTTTTCATGGTAAGTGGTGTTTTCCATATCTCTATCAAGCTAACAAATCTATTGATTTCATGGTAAGTGGTGTTTTCCTTGTCCCTATCAAGCTAACAAATCTATTGATGAGCTTCAACACCATAATTCACACATGAGTACTACATAGTCATGCTAATAAATTGTTTTTTAAGCAAAAAGTTATTAAGTATGAAAAAAGTCAAACCACCAAAAAGGGCATTCTTTTCCAAATTGCTTTCTAGCACCGACAAACAAGTCCTTCAAGGATGACGAAAAAAAAAATGAAAATAAAAACATATGAAATTGACAATAGAAAAATTCAAGAACAAATTGTTCTCCTTGTGGTTGCAAAAGTTTAAGCAGTTTATTGATGACTTTTCAAAGGGCTGAAGCTGAAGTGTTTGAACATTTGAGTCTTCTACACGTCCATTGCTTATAAAAATGAATTTCCCATCTCAAAGTAACATTTTAGGTTGTGTTTGGATTATTAATTTAGGTAATAGTTTAAATAAATAAATAAAATTATATTTTACCTATTTAATCCTTTTTTTACTTTTAAAATTTTTACTAAAATTGATAATCTACACCCAATCTTTAAGTCCCCCCAAACGTAAACTACACAACAAAGAGAACAATCATTTCAATTCTAACGACCACTGAGTTGCTTCAAACAGATAGCCATTCCTTACTTCAAAACGAAACAAACGAAAATTACCTTAGTCTCTTTATTATCCTTGAAATGACCCTTCACTTGAAAAAAATTCAACAGAAAAAATATATATATGTATCGCTGGTTTTTTTTTTTTTTTTTTTAATCATTGTTTTATATCACCATCTACCTAAATTATTAATTTCTTGTTTAAAGATAATTATTAAAGAACAATAAAATATAATTGTATGAAATAATAAAATAGAATAAAAAATTTGATGACATGCTATGAAGTACAAATGCGGGTACAGATATTGGTACGGATACATTACGAGTACATTGAATCAGCAAGATCTAAAAAAAATAAGATATGAGTACAGCTGTGGTATGTCAATAAATTTTTTATGTGTTTATAATTTATAGTTTCAAATTCAACCTACAATCACCAAAACTAAAAGAAAAAATTATAAAATCAAAAAATAAATCATAATTTAGCAATACAACTACCAAAACAAAGTCCATAGGCTATTTAATGACATTAAATAGAAGAAATTACAAAACAAAATTTCATTCGAAAGACAAACTAAGTAATTTTTGAAAATTTGAAATTTCAATTTTCACTTCCATCAATTTCATCATTGAATAATATATCTTTTATTTCTGACATATCAAGTAAATGATTTGCAATTTCAAGTAAATCAAAGCCCTCTAATAAATTGAACGTATCTTCACCAATGTTCCATACCCTAGTGTAACACCGATGTAACCATCACGTACCCATGAAGTACCTACAGAGTATTCAACTGCCAAAAAATATATAAAAAGTACTCGGTACGTATTTTGAATATCTGATATATATACAACCATATCGAGACGAGTACCAGCACCCGATCCAAGTAAGACAATATTTTCAAAGTACTTATTCTTCATAAATGATATGCAACATTTTGAAATTTATTTACTATCTCAGATGATATTGAATTAATACAAAGGTGCGAACATAGTTGGGCGTTTCTCTACCACTATGATGTTTTTTACCGAGCTCAAATCTTTGTACTCCTCTGTTCCTTCTAATTAATAAAATTATTTTTTTCCAATTAACAAAAAAAAAAAAAAAAAGATGGTAAACAAATTTAGTAAGAAAATTATAATCACATTTGTTTACAAGAAATTATTTATCATTTCATGGGTTATTCATACCAGCAATATTACAAACTCATATTTAATTACTCAAAAATTATTCAAAATTTTATGATTTATTCTACATATAGACCCTACACCATACAAACTAAATCCCCATGACACAATCTCCCTCTCAGAAAAGGATAATGTTAGAATTACCAAATTTTCAATCAAATAAATGACCAAATGTCTCACATGAATGTGACACACCCATGTGAGACATTTAATCATTTATTTGGTAGAAAATTTTGGGCCTATAGTATTTTTTTCCAGAAAAATCTGGGGGTCAAGTCTGGGTCCCAAACTTTTTCTATTCATATTAGAAAATGATATACAAGTAAACTTTTTAGATCTACTTTCTAGATGTCGTAATGTGTCAAGAAAATGATTGGTTAATAATTAAATATTCTCTAATTATTAACTAATCATCTTTTTGATATATCATTAGACCTAAAAAGTGCGTTTAATTTTTTAGTCTAAATACTCATTTGTATTAATAATAAATGAGGAATAAGACTTATTAAACCGATAATTTTTAATATAAAAAAAAAATTATCCCATTACGGATAAAAAAAATTTGTCATACAACCATCAACTTTTTATTAATAGCAAATTATGTTAATAGTCTATGTATTTTGTATTTTGTGTTATTTTAGTTTTTACACTTTTAATTGTCTCAGATTTTTTGTTAATTTGGTCCAATAATAATGCTATAGTGTTTTTGATAAAAAATTATCACATAATTGATTGAAATTAACTCACAAGCTTGTAATTTTATCCCTAAAAGCATGTCATATGTTATTTATGTATATATTTTTTTAATAGAAAATGCTAAAAATTATAATCAGTTGGACTAAATTAAGATAAAATCTTAAATTTAAAATCAAAATTGAGTTAATTAAACAATGACACAAATAACAAAATACCCAAATTACCAATATAATTTGGGTTGAGGATAAGGTAATGAAAATATCTAGCACATCATTGACACAACGTACCAAATAAATAGACCTAACCCATCATGAGGAAGATTCTCCCTAACTTCCCACTATTTTTTTTTTTTTTTTGTTTTTCAATGATGAATCAAACGTAAGTCTCGTCCCTGAACAAGAAAAGAAAAGAAAAGGTGCAAGTCTTGTCCTAATTATGCACACATCATAGTATTTCAATGTTCTAGTTAGATGTATATCCACCCATCTATCTTATAAATATCACATGTAGATGGATGGATGGCTAGATAGATAGATAGATAGATAGATATATAACAACCTTTATAACTTTCCATATCCTCAAACCTTAAGCTTTCAAACCCTTTTCACAATGTTTCCATTTCACACTCATACCTTCCTTCTCTTCTTCTTCTTCTTCTTCTTCATAATCATACCACCTCGCATTCCGGCAAGACTAATACCGAAATTCACGACAGACCCCGTAACTGAAATAACTACCAAACACCATAATCACACGTGGCATGAATTCAAGAGGTTCCAAGATGTTCAGAGAGGAAGCCACGTCACCGGCATGTCGGAGCTGAAGAAGTACTTCCACAATTTCGGTTACCTATCGCTACAAGAAATGAATTTCACCGACACATTCGATACCCAGTTCGAACACGCCGTGACCCAATACCAAGCGAAACTCGGACTGCCAGTCTCCGGTAAGCTCGACTCCGAAACCCTAAATCAAATCATGCTGCCTCGGTGCGGTGTACCAGACACTTCACCGACATTTCATGAAATAAGCCACTTTGCATATTTCCCTGGCCAACCGAGATGGGCTCGTACTATGCCCATAACTCTCACCTACGCTTTCTCACCGGAGAATTTGATCGGTTCGTTGAGCTTACCAGACATTCGGGAGGCTTTTAAACGGTCTTTCGCCCGTTGGGCATCGGTCATTCCAGTGAATTTCACTGAAACAACTGATTATGGATTTGCCGACATAAAAATAGGATTTTATGGTGGCGATCACGGCGATGGAGAGCCGTTTGATGGGGTGTTAGGGGTTTTGGCTCATGCATTTTCGCCGGAGAGTGGGCGGTTCCACCTCGATGCGGCGGAGACGTGGGCGGTCGATTTCGGGTCAGAGAAATCGAATGTTGCCGTGGATTTGGAGTCGGTGGCTACACATGAAATTGGACATGTTTTAGGGTTAGCTCACACTTCTGTTAAGGATGCTATTATGTACCCTAGTTTGAAACCTAGAGGTATAAAGTTGGATTTGAAGCTTGATGATATAAAGGCCATACAAGCTCTCTACGGTTCAAACCCAAATTTCAAGTTTAGTGCTTCATTGGAGTCAGACACTTCTTCAAATCAAGCCATTGATTTGAGGGTTGTTAGATCATCAACATGGCACATATTGGTTTTGATTTTGACATCGCTAACATGCATGTAATCGTGCATGACTGGACATACATTTGTGTGAGTCTTACTTAACAATAACTCCTTTTTTCTTTTCTTTTTTCTTTTTTTTTTTTTAAATTGATGTATTCTTTAAAGATTTTATGGCAAGTGCCAATTGTAGCAACAATTTGTAAGTGTATATGACTTTAGTTTTTTTCTTATTATTTTTTTTTACACATCAATCAAAATTATCAATTTATTGAAGGTGCATTTTTGATAAGTTTGGTTGATCATGGAGGATATGTGGTAGAAATAATGTATTTTAATTTTTGAAGGCAAAAGGGCAACAAAACCATTTTTGTCCATCCCTTCTGGTCAAGATCCAATTTTAATCCATTTGAGGCGCCATGATTTACCATTTCCATTTGTTGTTAAATCCACATATATGGTTTACTTTCCTACATATGGGGATACAAGGCACAGTTGTGCTTTTTTAAATGAATGAAAATTTGCCTTTTCAGTTAATATTATTTTTTTTTTAAATTTTAAATTTCACCAAATAAAAAAAATAAAGTAAATTGATATACTCTAAATTGATGGTGGAGGGTGGTGGGAGAAGTGTAGCAGTGGAGGTGGGGAAGGTGGAAGACGGTCAAGGATGGCAGATGAAGATATGACAGTGATTGTTAGCAGAGGGTGGCAAGCGGTTAAAGTTGTATAGAAAATAGTAGAAAATAGGAGGAAAAAAGAAGATGCATATCGATATGACCTCTGCTAATAAAAAGAATTCTAATGAGACCATCGTCATATCGATATCCCTTCATTTCAAAAGTAAATTGATAGTCTTATTTATTCACTTAAACAAATCCGACCCTCATAATATAATCTTAGAAGAACCACATGATAAAATTGATCTATCAAATATCTCCAGCATATCGTATTATTTTAGTACTAATGTACACCCGTATCCATACTTAAAAGCACGATATAAATAAAAATAAGTGAACAAAAAGGAGAAAATAAAAAAAATAATAAATAGGAAGGAAAATAAAAATAAAAAAAATAAAAAAAGAAAAGAAAAAGACAAGGGGGAAGATGGGATCATTCATGGGATTATTTATGGGATCATGAGAGGATGGGTGAGAAAAGGAAAAAATAAGAGAGAAAAATGGGAAAGTAGGATACATTACAGCTGTTGTTCCGGAGTTTGAACAGATCTGAGCCGTTCAAATATCCTAATAAGACAAATGTGTGTAGGACAAATTCAAAAACCATCTTACTTTCAGTGGTGGTAGGACAAACGGTGGAAGGAACGTAGTAGTGGTGGTTAGGAAGGTGGAAGACGGTTAGGGATGACAGATGAGGATATGGCAGTGATTGTTAGCAGAGGGTGGCAAGCGGTTAAAGTTGTACAGAAAATAGAGGAAAATAAGAGGGAAAAGGAAGAGGGATATCGATATATTTTTTTTATCAGCAAAAAGAAACTTTATTGATGAAGAAAGCATTACCTACAAAAACTAACATCAATAAAGAGGAAAGTGCAAAAAGTATCAACGCTAACCTTAACAATCCCAACTAGGTTGGCATCGCTAAGGAAACACAATCATTTGCAAGCACTTGACCCAATATTGGTGAGAAACTAATCAAAAGGAACCTAAGGAAAGAGAGAAAAACAAAAAGCAGAACAACAACACCAGCATCAACAGAGCAAAAACCAACAGCATCAGCATTTCAACTCTCCTCATAGATGCTTAGACCAGACCTCCCACGTAGTAGCTGTATAGACTAGACCAATCAAACATACCAGCATTAGCAGAATGCCAATCAGCAACATACATCAGCAGGCCTCTGAACAACAGCATAAAGTAGGCCAAAAACAGCATCATACAACAGGAACATCTGACATCAAACCTTACACCAACAGTAGACCTTACTCCACAGCAGCTCAGCCCTTTACCCCAGCAGCAACCTTTCATAAAATCTTTTAGCAGACCTTAGACGCATTCCTTTACCCAAAGCAAAAAGAACACCCCTAATACCAATACTCCATTCTTCACAGCAACTTCCCTGTTTCACACCTGGCTACACACAATAGCATCCCTTTACTAGCACTTCCAGATCAGACCTTATTAGTTGCCTTGATAAAGTAATCAGACAATAAAAAGCTGTCTAGCTCTCCACCCTAATATAGATCAACACAAACAATCCCATACCAGCAATATATCAGCCACAACCCCCAACCACTAACTAACATAACCTCCTAACATCAATATGGAGGCAGCCTTCTTCTACACACACAGGCCTTGATTTGATGAAGATTCGTTACTATCTCCTGCACTGAGAACTGCAGCCCCTTAATATTCGATTTACTTCAAAGTGCTACCATTACTTTCACCAATTCTGAAAGTTCATTCCAATCCACTAGTTTGCCACTAAAGAAACATGCATTCCTTACTTTCCATAATGACCACATAACTGCTAAAGGAATCACTTTCCACATTCTAAGAACCACCTTACTAAATTTGATTCCCAACCACCAAAGCAACAAATTCTAAATTAAACTAGGCAGAACCCACACCAAATCCCACCACTGCATCATCTCAGTCCATAATTTCCAAACTAATGGGCAAAACAACATAAGATGCTGAATTGACTCCTCCTTTGTTTTACAAAACAAACACAATGCATTTGATTCCTCATTTAACACTCCAAAACTCTTTAAGGCAGCTGCAATTTTAAGCCTACCTCTCCATGCTAACCACTTACAAAACTTTACCTTGGGTGGAGCAACATTGTTCCATAATTCCTTAGTAACACTGACAGTAGGACTTTTTGAAGACATCCACCACTTCCATGCTACTGCTGCTACTGTAAATGATCCTACTGGATTGTCCACCCATTTACACGAATCATCAGTCTCCATAGAAAGACTAGGTGCTTCCCTTAGCAAATCATAAACCATAGGACCTTCTCTTCCTCCCATACTAACAATGATCGTCTGAACAATAAATTCCAATCATTTGATTGACCCCTCCTCTAATAAATCTACTACACAGTGCTACATTTCTCCTCTAATAAGCTATGTAGTCTAGGATATTCCTTCTTCAGGCATATATTATTCAACCACATGTCATCCTAAAATTGAATTCTATCCATATTCCCTACTGTTAATTTCAAATTAGATAGATAAAAGTCAACTAGAGCAGGGCTATGTGTAACAAGTTGAAGGATATCACCCAAAATCCCAGACACTGCAATATTATCTAGATTACTTGGAACCCACCTACCCCCAATCACACTATACTTACTACACACGATATTTTTCCATAAAGTTGTATCCTCTTTCCGAAACCTTCATCACCATTTGAGCAAAAGGCAATCATTAACTTCTCTTAGATTTCTAACCCCCAATACCCCTTGATCAATGTTTGCTGATACCTCCTTCTAATTTGCCATGTGAAGTTTCTTCTTTATTTCAGAATCACCACGCAGAAAAGCTACCTAAATCCTGCCTAACTGTTTTCTCACAACCACAGGTAGTTTAAAAATTGATAGGAAATATAAAGGTAAACTTGAAAGAACTTCCTTCACTAATGTTAATCTACCAACAAATGAGAACATCTTCCTTTTCCATGAAGCCAATTTGTTCTTTACTTTCTCAATCACTATATTCCAAGTGCTCTTTCTTCTAGGATTTGCCCCAAGAGGTATGCCCAAATCAATAATAGGAAGTTTTTGGCTATGGAAATGCAACATTGAGACAAAATCATTACTTTCTTCCTCATTAACACTAACCCCACACACCACACTCTTGTGGAAATTAATTTTTAAACCAGACATTAACTCAAAACACCTTAAAATTCTCTTTCTATTCACCAATTCCACCCTGTCAACTTCACAGAAAATAATAGTATCATCTACAAATTGCAAATGAGAAACCTTCAACTCATTGGGCCCAACAGTGGCACCTTTTAAAAAACCCAACTCCTTTTCCTTTTCAGTCAATATATTCAATCCTTTAGAAACAATGTTGAACAAGAATAGTGATAACGGGTCTCCCTACCTACGCCCTTTTTTAGGTGTAAATTCAGCAGATGGAAATCCATTAACCAGAACAGATATCTTGGCTGAAGATATGCATGTTTTGATCCACCTCACCCACTTTTTTCCAAAACCAAAATTCTTCATCATTGAAAAGAGAAACTCCCAATTTACTAAATCGTAAGCCTTTTGAAAGTCCAATTTTCAAATGATTCCTTTCCTTTTAGATAATTTTCACCAATCCATCACTTCATTAGCAATCAATATCCCATCTAGAATAAATCTCTCCCCAAAAAATATAGTATGCACTTCACTAATAATTGTTGGCATTACCTTCTTTAATCTTCTAGACAACACTTTAGCTAGAACTTTATAAACTGAATGAACTAAGCTTATTGGTCTGCGTAACAATCTTGGTTTTGACTCGTCTCTTGTGATGTTCCGAACCCAGGTTTGTATTTTTTGAATGGTGGTTCATGTCGTGTTTCCCTTGTCTTCCTCTCATTGTTGGTTATTGGGTTGTAGTTATGTGTTTGGAAAAGGTTGGTTACTTGTTTTTCCAAACTTTTAGTTGCCCAGAATTTAGCTTTTCCACTCGAACGGGCTTCTGAAACTTTGCTCTACGCTCGAGCGGACATTCGGGCTCTCGAGCGCTCGAACGTGGTCTCTATCTGCAAAGTACTGAAGGAGCGTATTTTACGCTCGAGCGCAGGGTTTCACGCTTGAGCGAGAGTCTGTGTTTGACGGTCGAGCGGACCACGTTTTATCAGCTTGAGAAAGTGACATTTCAGATCACTTTTTGCAATCCTCTTTTTCTCTCTAAAACTCTCCAAGATCCACATCTAGAGCTTCTCTCTCTAGGAATCATATTCTCTCTTTGATTTCTCTAAATCCATTGGGATTTTGGCTATAATTTCTTCATCAAAGTTGTATAACTTCTTAAGGGCTTCGTTGTGTGTGGTGAAAATCGAGTTTCGAAATCGTAAATTTTGGGGGTTTCAGCTCTTTTCTTCTTCAAACTTGAGGTAAGGATTTTCTTTGAGTTATATATATGTTTTTGTAAGATCTAGATGATTTTCGAAATCATCCTTTGATTAGTTTTGAAAATAGACTGTTGATTCAAGAAGATGAGTGATTTTGAAAGTGAATTTACTTCATTTTCCTTTAAAAATAAAAATTTAGAGTTTTTGAACTATGTTGATGAAAGAAAAATGTTTTTGTTGAGATTTTCTCAAATATTTGAAGATGAATGGTTTTTGGTGAGAAAACCTTGAAATTAGGGATTTTTAACAAAGATGTTGAAAATCTTTAGAATATGTTGTTATATTTATTTTGTGTGCCAAAATAAATGATGTTCGAAAATTTTTTATTTATTACATATAAATGATGAATTTCAGGGAATATGAGAATTGTTGTTCATTTTGGAAATTATTGTTCAATACGTTGAATAGTCTTGAAATGACTAATTGTTAAGGATACTTGAGAAGATGGAATTATGTTACTCCTTGGATGATGAATTGGAATAAAAGTATTTATATTCATCTTGTGTTATTGGCATATCAATTCATTTGACTACATTAAACTTTGAAAGATGATTTCAAAACTTGTATTGAGAAAAGAATGCTGAGAAACAAGTTTTCATGAATTGGTTTTGAGATAAATACGGTGGTAAGTCTTGACAGGTGGTATAGATGAAATTGAATAGGTGTTGAGCCTCCCAGTTAATACTGGTAAAAATGACAGATTATAGGTGTCGAGCCTTCCAGTCAATGCTGGTAAAAATGACAAATTGGTAGTACTTGTATAGTCTACTTGCAGACACCGACCTAGGGATTACCAGGGCCGTATTTACTGCTCTTGAAATGAATTGTTAAGTTTTGAAGAATTGAAATTGCATGACATCATTGAGCATGAGGATTTTCAAAGATGAAGATGTGATTTTCTTTCAAAAGAGCATAGCATGGCATGTGCATTTCATCTCTTGAGACTTGTATAAAATGTATATGCTTTGTTAAGGATTTTTTACTGGGCTTTATGCTCACCTTACTAGATTTTTGTACAGGAAAAGATGTGGTGATGCCGCCTAACTAAAGGCGAGGAAATGTGTGTTGAGAGTACGAGACTCTCATTTTGCTGTGACTCTGTATGTAAGCCAATGGCTGTATGCATGTAGGTTTGAATAACCGTTTTGTGTAACCAGGCTAAAGCCTTGGAAACTTGTAAACTCTTTGGGGTATTTATTTGTTTATTTACTTGTTGTTGGATTAATGTATTGTTGCATGAAGAACTATTGTATAATGTAATGTAAGTTTAGAGATTTATATTTGGTTTTCCTTGAAAAAACCATGATTGTTGTATTATCATTTGGGGTAAAAATTTGGGGCGTTACAGTCTGTAATCCCCTAAACCACTTAAGGTCTCTTTCTTTGGTATCAAAGTGATAAATGAACAATTCAGGCCTGAGACCAGCTTCCCATTTTCATGGAACTCATTTATGAATTGTAGAAACTCGCTCTTCATTATCTTCCAGCACTTTTGAATGCAGGCCATATTAAATCCATCTGGCCCCGGAGCCTTTTTACCATCATAGTTTTGTATAGCTGCCCAAATCTCTTGCTCTGTAAATGCTGCTTCCAAACTTTTCTTCTGTACAGAAGTAAGGGATAAAAATGAGCCAGTGAGTTTAGGCCTGCAGTACCACTCCTCAGTAAATACTCTTTCAAAATGATTACAAACTAACTGGCTTTACTCTATTTGGATCCACCAACCTCTTCCTTTCCTTCACAACTGAATCCAACATATTTTTCCTTTGCCTAGAGCTTGCCATCAAATGGGAAAATCTTTTATTCTTATCACCACATTTAGCCCACACCATTCTAGATTTTCGATGCCATAAGCTCTCTTTTCTTCTACTCAAATTTCGCACTTGACTTCTTACTTCCCTCTTCCTGGCCAGTTCAACTTTTGATAAATTCCTTGCTTCAGCTACCAAATCAAGCTCATGTTGTTCGTCCTCTACCTCCTTTAACTAAATATCCACATTACCAAAAACCTCCAAACTCTACTAATCAAAAGAATTCTAATGAGACCATCATCATATCGATATCCCTTCATTTCAAAAGTAAATTGACAGTATTATTTATTCACTTAAACAAATCCAATCCTCATAATATGATCTTAGAAGAACCACATGATAAAATTGATCTATCAAATATCTCCAACATACTGTATTATTTTAGTATGTTATGTTGTTATATTTTGAAAGCCTCACTCTAACGGTATGTTTATTATTTTTCAGCACGATTTAATTTCTATCATATGATTTGATCATGTGTACTTAATTATATATATATATATTTTCAGTGTCTTTAAATTACACCTAAAATTAAGTTTATAATCCAATAAGTAATATTTTGCAATTTTTCAATTTATTAGCTTAAATTCAATTTACATTAAATAAATAAAATAAAACTTGATGATTATTATTTCTTGATGAAATGCCTTCAAATTATATTTTGAATTAAATTATTTTAGTATAGTGGTTAGTCTCTCACCACAAGAATTTAAGGTTTTAGAGACAAAATACTTTTTAGGAACAAAATAAAAAGTTGCCAAAAGTGTTATTATTTTATTTTTGGCAACAAAATTGGACATTTAGTACTGAATTACTAACTTTTTCGGACCAAAAGTTTTGTCTCAAAAAATAAACATTTTTGGGATCAAATTATTTTATTTCTAAATTAGCGGCATTTTAAAAATTGTTCCTAAAAGCTCATTTTTTAACTTTTTTGGATGACTTTTTAGCGACTGTCATCGCGACAATTGAAGTCGGTCCCTAAATATTTGTTTTTTTTTTTTGGTAACCAAAACAATTGGTTTGTAAAACTCTTATATGTTGTAGTATCTCTTCTTATTTTTTTTTATATACAAAATTTAGTTTTAAATTAATTTATTAATTTTATTGAATTTATATTTTGGCCGCAATATAGTAAATTTATGGGCAAATTACATCTATGGTCCCTACATTTTGCTCCTTGTGTTATTTTGGTCCCTCCACTTTCAATTAGCTCGATATTAACTCTTAATTTTAAATTTTGTCTCATTTTGATCCAATTGATAATGCCATTAGTGTTTTTGACAAAAAATAATTATTAAATTGGTTGAGTTTATCTCACTGAGTTTAGTAAATTTATAATTTTATTCTTAAAAATATGACACTTGTCACTTATATACATATTTTTCTTAAAAAAAAAATGTTAAGAGTTGTAATGTATTAGATCAAATTGAAACAAAATCATAAATTCAAGATCAAAATTGAGTTAATTGAAATTATAGGGACCAAAATGATACATATACCAAAATACAGGAACTGTTGTCACAATTTGTCCTAAATTTATTGTGTTAAAATTTAATATGATATTCCTATCGTGCTAAATTTTAATGATAGATAGCATTGTATACTAAGGGGTTGTTTGGAATGTAGTACACTTTTGACCTTTTAGACTAAAAAGTTGAGGAAAAAAAGATGATTGTTTTGGATAATTTTTTAAATTTTTACGAAAAAATGTGTATTAAAAAATTGTATAAATTGGTGTATAGGAGAAACTTTTGGCGAGTAGGCAGTACGGTGGCAGCATTGTGCAGAGTAGTGTATAGGAGATGCTTACCTCCTTTTTTAGGCATTGAATTAGACAGTGTTGTTCGGCCTGTGGGGGCCCACTATGGGTTCCGTTTTGCTAATCGGAACCGTTTAATGTGTAGAACTTATCGAGTACTATATGTTTGTAAAAAATCACGTTGATCGGATATCAAAAGTTATCTGATCGGATTAGTTTTTTGTCAACCGTTAACTATAACACCATCCATTTTTTTAGAGTGAACTAATTTGATCATGTAATTAACGATATTCGATCAACGTGATTTTTTACAACATATAGCATTGGACGAGTTTTACACATTAAACGGTTCATATTATCAAAACGAGATACGTGATGGGTCTCCACGGACAGAATAGTACCGTCTTGTTTGTGAACCCACCTGTTCCCTTTGTCCAATCAAAGTCAGCTAAAGTACAACTCACGTGAGAAGTAAGTTGTACTTTTTTTTGTGTAAAATTAATTTTTTTATATTTTTTTAAATAGCGATAATTTTTTAATTTTTTTAATAACGTTTTGACGTTGTAACTTTTTTTTTTTTTTTTCCTTTTAAACTTTATTTATCGTGACAAATTTTAAAAGTAATATAATGGGTAGATGGCACATTGCTAGAGTTGCTATCAAACAATTTTTTCTTTGTTTTACTAGGGTAAGTGTACTTGTTCTTAGGGGAAAGTACAGCCACTCACTCAGTGCATCAAATGGTTGTAAAAGGCCTTGGCAACGCCCACAATTATAAGAAATAAAAAAGGAAAATATTATTCATTGGGGATGTTTAAAAAGAACTACACATTAATAAAAAAAAAAATAATTATTAATATTTGTAAAATTTAGGATTAATTACTTAAAAGTCCTATTTATATATTTGGTGGTAGTTTAGGTCCTATCAAAATTTTTTTGAATCAGTAAGTCTCATTTACAAGTAAAAAGACGTTTTGCTCTTTAATCTCAAAATTGAAAATATTCTCAATTTCAAAACTGAGAATGTTCTCAATTTATAATTATCAAAACTAAGAAATTTCTTAATTTTTTTCTAGTATGAACTAAGAATATTATCAAAACTAAGAAATTTATAATTATCAATTTTGAAAAATTTCTCAATTTTTTTCATGATTAAAATTGAGAATATTATAAATTGAGAAGGTTCTCAATTTCAAAAAACCCCACATCTCTCTCTCTCTCTCTCTCTCTCTCTCTCTGTAATAGCAGTGGCATCTGTGAACTCAGTGAAAATCAAAACCTTATAATCAATGGACTCATCGTCTTTTGGACGAGTCTCCGACGCCGGCTCTGAGTCCTCATCTTCTGGTGGACTTTTATAAGCAACAGCCGCAGATCCACCCAATTCTTCACCAAACCCTCCCAAAGACCTTGAATTTCAAGTGGTGACGAGGCAGATCGGCGGCGATAGAGAGAGGTAGATCTATTCAGAGACAGATCAACAACAATCTGAACCTCACGCATGAGCCACTTGCGAATTTGAGTTCTTTTTCTTTATCGACGACGACGACACCGCAGATCTGAGTAGGGGAAGGAGGCGGTGATTCTGGTGTCTTATCCTCAATTACTACCACCACCATATTCTCTTCTCTCACTAATAATTTTGGATTCGGTTGTTATATATAAAAATTTCTGATCAAGGCCATTCCTCTGTTACAAGTGTCGTACAAATTCATTCCAGTTACCTTGCTCTTGGAAAAATGGCACACTGCATATTTACGAACCAATATATGGATCATTGAACATTACCAGTTCTCATTCCTTAGCCAAACAAGTATTCTATGATAGCAATCATGGTACATTAGTAAAATCCTACCACTCATATCAGAGAAAACATGTACAATAAGCCTGGAGTTCGTTGGAAGGATAATTTGGTCTATTTAAAATTAATGAGACTTGAAGGAGTAAATAATTTTATGTAAGATTTAATGAATTATAAGCTCACAAAATAGGACTTAATATAAATGGCCCAAAAAATTATCACTTTTTTTTGTAATTATTGTTTCTGATCACCACTGTTATGTTATTTTTCCTAAAAAAACACCACAGGTTTTGACCATTTTAATAAAATAAATCATGAATTTATAATTTTATTAATTTAAATTTAATTTTTAAATTCTTTTTCAATCTAAAAGGTCTCTTTATTGTGGTTAAGTAAAATCGATAAAAATAATATTTTAATCATTAAATTGAATAAAAATTATATTTTAAATATTTATACATATTTATATTAGATTTAATAATTAAAATATTCTTTTTTCATCAATTTTATTAAATAAAATAAGCAAAGAGTTTATATTAAAAATAAATTAAAAAATCAAAATTTAAATAAATAAAATTAAAAATGTAAAATTTATTATGTTATAAGAGTTAAATTTTAAATGTTTTTTCATAATTTTTCGAGAAAAAAAAAAAATTTCTCCCAAAAGTCATGACGTTGCAGTAGAAACGTCCCCATCAAATGGTTGGTGAATCTGGTAATGATGATTTCGTTTCACCTACCAAGTTTACTGTGTACCCCTACTCACACCATAATATTTCACTCAATTTTACTTTTTTTATTATGACTGCGAGAAAATACGTGGTACATGCGGACTCACCAAATCCAAGTCAACGTCAAAGACAGTCTCCGCCAGTCATATTCCCATTTTGTTATGTTGATCAACATGGGCTGCCTTGACGTTGACGGCTTGACTTGGACGGCTGAGATTCATGAATTATATAAAGGGATGAACCAAACCAAGTATCGAGCCTTGAAATACTTTAATGAAATATCATTGACTAGGGTGGTTGTTTAGAAAGAGCACTACAGTAAATCACATTTTTGCTAACTAAAATTTTATTTCCAAAAAAATCAGTTTTAGCTTTAGTTTAAAAGTTAAAAGGTTATTAAAAAAATTAAAAAGTTATTAAAAAAATCAAAAAATTTATAACTTATATCAAAAAGTCAACCATTTTTTTTTCTATTTATTTTTTGTACATCTTTTTGTAAAAAATTAAAAAGTCATTCCAAATATACTAATTTTTTTATTTCATATTTTAGCTAAAAAGTTAAAAAAATTACTAAAATAGACTGTTCCTAAACGTGACCTTAGTCAATAAAAATATTTTGCAATAAAAAATTTTGATCGCCATTTGATCACTAATACATGGTCTCAGAAAGTAATTTGCGACTAAAAAAATTATTAGTCGGCAAAAATAAGTAGTTTGCCACTAAACTTTTGGTCGTTGAACACATAACTACCGCGACTAATTCATTTAGTAACTAAAAAAATTAATCGTCAAAAGTATTGTTTCCTCGACCAAAAACTTTAGTTGCCAAAAAGTATTGTTTTTGCGATTAAAACTTTAATTGGCAATTATATGAATTCGCTGACTAACATTTTGGTCACTAAATGTAAATAATAATGTTTTGAAAATCAGATTGGATTGGCCGATTCAACTAGTTGAAATGTTGATCAATCTAAGGTTGGTCCGGTCCGAGTACCGTTCAACTAAACCGATTGGGCTTCCATTTTGCCAAATGACAAGCAAATTTGTGAAGCTAGGTTGCTCAGAAGAGTTGAATACAGAACTATACGGAAGTAGAAGGACAAATAATCACCATGCCACATTCAACTTTTGTTTATATTTGGTAAATATATATCTATATTACATTTTCTTTTAAACATTACATATAATTAATATATTTTACAAATAATTATAAACATGTTTATGTAATTATAAATTTATCTTAAAATTCAAAAAGTATTTGAATAAATGTATCTTGATTCTTATATAATTATTAAAAAAAATTTAATATATTAATAAAATAATTATGACATTATTTTTTGATTATGTTTCGACCCGATGGTTGACCTAGTGACTCCTCCATCCAATTGTTTTTTCAGTTCTCTTACTAGTTTGATTTTTAAAACATTGGTACGTAGTGAAACATTGATTAACAAATTTAGGTAGTGTTTGGGAAGAGCTAAAATAGCCTAGCTTTTTTTTTTTTTTAGCCTCGTTTGGTTTTTGTTTTTGATTTTTTCGACTTTTGTGAGAGAAAAATATAATGATTATAGCTTGGATGTGACATTTTATCTTATTAACTTATACAGCCAATTTTGTCTTTTCTGTTTTTTTAGCCAAAAAGTCAAAACCAAAAGTCTAAGGCTCTGCTTGGTTGTATTCTCAAAATACATTTCCAACCGTCCATTCGCGTTTCACGTTTGGATACAATTTTCAAATCATAATTCCACCATACCATTCAAAATACATCTCTACTTCTAGTTTGGCAGCTTTCTTCCTTCGTTTCTCCATTGTGAAAAGCTTCCAATGGTACATATTCGATGTCTTCCGTCTTCTTCATTTCTGAAAAGCTTCACGTGCAAAAAGAAATTTAAAGCTGAACTTCACGAGTCATCTTCCTCTGTTTAAAAGATCGCGGATGATTCTTCCTCTGTTTGAAAGATCATAGCTGATGATTCTTTACGGGTTGTGTTCGTTTCTGTGAACTAAGACCATTTTTTAAATCATGTCTGTGAACCCCCTTCCCACCCATACCAGCTCCTACAAATCAAGTGAGTTGCAGTTTGTGCGTTGTGGAAGATTCACTCTCCGGGAAACCAAACAACAACAAGACCGAGGTCAAATAAATCACAAATTTCTCTCAAAATTGTTTTTATAACTCACTGAATTTCTGAAACATCCCCAAATTTATTTGTCTCAGGTCAAATTTGTCAAACCTATTCTCGAATCAGACGACTACCAATGAAGCGCACATCCATCCGCTATACCCACTCCATCACTAGTGACAATTATTCTACTCCTACTGATCTGGTACATATATCCTTCAATCCATCTGCTATGTAATAGGTGGTGAGAAGTCGAAATAGGTTCTGATCTGTCTTGATCTGTCCAAACAGTGCTGAGCTGGTCAATCACTAAGACAACTGGCCAGTTGTCCCTTAGGTCATCCAGCCGGTTGACCGGCCGGTCGACTGCCATTCTCTCCCCTACCTATGGCTCGACCTACACTCACCCCCTTTCATGCTTCTTTTATTCTGCTCTCATTCTTCTGCTTATTTTTGCTTATTGTCTACTGGTGCAAAAGGCAAGCAACATATAGCCAAACTGGGCCTCGGGTGCTGGTGTAAAAGGCAAGCAACAGATTGCCAAACTGAGCCTTGGGTGCTGGAAGCTGGAAGTGAAGCCGGTTGACCGGCCGGATGACCCACTAGTTGACCTTCGCATCGACTTGTTTGTTGAAATATTTGGCTTATTTCTACAGTTCAGCTCTGAAATTGTGAAGCTCTGGTTCAAACTAACCTCTTATGAAAGCGCTTCATCTTTTCTTTTACACGGATATAAATTGTAAATATCTACATTGAAATTTTGAAATTAGTTGGTTGTCAAGTTAGTTGAAGTATGTGGTAGAGGAGGTGGTTACATGGCTCGGGTCTGTGATCTTGTTATATTGATACTATTTGAATAATGAATGTAAATAAGATGGTGAAGAAGTTGCTGAAGTTGTTGGAATGAAGTTGGTGACTTATATAAAGCCTCAGTGAAAGAAATGGTCAAAAAAATCTGTAGCTATAATTGTTTATTTATTTATTTTTTCTTTTCTTTTCTATTCTTTTATCGAATAGTCACCAACTGATAACCAGCAAAGGAGTGATGGGTCTTCTACATGAGTGAAATTACGATGTTGCCCTTTTCATTTTTTGCTTACATACCAATTTTACATTCTATGAAAGAGGGGCAATTGAGTCATTTCATAGTCAAATACATCAATCAATAGCTCCAATAATATGAGCTTCATTGGTGAGGCAGGGGTGAGGGACAATAATGAAGCTGAGTGTAGACGCGCCCGTGGGCTTCACTCTACAGTTCAAGGACTCGATTTTGTGTCGGTTCTAAACCTGAACCAAAGAGTCCAAATCCGGCAAATCGTTAGAAAATAGATTTTTGAAAAGTAGTGCCAAACATGGACTGCTTTGCCAGATTACAGAGTCGCCACCTAAATATTTTAAAATGGGAAATTTAGGAAACCCTGACTCGGTGCCGAATGCCACATGTCCGTCATCACCAAAGGGACTTGGCTCGGGAGCTTGGGTACGATTGGGGAAGGTCATCTATGAGCACCCCCTCTCGCCCGGTCCGAAGACCGGCCTCTACTAACCATGATATCCGTTTTTGAAAACTTTATGCGTTCTTATTCCGGTTATTAACCTAGAATTACTATGTAATGCGCACAACACAAAAGTATAGACTAGATTACCTATCTTGGAAATAAACATTGCATATCCGTTTTGTCTCAAAAAACGTGTTAGATTTTGCTACTCGCAAGTAGGCTAAAATACGGATTTCAATGAGTTGTTCCAACTCAGGCAATCCAACCTTCACCCACAGGCATTCAACAGTTTATCTCACATAAGCATTTAGCCGCATGGTAAGCATACTGTCATGGCAACATTCACAAGCATGTGGTATGCTAAAGCGTAA
Source organism: Camellia lanceoleosa (assembly GCA_025200525.1). Taxonomy (NCBI): domain Eukaryota; kingdom Viridiplantae; phylum Streptophyta; class Magnoliopsida; order Ericales; family Theaceae; genus Camellia; species Camellia lanceoleosa. The sequence goes on along the minus strand of CM045763.1, from coordinate 121,932,523 downwards.
AAACTTACATCGTACTCCGTGCCAAAAACAATAAACTAGTTAGCAAACATGCATGTCCTAGTTTATGTTAAATGGCTAATGCATCGCATACAGGGGTGTAATCTAAACAGGCTCGGCTAACCCTAAACATGGCACATGAGATGCAACAACTATCACGTATTCAATTTGGAATTGAAAGTACGATGCAATTTGCATGATGTGCCGAGCCCGATGCATGTAAACAAATGCATGAATGCACACATGCATTGCATAAGGTATGCTAAAATAAGCGTGCCCTAATCTACCAACACAAGCGGGTAAATAAAAGGGATAGAAAGAAATGGGGGTTGGAAGACATACACCCACTCACACACACTTATTACAATTACGCCCTCACTTAGAGGGACCAAAAGAATATACAAAACCGAATAACTAATTAACTACGCAAGCTAATTAATTATTACAAATTAACTAAATTAACCAAATAAATTAATTAATCTAATTAAACAGTAAACCGCCTCGGGATGAGGGCCAAATGCAGCAGGCTTGAACTGCTCGAATCAAGACCGCCATGCACGGATTGCCTCTGTTTCCCCTACTATCCTCCTCTGAAAATTGCCAAAAGTCCCAGGAGTGCCTCTCAGGGTACTGGGGAGTACCACCGGCTGGGATAGAGCACCACCGGCTGAAGAAGGAGGCCACCGGCACTAGATGAAGTTATCGGCTGGCAATTTACTGCCAGTCGGCACTAAATAGTGCCCAAGACTCAACACTGCAGAACACGCAACCCACAAAGCGAGAGGACAACAACATGCATGGCAATGTGATTCAAGGTATTTATGCACTATACACACCCCATATCATGTTGTTGACTCAAAGGGGCATGTGCCTCGATTCTCGGACCACCAATCGCGCATTTCCATGCATGATGGCCCTAAGAACCAAGAATGCAACTTTGATTTCAAATGTATGCAATGCAAACAAGCAAACAAGGGTGCTCAACCTCCATCATACTTCACTTCAAGAGGCCAAACATGCACAATACAAATGCAACCCTAAACATATCAACTAGGCATGCAACATGGACTATGCAATATGTTTATGCAAAGGGTTCAAGCAAGCATGCAAGGTAAGCATGCAAACCAATGGAAGGATGGTCTTATACATGAATTAGGCAACTCAAATAGTCCTAAAATCAGTGGCCAAAGTGCCTAGAAAATGGAGACTAAACACACACACACACATGCAAGTGTTATGGTACAAACCCAAGGCATAAACACGGCAACCCCCAAGCACACTTGGAGATACCAAACAAGGACAATAAACACACATTGTAAAGCTCTGAAAATCATGCAAAACATGATGCCAAATCATGCAACAAAACAAGCCAAACAAAGCATGCAAATGGTCTAAGGTTCAAAGCAAATCCATGAGGCTTTGAACCACACTTAGCACAACCACACATGGCAATACTTAAACACTTAAAAACAGAGTTTTAACACATAAAACTAAGCCCAAAGGACCACCTAGATGGCATCTAGATGATATGAATCCAAAGGTATGCATTAAGGCCAAAACATGGAGCATTTAACACATACTCTTAAAGCATTAAAGAGGCATGCTAAGCAATCAAACAAACATGTATGAAGGACTGAAATAGCATGCAAAATGGTTCCAAACCGTCAAAAATGAAGCAAGCAAGGCATGCTACACACTCATGCTCTTAAGGCCAACAAGCCCAATGCAAAGAGGCTATATTAAACATGCTATGGTTGGCTCAAACAACATGAGACAGACCTAAAACATGGAAATATGAGCACAAAAACTTCACAAATGCAAGCCTAAAACATGCTAGAAGCTAAGGCATACAACTTAGGCATGTTAGAGGATCAAAAGGCATTACAAGGCAACTATGCTAAGCATGCATAAGGGACCTAAACCAACTTAGAAACATGTTATATCATGGCAATATAAGCATGAAAAACAAACCAAACATGCTCAACACACACTTAAGCACAAGCTCCCTCAAGAAGCCAAATCTTGTCCTTTTCAAGGACATCAAGGAGAGGGGGTGGTCCTCTCCTTCTTGAGACTCTAAGGCATCATCTTCACCACTGAAATCCCTCAAGATTTCAGTGGTGAAGAGATCCTAACACCAAAGTCTCGGATCTCTCACAAAATGGCACAAAAAATGGACCTTTTCAAGGCCTAAGGGTGGTCAAACTTGCTCAAACCACAAAACACTCTTAATAAACAATAAAGAGGCTTAAAAAACAGAATTTTTATGTGTTATAGACTAAGCACAAAAACTATTTTAAACTAGGCAAAAATGGAATGCAAAAATGGGGTAAATAAAGTAAGTTTCTCACCCTTGTTGACCCTCTTCACAAATGTTGAAGTTGTTGGTTCCTTGAGCTCCAAACCAGCTCCAAAGCTCCAAAACAAACCTCTGGACCTTCAAGAACCCAAGGAAGGTGAAACACTAGGTGTTGGTGAGCAAAAGTATGACACAAATACCTAGTGTACAAAACAAGAGAGAAGAAGAGAGATAGGATGTGTATCTATCCTAACCCTAAAAACCAGAGCTTGGCCTGTCTAAAATGTCTAAAATTTTGTAACCCTAAGCCAAGAAGAGGAGTGGTCCTCTTACAGGCAAGCAAAGCTTGCAAAGCTTACAAGCTAAGCTAACTAAGAGGGTCATCCCTCCATACACGTGTATGGAGGGGAACCAAAACTATACAGCTGTCTGAAAATATCTCATAAAGCAACTGCACAGTGATCGGTAGGGAAAAATGGTCATTTTGCCAAAAAGAGTGCCGACCGGCACAAAATAGTGTCGACCGGCACAATATAGTGCCGGTGGAAACAACAACCAGCCGGTGGCCTCTAGCCAGTGCCGGTGGTGTGTGGGGATGCATCAGAAGGCATTCCCTGCCCCTCCAAGGCAAAGCACAAGTGTTTGGTGCAAAACCAGACACAAAACGGTCAAGTTCGGAGGTCCTGAGGCAAGGCGCCAGAGTCGAGAACTCCGGAACTCCAAACAAACACAAACATGGATAATCACCGAGTGTTCAGCGGTGACGCCCAAGTCTTGAGGACGGTCAAAATGGGGTGTCTACTGATTTGCCCCTCTTTGACAGAACTCGAAAGTCATAACAATGACGGAGTGAATGTCAAAGCCTGAGCGACTCCATTTTTGACAAGGTCAAGACTTGGACAAACATGCAAGACAAATAAGGTATGCGCCGAAAGGCGGGGCAAAATGCAAGACGATGCAAGAAGCCGAGCATAACTTATGATCATGCAAAGAAAGTCAGAATGAAGCACGCATGCAACAGTTATAAGCTGGCATATGCCAATCTACACTACAATGCAGAAAGGGTGTAAGAGAATTATGCAATTCTCAGTACGTCTCACTCGGAGGATACAATACCTGTGCGGCTCGTCCGGTTGCACCGGCCTCAAATGAGCCGTACATACAATATCGTGCCTGCAAAGAAAGTAAACTTAACAGGTACAATATTGTTAGCAATATGCACGATAATGCAAAATGAATGCAAGATGATATGCATTATATACAAAATGATGTATGAACAATGCAAGTGATAATGCAATGCAATTGAAACTATGCAAACTACATGCAAAGCAATTGAATCATGATTCAATTATGAGTGGTTCGAAGCCACACAAATGTCAAGTGGATTGATGGAAGTAACGAGTCCGTCTACCATAGAATGATGTCTGAACTATGAGTGATGTAGACGAACACAAGAACAAGTATTGGGTGGATTGACATAAGTGGGGTGACGACCCGCTAAGGAAAGAACAATGATCCTAATGCTGGATGCAATAATTACACTACAATGTAATATGTGATTATGGCACGCGGGCCAAACCGAATCTTGCTTAGGAAAGGCATGCACACGTACAAGCCATGTCTAACACAGAAAAGGTGCCGCAACCTCAAACCAAGTTCATCAAGGAATAGGCGCGATACACATGAACCATGTTTCGACGTGAAAAGTAAGGGCACATACCAGACCAAGCTCAACAAGGAAAGGCGCAAGCCATAGATGGGAGATGATGCAGTGAATGCATGCAAGCTACAATGCAATAGAAATGGATATTTACAAAAAATGCATGACATATGCACTATACTACAATGATGATGCATGACATATGCATGTTCTTTTTTTTTGGGTTTTTGACTTTTTTGAGATGCATGACATATGCAATATGTTTTGTTTTGTTTTTTTTTTTTTTTTTTTGAGTTTTTGTTTGAGATGCATGACATATGCAGTATTTAAGATGATACATGACAATGCAGTATGATGCAATGGCTGCGATTGCGATTTTCCCTATTCTCCCAGCAAGGCGATATACTAGGTTGGTTCGGTATCCAGAATTGAGGCGTAGACACGCCGCCTCAACCTATGGGGCTTCCACACAGATTTCAAGCAGAGGGTACACCCCCTGGGTATTTAAACCAGACTTTAGTCTCGGAAATCTCGAACCTTTGCGTTCTAGGCATAAGCCGTTCAAACTCTAGTTTTCACCGTCCCCATTGGTCTCCTAGGAACTCACCGTAAGCACGGACAGGTGGCTTTACCAGACCACCGGAAGTCGTTCGGGCACGACAAATACCGAAGGAATTGCACCTTCAGAGAATTTAAGGTCTCCTAGACCGGGATGCGATGCATGACAATGCATGTTGTTTTTGAAATGCGCGGCAATGCGCGGCTTTACGAATGCATGACAATGCAAGAATTGAGATGCGGTGCGCAAGACAGTGCGATGTGTGGAATTGCGCGATGCGATGCATGCCAAATGCAATGAGGTGCGCCTTAATGCACCGAAGGTTTTGCACCTCCCGAGGATTTAAGGTCTCCTAGACCGCGCGTGTTTAAGGTCTCACCAGACCCGGGGGGCAACTGATGAGGTGCGCGGAGTAGCGCGATGGAATGCATGCCAAATGCAATGAGGTGCACACCTTAATGCACCGAAGGTCTTGCACCTCCCGAGCATTTAAGGTCTCCTAGACCGCGCGTGTTTAAGGTCTCGCCAGACCCGGGGGGGTGGTTTCAAAATGTGCGGCAATGCGCGGCTGTTGAGATGATGATACATGACAATGTGTAGACACCCCATTTTTGACCGACCTTAAGACTCAAATGTCACCGTTGAGCGCTCGGTGATGTTGCATACTGTGCTCGTTCAGAAGTCTCAGAGTTGCGGCCGCGTGCCCTGCCTCCGGACTTCCGAACCACCTTCTCTACCTTGTCTCGGTTTGCGAACCGGGCTTGGTTTTCTCTGTTTTCTTTCCTGAGGGAAGGGAGTGGTCCCGTAGATTATCTCCCGGTGGCCGTGAGCTACTTTTTGTGGCCGTAGGCCATTTTGCCCATTTCGAGCGGGTCCTGCCGGACCATCAGCCGTGCCTCACCGGGACCGCCTAACCTTCTCCGAAGTTCTCGGTTTTGGCATACGCCTCTGTTTTAATATTCCGAGGATCATCGGTCTTCTGAAACCCACTTCGCAGAACACCACTTCGGCCTTGCCATTTCGGACCCGACCGGCGGTTTGGTCCCGAGCATTCATTTTGCATCGCTTTCTCGATTTTTGGCAGAGACCTCTGCTTTTAGCATTCCGAGGAACCCCGAGGCCTCGATGCCTACTTCGGGTCAGATGCCACTTCCGTGCTCAGAAGTTTTTGGGACCCCAAATCGCGGTTTTGGTCCCGAGTATTCATTTCGCATCCGCTTTCTCGGTTTTTGGCAGTACCTCTGTTTTGTCATTCCAGGGACATCGGGTCGCAGATACCCACTTCTGGCGAACACCACTTCCCAGATCGATGCTCATTTTCCGGATCCCGAATTGCTCGGTTTTGGCTCCGAGCGTTCATTTCTCATTAGTATTTGTACAAACTCGGTAGGTACACCTGATTCAACATCACGAAGATCACTGGGGGGGGAGAAGCCACCAATTATCCCAGATAGCCAGTTTCGCTCCTCCGGAGCCCGTTTTTCTCACTTCCGGGCCAATGTTGAACACCCTAGGGGTATTTTCTTCCAACCAAAGCTACATATTTGTGATCAGGGGACATGGGAGGACCCTAAAAGTTGGTGGTCGGCCAGAAAATTTGAGTTTCATTTTTTAGCCTCTCCTTCAAGCTCTATGTTGTGGCTCCTGCTTCAGTGTTGCCAATTTCCAACCCTAGAACCTTGTTCTACACATCTTGGAGGACCCTAAAAGTTGGTGGCCGGCCAGAAAATTTGAGTTTCATTTTTGAGCCTCTCCTTCAAGCTCTATGTTGTGGCTCCTGCTTCAGTGTTGCCAAATTCCAACCTTGGATCCTTGTTCTACACACCTAGGAGGACACCTTGGCATGGTGGTCGGCCACTAATTCAAAACTTCATTTTTTTCACCTGGCTGGCCGGCCATGTAGGGTGGCTGGCCGGCCATGGGGGGTGGCTGGCCGGCCACCTTGCAAAAAAATACCGCCGACTCAGTTCTTTGCTTTCACTACCGTCCGGATATTTTCCAACATATCCTGGGGCATCCGGGGGATATTTCGGGAGGGAAAGATTGGGTGCTTTCCCTCCCCTTTTACACCCCATTTCTTGTCTATTTGAAGGGCCCTCCCTCTCCTTCTTCAAGGTTGGAAAATTTGTCTTCAAGAACACTTCTCCAAAAACCTCCATTTTCATAGCTCAAAACCTCAAAAAGCTTCTAAGTCCCTAGGTCTTCTCTTCATCAACACCTAGCCTCACCATCCTTACTACCATTCCAGCAGCTAGGAAGTGAATTTCAGAGGTTGAGAAGCTACAAATCAAAGCCAAGAATCAAAGAAAGACAAGTCTTCAAGGGTAAGTCTTCAAAACCAACTTTTAGGGCTTTTTCTTGATTCATTTCTATACTCCAATTGGTTGAGAATTGGGGCTCCGACCCCTACTGCTTTTAGAAAGTTTTGAGCCCCTCTACAACTTTGTAGAAGGGCTCAACTTCATTTGATGCTCCTATGATATACTTGTTTCAATACCTAGCTTTTATGCCATTATCTTGCATGCTAGTTTAGGCCTATTTCCTTTTGTTTTTAGGGGTCCGACCCATACTGGTTTTGTGCTCATTTTGAGCCCCTCTACAACATTGTAGAAGGGCTCAACTTCATTTGGCCATTGTATCCACCACTTCCTTCAAATTTCATCAAGTGTGCCATTTTTGCATGCAATTTTTGGCCTATTTGTGTTTGTTTTTGGGACTTCGACCCCTACTGGTTTTGGTCTTATTTTGGCCCCCTTTACATATTTCATGAAGAAAGTGTTGTCATTTGGTGTGTGTATTACATGTCTCATGATATAGCCTATTTGGAAGCCTACTTTGCATGGAATTGTTAGCATGATTTTATTCTGATTTTGAGGATGTCATCTTCTGCAATTGTGCTTATTTTTATCTCATCTTCAATGTTGTAGAAGAAAGTTTGTCCATTTGGGGTTTGCATATATCACTTGTCTCAATACTCCTCTTTTGGCCACTAACTTTGCATGCTATTGTTGATCCATCTATGCTTGCATTTTGGCCATGTTTGTTACTGAAAAATGCCATATTTGGGACTGCCTTGCTACTGTTCTTGCTGCCATGATCATATCTTGCATGTATAGCATGGCTATAGGCCATTTCGGGGCTTAATTTCACATTTTCGGGATGAATGCATGCTTCGAGTGTTATTTCGAATTGTTTCGGGGCTGTTTTCCCCTTTATTTAGGTGCTGAAATTCCATTTCCATGCTTACATATCATTCCCTATGCCATTTGCATCATTTTTGCATTGCCTCGGTTCGCGTGCCAGTGTGCACGCCTTTCGAGGCGCCCCTGTTTTATCCGACGGCAGCCTATGTGAGTGTGGTTGAGGCCCTCTCATGTCGGCGTAAGCCCAATTTGCATTTTCATGCTTCTACATCGTTACCTCGATTTACGTGTCCGCGGGCACGCGTTTCGAGGCAGCTTTGTTTTTATCCGACGGCCTCCTATGTGAGTGAGCTGAGGCTCTCCCATGTTGGTGTAAGTCCATTGCGGCATTCCGTATGCCATTTCTTTGCATTTCATCATCGCCTCGGTTTGCGCGCCTGTGGGCACGCACTTCGAGGCACTTCGGTTTTATCCGATTTTCATCTTTCATCATCGCCTCGGTTTGCGCGCCTGTGGGCACGCACTTCGAGGCACTTCGGTTTTATCCGATTTTCATCTTTCATCATCGCCTCGGTTTGCGCGCCTGTGGGCACGCACTTCGAGGCACTTCGGTTTTATCCGATTTTCATCTTTCATCATCGCCTCGGTTAGGCACGCACTTCGAGGCACTTCGGTTTTATCCGATTTTCATCTTTCATCATCGCCTCGGTTTGCGTGTCCATATGTACGCATTTCGAGGCACACTGCTTTCCCCGATTTGCATTCCAGATGCCATTTTCGATTATGCGCTGTGGCACGATTTCGAGGCATTTTATTTTAGTCTCATTTCACGTCGTATTTCATATCACCTCATGCTTGTATGCCGTTTTCTCGGTTTGTCTGCAAGCACGATTTCGAGGCATCTCATTTTCATAGCATTGTGCATGCTATATCATATGTTAGTTGCATTTCATGCATATCATGCATATTGCATGGGAAACGAGGCACGTTTGATCTCAGTAATCTAACGGGTCTCAATTCCCAAGTCGCCGACACTCCGGATCATCCATGATGGAGTTAGGTTTTCATTGTAGCATTCATGTGTATTCATCCCAATATTGAGTTGTGCAAATCGGCTCCTCGGCCATCATGCATCGATATGCGTGATTGGTGGCGCGAGGATCGAGGCATGCATATATTTGTGAAATACACTGCTATGCCCTTTTCCTGCTCTCCGTTGCAGCAAAAATGAAGAATTATCAGCTTTCCGGAATCCGGCACGCAATTCGAGGAAAAGTGTAAACAGAGGCTAATTAGGGCATCCCGGTGGATTTCCGCGCCAAAGCAGTCCAATATGCCACATACATCAGAAGCAAGGCAGTCCCTGGCTTGCATGCCAGTTTTACCGCTTTCCTAGTTTAATTTGTTAAATCTGTAATATTTCGGACTCTAATATTCTTTTATTTCGGACTGTATATTTATTCGGACCCTCTGTATGAGGGCAATAAGGGTGTGTGAGTGTGATGTATGTCTTCCAACCCCATTTCTTTCTCCCTTTTATTTACCCGCTTTGGATGGTTAGATATAGGGCATATTTCAATTAGCATACAAGATGACAAAGATGTTTGCATCATTCATCAGACAGATGCATGCACTCGGCGCATCATACAAACTGCATCGTATTTCAATTCCAAGTTGAATACATGTTAGTTGTAGCATTTCATATACCATGTTTAGAATAGCCGAGCCTGCTATAGTTGCATTTTGCATGTGTTGCATTAGACATTCTGCATTTTTAGGATCATGCATAATTTCTAATCAGTTTTCTGTTTTGGCTTGGAGTACTCAGTAAGTTTTTATGCTTTAGCATCCTTGCATGCGTGTGAGTGACTGCCATGAAAGCATGCTTACCATGAGGCTATGTGCTTATGTGATATAACTGCCTTGAATGCCTGTGGGTGGAGGTTGAGTTATCTGAATTGGAGCAATTCATCGACTGTTTGTGTTAAGCCCACTAGATTGTGGCAAAATCTGTATTTTAAGCCTACCTGCGGGTAGCAAACCGTTTTTCACAAACAAACATGAAGTGTTTTGTTCCAATTCAGACGACTTGGTCTATACTTGTTTGCTGCGAGCATCACATAGTAATCCTAGGCTAATAATCGGAATAAGAGCATACAATGTTTTCAAAATCAGATATCATGGTTAGTAGAGGCCGGTCTTCGACCGGGCGAGAGGGGGTGCTCACGATGTGACCTTCCCTGATCGTACCCAAGTTCCCGAGCCAACTTTGGTGATGACGGACACGTGGCCTTTTGGCACCGAGTCAGGGTTTCCTAAATTTCCCATTTTTTAAAAAATATTTAGGTGGCGACTCTATTATCTGGCAAAGCAGTCCATGTTTGGCACTTCTTTCAAAAAATCTGTTTTTCTCAAAACGATTTGCCAGATTTGGACTCTTTGGTTCAGATTTAGAACCGCAACAAAAATTGAGTCCGAACTGTAGCGAGGTCCCTCGCGGGCGTTGTTACACAATGCATGCGCCCAAGGTTTTGCACCTTCGAAGGATTTAAGGTCTCCTAGACCGTACGTGTTTAAGGTCTCGCCAGACCGGGAAAACAATGAGGTGCGCAGGTCAGCGCAAAGAAGCGCAAAATGAGATACGAGATGAGGCATGCATACCTCATAGATGCAAGAATGCAAAACAAAATGCAGGATGAAGCACGCGAGGTAGTACACCTCACATGGATCAAAACGAAATGCAAAGTGAAGCACGTGGGGTAGTACACCTCACGTGGATCAAAATGAAATGCAAAATGAAGCACGTGAGGTAGTACACCTCACGTGGATCAAAACGAAATGCAAAGTGAAGCACGTGGGGTAGTACACCTCACGTGGATCAAAATGAAATGCAAAATGAAGCACGTGAGGTAGTACACCTCACGTGGATCAAAACGAAATGCAAAGTGAAGCACGTGGGGTAGTACACCTCACGTGGATCAAAATGAAATGCAAAATGAAGCACGTGAGGTAGTACACCTCACGTGAATCAAAATGAAATGCAAAATGAAGCACGTGAGATAGTACACCTCACGTGGATCAAAATGAAATGCAAAATGAAGCACGTGAGGTAGTACACCTGACGTGGATCAAAATGAAATGCAAAAGAGACAGTATGACACGCATGCCACACGACAATGCAAAACGGTGCAAGTCGCAAGGGACGTGCAAGACGGCGCGATACGATGCGCCGAACAATGTGATGGATGCGCATGACGCACACGGGGCAACTTTTGAATCTTTATAAACCACAAAAGGATACAAAAAGGATACAGTCTTTGCTTGAATTTGAGTGTTACGCACAGTAGACATGATCCGAAGTCAAAACGAAGGCCGGTTGAACATCGGGGGTGCATTTTCTTGCACTTTCTTGAGCTATGAAGACCAAACTCCTCAATTATCAAAACAAGGCCTTGGGAACACCATCGGCTGGGTGGGAAGGCTACCGGCTGCCACCGGCTGCCTAAACTTCTCTACCGGCACAATAATGTGCCGACCGGCAGAAAATGCCTGATCGGGGGCAGATCTGCCATTTCACCTCGGGCTTTATAAAATAGGGCTTCTAAACCCTATTTTCCACTTCCTCTTCCGCCGAAATCCTTCACTCTCTCTCTCTAGAGCTTTGTTCTCTCGATTTTTCGTCGATTTCCTCATGTTTTTGCACCATTTTACCGTCGGATTCGCGATATTCTTCGCGTTTCGGACATTTCCACCCGATCGAAATCTCATTTCGGGATCTCCTTTGCTATTTTCGCCTTTTCGGGACTTGTTCCCTTCGATTTTCTCTACATTTCCGTGTATTTTCATCTTCCGGCTTTTTCGGCCATTTCCGGCCCTCTCGGGGTTGACCTTTCCAGTTGACTTTTCGCATTCCGTCCCGGTTTTCCTTTCCGGCTATTTTTTCACTACCACTATCATGGCAGACGATGTTCCACATGTCGGGACTCCCCCGGATCATGAGATGGGTCCTGGGGTTGAGCTCCTCCCGTTGAGCGAGCGCCCATTCGACCCGGCGACCTACCGCCCGGCCATTCACGTGCTTCCGCCAGATGGACTCTGCCACTTCCGCGGTTTTGACAGGGCTCTGGACCCGGAGCTTCTGCTGCGCGAGCCGGCCTCTCACTTGTCCTTCGGCGCTTCCGAGGTAACCCTTTTCTCTGTTTTACTTTCTGCAAAGTAGAACTGTAAACTGTCAACTGCCATAGCTGATTACAACCTTTAATTGCTTAGCTCTGATATACTATACTGTAGTTGATCGTAGACAAACACACAACTGATATCTATTTTAGGACCGACACGTGCACACACACTGCACTAGCCTTAATCACCCAAGCACACGGTACACACCGTATTCCACTGCAAACTCACCGATGCCCGGTACTTATTTGAATCTGAAAACATATTGCATGCCGTATTTAAACCGAACCACACAAAGTACGCTGACGCATCATACGTTGTAGCTCACCTACTGGCACACTATAACCCGATATCTGCTTGAATCTGAAAAACGTGCACACGTGCACCATGTTTACACTGCACCACTCAAAAAACACACTGACGCATCACATATTGTAGTTTACTGCAAGCACACCGGCACCCGGTTTCTGTTTGAATCTGAAAAACGTGCACGCATGCTAGATTTGTATCGACTTTAACATGTTTCCTCAGAACTGTACATTTCATATTGCTTTGCAACCATTTGTTTGTAAACAGGGAGATTCCCATACCATCCGCGGGTATGGGAATGTTTCGGCTCGAGATTGGTACTCGGAGCTTCCCGAGGCGGTTCGACACATCGTGGATGAGGCGGGCTTCGGTTCCTTTTGCAGGGGTCTGACCCGACTTACTGCCTGCAGGCCTCTTTTAGCTGCCTTGGCGGAGAGGTGGTGGGACACCACCGATTCATTTCACCTATCCGCGGCGGGGGACATGACGATGACTCCCTACGAGGTGCTCACCGGCATCGGGGTAGGGGGTGATCCGATCCCCTTCGACACCGACATGGATGAGTGGACCGCCGCTCAGATCCATTTACTTGGCGCGGCTCCGCCTCTTGCACGTCCAGGTTTCGTCCGCTACTCCTGGTTTGAGGTGCGCTTCGGTGCTTTCTTCTTGTCGACGCAGCTCCGATGACCGAGGCGGCCGTAGAGCAGTATGTGCGCGACTTTCTGATGTTCTTGCTAGGGACGACCCTCTTCGCCGACCGGGCGAACACCGTGCCTTTCTGCCTACTCAGCGCACTGGTGGACGTCCGGGACATCTTGCGCTATGACTGGGGTGGCGCAGCTCTGGCCACTCTTTACGGGTATATGAGCTCGGTCTCCCGTGGCAGCGAGCAGTTACTCGGAGGCTACTGGCGAGCTTGGGAGGTATGTCTTCCCCTCTGCTTACATTTCGCTCAGACTTTTCGTACTCGCACACCGCACTTGTAGTTTGCTTTTACACTTGTCAGTATCGTACACACGGCACACACATACTCCGCTTTATCATCGGCATAATCGCTCACACTGTACACTCGCTTCAATACACCGCACAACACACGGCTCGCTATTTCGCTTTATTCTTCATTTTGTCAGATCGATGATCATATCGACATCTGTTTTGCAGTTGTGGGTCTATGCCTAGTTTCCTGTGCTAGAGCTGCATCGAGACGAGACTCCTCCGGTCATCCCCTTCACGCCGTTATGACGGAGGTCACGCACACCACGTCAGCGGAGACTTTCAGCTTCTTCCGTCGCTACTTTGACACCATCACCCCCGCCGAGGTATGTTTTACTTGCAGTTCATTTAAGCTTCACTTTTCACTGTATATTTGCAATACCAGTAGGCAATAAACTGTATTTCAATTTCAGATCACCTGGCAGCCATGGGCTCCTCTGCCAGCGATGGTGCGGGATCGGTTTGCCGGCGCGATCGAGACCTCGCGTTACCGGATTTTGCTAGAGGGCCCGGTCTGTCGGGCTTGGTACCTGGGTGAGCGCTTCTTGCGTCAGACCTCAGGGTTACCTGAGCAGATAGTCCCGGTGCATCCTCCTGAGCATATGAGGGACACCGAGCGTTTCACCGCTGAGCAGATGGCGGACTACACCATCGGCTGGGAGGCAGACGGCTTCAGAGGCGAGGGCGATTACTCAGAGTACGTCCGGACCTTCATCATGCGGCCTCTGAGCGGTGGTCGCCGAGCTGAGCCAGAGAGACCTGCGGCGCCGGCGGCTAGGGCAGAGGTGGGAGCAGGAGCGGGATCGTCACAGAGAGCTCGAGCTCGTGGCAGGAGGGGAGTGCAGAGGGGACGAGGGATGGCCGCCCGCCTACCATCTTGACATCTGAGGCAGTGGGGAGACCTACCAGATCCCTTTGCTCCTCCCGGTGGTCATGAGTTGGTGGCATTCCCGACTTGCCTCCAAGATATGTACAACTTTATTTCGCATCTTGCATTGTCATTTGATTCAGTTCATTCGATATTCCATGTAATATTGATGCATCTAATACTTTTGCAGCTTCCTTCCGAGTACACCCGCAAATATTGAGCCGAATGCCTCCATGGCGGGATGTTGCAATGACCTTCGAGTTCCTAGCCTTCTACGGCCTTCGGTATGTTTTCTCGACATAGTTCCAAACTATATACAAATCGCCGCATAACTGATGCACGACACAACATCTCGATAAACTGTTCACAAGACTTGGCACATCAGATTCATACATCGCACGTAATCGATAAATCGCCACCAGATTCACACATCAGACTCATATACCGCGTTCTAATCGATAAACCGCTTCACCAGATTCAAACATCAGATTCATACATCGCATTCTACACCGATAAACCGCCACGGCATTCAAACATCAGATTCATACATCGTGATTCTCGTGACCGATAAATTGCTTCATGTGTACTGATGTATTTGCCTTTTGTACTTTTCAGCCTCCCTTCCCGATTCCTCCCGTGGGTGGAGGCGCTCCATCTGGACCTCCCATTTCTACTCGGGATGACAGGATATTCCCCGCACTGAGGGGGCGTGGCCATGGGGAGCAACAGGCTCTAGTTGCAGGGGATGGCGAGTCGGAGGCGGAGGCCTCTGAGGAGGAGGCCGGGGGCAGCTCGGGCTCGGGCTCGGGCTCTGACAGCGACACTTCTGACGATGCTCTTGTGCTTCTACCCAGGAAGAGGGCGAGGACGGATCCCCCGGCGTGAGGCCATTGACGACGATTACAGACTTCTACTGTTTTTCTTTCATTTTCTTTTCTTGTACTTTTCTTTTTTTGGTGGATAGAGTACTATGTACTGCCGCAGGCAGGTTTTTGTTTTTCTCAAACCTTGTACTTGAAAAGATTATATGGGATGAAACAAACTTTTGGTCTAAAAAAGAGTGTTACATTTGTATATATATGCATATTTCATACCCTGCACTGCATTGCATCATATTACACCTCAAATGTAAATGATATTGATCTGTTGTCTGACAATTGAACACATGCACTGTAATAATCAGATAACCTACCAACTAAACAGTAAAACAGCTCATACAAATCCCTACTCAATCCGAACACACAGCCCATACTCTGTTGGGGACTAATCTGCTGGGGATTGATCTGCATATAGCCCATAACACAGCATTTGGTTCATTCTGCACACAGCAAACCCTGAACAAATAGCCCCAATCTGACGAGACGGATCACAAAGCTGACACGGTTGCAGTTGAAACACACTCAGATGTCCCCAAATTTTCCCTTTTCTTCTCTTGCTTTGCACGGTTGTAGAGAATGGCACAGCATTCTGAGCACAAGCGATTACCTTTTGGAAGAGGATGGGTTTTCAACCAAGGTGTCGAGCCTACCACAGAACACGACGAGACAGACTCAAACGAAGAAACAAAAGGCACACGACCTAACACAACGAGACACACTTGGAAAAGACTCAAAGCCAAAATTGAGACCAACAAATCAAAAGACACGACACACGGACATGTTTGCAAAAAGACCTCAAGTCTCGAGGAGCCAAATCCTCTGGGTATTATTTCCCACCCTTTCTGATTTGTGATACTCACATCAGTCGACCCTCAGGCACGTTTTTCTCTCAAAGCCCTTTTCTCACTTTTCTCTCAACTTACTCCTCTCTATTCTTTATTCTCTCATTTTGCATCCCTCCCCAGGGTGAATGACAGATGAATAGGAAGTCGCGGGTTCACACCCAACACTGTTAGCTCACGGCTATTCCTTCTGGCGGATAGAGCGCCCTGTTGGCAAGCATATTAGCGGGGGGAAGACAGAGGACCCAACTCAATCGTGCCCCTAGTTCGTCATTTTGACCATTTTTGTTGTGTTTTCTAAAACGGTTTTGATCAAAAATGAGAGTTGGATTAACACACTTATTCAATTTTTGATTTGAAAATCATGCGAATCAGGCTGTGAGCACTGAAAATTCTCCTTTTTGGGTCCAAACATGGTCCAATTTTGAAAATGAAACAGTTTTCGAGAAAATAAGTCAACCTCAGTGAAAGTTTTCAAAAACTATTTTTGCAAACAGTCAATGCTCAAACGAGCGTAGAACTTACCCTCGAGATATGCAACCTCGGATCGGAGGCAATGGAAAATTGCCCCTGGCTTAAAGGGGGGTAAGGCAACGGAAAGTTGCCCCTGGTTTGGACGGTAACTCAGGGCAACTCATGGCAATACATGGCAACGGAAAGTTGTCCCTTGTTTGGATGATGCCGCGGCGTGTTGTAAGCCAGTCCTCGTTGACGACGATCGGATCCTCGGGCGTGGAGGAGGCGAAGACGGCTTGAATCAATATGTGGACACAACACCGAAGGTGTTGGTGGTTTGGCTTCAAGAGGAAATTAATTACGTAGTTCCGGGTTGCTGCAATTGAGACATTGGATTCGGAGAGGGCAAAAGTGATCAAAACCATGACATGGACTGAGACGCTATGGAAGCGTTGGGGGCTGGACTTCAAGATGAAGTTGCCTACGTATCCCAAACATGGGAATCAAGCCTTACGTAGTTCCGGTTAAGGTACACTCGGGTATTTTAACCTTCACTATTTTTAGGCTCTAACTTTTGCCAAGGTGCCCAATGCGGGTTTTCGACCTTGCGAGCTTTGTTCTTCTTTCTCATTCTTTTTTTTTATATATATATATATATATTTTTTTTTTGCTTCTTTTTTGCATTTTTCTTTTTTCTTTTTTTTTTGCTTCTTTTGTATTTTTCTTTTTTTCTTTTCTTTGCTCTAACTTTTGCCTGGGCCGCCCTTCCAGGTTTTCGGTTCAGCGAGCCTCTCAAAGGGTAAAAGTGTAGCTAGCCCATGCCAAATGGTTTTGAGATTGAAGCCTCTCCGTATCCAGGAGGGCGACTGTTGTATTGATTTGCAGGGAAGTCCATCACGGTTGCTTCTCGAGCTTTGCTTGGTGGGATCTGATCTCCTTGATCTAACTTTGACGCCTCTTGCTCGAGGACTGCCTCGAAATGGGCCACACAGGCATTTCATGGCACTGATTGTTTCGAACGGATTCTAGGTTTGAAATAGATAGGTTGAATCTCGAGGCTGAGAGCGATCCTGGGCTGCACAATCTCAAGAGCGGTTCCACACAGGTCTTCGCGAGACTTGCGCAAAATATTTTGTTTTTGAAAGTTTTTAAGAAAGCGACGAATCGCTCGTGTTGAAGATAGTGTGGAACCAGTCTGGATCGAACCAGGATCCTTCTCAGTACTCACGCTGACAAGCATGATTTCATTCATTAAAAGCTTAACATGCCTCTCTTTCTCTCAAACTGATCAAAATTTTGCAAATACCCGAGGAATTACTTCCTCTTCGTTTTTATCACCGCAGTGTTCGAAAAAGGGGTTTTATGAAAAACTTAGGTCATCGCAACGATGTTCAAGGCACAAGAGAGTGGGCGAAATGCACTGTCGTTCCATTCACATCCTCTGGCACAGCTGACTCAAATAGCAACAAGTACGGAACGCGGTAGCCACAGCTGTTTCATTCAGATTTGTTGGTGTAATTGGCTCTTCGGCAGCAAACAGGCTCAAAAAGCAAAAGCAACTAATTACAAGACAAAACGGTGTTCGAGGCAACAACCCCGAAATCACCTGGTATACTATACAAGAGGGACTGACTCGTTACAACAAGACAGACCCTGTAAGCAAAAAGACTGACTCAATACAGAGAGACAGACTCAAAAACAAAACAAAAGACTGACTCGACACCCAAGTCAGGATTTACAAAACTAGCATTGGCAGGTGCTCAAAAATGCGTGCCAAACGCCACATCCAAAAATGTACCGTATAATCGCTCACAGCGGTTCACCTTCCGATTACATATTTGTATTCAGATCCTCGAAATCCAACAACTGAGTGGTGACGGACTTTGCTGAGGTGGGGGGGGAGGATAACTTCGTTATCAATCAAATCTTGCACCTCGTGCCGAAGGCGGAAACAATTGTCAGTGGCATGGCCGGTCTGCTGATGGTACGCACAGTACAGGGAAGCATCATGTGTGGTCGGGAGATTCTTCGGGAGCGGCCGAGGCTCCAGGGGCTTAAGGTGTCCCCTTTTAGCAAGGATCTGCAATGCCTTGGACAATGGCATATAGAGAGCATGAAAGACCTCGCGCCTTCAAGGTGTATTTTGGAGTCTGAGCACTCTTGCTAGACGCACTAGTAAATGGGTCGGCGGGTGCGGCCTTGGGTTTTTGATCCTTCTCGGATGCAAGGCTGGGAGCGGGAAGAACTGTCTTGGCATGACGAGGCCTATCCCGATTCTCTGATTGATCGAATCGCCTCAAAGTGAGTAGGAAAGCATCCTCCATGCCTTTTGTCGAATCGCGGATATCTGTTGCTTGTTCATTCCCGGCCAAAGCCTCTATCGCCCACAAAGTTGTTCAATAATAGGGTCGCATCCGCCTTCATCTTACCTTTTGTCTCCGCCTCACTGATCTAGAACTTGGTTTGATGCGTTATTGCCATAGTCGGAGGCCATCTCCGTTGGCCGAAGTTCAATTACAATTCGTCCCCAAGAGTGGGGGGCTCTTGGGGTACAAAGTTCCTGCATTTATGCACCAAGCGGTAAACAGACATTCCATATGCAAGATCCGCCACAGATCTTTGGAGATCGCCTATCATCCCCATTAGTTCAAAGTAGTAGGCTCACGAGCCCGATATAGGTGAGGAGTCCAAATTGATGTGCGGCAAAGTACCTAGGTGGATGCGGCATGTCAATGAGTTTCATCTTGTGGGTGGTTCTTGACTCAACGCGTCATTATGACCACAATTTCTTCGAAGTTCTGCGTCATGTTCGGGCCGCCTCGAGAAAAGGACACTAGCTATTCTGCTCAACTCTCAATTTCGAATCAAACGGAAAACAAGCAAGATTTCAAACCGATCAAACACGGTGTAGCCGACAATCATTCTATTATCAACACTGCTCCCGTAACCATTGTTCAAAATATCAACTGATACCACAGATACAACGATTCTCAACAATACCACTACTAGTGCCCTCAGTTCGATGCTCAAACTTTGCAAATCGATATATGCTCTCGCAGAGATACACTCTAAAAGCACATAGCAGGTAAATGAGAGCCAATACACCCCTATGTTGGGGTAGGGTTTCCCTGTCCTATTTTGTCAGGAGCTAGAGTTTCACTATGCACGCGGCGGTTTCAAACAACCTAACATCGGGTAAGCAACCTGTCCTAGTTTGGAATGGTCACTATAGATCCGAATATGCACTAGGTCAAATGGTCGAAAAGGGTGCCCCAGTAAAACCGGGGTTTGTGTTCCCATGCTGTCAGAGCCCATAGCCGGTTAGCCTTATGGTCATGCCTTGACAAGACAAGCCTCCCAAGAAACCGCTCAGAATGGCAGATGGCAAACATCGTGTCCTAGGCGCACCAATGCATATGCAATGCAAAGAAACACATAAGTGTAGTCAAACAGATATCACGAGTTCGAGTCAAGCTCTCTAAAACTCCCCAAAGAGTCGCCAGAATCAGAACACGCCATGAGGGACCTCGCTATAGCTCGGACTCCTTTTCGCTTTGTTGCGGTTCTAAATCAACCAAAGAGTCCAACTCGCAAATTGTTTTGAAGAAAACAGATTTTGAAAAGAAGTGCCAAACATGGATCTGCCAGACACAGAGTCGCCACCTAAATATTTTAAAATGGGAAATTTAGGAAACCCCGACTCGGTGTCAAGGCCACATGTCCGCTATCACCAAAGTGTCTTGGCTCGAGCTTGGGTACGATTGGGGAAGGTCACTATGAGCACTCTTTCGCCGTCCAAGACCGCCTCTACTAACCGTGATATCCGTTTTTGAAAACATTACATGCTCTTATTCCAATTATTAGCCTAGAATTACTATGTTATGCGCATAGCAAACAAGTATAGACTAGATCGCCTAATTTGGAAACAAACATTGCATATCCGTTCGTTTTAAAAATGCTTTGGAATTTGCTACTCGCAAGTAGGCTAAAACACGGATTTCAATGAGTTTTCCCAACTCAAGCAATCCAACCTCCACCCACAGGCATTCAAACAGTTTATCTCATATAAGCATTTAGCCGTATGGCAATCATACTGTCATGGCAAACATTCACACGCATACGATATGCTAAAGCGTAAAATACTTACATCGTACTCCGCACCAAAACAATAACCCGGTTAGCAAACATGCATGACCTAGTTCATGTTAAGTGGCTAATGCAACACAGGCATAGATGCAATCTAGAGTAGGCTCGGCTACCCTAATCATGGCACATGAAATGCAACAACTACCACGTATTCAATTTGGAATTGAAAGTACGATGCAGTTTGCATGATGTGCCGAGCCCGATGCATGTAAACAAATGCATAAATGCATGCATGCGTAGCATAAGGTATGCTAAAATAGGTGTGCCCTAATCTACCATTGTAAGCAGGTAAATAAAAGGGAGAAAGAAATGGGGGTTGGAAGACATACACCCACTCACCCACACTTATTACAATTATGCCCTCACACGGAGGGACCGAATAAATATTACAGTCCGAATAAATGAATAAATTAATTAGTACAAAATTTCTAATTTATCAAATAAATTAAATGCAAAGATAGAAAAGGTTTCGCCTTCTAAGATGCGAATGATGCATGCTCGATCCGACTCGGCCGAAAGCCCGCATCATGCCACCGCTTCGCTTTCCACCGCCTGCTTTCTCCAAAATTTCCAAAAGTCTCAGGATACCTTCCTTGCATGCTGATGTTCATCATCGGCTGGATGAAGTGTCTACCGGCCACTGGGTGTGGCCACCGGCTGAATTTGGAGTTATCGGCTGTTCATAAAGTGCCGGTCGGCACTTTATACTGCCGGTCGGTACAAAATTCCTGCAGAGAGGGGCTTAAGAATAAACAGACAGACAAAGGCATGGTGTTGGATTTTTGAGTATATTTATGCATGGCCAATGCTTCCTATCATGAATGGGACTCAAGGAAGCCTAGCTCTCAGTTCTAGGGCCATCAATTGTGCACCTAGGTGCATGATAGCCTAAGGAACCGAGATTGCGATTTAATAGTATTATGTATGCAACACACACATGAAACCAAGGCCTTATCATGTGTTGGTCAAAGGCCTTGGGGACCAAGAGTCGAAACAAGTTGCACCACTTGTAACGTGAACTTCCTTCAACCCTTATGCTTGGTTTGACAACCCCAAACCAAGCCATGAAATGCATGTATGTAATCATAGCTCAACAATGCAATATGATGCTAAGGTACAAGGCATGCCAAATGCAATACAACTATCATGTTAAACATACAAAATACTAGAGTATGCAAGGTGCCAAAGTCATGCAAACATGGACCAATCAAGCAATGAGACCAATCATACTACAACACTTAATGAATCAATCAAGCAATAATCGTGAGGCAAGCATGTAATAGTGGACTAGACCACAATGGGGCAGCCCTCAAAACCTTCCCAAAACAGTGGCAAAACATGCCCAAAATGATGGCCAAACACTTATGCAAACATGCAAGCCAAGTATGCCTAAAGCTAAGGCACAAAATGGGGCATTTGACCACCATTTCCAAGACCATTCGAGACATGAATCAAGCAACCAAAAGGACAGATTTTCAGCATACAAAGATGCAACCAAGACTCACACACATGACATCCCACAAACTCTAAACACACAAGCATGCATAAGGCACCCTTTAATGTATAAAAGGACACACCCTTAAAGCATGGAAGAGATGACAAATATAAACATGTGAGCATGGATTAGGACCTGAAATATGGTCTATGATGATACCAAATCATGAAGCTAAGGAAAGCTAAACATACTAGAGATCCATACAACCGAGGCTTACAAGCCAACATGCAAGACAACCATATCAAGCATGCCGAGCATGGCAAAAACAGTGGCTCACAGCCCTTAATCATGGAAAAATGATGCTAGTAACTCATGAGAATAAGCTCATACACGCAAGAAACATAGCCTAAACTCATGGCTCATTTCTAGGCAAACTAGAGCATTACAAAGCAAGTGTAAGAAGCATACTAAGGACCATAAAAACAACCAAAAACAGAGATGGTACATATCATGTAGACACCAAATATGCTCTGAAATGAAGCCAAAACAAACCAAGTATACATGTTACCCTTTAGGCCAAACACAAAGGCAAGCAAAGGACAAGGGGGAGAGGGGTGTCCCTCCCCTATTTATGACTAGAATATTTTTCCTCACCACTGAAAACCCACTGGTTTCCAGTGGTGAGAAGACCAAAAACACCAAGTAAGCAAAGCTTCAAGAAAAGACACTAAAGGACCAAAACAAGGCCTAAGGAGGTGAGTTTTCACTCAAACCAAAAAGTGACCTTAATGAATGTTCTTGAGCAAGTAAAAACAAGATTTTTTTATGTTATGCACAAAGCTTAAATCACAAAGCAAGAGGGGTAGAAACTAGTTGCAAGAATGGGAAAACTAAAGTAAAGAGTTTACCCTTGAAGATCCCTTGAAGAACAGGTGGTCCAGCCACTCTCTAGTGATCAAAGTCAGTCCAAAACTTCAACAAACAACCTCCCAAGTCTCTCAATCTCGAGCTAAGGTGTAATGGTGTGTGTAATGGTGCAAAAGTATGGTAAAACACACCTTTTAGGCTTAGAACACACACACACAAGGATGAGAGAGATGGTAAATATAGAGAGAGAGGTATGTGAGCTCTGGTTTTTAGTCTCTCAAAGTGGCTAACCCCCAAGCCAAGAAGACAAGGCCTCCTCTTATAGAGGAGGCAATCTTGTAAGCTTAGCAACCAAGCAAACAAGGGGTTCATCCCTCCATACACGTGTATGGAGGGGAAGAAAGTGGTACAAAGCTGTCTAAAAATATCTCCAAACACAAAGTGAGTGGCAAGGGCAAAATGGTCATTTTGCCAAAAAGAGTGCCGACCGGCACAATATAGTGCCGATGGAAACAACAACCAACCGGTGGCCTCTAGCCACTGCCGGTGGTGTGTGGGGATGCCTGAGAAGGCATTCCCTGTCCCTCCAAGGCAAAACACAAGTGTTTGGTGCAAAACCAGACACAAAACGGTCAAGTTCGGAGGTCTTGAGACAGGGCGCGTAGCCGAGAACTCCGGGGACTCCAAACAAACACAAACATGGGTAATCACCGAGTGTTCAAGCGGCGACGTCCAAGTCTTGAGGACGGTCAAAAATGGGGTGTCTACACTGAGGAAAATGGTATAAGTTAACGGATTTTTCATTAAATTGATAAAATTTAACATGAAAAAACGTTGATAAAGTTTGGTAACGTTTACGTTTTGGTTTGTATTTAAAAAAATTTAATAAATTGGTTTTTGTTAATTTTTATAAAAATGTAAATTATAAACGTGTTTGCTTTGAACAAAATGTTTGGAAAATATTACAAACGTAAACAAAAAAATATGTTTATTTAGGCCTAAAAAATTAATTGAAAAAAATAATCGACATAAAAATTATTGAAAAAAAATTTAATAATTCATTTTTAATTGAATTTTAAAAATAGTTTGGTTATGATTGTTGATCAAAAATTTCAATCGAATTTTGAGTTGTGTGTTTGATTATCAATTATAAGTTGAATTAAGTTTTGAAAACTCATTTCAAAACTCATAACCAAACAAATTTTCTTATTTCACGTCATATCAAACTTTCAAAACTCAATTCCACATTCAATTTAATACTTTATTCAAAAACAATAACCAAACAAATTTTCTACATTCAAATTATAATTCCAAAACTCAAAAACTCAAAATATAACTCTATTATCAAATCATATTTAGAAAATTCTACCAAACGTAACCTAAAGTATTAACTGTTTTTCCAACCAATCACTTGGTCGTGAATTTGTAAAATTTCAGAAGGATTTGATTTTTTTTTTCCCTACTACAAGTTTTGCTTTCCATATAATACAATAGCTATGCTAACCATCAAAATAGCGTCATTTTGATATTTGCGACCATAATTCATTAGTTGCTAAAAGTTTTTTTGGATGCCTTTTTCTTCACTTTATCGCTTCTAGTTTTCATAACCAATATTTCAAATTAGTCGCAAAACATAACATTTTTGCAATTAAATCACATTAGTCGTGGAA
The DNA here is from genome assembly GCA_025200525.1 of Camellia lanceoleosa. Classification (NCBI taxonomy): domain Eukaryota; kingdom Viridiplantae; phylum Streptophyta; class Magnoliopsida; order Ericales; family Theaceae; genus Camellia; species Camellia lanceoleosa. The sequence continues at coordinate 121,908,225 of CM045763.1, read as the reverse complement.
AATAAAAACTTTCACTACAAGAAAATACACTTTCTGTCATGACCCGCTCCCCGTACTTAAGAGTTAAGCATCGTGATGGCCAGTAACTGGGGTTACCTCCGACCAATTCTTAAACAAATTAATAAACGCAAGCGGAAGTAATATTTAAATAAGGGTACCAAAATAATCATTGGAGCTTCTATTTTTATTACAAAATGTATTGACCAAAATGACAGATATTTACATAGAAAAATATCATAAAAGTGTTGTGTATGTTTATTCTGTAACCCCACGTCTAAGACTTTCAAAAAGCTATTTCTGAATTGCATGTTTCCTGAAAATTGATAAATAGCTATAAGCAAATGGCAGAGTGAGAAATATTATACCAAGAGTATAAGGGACATGAAATAAGCATGGATAGTCAATTAGGCCAAAACATTTAAGATAACTTAGTCGGAACAAATAATCCTTTAAGTAGCAAAACTGAGATTATGTAAATAAATAATCATAATCACGGTAATTTGGTAAACAAATCATTTAAGAGGTAGAAACTGAAATACAGAAATTATATAAGTAAATGACCATAACCATGGTACAGAATAGAACAAAACAGAGATTACTAAAGTGGCAGTCAGAACAGAGGTACAGATTCAAGAGGTGGCTCGTACGGATTCTAGAGGTGACTTCCACAATAGTGTAGCACTTAGCTCCACACAGCACTTTGCTCTGCGCATAACAGAGGTCAATGGATCCATGACAGACAGAGGACCACGAAGTAGTCAAACAGAGGCCAATGGTTATTTAAGTCCCCCAAGGCATGGGACTCCCGTGGTGTTACTTACAAAACATATTTGTATATAAGGTTATAGTCAAATATTCTTTAAAATATAAATAAACATATCCATGGGTTTCCTTTTCACAAATAGCGTTCAGAAAATAATCCACGTAACTGAAATATTAATATAACTTATAATAATTTATAAAGCAGAACTCGTAGAATATAAATATGGTAAGTCAAAACATAAGTAAAATATATTTTGGTGACTCAATGTATAATATAACTCATTTTAACTTTAATACCTTACTCTTTCTTTCCACTACTAAAAACCTTTTTAGCTTCCATATTTTTTCCCTTCTTCCTCTCTTTTCTTTCTTTCCTTTCTTTTTTCTTTCTTTTCCTTTCTTCTTTCTTTCACGCAGGTTGATCACCTCCTCCCTTAGGGAGGAGGAAGCCACAGCCGGACAACATGTGGCAAGGAGTCATTTCACTAAGATTTAATTCATAATTATATAGATTCATTCTTATCCTTAATAGATATTTAAGATAATTACCCATTTGACCCAATATTTTAATATAATTATATAAATTAATTAATTCCTAATTAAATTACACTTTATCGTATACCAACATAAAATTAATTATTTATCTTACTACCACACCCATTATTATTATTATTATTTTGACCCCTAAACTTTTAATAATTATATTGTTTTACAAAATTATGCATAATAATATATAATAAATTATATATTTTCCGAACTGAGATTAAATAATATTAGTATAAATTATACAGAATAATTAAAAATCTGGATTGTTACACTTTTGGTCACTAAAAAATTAGCCACCAAAGCCTCGTTTTTAGAAGCCGATTGTCAACGGAAACTAAAATTTTTAGTCGCCCCAGTTAGTCGCTGAAGGCTTGTCATCAAAAGTATTGGCAACTAAGTTTATGTTGGTTGCTAATACTCTTCTCTTTGGTTACTAAAACAAACTTAGTAGCAAACTGACACCTTTTTTGGCGACGAAAGGTGTAGTCGCCGGAAGTTTTTAATAAAAAATAAACGTCTCTTTTAGTGACTAAAATGTTTAGTCGCTAATACATTTTAGTCGCCAATATGTATTTCACTTAGTGACTAATTATTTTAGCCGCCGATTTCTGTCACATTAAGCCACCAAAGTTTTAGTCCAAAAAAATTAATATTTTCGTCCCATTGTATTTTATGACTAAACATTTTAATCGTTGAAGGATGCTATGTTTTTTCGTGACTAAAATATTTAGTTGCAATAGTTTCTTCCATCATCTTGATGTATTTTGGCTACTAACTATTTGGTCAGCAAAAATCTTTTGTTTTGTTTTGTTTTGTTTTGTTTTGTTTTGTTTTTTTTTTTCTTTCTACTAAATATTTAGGTGTCGTTTGGTAACACTTACGTTTTCAGTTTTCTGTTTATATTTACAAAAATTTTAAAAACTCAAATAAACACTTGTTTGATAAATTTTTAATTTATAAATCAGTGGTCTCAGTTTATAAATTTGGCCAAAAAATGTAAACTCAAAAAATGTGTTTCCGTTTTGAGTTTTTTTTTTTTTTACCACCCAACACTAGCCACCACCCGCCACCATTTTCAACCATCGTCTTCCGCCACCACTACCCACCCCCCACCACCACCTGCCACTACCACTTACCACCCACCTGTCGCCACCACCTATCACCCGCCACCACCACTATAATAACCCTCGCCACTGATTATTGGTTAATCACTGATTGCTGCTAAATTGAGACGACATTTATAAGTAGTTGAATCGATCAAATATCGAATCGATTGATCAACTGAACCGAATTGATTGAGTATATCTATTTAATTGTATGTCTATCTGTTGACTGTTAAATTATCTGTTCATGTTCTATGCTTTAAACTACAAATTGAAGGCCTTATCAGCGGCCGAATCCAAAATTGATCGATGTGTTATGATAATTAGAATTTATGTGATTTTATGGCATATTTAATTAAAATGTGATTTGGTATGATTACATTAGATTAAATGGTGATAAATTACAATAGTTGGCTTAATTACTATCTTACCACTTAGTGGCCCACTACATGGATCATTTTTTAGCCTTATTATACATTTAGCCAACATTTCCTCAACCATTTCATGTCTTAACTGACTAGGGAGAGAGAGTGTGGGAGATTTGAGTGCAACTTGATGGTTTTGCTTGAAATCTTGAGGAATTGAAGGAGTTTTGTATAATTGAACCTCTAGACTTGTAATTAAGGAACCTAGGTATGAATTTTATCCTCTTAATTGTGTATTTAAGTTCTATCTAGCATGGATCATGGTAGTTTAAAGAGCTAAGTCAAGAATTGGTCTTTTAATGTTGAATTGAAGCTCATTCTATGCATACATGTTGCCATTTATGAGTTTTGAGGTGTTTGTTCATGGAATTACTCATGCATGTTCATATTTTTACAATGGACTATGAATTCATCTTGTTTTTTGGAACAATTAGCTCATTAGAGCAATTATTTGAAGCTTGAAAGTTGTTTAAAGTCTTGCATGTTCAATTGAAGTTATGTTCTTGAGTTTTGGTTTGAAATTGAGTTGAATTGATCTTCATTTGGGGCTTTGGTTTTACAATTGAGCTTTGAATCATGTTAAACTATGAGTTTTGAAGTGTTTTCTGGAAAATTAGCCCAAGAGGACTGAAAGTGGTACTTTGCAACTTGATTTTGAGCCTGAGGTTCAAATCTGGGAATTCCAGATTTTGAACTCACGCTTGAGCGGGGTGACTAGCGCTCGAGCGTGGAATTCGTGCTCCCAGCACTTTGCACTATTTTGCAGTGCGCTCGAGCAGGGTATTTGACGCTCGAGCGGGACCTTGTGTCTCATGCTCGAGCGGCTATCGAGCCCCCATCGAGCGTGATTTTCACACATCCAGTACTTTTGGCATGTTTTACAGTCCGCTCGAGCGGAGTAAATCGCGTTCGAGCGGAGTATTTTGTTTGCCTTTACGCTCGAGCGGGGTAACATGTGCTCGAGCGGATCCCCTATTTTCCGAAAATTCTGAAAATGCTTTTAAAGTGCATCTTTGCATCCTCATCCCATCCTAGGCATTCTTAGGCCTAGTTTAAGCGTCTTAATGAGGATATAGATGTAGAACCACACCGAGGCAAATTAGAGATTAAGTTATTATTTTTCCCAACTGTGTAGCTTAGTGTGTGTTCAATCTGTAACTGTGTAGGGTTGGCATCTGAGGACGCGCTCTAACTTATCTGTAGCCTAGAACACTTTGAGTAACAACTGTGTAAAGATATGTTCAAATATGAATATCTTTTGAATGGTTAAATTGTACTGTTTCTGAATTGATACTATTAACTGAATGAATGTATGTCTTCTATTCTGAACTGTATTGTGGCATCCATAGCAACTACTGTTACTGCTATTGCTACTATTATAGAGATCTCTGTCAGTTCCTATCTTGGAACTTCTGTTTACTGTTATGATGGCCATTATTGATTGTTCGGTCTTTTAAGACCTCACATTTCTATCGCTATGCTAATGGATGTACCACATATGATTATGGTGAATGACTGATATACTGAATCAATGAACTGTTTTCATTACTGTAAGGACATTCATTCTTAACCTCTTTACGCATTATGTTATTCACTGGGCTTTAGCTCACTGCTCATATATATATGTAGGTGTACAGGCACCGGACTGTTGCTAGAAGCGTCGGGGTAAACTCTAGTTTTGTTAAGCCAACTTATGTGTCTCACTGTGAGGTTCCGAGTTCATTCAAGCTATGGCTTTGGGGTGTTTCAATTTTTCCCCTATCTCCTCAGATCTGTTTTGTCTTTGTATAAGTTGTAGAGTAATCTTTGTCTTGTTATAATAGGGATTAGGTCCCTGTTCCGAATGATTATACATATGTATAGACTGTTCGTTATGAATTTGCATATGAATGAAAAGTCTTTTTGCATACAGACTGTCACAGCTCATTGGACATTGTTTAAATTACTGTTTTGGCTTCCGCCAGCCCCTGTACTCTGTTTTACTGTTCTACTGTTAAACAGGCCTTCGGTAATCACGGATTACTGGCCGGTTACGGTGCTAAACCCATAGGAGCGGGTTTGGGTCGTGACAGAGTGGTATTAGAACGATACTTAATCACGAGTTATACCACACACACGTGTCCAAATGAGCTATAGGGTGTCCTAGAAAAGCAATTAGGGCATTACATGAGCATGAAAAGTGTGTGTGAACATGACATGAATATGTGTTAATGTGTTTAAACATATAACTGCTTATGTTTAAATGTTTAAAGTATGCAACTTCTTATTTTTATTATTACTATGTTGCATATAGTGAAATGGATAATGCAAGAACTACTGATGAAACTGAATCATCCGAAGCCAGAATGGCAAGACTGGAAAGAACTATTGAACTATTAACTGAAGCCTTAAGGCAACAGCAACAACTGAACCAACAGCCCCCACCTCCTCCGGTACAGCTGAAGCAGAATGTGAATGATGATATAATTGCTCTCACCAAGAAGTTTAGCAAAATGAAACCGCCATCCTTTCAGGGAGGCCTTAAACCACTAAAAGCTTAAGCCTGGGTTCTTGAGACAGAAAAGTTATTTGAAGTATTCCCATGCTCTGAAACACATAAAGTATTGTTGGCCACCTTTACCTTACAAGAAGAGGCGAGAAGGTGGTGGATGCTAGTCCGTGACACCAACACCGTTATGACTTGGGCTCAATTCAAAGGAGCCTTCTTCGAAAAGTATTTCCCTCAGTGTGTCACGGACAAAAAAGTGACTGAGTTTGAATAGCTAAGACAAGGCACCATGTCGGTAGCTGAGTATGAAACAAAGTTCACCGAACTTGCTAGATATGCACCACATATGGTGGACACTGACTACAAGAAGGCCAGGAAATTTGAAGGCGGCCTTAATGTTGCAGTCCTTGACAGAATAAATGTTTTAAAGCTACCGAACTATGTAAATGTTCTTGACCAAGCATTAATGGCTGAGTCGAACATCGAGGCACTGAAACAAACTGAAACACCAACGTCTGAATGGCGTGGTAAAAGGCAGGGTTTTAAATTCAAGAAAGGTAAAAACAACCCGTTGAACAAAAAGCAAAATACAGGGTCAATGACTACTTCTAGTCAAGGGAACCGTTCCATACCACCCTGTTCTGAATGTGGTAAGAACCATAAGGGAGTTTGGTATAAAATTTATGGTGCTTGTTATAGGTGTGGCAAGGTGGGCCACATGGTCAAAGATTGCCTTTCCACTTCACAGGGCAATAGTAAAGCTACACCTAGCACAGCGGCATCAACTGTTGCACTAAAGCTACTGGGAAAGAGCCTTTGAGGCAGGGCCGAGTGTTCGCACTAGTACCGGGAGATGTGTAGAATACCGAGACCGTTGTGTCAAGTATTCTCTCTATTTGTACTCAAAATGCTTATGTTCTGATTGATTCGGGGTCTACACATTCATATGTATCGCATGCTTTTTCGCGAAAATTGAATAGACCATTGGAACCCATGAATTACTTGTTAGCTGTATCTTCACCTGTCGGGGGATTTGTGACTTGTGCTTATATGTACCCTGTATGTGAAATTATTGTTGGGGATATGCATCTGTATATTGACTTACTGCCATTGATTATTGACCATTTTGATGTAATATTGGGGATAGACTGGTTACAAAAATATCATGCTACTATTGATTGTGTAACTAAACAAGTGATTTTCCGTCCACCTGGTTTACCCAAATTTGTGTTTAATGGGGTTGGAGTAGTACCTCCCCCGTATCTGATTTCATCCATGAAAGCCTATAAATTGATTAAGAAGGGGTGTAAAGGGTATCTGTGTTATGTATTGACTGTACTTACTGATGAAAAAGCTAATGTGAACAGTATTCCTGTAATTAGAGAATTCCCAGATGTTTTTCCAGATGATCTGCCAGGGGATTTGATTGATAGGGAGATTGAGTTCACCGTTGATGTAATTCTGGGTACACAGCCAGTGTCTAAAGCTCGTTACCGAATGGCTCTGACCGAACTGAAAGAATTGAAAGTCCAACTACAAGAACTATTAGACAAAAAGTTCATCAGGCCTAGTACTTCGCCATGGGGTGCACCTGTCTTGTTTGTGAAAAAAAAAGACGGCTCACTGAGACTTTGTATTGACTATCGTGAACTAAACAAGGTAACTGTGAAAAATAAATATCCATTACCGCGTATTGATGACTTATTTGACCAGTTACAGGGTGCTCAAGTATTTTCTAAGATTGATCTCAGATTCGGATATCATCAGCTGAAAGTTAAACCAGAGGATATTGATAAAACTGCTTTTCGAACGAGGTATGGACATTACGAATTTTTAGTTGTGCCTTTTGGAGTTACCAACGCACCTGCTGCATTTATGGACCTCATGAACAGAATCTTCAAACCATTCCTCGATGACTTTATTGTTGTATTCATAGATGACATTCTGATTTATTCCAAGAGTAGAGAAGAACATGAACAGCATCTGAGACTTGCCCTACAGATCCTAAGAGAACAAAAACTTTTTGCTAAAATGTCTAAATGTGAATTTTGGCTTGACCATGTTATGTTTTTGGGACATGTTATTAGCAAGGATGGAATTTCAGTTGATCCACAGAAAGTTGAAGCAGTGGTAAATTGGCCTAGACCAACAAATGTTATAGAAGTCTGAAGCTTTTTGGGGTTAGCCGGGTATTACAGAAGATTCGTCAAAGATTTCTCCAAAATTGCCTTACCACTGACACAGTTGACTCAGAAAGGGATATCATTTGACTAGACTAACCAAAGGGAATCAGCATTCCAAGAGTTGAAAGCTCGACTTGTGACTGCACCGGTTCCTAGCCTACCTTCAGGTACGGATGGTTTTACCATTTTTAGTGATGCTTTTCATAAGGGTTTGTGATGTGTTTTAATGTAGAATGGGAGAGTTATTGCCTATGCTTCCCGACAGGTGAGACCGTATGAAAAGAACTACCCGACCCATGACTTGGAACTTGCTACAGTAGTATTTGCATTGAAAATTTGGCATCACTACCTTTATGGGGCGACGTGTGAGGTATATACCGACCACAAGAGTTTGAAATATTTCTTCACACAGAAAGAACTGAACATGAGACAGCGGAGATGGCTAGAATTGATTAAAGACTATGACCTACAAATTTTGTACTATCCGGGAAAAGCCAACACCGTTGCCGATGCATTAAGCCGGAAATCGATTGGAAACTTATCCTGTTTGCTCACCGGACAGAAAGAGTTGCTTTGTGACCTTGAAAAATCTGAAATTGAGATTGTTTTGCGAGAACAAGGTGGAACAATAGCTGCTATTTCTGCTCAATCGGCACTGATTGAAGAAATTAAAGAAAAACAGCAACAGGATGACTTCTTGAAGAAGATCATCGAAGAACGAGAATCCAAACCGAGGCCGGATTTCAAATTTGAGAATAATGTGTTGAAATTTCAGGAAAGATTGTGTATACCGAATGATTCTGAACTGAAAAGAAGAATTCTGCAAGAGGGCCACAATTCGAAACTGTCTATCCATCCAGGAAATATGAAAATGTACCAAGACCTGAAACTGAATTTCTGGTGGCCGGGAATGAAGAAGGAAATTGCTAATTTTGTATCGAAATGTCTTCATTGCCAACATGTTAAAGCCGAACATCAATGACCCCCAGGCTTATTGCAGCCCTTACAGATACCGGAGTGGAAATGGGAACATATTACCATGGATTTTATCATTGGGTTACCTCGTCACCGTCACCGTCACCCACCTCGTCACCGTTACCGTCACCACCCATCACCACCACCCACCATCCACCACCATCACCCACCACCCACCACCCACCACCATCACCCACCACCCACCTGCCACCACCACCCACCACCCACTGCACCCGCCACCACACCCACCCACCCACCCACCACCACCACCACCAGCCGCCACCTGCCACCACCACCCACCACCCGCCACCACCACCACCCGCCACCACCACTTACTGCTACCACCCACCACCCACCCGTCACCATCACCCACCACCCGCCACCACCACCACCACCACCATCCACTCGTTACCACCCACCACCACCACTCCACTTACCCGCCACCACCACCACCCGCCATCCGCCACCCACCTGCCACCACCACCCCCTCGCTACCACCTACCACCCACCCACCCACCACCACCACCACCACCCACCGCACGCCACCACGCCACCACACCACCCACCGTCACCACTTTCCACCACCGTCTTCTGCCGCCACTTGCCACCACTTGCCATTTCTCACTCTTTTTTATATTTTTAAATTTTTTAAACATTTTGTCAATTACCAAACGCGTTTATAGTTTATGTTTTCCTAAAAATAAACAAAAAATAAACAAAAATTAGTTTATAAAATTTTTGTAAATATAAACTGAAAACGTAAACGCTACCAAACAGACCCTTAGAGATTAAAAACCTTTGCTTCCTTTTTTGACTACCAAATATTTAGTTGCCAAAAACTTCACTTCTTTTTTTGGCTACTAAACGCTTAGATTCCAAAAAATTTATTTAGTTTTTTTTAGTAAATTTAATTTTTACCCCTATACTTTGTCTCAATGATCAATTACACGCCGCAGACTTTGAATATTTTCAATTTTAACCTTATAATTTTTGAAATCATATCAATTTTACCTCTGCCGTCACATTTGAAATGAAAAAAAATTAAAAAAAAATATCATTTTAACTCCAAATTTCCAAAAAAAAAAAAAAAAAAAAAGATGCAAACTCGCCCTCTCTTACCCAAACTCACCTTCAATCGTCTTCCTCTTCATTCGCTTATTCTCTTCATCTTTATCTTCATCTTCAATACAACAACCTCATTGTCTTCTTCATCTTCATCTCTCTCACTCTCTCTCCAAACCCTCCTTTCTTTCTTATCCATAACCACCCCACCACCACTCTACCACTACTTTCTCTCTCTCATTCTCCAAACGTTTAGCATCCATTTCTGACATTGACCTAGAAAACCCATAAACAAAGATCGCCCAATCTCGTTTCTCCGAGCTTCTCAAGGACCCAATTGAAGACTCTCTCTCTCTCTCTCTCTCTCTCTCTCTATATATATATATATATAACCTAACATTTCAATCTCTATTTATCTTCATCTTCAATAAGCAACCCAGGTTATTGAGAATCTATAACTGCATGATAATCTTAGTTCTATCAAAATTAACGAATTCTCATCACTTATTTAGTTGTGTTCACAAATACTTTAGCTCAACAACAACTATAGATCCTAATATCATTGATATCATCATTCATTCAAAGTAGCATGTAAAGACATTTTTACTGAAAAATACAAACAAAATCAATCGAGAAGCAAAATATAACCTTATTGGTGCTAGGGATTAGGCTCTAAAGCGTGGCAAGATGACCATTAATCCTCTCTCTCTACTGGCTCTCCGCCTCACTGTGGTTCCTCAAAGCAGCCAATGTTTTTTCTACTTTTACCCATTTTTTCCTAAGCATCACCATAGCTTTCATAAGCTCTCCCATTTTACTATCTAACACCAAAGACGAAGAAGATGATGACTCACCTCTTATTATCTCTTGAAGCCCATAATTCCTTGAAACCCCATCAAAAGAACTCAAGAATTCCATCTTTTTCTAAAGAAATATCTCATACTGGAATAAAATCAAATAGATGATAGGCTATAATTGTAGAGTTTCAGAATAACACTAAACCAAGAAGGCAATTGGTTGGGGATGACCAAAGAGATGTCTCTTGAATTGGGTTTGCTAAATTTGGTTCGTTTGATAATTTCCATCACTCAAGACAGAGAAAGAAAGAGAGAGTGAGTTGTTTGAGTAACTGGGAATTGGAATTGGGAAGAAACTCTCAAAATTCAAAAACTTGAAAGTAAAGTAAAAAAAAAAATGTATACATAATACAGATGAAAGAGTCCTTTTGGAAGAGGGTGTGTATACATCTATCATTTGAAATTTGGGGCCAAAATACAATCTCTTTCCGTTTCAAATATGATAACAGGGATAAAATTGATACGATTTCAAAATTTTTGAGGGTAAAATTGAAATTATTCAAAGTCTGGAGGGGTATAATTGATCATTGAGGCAATGTATACAAGTGAAAATGATTTTTTTTTATAATTAATTTCTCGACCACTTGTATTTATTCCATTATTAGTGCAACATTTATCCTATATATTAAACAAAACAATACATATACCAATTATATTATCAACCATTCCACAACCTGTACACATTGCACTTTCAACCATCCAAAAAATTCATATTTAACGTCAAATTCTAAATATAATAGAAATTTCATACAAACTAAGTATAATCGAAAGTAAAATAGCAATTACATACAAAATTGAGGATTATACAACCACGTCCTCTGTACACAAAAAAGTAATATCCACAATATCATATCAAAAGGTAATTTGTACCTCGTCAAAAAAAGAATATCCACACTACTAAAAAATTGATTAAAGGTTACAATTTTTAACTATGACCTTAAACTTTCAATCTCAGTTTTTTCTAGCACAAAACTGTGATGGATGACCAAGGATTAGTATAAACATGTGAAACTGTCAAACTTACAGTATTGGTTTGTTGAACTACATGCTTTTTTCCAATCCAATTCTTAGTCCCCATTTTTGGTTTCTTGGCAGAATTATATTAGGTGTGAATTGATCACAATAAAATCCATTGCAAGTGTTGATCTGTAAGAAAAAACGTTAGTTGATAAAAACATATTGGTTAACGCTTGAATTCGAAATATAATGCTTTGCAGTTAAAAAACTACATGAGAACCCATATAATTTGGGGGTGTGAACTCATATAATTTTAAATTATTTAAAATTTGTAGTGTAATTATTTTTATAATTGTAGTAAAATTTTGGGGGTGCAAACTCATATAATTTTAAATTATTTAAAATTTGTAGTATAATTATTTTTATAATTGTAGTAAAATTTTGGGGGTGCAAACCCAAAATTCAAAAGGCATCCCTCCAAAATTTTAATGACAATTGGTGACTAATTATTTTTAGTCGTCTAAAATAAAAAATTGTGTGACCAACATTTGATTGCTAAAAGTAAATTAATTAACATTATGTGATTCTGTTTTCAATGACTAACTGGATTTTAGTCGCCAAAATAAAATCAAATGGCGACTAAAATTAGTTTAGTAGATAAATGCAACTTTGCCGAATAAATTTTAGTTGGCATTTTTGTTCACCGAAATTAATTTAGGAATTCCTCCAAAATTCTAGGTCCACCCTTCTAAACTTTAATTACAATTGCCGACTGAAATTTAGTCACTAAAACTAATGTAAATACCAACAAACTATTTTTAGTAGCTAAAGATCGTACATATAGGGACTAAATTTTTTTAGTCACCCAACACCCTATTTTCAACGACTAAAATTCAAGTAGTCGCCAAAAGTAAAATAAATACAGACAAAATTATTTTTTAGTTGCCAAAACTTTGTACATTTAGGGACCATTTGTTTTTAGTCGCTCAAAACCCTATTTTCAACAACTAAAACTCAATTGGTCGTCAAAAGTAAGATAAATACCTACTAACTTATTTTTAGTAGATAAAGATTTTACCTTTGCCAACCAAATTTTTTTTTAGTAGCTAAAGTCTGTACCTTTGCTGACCAAATTATTTTTAGTAGTTAAAGATTGTACCTTTGCTAACCAATTTTTTTTTAGTTAGCATTTTTAGTTGCCGATGATGTATTTTCTTGTAGTGTTTTGGCTATTATTTTTAATTAGTTTTTTGTTTGCAAATATGTGCTTTTTGCGACTAAATAAAATTTAGTCGGCAAAAGTGATTGTTTGCTACCAAATTGCATTAGTCACTAAAAGTTTTATATCTCCCGCTCTTGTTTTTACCCTCACACTTCGATTTATGTGATCAATAATTCAAATTAGTCACCAAAAATATGATTTTTGCGACTAAATCATGTTAGTCGTGGAAAATAAAATTTGGCTACCAAATTTTTTTTAGTTGGGAAATGTGATCTTTTTGCAATTAAAAATTATTTAGTACTAAAAATAATTTATTGTAATTATTTTTAGTACTTTCTTGTAGTGAGAGAGAGAGAGAGAGAGAGAGAGTTCTCGGGCAAAAGTGATTGATAGAAGTGTAATTTCTTATAGTAAGAGAGAGAAAGAGTTGTCACACCATTAATAGATTAGGGTATATTATACTATTAAATCATTGTAATTTAAACGAATTTTTACTTAAGTTTTTATAGTTTCAATTTGAATAAAGTAAATCCTACTACACTTTCAATTTTGTTATAGTATGCACTATCTGTGTTGTTAACATTTTAAACGGAAAATAAAATAAATAAAAAACTCATGTAAAATTAAAGGGATTAAAATATAATTCAAACTATTAGGACCATCAGTAAATTACACTGATAATTCTTATAGTTTCTTTTGAATTTCCCTTTCATCTCTCTAGTTTTGCCCTGATCTTTTTTTGTTTAAACTTCTAATAACAAGTAACGAAGCAATCATATTACAACAGAATTAAAACTATAAAGTTTAAATTATTTAAATTGAAACTACGATAACCAAAGTTTAAATTATTCAAATGACCAACTATGTAATTTACCCAATAGATCATTGCTTACTATCTTTTATTTTTTATTTTTTTTAGGGACTCTAGAGAGGTCAAAATTGAAGAATTATAGAATTAGAATCAAGATTGAATCCATTGAATTAAGTTTTACAGAGTACATTATTTATATATAACCGATGCAGTTATAACTACGGAGATCAGTTATAACAAACTCCTAATAATATCCTAACCAACTACTAATCTAACTGAATCTGTAACTAACTAATCTGATGTGGCTATGGCTGTAGTAACTGAAGCTGCTAACTGTACTGCTGAGTGCTGAGATGATGAAGTACTCTCAACATGCCCCTGCAAGCTGATGTGGTGGTGGAACTCCATAAGCTTGGATTTAAGGTATAAGAATCTGGCCACAGATAATGGTTTGGTGAAGATATCAGCCAGTTGATCTTGAGTAGGAATATAACGTAAGCTAAGTTGTTTAGCAAGAACCCGATCTCGGACAAAATGACAATCCACCTCGATATGCTTGGATCGAGAATGGAAAACTGGATTAGTGGCAAGAGCAATAGAAGAGACATTATCACACCATAAAATAGGAACAGTTGGGGAGGAAATAGCCAAGTCCTGAAGCAGCATTTGAATCCAAGCTAATTGCTCGATATTCGCCTCGATGAGAAGAGCGGGACATTTTTAGCGCCAAGAGATAAGGTTGGAACCCAAAAAGATGCAATACCCAGAGGTGGATTTTCGATCAAGTACATCCCCTGCCCAGTTTGAATCCGAAAAGGCATGAAGATCAAAGTTACTAGGCTGATATGTCAAACCATGAGCAATGGTGCATGAACATACTGAAAATGCCCAAAAGTGGGAGCATGCATGTGTTGACATGACTGATTGACCGCCAAAGAAAGATCAGGCCGAGTGATGGTAAGATATTGCAAGCCTCCTACAATACTGCGATATAAAGAAGGATTGTCAAAGGGTAAATGAGCATTAGAAGGAAGAGAAGGTTTGACAGCAATAGGAGAAGAGCATGGCTTACAATCAGCCATGCCAGCCTTGGGCAGAAGTTCTTGTGCATATTTCTGTTGAGAAAGGAAGTAGCCTGAGCCACCAGTGGACTGTACTGAAATGCCAAGAAAATAAGCAATATTCCCTAATTCCTTCATAGAGAAGGCTTGATGCATTTGGGAAAGAAGAGATTGAATATGAGAAGCATTGTTGCCGGTGAGGAGAATGTCATCAACATAGATCAAGAGGACAGTAAAGGAAGTGGCAGTGTGCTGAATGAAGAGAGAGATATCACACTTGCTATTACAAAATCCTTGGGAGAGAAGAAAGGCGGAGAAGGTGGAATACCATGCACGGGGGGCTTGTTTTAATCCATACAAGGCCTTGTGCAATTTACACACTTGCAAGGAGGAAGAAGGCTGCTCAAAACCAGGGGGTTGTAACATATACACTTCTTCCTCAAGAGTTCCATGAAGAAATGCATTCGAAATATCCAGTTGATGAATTTTCCACCGATGATGAAGAGCAAGGCACAACAAAATGCGAATTGTGGGTTGCTTGGCAACCGGACTAAATGTCTCTTGAAAATCAATACCTTCCTGTTGAAGGTAGCCCTTAGCAACAAGACGAGCCTTGTACCTGGCAATAGTCCCATCAGAATTCCGTTTTATTTTAAAGACCCACTTACATCCAATGGCTGTCTTGTGAGAAGGCAAAGGAACAAGAGACCAGGTCTGCTGCTGTTGTAATGCAGAATATTCCTCAGACATAGCTTTCATCCAAAGAGGAGACAAAAGAGCTTCTTTATGAGTAGGAGGCTCAGAATCAGAATAAAGAGAAGAAGAAGTTTTCTGAGCAGACAAACAAGTAGACACTATTTTAGACCTGGTAAGCATAGGATGTGTGTTTTGAGGAGGCCTAGAAAGAGGAAGCTGAATAGAGATGGACTGAATAGGAATCTGAGGTAAATTCTGTTGATGTTGCTGATGCTGTGCAGATGTGGAAGGCGGCTGAGATTGTGCCTGAAGCTGAGGTGAATGCTGCTGAAGTTGATTTGGCTTCTGAATTTGACTATGTGGATTCGTTGGATGCGGTGCAGATTGGGAATTCTGCTGAATCTGAGTTTGCGGATTCTGAATCTGCAAATAGGAAGTTGGCCGAGGTTCTTGATTCGGAATCGAAGTTGAATCTGAGGTTAATCAGGAATCTGAGTTGAATCTGCAGTGCTAATGCAAATGGTGAAGAGAGGCAGAGTGGGAAGGAGAAATGTGAGAAGGATGGGGGGATGAGAAGGAAGACCAAAAAAATGAATGTAAATGAGGAAGAGAAGGGGCATGTGAAGAAGAGGAAGCAAAAGGAAAGATATGCTCATAAAAGACAACATGGCGAGAGAGATATACTTTGCCTGATGCAGGATCAAGGCACCTGTAGCCTTTGGCAAAAGGATGGTAGCCAAGAAAAACACATGCCATAGATTTGGGTTGAATTTTAGTAGACTGATAAGGCTTGAGCCAAGGAAAGCATTGGCAGCCAAAAGTTTTAAAATAGGAAAAGTCGGGTATGGATTTAAAAAGAACTTCAAAAGGAGACTTGTGATTAAGATTGGAGGATGGAAGTCTGTTAATAAGAAAAGTAGCAATAGCCATGGCATCAAACCAATAGTGCAAAGGGACAGAAGAATGCTGGAGAAGAGCTGTAGCAGTCTCAGTTATATGTTTGTGCTTCCTCTCAGCAATACCATTCTAAGAGGGAGTATAAGGACAAGACTGCTGATGAATAATTCCATGACTAGTCAAATATGTTTGCATTTTGGATGTAAAATATTCTGAGCCTCCATCGGTTCGTAAAATATGCAAAGTAGTGGCAAACTGATTTTCAACATAAGCTTTAAATTCCATGAATTTAGCACAAACTTCACTTTTATAAGCCAAAGGATAAAGCCAAGTAAACCTACTAAAATCATCAACAAACAGAACATAATACTTGTAACCAGAACTAGAAGCAAATGGACCCCAAACATCACTATGGATGAGGGAAAGTGGTGCATTTACAGTGGAATTAGACAAATGAAAAGGAAGCTTATGACTCTTTGCTACACAACAAGAGACTTATTATCAGACTTAGAAACAGACAAGTAAGGCATGAGATGATGCATCTTCATGACAGATGGATGGCCTAATCTATTATGCCAATGAGAAGAACTGAGATGCGCATGTAACGTAGGTGGTGAAATGGCAGCAGTAGAAAGGGATGGATGAAAATGGTATAGGCCATTGATATTAGAACCTTGATGGAGAACTTTCTTCGAAGCCTTGTCCTGAACCACAAATGTAGAATCATCAAAAGTGATGGAGCAATGATTATCTTTGGCTAATTTGTGAACAGAAACAAGATTCGAGGAAATAGAAGGAGTATGTAGAACATTGTTCAATCGGAAAGAAAAATGCGGTGTAGGAAGTAAGCCATTACCAGTGTGATGGATAGGAATTGTATTACCATCACCAATGGTTATTTGATCAGATCCGTGATAAGGATGAGAAGAACTGAGATTGTTCAAATCAGGAGTGATGTGCTCAGTAGCTGCAGAGTCAAGATACCAAGGGGTTGCTGAGGAAGAAGCAATATGAGAGGAAGCAACATAGGCCTTTGTATTGTTCTGTGTAGATATAGTAGACTGAAACTGTGGATCCATCCTATACCAGCAATCTAAAGCTGTGTGGCCGTGGCCGCCACAAATTTGACAGATCAAAGAAGAACTAGATCGACCTCGTCCGCGAAATGAACCATGGCCAGGATTCTTAGGATAGAAAGAACTAGAACCAGAGGAATTTGGATTCGGACCTGATGCTGATGTGAACGACCTCCTCGTCCTCCTCTAGTATATCTTCCTCTAGATCCAGAACCTCGATAGGTACCTCGAACAGAAGAGAAGGCCACAGTAGGCTCAGTATGATCTCTGTGGTGTTTGGACTCCATATGGATGGCTTCAGAACAAAGCATTGCTGATAACTCATCCATGGTGATTGGTGCAGATCTGGATCGAATGGAAGTGGTAAAGGCATTGAATTCATCCGGAAGACCATTTAATGTGAGTAAAACAAGATCTTCATCATCAATGATGACTGAAGCAAGAGCTAACTGATTCACAATTTCTTTGATTTTGAACAAATATGCTTCCATTGAATCTGTCTTCTTAGTAACACTGTTTAATTTGTTCTTCAACTGATGGACGTGTGATCAAGAAAGAGTCGTAAACCGCTTGTGCAAGGCAAACCAGATCTCAGATGAATGTAGAATAGATTAAGACAACTCAACAGATGAGAATCGACAAGATTCCATTGAAGATGATCAGGATTAGGAACCTCAGTTCCAGTTGAATCTGTGATCACAGCAGAAGGACATGAAATTGTTCCATCCACATAGCCAATTAGATTTGTAGCTTTGAGAATATTGTGAATCTGGCTTTTCCAAATCACAAAATTACTAGAATCAAGTTCACAGTAATGAATGAAGACAGATTCGAGATTAACATTGCAAGATTAGATGGAATCGAAGAAGTAGTAGAGAGATCAGCCATTGATGGTAGATTGGCCATTGATCTTGAGCTCGGAGGAGCTTTACAGCTCTGATACCATGAAGAATTATAGAATTAGAATCAAGATTGAATCCATTGAATTAAGTTTTACAGAGTACATTATTTATATATAACCGATGTAGTTATAACTGTGGAGATCAGTTATAACAAACTCCTAATAATATCCTAACCAACTACTAATCTAACTGAATCTGTAACTAACTAATCTGATGTGGCTATGGCTGTAGTAACTGAAGCTGCTGACTGCACTGCTGAGTGCTGAGATGATGAAGTACTTTCAACAAAAATTATCACCTCTAACAGAGTAGATGATTGGGTATTAATTGGTTAATTTACAAATAAATTAACAACTAACATGTAACAGTCCATGTTATTGGAAGTCAATTTAGCAGTAATGTTTTAAGGATCACAATTTTTTTTTCTTTTTATAGACAATTAATGAGAGGAGAAATTCTACAATATAGTGATAAAATTTAAATTCAAGCATCGTAAGTAGCAGACAACACTTCATCCATGATGTTAATCTTTAATTTTCTTTTCCTTCATGTTCAAAGAAATATAAGTCTATACATTTTCATTAATTTCTAGAACTAATATAACCACAATAAATTAATGACAATAGTAATAGTTGTGATAGCAGCATTAATGGAACGATTATAATGCAAATCAACAGTGACATAAGCATAAGTAGATTAGGTACGACAAGTTTTTTCATTTTTTCCAAGTTATAGTAACTCCATAATATTTGATTAAGAAAGTTAGTTTATTTTGCATTTGCATGCAATAATTTTGTTAGAAGAATGTTCATATGTTATTAACAATTAAAAAAACGCGCGCGCGCGCGCACACACACACACATATATATGGGGTAGCTTGTCTCTAATCGACAAAGTAGACGGTATTGTTGGGTTCATGAGGCTCATCATAGATCCTGTTTCGATAATCCGAACCATGCAATGTGTGGAGCTCTTGTTGGGTATACCTCTTTAGTGGAGTATGGACCCAATTAGTTTCTTAAAATATTTAATTTGGTTTGGTGTTGGTTATAATATATTTTTATATATTATATCTAATTTTTGAGGCCCAATGGGTATTTAATATTCAGTTTGGTAGCAACTAGGGTTTTGATGAAAAGCCTAAGTGTTCACAATATATTTTGGTATTGTTTTGTTTGTTTTGTTTTGTTTTTTTTTTTTCGATGAGAAGAAAAAGCAGCCGTTTTTGCTTTGTGTAGCAGGAACAACTTTTTTGATCAATTGTTGGTGAGATAGTGCTTGGGGGATAATCAAACTTGGTGGAATTCAATTCTTGATTTTGGTTGCTGTTCGTGTACATATTCGGCTGGTTTGGTGAAGTTTATTTGGGTGTTCTACAACTCTGTTGTGAAGACTTTTGTTTCATCTATTTGGTGAGGTCTTTCCTCTTGATTATTTGTGATTATTTGGAATTCATCTAAGGGTGGTTTTGTGAGACCATTTGCGTCTCATTTGTAATAATTTGGAAACTCTTTGGTTGATAGTGGAATCGGATTTCGATCCCGTGGACGTACTTCATGTTGAGACGTTGAGGGAACCACGTAAAAATTCTTGTGTTGTTATTGATTTAATTTTTTCGCATTTAATTTTATTCCCATTGATTGATTTACTTGTGGAAAATCATCTATTTTCCCTAACAACTGGTGTCAGAGCTTACGGTTAATTTATGTTTATTTATTTGTGTAAATCAATGGAGGGGAATGTGGGTCGTATGCCTAGCTTCAATGGAAGCAATTGGGTAACTTGAAAAACTAAAATGAAGGACTAATTATTTTGTAAAGATTTGTATGGACCTATTGAGGGTGATAGTGGCAAATCTCATGGTATGAAAGATGATGAATGGAAGAGGCTTAATCGAAAAGCCGTTAGTGTTATCCGTCAATGGATTGATGACAGTGTGTTTCATCATGTTGCTACTGAAACTTCAACACATGATTTATGGAAAAAATTAAGTCTTTATGACAGAAAATCAGGCACAAATAAAGCCTTTCTGTTTCAAAAGTTTAGTTGATTTAAAATATAAAGATGGCAACCCTATTTCGAAACATTTGAATGAAATAAAGAATATTGTTAACCAACTTGCTTCTATGAAAATTCTTTTTGATGATGAGTTGCAAGATTTGATGGTACTTAGTTCTTTGCCCGAAAGTTGGAAGACTTTGGTTGTGACAGTTAGTAATTCGGCGCCAGATGGAGTTGTCACAATGAGCCAAGTCACTAGTAATGTTGAATGAAGAAACTAGAAGAAAATTAGCGGGTTCCTCCCATTCAGAAGCATTTGTTGTGGGAGGCCGAAGCAAAACAAGGGGGAGTAAGACTACTCATGGTCGTGATCAAAGTCGGTTGTGACAAATCAAGAGATGGTTCTTTTTCAAAGAAAGATATTGAGTGCGATTATTGCCACGAGAAAGGGCACATGAAGCAAAAATGCTGAAAGCTCAAGAATAAGGAGAAAATACGTGACAAAAGTGAGGATAAGAAGCAAGAAGACACAACGGTGGTTACTACCGATGATCTCATGGTTGTTTGTGAATACGATCGTATCAATTTGTGGGCCAAGAAAGTAATAAGGTGATTGACTCTGGTGCTTATTTTCATGTGACTTCTCAAGTTGATTTCTTCACTACCTACACCAAAGAAGATTATGGTTGTGTTCGAATGGGTAATGAAGGTTTGTCCAAGATTATTGGCATGGGTGATGTTTGCTTGGAAACAAATTTGGGCTGCAAGTTGTTGTTTAAAGATGTGAGGCATGTTCCCGACATTCGCCTTAATTTGAGCTCTACTGGGAAGCTAGATGATGAAGGCTACAACAACAAATTTAGTGATAGAATATGAAAGTTCAATGCACTTGAAGATGATACTTCTACCGAATTGTGGTACAAACGGCTTGGGCACATGAGTGAAAAAGGACTACAAGTTTTGTTCAAGAAAGAGCTTCTACCCGGTTTGAAAGGTACACATATTAAAACTTGTGTTCATTGTTTGGCAAGTAAACAACATAGAGTTTCTTTTCATAAAAATGTTGTTTCAAGAAAAGAAAATGTTGCTTCAAGAAAAGAAAATGTTTTGGAGTTGATTCATTCGGATGTTTGTGGTCCTTTAAAAATTAGAATACATAGTGGTGCACTTTATTTTGTTGCTTTTATTGATGATTATTCAAGGAAAGTTTGAGCTTTTATACTAAAAACTAAAGATCAAGTTCTAGATGTATTTAAGTATTTTTAGGCTATGGTTAAAAGAGAAACATGGCAAAAATTGAAGTGCATCCGATCAGACAATGGTGGTGAATACATTGAGCCATTTGATGAGTATTGTCACAACCAAGATATTTGGCACCAAAAGATAATTAAGAAGATTCCTCAACAAAATGGGGTTGCTAAGAGGATGAACCACACTATTGTGGAAAGAACAAGGTATCTGCTTTCACATGCTAAATTACCAAGATCCTAATAGGGTGAGGCAATGATCAATTTGTCTCCTTCCTATCCTTTGAATGGTGATGTTCCTGAAAGAGTTTGGACCGGCAAAGATGTGTCTTATGAGCACTTGAGAGTGTTTGGTTGTCGAACTGTTGTTCACATTCCAAAGGATGAAAGGTCCAAGCTTGATAGTAAGTCAGGGCAATGTATTTTTCTTGGCTATGGGCGTTATGAATTTGGTTATATATTATGGGATCCGGTCGATAAGGAAGTTATTTGAAGTCGTGATGTTGTGCTTCTTGAAGACCAAACAATTGAAGACTTTGGCAAAGGTGATCAACCAACGCCAAAAACTAGTGATCTCATTAATATTACTCTATCTCCTTCGTCTTTGGTGGATAATGAAAATGGGAGGATGCCCAGCTACCTCTTGAAGACATAGATGATGATGCTATTCCAAATGAAGTTGAGCCCAAAATTGAGGAAGAGCATTCAACTCAAGAATTGCCACCACAGCTTGAGTTGAGAAAATCTACAAGGAACTGGCAACCTTTGAGAAAGTATCCTACCTATGAATTTGTGTTGATTTCTGATCAAGGGGAGCCCGAGAACTACCAAGAAGCAATTGAGGATGCAAAGAAAGATGACTGGAAAAAGGCCATGGAAGAATCACACTTATGATTTAATGAAGTTGCCTAAGGGGAGGAAAATTTTGAAAAATAAGTGGGTTTTCAAATTGAAGAATGATGGCAAGAATCTGAGGTACAAAGTAGGTCTTGTTGTGAAAGGCTTTAGGCAAAAGAAAGGTATTGACTTTGATGAGATTTTCTCGCCAGTTGTGAACATGTCTTCTATTTGGGCTGTACTTGGCATAGCTGCAAGTATGAACCTTGAAGTTGACCAACTTGATGTGAAGACCGCATTTCTTCATGATGACCTTGAAAAACAAATTTACATGAAACAACCGGAAGGTTTTGTAGAGAAAGGGAAAGAAAAATTTGTTTGCAAATTGAAGAAAATTTTGTATGGCCTCAAGTAAGTCTCACGGCAATGGTACAAAAAATTTGAGTCTTTCATGATGAATAATTGTGGGGACATAAATTTTGAATGATGAACACGTGGTTGAGGTGGCACCAAAATGCCAACCGAGGTGCCACGTGTCCTGGTCTTGGCGTCAAGGCCGAGGTTATCTGTGAAGATATCAGAATCCGGGATAAGCGGATAAGGGACAAGAGTCCTAGAATAAGAGAAGACTTCAGTTTGGATAAAGATAAGACTCTTAGAGAGTTTATCCTAATCCCACTAGGAGTCCAAAATTAGCAGTAATCCCAAGTCCATTAGAGCTAGGCTTCTATTGGGACTAAGATTGTGTTGGCTATAAAAAGGAGGCACCCCCATGGGTCTAAGGTATGCTTTTTATGCACTGTCTAATGAGTTAAGCACTAGTGGTTATCTTTGAGAGATATTTTACTGACTTGAATTTCGGAGTGTCACCGGGTGGACGAACCACCGCGGGATTCTTATCTTTCTGTGACAGGTTGTTTGGGCTTAATTTATTCTGCCGGTGCTCTTCAGCTAAGTACTAGTTTGGCAGTGTGGTCAGAAATCTACTCACACAATTTGGCGCCGTCTGTGGGAAAGACAGGAGAATAGATGGCCAACAACGAACAAAAAGAGAAGGTTGGGGACGACACTCCTACTGGGAGTGAAAAACCTATTGACCTTGACATCGAAGAAGACAACTACAACAAAGAGACTCGTGATAAGAATCATGGAGAGAAGGACGTTGGCTAGGAGGGCAACATAACAAAGAAATTAGACCGATGCGGGTATTATAACGAGGACGACCTTCAGGTGTGGAAAGAGAGATACCTGCGGAAGGACGACCAGATAAAAGGAATGGCGGACAAATTAGTGGACCTACAAACGGTTGTCAATTTCATGATGCAGAACAACGTCATGCAGCCACCGTTCCCATTACAAGATACGCCGATTCCAGTGACCAAGAAAGATGCCCAGAAAGGGGGGTAGAAAACTGTTCCTGCTGTCCTTCAGCACGACAGGACTAAAGGATATTCTCACTGGCCTTCACGGGTGGTCGGGCATGGAAAATCAACGAGAAGAGAATCCCAGAAGACACGTCGAACCCAAGAAGACTGCACCAGAGAACATCTCGATGTTTAGGGGAAAGAACTTTGTTTCGACACGACGAATGGAGGGAAGTCCAAAAGGACCCACAATGACACTGGAAGTAGTGCACCAAAAAGGCTAAAATCTGGAGATAGCCAAACTCCTGGACGGACCAAGGAGGATCTGAGGGATTACCTCCAGAGGAAGCGGCAATAAGCCAAGGTAACTTCTCCTGTCAAGCCGAGAACGCCGTTCTCGGTAGAATTGGACAAATTTGAAGCCCCGAAGAGGTTCCACATGCCGAGATTCCAGATATACGACGGTAAGTCAGACCCTAACTTTCATGTCGGCTTGTACCTAAACTCGATGGCATTATACACTGGGAATGAGCCGTTGCTCTGCAAAGTGTTCCCCTCATCCTTCGGGGAAATTGCATTGGACTGGTTTCACAAGTTGTCGAAAGGAACTGTGAAAACCTAGGAGGGCCTGGCCGAGATGTTTGTAGCCAAGTTTGTGACGAACAAACTACAGCTGTTGAGGGTAGATTCCCTGATGGCTCTGAGAATCAGTGAGGATGAAGGCCTTAGGGCCTATGCCAAAAGGTATTATGAGGTGTTCAACCGAATACCCGAGTGCAACCAAGAGGTGGCGGTCGTGTCTTTCAAGAATGGCCTGAAAGATTATTGTCCACTTCGGAAGTCATTGGCAAAGACATTAGCAAAAAGCATGGAGGAGCTCATGGCCAGAATTAAGAAATATGCCAGAGCTGAGGAAGATACACCGGGGACAAAGGCGTCCAAACAAGAGAAGAGAAACGGCTTGCCAAAGCGAAGCCGAGATAACACTAGATACAACAAACTAGAGCTCAGATCTCGGATTCCACATCCCAGATCCCAGATCCTAGAAGACATGATCTCGGCCTAGATGATTAGGTTAGAGAAGATAAGGGCTCAACCTAAGTGAGCAAATCCCAGATTCCAGAAGACAAGATCTCGGCCTAGATGATTAAGTCCGAGAAGAGAAGAGCTCGGCCTAAGTTAAAGAATTTTTACATAAGGTCTACAAAGGAGTATGTGGAAGCCATGCAGGGGGTAGATCCCTTGCCCATAGAGGAATATCGCAGGAATTCTTTTGGCCTTACATGCAAAAGGAAGCTGAAAGCCTATGTAAAACAGCGTAAAAATAATGTTGAAATCCGCCTACGTCGTGCGATAGATTCGGCTGGGGGCATACCAGGAACAACTTGCTAGGGCTTACAAACAAGAAGGTTAGCCCAAGAGAGTTCAAGGATAGAGACCTCATCTTAAGAAAGGTTACCGGCAATGGGGCATATTGGCTGAAGCAATAAAGTGCTAGTTTGATTTTTTGTGAATTTGAAATCTGTGTGATAGGACCGACCAGTCCTATGACGATGTTTCCGAATAAAACATGACGAATAACTTGGACTTATTATATAGCAGAGTTTCTACTTGCATATAATAGAGTTGAATCAAGTGGGCGATGTTTCTGATTGAAACATGACGAATAACTTGGACTTATTATATGGTAGAGTTTCTACTTGCATATAATAGAGTTGAACCAAGTTGGTGATGTTTCTAATTGAAACATGATGAATAACTTAGACTTATTATATGGAAGAGTTTTTACTTACATATAATAGAGTTGAACTAAGTTGGCGATGTTTCTGATTGAAACATGACGAATAACTTGGACTTATTATATGCCAGAGTTTCTACTTGCATATAATAGAGTTGAACCAAGTTGGTGATGTTTCTGATTGAAACATGACGAATAACTTAGACTTATTATATGCTAGAGTTTTTACTTGCATATAATAGAGTTGAACTAAGTTGGCGATGCTTTTGATTGAAACATGACGAATAACTTAGACTTATTATATGTCAGAGTTTTTACTTGCATATAATAGAGTTGAACTAAGTTGAGTTAACCTGGACTTGCCATATCGACGAGAATCAAGCACATATTGGAACTAAGTACATGTCAGTCAGATTAACAAAGAAACCAAGGTTGGTAACCTCAGCCAGTCCTTGTTTGAATCTGACCTCAGCCACAAGATCAAAGCCACATGCTTAATGAGAACCCAAGTGGAACTTAAGTTCACATTAGGGGGTAGAGAGCTGGAGAATAATGCTTGGGAGTTGAAATCTACAAACTGAGATTGGTTTAACACTTGTTGAAATTTTGAAAAAAATTTACAAGTTGAAGTTAAGCTGAGGTCATTTTGAATGAAGATTGGTTTAACACTTGTTGAAATTTTTGAGAAAAATTTACAAGTTAAGCCAAGGTTATGTTAAAAGAAGTATCTACATACTTGCTGAGATTATTACGTTGCCAAAACTTGAAAGATATTTGAAGATAAAAGTCTTGCTAAGTAAAGGGTGAAGTATCGAGTTGTGAATAACACTTGTGAAAATATTGTAAAAAATATTTTCAAGTGTTAGGCCAAAGCCGAGATAAACTGTTAGTGGGTATAACCAAAGTATTCCACACTGAGAAAATTACACAGTTAAGGTGTACGTTGAAGACATGCAAAAAATTTTAAGTATGGAAAAGCAGAGAAAGAAAAGTACCAAGTGTTAAGGGTTTACTTGTACAGAATGCTGCAGCATCAAAGTGAAGTTTTCATATTCGCTTGCCTCAGCGTTGCATTTGAGGTCTTTGGGCAGAAGCAAGGCAGTAGAGAGGGCGACGCCGACTTCAATGTCAGTCGCACTGTCACCGGCTCTGACTGGCTTATCCTCTATGGTAATTGGAGGGGTCCAAGGGGCATCAGACTTGAGAGAGCCCGAGGTTGTTGCCGACAAAGGCCTTGGCTTCTTTGATCTGGTTGATTCGGAGGGTTCGGCCTCGGCGGGCCTCATTTCAGCAGCAGAGGCACTTTTCTCTACCTCGGCCATCTTTGAGATCGGCAAGGTATCCTCAGAGTCGATCTGGGTTATCATTGCCTTTGCTTAGGCTTTCTTCAGCCTTTTTGGTTTTGTCTTTGGCTGCGTTTGTGATGGTGAAGATCGTATTGTGACAGTACTGGGGATATCGGCTAGGAGGTCGTCTGCAACGGCTTTCTTACGACCCATCTCGGCGGCGATTGCAGTTCAACGTCGGTGTTTGTGTTGAGATGAAGGGATTAGTTGTGGAGCCGAGGTTTATGGTTGTTCTCCTAGATCAGAAGTTGATCCTTGATCCGGCCGAGGTGATGAGGTTGCAAGAGGAGATGAACGGAGAAGTTGCAAAGCTTGAAAGCTTGGAACAATTGAGGATTTGAGAGAGAGAGTTGAGGATGCAAAAGTAAAAAGACAAAGAGAGAGAGAGATGATTTTGATCAAACACACAGAATGGCGGCAAAATGGCAATTAGTGTGCCTAGGACGATGTGCTTGTCAGACGGTGTACCTAGATGCGAGGCAACTTAATGGCGTGTATCAGACACGGCTCAGTAGGGGAAAGACGAGTGGCAGAAACGGTTGAAATACTGTATGTGCCAGCTCATACGCGTGATGAAACTCTTGGAGTTCTTGATTTAATGAAGCAAATACCTCGGCTAGGAGGACGGTTTCAATTGAGAAACTTGAACGAACTTGGTTGTTGGTTCCAAAGTATTGATGAAAGCAGACTATAGGTCTTGGTCATATTGAGCTGACGAGTGATGACCTCGATAATGAATAATGGAGTGAGCTTAGCCGATGTGCTAAATGGAAGAAATGATATAGGTTCTATCACCTTAGGATGCCGAGGTAATAGAACCTAGGGGGCAGTTGTGGGGACATAAATTTTGAATGACGAACACGTGGCCGAGGTGGCACCGAAATGCCAGTCGAGGTGCCACGTGTCCTGGTCTTGGCGCCGAGATGGTCTTGGCGCCGAGATGATCTCGACTAGGCTGAGGTTATCTGCAAAGATACCAGAATTCGGGATAAGCGGATAAAGGACAAGAGTCCTAGAATGAGAGAAGACTTCAATTTGGGTAAAGATAAGACTCTTAGAGAATTTATCCTAATCCTACTGGGAGTCCAAGATTAGCAGTAATCCTAAGTCCATTAGAGCTAGGCTTCTGTTGGGACTAGGATTGTATTGGCTATAAAAGGGAGGCACCCCTATGGGTCTATGGTATGCTTTTTATGCTCTGTCTAGTGAGTTAAGCACTATTGATTATCTTTGAGAGATATTTTACTGACTTGATCGTCGGAGTGCCCCCGAGTAGACGAACCACCGTGGGATTCTTATCTTTTTGTGACAGGTTGTTTGGGCTTATTTTTCTAAAACCACTTCGAACCATTGTGTGTTTGTGAAATTTTTTCTAGATGGTAAATTTATTATTCTTTTGCTTTATATTGATGACATGTTAATTGTGGGTTAAGATTACACTATGATTAACATGTTAAAATTGGAGTTGAGCAAGTCTTTTGCTATGAAAGATTTGGGGCTGGCAAAGCAAATACTTGGTATGAAAATTGTTTGTAATCGCAAAAAGGGGCTAATTTGGTTGTCTCAAGAAAGTTACATTGAAAAAGTTCTTGAGAGGCTCAATATGGATAAAGCAAAGCCAGTTGGTTGTCCACTTGCGGGTCACTTTAAGCTTAGTTCAAATCAATGTCCTATAAGTGAGAAAGATAAGGAAGAGATACAAAAAATTCCTTATACTTCTGCGGTTGGTTCTTTGATGTATGCCATGATTTGTACAAGGCCGGATATTGCTCACGCCGTTGTTGTGGTGAGTCGTTTTCTTTCTAATCTGGGTAAAGAACATTAGGCAGGGGTGAAGTGGATTCTAAGATATCTTCGAGGGACTTCAAAGGTGTGTTTGTGTTTTGGGGATGGTTAGCTGATGCTTGATGGGTTCACGGATTTTGACATGGCCGGTGATGTTGATTCTAGAAATTCTACTTTGTTGTATGTGGTGACATTTGCAGGGGGAGCTGTGTCATAGCAATCTAAATTACAAAAATGTGTTGCTCTCTCAACTACCGAAGCTGAATTTATTACCATTACGGAAGCTTGTAAAAAAGAGTTATGGTTGAAGAAATTTTTGCAAGAGTTGAGTTTGAAGTAAGAAAGTTATGTGCTTTGTTGTGATAGTTAAAGTGCTATTCATTTGAGTAAAAATTCTATTTTTCATTTGAGATTAAAACACATTGATGTGAGATACCACTGGATTTGTGATGTGTTAGATTCGAAATTGTTACAACTCGAAAAGGTTCACATAGATGATAATATTTCAGATATGTTGGCTATAACTTTGTCGAGAGACAAAAATTTGAAGTGTCGAATTTTAGCGGGTATGGTTGATGTCTCCACCTAAGTCGGTAGAGAGATAATTGTTGGGTATACCTCTTTAGTGGAGTATGGTCCGAGTTGGTTTCTTAAAATATTTAATTTGGTTTGGTATTGGTCATAAAATATTTTTATATATTATATCTAATTTTTGAGGTCCATAGGTATTTAATATTCAGTTTGGTAGCAACTAGGGTTTTGATGAAAAGCCCTAGAGTTCACAATATATATTGGTATTGTTTTGTTTTTTTTTTCGATGAGAAGAAAAAGCAGCCATTTTTTCTTTGTGTAGCAGCATCAACTTTTTTGATCAATTGCTGTTGAGATAGTGCTTGGGGGATAATCAAATTTGGTGGAATTCAGTTCTTGATTTTAGCGGCTGTTTGTGTGCATATTCGGCTGGTTTGGTGGAGTTTATTTGGGTGTTTTACAACTCTGTTTTGAAGACTTTTGTTTCATCTATTTGGTGAGGTCTTTCCTCTTGATTATTTGTAATTATTTGAAATTCATCTAAGGGTGGTTTTGTGAGACCATTCGTGTCTCATTTGTAATCGTTTGGAAACTCTTTGGTTGATAGTGGAATCGGATTTCGATCTTGTGGACGTACCTCACATTGAGAGAACCATGTAAAAATTCTTATGTTGCTATTGATTTAATTTTTTTACATTTATATTTTATTCCAATTGATTGATTTACTTGTGGGAAATCATCTATTTTCCCTAACACTCGTCGAGTACTTTATCCCTGTAAAAAATCACGTTAATTGAATATCGCTAGCTTACTTGATCGGATTAGATTTTTATCAACAATTTATTTTGAAAATTATATTTACCATTGATAGAAATTTGATCTGATATGATCTGATCCAGTAGTTATCAATATCTGATCAACGTGGTGTTTTACAAGGATAAAGTACTTGACGAGTTCTACATATTGAACGGTTTGGATTATTGAAACAGGATCTGTGGTGGGCCCTCACAAGTTGAACAACACACTCCAGTTTGATTACGAACTGGAGATAAGCCTAGCCCTTTATATATATAGGAAATTCTACTAGGCACACCCTCTATGGTATGCACCCTTAAGTTATTTTATTTTAGTTATGACTCATTAGATTTTTGATTATGCCTCATGTGTTGTTTAATTATGACTATTTTTTTTTTTTTTTTTAGTTATGACCCAGAAAGTATGAAGTTATATCATTTTCGTCTTTAGTTATAAGATACATACGGTATATACCTTTTGAAGAATATGTACCATAGTCTTTCCCTATATATATATATATATATAATGGTGTGCATACTCAATGGATGTGCTTTGAAAATCAACCACTTGAATGTAGATAGAGGGGAAAAAAAAATAATTGAAAAATTTATCAAATTTTGATATTTAAAATTAAAATATGAGCTAATTGTATGTGAGTAATTTGGGAATGAAAAAAGTGACAAAATTTATATAATACAATAGGAGTAAGTGCAAATGTGATGCATTTGTAATTTCATATCTAAATTTTTTGAGAATTTGATGAATTAGGCGGACAAGTTGAATTTGAAAATCATTAGAAGTTATTTACTAAAGCAATTAATAATATAGGCATTTTTGTAAAACAAAAAAACCATTACGAATACAAAGCCGTTAATGTATGTGCTCTATATAATAATATAGACTAGATGAGTGTACACACTATCGCGTGCAATTGAAGAGATTGGTGAGGGAGAGTTGTGGGCAACTAAACAATAATTTTAGTTAGTTGGTTTTACTTTTTGTTCTTAAAGTAACTATGCAAGTTAAGTATTTGGAAACAATTTATTATTGCTGAAATTATTTTTAAAATCAGAATTGCGTGACAAAATTTCAATACTAGTTAGTTGTGTACATCATGTAATAGAATATATATATATATATATATATAAAATAAAGTAGGGGTATTTTTAAATCTTCAACATATTTTTGTCTTACTAAGACATTTAAATGACTCAATTTTGTTCAAACTATAAAACAATAGCTGAGATATATTTTTCAAAAAATATCATACGTGTATATTTTTTACTTTTCTGCTTCTCTCTTACTTTTTCCTTTTCCTCACCCATCTTTCTATGATCCCATGAATGATCCATTCCACCTTTCTCTCTATTTTCTTTTTATATTTTCATTTTCTCCTATTTTTAAAATTTTTCTCTCTATTTGTTTTTTTGTTTTTCTTTTTGTTCACTTACTTTTATTCATACCTTCAGGTACGGACATACACTAGTGTATATATATAATACAACAGAGGTATGTGTAATATTGGGAGACCAAAATCATGGTCCCAAACATGATTTTATGATTTAGGTAAAATGAATATTTATCTAAAATTTGGTTTTATTGTTCCTAGAAAAAATATAAGAATTAGGTAATTTTTTTTAAAAAAAAAAAAAAAAAAAGACTTAGTTGAGCATTTGACAACTCAATGAACTTTGGAGGAGGTGGATGATCCGGGAAAAACATAATTGCCTGAAATCATGTTTAATTTGTTTTTCTTGGGGGCCAAAGGCCCTCTAGTAACCTCTATCAAACCATTTAAGCAGATACCTAGCAAATGGTATGAAAGCATCTCCAACACATATTTTCATTTTTATCATGAATTTTGATAATAATTTTGAAAAAAAAAAAGGAAAATAAAAATTGCCTCACCTTCTATTACATTTGCCTCACCTTGATCGCAAAAAGGTGAGGAAAATAAAAATTGCCTCACCAAATTGCCAAATCATTGACCTGAAGATTAAATGCAGGTGCTACACATAACAATCCATTAAGTCTAAGTAGCTCCTCTTTTTCCCATTCAAATAGATGTCTCTTGAAAGTAAGTGGCCAGGTGTAAGAGTTTCCTATGATCTCCACAAGGTCTCTAATAGATCCTTCCTTATCATTAGATAACTGAAATAGCCTTGGGAATTCATCTTTAAAGGAGATATCTTCACACCATTTGTCATGCCATAATTTTATTCTACAACCATTGCCCACTCTTAATTGTAAGTGGGAAACATAGTATGTGAGTAATGATACTTTCTGCTCAACTACTGATACAATATTACTCCAAAGTCTAGATAAAATAATGCCTGAGTTAAGATGAGGCAACCATTCTCCTCCAAGGAATCTGTATTTACTGCAGAGAACCCTCTTCCATAATGAGTCATGTTCCGAAGCAAATCTCCACCACCATTTGAGAAGCAAGCACACATTCACATATCTAATTCTTCTTATGCCTTGCCCACCTTGCTTGATACTTTTAGTTACTTCTGACCATTTCACCAGATGAATTTTCCTCTTCAGTTCTGAGTCCCCTCATAAGAATGAAGCTTGAATTTTGTCTAGCCCCTTTGCTATTCCTTCAGACAGTTTGAACAGAGACATAAAATACACTGGTAGACTAGATAGCACTGCCTTCACCAATGTTAATATTCCTGCTTAAGAGAGGAATCTCCTTTTCCACCCAGTATGTCTCATTTTGAATTTGTCAATAATAAGTTTCCAAGTCTTCTTTCTCCTAGGACTAGCACCCAAAGGCAAGCCTAAGTAATTTAATGGCAATCTCTGAGACTTGCAGTTAAGTAAGAGGGCAAACTCATGAAGATCTAGATCAGAGAGACCAACCCCACAAAGCACACTTTTATAATAGTTGATTTTAAGCCCTGAAGCTATTTAAAGACACCTAAGAATCCGCTTCAAACAGAGGACTTCTGACAACTCAGCTTTATAGAATAGTAAAGAGTCATTTGCAAATTGAAGATGATAGATCACTACACGATTGGTTCCAATGATAGCCCCTTTTAACAATCTCAGATCTCTAGCTCTCTGTAGTAGAATATTCAGTGCTTTTGCGACCAAAATAAATAGGAAAGGTGAAAGAGGATCACCTTGCCTAAGGCCTTTTTGAGGTCTAAATTGCATGGTTGGAGAGCCATTAAAAAGGATTGAGAGTCTTGCAGTAGAAACACATTCTTTTATCCATGAAATCCACTTTACACCAAATTCAAAATTTGCTAAACATGGAGAATAGAAAGTCCCAATTAATGGAGTCAAAAGCCTTCTCAAAATCTAACTTAAACAACAACCCTTTTTTTCTTAGATTTGGACCAACTATCCACCACCTCATGTGCAATCAGAATACCATCAAGTATATTCCTTTCACCCAAAAAAGCTGATTATGTATCTCCTATAATCATGGGCAAGACTCTTTTTAGTCTTGAAGCAAGGACATTTGAAAGAAGTTTGTAGATTGCCCCAACCAAGCTAATAGGCCTAAACTCATTTAGATTGATGGCTTTATCTTTCTTTGGGATGAGAGAGATGAAAGTGCTATTCAGACCAGAAGTTAATCTGCCATTTACATAAAATTCCTTCATAAAGCTGAGCAATTCCTCCTTAATAACCTCCCAATTTTTTTGAAAGAACATCAGGTTGAAACCATCTGGCCCTGGTGCTTTATTCCCATTACAATCTCTAACCGCTGCCCATACCTTCATTCAAGTAAATTCTTCTTCAAGCCCTTAGAATGAGTCACTGAGCCTAACACTTTTGAAGTCCCCAACAAGCCCTGGTCTGATCAACCATTCTTCTGTGAAGTGCTTTGAAAAATGGGCCCACACCTCATTCTTAACTTGACTTAGTTCTTCAAGAACTAAGTCCCCTTTTTGTGATGGAGTTTAGTGTATTCCTATTTTTCCTGTTGGTAGCTGTAACATGGAAGTATCTTGTATTTCTATCTCCTTTTAGATTCCAGTCAAGCCTTGATTTTTGAAGCCATTCCCATTCCAACTTCCTGCTCAGCTTCCACATCTTATTTCTAGTCTCCCTTTTCAACTTCAGTTCATCCTCCTCCTAAGGCCTGGATTCAGCTATCAAATCCATCTCATTGAGTTTATATTCAGACTTTCGAGTTTAGAAGCTACATTTCCATACACCTCCTTGCTCCATTTTTTCATTGCCATCTTCAGATTATATAGCTTTCTTTGTAGAACAGAGCCAGCAGACCCAAAACACTGATATTCTTGCCAAGTCTTCCCCACAAAAGAAGCAAAGTTAGGATACAAAAGCCAAGCATTCAGAAACTTGAAAGGTTTAGGCCCCCAATCCCTCTCATCCTCCATGAGCACAATAGGACAGTGGTCAGAAACTACTCTTGGAAGACCCCAAAGTTTGAATTTGTATCTCTCCATCCACTCTAGATTAATAAGGAATCTATCAATCCTACTCCATTTGTTCCCATCAAGAGCATTGAACCATGTATATTTTCTCCCTATCATTTGCACATCTACTACTTCACACTTATCTATGAATTCATTCAACTCTTTCATGCCCTATCCTTTCTTGATGTTCCAACTCTTTCCCCTAAGTTTCTGATCTCATTGAAATCCCCACCAAGGCACCAAGGCTTAGGAAAGGAATTTTTCAGAATTAACAGTGTTTCCCATAATTTCCCTTGGCATACTACATCATTGGGAGCATAGATGTTTACAATTACACATTCAAATGAGTTTTGGAGTTTACCTGAAAGTAATATGAAACTTCTGTTGCTGCAACAATCTGAGAGTTTAAAGACATTAGGGTCCCAGATGCATAAAAGGCCCCCTACCAGCCCATCTGCATCCACAACCATGAACTCAAAGCTATCTCTAGGCCAAATGCTTTTCACCATCAAGTTGGTTATACTTATTTTTTTGTTTCCTGAAACAATGCCAAGTCAATTTTCCTTTCAAATAAAACTTTTTTAATCTTTCTTCTTTTTTCAAACCTTCCAGCCCCTCTGATATTCCAACTCAATGTCTTCATAGGAGTAGACATTTCACTGATTCACGCAATTGGAGCTGATTACTCCCCTGTATATATCCCTCTTCCTATCCTCTCTTGGTCCTTCTTCTCCGCGAGTGTTAATTTGTTGATTACCTCAACTTCCTACCCTTTATAGTCAATACCTAACACTTTTCCCAACTGCAATGTAACATGAGCTTCTTGATTTCTACCAGCTAATAGGTGTTGAGATTGTGAGATGTGGTTTGAAATGATGGCAACACTGGATCTTGCCATGGAGCCTTTATTGGTTCCGCTGCCTTTTTGACCAAATCTTCTAGCAAAGCCTTGAGAATTTACCAATGAACAAGGGATTTTTGTTGCCTTTCCTTTTGCCTTTCTTTATACGAGTGTTAATAGATGTTGAGAATAAGGTACTGTAGGAAATACTATCATTCGAATGGGAGCCTACATCTGAAGGTCCACACCCAAGCCTTTCAGAAGATGTATTAGGAACATAGTCCTTAGAACCAATGGGCTGGACACTGCCATAGGCTGCCCCAGTGGGCTGTAGCCCAATGCCTAAATCTACCTCCAAGAAAATACCAAGTTTATTCTTGGTTAGCTCACTTAGGCTCTTAATAAAACCTGGTGTTAGAATCTGACCATCCACTACTGAAGGGACTAACTCAGCTTTTTGAGCATCATGATTGTGTTCTACTATAGGGACCTCCATAACTATGTGATTGATAAGATTGAACCATTGCTTCTGCTGCAGGCTTACCTCTGGTAATGATGATTTTGCCACTCACGTATTTTCTTCAATTGAATTTCCCCCAAAGTCTTTAGTCTCCTCTACTACTGTGGCATGACTCCAACCACCACCAACCTCCAGCTCAACATTATTTTTCAACCTGCATGCCATGGACCCATTTGACACATCATATTCCCCAACCACGTCAACTACTTTGTCATCGCCTTCTACCTCCAGGTTGTTACCTGCAAGGGGCTGGTGTAACCCATGAACTTTGGAGCACCCATCTTTCTCGGCCCCATTGGTAGTGGTTCCTTTGAAGCTGAAAACTGCATCTTCTGTATTTTGCTCTTCATAAACTCTTATGGGGTAAATTCTACCTTTGCATTCTATGTTTAAACTTGTGCTAATGGGGTCCATAACAGCAGTGACTATTTTGAGCCTCCCACAACGAAATGACTTAGGTGAGCAGGTATCTCCATCTAAAATAACCACCTCCCCCCTATAACCCTCAAATCTTTTTGAAAGTAACTGAGTTCCACAGGTTAAGGGGCACACCATAGCATCTGATCCAAACATATCTCTCATGTTAGAGATGCATACCAGAACACCACTCAGTGATGTACTCACACCAATCATTAAACCAAGCTTCAAGTAGAGATTTTTTTGTTCAATAGATCTACCCTTGAATTAAAGGAGATGATTGCATCTCGACCTCCACATTCTCTAACCAACGCACTCAACATACCTTTCTTTTTGAGCTCATGTTTCACCTTTTGAACATAGTATTCTTTTTTAAGTCTCATGATCATGCTCTCAAACAACCACCCATTACCTATCTCTTCTACTATGATAGTTGTCTTAGGTATGCATCTTGAATCGGTGCCCTTGATGACATCTGCAAACAATCTTCCGTCAAATCCTTGATTCCGATTTTTATTGTCGGCCATAGCAGATGGCTTTTTTGACCCCGGTTGTCTATCTGGTTTTGGTTTTAGTTTCCTCCTTTCATCTATTCCATTACCATATTCTGCGATTTTGACTACCAGCGATTTGTCCTTAACCCACAAGCCATTCGCTTTTTGCTCTACTATTCTGGCTGAAACAGAACAATGATACCTAATGAACCCAAATCTCGTATTGGTCGATTTCCTTCTCTTTCTCGGTATGAATGCATCCTTTACCACACCAAATTTGGAGAATAGTTTGTATAAACTTCGCGAGTCCATAAGTTCAGGAAGGTTATCCACAAAAATGGTGAATAACCCTACCCTTCGACCTTCATACCATGAGCTATGTGACACTTGCCTTACTCTCTACTTAACCACTGGAATCCAACCTCCTTCTCTTATCATTCTTCCTCTCTCTCTTAGTAGTGTTGTGTTAGAAACAAGTAATAAATGGGGTAAGTAATCACTTAATGTTCAATTTTATCGCTTAAAATAAAATAATGACACTTTTGACAATAAAAATATTTCATTTCTAAAAAGTGATTTTATTCCTAAATTTTTGCTTTTGAAATTTGAATTTGTTGTAATGATTTAATCACTCCCTATAATTAAAACAATCCTACTACCACAAAGGGTGAGAGGCCACCCAACTTCCAACTTTGATTCCATGTTAAAATATTCAAATAAAAATAAATTAATAATGCGTGGAGAGTCCTTAAGTCTAACAAAATAAAATCAACTAATAAAAATGACATATTCAACTTGACACATGACATATTTTTGGATTATGCCAATAAAAGACACAACGTTATTTAGGAGAAGGGGTACTATTATGCCTTAAGGCACAACAGTTCCTTTAGTTACTGTTGTGCTCCTTGTGAGAGATTGTCCTGTGTATTTTTCCATAATCTGAACCGTTCATATTATAGGGTTCATCGAGTAGATCATCCATTCAAAAAATTAAGTTGATTGGATATCTATAGCCCTATAAACAAAGCACATTTATTTCTCTAAAAATTAATTGTTAACAAAACTTTCATAAATTTTTAAAAACAATTAGGACCTAATCATGGGGTTATGAATATCCAATTAATTTGATTTTTTACATGAATAATATTCTTGATGAACTTTACAATTTGAACGGTTCAGATTATCAAAAAAAATACTCGGAAAGACCTCCCACAAAGGGATAGCTGTAACTACTGTGCCTTACAGCACATCAATACCCCTTCTCCAATTATTGATAGGGTAAATCACGCTCACCTCCTGCAGTTTGATGAAAGACGGTCAGCCTCATATTTTTTTTAGATAATTATACTCATTTTTCTTTTATTAAGATTAAAGTAACCAAAAATAATTTAGATGGTGGATAGACATTGAAATAAATAAAGATAAATATATATTTTAATAAAAAATAAGATGCTAATATTATTTTTTTATTCATGTGATTAATGAATTACTAATAAAAAAAATAGCTTAACTATTGTCTAAATTAAATGATAAATTACAAATACACTCCTTAAGGTTTTAAAATAAGAATTGTTCACGGTGACTTTAGAAATTACAAACACCCCTTGTCAAAATTTTTTATTTAATAGAATAAACAGAAAAAACAAAATTTATAACTATTCCTCCTATACAACAATAAAATTACTTGAATTGTTAATTAAAATATAATTCGAATATCATTAAAAATGGTTAATTGACTTGGTGATTTATTAATAAAAAAAATCATTTGTTATACAACGAGAAACTGAAGGAGCAAGATGTAATTTCTAAAATTATAGGGGACAATTTGTATTTTAAATAAATCTTAAGAGGTGTGTTTGTAATTTATCCTAAATTTGAAAATGTCAAGAAAGACCAATATAATTATGTCAAAAGTTTAAAAGTAATTATTTATGAAAAATCTAGATTTAGTGCAGAAAACTCTTTTGCAAAATCTAGATGCGTCCCGTTTGACGTGATTATTGATATAGGTAATCCAATTAAAATTAAGTGACAATGATCAATATAGAAGAGAGAGAGAGAGAGAGAGAGAGAGAGTGTGTGTGTGTGTGTAAACACCTCATTTTTTACCGCCCTAAGACTTGGGTACCACTGATTGATTACCCAATGATGAATTTACATGCTTGTCCAAATGCTCGATTTCCTCAGTAGGAAACCTCAGTTTTGAGCCTCAGAAACCTACAAATCTTGTGCCTTGTTTTTGGACCAAAACAGTAGTTTTTCAAGCCTACCTACTAGTGGCCTGTCGGCCACTATTAGTGTATGGCCGCCCCTTTTAGTGGCCTGCCCCCTTCTGTCCAAAACCAGATCGTTTTGCCAATTGTGCCAGCTGTCTCCACAGATGCATGCACTGCACCAGCTGTGTCTGTATGGATATTTTCGAGATAGTCTTGCATATTTCTATATATACATCACTCCCTCTCAAAAATTAGGTTAGAAAAATTTGTGGAAAAAAGTCATGGAAAATATTTCTCTCTCTACATTTCCTTCTCTTTCTCTCTCTCTCTCTCTCTCTCTCTCTCTCTCTCCCCCTTGCAACTTCTATACCCTTTGCCTAGACACTCTAAACTAAACCTTGAGGGTTCTTTGTTGAGGTGTTTGAGCTTGCATTTTAGCTCTTGTGGGTGTGAAATTGGTGGTTTGTAATTCAAAGGATCACTCATCTTTAAGAGGTATACATCCTAGCTCTTTTGTACCATTTATTTCCTATCCATTCTTAAAGTTTTTAGGCTTTTTTTTCACCTGTATTTGTGGGCTGAAACTTGTGGTGTAAAGCCATTAAGGGTAGAGGAGTAGGCCACCCCTCTTTGAACCTTGTCTTCTAGGCTTTTACTCTTGTGTTTCTCACATTTTCATTATCTTTTTTTGAGCCTTTTTCCACTGCTAAAATGTGGTTTTGAAGTCCAAAAAATGGTGGGGTTAGCCTCCTTTGGTTTGTTTACTAACTTAATTGCTCCATTATTTTAGCTAGCATTTGTAAATTTTTTTACCTTAATTTTGGTGCTATTTTAGCCTATTTTAGGACTATTTTAAGTTGTTCATGTCATTTATATTTTGTATTTCATGCTTATAGTGTAACGGTCCTCATAGATTTGGTGTTTTAGGCATTAGACATCAACCTATTTGAGTTGATAGCATTTATTTCATGCTTTCCATACTTGTGTTCATCTCTAATCATCTCTGTACTTCTCTCATTACTTGGCTTCTTCTTTGCTTTGAGAGTCGTTTCAAACTGATTGTTTGTTTAAGCTTGAGATAGAGATTGTTGTGCTTAATGGTTTAATCTATTTGGAGGTTCATTTCCAACAGCATGACATCTCTCTCATGCCAAAAACAACCCTTTGTTTCACACTTCTATCCATTGGTGGACTTAATCTTCATTATTGGACTAAAAGGCTAGTATTAAAATTGGAATAAAATGGAGCAAGACAATAAAATGGTTTGGGTTCAAGCGGACGTTAATTGAACCCATTGAGTCTTGAGTTGTTTCATACTTGTTAGTGATGAAAATGATTCAAGAGTCAATGTCAATCATTTCCCTTGATCAATATCATGATAGAGAGGAGGTTCGTGGGCCTTTCATTGTGCATTTATTGAGATTGTATCCATTGGTTCGTAAGTCATCACGCAATGAATTTGATGGCTTGCGAATCAAGCCTACCCCTTCTTTGAGCTATTTGATGATAAGGAGAGGCAGGATGAACAGACATCCCTTGAAAATGCTCTGTTTGTTATATGTTGCAACAAGGT
This sequence comes from Camellia lanceoleosa, assembly GCA_025200525.1. NCBI lineage: Eukaryota > Viridiplantae > Streptophyta > Magnoliopsida > Ericales > Theaceae > Camellia > Camellia lanceoleosa. Next base: position 121,868,091 of record CM045763.1, on the reverse strand, counting down.
AGTACCACAAACTAGTGGTCGGCCGACCACTTTTTTGTACGGCCGTCCACCACTTCTAGTCGGCCGGCCACCTTTTTCAACTAGGCAGTGTCCCTTTTTCCTGCAGAACAGAGTAGAGGCTGAGGTGAAAACAGTGCAATTTTCTAACTGCAAAACAGAACCTTTTTGGCAGCAAAACAAAGGCATTTTCGGGTGGAAACCGCCTTCATGCATGGGCATTCCTTACTTCTTGGGGATGATTAGTTAGAGTACTTAATTACTTATCTTAATTAATTCCATAGTATAATTATTTAGTTACTCCTTTATATTATTATATTTGTGTTGTAATTAATTAGTTAGAGTAATTAATTTTGAGTTGTAATCATTTAATTAGCTAGGATAGTTAGTTAAAATTCGGCATAGTTAGTTAAGTAGCTTAGCTAATTCATTTATTCGGACCCTCTTGTGCGAGGGCCAATTTGTACTAATTAGCTAGTGTAGTTAATTTATTTTATTTGGTTTGTAACAGTTACTTAATTCGTAGTAATTAGCTAGGGCATTTATTTGAACCCTCTTGTGCGAGGGTAAATTGTAATAATGCGTGTATGTCTTTCAACCTCACGTCTTTCTCCCTTTTATTTACCCACTTATGATGGATATTATAGAGCATCATATTTCGTTTAGCATTTCCCATGTATAAAACATTCATTTGTCTTGCATGTATTAGGCATGGCGCATCATTCTAACCCACATTGTGATTTATTACTTCTTTGAAAATGTACTCAAATTGCATGCTATTAAATTGATTCACATGTCATGTTAGTAGTCGAGCCGATTTAAATTGCATATCGCATGTGTTGCATTAGTCATGTTGCATTATTTAGGAGTATGCATGTTCTAATTCTTTTGCTTTGTTTGGCTTCCCTTAGAGTATTACATGAGCATTTATTGCTTTAGCATATCGTATGCGTGTGATTGTTGTCACGTCAAGCATGAATACCATGAGACTAAGTACTTAATTGATATAACTGTTTGAATGCCTGTAGATGAAGACTAATTGCTTATAATCGGATAATTTGCTTAATGTACATATGAGCCCACTTTTTCAAGTGGTACATATTCAAACAATCTTCAAACAAACATGAAATCAAAATGTTTCAATTTTACAAATTAGTCTATCTTGTGTGCGTCACATAGTAATGCTAGCCTAAATAATTGGAACAAGAGCCTATAATGTAAATAAGAATCACATCATGATTAGTAGAGGCCGATCCTTGATAGGGTGAGTGGGGTGCTCAATTCATGACCTTCTCCTCTCGTACCTAAGTTCTCGAGTGTAGACACCCCATTTTTTACCACCTTTAAGACTTGGGCGCCTTCGATTGATCACTCGATGATGAAAGTTATGTTGTACAAACGTTCGATTTATTCAGTAAGACGAGCTTCTAAATCCCAACCTTACACCCCATTTTTGACCAAAACCATTTTTGACCAAAACTATTTTAGGCCTTAAACCCTCTCTTTCAAAATATTTTTAAAAGTGTTTCTATAATGTTCCGAGGCTCGTATTTTATTAAAAATTACACTTTTCGGTAAATCGAGTAAGGACAAAGTGGAAATAAATGGAAGAGAAGTGAACTCTTTGAAAAATCTTTAAAAACATCTTATTTAGAGGTTTGGAGTTGAAGAAAATAGGAGGGGAGAGAAGAAAACTAGTTGGGAGAAAAGTTAGGCATCAATCTGTCAGGGCAAAAATGAGCAGCCTTCACTAAAATAGGCATATTTCTTTGCACACTTAGAATTTAGATGTAAGGCTACCTTTATTGGAAACTAGACTTCTGGGGCTTCATTTTAGACACAAGAATGACCTAAAACCAAGTCCGGATGAGAGAGATATGTGCTTTTGAAATCGAACTTGGAAGTAGATTTTTGTGGCCGACCATTAATAGTTGCCTGCCGGCCATTTGTGCAAAATTTGGCGATTTTGAGTGTTTTGGCCAGCCAAGTGTCCCCCACAAGTGGTTTTCCGGCCACTTGTGTCAAAAGTAGATTTTTGCAGATATTTTCTGTCAGTTGTTTCCACATTGCACCAGCTGTTTGTATATAAATATTTTTTGACTGAGGCTCATGTTTTGTATATATAGAGGACCTTCCCTTTTGGTTTTAGGGACAGAAAAATTTAGAGAAGGAAATTAGGGTTACAAAAAATTCCAAAAACCCCAAAACTTAAAATTCTCTTTCTATCTCTATCTTGCAACACACAAACCTTACCTAAGCACTTCCTAAACCAATATTGGAGCTCTTCTTGCTGAGATTCTTGAGTCCAAATTTCAGCCTCTGAGAGTGAAAGATTTGTGGTTTGTGAAACAAAGTGTTATTCCTTTTCAAGAGGCATGACTTTGGCCTTCTCTACACTACTTTTTCCTTATCTTTTCTTACTATTTTTGGAATGTTTTGGGACTGTATTTTTGGGCTGAAACTTGTGGTTTAAAGCCATTAAAGGTAGAGGGGTGGATCACCCTTCCTTAAACCTTGTTTCATAGGCATTTACTCTTGTATTTCCCATCTTGTTGTCAACTTTTTTTGAGTTTTTTACTACTGGCTTTTAGAGTTTTTTAGAGGTTAAAAATCATGTTTTGAAGTCCCAAAAATGGAGGGGGTAGCCTCCCCTCCTTGTGTTTGTTTACTAGTTTAATTGCTCCGTGTTTTTAGCTTACTCTTTTAGCTATTTTTACTTTAATTCCAGCACTGTTTTGAGCTTGTTTAGGATTTGTTTTTATGTGTTTACTTCATTTATGCTTTGTATAGTATGCTTGTAGTATAATGGTCTTCATAGGTTTAGAGGTTTAGGCCTTAGCCACCAACCTATTTGAGTTGATAGTATTTATTTCTTACTTTGCATACTTGTGTTCATCTTTAATCACCTCTGCAACCTCCCCCCCCCCTTTCTTGGCTTTTTCTTTGTTTTGAAAGTTGTTTTAAACCAATTGCTTGTTTAAGCTTGAAATTGAGGTATTGTGCTTAATGGTTTAATCCCCGTGGGGGTTTATTACCAACGACATGGTGTCTCTTTCATGCCCAAAACAACTCTTTGTTTGATACTTCTTTCCTTTAGAGGACTTAAAGCTCATTATTGGACTTAATGAACTAAGGAATGGATGATAATTAAAATGAAGTAATAAAATTGGGACTAAAAGTGATGCAAGATAATAAAATCAACTTGGGTTCAATCGGACGTTAATTGAACCCATTGACTCTTGAGTCGTTTTATTCTTTCTAGTGATGTAAACGGTTCAAGAGTCAATGTCAACCACTTTCCTTGATCAATCCATAATAGGGAGGAGGTTTTGTTGGTCTTTCATTATGCATTTATTGAAATTATGTCACTTGATTCATAAGTCATCACGCAATGAAATTGCTTCGATTAATGATTTACGAATCAAGCCTATCCCTCATTTGACCTGTTTGCCGATAAGGAGAGGCATTGTGGACAAACATCCCCAGAAAATACTCTGGTTTGTGCTCTGTTTGTCCTCTGTTGCTGCAGGAATGAACTAACATCAGTGGCCGGCAAGCTACTTTTACTGGACAGCAACCCACTATTAGTGGCCTGCAGGCCACTACTTCTGGGTTGTCGGCCACTTTTTTAAGGTAGGCAGTGTCCTTTTCCTAGCAGAGCAGAGTAGAAGCTGAGGTGAAAAACAATGCATTTTTCTAACTGTGCAACAGAGGTATTCTGGCAGCAAAATAGTGGACTTTTTCGGGTGGAAATGCACGTGCATGCATAAGTATTCCTCACTTCCCGGGGCTGATTAGTTAGAGTAGTTAATTGCTTAGCTTAGTAATTTCTTTGGTTGTACTCATGTTGTTAATTTGTTAATTAATTAGTGTAATTCATTAATTAATTAATTGTTGTGTTGTAATAATTAGCTAGAGTAGTTAGTTAATTTTGTTATAATAATTAGTTAAGTAGCTTAGCTAATTTACTCATTTGGGTTTGTAATAGTTAGTTAATTAGTTAATTAGCTAGATTATTCATTTGGACCCTCTTGTGCAAGGGCCAAAAATGTAATAATGTGTATGTCTTTCAACCCCACGTCTTTTTCCCTTTTATTTACTAGCTTATGATGGTTAGTTTTAGAATATCATGTTTCTTTCAGCATACTCTCCATGATTTGCATCCACTTGTCTTGCATGAATCGAGGCTCGATTCATCATTCTAATAATGTATTGTTGTTTAAATACTTTGTTGAAAAGGTGCTTAAAATGCATGCTATCAAATTGATTCACATATCAAAATTAGTAGTCGAGCCTATTAATTGCATTATTGCATGTGTTGCATTAGTCATGTTGCATTAGGTAGTAGCATGCATGTTTTCTAACTCTTTTGTTTCTTTTGGCTCGCCTCGGAGTACTAGGTGAGCATTTTTGTGCTTTGACATATTGTATGAGTGTAATTGTTTCCATGTCTAGCATTCTTGCCATGAGGCTAAGTGCTTAATTAATATATCTGCTTGAATGCTTGTAGATGAAGGCTAATTGCTTGAATTAGAATAATTTAAGTAATGTATATATGCAATCACTTTTTCAAGTGATACATATTCAAACAATTTTCAAAACAAACATGAAATCAAAGTGTTCCAATTTTTGCAAATTAGTTTATACTTGTGTGCGCATCACATAGTAATGTTTAGCCTAATAATCGGAACAAGAGCATATAATGTAAATAAGATTCACATCATGATTAGTAGAGGCCGATCTTTGATCGGGTGAGTGGGGTGCTCAATTCATGACCTTCTCCTCTCGTACCTAAGTTCTTGAGTTGGGACAATCTTGGTGATGACGGACATGTGGCCTTTGGTACGAGTCATGGGTTTCTTAAATTTCTCAAAAATATTTAGATAGTGATTCTGTATCTAGAAAAGCAATCAATTTTTGGCATTTTTTATTCAAAATCGATTTTCCAAAAGATTTGCTAGATTTGGACTCTTTGGTGTTTATCTATTTCACATTGCACTTGTGAGATCAGATTCAGAACCGCGGGAGTCCAAACTATAGGGCTTATCGTCTTCCAAAAGGAGTACGAAAAGTCGAGCTACACCGAGCCAGGACACTTTAGTGATGATGGACACGTGGCCTTTGGCACGAGTCATGGGTTTCTTAAATTTTCCAAAAACATTTAGGTGGCAACTTTGTATTCTGGCAAAGCAATCTATTTTTCATATTTTTGATTCAAAATTGATTTTCCAAAAGATTTGTCAGATTTGGACTATTTTGTGTTTATCTATTTCACATTGCACTTGTGAGATCAAATTCATAACCACGGGAGTCCGAACTGTAAGGCTATCGTATCCAAAAGGAGCACAAAAAACAAGCTACAGTTTCTGGCGACTCTACTGGGGAACTTAGAGAATTTGACTTGAACTTCATGATGTGAAATTTTACCCATATATATATATATATATATGTTCTTTACATTGCATTTACATTGTTGCGCTTAAGTCACTGTATTTGCTATCTACTATTCCTGGATGGTTTGTCGGAGGCTTGCCTAAAATGCTTGCCAAAAGGCTGGCCGGTCGTGGGCTCTGCCATGTTGGGAACACAACCCTTGAATCTGGACTACCACTGTACTGTTTGATCCTCCTTTCATTTCTCGGTGTTAGGTGTGAGAGGTATATTAGGTAATCTTGCTGAGGTACTGTAGACGTCCCCGAACGCATCCAGGGGAAAGGAGTGCGAGTCCCCCCCGTTCTGGTTCGATATTGGGTCACTACAGTTCGAAGGACTCAAATGTCACGGTTCTCAATCTTGAACCAAAGAGTCCAAATCCGGCAAATCGTTTTGAAAACAGATTTTTTGAAAGAAGTGCCAAACATGGACTGCTTTGCCAGATACAGAGTCGCCACCTAAATGTTTTTTAATGGGAAATTTAGGAAACCCTGACTCGGTGCCAAAGGCCACGTGTCCGTCATCACCAAAGTTGCCTCGGCTCGGGAACTTGGGTACGATTGGGGAAGGTCACTTCGTGAGCACCCCCGCTCGCCCGGTCAAAGACCGGCCTCTACTAATCATGATATCTGATTTTGAAAACATTGTGCATTCTTATTCCGGTTATTAGCCTAGGTTACTATGTGATGTGCACAACAAATAAGTATAGACTGAGTCGCCTGAATTGGAACTAAACATTTCATATTTGTTTGTTTGAAAATGGTTTGATGGTGCTACCCGCAGGTAGGCTAAGACGTGGATTTGCCACCCTCGGGTGGGCTTAGAAAAACATGATTTTGCCACTATCTAGTGGGCTTAAAACAAACATTTGATGAATTGTTCCAATCCAAATAACACAACCTCCACCCACAGGCATTCAAGGCAATTATATCACATAAGCAGTTAGCCTCCCGGTAAGCATGCTATCATGGCAGTCACTCACATGCATGCAAGGATGCTAAAGCATAAAAACTCACCGAGTACTCCAAGCCAAAACAGGAACTACATTAGAAATCATGCATGATCCTAAGTATATAGAAATGCCTAATGCAACACATGCAAAAATGCAAACTATAGCAGGCTCGGCTATTCTAAACATGGCATATGGAATGCTACAACTAACACGTATTCAATTTGGAATTGAAATACAAATGCAGTTTGTATGATGCTTGAGCATGCGTGCAAAACAGATAAATGATGCAAACATGCTGTCATACTGTTATGCTAATTGAAATATGCCCTATATCTAACCATCATAAGCAGGTAAATAAAAGGGAAGAAAGGCGTGGGGTTGGAAGACATACATCACACTCACGCACACTTATTACAATTATGCCCTCGCGCAGAGGGTCTGAATAAAAGAATAATGCAGTCCGAATATTACAGTCCGAATAATATACAAATTCCTAAGGACTCAAATGTAAGAAAATTCCTAATTAATTCCAAATTAACTAAGAAAAATCAGAATCGGCATGCAAGCTGTGGATCGCCTTGACTCATTCCGGATAATGAAATAATGCATGTTTGGCGCTTTATGCTGAAATCCACCGATGCCCCAATTAGCCTCTGTTTGCAATGCTTCTTGAAATGCGTGCCAGACTCTGAAAATTTACTGATTCTTCATTTTGCTGCAACAGAGAGCAAGAAAGGAGCATAGCAATGTATTTCACAAATATATGCATACCTCGATCCTCGGGCCACCAATCACGCATATCAATGCATGATGGCCAAGGAGCCGAATTGCACAACTCAATATAGAATGAATGCATATGAATGCTACAACAAAACCTAACTCCATCATGGATAATCCGGAGTGTCGGTGACTTGGGAATTGAGACCCGCGCCGTCACTTGGAGTGCGAAACGTGCCTCGTTTCCCGTGCCCGGGCTAACTCCTATCTCGAACATGATGCAATATGCATGATATGCATGAAATGTAGCTAATATGCAACCCTAACATACACAATGTCATGGAATGGCATACACGCTGTACGAGGTAATACACAACCGGGCATACACAATGCTATGGATGAAATGGCATACACAATGCAATAATGGGCTTACACCAACATGAGAGAGCCTCAGCCACGCTCACATAAGAGGCCATCGATGAAAACAAGATACCAGGCGTGCTCGCTGGCATAAGAAACCGAGAACGACCTGCACCTAAATGCCACTCTAATGAGACATGGAAAAGGCATGGAATATAATATGCAAACATGCAAAAATCAGTGGCAAAATGAGGGGCAAAACAGCCCCGAAATGAGGCGAAATAATACCCGATGTATGAAATGATCCCGAAACATGGATTTCAATGCATAAAATGGCCTACAGCTATACCATACATGCATAATTGATACATGACATGAAAAAGAAGAAGCAAGGCAGCCCCAAAACTCACATTTTTACAGTACAAAACATGGCCAAACAGCAATCACAAGTAGGGCTAAAATGGCATACAAAAATGGCTCTGCAAGGTAGGCTATGAAGCAAGTGGTAGATGCAAAGCCCAAATAAACAAATACCCTTCTAAAACACTGAAGAGGGACTAAAAATATGAATATTTACAGTAGATGACAAGCCTCAAATCAGTATGAAAACATGCTCAAAATGCAATGCAAGAAATAAGCCAACAAGAGGCTATAACATGAGGTAGGCCAAATATACATCAAACAGCCAAAGACCCTTAATGAGATATGCCAATAAGGTCAAAATATGGCCATTTTCAGCTCTGATGATGGCCGAAAACAGAAGCTAGATAAGCCTAAAAAAGCATGCAAAAATGGGGGCCAAAGAGGGGTATATTGGTAAGTACAGCATGGAGGCCCCCAACAGTGTTGATCCCTTCTAAAATGTTGTAGAGAGAATCAAAATAAGCCAACTCACAGTTTATATCATGCTCAAAAACAGATCACACATAGGCTAGAAATACCATGCAAAATAATGGCATACAAGAGGGTATTGAAGCAAGTACCAAATGGGGGGCTCAAACGGGGTTGAGCCCTTAAACAAACATGAAGACTGGCTCAAAATAATGACCCTTTTAGTTAGGTTCGGAGCCCAAAACAGCAAGAAAATAGGATAGAAGAATGGTGCAAAAAAGTGCTACAAAAGAGGGAAATTGACACTTACCCTTGAAGACCACTTCTTTGCTACCTCTTGGACCAAGGAATGTTGGTTCCTAGCTGCTGGAAAGCTCCCCAAGCTGATGGAAATGGAGTGGTGGTGGTGGTGCTTGGTAGTGATGGAAAAATGGTGCAAAACTTAAAGATTTCGAGAGGAAATGAGAGAGATGTGTGTATGAGCTTAAGAGCAATTTTCCAACCCTCTAAACAAAGCTTGAGCTGTTGTATGTATGCAAGGATGGATGAGAAAGGGAGAGAAAAATGTGTCGAGAAATGGGATTAAGTTCCCTCCTCCTACAAAAGTCCCCCGAAATCAGATATTTTGGGGGAAAAAGTTATACAGCTGTAAAGCACACATCCCAAGGAACATGGCTGACCAGCTACTTTTGTTGCAGGTGGCTGGCCGGCCACCCCCTATGGCCGGCCGGCGAAGGGGCAAAAATGGAAAGTTGATTTTCTGGCCGGCCACCACATATTGGTGGCCTCCCATGTGTCCTCAACAAAACCCTGTGGTTGGAACTTGGCAACTGTAAGACAGGAGAGACAACAAGCCACTTTTAGGAGGGGTTCAAAAGGTTCAATTTGAATTACTGGCCGGTCACAGACTTTTAGGGTCCTCCCATGTGTGTACAACACAAATATGTGGTTTGGGGTTGAAGAAAATGGCCCTAGGGTGGTCAACATTGGCTCGGAAGTGAGAAAAACGGGCATCGGAGGGCGCCGGAGGAATATAACTGGTTTCTGAGACAATTGCTGGCCTCCCACCCTTCAGTGACCTTCCTGGTGATAAAACAGAGGTACCTGCCAAAATTGAACGAAAACCGATGCAAAACGAATGCTCGGGGCCAAACACGCAGCCGTGGTCCCAAAAATAGGTCATATAATCGAAGTGGCATTCGGCCACGAAGTGGTCTTTAGACCTCGGTCCTCAAAAGGGAGTAAATAAGATGTATGCCAAAAACCGAGGAATCGGAGATGGTTAGATGGTCCCAACCGAGGCACACGGCCCGACGGTTCAAACCGAACCGGCTCGAATGGACAAAATGGCCTCTGACCACAAAATGTAGCCCACGCCATCGAGAGATGGTCTACGGACCTCTCCCTCTCAGAAAAGAAACAGAGAAAACCGAGTCCGGTTCGCAAACCGAGACAAGGCATGAAGAGGGTTGAAGTCCGGAGGCAGGCTCACGGCGGCGACTCGAGACTTCGAACGAGCACAATATGCAACATCATCGAGCGCTTAATCGGTGACGTCTGAGTCTTAAGGTCAGTCAAAAATGGGGTGTCTACAGTTTCCCCTCTTTGACAGAACTCGGAAGTCATAAGTGATGGGAGTGAATGTCAAAGCCCAGAGACGACCCATTTTTGACAAGGCCGAAGACTTAGACAATCATACAAGATGCACAGAGATATGTGCCCGCAGGCAGGGGGCAAAAGGCAAAGCAATATGCACGGAGCCAGATGTAACTTAATGATCATGCAAGTGCAGCAAGCTGTAATGAAGCAAGTATTCGCAAATAGATGCATCAGTTTTAAGCAAGAATGCAAAGCAACAAATACATTTCATGCAGTTAGGAATGCGGAGAATTACTTAATCCTCGTCGCGTCTCACACGGAGAAGATACGATACCTGTGCGATTCGTCTGGTCGCACCAGCCTCAAATGAACCGTACATACAATATCGTGCCTGCAAAAGAGAGAAATTCAACAAGAACAATATGCTAACAACAAATATTCAATGGGATTCCTGTGATTCCGAAAGTTTGACACACGCAGTGTCGGCAAGTGAATGCATCGCAATGCGAGAAAGGAACGTGCGTGACAACGCATGCTCAAGCACAGAGGTATGGTATACCAAGAAAACATGCAAAATGCTTATGAGAATGCAAGTCATGTGCACAACAATGCAAAACGAGCATAAATCAGGGTGCGTGTTTATCACAGAATGACGAGCAAGGAAATGCAGGAGGTGAACACACGGCACACACTGATTGAGAGTTGAACACGCAGCCCAAACACTAATTTTCTGAACACACAGCCTAATTGAAGGTGAACACACGGCATACACTGATTGAAAGTTGAACACGCAGCCCAAACATTTGAGATGAACGAACAACCCAATTGAAGGTGAACACACAACACACACTGATTGAGATTTGAACACGCAGCCCAAACACTAATTTTCTGAACACACAGCCTAATTGAAGGTGAACACACGGCACACACTGATTGAAAGTTGAACACGCAGCCCAAACATTTGAGATGAACGCACATCCCAATTGAAGGTGAACACACGGCACACACTGATTGAGATTTGAACACGCAGCCCAAACACTAATTTTCTGAACACACAGCCCAATTGAAAGTGAACACACGGCACACACTGATTGAAATTTGAACACGCAGCCCAAACACTAATTTTCTGAACACACAGTCCATACCTTAATGTCGAACACACAGCTCGTTGTTGAGGTGAACACACGGCACACACTGATTGAGAATAGAACACGCAGCCCTAACTCGGATTTTTTTGAACACACAGCCCAAATTGAAGGTGAACACGCAGCACACACTGATTGAGAGTAGAACACGCAGCCCTAACTCGGATTTTCTGAACACACAGCCCAAATTGAAGGTGAACACGCAAAGACACATCGATTGAGAGAGTAGAACACGCATTCTAACTCGGATTTTCTCAACACATGCCCCACTCACACATCAGACTTGCATCTGATTTTCATATTTGAACTGATGTATTGAACTCTTCATTTTCCGATGCCTCCTGTATATGCTCCGCCACGGGCCGGGCCACCCGGTCCTTCTCAGGGAGGTCGATCGTCTGGATCTTTTCGAGGTGCTGGGCCATCTAGGCCTTTTCGAGGAGCTGGGCCATCCAGGCCTTTTCAGGGAGCTGGGCCATCCAGGCCTTTCCGAGGAGCTCGGGGAGGGTCCTCTCGCAGGCGCAGGGCACATGTTATAGAGGCGGAGCCCGATGAGGAGGAGGAGGAGGCCACAGACCGTCAGTCAGAGACATCTGCTGAGGAGGGGGACTCCGGTCTTGGCTCCGGGAGTGGGGGCGAGGCTGAGGGGGATCCTGAGGAGGACAGCTCCGACCCGGATGATGATGGTGATGCAGAGGTTGTCCCGCAGAAGAGGATGAGGGGGGCTCCTCATTCCCGCTCCCGAGGACATTGATGCTGCTGTTTCCTGCTTTATTTTCCTTTTTGCTAGTAGTTTGTAGCACTTTGCATATTGTTAGGCAGTTTTATTTTCTGTAAAACTTGTACCTTTATTTTGTTGTAAAACATGACGGAATGAAACAGCTTTTGAAAAGGTGTTATATTTGAAATTCTTAGCATCGCATCGCATCATTTTGCACAAAGATGGAATTGAATGGAAAAGTGCCTTGTGTATTTACCGGGTCAGGTAATGAACCGACGCAACAAATCAAACAACTCGACTCACTAAGAAATAACAGAATCTTAGCAAGTTTACAACTCGATAAGCAAAATGCAACAATGTTAACGACTCGATAAACAGGACTTAACAAAATTGCATAAACAAAAAGTAACAACTCAAAACACAAAATACGACAGCATGACAAAACTTACAACTCGATAAACAAAACGACAACTCAATAAACAAAATACAACAATGTTAAACAAAATAGAGCGACTTGACATTTAACGATCCGGATGATGGAACGATCCAAATCGAGAGAAATGGAGGCCCTCGACATTCCCGATGCTTGAAGGTGTTTTAACTTCCTTCCGAGGGCAAAACAGGGCAAAGGCAGACATAAACATGGCCGCCACATTTTGCTTTTTGAGATCGAAGGTGGCCTACCATGTTTTGAGTCAAGGGTGGCCGGCCTGCTAGAATAGGTGGCCGGCCGGCCACCTTTCCCTGCAGCCTATAGAATTCTGACACTTGTCCTCCTTCGAATACTGTTTCGCCTCCTATAAAAGCTCCAACTTTGGAACTCATTCATTTCATCACTACTTTGCATAAAAATGGAGGCATTTCTCGTAAAAAATCTCACATCTTGGATCTCTTCTTTAGATGGCTCGGAAAAGTTGAACTTTTGGGGTTTCGGCTTGAATGCACTATTCACGCTAGGCCGAACTCCACTGCACATTCCTTTCCTCCATGCGGCGGCGAGATTTTGGAATCCGGTGACGCACGTCTTCAGCTTCGGAGGGCAAGAGGTATGCCCCACTTTTGAAGATTTTCAAGTCTTGATAGAAGCCGAGCGAAGAGATCTTGCCTCAACTCAACTTTGGCTATGCCCAAGCTTTAGGCGGATGTGCGGACTCAACGCCGCATGATGCTCGATCTCGATTTGAACGGGATGTTGATATCCCAAGCATGATTTATCGATTCTCGATGCGGTGACCGCAGCGACCATCATTGGCAAGGCTTCCGACAATATGCCCTCGCTTATGCATGTTATCTCATTTTCTGTTTGTCTCAAGCTTGGAGGAGCTAACATCCGCTTGATTGAAGTGGCCAAGGCTTGAGGAAAGGAAAGAGTTCATTGCCATGACATTGGCCGACATCGATGGGTTTGGATGCTTTCTACCGCCAGAGACAACCAGTTCAAGCAGGAGTCCACTATGCCGCAGTAATGTTTCCCACCCGATCTCACATATGTATTTGCTCACATCGCTCGGCCCTCGGGCTCGATTTTTCTCACAAAACCCTCATCTTACTTTTCTCTCATCGAACATCTCTCTATTCTTTATTCTCTCATTTTTCATCCCTTTCCAGATATGGTTGATGGATAAATTGCAAGTTGTGGACTCGTGCCCTGCTTACTCAGCCCGCGGCTATTTCTTTCGACAACGCCTAGTCGACGCCCTTGATGAGGGATGGTGGTTTGAATGGATGTGCAATTTGTCAGCTGAACGCATTGCTTGGCGCTGTCCTTGGCTTAACCTTCCGGCAATAAGCTATAGCATGTTCCAGGATATTGGGATCCGGTTGATTGGCCTGACCCATTGTGTATTCTATTTCCCATTCCGCATTCTGCGCCAGTTTGGTCGTGATCAGACTTGTCCTCCGGAGGGGATTGAGTATCCGGTCGCCTTCCCGGTCTGAGGTGCACACCTTGCCTGACATACTACGGCCTGGAGGACTAGAGAGCTCCTGCCCCCCGCCCCTATTTTCAGTTGCACTTTGTCTGACGAGTGCTGGGATTGGCTCAACGAGGAGGCATAGATTGGGCCCAGCTTGGCATCGGAGACTTCGACTAGCTTTGGAAGGGGGCACAGGGACACCTGACTCGACTATGCCCTAGATTTATTGTGTTATTAGTACTTTCAAGTTTTCTTTATGAGTGTAATAAAAAGCAACTTCAATTGTATACAGGAGCGAGAGAACTCTGTTTTGAAATCAATGAAATTGAAGGTTGTGGTACTGAAAATTCTTCACTTTGGTCCAAAAATGGTCTTAGTTGTGAAAAGATTAATTTTGATCAAAGTCAACTTTTATTAAAACTTTTCAAAACTATTTTCGATATGGATCAGAACTGGACACGCCTGAGATCTGTCACTGAGATGCACAACCCCGGATCCTAGCAACTGGAAAGTTGCCCCTAGTCTGAATCGTACCGCGACACTTCATCGCAACGGAAAGTTGCCTCTAGTCTGAATAGCACTGCACCGGAGATCACGATAAATGCTGATGAATAGAGATGACTGAGATGATCAAATGGACAAAGTTGATCGAGGAAAAGGTTGTGGCTGAACTTCAGGATGAAGCTGCCTACGTATCCCAAAGATGGGAATCAAGCCTTACGTAGTTCAGGCTCAAGTTCACTCGGGTATTTTTACTCTCCTTTTGCGCTCTAACTTTTGCCAAGGCCGCCCTTTGCGGGTTTTCAACCTTCCGAGCTCAGCTTTTATAATTTCAAATTTTCTATGCTCTGAATTTTGTCTAGGTCGCCCTTTCGGGTTTTCGGCCTAGCGAGCCTCTCAGGGGTAGTATTTCTTCAACTTGTCCATGTTGATCAGTTGAGAAAACTCTAAGCCATCTAAATCCATCAGAACCACAGCTCTACCAGACCAGATTGACTTGATAATGTAGGGACCAGTCCAATTAGGTCTGAACTTGCCCCTTGGGTCGTGGATGGGGGCTCGATTGTCTTTGAGTACCAAATCTCCTTCTTTCAAATTCCTGGACTTAATCTTCTTGTTGAAAGCCCGGGCGATTCTGCGTTGATAACTTTGGACGTGGTACAGTGCTTTCAACCTTCTTTCATTGAAAAGCATGAGTTCTCAAATTGCTTTTGTCGCTAATCCGCTTCGCTTATCCGCACTCACCAATACTGTAATGACGGGACCTCAATCTCAATAGGCGAACGGCCTCCATCCCATAAACCAATGAGTACGAGTCGCCCAAAGAGAAGTTCGATTGAAGTCCCAGAGCCACAGAGCAAACGGCACTTATCCGCCATCCGTGAGGTTTCCACCATCTTCTGTAGTATGCGCTTGATATTCTTGTTGGCGGCCTTAACTGCTCCATTAGTTTGCGGCCGGTAAGTAGACGACTTATGAAAAGCCACATTGTATTTCTCCAACAAGTCAATCACCTCCTTCTTGAAGTGGGAACCATTGTCTGAAATTATTTCATTTAGGACCCCGTAGCGACAGATAATGTTGTTCCTGATAAATTTTGCGACGTGCGAAGCCTTCAACACCGCATAAGATTGGGCCTCAACCCACTTTGTGAAATAATCTATTGCTACCAAGATGAACTCATGCCCATTCGACCCCTTTGGTGATAACTCGATTACATCAATTCCCTGCATGTAAAATGGCCATGGCGAAGTCATGTTGTACAGTTTTGACGGCGGAATGTTCATACGGTTTGCATGAATCTGACATTTGTGGCATCGCCGGACGAAACCAATACAATCCTCCTCCATGGTGGACCAGTAATAACCCTGTCTGAGGATCTTCCGTGCCAACATTACCCCATTCATGTGTGCACCACATTCTCCCCCATGGATGGCTTCCATCAGACGCTTTGACTCTTCAGCATCAACACACAGTTTATGCATTCCCAGATGACCCCGTTTATACAGTTTACCCCCGCAGATGATGAACTGAACTGCCATTCTCCTGATTGCCCTTTTGTCTTTGGCATTTACCCCTGGCGGGTATGTTTCTTTCTCCAAGAAGTTCCAGATGTCGTAATACCAGGGGTGTTCGTCCTGAACCTCATCTATGGCTGCAATTAACTCATAGGCAGGTGCAAATTTCTGGTCAATGATGATCGGACGCATTCGGACTCCACACGGGATGTCTATTATAGATGATAGAGTTGCTAAACAATCCGCGAACCTTGTTGTTCTCTCTTAGTAGATGAGTAAAACTTAGCTTCTCAAACCGAGGAATCAGCAAATCCAAGGTTTGGTGATACATCATCATCTTTTCCTCTTTCACTTTCCAGTCTCCTTTAGCTTGAGACACAACAAGGTTCGAATCCCCAATGACGTCCAACCGTCTTGCCCCTAGTTCTAGGGCTGCTTCTAAGCCAGCGATGCACGCCTCATATTCTGCTTCATTGTTCGAGACTTTGAATCGGAGTTTGAAGGCGAGAGGGATACGGGAATTGTCGGGTGCTATTAGCAACACTCCTATCCCATACCCATGTTGATTTGACGCTCCATCAAAGTACATCGTCCAAGTTTCATCGTCGATATGCAGAATTGATTCATCCGGAACAGTACTCAATCGCTTCATCCCTCAACCGGTGGTCGGCAAGGAACTCGCCATCGCTTCTTCCTTTTCACTGACTTGCGTGTCACGTACGTGAGATCAAATTCGGAGAGCAACAGCAACCAACGAGCTAGCCTACCCGTAAGTGCTGGTTTCTCGAAGAGATATTTGATGGGATCCAATCGTGAAACCAACATTACAAAGTGAGCTAACAGGTAGTGCCGCAGCTTCCTGGTAGCCCATACCAGAGCTAAGCAAGCCTTTTCCAACGGTGTATATCGGGTCTCATACTCCAGCATCTTTTTGCTCAAATAGTAGATGGCTTTCTCCAGCTTGTCTTCTGATTCTTGCGCAAGCATGCAGCCCATTGTAGTTTCAACATCGACAGATACAAAATCAACGGTTTCTGGTTCGGTGGCGATAAAACGGGTGTTCTCAGATATTCTTTAATCTGCTCAAATGCACTTGACATCGGCCGTCCCATTAGAACTTCTTTCCTTTCTTCAGGAGGCCAAAAAGTGGTTCACAAGTCAAGGTTAATTTTGAAATAAACCGTCTTATGAATTGCACTTTACCCAGAAAGCCTCGCACCTCCTTTTCAGTCCTTGGTGGTGGCATTTCTAAGATGGCCTTGATTTTGGAAGGGTCGACCTCGATGCCTCTTTGTGTAATCAGAAACCCCAGCATTTTTCCCGCTGTAACACCAAATGTACATTTCTGAGGGTTTAGCCGCAACCGGAATTCCCTGATCCTTTGGAAAAACTTATGCAAGGCGGTGTAGTGGCCCTCTCTTTCCTTGGACTTGACAATCATGTCGTCCACATACACCTCAACCTCTTTGTGGATCATATCATGTAGTATTGTGGTCGCGGCCCGTTGATAAGTAGCCCCAGCATTCTTTAACCCAAACAGCATTACCCTGTAACAGTATGTCCCCCACGGGGTGGTGAATGCAGTTTTTTCCCTGTCTTCTGGTGCCATCACTATCTGGTTGTAACCTGAGAAGCCATCCATGAATGAGAGCAATGCATGCCCTGCCGTGAAATCTACCAACTCATCGATGTGCGGTAAGGGGAAGTCGTCCTTCGGACTAGCTCTGTTCAAATCCCTGAAGTCCACACACACCCGGATCCTGCCATCTTTCTTCGGCACCGGAACAATGTTGGCCAACCAAGTCGGATATTCAGATACTAGCAGGAAGCCTGCGTCGATTTGCTTGGTGACCTCTTCCTTAATCTTAAGAGCCCAGTCCGGGCGGATCCTTCTGAGTTTCTGCTTGACAGGTCGGGCCTCGGGGTCAAGGGGGATCCGATGCTGTACAATCTCAGGATCGATTCCAGGCATGTCTTCGTAGGACCACGCGAAAACATCTTTGAAATCTTTTAATAAAGCGACTAAGCGCTCGCATTCCTCCGAAGACAACGTGGACCCGATCTGGACCAGCCGCGGGTCCTCCTCAGTACCAATGTTCACGGTAATGATTTCATCCATTAATGCTTTAACAAATCTCTCTTGCTCTTGTTCAATTAAACGTTGTAAAACCGAAGGAACTTTGTCCTCATCGTTTTTATCAAAGTTTTGAAAGTCTGAATTAATGCAATAAATCAAGGGCACAGAAAAGTACTCGGAAACCACAGATAGTTCATTCTCATTAGGCACATCCAAATCGTCCGATTCCCTTATAACAGACTCAAATGAAAAGGAAAAAGACGACCTAGACAGGACTGTGGCATCCGGGTTAACATCCCTAGGAGTACCAAACTCAGACTTAGTCGAGTTGGAACCTGATTCCGACTCACAAGACTCGGTGGAATCAGATTCGGCCACTACCGACCGGTCTTGCTGGACAAGAATCCTCCTCGACTTGCCAGGTGA
Organism: Camellia lanceoleosa; assembly: GCA_025200525.1. Classification (NCBI taxonomy): domain Eukaryota; kingdom Viridiplantae; phylum Streptophyta; class Magnoliopsida; order Ericales; family Theaceae; genus Camellia; species Camellia lanceoleosa. The sequence goes on along the minus strand of CM045763.1, from coordinate 121,849,899 downwards.
GAGAGGTGCGATTGATGCATCCAAGATAGTCAGCCGGTAGGCCCACACCATTCCATCCCCAATCATGGAAACCACGAAGTTATCCCCCAAGCACTCTTGGTCGATCGGAGGATCAGAGAGGAGACATGCCAGCGCTACCCCCATTTCAAGTTCTGTGCCCTCAGGATCCACTGCCTTGCACTGTTCAACCTCGGCTGTTGGGTCTGTCTGCTCTGTGGCAACGTCATCCCCGGGTAGTTGCAGGTCGAAGAAGATCTCGAAGCTCGCACACGCTTCTTCTCCGCGTTTAGCCATGGCTTTGGGAAGCCGCGAAATGGAAAGTCCTCCCCCTCCCGGACGAAGCGCCCGTTCAGGGTACCCTGGATGGGCCTGTGCATTAATTCAAAAGACTTCCCAGCCTGCTTCGCTCTGGCTCTACTGGCCATTTCTTTTCCTTTCCTCACTCAATCCTCTTTGGTGGGCAGATAACCCAGTCCAAAGGTATGCGGGTTGTGTGGCACTTCGGCCAATGCTGCGATTCCTTTCCTGCCGCTCCTTCCTAATCCCATCCCGGGAATATGTTGTAGCTTGTTCATGAGGTAAACGGATTGAGCACTGACGTACACACCTTCATTCACAGCCATAATATTCTGCACTACCCGGGCCTCTGCCAAAGTGAACCCCGACAAGAATACATCCTCCGTGCCGTGCTCTATCTCCAAAACTGGTGTAGACACTTATGGCGGTGGATGGATGGATGAATTTCCAAAAACCATAGCAACCCCCTTCCCGTGAGGGTACTTCAACACTTGATGTAAAGTGGAAGAGACTGCCTTTACTTGGTGCAACCACGGTCGCCCCAAGAGCAAGTTGAAGGTTGCGGGTCCAAGACATGGAATTCGATGTTGTGTTGTCCCGGACCAACCTGAGTCTGAATTTTGACAGTCCTCATCACTTCTCTGCTAGTATTATCGTATGCTCTGATCACCTGAGTAGTCGGCACGAAGTCCGCGGGCTTCAACCCGATTGCATACGCTGTTCTAACTGGGTAGACATTGATAGCAGACCCAGTATCAACAAGTACCACCGGTATCCACTTCTCTCTACACTCCACGGAGACATAGAGGGGTTTGTTATGATCTGTGCCCGCAGGCGGTAGTTCATTGTCTGAAAAGGTTAATGCCGGGGAACCTCCTCCCGAAAAAACTAGCCCAACCAGCTGTTCTGGTGTAGTATTGATGGAGAGTTTGGCCTTGTCCATAGCAGATAGGATAGCCTGTCTATGCACCTGGCCATAAGCAACCCCAGATGGAGATGTTCAGTATCTTCTTTAACTGCCTCAACACGCCTTCTTCCTCAATTTGTTTCTCTCTGCTTTCAACTTCTTTGTCTTTCCCAGATGCTTCAGGTTGGTCAAGGTGTGGGGGCTTGAAATACCGCCCGCTCCTGGTCATATGGTTCACCTCATCGAGGTACCAAGTGTCATCTGGCCGAAGGCCGCCCAATCTTCGCTCAGTGTGGGCAAGACATAAGTCATCGCCTTCCCACCACATCCTGGCTTGACAGACACCTGTCCGGCTGCGGTATGCTCGCGCTCGCAGGACCTTTCACCCTCATGCCCGCAAAGATTTTCGCTCCTCGCACACAAAGACTCTCAACCCCCATATGGGCTTTTGCCTTTGTGATCCTCTCGAAATCTTCAAATCTTTGTCGTTCCAACTGCATCAGTACAGTTGGTTGGTCAATATTCCCAGCATTTACAATCCCCAAATCCTGAGCGAAATTCTTGGCACCGGCGCTCCCCGGCGGTTCATTCTGACTCTCGGCCCTTCCGGCCACCATCGATATTTCGCTTCTACCGCCCTGCTCGATTGAAATTTCGCAACGTCCGGCCGATCATCTAACCATCCGTAACTTCGCCGACTTCATAGTCGAACCAGCTTGATTGTCAGATCCTCGATTCTTGGTCATTGAAGAACTGGAGGTTGGCAAAGTGCCCTTCCATCGTTGTCAAATCATCGCCCTGTTCAAGTCCATCCCCTGAATCATGCACGCTCATTTTTTCCGGCCCCACACTCAAATTTAGATCGACCCAATCGATAAGATGTATCCACTTGGATCATAGGCTTCTCCAAAGATAAATCCCAGTCGCTCCATCCTGCCTCAACAATTCTTCCTTCCTCCAAACCCGCCCCATTCCATCTTCGATGGTCACCACCTTGGCTTAGATTGGGTTGTGAAGGTGTCCAACATGCACAAGTCAAGGCAACAGAAGGATCACCTCCGCTTGGGTAGGTGGGAGGAGTAATATAGATACTAGGATCGTAAGACACGACCCAGCTTGATGAAGTTGATTCATGGGAGGAGGGCTTGGTTATGTGGTGGAGAGGATTTGTCGTGACGCTGGGTTTTTCGGAGGCGCGATCACCGCTTGTCAATAAGATCCCGAATCTCATGACGCAATCAGAATAACGGTCGGTGTCATGACCGTGTTATTGGTGATACGCGCAGATTTTGGTTGGGTCATGAGAGGGAGGAGTGGATTTGGTAGTGGCCTCGGTTCTAGGGCGCGATGCTTCTTCCGATTAATACCCCAGAGCCTTGGACAGGGGCATATAGAGGGGTGTAAAGGTTCTCGACCTCTGGCCGGGTATCTTGTGGTCTGGTATTACTCGGAGGCACCGAGAAAGGTGTAGCCGCTGCTGGCCTTGGATGGGAAGGAGTGGTGGTGACCATACCGACCTCGAAAACCCTTATTTGCAAATACCGCCGGGCTCAAGTATTGTTACGTTGAAAGTCCTTCCGGGTTGCTCCTTATCCCGGTCGATCGACCTTGTTTCATGGCATCCTCGATCTAGACCCCATCTCGTAAGTCCGAGAAAGTGGGAAAGGGAGTACGATCATTCTCGTGATCAACTTCGCTGGAGATTGCGCACAATCATCCGGATTTGATCTTTGTCTCAGAGGCCTCAAGGTCATCATCGATGCCTTTGCCCTCCACCGAAGTTACGAAGTCCGAGAAAGTCTCCTTTGTTCCTCGCCATTGTTTCGAGATCACGGTTGTAATCTCGACCTGCGTATTGTACGAACATCAGGCAACGAAGGCCTCACCATCTCATCCCAAATTCTTTTCACGCCATCTTCTAACTTCGGCATCAGATGGCCGCCACACCGACAAAGTTCGCCAAACAGGAAAGCTTTTGTGGTCGGGTTAGGCCCATCGGCCGCAGGATGTCCGAGAATGTAGAGATGGACCATAGGATCTCCGACCCATCAAGCGATCAATTTGTGGCATCTTGAATCTGGTTCGCAATGTTACGGCCACATCGGTGTACCCATCTTCGATGTCCGGGATGGCCTTCACCCCGCGATTTCTTGAAAAGCTTCTCACTTACTCCGCTTTTAGAGTCAGATGATCTACCTCGAACTCGAATGGAGAGTCCGTGGTTGGGTGTAAGATTCTTGGACAATGAGGCAGAAGCGGGGCGAGCCACTCTGGAAGGCTTGTGCCCTCTTGAATATGCTGGACATTGGGTAGGGTGTTCTGGGTGTCCGGGAGGGTATTCTGGGGATTTGGCAGGGTATTCTGACCAATGGGTGCTCGCCGTAGTGGAGCCGTGGTGGAGGAGGAGCTCGATGTGAAGCAGACGCAGATTCTCATTGGTACTTAGTGATCACTTCGGCTTACCGGGCCATGATCGCGCTTGTTGTTTAGCAAATTCCGCTTACGGATGGCATCCTCCTGCATCCGTTTATGCTCATGCATTTGGCGATCATCGCTTCCATCCTCGATGTATTCTGCTCCATCCGAATGACCGATAAATGTATTCTATGGCGAATACGTAAATCTCAACTCGATCGCATCGTCAAAGTAGTCCTCTTCCGGCCATCCTCGCTTCGACATTAATCGCCTCTCGCCTTCTTCTCGATAATCGGGGTAGAGAGTGGAACATCGATGTCCACAACCGCATCCTCGGACGATTGAGTCGGCGACCTCGTGTCCAAAGTGCTTGGGGAGTATCTATCGTTCGAAGCAATCGTATAAAAATCGCCCTAGCAAAAAGATAATAAAGCAAAAAGGAAATAAATAACCAGATAAACGGGCAGCATAACAGCTTAAAGTAAATACACACAACACACAGTCGGGCATACAACACACGGTTGATAAGCCGATATACACGCCCTCAATCATCGACATTGTCCTCAGATCATCGTTTCAAAACCGAATCTTATATCCGCAGACAATTGATTCTCAGATACTGACTGTTGATTCTCAGATACTGACTGATGCCCGCAGGCCTGATGCCCAAACTCAATTGATACATACATTCCCTGTAGAGACGCACTCTAACAAGCACATAGCAGATAAGTGAGAGCCAAAACACCGCTATGTTGGGGTAGGGTTTCCCTGTCCTATTTTGTCAGGAACTAGGGTTTACTATGCACGCAACGGCTTCAAACAACCTATAAACGGGTAGGCGACCTGTCCTAGTTTGGAACGGTCACTATGGATCCGAATATGCACTAGGTCGAATGGTCAAAAAGGGTGCCCCGACAAAACCGGGGTTTGTGTTCCCATATCGGCAGAGCTCAGAATCGTCAAATTTTATGGACATGCCTTGACAAGACAAGCCTCCCAAGAAACCGCCAGAATAGCAGATGGCAAACACGGTGTCCTAGACGCACCAATGCAAATGCAAAGCAAAGAAACACACAAGGGTAGTCAAAACCAGATATCATGAGTTCAAGTCAAGTTCTCTAAATCCCCAACAGAGTCGCTAGAAACTGTAGACGTCCCCGAACGCATCCTGGGGAAAGGAGTGCGAGTCCCCCTCGTTCTGGTTCGATATTGGGTCACTACAGTTCGAAGGACTCAAATGTCACGGTTCTCAATCTTGAACCAAAGAGTCCAAATCCGGCAAATCATTTTGAAAACAGATTTTTTGAAAGAAGTGCCAAACATGGACTGCTTTGCCAGATACAGAGTTGCTACCTAAATGTTTTTTAAATGGGAAATTTAGGAAACCCTGACTCGGTGCCAAAGGCCACGTATCCGTCATCACCAAAGTTGCCTCGGCTCAGGAACTTGGGTACGATTGGGGAAGGTCACTTCGTGAGCACTTCCCGCCGTCAAAAGACCGCCTCTACTAACCATGATATCGATTTTGAAAACATTGTGAGTTCTTATTCCGTTATTAGCCTAGGTTACTATGTGATGCGACAAAGATACAAGTATAGATCGAGTCGCTCAATTGGAACAAAACATTTCATGTTTGTTTGTTTGAAATGGGTTTGATGCTCCTACCCGCAGGTAGGCAAAGACGTGAATTTCCCACCCTCAGGTGGGCTTAGAAAAACATGATTTTGCCACTATCTAGTGGGCTTAAAACAAACATTTGATGAATTGTTCCACTCCAAGTAACTCAACCTCCACCCACAGGCATTCAAGGCAGTTATAACACATAAGCAGTTAGCCTCATGGTAAGCATGCTATTCATGGCACCACTCACACGCATGCAAGGATGCTAAAGCATAAAACTCACCGAGTACTCCGAGCCAAAACAGAAGCTCATTAGAAATCATGCATGATCCTAAGTATACGTAAATGCCTAATGCAACACATGCAAAGATGCAAACTATAGCAGCTCGGCTATTCTAAACATGGCATATGGAATGCTACAACTAACACGTATTCAATTTGGAATTGAAATACAAATGCGCTTTGTATGATGCGCCGAGTCCTATGCATGCAAAACAGATGAATGATGCAAACATGTCATTACATTATGCTAATTGAAATATGCCCTATATCTAACCATCATAAGGGTAAATAAAAGGGAAGAAAGGCGTGGGGTTGGAAGACATACATCACACTCACCCACACTTATTACAATTATGCCCTCGCAGAGGGTCCTAATAAATATACAAATCCCAATAAAAGAATAATACAAATCAATATTATAGTCCTAATAATATACAAATTCCTAAGTAATTAACAAATTAGCTAAGAAAAGTTGAATCGGCATGCAAGCTGTGGCGCCTTGACTCGCTCGAATAATGAAATAATGCATGTTTGGTCGCTTTGCGCTGAAATCCACCGGATGCCCCAATTAGCCTCTGTTTGCAATGTTTCTAAATCGTGCGCGACTCAAAATTTGTTGATTCTTCATTTTGGCAACAGAGCAAGAAAGGAGCATAGCAATGTATTTCACAAATATATGCATGCCTCGATCCTCGTGCCACCAATCACGCATATCGATGCATGATGGCCGAGGAGCCAATTGCACAACTCAATATAGAATGAATGCATATGAATGCTACAACAAAACCTAACTCCATCATGGATAATCCGAGTGTCGGTGACTTGGGAATTGAGACCCGCCGTCACTTGGAGTCTGAACGTGCTCGCTTCCGTGCGTAGGCTAACTCCTATCGCGAACATGATGCAATATGCATGATATGCATGAAATGTAGCTAATATGCAACCCTAACATACACAATGTCATGGAATGGCATACACGCTGTACGAGGTAATACACAACCGGGCATACACAATGCTATGGATGAAATGGCATACACAATGCAATAATGGGCTTACGCCAACATGAGAGAGCCTCAGCCACGCTCACATAGGAGGCCATCAGATGAAAACAAGATACCTCGAAGTGCGTGCCCGCGGGTACGCAAACCGAGAACGGGCCCTCAGGTACCGAAATGCCACTCTAATGAGACATGGCAAAGGCATGGAATATGATATGCAAACATGCAAAAATAAGTGGCAAAATGAGGGGCAAAACAGCCCCGAAATGAGGCAAAATAATACCCGATGTATGAAATGATCCCGAAACATGCTAAGATAATGCATAAATGGCTTATACTATACCATACATGCATAATTGATACATGACATGAAAAAGCAGAAGCAAGGAAGCCCCAAAACTCACATTTTTACAGTACAAAACATGGCCAAACGGCAATCACAAGTAGGGCTAAAATGGCATACAAAAATGGCTCCGCAAGGGAGGCTATGAAGCAAGTGGTAGATGAAAAGCCCAAATGGAAAAATACCCTTCTAAAAAACTGAATAGGGACTAAAAATATGAACATTTCCAGTAGATGACAAGCCTCAGTATGAAAACATGCTCAAAATGCAATGCAAGAAATAAGCCAACAAGAGGCTATAACATGAGGTAGGCCAAATATACATCAAACAGCCAAAGACCCTCAATGAGATATGCCAATAAGGTCAAAATATGGCCATTTTAAGTTCTGATGATGGCCGAAAACAGAAGCTAGATAAGCCTAAAAAAGCATGCAAAAATGGGGGCCAAAGAGGGGTATAATGGTAAGTACAGCATGGAGGCCCCCAACAGTGTTAAGCCCTTCTACAATGTTGTATAGAGACTCAAAATAAGCCAACTCACAGTTTATATCATGCTCAAAAACAGATCACACATAGGCTAGAAATACCATGCAAAATAATGGCATACAAGAGGGTATTGAAGCAAGTACCAAATGGGGGGCTCAAACGGGGTTGAGCCCTTAAAAAAACATGAATAATGGCTTAAAATAATGACCCTTTCAGTTAGGGTCGGAGCCCAAAACAGCAAGAAAATAGGCTAGAAGAATGGTGCAAAAAAGTGCTACAAAAGAGGGAAATTGACACTTACCCTTGAAGACCACTTCTTTGCTACCTTTTGGACCAAGGAATGTTGCTTCCTAGCTGCTGGAAAGCTCCCCAAGCTGCTGGAAATGGAGTGGTGGTGGTGGTGCTTGGTAGTGATGGAGAAATGGTGCAAAACTTAGAGATTTTGAGAGGAAATGAGAGAGATATGTGTGTATGAGCTTAAGAGCAATTTTCTAACCCTCTAAACAAAGCTTGAGCTGCTGTATGTATGCAAGGATGGATGAGAAAGGGAGAGAAAAATGTGTCGAGAAATGGGATTAAGTTCCCTCCTCCTACAAAAGTCCCCCGAAATCAGATATTTTGGGGGAAAAAGCTATACAGCTGTAAAGCACACATCCCAAGGAACATGGCCGACTAGCTACTTTTGTTGCAGGTGGCCGGCTGGCCACCCCCTATGGCTGGCCGGCCAGGGGGCAAAAATGGAAAGTTGATTTTCTGTCCGGCCACCACATATTGGTGGCCTCCCATGTGTCCTCAACAAAACCCTGTGGTTGGAACTTGGCAACTGTAAGACAGGAGAGACAACAAGCCACTTTTAGGAGGGGTTCAAAAGGTTCAATTTGAATTACTGGCCGGCCACAGAATTTTAGGGTCCTCCCATGTGTGTACAACACAAATATGTGGTTTAGGGTTGAAGAAAATGGCCCTAGGGTGGTCAACATTGGCTCGGAAGTGAGAAAAATGGGCATCGGAGGGCGCCGGAGGAATATAACTGGTTGCTGAGACAATTGCTGGCCTCCCACCCTTCAAAGGACCTTCCGGTGATAAAACAGAGGTACTGCCAAAATTGAACGAAAACCGATGCAAAACGAATGCTCGGGGCCAAAACACGCAGTCGTGGTCCCGAAAATAGGTCATATAATCGAAGTGGCATTTGGCCACGAAGTGGGTCTCTCAGACCTCAGTGTCCCTCAAAAGGGAATAAATAAGATATATGCCAAAAACCAGAGGAATCGGAGATGATTAGATGGTCCCGAACCGAGGCACATGGCCTGACGGCTCCGAAAACCGGGAACCGGGCTCCGAAATGGGCAAAATGGCCTACAGCCACAAAATGTAGCCCACGGCCACTGAGAGATGGTCTACGGGACCTCTCCCTCCCCTCAAGAAAAGAAACAGAGAAAACCAAGTCTGGTTCGCAAATCGAGGCAAGGCACAGAAGAGGGTTCAGAAGTCCGGAGGCAGGGCTCACGGCCGCGACTCTGAGACTTCTAAACGAGCACAATATGCAACATCACCGAGCACTCAATCGGTGACGTCTGAGTCTTAAGGTCGGTCAAAAATGGGGTGTCTACAGGTACCCCTTTGACCAATTGACCTACTGTATATAGTAAACCATAGTGATTGATCCAAACTAGGATATGATGCTTACCCTTGTGCAGGATTGCATGGGAACTAGTTGCTTGAAATGGTAAAACCCTAGACCATGCCAAAGCTAGGACAGAGTAACCCTCCCCCCCCTCATAGGGGTGTTTTGGCTCTCTTTTAATTGGTATGTGCTTTACAGTGAACTAGACAAGAATGTTCATATCAGTGGTATAGATGGTATCTATTTTGGGGTAGAATTAAGCGGGGAATACAGTCACTTAGCCGTGATCATATCTGTTCTAGTGAAATTCAGGCTAAGGTGCTATATGTTTTCTCTTTTGCTAGGAAGTCCTAAACCATGGCTTCAAAAGGCTCTGATATCCCCCAGGTACTCTAAACTTGTGTCAATGGACTTTGTGCGATCAGAGATTTAGTTCAGGAGCAGCCAGTGTTTGCTTCACTGTCACTAGTTGCAAGGCAAAGAAGAGTCAAACAAAGTTTACCAGTTTAGCAATTTCAACAATCACCCCTCAGCTCACCTATACTTAGTCGACCTCAAGCACTGCAATTTACTCCTAGAATGGCTCAATATCCCCTTATTAGATTTGGAGGAATTACTACTCTATCTGCAGTAGTTAGTCTACTTACTCCAGCACGACATGGCCCGCCAAACCGAGGTCACGAATAGGTTGCAACATCAATAATAGCAACCAGCTACAGCTTCTACTTCTGCTTCTCATGCACCTGACGTGGCTACTCTTATGCTAGGCACTACTGCCAATACAGCTCATGATCCACCAGGTGTTCCTATTCCTCCAGTCCATACAGATCCAATCACGGTTCAAATGTCTAGAGCTCTAGCTGAGGCACTTTGCGAGTTAGAGTTTGACCCGACCCTACTCAAAGTCAACAAACTTGAAAAACTATTCAAGAAAGCACAGAAGGTTAGCTCCATTTCTGGTATTGAGTATGGATTTAATGAGTTTGTCGTTACTTTGCTAGAGAGGTTCAAGATGCCGCATATTAAACGTTTCGATGGCTCTGGAGATCCAATGGTGCATCTGTGTTTGTTTTTTGATATTCTGCGACCAATGGATTTGACTCGAGTTTAGAAGTTGTCACTATTCGGCCAAACCATGTCTGGAATAGCTGCCATCAGGTATGCAAAATTGGAGGACTTTGTGAAACAAAGCTGGCAAGAGTTGGTTGAATCTTTCATTGCCCAATGTTTTTACAACAAGCAAATCGAGGACACAACTCGTGATCTTGAGGTCGCGTCAGGAACTGAAGGAGGGCTTCTCAGAGTTTCTTATTTGATGGAGGGCAAAGGCAGCTATGATGGCAAACATACCTCCAGAGAAAGAGCAAGTTCATATAATTGTTAGAAATCTGCACGAAAGGTGTAGACACCTCATTTTTGACGGCCCTTAAGACTTGGATGTCATCTCTTACACACCTAATAATGAGTCTATATGCCTGTCAAGTGCTCGAAATCCTCAACAGAATCCCATAGCTTTGAGCCTTTCAAACCTTACACCCCTTTTCAAGCCTGTAACCCTTGGTGGCCTGTTGGCCACCGCTTTGGGCTACCGAGCATCACTCTTGGTTGCCGGCCACCAGTGATGGTCAGCCGGTCGTCCACCAATGTCTTTTGTAAATATTTTGTGACAGCTGTGCCAACTGTTTGCACAGATGCTTGCATCTGCTCCCACGTGTATGGCTGGTTATTCTTGAGGGAAATTCATGTTTTCTATATATAGATGACCTCCGTCTCATATTTTAAGGTTAGAAAATTTTGGAGCAAATTTTTTTCCTCTCTCTCTACAATTCTCTCTCTCTCTCTCTCTCTCTCTCTCTCTCTCTCTCTTGCAAATTTCTTAACCTTTGCCTATACAGTCTTAACCAAACCTCTCCATCTTTGAGTTGAGGTATCTTAGAGCCTTGTTTGAGCTTTTGAGGGTGTGTTTGCCTTGGTTTATTGCTTGAAAGTGATATCCTCTTCAAGAGATATAAAGCTTTGTCTCTTTACTTGCTTTATTTACTCTTTTTCCTACTATTTTCACTTTGTTTTTGGGTTGTAAAAACTCTGTATTTTTGGGCTGAAACTTGGATTTTAAGGCCAATAAAGGTTGAGGGGTGGTTTACCCTTCTTTACACCTTGTCCTCAAGGCCTTTACCCTTGTGTTACCCATCTTTACACTATCTTTTTTTGAGGTTCTAAACACTGATTATCAGAGTTATTTTAGTGGCTAAAATCATGGTTTGAAGTCCAAAATTAGAGGAGTTAGCCTCCCCTCCTTGTGTTTTGCTTACTAGTCTAGCATGCTCCATGTTTTAACTTATTAATGTAGCTATTTTTGTCTTAATTCTAGCATATTTTAAGGTTGTTTTTAGACTATATTAGGATTGTTTTTAAGTGTTTGTTGCATTTGAGTTTTGTTTTGCATGCTTTTAGTGTAATTGTCCTAATGAGTTTGGTGTTTTAGACATTAGACACCATCTTATTTGATTTGATTGCATTTATTTATGGCTTTCCATACTTGTGATCACTCTTAATCACCTCTACAACCTCCCTCCTTTCTTGGCTTTTGTTTTGCTTTGAAAGTGGTTTCAAACTACTTGATTATTTAAGCATGAGATTGAGATGTGATGCTTAATGATTTAATCCCTTAGGGGGTTCGTTACCAATGGTATGATGTCTCTTTCATGCCTAAAACAACTCTTGGTTTGAGCCCTCTTTCCATTAGAGGACTTAAATTCACCTTTGGACTCAATTTACTAAAGGATGGATGGTAATTTAAAATAAAGTAATAAAATTGAGGCTAAAAAACGGTACAAGATAATAACTTATTTGGGTTCAATTGGACGTTAATTGAACCCTTGAGTCTTGAGTCGTTTCATACTCATTAGTGATGAAAACGGTTCAAGATTCATTATCAACTACTTCCCTTGATTTTTCATGATAGGAAGGTGGTTTTGAGAGTCTTATTTTGTTGCATTTATTGAGCTTGCACACTTTGGTTCATAGGCCATCATGCAATGAAATTGTATCCATTGATGGTTTGTGAACCAAGCTTACTATTTCTCTGATTTGTTCATGATAATGAGGGGTAAATTGTGCAAACAAACTCTTGAGAATACACTGTCTCTGCTCTATTTGCTCTCTATTGCAGCAGAGAAGTTCAGGAATCAGTGGCCGGCATGCCATCATCAATGGACGACAGGCCCTCTGTTGGCCACCAGTGCAAAATTCAGCAGTACTCTTCTGATGCATAATAGAGTTAGTCTGGAGGTGGAAACCAATGCATGTGTTCTACTGTGCAACAGAGTCATTCAGCAGCAGAAACATTGACTTTTTTCGGGTTGAAACTGCATTCATGCATGGGCGTTCCATCGAGCATCAGAATCCGTGTTATTAATACATTAGTATTGTGCTCAACATAGTGTAATTAATTAGTTAGAATAGCTAATTCGTCTCATTTTGTAATTATTTTATTAATTCGGTTTGTAGTAATTAGTTAAGTAGTTTAGCTATTTATTCATTGGTTTTGTTAATTAATTAGCTTAGCTTTAATTAGTTAACTAGCTAGTTAGTTCATTCGGACTCTCCTTCATGAGAGTGCAATGTAATAATGTGTATGTCTTCCAACTCCACGTCTTTCTTCCTTTTATTTACTAGCTTATGATGGTTAGTTTAGGGACATCATGTTTTGTTTAGCATACTTCATATTTGCATCCACTTGTTTGCATGCACTGAGGCTCGGTTCATCATTCTAACTTGCATTGTCGTTTAAATACTTCTTTGAATATGTTCTTAGACCGCATGCTATTTAATTGATTCATATGTCATATTAGTAGCCGAGCCTATTAGTTGCATATTGTATGTGTTGCATTAGTTATATTGCATAGTTAGGGATCTTGCATTTTTCTAACTCTTTTATTATTTGGCTTGGAGTACTAGGTGAGCCTTTTCTCACTTTAGCATATCATATCGCATGTGTGTGATTGTTGCCATGTTTAGCATGCTTGTCATGAGGCTAATTGCTTAAGTACTATAACTGCTTGAATGCCGATGGACGATGGCTATTTGCTTGAATTGGAATAATTTGAGTAATGTTTATATGCGATCACTTTTTCAAGTGGTACATATTCGAAACAATTTTCAAAACAAACATGAATCGAAATGTTCCAATTCTTGTAAGTTAGTCTATACTTGTGTGTGTGCGCATCACATAGTAATGCTAGCCTAATAAACCGGAACAAGAGCATATAATATACATAAGATTCATATCATGATTAGTAGAGGCCGATCTTCAATCGGGCGAGCGGGGGTGCTCAATTCATTACCTTCCCCTCTCGTACCTAAGTTCCAGAGCCAAGACAATCTTGGTAATGACGGACACATGGCCTTTAGCATGAGTCATGGGTTTCCTAGATTTCCCCAAAATATTTAGATGGCGACTCTGTATCTGGCAAAGCAGTCCATTTTTGGCAATTTGATTCAAAATCGATTTTCCAAAAGATTTGCCAGATTGGAATTCTTTGGTGATTATCTATTTTACATTGCACTTGTGGAATTAAATTCAGAACTGCGGGAGTTCGATACTGTAGGGTTTATTCGTCTTCTGAAAGGGGGCATGAAAAAGTCGAGCTACAAAAGGCTATTACAGAAAATGATAGTCCTCCCACTATTCAACTTTAAGGACTTCCATGAAATTGGGGTTCAAATCGAGGACACCATTAGGCAAGAGATAATTGTAGAAGGTAATGTGCCTATAAGGAAGAATGTTGTTCGCAGTTCCAATGCTACTACCAGTGTTAGCACAACTGCGAAATGCTTAGAAGTAAACATTGTCACCACTCCCATAAAAAATCATTTTGCTGATAATAGCCAAAAACCAACCACTTTAACTCTGCCCCATTGCCGAAACTTCCATTCTCTTTACATGAGTCTCTCTTAAGCCTTGAAAATACTGCAAGAAAAACGGCACCTAGAGTTCTTAGAACCCTGACCCCTCCCAAGTCCTCTTCCACCAAGACATGATCCCACACTACAACAAAAAAAGTTTTTACGGCATGCATTAAAAACCCTTCTATGACGTGCAGCGCGTGTCATATTATGACCAGTCATGGAAAGTCATTCACTTTCAACGACATGCTTCGTACGCTATTAAAAACTATTTAACGGCAGATTTTGTGCGCCGTTGTTACTTTTTCTACGACATGTTATAGTACGCCGTTAAAAACTATTTAACGACAGATTTTGTGCGTCGTTGTCACTTTTTCTACGACTACTTTTGCGTGTCGTTAATTGGTGAGACAAATAACAACATTGATTGCGCGCCGTAAAATATGTAATACAACAACTTATTATGCCTGTCGTAAAATATGCATTTTTTTATTTTTAAATTCAGCAAGTTCTATTTGACCAATTTTGTATAATCTAACAAATATTACAAACAAGCATCACAAAACATCAATCAACCACCAAAATATTGTTTGAAACATCAAAAAGAAACTATATCCATAAATTATAAACATTTAACAATTGTTTATACATTCCAAACATTCGAAAACTATATCCTTAAGTTCTAAACTGTACAAAAAGTTTAAACCATCCAAAACTATGCATATCTAACTTTCTAAACATATCGACAACTATTAAGAGATTATCTAAAATTACCGACAACAGTTTCTATAGCAGTTGCAGTTGCAGTTGCAGCTGTAGTTGTAGCAAATCCATTTGCTTCTATCACAGGGATGAGGGTGCCCACTGTATATGTTAAGGAACCTAAACCTGCGGAATAGCTGGAGCAACTAACCCTGTTGCATTTCTTGTCTGTATGACAAAGGAAACTTCACAGAAGTACAAAAATCAACGACTAAGGGGCAAAAATATTTCTTGAGGTATTAAGAAATGATCAAGAAATTTTAAAACATCAACAAAACATTTCCAAAATTAATAAGATAATTTAATGGCCCCATAAAACCAATGTCATAATGAAAAATTAGTAAAAATTCAAGATCTCAATAGTTTGCTACTAAATCCAGGCCATAAGAAGCTCAAGAGAAAAATCAAATTTAAAAAGAGGAAGAGATGGAATTAATCTACTTCAATGCAACACCTACTTGGGAACTTGCATAATTATGTTAAAGGATCTTTATACATAAGGTTTAGGTTTGTATATGTTTTATCCATTACCATTGTAAGTTCCAAAGTAAAGAGTCCAAGTCAAATTAGAGTCTATTTTATTTACAAGTTTAAAAAGAAACTTTCAATCCATTGCAAAAGAAATTTAGGTAAGTTTTAGTAGCTTTAGGCACTTTTTGGGACAATGTGATGTTTCTACTTGAGTACTTTTAGTAGCAAATACATAAGATAATGAACTATATGAATAATCCCTAAGCTAATCTGTTTCTTTTTCTCTAATTTTTCACTAGAGGGTATTGATATCTATAAGCATGGAAAAGGTACCTTTCTGTATACTGATGTAACAGCCTTGTGCTTTTTTTCACTGCATAAAAGCAACCCTCAATGAAATAAGGACTCTAATCCTACCTACCTTTGCCCCCTTAAAAGCCCTCCTCATAATTCTATAACAGTGAATGACAGATTTATACTTACCAAACTAGTCAAACCTGAGAAAGAGACCAGTAGAAGATATGATTACACAAATTAAAACAATACATAATACTTAACTAGAATTATGACAATGAAGAATATGGACACTTGAAACAAAAGCATGGGTGCCTGTAACCAATTGTGTATCCAACTCACATGTCCGACCAAAAGAGATGAAAATAGT
Organism: Camellia lanceoleosa; assembly: GCA_025200525.1. Lineage (NCBI taxonomy): Eukaryota > Viridiplantae > Streptophyta > Magnoliopsida > Ericales > Theaceae > Camellia > Camellia lanceoleosa. Next base: position 121,834,119 of record CM045763.1, on the reverse strand, counting down.
CCTCTTCTTAATTGGTTTTTGCTTTTATCTTTGATTGGGCTCATGGATATATGGAGTTAAGTTAAAATTCAATTCACAAAGCAATATGTTATGTAAACACTTCATTTCATCCCAAAAAATAGGTCAAGAAAATTGAATAACTTTGGCAAGTTATACATTTAGTGTGTCTAGCATGTAAACATGTCAGCACCTGACAAACAAGCCAATGTGAGAAAGTCATTTATGAATGTATACAGATAGGAGGGGATAAGAAGTTGCTACATGCAACCCCAATCATAAAAGACCTAAACAAGATGCCACTCTCTCAAGAGATTTGAGGTCTCCTTGAAAGGAGATCTTCGATCATGAGCTATGACTGCTAGTACAGTGTGCCCTCTAACACCATATTTCAAGGAGATCCAAATTCTCTTGAGTTTTGCCGACGCCTAGTTAACACCAATTAACCACATTTCAGGATAACTGCCTATTCAAACAGGCCTTACTTTTCCAACAGACAGCTATAAAGAAATAAATAAATTTCTGCTTATCCTCTCCATATCCCATAGCAAGGCCTGTTTGAATAGGCAGTTATCCTGAGTTCTGCCGAAATGAAAAAATATTTTCTTCAAGTAATCACACAATACTTTTCCCATGATCATTTAAAAGCATTATATGAAATTATTGAACTAACAATTTAGTCCATTCCAACACTCCCACATTCATTATTGCCATGCCTGCCCAGTTACTTATCTCTACCCAGAACCTTAACTGGCTTAAGGGATCAACATAATACACTCATGCATACATATAATATAATTCCAGTCATAAAACATCATAAGCATGCATATCTAGGAACAACAGCAAAATGTGGCTTATGAAATTTAGAAATAAGAACAAATCTTATGCAAAAGAAGCAAATGGTATCCATTGTCAAAGTAGCTGAATAAAGAGAGATTCAATTTCCAGCCTGTCAAAATATTAATGTATTTAAATTGTTTAACATCGTATAAGTAGAAGGCAAAGTCTAACCAGCAAGATGACGGAGGCCATTGCTTCCAACTTCAGTATCAGACAACTCTAAACATCTCAAACGCTGAAGGCCTGAACTTCAGACACCAAGCCATAAGCATGTAAATAATCAGAATCTATGGTTGAATTGGCACACACACCCAGATCAACAAGGAACTACAATTAAAAAAAAATTAGGTCCACCATCAGATATACAAAAGACACAACCTTTTCCTTTTAGGATGTATAGAAAAACGCAAGGTTGGTTTTGGATTGCGCTGAAAGTTATATACATCTGATAATAGAATTATGAAGCTTTTCATAAATATTGACAATAGTGGCCATTCAACCCTTTCTACTCCTTACAAGACTAATTTAACATTTGACTCCATTGAAATTCTTCACTCTTTATTTATTTATTTAAATTTAATTTTTTTTTTAAAATTTAAATAAATTTTGTAGGAGAACCAACAAAATGAGTTGTAATAACCACAATACATGTATCTATAGAAGTAAATTGATCCCATCATATTCATGAGAGGTCTATCCCAAAAAATCTCCCTAGCATCTAAACTGAGCCTATTCTGTGCATTGGCTTTGGATTAAGATTTCATGATATGATAAAACAGAAAAAATTATGCACCAAAAACAACAAAAAATAGAAAAGAGAAGTCTCATATACACTAACATATGGCAAAGCAGTTTGCCCTAAATATTTTGGATATAAAGCATGTCTTTGGCTTACTATATTCTCCTAAAAGTTGCATAATATGAGATGCCAAGTCCAGCCTATTTTCTAAAAACATGACTTCACAATGCTAAAATAGTAGCTAGATTATATCATTTCAAAAAGAGTAGGATTATTATATAAACAATACCTAGAACAATAATGGCTATTTTGCAATGCCATTTCAAGAAAAGGTTCCCCAAACAAGAGAATTTTTTTTTAAAGAACCCACCAAGCTTGTACCTACACACTTTGACATTTGATTGCCGAAAGGATCTATATCAGTTTCTTAAAAGGTTGGTAAGCCATAGAATCTGAAAGAAGGTCACTATTAATCATGTGGATGAGTTTGAAAAGGTGCAAATCTAGTCATTCTTGAACCAAGCTCCAGTAGTTCAGCACATTCTACAGCCTTAATAACAACACAATCACATCATTAATAAACATGTGATAAGGGGACAAAAAATTAAATTTTTTTTAAACATGATAATTAGGGCGGAGAGGGTTATGGTCAAGGAGAGGGCAATCCCCCATTGTGTGTAGCCTATCAAAATTCAACCAAAAAGAAAAAGAAAGATAACTCCATATCAACAAATAAGATTACATTTGTAAATTTTTCTGCATATTGGATTTTTAACTATAGAACTTCATGTGTGAACTAATCGATATAACCACAATAGTTATACAATGCAAGTAAAACTCATGAAATTGCTAATTGCATAAATGAATGACTAAAAAATGAAAAGAAATAGAAAGGTGAAATCCCATTCATTTCAAGAAGATGCCAAGTGAAACAAATTTAACAAATATGTGTAGTATAGTATAGCAATCATCCATTAGGGATTCCTAAAGAATTACATCCAATACTTCTAAACAAGCTGTTTAGATTTCTTGCAAACCGAAACACAAAATATTTTAGAATAACTAGTTTGAATTCTCTAAACCAAAAATCAAAATTTATTCAGATCAAAACTCCAACTTAGCATGCCATGCTATCTTATTTCCATCAACTGTGTCTAGTAAAATTGAAAAAAGCCTATTGCGCTTGATTGGCCATTATGGTGTGAGCTTGATTGTCATATATCTATCTAGGAATTCCTTGTGTAATGTGTGACATTATTGTCATCTTTGTTTGGAACCTGTCTCTGTCACCTTATCTATAACAACAAGATGCACAAGAGAAATCACATGTTACTTCTTGTTAAAGACAATTTTTATTTTAATCTTATTATATTGGTTGTTAAGTTATTGTGACCAGTTGCTACTTAGATACAATTAAAAAGTTATTTCGAATAGTTGGCAACACGCGATTGGTTCCTTAAAGATTGAGTAGGAATGTCTGTATAGTACATTGAATTGGGATAGGATTTTTTTTTTTTTTTTTGGGGGGGGGGGGTGGGGGGGTGGGGGAAGCAACAACAAAAAAAAATGTGACAAAATTTAGTTTAATTGGTGTTATTAGGATGCAAGTCTGGAATGTTCTATTGGCTTTTTGGTTGACTAAGAAGATTTTTTTTCTTCTTATATATATATATATATATCATTTGGTAACATAGAAAGCCATGTTTCTATCAGTTGCATTAAACAATATTGTACTAAAACCTTTCTTCAAAGCATCCTTTTGCCAAGATGCCTATAAATAGGCCTTTTATGTAATGATTTTATCAAACTATGATTTGGGTATTGATTATTAAGATATTGATATGAGACAGTTTCCCATTTTCCTTCTTCTTTCTTATTTCCTTCTTATTCTTGGTCAACATGTGTTTGAAAGTCCCCTCAATACATGTAGACACAAACAAAACTCCTTTGGTAGTCTAATCTTTCTAGCCCTTTCCTTTCAACATGTATATTGAGACACTACAAAGTGCATAAAACAACAGTAAATCTAAAAACCAAAATAAATAAACCTATTTCACTACATTGGCACAAATTATACTTAAATAGGCATTTAATATCATGTCTACAAAAATGAAAAGAATATTAAGAAAAACATACTTTCTCTATTTTTTTCTTCTAAGATACTTTCGAATTTGCTCTCCGTGCAATATAAAGTAATCGTAGGCCAAAAAAGGCATAAAGAACTGCACCAGAAAATGACAATTTTTTTTAGGGAGCTTTTTTAATAAGTCCATTCTCTAAGAATCCTATTCCATAAACCCCATAGTGTTTTCTACTATTCCATCAGGTCCTATTTCATATTAGAAGACCAAAACACTCTTCTCCTCTTCCCCTCTCTTTTTGAATCAAATAACTGTCCCTCTTCCCTTTTTTTTTTTTTTTTTTTTTTTTTTTTTTTTTTTTTTTTTTTTTTTGCAGAAAATCACACACAATATCTCCACCCTTCCGAAAACTCAAAATCGTATTCCATATCGTCTCACACCCATACATATCTCATTGTTCCATCGTCGTAATGTCTCATCATCGGCTTCGTCATACCTCCACCATCTGTCTACGGAAACGTGGAAATCACCATTGGTGAACATCCTGAAGTTCCATCTTCGTCAAAATCATCACCGATGACCATTTGTGACAACCAAACTGTCAATATGGAAAAAGAGTAAGTAATCTCATCAATCTTGTATATAAACCCTAAATCTCTTGTTCAAATTACACCGTTGTGAACTTCTAATATCCCCTGTTTCTATTCATACAATATGTGGAATTTCATATTTTTATTTTTCATGCCCTAATTATTAATGTGAACCCCTCAATCCGAATCTCCAAGTATATGGTTTTGTTCACCCAAAAATAATGCAGTGGCAATTACGTTGTGTTGTCAAAAGCTGTGAACATTTACATGGGAATGAAAAATGTTGGGCCAAGCCAATTATTTCAGATGTTGTTGTTGTTGTTGTTGTTGTATGTTTTAATCATGTGAATCTCCTATACCCATTTCATCAATATGAACTTCTACAGTAGTGAGCTTCATAGTATATGATCTTATTCATTCAATGTGTGAACTTCATATTATATTTGTTATTGCAAACATAGATGATGTAAACATTCACATTACTGTTCATTACTGGATAAACTTACATTAGTAGATACTGATGTGAACATTCACATCAGTGTATAATGATGTGAATGTTCACATTACTATCACTGTTGATATTGTTGATTATTGATGTTCATAGAATCCCCAATCTTCACTCAACAATGTAATGGAATATGATGTAAACATTCACATTATGACATCAATGTTAGACTTGTTGGTGTTGTTGGGTGTTGTCTGGTGCTGTTGGTTCCACCCTTTGTTTTTTAGCCAATTATAACATAATGTGATCACCCATGTAAACATTTACATTGCCCTCTAACTGTTGTTGTTTTCGGAATTGATTTTGCAAACATAGATGATGTGAACATTCACATTACTGTTCATTACTGGATAAATTTACATTAGTAGACACTAATGTGAACATTCACATCAGTGTATAATGATGTGAATGTAATGATGTGAATGTTCACATTACTGTCACTGTTGATATTATTGATTGTTGATGTCCATAGAACCCCCAATCTTCATTCAACAATGTGATGGAATATGATGTAAACATTCACATTGTGACATCAATGTCAGACTTGTTGGTGTTGTTGGGTGTTGTTGGTTCCATCCTTGTTTTTCAGCCAATTATAACATAATGTGATCACCCATATAAACATTTACATTGCCCTATACCTGTTGTTGTTTTCGGAATTGATTTTGCAAACATAGATGATGTGAACATTCACATTACTATTCATTACTGGATAAACTTACATTGTTTTTGTTAGTGTTGATGCCCAATTTTTTATGGTTGCCAACCCTATTTTATTTCAATGTTAATTCTTGTAGGTATGTTATAAATAATAACATCTTATTGTTTTTCTTATTATTGAGTAACAACCAATGTGAACATTCACATTCTGAGGGTAGCCATTTTATGAATTTACATTATGGTGTATATTGTATCTCCCTCCTTATGTCAATGTCGGACTTGTTGATGTTGTTGGTTATTCATGGTGATCAAATAATTACAACCTTAATTTTGGATGGTTGTCAACGTTGTTTTAGTTCAATGTGAATTCTTGTAGGCATGTTGTAAATAATAACATCTTATTGTTTCTCTTGTTATTGAGTAACAATCAATGTGAACATTCACATTCTGAGGTTAGCCATTTTATAAATTTACATTATGATGTTTGTTGTGTTGTTTGTTGATTATCTGCTTTATTCTCAGTTTCGTAGTCTCAAATGTTTGTTTAACAATCAATGTGAACATTCACATTCTGAGGCTAGCCATTTCACATGTGTTGTTTCCTTTATGTTGTGAAATTTTGTACATGTCAATATGAAAAATCAACATATATTGGTGTTGTCTCACTCCTATTTGTACCCTAGCAGTAATGTGAGTAACAATCAATGTTTGTGTTGTTTGTTGATTATCTGTTATTGAGTAACAATCAATGTGAACATTCACATTCTAAGGCTAGCTATTTCACATGTGTTGTTTCCTTTATGTTGTGAAATTTTGTTTGTGTCAATATGAAAAATCAACATATATTGGTGTTATCTCACTCCTATTTGTACCCTAGCAGTAATGTGAATATTCACATCTCTAATTTCAATGTCAATATTCACATTATGAATATAATGTAGATATTCAACTTCTAACATCAATGGAATATGACATAGCTGTTGGTATTATTGCTTGTTGATGGTTATAAACCAGTTAGAGCTCTTAATCTTGGGTGATTGTCAACTCGCTTTTGGTTCAATGTCTATTCCATTATACATAATCTATACAATATTTAAAGGGTGATCAAATATGATGTGAATATGGTGTAAATATTGACATTGATGTAAATATTTACTTCAATGTCAATATTCACATTATGAATATAATGTAGATATTCAACTTCTTACATCAATGGAATATGATGTAAATATTTTCAGAGTTGTTGGTATTGTTACGTATTGATGGTTATAAACCAATTAGAGCTCCTAATCTTGGATGATTGTCAACTCTCTTTTGGTTCAATGTTTATTCCATTATGCATAATCTATATAATATTTAAAGGATGATCAAATATGATGTGAATATAGTGTAAATATTGGCATTGATGTAAATATTTACTTCAATGTCAATATTCACATTATGAATATAATGTAGATATTCAATTTCTAACATTATGGAATATGATGTAAATATTTAAAGAATTGTTGGTATTGTTGCGTGTTGATGGTTATAAACCAATTAGAGCCCCTAATCTTGAATGGTTATTAACTTTTTTTTGGTTCAATGTGTATTCCATTATACATAATCTGTATAATATTTAAAAAGTGATCAAATATGATGTGAATATGGTGTAAATATTGACATTGATATAAATATCTACTTCAATGTCAATATTCACATTATCAATATAATATAGATATTCAACTTCTAACATCAATGGAATATGATGTAAATATTACAGAGTTGTTGGTATTATTGTGTGTTAATGGTTATAAAGCAATTAGAGCTCCTAATCTTGGATGGTTGTCAACTCTATTTTGGTTCAATGTGTATCTCATTATACATAATGTCAATATTTACATCAGACTGCTATAGGTAATGACTTGTTTGTCTTAAATTGTCATGTGTAATACACTCTTTTGTAATACACTCCCTATCTCCTCCCTTGTGTCAATGTCAGATTTGTTAATGTTGTTGGTTGTTGGTAGTGATGAAATAATTACATTCTGAACATAATGCCAATATTCACATTCTAACATCAATGTCAACATTCACCTCCTGTTGTCAATGGAATATGATGTAGATATTAACAAAGTTGTTAGTATTGTTGCTTGTTGATGAAAAGCCCCTAATCTTGAATGGTTGTCAACCCTTTTTTAGTTCAATTTGAATTTTATTGTACACAATGTCAATATTTACATCAGATTGTTAGATATTGATAATGATTACAAACCAATGGTAAGCCTTACATCAATTTGTACACATCTTCCACAACCATTATACACACCTAAATTTCAAATTCTAACAATAAGAACTTTGCATTTTCAGGGTGGATTGCGGGCCCGCAATGTGCTACATCATTAGGGTGCATGTATACCGGGAGGAACTTGTTGACAGCTTTAATCGCTTTGAATGGTGTCAAATAAGAGACTCATTGTACACATTTTTCGGAATCACACAAAGACAGTGCAATATGAAAACCTATAGGTGGGGGGTGTCCACCTGTAATTGTTATCCACATTGAAGACAATTTAGTATCAATAGTTTTGACATATTGGAGCATACTAGCTTAAGTGTAAATCAATTCTGTATCAATGCTTGTACTCCAATTTTTCATTCAATATATGTATATGCATTTTGAGGCCTATTTCTTGTTGATCATTCACATGAATGTGAATATTACTTAAAATATTATTGTAACACAATGTAACTGGTGTGAATTTCATATTTCTTAACACATAAGTGAATATTCGCAGCAAATAATTTGATGATGTTAATAGTTACAGATAATATGAATATTCACATCATATGCTTTTATGTTGTAAATGGTAATAGGTATGTCAACATTCACACTGTGCCCATGCATACATCATAATATACATAACAACATCTCGTTTTGCTATCAGAAAACGCTCACAATGACAATTCGTAATACAAATCTGAATATTCACATCAAATGATTTGGTAATGTGAATCGTTACAATGATATAAATATTCATGTTAACTATTTTGATGTTGTTCACATCATATGATTTCATGTTGTAAATGGTAACAGACATGTCAATATTCACATTGCGCCCATGCATAATATACACAACAACATCCCATTTTGCTAGCAAAAAACACTCACAATGACAATTCATAATACAAATCTAAATATTCACATAAATGATTTGGTAATGTGTTAGTAATGTGAATGGTTACAATGATATAAATATTCATGTTAACTACTTTGATACTGTCAATGGTAACAAGAATGTAAATATTCACATCACACACATGCATGCCTCACAATATACATGACTAGGAAAAACCCATATCCTCATATAACCAACCAAAATTTAATTTAGATAATGATGTTGAAAGCAAGAAATAGATCATACAATAATTCATATACATTCACATTCTTAATACGATGTGAATATTCACCACATTAAAAAAAAACAGAGCCATAACTCAACCACATAACCAGCCAAAATCCATAACCCCATACAACCAAAAAAAAATTGCATGTCCATCAATTCTAGAAAATGAAATTGGAAGCAAAAAACAGAGCATACAACACTTCATATAAATCCAATCACAAATGACATGCATCAATTACATACTAACCTTAAGACAATATAATCAAACAGAGCACAATATTCGTCTTCTCTAAATTAAAAAATCTCAATCTCTCAAAAAATAAAAAAAAAACGATCACACAAATCCTCCTCTGTATCTTCATAATTTTCGTCTCCATCTTCATCATTATCACTATTATTAACACCTTTTACAATTCCACCATTACAGTAATCCAAATCAAACCAAACACTCCTCATCTCTTTATAAAGAAAGCTACATTACTGTATCAGAAACCTCATTCTTCACAATTCTAACACTTATTTCTTAAGCTTCCAAACAATATGAAATGTGAACATTCACATTGATTGATAGAAAAACCAAAAATAATGGCAGCAATAGAACTATAAATCAAAAAAAAAAAAAAAAAACCTCAATTTCTCTGAAAACAAAAAATTATCACCCACACTTCAGCTTCATCATATCACTATCATTAACAACCCGTGTAATTTCACCATGCCACCAATCCAAATCAAATTAAACCCACCTTCGAAGAACAAGTATTCAAATCCATCTCATCTTTCTCTTTGATTCAATCCAGTTGAATGTGGGTTTTAGTCAATCTACTGAACAAGATTGTAAGCCATTACCCCTGTTTGTTTGATTTAAATCCTTTTTCTATTCCTTTGATTTCTGGCTAAAATCATAACTATGGCAAAAAAAAAAAAAAAAAAAACAGATCATAAACTCTGAATCGTCATCTTCTCTTTTACAGGAATGAAACTATATCGCAATGAAACACTACAGCGAACTCTGTGTCGTCGTCTTCTCTCTTATAGGAACGAAATCCTACCACAACAAAAACAGAGAGAAACATGTATGTTATTTTGTATATAATATATATCAACAAATAGACATAAGGGTATAATAGTCCAACAAATAATATAAATTAGGAAAAAAGGACCTCATGGAATAAAAGTATAAATACATGAGACTAATTAGGTTATAATTGTCCTTGGTGGACTTATTGGGTTAAAACACCTCTAAATGGGATTTATCAATAAAAAATCCTTTTTTTTAAATGCATTACTAGCACAACAGATCCATTTGGCAAAATTAAATTGCAAAACCATCTAATGAATGCAATGTACAACTCTAGAGTCTTTAAGAGATATTTGAACATTCAATATTTCTCATAACATTTTCACCTTAGATAGGAAAGAAGTTCCAGCGGTAAATAATTGTGCAGAAAGTCAAATGGCAACACACTAAAAAGCAACATACAGAGAAGTTAAGCAAATAAAAAGAGAAATACATGATCCTGACTAAAAGAGAGGCAAAAACCAGAATGTGAGCCACCAAGAACAGCTTACAGAAATCTGATATCACACAAGTGGAAATGGAAAAAACCAGAATCTGAGCCAACAAGAAGACCTTACAGCAATCAGATATCACACAAGTAGAAATGACAACTATTTTATCATTGCAATTAAAGTTCATTCACACACACACACAGAGAGAGAGAGAGTGTGTGTGTGTGTGTGTGTGTGTGTGTGTGTGTGTGTGAAGCCTAATCAATAAATACTAAATAACAAGCTTGGGATGATAATTGGTTTTGGGATTTAATATAATTTGCACATTTCCATGCAGTTCTTATTCAATGATCACAGAACTTTTATACAAATATACAACATTGAGAAATTGAGACTAAACCAAATCTAAACATGTAGATCTTTCTAGAAAACATTGTATTTCCTAGCAAACTATAATATACACTACAATTTTGGTTTCCTTCTTGTCTTTTTGGTGGACTATTTTGTGAGACCCCTAACTTTTGTAAACCTTATTAAGTCCCTTACTTTTAAATTATTTCTTTGAAATCGCTCAATTTCTTAATTAATTGCAATTTTAACCCTATGATCAAAATACATGCACCAACTGAAAACCCACAAACCCTGATCAATTTTGATAACTTAGAAATCATTCTAATACCCTAATACTAATTAATTGACTCCCTAAATATGAAATTACCACTTGGAAACCTTAGGTTTTTTCGGTCTTTATCATGTTTGTCGGTTGATCGCGTTTTTTCGAAATAAGAAATTCAAACCGAATTAGATTCTCTAACCCTAACTTACTTAAATCCTACTCTAAAATAAACGTTCCAAAATTAAGGCCTTAGCCCTCATATTTTACTTAAATCACAAATTGACCCCAAGTTAGTACCATTGTATATATATATATATTTGTACCTCTTATTCATCAAATCTTTTTGCACACAATATCTATGGAATTTGTACACAAAATAAATAGGAAAATCTCTCCAAATCTTGAGCACATGGCTAGACATCATATCTCCTAGGCTATAATCATTGTACTTTAGTACAAACAAATTCCTTGAAATTTTGGAGCAATGATGACCTTGGTACCTATAAAGATTTGCTATGAGTGTACTTCTAATTAGAAGGTATTTAAATTAGCCCTAAACCTAACTAGATCATAATTAAATACACAAATAAGGTTCCAATACATGAGTTTAATTCCAAGCCCTCACTTCTTTTTCAAGATTTTCCCCAAACTAGTACATGTACTTTTTATACTATAGTACTATCAAATCAATTTGTGGATCTATCTATATACATTGAGAATATGTCCATAGTACTCAAAAATTGAATAAAAAATTCCCCATTTCCCTTCCCCATGGCCAGCCAACTTAGGAGAGTGTGAGGGACCAATTTTTAAGACTTGTAATTATGACATTCTAGAAGCAAAGTACCAAGTACAAGGGTTGTGTTCCTAACCTAGTTCCATTCCAACTAGAGGCCAACTAAATCTTGTCTAATCACATAATTAAGTCCCCTAATCACTCTGTAGACACCCTATTTTTGACCGACCTTAAGACTCAGACGTCATCGATTGAGCGCTCGATGATTGCGCATGTTGTGCTCATTCTGAGGTTTTAAAGTTTCGGCTGAGGTCCTTCCCCTCGGACCTCGGGACCCTTTTTATGCTTTGCCTCGGTTTGCAGACCAGGTCTTGCTTTCTCTTCCCAGAGGGAGGGAGAGGTCTTGTAGACCATCTCTCAGTGGCCGTAGGCTACTTTTCGTGGTCGCAGGCCACTGTTCCCGTTTGGAGACCAGTTTTCGATTTTCGGAGCCGTCGGCCGCGCGCCTCGGTTCGGGACCGCTTAACATTCTCCGTTTGGCACGGTTTTTGGCACACACCTTGTTTCCTCTGTCTAGAGGGACACTGCGGCCCGGGAGACCACCTTTGTGGTCGCACGCCACTTTTGGTGCTTAAGGGCAGCACGGCTGCTTTTGACCCCCGAACCCTCGTTTTGCATCGGTGTTGGTTCATTTTTGGCATGAACCTTGTTTTCATTGTTTGAAAGGTGGTACAAGGGTAGGAGACCAATTTTTCTCTTGGAGACCACTTCTTTCTCCGCCAGTCGGTTTTCTTGTCGGGAAACTAGTCTCCTTGTTTTTTGAGCCACATTTGCTGGTCTCCCACAATACCACTAGCTTGCATTCAGTTGAGAGACCATCAAATGGGCTGGCCGACCACTTTTCCTTGAGGGAGACCACTCACCCTGGTCGGCCGACTAGGGAAAATGGTCGGCCGACCACCTTAACTAGTCGGCCTGCTCCTTCTAGTTTTGTCTCTATGAGTTGTTGCCAACTGTGCCAACTGGAAGGCACATACTGCATCCTCCATACACGTGTATGGAGAATCTTTGGCCTTGGTTTTTAGCTTCTTTGAGAAGCTTTGGCCTCCTTTGTCTATAAAGGAAGGCCTCCCCTTCCTTTGTGAGGGTTCAGATTTTGTTTAAGGCAAAAAAATATATATCTCTCTATATATCTATACTTTCAGCAAAAAGGGGTGTTATTCTTGACCTATTGCACACAACCTAATAGCCTAACACCCTCACCTTGTTACTAAGCTACTGGAGGGTCTTGAGAGAGCTCAAGGGTTGGGTTTTTGGCCCAGAAACTTGCTGGTTTTTGCTGAGCTTCAAGGGTAATCACTTTTTCCCCTTTTAAGCATTATTTTGATCCTTCTCTTAGCCTTATTTGCATGCATATTTGAGCTTTGTTGTCAACTGAAAAAAGTCCATATTTAAGTGATTTTCATGTTTGTTTAAGTCTTTTGTTGTTGGAGTCATCTACCCTCTTGCATGCTTCATTTAGTCTTGTTTTGAGCCATGTCTTAAGGCCTTTGTGTTGACCTTTGCTTGGCCTTTTAGCCACTGAAATCCAGTGGATTTTCAGTGGTTGGCCTGCTGTTTTGAGGGCCAAAATCAGGGAGGGGTGACCCTCTCTCTTTTGGCCTTGTTTGTTTGCATATTTGGCCTTTCCAAGGAGCCTATATTTTCATACTTCCTAGCCTTGGTTTAGGCCATTTTTAGTGACTTTTAGGAACTGCCTAGACTCTTTCTAGGGCTGGTTTGGTCACCTCATGTTTGCCTCTTGCATATGTAGAATAATCCTCTTCATAGCTTATCAAAGGAGCGTGTCATTCTTGCATGTATTGGTCATGTTTCAGTGGGTTTTTGGTCATTCTTTAGCATATCATAGCTCTATCTTTGGCTGGTTTAGTGGCCTCTTGAATGCTTCACATGCTTGTAGTGTAAACCATGCTCACTAGCTTACATTGCATGTTATTTTGGCCATACTTCAAACTGATTTGGTTCATATTTTGGGCTGCCTTAGCTCTGTTTTGAGGCCTCTTGGTCAAATGATGCTTGCCATGCATACTTACAGTGCAATATCCTTGCCCAGCCTTGAGTTTTGGAGCCTCTTGCATGCTTAACTTGAGGTGTTTCCATGTCTTAGCATCATTGAGCATGTTATTTCAGAGCCTATACTTGTGCCATGTTCCCATGTTTTCCACTCTTTAAATACGTTTGAGAGTTGTGCTTGTATACCTCATTTATGGGCTATTGCATGAGCTTCATTTTTGTGCATTTCAAGCCATCATCTTAGTCCATTTTTCCACTGTTTTGGGCCTGCATAGGGACTGTTTGGGGTTGGTTTGTTCATTTGGGCATTGCTTTGCATACCTCTTGTGTAATGCACTTCACTAATTTCGGTATTTGAGCCATTCAACATGCATAACATGAGTTGTTTGCATGATTCGGGACCATTTGTATGTCATTTCAGAGCTGGAACATGTATTGTTGTATACCATATTTCATCATTTCCATGCTTTCATACAGTTGTATCTTGTGCCCTAGGCTTTGGGCCCTTGCATCTTGCATGTTTGCATGTGTTTTGTTGCCTCATTTTCATCACGTATTGGCCACTGATTTGGGTGTGGCTGAGGCCTATTTATTTTGGTTTAAGTCCATTTTGCATCGAGTATGCCATTGTAGTTTATAGCATTGAGTATGCCGCGTTGTCGCATGTTTGATCATTGCATTGCGCATGCCTTGTTCACTTCATTGTATATGGTAGTCTTCACATGTGCATTGTGTATGACATATAGTATCATGTGCATTGAGTATGCTATTGTTAGTTCGTAGCATTGCGTATGCTAGTTTGCATGTTTGCATGTCATCCTTTGCATGTTTGCATGACTTGGTTGCATCGCCTTAGGATTGCATGCTTGAGGTCACATCGTGCATGCCATTCTACTTGTTGCATTGTGTTTGGAATAGGAGTTAGTCCAAGCACGAGAAACGAGGAACGTTTCATACTCCAAGTGATGAAACGTGCCTCGATTCCCGGTCACCGACACTCTTGACCACCCATGATGGAGTTGTTGGTTTTAGTTGCTTATATGTGCGTTCATGTCCTATTGAGTCGTGCAATTCGACTCCTCGGCCATCATGCATCGAGATGCGTGATTGGTGGCCTGAGGGTCGAGGACTACACTCCCTAGAGCTTATGCAATGATGGGGAGAGTGGTCGTGCACACATGTGTTGCAAATACCTTGCTTTCTCTCTCTCTTGCCTTTGTTGCAGAAAATGCAGAAACCAGGAGAAGAAACTGGTCGGCCGACCAGGTTTTCTGGCAGGCCGACCACCTTTTCTGGTTTTCACCACCAAGGGTGGTCGGTAGGTGGTCTCCAATGCCTATAGCTGGTCGGCAGCCTCCCCCTAGATTCCCAGGGTAGAGTTTCATCTCCTTGGAGCTTTGTGCAAGTTTCTGAAATCAATTGCAAACAAAGGCGAGCTAAGACATCGCGATGGATTTCCCGACAAGGCGACTCGAGCATGCATGCATCCTTTATCATTCAAAGCAGAGCTGAGGCAACCCATTTTACATAGTTTGCATGCTAGTTTAGTTAATTTGTTAATTAGCTAGTGTTGTGTAATAATTAGTTAATTCGATTCTGTATTATTTATTCGGACCCTCCGAGAGAGGGCAATGTTGTAATAAGTGTGCGTGTGTGTGATGTATGTCTTCCAACCCCACGTCTTTCTCCCTTTTATTTACCAGCTTATGATGGTTAGTTTTAGGGCACGTTTCAATTAGCATCCTTATGCTCGTATGTTTGCATCCATTCATCTGTTTTGCATGCACCGGGCTCGGCGCATCATACTAACTGCATCGTATTTCAATTCCAAGTTGAATACATGTTACCTGTAGCATCTCATATGCCATCTTAGAATAGCCGAGCCTATCTTAGTTGCATTCTTGCATGTGTTGCATTAGGCATCTCAGCATAGTTAGGATTCATGCATGTTTTCTAATTAGCTTCTTTCTTTGGCTCGGAGTACTCGGTAAGTGTTTATGCTTTAGCATCCTTGCATGCGTGTGAGTGACTGCCATGATAGCATGCTTACCATGAGGCTATGTGCTTATGTGATATAACTGCCTGAATGCCTGTGGGTGAAGGTTGGGTTGCTTGAATTGGAATAATTCGTCGAAACCCGTGTTTTAGCCTACTTGCGAGTAGCAAACTTCAATCCATTTTCAAAACAAACGGATATGCGATGCTTTGTTCCAACTTAGGCAATCTAGTCTATACTTGTATGCTGTGCGCATCACATAGTAATTCTAGGTTAATAACCAGAATAAGAGGACATGGGTTTTCAAAAACAAGATATCATGCTTAGTAATGGCCGATCTTTGATCGGGCGAGCGGGGATGCTCATGAAATGACCTTCTCCAATCGTACCCAAGTTCCTGAGCCGAGGCAACTTTGGTGATGACGGACACGTGGCCTTAGGCACGAGTCAGGGTTTCCTAAATTCCTCCAAAATAAAATATTTAGGTGGCGACTCTGTATCTGGCAAAGCAATCCATGTTTGGCACTTCTTTCTAAAATCAGTTTTTCAAAACGATTTGCTGTATTTGGACTCTTTGGTGATTTATCGATCTTGCATTGCACTTTGTGAGATTAGATTCAGAACCGTGACATCGAGTCCGAACTGTAGTGAGCCCAATGAACAAAACGGGATTTTCCCGGGACGTTCAGGGACGTCTACAATTTCTGGCGACTCTGCTGGGGAGTTAGAGAACTTGACTCGAACTCATGACATCTTGTTTTGACTACACTTATGTATTTCTTTGCATTGCATTCGCATTGGTGCGCCTAGGACACTGTGTTTGCCATCTGCTATTCTTGAACGGTTTGCCGGAGGCTGCGTGCCATAAGGCTGATCGGTTACGGGCTCTTCCATGATGGGAACACAAACCCCGATTTTTACTGGGGCACCCTTTTTGACCATTCGACCTAGTGCATATTCGGAATCTGTAGTGACCATTCCAAACTAGGACAGGTTGCTCACCCGATTATAGGTTGTTTGAAACCACTGCGTGCGTAGTGAAACCGTAGCTCCTAACAAAATAGGACAGGGAAACCCTAACCCTCCATAGGGGTGTTTTGGCTCTCACTTGTTTGCTATGTGCTTTTAGAGTGTGTCTCTACAGGAATGCATGTATCAGTTTGCAAGTTTGGGCATCAGGCCTGCGGGCACCAGTGTTTTGAGAATCAGTATATCCGCGGGTATCAGATTCAGATTTGGGGCAGTGATTTGGGAAACTATGACCAGTATTTGAGAACAGTATATTCAGCTTACATGTGCCAACTATGTGTTGTCATGCAGATTGTGTGTTGTGTTTATTTAAGCTGTTATGCTGTCGTTTCTGGTTGTTTATTTCCTTATTATGCTTTATTTATCTTTTTGCTAGGTAGTTTAGCACAATTGCTTCCAACCAAGCAGATATTCCCCAAGGACTCTGGACTAGAGGTCGTCGACTCCATCAATCTGAGGATTTGGTAGACGGACAACCAGTGTTCTATTCCTTACCCCCGGTTGTCAGGCAGAGGTCGAGAAAACGCAGTGTATCGGTACCGAGATTACCAGATCAGTGGTCTTTGAACAGTCAGGTTGGGATTCCCGAGGCTACTCCAGAGATAGACATACCGGTAGTTTAGATAGATCAGTGAAATATGGCAGGAATGGAAGAAATGATGCGTTAGCTCCGAGAGAGCATGAGAACAATGCAGGAGGACGCTGCTCGTCAAGTAGAATTTGCCAAACAGCAGGTCGTCGTCATGGCTCAACAGGCAGAGCTAATTACGACTCTGGCTGACAAAGCGGAGCATCGACTTCACCAAGCTCCTCCCCCACCAAGAGTTCCAATACCCGGGGAGACGACAAATGTCCAGAATGTCTAGGAGGATACAGACATCCCAACAGGGTCGGCTCCGTCCCCGATTCTACCTCAACTATCCAAGGCACCCATTCCTATCAATCAACCGGATTCTCCCTTTGAATTCGAGGTGGACCCCACGGCATTAAAAGTGAGCAAGCTTGAAAAGCTGTTCAAGAAATCTCAGGGTGTGAAGTCCATCTCGGACATCGATGATGGGTATACCGACGCAACCGTGACGCTGCCGGATAGATTTAAGATGCCACATATTGACCGCTTTGACGGGTCCGGGGATCCCATGATGCACTTACGGCTATTTTCAGACATATTAAGGCTGATGGGCCTCACCAGACTACAGAAGCTTTCTTTATTCGGCCGGACCCTGTCGAGTGTGGCGGCCATCTGGTACACAAAACTGGAAGACGATGTTAAGAGGAATTGGGATGAGATGGTCGAGGCTTTTGTCGCTCAGTACTCCTATAATACACAGATCGAGATCACAACCTGTGATCTCGAGACGACTAAGCAGGAGCCTAAGGAGCGTTTTTCTGACTTCATAACCCGGTAGAGGGCCAAGGCCTCAATGATGACCACTAGGCCCACTGACAAAGATCAGATTCGGATGATTGTGCGCAATCTCCAGCCCAAGCTTATGCAGAAAATGATTGTTCTCCCCTTCCCCACCTTTTCAGATTTACATGAGATGGGGGTACAAATTGGGGATGCTATGAAATAGGGTCTGATTAACCAAGACAGAGAGCAACCCAGGAGAACCTTCAACCGCAACACCAATACAGGCACAAGCAATGCCGTAACTACCAGAGCTTCAGAAGTAAGCATGGTCACCACCACTCCCCCAAGAACCCTTGCGGCTACACCATTCTCTGGTGTGTCCGGAAGTAGCGCGCAAACAACTAAACACCAACCTCGAGGCCAAAGAACCTTCACTCCGTTATATATGCCCCTGTCCAAAGCTCTGGGGGTTTTAATCAGGAAAAGGCACTTGAAGCCCCTGGAGCCGCGGCCATTACCGAATCCACTTCCCCCCTCCCATAATCCAGCTAAATACTGCGCCTTTCACCAACAGTACGGTCATGACACTGACCAATGCTTCCGATTACGTCATGAGATTCAAGATCTCATTGATAATAGGGTGATTGTGCCTCCAGAGAAACCCAATGTCATAGCCAACCCTCTCCCACCACACAACCGAGCTCCACCTCCCAAACGCATCAACTTTATCCAGACCGGGGTCATGTCATACGACCCCAGCATATATATCACCCCATCTCACCTACCTAAGCCGGAGGTGTTCCTTCCTGACAGCACTGACTTGTGCATGTTGGACATCTCCCGAACCCAACTCGAACCAATGGTGGTGGCTGTCGAAGACAGAATAGGGATGATTTCGGAGGAAAGTGGTACAGTGGATTCAGGGACCGAGGAATTGGGGAGCTTTGTTGAGGAGGTATACAATTCGAGTGGCTACATTGTGTCAGCGGGTCAGATTAGGCCAAATGTGGAATTGCCGGTGGGGGCAGAAATTTGTGTACTACGGGGGGATGGACTTGATTGGAGGATAGATGACTTAGCAGTTCTGGAAGGGGACATTGCTGACCTTCAGATTTTCAACGAACAAGATCCGGGGGACATGAGAGTCAACTGGTTCGATTTTGAGGAGTCAGCAGAGGTCACAGGGTGGCTTGACGACCAACCAGATATTGTTGAAGAATCTTAGCTGGAAAAGGGCCCGTCAAGGGCAAGGACATCAATTGTGGCCGGAAAGGTCGGGGATTAGAATACGTCGCCAGAGAGCGCCGGTGCCAAGAATTTTGCTCAGGATTTGGGCATTTTGAATACAGGGAATGTTGAACAGCAAACTGTACTGACGCAGTTGGAACAAGAAGGAATCGAAGACTCTGAGAGAGCCAGAAAAGCCAAGGCCCCCGTGGGGACTGAACCTGCTATGTGCACAAAGATAAAGCGTGCTACGAGCACCTGGATAGAAAGTACTGCGAGTACAGGGATAGTTACAACGGTGCCGGACAGGTGTCTATCGGCTGCCAATGGATTGTGGTGGGAGGACGATGATCTATATCTTGCCCACACAGATGAGGATTGGGGAAGCAATCAACTGGACGATACCTGGTATATTGGCGAAGTTAACCATATGACTAGGAGTGGGCAGTATTTCAAGCCCCCACACCTAGATCAGCCAGAGGCGTCCGGGAAGGACAAGGAGGTAGAAAAGCAGAAAGAGAAGCTACTTGAAGAAGAGGCCGTGCTGAAATAGTTGAAAAAGATACAAGCAGACATCTCCATCTGGGGACTGTTTATGGCTTTACGTGTGCATAGACAGGCTGTCCTATCGGCAATGGACAAGGCCAAACTCTCGATAGACACCACGCCTGAACAGCTGGTGGGCTTAGTTTTTCCGAGAGGAGGTTTCCCGGCGTTGACTTTTTCTGACAAGGAACTACCGCCTGAGGGCTCAGATCACAACAAACCTCTCTACATCTCTGTAGAGTGTAGAAACAAATGGATACCGGTGGTTCTTGTCGATACTGGATCTGCCATTAACGTTTTCCCGACAAGGACAGCGTATGCAATCAGGTTGAAGCCCGCAGACTTTGTGCCAACAGCTCAGGTGATAAGGGCATATGATAACACAAGAAGAGAGGTAATGGGGACTGTGAAAATTCAGACCCAGATTGGTCCAGGACAACATGAGATTGACTTTCATGTTTTGGAAGTCCCTGCAACCTTCAATCTACTCTTGGGCGGCGGCTAGCACGGTGAAGGCAGTTTCATCCACCTTGCACCAGATGTTGAAATACCCCCACGAGAAGGGGGTGGCCATTGTTTTTGGAAATTCATCGATTCATCCACCGCCAGAAGTATCTACGCCGGTTTTGGAAATCGAGCATGGTATGGAGGATGGGTTCTTATCGGGTTTTACCTTAGCCGAGGCTCGGGTTGTACAGAACATCTTAGCTATTGATGAGGGGTTGTATGTTAGCGCTCAATCAGTGTACCTCATGAACAAGCTCCAACACATTCCCGGGATGGGATTAGTGAAGAGTGGCCGGAAGGGCATTGCAGTATCGGCCGAAGTGCCGCACAACCCATATACCTTTGGCTTGGGTTATCTATCCACCAAAGAGGATTGGGTGAGGAAAGGTAAGGAGATGGCTGGGAGAGCCAGAGTGAAGCAGGCGGGGAAGCCTTTTGAGTTGATGCACCGACCCATCCAGGGTTCCCTAAACGGACGCTTCGTCCGGGAGAGGGAGGACTTTCCATTTTGTGGCTTCCCAGAGCCATGGCTGAATGCTGAGAGGAGGCGCCTGCCCGGGTTTGAGATCTTCTTTGACCTGCAGTTATCTGGGGATGATGTTGCCGAAGAGCAGACAGACCCATCAGCTGAGGTTGAGTAGTGCAAGAAAGTGGACTCTGAGAACGTCGAAATTGAAATGAGGGTAGCGCTGGCTTGTCTACTCTCAGATCGTCCGATCGTACAGAAGTGCTTGGGGGATAACTTCTCAGTGTCCATGATTGGGAATGAAACGGCTGCGAGCCCACCGTCAAGCATTTTGGATGCATCCATCGCACCCTCTCTCATCTGGCAGTACGAGGAGGGATTTTTGTCAAGCAGCACCGGGTCAGGTAGTGAGCCGGAATCTGATTCCACCGAGTCTGTAGAGTCGGAATCAGGTTCCAGCTCGTCTGAGTCTGAGTCCGGTAATCCTGGGGGTGATAACCCGGATACCACAGTCCTGTCTAGGTCGTCTTTTTCTTTCTCTTTTGAGTCTGTTGTAACAGAGGAATCGGACGATTTGGATGTGCTTAATGAGAATGGAATGGCTGTGGTTTCTGAGTACTTTTCTGTGCCTTTGATTTATTGTATTAATCAGGACTTTCAAAATTTTGATGAAAACGACGAGGAAGAAATTCTTCCGATTTTACAACGTCTAATTGATCAAGAGCAGGAGAGATTTGTTAAACCCTTAGTTGATGAAATCACTACAGTTAATGTGGGTACTGAGGAGGACCCGCAGCTGGTCCATATCAGGTCCACGTTGTCTTCGGAGGAGCGCGAGCACTTAGTCGCTTTATTAAAAGATTTCAAAGATGTTTTCGCGTGGTCCTACGAAGACATGCCTGGAATCGATCCTGAGATTGTACAGCACCGGATCCCTCTTGACCCAGAGGCCCGACCCGTTAAACAGAAACTCAGAAGGATCCGCCCGGACTGGGCTCTCAAGATTAAAGAAGAGGTCACCAAGCAAATTGACGCAGGGTTCCTGCTGGTATCTGAGTACCCAACTTGGTTGGCCAACATCGTTCCGGTGCCGAAGAAAGATGGCAGGATCCGGGTATGTGTAGATTTCAGGGATTTGAATAAAGCCAGTCCGAAGGACAACTTTCCTTTGCTGCATATCGACGAGTTAGTATACTTCACAGCGGGGCATGCTTTGCTTTCGTTCATGGATGGATTCTCAGGCAACAATCAGATAGTGATGACACCTGAAGATCGGGAGAAGATTGCTTTCACCACTCCGTGGGGGACTTACTGCTATAGGGTGATGCTATTTGGGTTGAAGAACGCTAGAGCTACATATCAACGGGTCGCGACCACGATATTACATGACATGATCCACAAAGAGGTTGAGGTGTACGTGGACGACATGATTGTCAAGTCCAAAGAAAGAGAGGGCCACTACACCGCCTTGCAAAAGTTCTTCCAAAGGATCAGAGAATTTCGGTTGCGGCTGAATCCTCAGAAATGTACGTTCGGTGTTACAGCAGGGAAAATGCTGGGGTTCTTGATTACACAGAGAGGTATCGAAGTCGACCCTTCCAAAATCAAGGCCATCTTAGAAATGCCACCACCAAGGACTGAAAAGGAGGTGCGAGGCTTTCTGGGTAAAGTGCAATTCATAAGACGGTTTATTTCTAAATTAACCTTGACTTGTGAACCACTCTTTGGTCTCCTGAAGAAAGGAAAGAAATTCCAATGGGACGGCCGATGCCAAGCTGCTTTTGAACAGATCAAGCAATACTTACAGAACCCACCCGTGTTGTCACCGCCTGAGCTGGGGAAACCGTTGATTTTGTACCTTTCAGTGACTGAAGCTACGATGCGCTGCATGCTTGCGCAGGAATCAGAGGATAAAGTGGAGAAATCTATCTACTATCTGAGCAAGAAGATGTTGGATTACGAGACCCGCTACACTCTACTTGAGAAGGCTTGTTTGGCCTTGGTATGGGCTACCAGGAAGCTGCGGCACTACCTGTTAGCTCACTCTGTAATGTTGGTTTCAAGATTAGATCCCATCAAATATCTCTTCGAGAAACCGGCACTTACGGGTAGGCTAGCTCGTTGGTTGCTTCTGCTTTCCGAATTCGATCTGAAGTATGTGACTCGCAAGTCAGTAAAGGGGAGAGCGGTAGCGGAGTTCCTAGCCGATCACCCAGTTGAAGGGGATGAAGCAGTCGAGTACTTATTCCCAGATGAGGCTATTTTGCATATCGACGATGAGTTTTGGACGATGTAGTTTGACGGAGCGTCAAACCAATACAGGTATGGGATAGGGGTGTTGCTGATAGCACCCGACAAGTCCTATATCCCTCTAGCATTTAAACTCCGATTCAAGGTCTCGAATAACGAAGCAGAGTATGAAGCATGCATTACTGGTTTAGAAGCCGCCCTAGAACTAGGGGCAAAACGGTTGGACGTCATCGGAGACTCGAACCTGGTTGTATCTCAAGCTAAAGGAGACTGGAAAGTCAAAGAAGAAAAGATGAGAATCTATCGTCAGACCTTGGACTTGTTGATTCCTCGGTTTGAGAAGCTGAACTTCGCTCATCTGTTAAGAGAGAACAACAGGTTCGCAGATGCACTAGCAACTCTATCTTCCATGATAAACATCCCTTTTGGGGTCCGGATGCGTCTGATCATCATTGACCAGAAGTTTGCACCGGCCTACAAGTCGATTGCTGCCATAGAAGAGGTTCAAGATGAGAACCCCTGGTATTACAATGTCTGGAACTTCTTGGAGAAAGAAGCGTATCCACCAGGGGCAAATACCAAGGATAAAAGGGCAATCAGAAGAATGGCTGCTCAGTTCATCATCTGCGGAGGTAAAATGTACAAGAGAGGCCATCTGGGAATGCATAAGTTGTGTGTCGACACCGAGGAATCGAAGAGCCTAATGGAGGCCATCCATGGAGGAGAGTGTGGAGCGCACATGAGTGGGGTGATGCTAGCTCGAAAGATTTTCAGACAAGGTTACTACTGGTCCACCATAGAGGAGGATTGTATCGGATTTGTTCGGCGATGCCACAAATGTCAAATCCATGCAAACCGCATGAACATCCCGCCGTCGAAGCTATACAATATGACTTCGCCATGGCCATTTTCAGTTTGGGGAATCGATGTAATCGGGGCTGTCACTCCGAAGGGGTCTAATGGGCATGAGTTCATTCTGTTCGCGATAGACTATTTCACAAAGTGGGTTGAGGCCCAATCTTATGCGATGTTGAAGGCTTCACATGTTGCGAAGTTCATCAGAAACAACATCATCTGTCGCTACGGGGTCCCGAACGAGATCATTTCAGATAACGGTTCGCACTTCAAAAAGGAAGTGATTGACTTGTTGGAAAAATACAACGTGACTTTTCATAAGTCGTCCACATATCGGCCACAGACCAATGGAGCAGTTGAGGCCACCAACAAGAACATCAAACGCATTTTGCAGAAGATGGTGGAAACCTATCGGGATTGGCCAGATAAGTTGCCGTTTGCTCTGTGGGGATACCGGACTTCAATTAGAACTTCTACTGGGGCGACTCCGTATTCATTGGTTTATAGGATGGAGGCCGTTCTACCTATTGAAATTGACGTTCCGTCTTTGAGAGTGCTAGCTGAGTGTCAGATAGCCGAAGCAGATTGGCAGCAGAGCAGATTTGAGGAACTCATGCTCTTTGATGAAAGAAGATCGAAGCACTGTACCACGTCCAAGGTTGTCAGCGTAGAATTGCCAGGGCTTTTAACAAGAAGGTTAAGTTCAGGAATCTGAAAGAAGGAGATTTGGTGCTCAAAGACAACCGAGCTCCCATCTACGACCCTAGGGGCAAGTTCAGACCCAATTGGACCAGTCCCTACATCATTAAGTCTATTTGGTCAGGTGGAGCTGTCATTCTGATGGACCTAGATGGCCTAGAGTTCTCACAGCCGATCAATATGGACAAGTTAAAGAAATATTACCCTTGAGTGGCTCGCTAGGCCGAAAATCCGAAAGGGCGACCTAGGCAAAAGTTAGAGCACCGAAAATTTGAAATTATAAAAACTGAGCTCGCAAGGTTGAAAACCTGCAAAGGGTGGCCTTGGAAAAAATTAGAGCGTAAAAGGTGAGGGTTAATACACGAGTGAACCTGAGTCGAACTACGTAAGGCTTGATTCCCATCTTTGGGATACGTAGGCAACTTCATCTTGAAGTCCAGCCATAAA
The DNA here is from genome assembly GCA_025200525.1 of Camellia lanceoleosa. NCBI lineage: Eukaryota > Viridiplantae > Streptophyta > Magnoliopsida > Ericales > Theaceae > Camellia > Camellia lanceoleosa. The sequence continues at coordinate 121,809,011 of CM045763.1, read as the reverse complement.
CTTTTCCCCAATCAACTTGTCCATTTGATCATCTCAGTCATCTTTGTCTATTCAGCATTCAAGAGATTCGGTTGTGATCTCCGGTGCAGTGCTATTCAGACTAGGGGCAACTTTCTAATTGCTGGGATCCGGGGTTGTGCATCTCAGTGACAAATCTCAGGCGTGTCCAGTTCTAATCCATATTGAAAATGGTTTTGAAAAGTTTTTAATAAAAGTTGATTTTGCTCAAATTAATCTTTTTACGACTTAGACCATTTGGACAAACGGAAAATTTTAAGACCCACAACCTTCAATTATATTGATTTCAAGATCTGAGTTCTCCTACTCTTGAATACAAATTGAAGTTGCTTTTTATTACATTCATAAAGAAAACTTGAAAGTTGATTAAAGCAAATAAATCGGGGCATAGTCAGTGTTCCTCGCCTCCCAGAGCCGGGTCAAGCTTCGATGCCAAGCTGGGCCCAATCTGTGCCTCTTCATTAAGCCAATCTATGCACTCATCAGAGAGGGTGCAACTGAAAGTGGGAGCAGGGGCCAGAAGCTCTCCCGTCCTCCATGCCGTGGCATACCGAGCTAGCTGTGCCCCTCGGACCGGAAATGCAGTTGGGTACTCTCTCCTCTCTGCCGGGCAAACCTGATCATGGCCAAACTGGTGCTAGAACTAGAAAGGAAAGTAGAACACACAGCGTGTCAGGCCAATCAACTGAATCCCAGGCTACCAGGACATGCTGTAGCTCATTGCCGGTAGATTGAGCCAAGGACAACGCCAAGCAATACAGTCTGCGGACAAACTGAACATCCAGTCAAACCACCAACCCTCATCGAGGGCATCGAGTAGACGTTGCCGGAAGAAGTAGCCGTGAGCTGAGTATGCTGGGCAAGAGTCCACAACCTGCAACTTGTCCATCAACCACACTTGGGAAGGGTTGGAAACTGAGAGATTAAAGAATAGAGAGATGTACGATGAGAGAAAAGGGTTTTGAGAGAAAAATTGAGCCTGAGGGCCGAGTGATGTGAGCAATATATATGTGAGATAGGGTGGGAAACATTACCTGCAGCAGTAGTGGACTCCCCGTGAATCTGGTCGTCTCTCGGTGATGGAAAGCATCTAAGCTCATCAATGTCTCGGCCAATGTCATGACAATGCAGCTCTTGCCCTCTTTCAAGCCTTGGGCAACTTCGATCAAACGAATGCTAGGCCCACTGAAGCTTGGGGCAAGCAAAAAGTGAGACAACATACACAAGTAAAGGGCATGTTACCGAAAACCTTGCCAGTGATGGTCGCCGCAGTCACCGGTATCAGAAAACCGATGAATCAAGCTGAGGATGTCCAATTCTCTGTTACGGATCAGAGATCGAGCGTCGGGTATAGTGAGCCCACACATTCGTCCTAAGACTTGGGGCGTAGCCAAAGCGAAGCTGGGGCAAGATTTTCTCATTGCGCTCGGACTCCATCAAAGCTTGGAAATCTTCAAAAGTAGAACACATCTCTTGCCCGCAAAAACTAAAAACATGTGTTACCAAGTTCCAAAACCTTACCGCGGCATGGAGAAATGGAAGATGCAGCGGAGTGCGACTCATCGTGAATAATGCATTTATGCCAAAGCCCCGGAAGTTTAACTTTTTGGAGCCGTCTAAAGTAGCAATCCAAGATGTGAGATTTTGGATGAGAAATGCCTCCATTTTGATGCAAAACTGAGATGAAATGAAAGAACCATGAAGCTGGAACTTTTTATGGAGGATAAGGCACTGTTTGCAGGACACGTGTCAAAAATCTGGAGGTCACCAAGCCAACTGGTCGGCGGACCACTTTTTCGGGTCAACCAGCCAATTTTTTTGGTCGACTGACCACACAACTGGTCTCCAAGGCAAGAAACTGGTCGGCCAGCCACTTTTAGTGGTCGGTCATGGAGGAAAGCTGGTTTTTGGTCTTTTCCTAGTCTCTAGAAGAGAGCTCCTAGCCTTTTCATGTGTTGGGAGTGTCGAAGGTCCGAGTTTACCTCTGTTTCAGATGCATTCTGTCGCCCATTCTATCCGAAATGCATTTGCTTATCGAGTTGTTGTTCTTTATTTATCGAGTTATTGTTAAGTTTGTTTATCAAGTTGTTAAATTTGCTTATCGAATTGTTGAGTTTTGTGCATCGAGTTGTTACTCTTTGTTTAATCAACATTGTCGTGTTTTTCTTATCGAGTTGTAAACTTGCTAAGGTTTTGTTGTTTCTTAGTAAGTTAAGTTGTTTAGTTTGATGTGTTGGTTCACTACGACTTGGCAATACAATGCTCAATTTCCATTCAATCTCATTTTTGTGCAAAATGATGCGATGCTACGAATGCAAAATACAACACTCTTTGAACAAAAAAAGCTGTTTCATTCCATCATGATCCTTTTGTTACAACATTTCACAATAGGGTACAAGTTTTAAAGAAAATAAAACTACCTAAAAGCTGATGTGCTACAACTACTAGTAATAAAAGAAAATAAAGCAAGAACGTCTGTATCAATGCTATCAAGCGCAAGACTAAAAGGCCCTCTTCGTCCTTTTTGGCTGAGCAACCCCTACGCCATCACCATCCGAATCGGAGCTGCCATCCTCGGAACCCTCCCCAGCATCACCTCCACTTTCAGAATCGGAGCCAGAGTCCTCCTCTCTGCCTGCAGATGTCTCCGACTGAGGATGCGCAAACTCCTCCTCCTTGCTGGACTCCTCATTATCTCTGATAGGCGCCCTACGCTTACCTCGGCTGCGAGTCTCCTCTTCTCTCCCAGCCCCTCGAGAAGGCTTGGATGGCCCAGCCTGTAGTGGTGGGAGCTAGGAAAAAAAAAAAAGAAGAAGAAAGGCATTTTGAATACATCAGTCAAAGTATGTATATCAAATGCAGATGTAAGAGTGCTACATAGAATGTGTGCATGCAGATACAGTATATGAATATGGTGTGCCAGATGTGCTCCACACATGCAGTCAACCAATATAATGAAATGTTCAATTTCAGTATGTCATCAGAAGTACGATAAATGTAAGGAAATTGAAGAGTACCGAGACGCGATGATAAATGTGGTCTCCTCCACAGGACCATGCCCTCGAGTGAGGCTGTCACTCCGAGTAACCTCTCAATATGCTCTCTGGGAGGCTGCAGATGTAGGTGCAAGTCATTAGTGAATGAATGAATGTCTAAATATCTGAGTGATAAATGAAAACTATAAAGCATACCGGTGACGAGTCAGGGTCACTGACGCATCGATGATCAGGCAATAGAGGCTCCAATGGAAATCGGGTAGGATGCCCCATACTGCCAAATTTCGGCCGATCGGAGATCTGGCCATCCAGCATGATGGTAAGTCGGGGGAATCAGTCCAGCCCCACCTCTCGATGTGCCAGCCCTGCTAGTCGAAGGGGTATCTGTGGCCCGGACTCGACTCGACGATGGCATGCCAGCAGCCCTCCTCCTAGGAGTATGGACACCTGTTAATGGAGGCATCAAGTATCTATGGCGGTAGGTCGCGTAATCTCCCTCCTCCAACCACAAAACTGCATCAGTACCCAACATGAGCTCCTCGACCTCCCGGGGAGTGAGTCCCTCGGTGGATCGTATGTCATCTGGAGATGCTGAGGGGATACCCTAATCAAGGATGCCCATCGTCTGACGCATGAAGCGATCCCCGTAAACCGTGCCCCGCTAACCCCTCAAATAAAGTCTCAGACGAGAAGCGGCCCACGCCTGTGGAATCAGAAGGGCATCTCCTGACAAGGATGCCCAGGGCTGCCAAGTGATCTGCGGATAACAAGTGCATAAACTGATTACATGTCGTAAATATGCAAGATGAACCAAAGCTGAAAACATGAAGCACTGAGAGTTCTAGATTACCTCGTGTAGACGTCCTCGAACGTCCCGGGAGGAAAAATCCCGTTTTGTTCATTTGGGGTCACTACAATTCGGACTCAATGTCACGGTCCTATATCTAATCTCGTAGAGTGCAATGCAAGACCGATGAATCATCAAAGAGTCCAAATCTGGCAAATCGTTTTGAAAAATTGATTTTTAGAAAGAAGTGCCAAACATGGACTACTTTGCCAGATATAGAGTCGCCACTTAAATATTTATTTTGGGGAAATTTAGGAAACCCTGACTCGTGCCTAAGGCCACGTGTCCGTCATCACCAAAGTTGCCTCGGCTTGGAAACTTGGGTACGATTGGGGAAGGTCATTTCATGAGCACCCCCGCTCGCCTGATCGAATATCAGCCACTACTAAGTATGATATCGAGTTTTTGAAAACACATGTGCTCTTATTCCAGTTTATTAGCCTAGAATTGCTACGTGATGCGCACAGCATACAAGTATAGACTGGATCGGCTAAGTTAGAACAAAACATTTCATGTTTGTTTTTGAAAACGGTTTGCTACTCACAAGTAGGCTAAAATGCGGATTTTGCCACCCTCAAGTGGGCTTAGAAAACATGGTGATTTGCCACTTTCAAGTGGGCTTAAAACTCGCAATCGATGAATTGTTCCAATTTAAATAATCCAACCTTCATCCACAGGCATTCAGGCAGGTATATCACATAAGCACATAGCCTTATGGCAAGCATGCTGTCATGTTAGCATTCATATACATGCAAGATGCTAAAGCATAAACACTCACCGTCTACTCTGAGCCAAAACAAGAAACTAGTTAGTAATCATGCATGATCCTAGTTCATGTTAGCAATGGCTAATGCAACGCATGCAAAATGCAACTAAGATAGGCTCGGCTACCCTAAGAATGGCATGTGAAATGCGACAACTCGATACACGTATTCAAGTTGGAATTGAAATACTATGCAATTAATATGATGCGCCGAGCCCGGTGCGTGCAATACGAATGAATGTATATGCTAATTGAAACATGCCCTAAGAGTAACCATTGAAAGTAGGTAAGTAAAAGGGAGAAAGACGTGGGGTTGGAAGACATGCATCACACACACGCATGCTTATTACAAAATTCGCCCTCTTGGAGGGGCCAAAAGAATAATATAAACCAAATAAATAATTAACTACTATAGCTAATTAAATATTACAAAACCTTAATTAATTAACAAATTAATTAAGCTATTAAAGCAGTAAAGCTGCCTCGGGAAGAGGGTCAAATGCATGCATGCTCGATTCGCCTCGCTCGAAAACCCGTTGCCATGCCACATATTGCCTCTATTTGCACTATTCTGCACCTCTGAGAACTGTGAAAATCCTTGAGATGCCTCTAAATTACTCCTTGAGCATTGTGGGATGTCACCGGCCAAAAGATAGGACCACCGGCCATTAGGAAGTGGTCACCGGCCAAAAGTGGGGCCATTGGCTGGACTTTGGTAGCCGACCGGCCATCTATTCCTGCAGAACTCTGTTTTTGCTGCAGCAGAGGACAGACAGTGCATGGCAAGGAATTTACAAGACAATGTATGCATGACCACCCTCCCTATCATGCTATGAACTCAAGGGGGTTTAGTTCTTGACCCTCAGGCCACCAATCACGCATTTCAATGCATGATTGCCAAAGGCGCCAAGTGTGCAATTTGATATCAAATGAAATGCACAAAAACACATAAGGGCCCCAACCTCTATCATGATTGATTCAAGAGGCAAGGAATGTACACACAATGCTATGCAACCTAAGCATGCAAGCAAACTAATGCAACATGAGCATGCAAGTAACAATGCTATACAAGGCAACTGGCATATAACAATATGCAAAGACAAGCATGCAAACAAGCATGTAACTTAACAAGTATGCAAGATGGATGAACATGCAACAACATGTCAATAGGCTAACATTTAATAACATGCAAAGGCAAGTATACTTAGACCAATGTAACACATGCATGATGAACTTAACAAAGCAACACAAGCATGCAATAGGCAATAAGCATACAACCTAAACATGTGAACATGTATAGCATACAACAACATGCAAAATGAAACAAGCACGCAACAACATAGTGAGATGGACTTACACTAACATGGGTAGCTCTCAAGCATGCCAAAATTAGTGGCCAAACATGATGGAAATGAGGTAACAAAACACATGCAAACATGCAAGGTGCAAGGGCTCTAACTCATAGCACAAGATGCAACTCTCCTAGTGCATTGAAAAGATGAAGTATGGCATATAATGGCATATATTCCAGCTCTGAAATGACGTACAAAATGGTTCTGAATCATGCAAACGACTCATACAATGCATGTAGGAAAGCTCAAATACCGAAACTAGTGAAGCACATTACACTAGAGGTATGCAAAGCGATGCTCAAATGACCAAACCAACCCCAAACAATCCCTATGTAGGCCCAAAACAGTGGCAAAATGGACTAAGATGATGCCTTGAAGTGCACAAAAATAAAGCTCGTGCAATGGCTCACAAATGGGGTATAAAAGCACAACTCTCAAACACATTGAAGGCATGATAAACATGAGAATATGGCACACCTATAAACTCTAAAATATCACATTCAATGATGCCAAAACACTAAAATGCCTCAAGCAACACATGCAAGGGACCCCAAAACTCAAAGGTAAACAAGGCTATTACACTACAACCATGCATGGCAAGCACCAATCGACCAAGAGGCCTAAAAATAGAGCCAATGCAGCCCAAAATATGAACAAAACATGTTTGGAGTGTGGCCAAAAGGTGCTAGAATAGAGAGCCAAAACAACATGCAATGTGAGCTAATAAGCATGATTTACACTACAAGCCTATGAAGCATGTGAGGGGCCACCAAACCAGCCAAAACAGATTCATGACATGTCAAATGATGGCCAAAAACCCACTGAAACATGGCCAATACATGCAAGAATGATGTGCTACTTTGATAAGCTATGAAAGGGATTACTCTACACATGCAAGAGGCAAACAAAAGGGGACCAAACCAGCCATGGACAGAGGCTAGGCAGGTCCCAAAAGTCACCAAAAAATGCCTGAAATAGGCCTCCAAATGATATAAACATATGCCCCTTTGATAGGCCAAATATGTTAGTAAACAAGAGAACAAAGGAGAGGGGATGGCCCTCTCCTTCTTAGGACCTCAAAACACGAAGTCCAATACAAGGTGGTCCCGAAGCTCACAAAAAAGGCACAAAAATGAGGCCAAACAAGGCCTAAGAGGGGGTAAACAAACCAAATACAAAAGTGATCTTAAACAAAGATTAAAAGCATGAAAAAATAGAACATTTATCAGTTATACACTAAGCTTAAAATAGCATGCAAGATAGGATAAAATCTTGTGCAAAAATTGGAAATAAAGAGGGAAAAGGAGTTACCCTTGTAGCTCAGCAAAACCAGCAAGTTCTTGGACCAAAAACCAGCTCTTTAACCTCTGAAAATACCCTCCAAGAACCTTAGATGAATGGTGGAGGTGTGTGGTTGTGAGGTGGTGTGCAAAGGGGCCAAGAATCTCACTCTTTTGAACCCAAAATATAGAGATATAGAGAGATATATCTCTTGTGCCTTAGACAAATTTTTCAACCTCTCTAAAGGAGAGGGAGGCCCTCTCTTATAGAGAAACAAGAGGGTTCAAGTTTTTTGGAGAAGCTAGAGCAAAAGGTTCAAGCTTCTTGGAGAAGCTAGAGCAAGGGTTCAAAAGGTTCAAGCTTCCTTAAGAAGCTAAAACAAAGGTTCAAAAGGTTGAAGATTCCTTAAGAAGCAAAAACAAAGGTTCAAAATCCTCCATACAGATGGAGGATAGGGTCTGTGCCAGCTGGCACAAAATATCTACATAAAGTAGATGAACAGGGTTCGGCCAGCAAAAAATGGCTGATCGACCAACACCATGGCCGGCCGACTAAATAAAGTGCCGATCGGCCAATACACTTGGCCGGTGGCAAGAAAGCAAGGCCGATGGCCTCAGGCCATAGCCGGTGGGTTAAGGGGGGTGGCCAACAAGCCACTTTCTACCCTCAGGTGCAAAAACCACAAGTCCTTGGTCCAGCCAAGCACAAAATAGTCAAGTTGAGAGATCCTAAGGCAAGGCGCACAACCGAGACCTCCGGGAACTCAAAACGAACACAAACATGGATGATCATTGAGTGTTCAAACGATGATGTCCAAATCTTGAGGATGGTCAAAAATGGGGTGTCTACATCTCAGTCGCCCGCACAGTATCAAAGAACTGCCGAAGGAAGGGCAGAGTCTCCCGAGTCCTCGGCCAGCACCGACCCTCGAATCTGTGAGAGTAGGAGATCTCAAGAGGTGCCTCCACCTCTAGCTCTGGGGCCAATGTCAAGAAGTATGCATAAACCCATAGCTGTGAAAAATAGAACAATGGCCATCAGAATGAATGTATACAAAATGCAGAGTGCTGAGCGCATAATGTGACTACAGAATATACGAAAAATACAGAATGCTGAGTGCAGAATATAGAGTATAGAATGAAAAGTGTGTCGTGTGTGCAGTGTACAGATAATGAAAAGCAGGAGTGTAAATCAAGAGGACAGAAAGTACCTCCCAGGCTCTCCAGTAGCCACCTACTATGTTCCCCCGCCCGCGGGAGGTCGCACTTATATAATAGTAAAGGGTAGCGGGGCTGGCGCCGCCCCAATCATACTGGCTGACCTGGGATAGGTCCACTAAAGCACTGAGCAGATAAAGTCCAACTATGTTCCCCCTGTCGAAGAACAAAGTGGTCCCGAGGAGGAACATCAAAAACCACTGAGCATACTGCTCTGTCTCCTTGACGGTCTCGGGCATAGTTCCCCTGTACTGCATGGGAAACCAGGTGTATCTAACTCTACCCGATGATCTATCGATCGGCGGGCGGACTTCCAGCAGATAAATCCAAGCCGCCTCCTACTCGCCTATATATGCATCATAAGGGACTGGTCGGCCGGCCATGTCAAGGCCAGTCAGCATGGCAAAGTCCAATGGGGTCATCGTCATGTCCCCAGTAGCTGAAAAGTGGAATGAGTTGGTGGTGTCCCACAATCTCTCCACAAGTGCCCCCATCAGGGTCCTGCTCGCCGGATAACGAGATAGCCCTACACAGAAAGGTCCAAATCTTGTCTCATCCACGATATGGCGAACAATATCTGGGAGCTCCGCGTACCACTCACTAGCAAGGATCGATCCGTAGCCCCGTGTGGAACGGGAAGATACCTGCATTCAAAACGAATAGATGTATTCAGTTTCGGAATGAAACATATGAGCTGCATGCAAATGAAGTAACTGGACTGTGTGTTCAGTATGAGCTTCGTGAAAATGAAGTAACTGGACTGTGTGTTCAATATGAGCTGCGTGCAAATGAAGTAAGTGGACTGTGTGTTCAGTATGAGCTGAGTGCAAATGAAAAATGTATGAGCTGCGTGTTCAGAATTGAAATGTGTGAGCTGCGTGTTCAAAATGAAGTGAATGAGCTGTGTGTTCAGAAATGAAAATTTATGAGCTGCGTGTTCAGAATTAAGAATGAGCTGCGTGCAAATGGAAATGTATGAGCCGTGTGTTCAAAATGAGTTGTGCCCGGAAAACGAGCCGTGTGCCTGAGAAACGAGCCGTGTGCCCGAAAAAGTGAGCCGTGTGCCCGAGAAACAAGCTGTGTGCCCGAAAAACGAGCTGTGTGCCCGAGACAAACTGTGTGATAAGAATGAACCGTGTGTTCAGAACAAGCTGTGTGCTAACTTAACAAAATACTGTGTTATGAGCTGCGTGCCGAATAAGCAGAAGTATGGTGTGTGAATGTGTTTATAATGAGTAGATAAAAAATACATAGCGAAAGCATAGAATGTGCAAGAAATGCAGAATACATTGCAGAAAATGTAAAAGTGAAGTACATACCTCTCGTGCCTGATGAGAGAGATGAGACTCTGGCTCCCGTAGTAGCAGATCCGCGGGTGCTCGCCGATCAGAGTCAGTGAAGTGATAGAAAGTGGTCGGAGGTAGGACGTGCTCCTAAGGATGATACCTCTCGGAATCGAAAGGCAGAACTCTCGGAGGCAGTGACATGATGTCCGGTTCATCCCCGGTAAATGGAGGACCTCCACCATGATGAAAATGATCTACCATCTGAAGAAATCTGCAAAAATGAGCCAGAATGAGCGAAATGAGCCAAAATTGGAAAAAGTCAACAAAAGTCAACTCTCGTGAAAGGAAAAAGTCAACAAAAGTCAACTCCCGAGAAAATGTGCCAAATTTCGAGATAAACATACCTCAAGTGGTGAAAATGTAGAAAGAAACACTGAAATCAAATTTTAATCGGTTCAAAGTGAAGAGAATTGAAAGTTTTCGCGAAACAACTTCGCGTGGAGCGTTGGAAAGCTCGTATAAAGCACAGATCTAAGTGAGAAAGTGGTCTAGGAAGGGAGAGGAACTGATTTTGGCCTAGGGGATGTGAGCAAAAGTGTTTTGGACAAGTGGATTTAAAGAGCCAAGCATAAAAGGACCAAACTGCCCCAGTTTTGGTAAACTAGTCGGCCGACTAGGTTTTCTAGCAAGCCGACCACCCCCTAGGAAAAAATTGGTCGGTGGCACTGGTAGGTGGTCGGTGGCCCTCCTGGGTGGTCTCCCAAGTCCCTTTCTTCTCCCTGTGAATTTTGGTGATGATTGGAGTCCCCAGCTCTCGAGAAAGTACAAGAAAAGTGCACTTTTCGACGCGAAATGCCTCCGCCGGAACTTTAATTCAAGTCTTCGACGTATGGCTCGTCGTTACTCGCCAAAAGCAAGGTGTATCCTTTTTGAGAACGTTGCAACCCCTCCGAGAGGTAAACCGGAGGTCGCGTTTGAGTTGCTCTCTTCGAAGCTTGCACTTCTTTGCTCAGCATTTTGTTTCAAGCATGCTTTTGAAGTTGTACCTATCTTGTGTTGTTATGTACACCACTTGCATTGTTGTGCACGTTTCATTGGTATTATCATGCCTCCATGCTTTGCATGCGTCGTCGCACATGTTTCACTTGCATCGTTATACACTTCGCCATCGGCACCATACGTGTCCGCGTTTGATATAGCTCTGAACATATGTTGCTAACTTATTGTACCTATTAAGTTCCTTTCTTTTACAGGCACAATATTGTATGTACGGTTCATTCAAGAGAAGTTCCGGTTCAATTTGAACATACCTTTTCTCCTCTCACATGCGGTGCGTTAGGACATCTTCGGTTTCAAACACTCGGATGAGTTTCGGTGTTCATTCATACCTTTCTCCTCTCGCATGCCGTGCGTTAGGACATCTTCGGTTTCAAACACTCAGATGAGTTCCAGTGTTCATTCATACCTTTTCTCCTCTCGCATGCGGTGCGTTAGGACATCTTCGGTTTCGAGCACTCGGATGAGTTTCGGTGTTCATTCATACCCTTTCTCCTCTCGCATGCGGTGCGTTAGGACATCTTCGGTTTCGAACACTTGGATGAGTTCCGGTGTTCTTTCATACCTTTTCTCCTCTCGCATGCGGTGTGTTAGGACATCTTCGGTTTCAAACACTCGGATGAGTTCCGGTGTTCTTTCATACCTTTTCTCCTCTCGCATGTGGTGTGTTAGGACGTCTTCGGTTTCGAGCACTCAGATGTGTTCCGGTGTTCATTTGTTCGCTTTCTCGTTTTGCGTTTGATACATTGAGAGTTATTTTATTTGAGACTCTGAGTGTTCTCGGTAGTCGCTTTGAGCCTTCTCCGCGTAAGACGCAGTGAGAATTGTATAATTTTCTTACATCCTTTCTGCATGAAATGTGGTTTGGCTCGTGTTTACTTGCTTTGCATAACATTCGCTTAAACTGTTGCATTTATTGTGTATATTTGCTTCATTACAGCATGCTTTGCATGATCATAAGTTATGTTTGGCTTTGTGCATAACCCTTTGCATTTTGCCCCTGCCTGCGGGCACATCTCTTTGTTTATCTCGCATGTCTGTCTAAGTCTTCGGCCTTGTCAAAAATGAGTCGTCTCTAGGCTTTGACGTTCACTCCCATCACTTATGACTTTCGAGTTCTGTCAAAGAAGGGCAACTGTAGACACCCCATTTTTGTCCGACCTTAAGACTCAGACGTCATCGATTGAGCGCTCGGTGATTGCGCATGTTGTGCTCGTTCTGAGGTTTCAGAGTTTCGACTGAGGTCCTTTCCCCTGGACCTCGGGACCCTTTTTATGCTTTGCCTCGGTTTGCGAATTAGGTCTTGCTTTCTCTTCCCTGAGGGAGGGATAGGTCTTGTAGACCATCTCTCAGTGGCCGTAGGCTACTTTTCGTGGTTGCAGGCCATTGTTCCCGTTTGGAGACCAGTTTTCGATTTTCGAAGCCGTCGGTCGCACACCTCGGTTCGAGATCGCTTAACATTCTCCGTTTGGCACGATTTTTGGCACACACCTTGTTTCCTCTGTCTAGAGGGACACTACAGCCTAGGAGACCACCTTTGTGGTCGCACGCCACTTTTGGCGCTTAACAGCCTATTTTCGGGGCACCCGGCCACGCGTTTTGCCCCCCAAACCTTCGTTTTGCATCGGTGTTGGTTCATTTTTGGCATGAACCTTGTTTTCATTGTTTGAAAGGTGGTACAAGGGTAGGAGACCACCTTTTCTCTTGGAGACCACTTCTCTCTCTGCCAGCCGATTTTCTTGTCGGGAAACTGGTCTCCTTGTTTTTTGAGCCACATTTGCCGGTCTCCCACCATACCACTAGCTTGCATTCAGTTGGGAGACCATCAAATGGGCTGGCCAACCACTTTTCCTTGAGGGAGACCACTCATCTTTGTCAGCCGACCAGGGGAAGTGGTCGGCCGACCACCTTAACTGGTCGGCCTGCTCCTTCCAGTTTTGTGTCTGTGAGTTGTTGCAGTGTGCAATTTGAAGGCCTAGATCGCATCCTCCATACACGTGTATGGAGGATCTTTGGCCTTGGTTTTTAGCTTCTTTGAGAAGCTTTGGCCTCCTTTGTCTATAAAGGAAGGCCTTCCCCTCCTTTGTGAGGGTTCAGATTTTGTTTAAGGTAAAAATATATATATCTCTCTCTATATCTCTATACTTTCAGCAAAAAGGGGTGTTATTCTTGACCTATTGCACACAACCTAATAGCCTAACACCCTCACCTTGTTACTAAGTTGCTGGAGGGTCTTGAGAGAGCTCAAGGGTTGGGTTTTTGGTCCAGAAACTTGCTGGTTTTTGCTGAGCTTCAAAGCTAATCACTTTTCCCCCTTGTAAGCATTATTTTGATCCTTCTCTTAGCCTCATTTGCATGCTTATTTGAGCTTTTTTTTCAACTGAAAAAAGGTCCATATTTAAGTGATTTTCATGTTTGTTTAAGACTCTTTTTGTGTTGGGGGTCATCTACCCTCTTGCATGCTTCATTTAATCTTGTTTTGAGCCATGCCTTAAGGCCTTTGTGTTGACCTTTGCTTGGCCTTTTAGCCACTAAAATCCAGTGGATTTTCAGTGGTTGGCATGCTGTTTTGAGGGCCAAAATCAAAGAGGGGTGACCCTCTCTCTTCTGGCCTTGTTTGTTTGCATATTTGGCCTTTCCAAGGAGCATATATTTTCATACTTCCTAGCCTTGGTTCAGGCCATTTTTAGTGACTTTTAGGACCTGCCTAGACTCTGTCTTGGGCTGGTTTGGTCACCTCATGTTTGCCTCTTGCATGTGTAGAATAATCCTCTTCGTAGCTTATCAAAGGAGCGTGTCATTCATGCATGTATTGGTCATGTTTTGGTGGGTTTTTGGTCATTATTTGGCATATCATAGCTCTTTCTTTGGCTAGTTTAGTGGCCTCTTGAATGCTTCACATGCTTGTAGTGTAAACCATGCTTACTAGCTTACATTGCATGTTGTTTTGGCCATTGATTCTAGCATATTTTGGCCATACTTCAAACTGATTTTGTTCATATTTTGGGCTTCCTTAGCTCTGTTTCGAGGCCTCTTGGTCAAATGATGCTTTCCATGCATACTTGTAGTGTAATATCCTTGCCTAGCCTTGAGTTTTGGAGCCTCTTGCATGCTTAACATGAGGTGTTTCCATGTCTTGGCATCATTGAGCATGTTATTTCAGAGCCTATACTTGTGCCATGTTCCCATGTTTTCCACTCTTTAAATGCGTTTGAGAGTTGTGCTTGTATACCTCATTTATGGGCCATTGCATGAGCTTCATTTTTGTGCATTTCAAGCCATCATCTTAGTCCATTTTGCCACTGTCTTGGGCCTACATAGGGACTGTTTGGGGTTGGTTTGTTCATTTGGGCATTGCTTTGCATACCTCTAGTGTAATGCACTTCACTAATTTCGATATTTGAGCCATTCAACATGCATAACATGAGTTGTTTGCATGATTCGGGACCATTTTGTATGTCATTTCAGAGCTAGAACATGTGTTGTTGTATGCCATATTTCATCCTTTCCATGCTTTCATACAGTTGTATCTTGTGCCTTAGGCTTTGGGCCCTTGCATCTTGCATGTTTGCATGTGTTTTGTTGCCTCATTTTCATCATGTATGGCTATTGATTTGGGTGTGGCTGAGGCCCATTCATTTTGGTTTAAATCTATTTTGCATCGAGTATGCCATTGTAGTTCATAGCATTGAGTATGCCGCGTTGTCGCATGATTGATCATTGCATTGCGCGTGCCTTGTTCACTTCATTGTGTATGATAGTCTTCATATGTGCATTGTGTATGACATATAGTATCATGTGCATTGAGTATGCCATTCTTAGTTCGTAGCATTGCGTATGCTAGTTTGCATGTTTGCACGTCATCCTTTGCATGTTTGCATGACTTGGTTGCATCGCCTTAGGATTGCATGCTTGAGGTCGCATTATGCATGCCATTCTACTTGTTGCATTGTGTTTGGAACAGGAGTTAGTCCAAACACGGGAAATGATGGACGTTTCATACTCCAAGTGATGAAACGTGCCTCGATTCTCGGTCGCCGACACTCTTGACTAACACATGATGGAGTTTAGGCATTTATGTGTTTATATGTGCATTCATTTCACATTGAGTCATGCAAACCGACTCCTCGGCCATCATGCATCGAGATGCGTGATTGGTGGCCCGAGGATCAAGGACTACACTCCCTAGAGCTTATGCAACAATGGGGAGAGTGGTCGTGCACACATGTGTTGCAAATACCATGCTTTCTCTCTCTCTTGCCTTTGTTGCAGAAAATGCAAAAACCAGGAGAAGAAACTGGTCGGCCAAGCAGGTTTTCGGGCAGGCTGACCACCTTTTCTAGTTTTCACCACCAAGGGCGGTTGGTAGGTGGTCTCCAATGCCTATAGCTGGTTGGCAGCCTCCCCCTAGATTCCCAGGGTAGAGTTTCATCTCCTTGGAGCTTTGTGCAAGTTTTGAAATCAATTGCAAACAAAGGCGAGCCGGGGCATCGCGATGGATTTCCCGACAAGGCGACTCGAGCATGCATACATCCTTTATCATTCAAAGTAGAGCTGAGGCAGCCATTTTACATAGTTTGCATGCTAGTTTAGTTAATTTGTTAATTAGCTAGTATTGTGTAATAATTAGTTAATTCGATTCTGTATTATTTATTCGGACCCTCCGAGAGAGGGCAATGTTGTAACAAGTGTGCGTGTGTGTGATATATGTCTTCCAACCCCACGTCTTTCTCCCTTTTATTTACCAGCTTATGATGGTTAGTTTTAGGGAACGTTTCAATTAGCATCCTTATGCTCGTATGTTTGCATCCATTCATCTGTTTTGTATGCATCAGGCTCGGCGCATCATACTAACTGCATTGTATTTCAATTCTGAGTTGAATACATGTTATCTGTAGCATCTCATATGCCATCTTAGAATAGCCGAGCCTATCTTAGTTGCATTCTTGCATGTGTTGCATTAGGCATCTCAGCATAGTTAGGATTCTTGCATATTTTCTAATTAGCTTCTTTCTTTGGCTCGGAGTACTCGGTAAGTGTTTATGCTTTAGCATCCTTGCATGCGTGTGAGTGACTGCCATGATAGCATGCTTACCATGAGGCTATGTGCTTATGTGATATAACTGCCTAAATGCCTGTGGGTGAAGGTTGGGTTCCTTGAATTGGAATAATTCGTCGAAACCCGTGTTTTAGCCTACTTGTAAGTAGCAAACTTCAATCCATTTTCAAAACAAACGGATATGCAATGCTTTGTTCCAACTTAGGCAATCTAGTCTATACTTGTATGCTGTGCGCATCACATAGTAATTCTAAGTTAATAACCGGAATAAGAGCACATGTGTTTTCAAAAACAAGATGTCATGCTTAGTAGTGGCCGATCTTTGATCGGACGAGCGGGGGTGCTCATGAAATGACCTTCCCCAATCGTATCCAAGTTCCCGAGCCGAGGCAACTTTGGTGATGACGGACACGTGGCCTTAGGAACGAGTCAGGGTTTCCTAAATTTTCCCAAAATAAAATATTTAGGTGGCGACTCTGTATCTGGCAAAGCAGTCCATGTTTGGCACTTCTTTCTAAAATCAGTTTTTCAAAACGATTTGCCGGATTTGGACTCTTTGGTAATTTATCGATCTTGCATTGCACTTTGCGAGATTAGATTCAGAACCGTGACATCGAGTCAAAACTGTAGTGAGCCCAATGAACAAAACAGGATTTTCCCGGGACGTTCAGGGACGTCTACACACTCCCTATTCCACTAGACTCCAAGTAAATCCAAACTTTTCAAACCAATTCCAACTAATGGGCCTTTGTGTCTTTTCACACCAAATTTGCCTATATATACAACCACCCACTTAGCATAGCATACACAAACAACACACACACACCTACATTTGGCCTAGAGGAGAGAAAGGAGAGCAAGAGAAAAGTCTTGAGAGGGAGAGGAAGGAAGAGGAGAGCAATCTTGTTCAACTTGGCCTAGCCTAGCAAGTAAGCCACAACACAACTCTCTCTTTTATTTTCCTTTTTCAAATACATGTTCTTAAGGGTTCTACCCATTGTTTTCAGATGTATTATTAATGATTTCCTTGTGTTAAAAATGATAAGAGTTGAGCCATGATTCTACCCCTCTTGTAGTTCCCTTCATTTCGGTACAAAACTATCCTTTTCATACCAATCTCTCAAACTTTCCAAAGGCACACCTTCAAGATAATTTTCTGAGTTTAATCTATATTATTTAGCATGTTTTCAGCAAAACAGAAATGAAAAATTTCCCTTAGTGGATCCCTTTCTCACAAATCTTTTTGTTTTGGGTATTGTGCTTTAAAAATCTGTTTTCACAGCCAACTTTCAAAATTTCTAGAAAAGTGTAGAAAATTATTCTGGACTTCAATTTTATGTCAAAATCTTCCTTAAGGAGTTAGCTTTCAACTAAAATTGGTTTCATTGAAAAATAGTGAGCGGTTTGTAAGAAAATCAAATTTTTGTAATGGTCGATGAATCTGGACAGCGCTAGAGCATTTCTTAAATAACTAAAAATCTAGAAAAGCTATCACATTTCGAAAACATGTTCTGAAAACTAGATTGAAATCTCTACGAACCATACTAAAGCTAGGTTCGGGAAATATCTGAAATAGCCCTTTTGATTTTAATCTTTAAATGGTATTGAATTTGGAAATTTAGTTTTGCATGGGTGTTTTATGTTCTTGTGTTCATGAATATGCTTATTAGTTTATGATCATGTCTTGGTATGGTATTTCATGTGTTATGGTTATGTTCCTTATCTTCTTCATTTTAATGATGCTCATGCTTATGTCGATATTACTATTTTGTTGAGTTTGTTCTAACTTGCCTTAAAACATTGATTCAAACGGAAAACTTAATTGGGATGGTGTTGGGTTTTCGATCACTTGAATAATGAAGAGATGATAATGTGTTATTTATGGATTGATGGGATGTGCTCCCTAATTGAAGGTTAAGTCTTGCGCAAGCGGTTGTCGCGTAAACCCTGGAATGGAACGGACGTATTTAGACTCTTTGCAATGGTTTGATTGGTGAGATAAGGCTGGGTCCGGATGAGACATTCAAGAAGATAAAACTTTTTTGGAAGGATAAGGTTGGATTCAGGAGATAAAACCTTTTTTCTTTTTGCTATCCCTTTTGAGGCCCTGCGATTGGCGTTATGCAGTATATAACCGTTGGTAGGCATCCGAGGTTAGTTCTGCAACAAAACAGCAAAAGGGGGAGTTCCGAATAGTCCGATTGTAGACACCCCATTTTTGACCGACCTTAAGACTCAGACGTCACCGATTGAGCGCTTGGTGATGTTGCATATTGTGCTCGTTCTGAGGTTGCGAGTCATTGCGAGCCTTGCCTGGACTTCAGGACTCTTTTGTGCTTTGCCTCGGTTTGCGAACCAGGTCCTGTTTTCTCTTCCCGAAGGGAGGGAGAGGTCTCGTAGATCATCTCTCAGTGGCCGTAGGCTACGTTTCGTGGTCGTAGGCCATTTTTCCCGTTTGGAGCCCGGTTTCCGGTTTTTCGGAGCCGACGGCCGTGTGCCTCGGTTCGGGACCGCTTAACCACCTCTGTTTGCTCTAGTTTTTGGCACACATCTTATTTCCTCCCTTTTGAGGGACACTGTGGTCCGAGAGACCAACATCGTGGTCGGACACCACTTCCGGTGCCTAACAGCCCACTTTCGGGGCCCCGAACTGCGTGTTTTGACTCTCGAACCTTCATTCTGCATTTTTGGGCTCCAACCTGAACTTGAGATAGTCATATTTTGAGGTTCTTTTCATGTTTGATTAAGGACCTTTGCTGTTTGAGATCTCCTACTGCCACTTGCTTCTTTACCCCTCTTTTAGGCTTTTCTTGCATGATAGTTTAGGCCTACTTGTATTTATTTTTGACACTTTTCATAAACTACAAAGTGTCTTATTTTGAGCCTCTCTTCAACTTTGTTGAAGGTCTCTTTTCGGTTTGAGATCTCCTACTATCACTTGCCCCTTTATCTCCCTTTTAGGCCAATTTTGGAGGGAAATTTGAATTTCATTTCCCCCCCATTTTTCCCCTCTTTTCCATCTTCTTGTGTCTATATAACAGACCTCCCAGCTGTGTTTTAGGGGTTAGAAAATTTTGGTTTGGAGCTCTCACATTAAATCTCTCTCTCTCTCTACTCTAAGCCTTAAAAAACCCTTTGATTCTTACACCATTTCCTCACCATCACCTAGCACCACACCACCACTCCATTCTAGCAGCTTGGAGGGTCTTCTTAGAGCTTAGGAGGCAGCATTTCTTGGTCCAAAAGGCTGTCAAAGATTAGTCTTCAAGGGTAAGTCCTCTTCTCTCCTTTTTGACCCTTTTCTTGGTTCATATCTTAGCTCTTTGTGCTTGCATGTTGGGGCTCCGACCCTAAATGAAAATATCATTTTTTTGAGCCATATTTCATGTTTGTTTAAGGGCCTCTCACTGTTTGAGGCTCCCTTTTTGCACTTGCTTCATTACCTCCTTTGTATGCCATTTTCTTGCATGTTATTTTAGGCCTATATGTAAACTGTTTTGAGCTCTGATCTGAACTGTAAAGAAGATTATTTTGACCCCTTCTTCAACATTGTTGAAGGGCTGATCACTGTTTGTGGCTTCCATTTTCCACTTTCCTTTATATCCCTCTTTTGGCCTCATTTTTGCACGATTTGTTAGCCCCTTGTGTTTGTGTTTCTGGACTTTGGTCAGAACTGTAAATGGCCTTATTTTGACCCCCTCTTCATGTTTCATTCAGGGTCTTTTGCTGTTTGATGTTTCCTTTTTCCTCCTTGTGTTTAGATCTCCTTTTAGGCCTTGTTTTGTATAGTATTTTGAGCATGCTTGTGTACTGTTTTTGGCTCGGCCACCAACTGTAGAAGGTCATATTTTGGGCCCCTCTTCAATATTGTAGAAGGACCCTTCTCTGTTTAGGGTCAGCAGCTGTCACTTGTTTCATTATCTTGCTTTCGGGGCCATTTTTGCATGCTAGTTTAGCCCCATTTGCGTTCGCTGTTTGGCCTTGCTTATAACTATAAATATGCTTATTTTTGGGCTTTCTTGATTCTTTCTTCACACTCCATGATCAAATAATGCATGCATTGCATAGTAATAGGTCATTCGGTATGCCTAATTTCATGTTTAGGGACCTATTCCATGCATCAGGTGCCATTTTGCCATCTTTCGGGGCTGTTTTGCATCACTTATTGCCTCTGAAATTTTCAGGTTAGTATGCCATAATTCATGCTTTGCCATGTCATGTTAGAGTGGCATTCGTGCCTTAGGGACGGTCCTCGGTTTGCGTGCACGCGTGCACGCATCTCGAGGTGTCTCATTTTTATCTAATGGCCTCTTATGTGAGTGTGGATGAGGTCTACTTGTGTTGGTGTAAGTCCATATTGCATTGTGTATGCCATGTCATTCTATAGCATTGTGTATGCTAGGTTGCATTTTAGCGCATTGTGTATGCCATGTTACCTCGTGCATCGTGTATGCCATTTCATAGCATTGTGCATGTTAGGTTGTATCTTAGTTGCATTCATGCATGTCGTGCATATTGCATCGTGTTCGGGATAGGAGTTAGCAGCACGCGAAAGCGAGTGCGTTCGTACTCGAGTGACGGGCGTGTCTCAATTCGATCCAAACACTCCGGATTATCCATGATGGAGTCAGGTTTTAGTTGAGTTTTCATGTGCATTCATTCTATATTGAGTTGTGCAATTCGATTCCTCGGCCATCATGCATCGAGATGCGTGATTGGTGTACGAGGATCGAGGCATGCATACATTTGTGAAAATACATTGCTATGCCCTTTCACGCTCTCTGTTGCGGCAAAATCAAGAATCGGCGATCTTACGAGGCTTGGCGCTTTCCAAAAACCATTGCAAAGCAGAGGCTAATTGGGGCATCGCGTGGATTTCACAAGGCAACCCGAACATGCATCATTCATCATCTAGAGAAGAGTCAAGACAGTCCCTGACTTGCATGCCAGTTTATTATTTTTCTTAGTTAATTTGTAAATTAATTAGGGATTTGTACATATTTGGACTGTATTATTTGGACTGTACTATTTATTCGGACCCTCTGTGCGAGGGCATAATTGTAATAAGTGTGGGTGAGTGTGATGTATGTCTTCCAACCCCACGTCTTTCTTCCCTTTTATTTACCCGCTTATGATTGCTAGATTAGGGCATGTTTCAATTAGCATACAGTATGATAGCATGTTGCATTCATTCATCTGTCTTGCATGCACCGGGCTCGGTGCATCATACTAACTGCATCTGTATTTCAATTCCGAGTTGAATACTTGATTGCTGTTGCATCTCATATGCCATGTTTAGAATAGCCGAGCCTGCTATAGTTGCATTTTTGCATGTGTTGCATTAGGCATTTCTGTATATTTAGGATCATGCATGGATTTCTAATCGGTTTCTGTTTTGGATTGGAGTACTCGGTGAGTTTTATGCTTTAGCATCCTTGCATGCATGTGAGTGACTGCCATGAATAGCATGCTTACCATGAGGCTATGTGCTTATGTGATATAACTACCTGAATGCCTATAGGTGAAGGTTGGGTTATTTGGATTGGAACAATTCATCAAATGTTTGTTTTAAGCCCACTAGATAGTGGCAAAATCATGTTTTTCTTAAGCCCACTCGTGGGTGGCAAATCCATGTCTGAGCCTACTTGCGAATAGCACCATCAAACCATTTTCAAAAACAAACATGAAATGTTTTGTTCTAACTCGGGCGACCCGATCTATACTTGTATGATGTGCGCATCACATAGTAAATCTAGGCTAATAACCGGAATAAGAACGCACAATGTTTTCAAAACTAGATATCATGGTTAGTAGAGGCCGATCTTTGATCAGGGCGGGGTAACTCCGCAGTGACCTTCCCCAATCGTACCCAAGTTCCTGAGACGAGGCAACTTTGGTGATGATAGACACATGGCCTTAGGCACGAGTCAGGGTTTCCTAAATTTCCCAAAAATAAAATATTTAGGTGGCGACTCTGTATCTAGCAAAGCAGTCCATGTTTGGCACTTCTTTCAAAAATCTGTTTCTCAAAACGATTTGCCGGATTTGGACTCTTTGGTTCAAGATTAAGAACTATAACACAAATCGAGTCCGAGCTGCAGCGAGGTCACCCTACGGGCTTGTTACAGTTTCTAGCGACTCTGCTGGGGATTTAGAGAACTTGACTCGAACTCATGATATCTGGTTTTGACTACACTTGTGTGTTTCTTTGCATTGCATTTGCATTGGTGCGCCTAGAACACTGTGTTTTCCATCTGCTATTCCTGAACGGTTTGCCGGAGGCTTGTCTTGTGAAGGCATGACCATAAGGCTGACCGGTTATGGGCTCTGCCAGTATGGGAACACAAATCCCAGTTTCACTGGGGCACCCTTTTTGACCATTCGACCTAGTGCATATTCAGATCCGTAGTGACCATTCCAAACTAGGACAGGTTGCTTACCCGATATAGGTTGTTTGAAACCGCTGCGTGCGTAGTGTAACCCTACCCTACCCCAACATAGGGGTGTTTTGGCTCTCACTTGCTTGTTATGTGCTTTTAGAGTGCGTCTCTACAGGAATGCATGTATCAGTTTGCAGGTTTGGGCATCAGGCCTGCGGGCACCAATTCAATATTTTGGGATTCAGTTTACCTGAGGGTAACAGTTTACAGGCAGAATTTTGGGGGCAAAATTCAGTAGAGAGCACACTCATTCAGCTTTGCTCATATTGGTTATGGTGAAATTGGGCTGAGATGCTGCACGTTTTCTCTTTTGCTAGGCAGTCCTGGAACCGTAGCTTCAGAAGGGTCTGATATCCCCTGGGTACTCTGGACTTGTGTTGTTATGTGATCGAGGGATGAACCACTTGCGGGTGGCACTCAGTTTACTCTAGATGTGATGGATGGCACGCACTATTTTGAGCATTTGCGAATGCTGTTTATTCTACTTTCTGACTTGGATATTGAGTCAGTCTTATTGTTTTGTTTTGAGTCTGTCCTTTTGTTTTGAGTCAATCTTTTCATACTGAGTCAGTAGGGTCTGTCTTGTTGTATCGAGTCAGTCCTGTTGTACGAAGGTCGAGTGATTCCGGAGGGGTGTTACCTCGAGCGTCACCATTTTGTTTCGCGTTTGTCTTTTCAATTTGTTTTGAGTCTGTTCCTGCTAGGGAGCCAGTTGTGCCAACAGATTTTGAATGAAACAGCAGTGATTTTCACGCTCTCACGTTTGCTTCTGCCTTGTGACAGTCATGCCGGAAGTTCTGAATGAGATGGTAGTATTTGACTAAGAACTCTGTCTTTTCGGTGCCTTGAAAGTCATTGTAATGACCTGAGTTTTTCAAAAAATTTTGAACACTGCAGTGAAAACGAAAAGGAAGGAATTCCTCGGGTTTTGCAAAAATTTGATCAATTAAGAGAAAGAGAGGCATGCTAAGCCCTTAATAAACAAAATCATGCTTGTTAGTGTGAATACTGGGAAGGATCCTGGCTTGATCCAGATTGGTCCCACATTGTCTTCCGTGCGAGCGATTAGTCGCTTTCTTAAAAACTTTCAAAAAATGTTTTCTTATGATCTTGCGAGACACATGTGGAATCGCTCTTGAGATTGTGACCTAGGATCGCTCTCGGCCTCGAGACTCGACCCTCACTTTCAAACCTTGAACTTGATTGAATGTTCAGCGGTCAACTATAATGTGAGGCTGTGTGGCGATTTGAAGCGACCCTCGAACAAGAGGCGGAAAGTCGGATCAAGAAGATCGGAAGGTCGGAAGAAGCTTGCAAAGCTAGAAAGTAGTACCCTTTGAACTAGGGGCAAAGATGTCGATGTGCTCGAAGAGCGAAGATGAATCCTCTTGCAAAACAATGACCACTCTCTTGGATACGGATGGCTTCGAGATCCTAAAATCATTTGGCATGGACTTGTTACACTTTTACCCTTTGAGAGGCTCGCTGGGCCGAAAACCCGGAAGGGCGACCCAGGCAAAAGTTAGAGCAAGAAAAGATATATACAAAAAGCAAAAAAAGAAAAAAGAAGAAAAGAGAAAAAAGAAGAAAAGAAAAAAAAGAAAAAAGAAGAAAAGAGAAAAAAAAAAAAAAAGAAAAAAAAAAGAGAAGAAAAGAAATGAAAAAGAAAGAAGAACAAAGCTCGCAAGGTTGAAAACCTGCAACGGGCGCCTTGGCAAAAGTTAGAGCATAAAAGGAGAGGTTAAATACCCGAGTGTACCTTAACCCCGAACTACGTAAGGCTTGATTCCCATCTTTGGGATACGTAGGCAACTTCATTCTGAAGTCCAGCCGTAAAACACTTCAAATTTGATTGTGTCCATGCAATGGTTCTAGTCATTTTTGTCTTCACTGTATCCGAGAGTTTGGTTGCGTTCAGCACTCTGAGGACTGACTACAATGCGCTGCGGTGCCATTCAAACAAGGGGCAGCTTTCCGTTGCCATTCAATGCCATCCAAACAAGGGGTAGCTTTCCGTTGCCATTCAACACGCTGCGGTGCCATCCAAACAAGGGCAACTTTCCATTGCCATTCACAAACAAGGGGCAACTTTCCGTTGCCATTCAATGCGCTGCCGTTCAAACAAGGCAACTTTCGTTGCCGTGACTCTCTTCAAGCAGGCGGTTTTTCTTTGGATCCGAGGTTGTGCATCTCAAGAGTAGGTTTCATGTTCGTTGAGCAAGTGGCCGTTTGCAAAAATAGTTTTTGAGAATTTTTACTGAGGTTGACTAATTTTCTCGAAAATTGTTCCATCTTTTCCAAAAACTGGACCATTTCTTGGACCCAAAAAAGGAAAATTTTCAGTGCTCATAGCCTGACTTGCATGATTTCAAATCAAAAATTGAACAAGCATGTTAATCTAACTCTCATGTGGGTCAAAATTGTTTTAGTAGAAAGCAAAAAAAAAACAAAAAATGGTCAAAATGATGAACTAGGGGCGCAGTCGAGTCAGGAGTTCTGTCTTTTCCCCTTTGTCAAAATACTTGCCAAGAAGGGCACTCTACCTGCCAGAAAAGGCACAACTGAAGGGCACAACAAAAGGCTGAAAGCTCTCACATCCTCCGAGCAACGAGGTATCAAGCCAAGTGCGAAGCACGAACTGGAATGAGACCAGAGATTCCACTCCCTCATCTGGACAGATCTGATCACGTCCGAACTCCAAGCAGAGCATCATCAATCGATGTCAGCTACAGATTTGCTACACACCTAGTTGTAGCACAGCTCCTCTGTGGGAGAAACTCATTAGCTGCATGCAGAAGAAGAGAATCTAGCAGCATGCTAGGGGCAAGAGCCCGCAACTTCCTGTTTATCCATCAACCACCCAGGGGAGGGATGAAAAATGAGAGATTGGAGAATAGAGAGATGTGCGATGAGAGAAAAAGTGAGAAAAAGGGCTTTTTCAGAAAAACAGAGCTTGAGGGCCGAGTGATGTGAGAACCACAAATGAGAAAGGATGGGAAACACTACCCGGTGAAACAGGCTTCCTGTGCACGTCTGAGTGTCGTCTCTTTTTGTTTTATCTCGATTTTGTTTTAGGTCGTTTCGAGTGTTACTCGATGTGTCTAGGTTTTGTGCCTTTTATTTCCTTGTTGAGTCGTTTTGCTGTGTACAATCGTAGGCTCAATATCTGGTCGAAAACTCATCTCTCAATTTCGAAAATAAAATCATTTTGTGCTCTGAGTGCCGTGCCGTTCTTCACATTTGTTCAAAACAGTATTTGTTCTTTCATAAAACCGCAAGATTCAACCCAGGTCATATGAGAACAGTGAAACCAAGACCTATCTGAAGCTATAATGGTTCCGGACTGCAAAGCAAAAGCAAAAAAGGAAAATGTCGGACATCTGAGTTTGTTTCAACTTCAGTAAGCTCCGAGATCGCATTCCGTATACACCTTGTCAGGTCTTGTCAATGTTCCGAAGTATGAGTGTGCCTCTACCTCAAGCTCAAGATCAAGTCTGCCTCAAGCCAGAATGGCAATCAGAAATGCTCTCTCTGAATACCAGCCTCTGCCAGATGCATCTTGACTGCGTTTGCAATGAGTTCCTAGGAGACCAACTGCGACGGTGGAAACTAGCGTTCGAATGGCTGTTGCCTAGAATGCAAAGGTTCGGGATTTCTGAGACTAAAGTCTGGTTTAAATACCCAGAGGCATGCCCTCGGCTTGAAATCCGTATGGAAGCCCCATAGGTTGAGATAACGTGTATGCACCTCAATTCTGGATACTGAACCAACCTAGTCTGTCACCTCGTTGGAGAATAGGGAAAGTTGTGAATATGATCAGGAAGAAAGGCAGCATCCAAAGTATTCTATGTGTAGAACCCTTGTCAGCATTCCAGAGCCTTTGTACTGTGAGTTGAAGGTAAAGTGTTTGAAGAGCACAAGGGGAGATCCCCGTCAGAGAAGAGCGGTTCACCGCCACTCACCTCATGAGGTGCTTTCCAAAGCACCGCTTTGTCCATTTATTGCTTTCCTTAAGCATCATGCATTGTAATGCATTGTACCTATCAAGTTTCTTTCTCAGTCATGTACGGTTCATTCAAAGAAGTTCCGTTTAAGATCATTCACTCAGTGTATCTAACACACTTCATTTGCCTTAGTGTATCAATCACACTTCATTCACTTAGTGTATCAATTACACTCTCATTTATTTAGTGTATCAATCACACTCTCTTCACTTAGTGTATCAATCACACTTCATTCATTTTGTGTATCTATTACACACATTCTCATTTTGTGTATCTATCACGCACATATTCACTTTTGTGTATCTATCACACACATTCTCGTTTTTTGTATCACACTTTCAGTGTATCAATCACACTTCATTGATTCAATATATCAATCATACTTGTTCACTAAGTGCATCTATCACACTTCGTGTTCACATTCAATATATCCATCATACTTGCTCACTAAGTGCATCTATCACACTTCGTGTTTACATTCAGTATATCAATCATACTTGTTCACTAAGTGCATCTATCACACTTCGTGTTCACATTCAGTATATCCATCATACTTGCTCACTAAGTGTATCTATCACACTTCGTGTTCACATTCAGCATATCCATCATACTTGCTCACTAAGTGCATCTATCACACTTCGTGTTTACATTCAGTATATCTATCATACTTGCTCACTAAGTGCATCTATTACACTTCGTGTTCACATTCAGTATATCTATCATACTTGCTCACTAAGTGCATCTATCACACTTCGTGTTCACATTCAGTATATCTATCATACTTGCTCACTAAGTGCATCTATCACACTTCGTGTTCACCTTTAGTATATCCATCATACTTGTTCACTAAGTGCATCTATCACACTTCGTGTTCACATTTAGTGTATCAATCACACTCTGTTCGCATAGTGCATCTATCACACTTCGTGTTCACGTTTAGTGTATCAATCACACTCTGTTCACATAGTGCATCTATCACACTTTGTGTTCACTTTTAGTGTATCAATCACACTCTGTTCACATAGTGCATCTATCACACTTCGTGTTCACCTTCAGTATATCAATCATACTTGTTCACTAAGTGCATCTATCACACTTCGTGTTCACCTTCAGTATATTAATCATACTTGTTCACTAAGTGCATCTATCACACTTCGTGTTTACATTTAGTGTATCTATCACACTCTGTTCACATAGTGCATCTATCACACTTTGTGTTCACTTTTAGTGTATCAATCACACTCTGTTCACATAGTGCGTCTATCACACTTTGTGTTCGCTTTTAGTATATCAATCATACTTGTTCACTAAGTGCATCTATCACACTTCGTGTTCACCATCAGTATATCAATCATACTTGTTCACTAAGTGCATCTATCACACTTCGTGTTCACCATCAGTATATCAATCATACTTGTTCACTAAGTGCATCTATCACACTTCGTGTTTACCTTTAGTGTATCCATCACACTTGTTCACATAGTGCATCTATCACACTTTGTGTTTGCTTTTAGTGTATCAATCACACTCTGTTCACATAGTGCATCTACCACACTTTGTGTTCGCTTTTAGTGTATCCATCATACTTTGTTCACTAAGTGCATCTATCACACTTCGTGTTCACCTTCCGTATATCTATCATACTTGTTCACTAAGTGCATCTATCACACTTCGTGTTCACCTTTAGTGTATCCATCACACTTGTTCACTTAGTGCATCTATCACACTTCGTGTTCACCTTTAGTGTATCCATCACACTTGTTCACTTATTGCATCGATCACACTTCGTGTTCACCTATTGTGCGTCTATCACACTTTGTGTTTGCCTTTTGTGTATCCATCACACTTTGCTCACTTCATTCATTTAGTGTATCAATCGCACTTTGTTCATATAGTGTATCTATCACACACTCACTTTGTATCTATCACACTATGCCTACTTTTGTGTATCAATCACACACACTTGCTTTTTATCTATCACACTATGCCTACTTTGTGTATCTATTACACGCTCGCTTTGTGTATCTATCACACACTCACTTAGTGTATCCATCACACTCGCTTCACTTTGTGTATCTATCACATATGCACACCGTATTCGCAGTGAGAATTGCAGTAATTTTCTTACATCCTTTCTACACGAGACGTAGTTTGGCTCAAGTTTACTTGCTTGCCTAGCATTTGCTTAAAATGTTGCATTTATTTTGCATAATTGCTTCATTACAGCTCTCTTTGCATGATCATGAGTGATGTCCGTCTTCGCGTAGCGTATAAGTCCAATTTTCAAACCGGCTTCGCGTAGCGTATAAGTCCAATCTTCAAACTGGCTTCGCGTAGCATATAAGTCCAATCTTCAAAAGCCACAGCGTGGCAGTAAGTCCAATTTTCAAACCGGCCACAGAGCGTATAAGTCCAATTATCAAAATCTTCACGCATATCATTTTGCATCCCGCCTGAACTACTTGGTTTGATTCCTTGCAAAGGATCGTAGGCGACTGCGGGCACAACCATTTATTTATCTATATCTTGTCTGCTTTGTTTAAGTCTTCGTCCTTGTCAAAAATAGGTTGTCTCTGGGCTTTGACATTCACTCCCGTCATTCTTATGACTTTCGAGTTCTGTCAAAGAGGGGCAACTATAGACACCCCATTTTTGACTGACCTTAAGACTCAGACGTCACCGATTGAGCACTTGGTGATGTTGCATATTGTGCTCGTTTACGAGGTTCTTGCCACTCTGAGCTTTGCCTCCGGACTTCCGGACTCTTTTGTGCTTTGCCTCGGTTTGCGAACCAGGCTCCGTTTTTGCTATTTTCTCTTCTTGAAAGGAGGGAGAGGACTCGTAGATCATCTCCCAGTGCCCGTAGGCTACGTTTCGTGGTCGTAGGCCATTTTTCCCGTTTGGAGCCCGATTTTCGATTTTTCGGAGCCGACGGCCGTATGCCTCGGTTCGGGACCGCTTAACCACCTCCGTTTGCTCCGGTTTTTGTCACACATCTTATTTCCTCCCTTTTGAGGGACACTATGGTCCGAGAGACCAACTTCGTGGTCGGACACCACTTTCGGTGCCTAACAGCCCACTTTCGGGCCCCGAACTGTGTGTTTTGGCTCCCAAACCTTCATTCTGCATTTTTGGGCTCCAACCTGAACTTGAGATAGTCATATTTTGAGGTCCTTTTCATGTTTGATTAAGGACCTTTTGCTGTTTGAGATCTTCTACCGCCACTTGCTTCTTTACCCTTCTTTTAGGCCTTTTCTTGCATGATAGTTTAGGCCTAATTGTATTTATTTTCGTGGCTTTTCATAAACTACAAAGTGTCTTATTTTGAGCCCCTCTTCAACTTTGTTGAAGGGCTCTCTTCGGTTTGAGATCTCCTACTATCACTTGTCTCTTTATCTCTCTTTTAGGCCAATTTTGGGGGGAAATTTGAATTTCATTTCCCCCCCATTTTCCCCCCTCTTTTCCACCCTCTTATGTCTATATAACAGACCCCCCAGCTGTGTTTTAGGGGTTAGAAAATTTTGTTTTGGAGCTCTCACATTAAATCTCTCTCTCTCTCTCTCTCTCTCTCTCTCTCTCTCTCTAAGCCTTAAAAAAACCCTTTGATTCTTACACCATTTCCTCACCATCACCTAGCACCACACCACCACTCCATTCCAGCAGCTTGGAGGGTCTTCTTAGAGCATAGGAGGCAGCATTTCTTGGTCCAAAAGGCTGTCAAAGATTAGTTTTCAAGGGTAAGTCCTCTTCTCCCCTTTTTGACCGTTTTCTTGGTTCATATCTTAGCTCTTTGTGCTTGCATGTTGGGGCTCCGACCCTAACTGAAAATATCATTTTTTTAGCCCTATTTCATGTTTGTTTAAGGGCCTCTCACTGTTTGAGGCTCCCTTTTTGCACTTGCTTCATTACCTCCTTTGTATGCCATTTTCTTGCATGTTATTTTAGGCCTATATGTAAATTGTTTTGAGCTCTTGTCCGAACTGTAAAGAAGTTTATTTTCAGCCCTTCTTCAATATTGTTGAAGGGCTCATCACTGTTTGTGGCTTCCATTTTCCACTTGCCTTTATATCCCTCTTTTGGCCTCATTTTTGCACGATTTGTTAGCCCCTTGTGTTTGTGTTTATGGACTTTGGTCAGAACTATAAATGGCCTTATTTTGACCCCCTCTTCATGTTTCATTAAGGGTCTTTTGCTGTTTGATGTTTCCTTTTTCCTCCTTGTGTTTAGACCTCTTTTTAGGCCTTATTTTGTATAGTATTTTGAGCATGCTTGTGTACTGTTTTTGGCTCGGCCACCAACTGTAGAAGGTCATATTTTGGACCCCTCTTTAACATTGTAGAAGGACCCTTCTCTGTTTAGGGTCAGCAGCTGTCACTTGTTTCATTATCTTGCTTTCGGGGCCATTTTTGCATGCTAGTTTAGCCCCATTTGAGTTCGCTGTTTGGCCTTGATTAGAACTGTAAATATGCTTATTTTTTGGCTGTCTTGATTCTGTCTTCACACTCCATGATCAAATAATGCATGCATTGCATAGTCATAGGTCATTCGGTATGCCTAATTTCATGTTTCGGGACCTATTCCATGCATCGGGTGCCATTTTGCCATCTTTCGGGGCTGTTTTGCATCACTTATTGCCTCTGAAATTTTCATGTTAGTATTCCATAATTCATGCTTTGCCATGTCATGTTAGAGTGGCATTCGTGCCTTAGGGACGGTCCTCGGTTTGCGTGCACGCATCTCGAGGTGTCTTATTTTCATCTAATGGCCTCTTATGTGAGTGTGGCTGAGGTCCACTTGTGTTAGTGTAAGTCCATATCGCATTGTGTATGCCATTTCATTCCATAGCGTTGCGTATGCTAGGATTGTATGTTGGCGCATTGTGTATGCCATGTTACCTCGTGCATCGTGTATGCCATTTCATAACATTGTGCATATTAGGTTGTATATTAGTTGCATCCATGCATGTCATGCATGTTGCATTGTGTTCGGGATAGGAGTTAGCCCGAGCACGGAAAACGATGGGCGTTTCGTACGTCGAGTGACGGAACGTGTCTCAATTCCCAGTCACCGACACTCCGGATTATCCATGATGGAGTTAGGTTTTAGTTGAGTTTTCATATACATTCATTCTATATTGAATCGTGCAATTCGATTCCTCGGCCATCATGCATCGAGATGCGTGATTGGTGGTACGAGGATCGAGGCATGCATACATTTGTGAAAATACATTGCTATGCCCCTTTCCTGCTCTCTGTTGCAACAAAATCAAGAATCAGCAGTCTTCCGAGGCTTGGCGTGCTTTCCAAAAAACCATTGCGAAACAGAGGCTAATTGGGGCATCGTAGTGGATTTATGCACAAGGCAACCCGGACATGCATCATTCATCATCTAGAGAAGAGACAAGACAGTCCCTGGCTTGCATGCCAGTTTATTATTTTTCTTAGTTAATTTGTAAATTAATTAGGGATTTGTACATATTTGGACTGTATTATTTGGACTGTACTATTTATTCGGACCCTCTGCGCGAGGGCATAATTGTAATAAGTGTGGGTGAGTGTGATGTATGTCTTCCAACCCCACGTCTTTCTTCCCTTTTATTTACTCGCTTATGATGGCTAGATTAGGGCATGTTTCAATTAGCATACAGTATGATAGCATGTTGCATTCATTCATCTGTCTTGCGTGCACCGGGCTCGGCGCATCATACTAACTGCATCTGTATTTCAATTCCGAGTTGAATACTTGATAGCTGTTGCATCTCATATGCCATGTTTAGAATAGCCGAGCCTGCTATAGTTGCATTTTTGCATGTGTTGCATTAGGCATTTCTGTATATTTAGGATCATGCATGTGTTGCATTAGGCATTTCTGTATATTTAGGATCATGCATGGATTTCTAATCGGTTTCTGTTTTGGATTGGAGTACTCGGTGAGTTTTATGCTTTAGCATCCTTGCATGCATGTGAGTGACTGCCATGAGTAGCATGCTTACCATGAGGCTATGTGCTTATGTGATATAACTACCTGAATGCCTGTGGGTAAAGGTTGGGTTATTTGGATTGGAACAATTCATCAAATGTTTGTTTTAAGCCCACTAGATAGTGGCAAAATCTTGTTTTTCTTAAGCCCACCCGAGGGTGGCAAATCCACATCTTAGCCTACTTGCGAGTAGCACCATCAAACCATTTTC
This sequence comes from Camellia lanceoleosa, assembly GCA_025200525.1. NCBI lineage: Eukaryota > Viridiplantae > Streptophyta > Magnoliopsida > Ericales > Theaceae > Camellia > Camellia lanceoleosa. The sequence continues at coordinate 121,776,502 of CM045763.1, read as the reverse complement.
AAAAACAAACATGAAATGTTTTGTTCCAACTCGGGCGACCCGATCTATACTTGTATGCTGTGCGCATCACATAGTAAATCTAGGCTAATAACCGGAATAAGAACGCACAATGTTTTCAAAACTAGATATCATGGTTAGTAGAGGCCGATCTTTGATCGGCGGCGGGGTGCTCACAGTGACCTTCTAATCGTACCCAAGTTCGAGCGAGGCAACTTTGGTGATGCGGACCGCGTGGCCTTGGGCCCGAGCCAGGGTTTCCTAAATTTCCCAAAAATAAAATATTTAGGTGGCGACTTTGTATCTGGCAAAGCAGTCCATGTTTGGCACTTCTTTCAAAAATCTGTTTTCTCAAAATGATTTGCCGGATTTGGACTCTTTGGTTCAAGATTAAGAACTGTAACACAAATCGAGTCCGAGCTGTAGCGAGGTCCACCCGCGGGCTTGTTACACCGGTGTCCAATTCTTGTGGTTGGGAGGATGAAATCTCTTTGGGGGATTTCTAGAATACAAACCACTAACATTATAACCTTTATTATCTGTTTGAATGACATGTTCCTTTCTTCTATTATTGAAATTGCTGTTACTGACTTGAATATCATGCTTCACTACTTGCTTGCTATAAATGTGATGGTGTATTGGATTGGGAAAAAGGGACGGGGTGTGTGTGTTTACTGGGCATTCAAAGCTCACGGCTTTTCATGCCAGGTATTAAAGACTATTTGGCTGGTCGAAGGCAAAGTTGAAGTATTTGAGGACGTATGGCTATCCTATGAGAGTTAGGAACTAGTTATGTTAAACGTGTTTTGAGATTGTAAGTGATAGATCTCATGTTGTATTTAAGACATGATTTTTGTAATTTGTATATATATAACATTTGTAACCTATCCTTATACTCCGTTAACTCATGTAGGCCTTGTGTTAATACCCTGTCAAGATCTGTCAAAAAGGTAGCTTTGCTATCTAAGGTGGTTGGACTTAGAGGGGAAGCTATTTTGACTCCTCCGACCTTCCTGGGATCTTGCTTGGTTATTAGTCAAAGGACTCATTAGTGACATTTCCTACTCTTGTAACCTTAGATAAACCCTGTATTTAATGGTTAATATATTATCTAATGTTCCCGATTTTTGGGGCATCACATGTTTTGTGCTCCTTGATCTTTGTTATACTCATTCTTCTATCATTACAACTAACACATAACTACAATGTATATTTTATATATAAATGAAACAGCTCAAATTTATAATTGTACTAAACAAACAACGGAGAATCTCAAGAAATTAATTACTAAAACAAACAAATACTAGAGCAATAGAATGAAACAATCAACAATTTCAAAATCTGAGTAGAGTAAATTAAAATAACCCTATTAAATCTCAAAAACAATCCATCAAATTCAAAGCATAAAAAAGCAAACCCAGATCAAAATAGGATAAAAACAATAAATTGAACAGACCCAAATGCAAAAATAGGACCTGTTCGACGGGGAGAGTGAGGAAAGCAGTGACAATGGCAGCGATAAGGAAGAAGAGAAGAGTGATTTTGAGGCAAGAGACCCAATTGAAAGCCATTGATAGATTTTGACACCAAGGCCTACACTAGTCGTCGTAGTCGTCTTGGTCCTCTGCTAAGGCTTGCTTCAAAGACAAGTGAAGCCTCAAGAAGCCCCCTAGGTTTGCTAGATTTAGGTTTCACCCCCAAACCTCCAAAGGTAGCTCAATTTTGTAGGCTATTCAAATCAACATTCTAAGTTTCTCTATGAGTGAGTGTGTTTTTGAAAATAAATAGAGATATATGTATCGACTACAATGACGTGTGTCTGTGCCCAAATGGATGACAATCAAAAATAAACTTCAGTGATTTGGGATTTCAATTTGGATTAAGCTCATGGTATTTCCAAAAGCCACAAGAATCAAAGAAAATTACTAAAAATTTGGGCCAAAAAAATATTATATTATCAAAGAATCAAGTTCATATATATATACACACACCAAATCATCTCTTCAAAATTGCTTCAGAAAAAAAAAATCAAAACCACAAATTGGGGAGCAATAAAGAGAGAATGAGAGTGAAAGGGAGTCACTTGACAGTAGCGAAGCTAGTGACACTAGTGACTGAGAGCAGCGACTGCATTGTGTAGAAAAAAAAACCTGTTAGGGTTCACAAATTAGCGGCGAGAGAGAAAGAGGGACAAACTACCTGGTTAATGAGAGCGATAGAGAGACGGACTACTTGGTGGATGAAAGCGGTGGAACTAGTCTCGATGATGAGTATGATGATGAAGAAAGTGGAGATTCGTGGTGGGTTTTGAAGGTTGGGTCAAAGGTTAAAGCCAGGGTGGTACTGACTTGCAATTGAAGAGTTTTACGCGATGAAACCTAGAGAAAGGATGACTTTTGTTTTTTAGATTGATGTTGTGGCTGAAGAGTTTTTCCTTTGATTTTTTTTTTTTTTAAATTTTTTGGTGTTTGGCGCTCAAAATTTTTATTTGGCGCTATTTTTTTTAGTCATACCTTTCACAACAACAATTGTGTGTCATGGAAAGTGTAATTTTTAACAGCTGACTTTTTATGCGTCGTGAAATGTTTAATATTGTTAACGGCTGGTATACGCGTGTCGTGTATAGTTGATGTATTAATGGCATTCCATATGCATGTCGTAAAAAGTCTTGTTATTTACGGCTAACATTGCATGCCGTAAAAAAATCATCGTTATTAGGATTCATGACCTACGCAATAGACACATCGTGGTTGAAAAATTATCTACGACATGCAAAAAAAGCAAGCCGTAAAAGTGAGAAACCGTTACTTGCATTTACTGTATGTCGTTAATGTGAAGTCGTAAAAACCCAATTTGTTGTAGTGCCGCTAAATATTGTGCCTATCATCAACAACCGGGTCATGATACAAACCGTTGCATCCGCCTCCGTCATAAGATTCAGGATCTTATCGACGACGAGATCATAGCTCCACCAAAAAGACCTCAAACTACTACTAACCCATCACCTCCCCACCTCAACCTAATCTATACACTACCATCCACCTACAACCCCAGCATATACATCTTCCTAGGCCGTTTACCCAAGCCTAAGGTGTTCATTCCAAAAAGCACAGACTTGTGTATAATGGATGAACTTGAACCCCAATCGTCTCAAACTCATGAACCCACTACTTCTAAGCTAATGAGCATGATTGAAGATCTTTAGAGAATTGTGGCAAAGCTAGCTTTTGGGATATTGGCTCCATCATCGACTACATCACATACCAGAAATTTCACGTCAAAAGGCTCCCTAATCTTGGGATGTGTTGTATTTGAAGAAGGCCAACCCGAAGTCGTTTCTGGGTGACGACATGTCAACAACAATTGGGCCTTACTTCAACATAGCCACCCAATCCCTTGGCAAAGTTGAAGCAAGTGGCAAGAATAAGGCCAAGGCAAGTATTGATCCTTATGCACATCTTTGGTGGGCTATAGAGGATTTGAAGGGCAAAGGGCTGAACAAACAATGAGTGCTTGCAATTGTTGTAAAAATAGTAGATGACGCTTTTGTCGCTCAGTTTGGGGGCATTTTAGATCAAGGAGTAAGCCAAGCAACACCTGCCAACCCCTATGTCAATCCTGTCAGGACTGGTAACTGTACCTTCAATCCCTTTTTCATGACCTTATCCAAAGCTCTCCAAATCCTCATAGGACAAGGCCATCTCAAACCCCTTCACCCTCAGCCTCTTCCTGATCCCCTTCCAGCCAAGCATAATGCTGCCAAGTACTGTGCGTTCCGTCAACAAACTGGCCATGACACTAACTATTGTTTTCATCTTCGTCATGAAGTTCAAGATCAAATTGACAAAAAGGTTATCACTCCACCGGGTCCTACAAAGTCTATCAGCGCTGGATCAATGAATTTGAGGGATAATGTGACTATGTGATTGGGGATGAACCACCTGCTAATGACGCTCATTTTATTCCAGATGTGGTAGATGGCACGTACTGTTTTAGCACTTTGAAATGTTGTTTAGTTTACTTTCGGAGTTGGGTATTGAGTCAGCCTTATTGTGTTGGGGTTAGGTGATTTCAAGCATGTTAACTTGGACATCGCTTCCCTGTTTGATTTTTTTTATCTTTTCACTTTTTCTTTTGCGTCTGTTTCTATCATTGAGCTAGATGAGATAGAAGTTCTTAATGAAATGGCAGTAATTTTCACTTACTTCTCTGTGCCTTTAAATCATTGCATTGACCTAAGTTTTTCAAAACTTTTCTAACACTGTGATGAAAACAAAGAGGAAAGAATTCCTCGGAATTTGCAAAAATTTGATCAACTGAGAGGAAGAGAGGCCTGCTAAACCCTTAATGAATGAGATCATGTCTCTTAATGTGAGTACTAAAAAGGAACCTGGTTTGATCCAGAATGGTTCTACATTGTCTTTAGAAGAGCACGAGCGACTAGTCGCTTTATTAAAAGATTTCAAAAACTATTTTGTGTGGTCCTACGAAGACATGCCTGGAATTGATCTTGAGATTGTATAGCATATGATCACTCTCGGCCTCGAGACTCGACCCCTTTGCTTTCAAACCTTGAACCTTTCAGAATGATTAACGATCAACCAAAATATGAGGTTTGCATGGTCGGATTAGAAGCAACCCTTAAACTAGAAGTAATAAGGTCATATGTCATCAAAGAAAGCTTGCATAGCTGGGTTAGAAGCAGCCTTTGAACTAAGGGAAAAAAGGTCAGATGTGCTCAAAGATTTAAAATTGGGTCATTTCTTAAGCTGATGGAGATTGACAAGAAAGCCAAATCTCATAATCTAAGAGAAATTTTTTTTGTTTCGCTGAAAGACAATCGGGTTCTTATCTACAACACTAGGGGCAATTAAGACCCAATTAGATGGGCCCTTACATCATCAAGACTACATCATCAGTGAACATCAGTCATTCTCTTGGATTCAGATGACTTAGAGATCTCAAAACTGATCAACATGGACAAATTAAAATTCTCCATTCTTGAAAGGCTCACCGGGCCGAAAACCCAGAATGGCGACTTAGGCAAAAGTTAGAGCATGAAAAAGAAAACAAAAATGAAAAAAGAAAAAGAAAAGGAAAAATAAAAAGAAAAGAAAAAGGAAAAAAAAAACAAAGAAAAATGAAAAGAAAAAATAAAGCTCGCAAGGTTGAAAACCCAAAAGGGCGGCCTTGGAAAAAGTTAGAGCGTAAAAGGAGAGTGTTAATACTCGAGTGCACCTTAACCCTCGAACTTTGATGAAGCTCGCAAGGTTGAAAACCCAAAGGGTCTGAATGAAATGAAAGCTAACTAGCTACGCTAATTAAGCTAACTATTACAAATTACTACATAGATCTATTAGCTAAGCACGTTAACTAATTAAGTACAGAACCAATGAATTAACTAGCTAAGTAAAGCAGTTAAAAGGCCTCGAGGGTGAGGAATGCATGCATGCTTGGTTGCGTCCTCCCAGAAATCCACCGCCTTGCCTCAAGATGTCTCTTTTTGCACACCTTTAGACCTCTGAAAATTGTGCCAACTTCTAGGTTGATTCTGACCCATCTCAGGAATATGCTGAGGGATGATCGGCCAGAGATGGTGACGATCGGCCAATAATTATGGCCGGTCGGCAGGCTTTGGTGGCCGGTCGGCTACTGATTCCCTGAATTTCCTCCTTTTGCTGCAGCAGAGCACAAACAGAGGCATGGCGGTGTATTTGCAAAGAAATGTGTGTACCACCACTCTCTTTATCATATCTCAAGCTCAAAGGAGTCTGGTGCTCGACTCTCGGACCACCAACCAAGAATCACAATGTACGATGGCCGAGAAGCCAAGTTTGTACAAGTTGATGAATGCATAAACAAGACCCGATGAACCTCCACCCTATCAAGCACGATCAAGGGTGTCGGTGACTAAGAAATGAGACACATTTCATCACTTCAAGTATGAAACGTCTCTCATTTCTTGTGTTTGGATTAACGTCCGATCCAAACACATGCAATGCAACACAAACATGTTATCTTGGCATATTTTACTTTGATTCATTTTGTTTACTCATTTTAGATTACCGATAAGTTCTTTAACCGGTTAAGTCCAAAAGTGAGAGTCCTCTAATTTTGAAAGAGGATCTAAGCCACAAGCACCTTGAGCATGGAAGAAGCCTCATGCTTTTGGTTAGTAGAAACCCTCAAGAGAATGTTAAAACCATTAGGCATGAGAGCCTCAATTCCATGCTCAAGCCAACAAGGGGCTTAAGACCTCTTTTAAAGTGATACAACAAATGAAAGATGGCATGCAATGATATACATTCTAGCACTAAAATAGTATGCTAAACGACATCGAAACATGAAAACGATGCATGCAAGATATGATCGGAGTCGAAAGCATTGAAACTAGCAAAGAGCATAGCACTATAGGCATACAACACTAAGCCTAAATGACCAAACCAACCCCGAATAGAGGTTAAATATGCCAAAACAGTGGCTGAAATATACTAAGATCAAGGCATATAACACAAGGAAAATATGCACATTTGATGGCTCGCAAACAAGGCATGAAGACACAACTCTCAAACACATTGAAGGAGTGGAAAATGTGAGAGTGTGGCAATGACATATGCTCTGAAATTACATGCCAAGTGATGCCATATCATGCACACATCACAAATATAGCATGCTAGTGGTCTCAAAACTCAAGACTAGTGAAGCCATTTACACTATAGCTATACAAAACGAAGCTCATATGACCAAGAAGGCTCAAAACAGTCCTAAAAGCATGTCAAAACATTATCAAAAATGTGCTGGAATGGAGCCAATACATGCTAAAATAATAGGCTACAGCATCAAGCATGTTAAGCTAGTAAACACGATTTGCACTACAAGTATAAAATGGAAGCAAGAAGTGACCAAACCAGCAAAAATCAGAGTTAAAGCATGCCCAAAATTCACAAAAACATGCTCAAACTAAGCCTCAAGAAGGGAGAAATACATGCTCATTTGATAGGCCAACAACACATGCTATCAAGACAAAAGGAGGGGGGGACCACCCCCTCCTATTTTGAGCCTCAAAACAAGTTTTCTACCACTAAATTTCCTCTAGAATTCAGTGGTTTTAAGGCCAAAAAGAATTTGTTTGAAAAGATTGAAAGATAGCTCAAAAGGCCTTACAAGCCAAGGAGCAAAAAGGAGGAAACACCCCCTAGCCAAACAAGGCTTAAACCAACATTTTTAGGACTGAAAATCAGACCTTTTTGTAGTTCAACACTACCCCAAAAAACAGCCCAAAACAATGGAAAAATGATAGTGAAGCAAGTGTGCAAAACAAGTTTAAAGTGAGAGAGATATACCTCTTGATGCACAGCAGCAAAACAGCCACTTTCTTGGCTCAAATGACCCTTCAACAGCCCAAAAATAAGTTCCAAGGGACCTCAGCCCAATGACATGCAACTTTGATGAAGGAAGTGTATCCAAATATGTAAGGAATTCCCACTTTCAAGCCTAAAACAAGAGGAGAGATGGAGAATTCTAGAGAGAGGGGAGAATTTGCTCACAAAGCTTCTAGAGAGCGAAGATTCTAGAGTGAGAAGCTCTCAAATTTTATCTAAGCCTTCAAAATGTTCTAATCCCTGCAAAATGAGAGAAATGCCTCAATATATAGCAAAATACATGCCTTGGGTCGAAATATCTGATTTGGGATATCTGGCACAAGCTGGATACAGCTGGAGGAGAAATATCTTCAAAAATTCTGAGTTTGGATCACTCTTGGCCGGCCGGCCATCTTTGGGGCCGACCTGCTACTTGTGATGGCCAACCGGTCATCTCTGTGGCCGACTGTGCACATTTGTGGTCGACAGGACATTCTGCTCTGCAGGTCCAACTTTAAACGGGCATAACTCCTTCATATGGACTCCTTTTTAGGTCATTCTTGTGCCCAAATTGAAGCCCCAGAAGTAAGCTTTCAAACGGTGGCATCCTTGCATCAAAATTCCAACTTTTCTAAGAGATACCCCTCTTTTAGTGAAGACTGCTCATTTCTGACTCAATCGGATTGATGCCTAGCTTTAACCAACCATATCTTCCCCATCCGGACTCGGATTTAGGAGATTCTTGAGTGTAAAATGAAGCCCCAGAAGTCTTGTTTCCAACGGTGGTAGACTCACATCTTAAATCCAAGTATACAAAAGGATAGGCCTGATTTAGCGAGGACTTTCCGTCTCTCTCTTAATGATTCATACCCAACTTCTTCCTCAACTAGGTTTCTCCCCTCTACTCCTCTTTTCTTCAACTTCAAACCCATAGATAAGGTGTTTTGAAAGATTTTTCAGAGATTTCACCTCTCTTTCATTCATTTCCACTTTGTCCTTGCTCAGTTTACCGAAAAGCGCAACATTTAACAAAATGCGAGCGTCGGAACATCGTAAGAATTTTTTTCAAAAGTGTTTTGAAAGAGAGGGTTTTAAGATCTAGAATCCATTCAAAATAGTTTTGGTCCAAAAAGGGTTGTGAGGTTTGGATTTGACACTCTCCTTGCCAAAGAAATCGATCATTTGCATAGCATAGCCTGCATCACCAAGTAAACAATCAGTAGCACCAAAGTCTTAAGGGCGGTCAAAAATGGGGTGTCTAAAGCAGGCCACTTGTGTCCAAGATCAAATCTTTTTGCCTGCTGTGCCAACTGTCTCCATAGATGTATGCACTACACTAGCTGTGTCTGTATGGATATTTTTGAGATAGTCTCATATATTTCTATATATAGATGGCTCCCTCTAAAAAATTAGGTTAGAAAAATTTGTGGAAAAAAGTCTTGGAAAATATCTCTCTCTCTCTCTCTCTCTCTCTCTCTCTCCTCTCTCTTGCAACTTCTATACCCTTTGCTTAGATACTCTAAACCAAACCTTGAGGGTTCTTTGCTGAGGTGTTTGAGCATGCATTTTAGCTCTTGAGGGTGTGAAATTGGTGGTTTGTAATTCAAAGGATCACTTCTCTTCAAGAGGTATACGCCCTATATCTTTCGTACCATTTCTTTCCTATATTTTCTTAAAGTTTTTGGGCTTTTTTTTTTCACCTATATTTGTCGGCTGAAACTTGTGGTGTAAAGCCATTAAAGGTAAATGAGTGGACCACTCCTCTTTGAACCTTGTCTTCTAGGCTTTTACCCTTGTGTTTCCTATCTTTTTATTATCTTTTTCTGAGCTTTTTACCACTGATTTTCAGAGGTTAGTTAGAGGCTAAAATAAGCCTTCTCTCATTTGGTTTGTTTACTAACTTAATTGCTCCATTATTTTTGCTTGCTTTTGTAAATGTTTTTACCTTAATTTCAGTGTTGTTTTAGCCTATTTTAGGATTGTTTTAAGTTGTTCAAGTCATTTATGCATTGTATTGCATGCTTATAGTGTAATGGTCCTCATAGGTTTGGTGTTTTAGGCATTAGACACCAACTTATTTGATTTGATAGCATTTATTTCAAGCTGTCCATACTTGTGTTCATCTTTGTGCTTATCTCATTTCTTGGTTTCTTCTTTGCTTTGAGAGTCATTTCAAATCGGTCGTTTATTTAAGCTTGAGATAAAGATTGTTGTACTTAATGGTTTAATCTCATCGGCGGTTTATTGCCAACGGCATGACATCTCTCTCATTCCCAAAACAACTCTTTGTTTGACACTTCTTTCCATTAGTGGACTTAATCTTCATTATTGGACTAAAAGGCTTAAGGAATGGAAAGGTAATTAAAAGAGGTATTAATATTGGAATAAAATAAAGCAAGATAATAAAATGATTTGGGTTCAATTGGACATTAATTGAACCCATTGAGTCTTGAGTTGTTTCATATGTGTTAGTGATGAAAACGGTTCAAGAGTCAGTGTCAACCATGTCCCTTTACCAATATCATAATAGAGAGGAGGTTCATGGGCCTTTCATTGTGCATTTATTGAGATTGTATCCCTTGGTTCATAAGTCATCAAGCAATGAATTTGCGTCGATTGATGGCTTGCGAATCAAACCTACCCCTCTTTTGAGCTATTTGATGATAAGGAGAGGCAAGTGGACAGACATCCCCTAAAAATACTCTATTTGTACTCTGTTTGTTATCTGTTGCAGCAAGGCAGTACCATAAACTAGTGGCTGGCCAACCACTTTTTCTATACATAGTCCACTATTTACGGCGGTAGGCCATCTTTTCACCAGCAAAGGTGTCCTTTTTCCTATAGAACAGAGCAGAAGCTGAAGTGAAAACAATGCAATTTTCTAACTGCAAAACAGAACCCTTTTGGCAACAAAACAAAGGCATTTTCGGGTGGAAACCACCTTCATGCATCGGCATTCGTTACTTCTCGGGGCTGATTAGTTAGAGTACTGAATTACTTAGCTTAATTAATCCTATAGTGTAACTACTTAGTTAGTCCTTTATATTATTATATTTGTGTTGTAATTAATTAATTAACGTAGCTAGTTAATTTTGTGTTGTAATCATTTAATTAGCTAGGATAGTTAGTTAAAATTCATCGTTGTAATAGTTAGTTTAGTAGTTTAGCTAATTCATTTATTCGGACCCTCTTGTGCGAGGGCCAATTTGTACTAATTAGCTAGTGTTGTTAATTTATTTCATTTGGTTTGTAATAGTTAGTTAATTCATAGTAATTAGTTAGGGCATTTATTCGGACCTTTTTGTGCGAGGGTAAATTATAATAATGCGTATATGTTTTCCAACCTCATGTCTTTCTCTATTTTATTTACCCACTTATGATGGATAGCATAGAGCATCATATTTCGTTTAACATTTCCCATGTATAAAGCATTCATTTGTCTTACATGCATTAGGCTTGGCGCATCATTGTAACCCACATTGTTATTTATTACTTCTTTGAAAACGTGCTCAAATCGCATGCTATTAAATTGATTCACATGTCGTGTTAGTAGCCGAGCCGATTTAAATTGAATATCGCATATGTTGCATTAGTCATGTTGCATTATTTAGGAGCATGCATGTTCTAATTCTTTTGCTTTGTTTGGCTTCCCTTGGAGTACTAGGTGAGCATTTATTGCTTTAGCATATCGCATGCGTGTGATTGTTTCCACGTGAAGCATGAATACTATGAGGCTAAGTGCTTAATTGATATAACTGTTTGAATACCTTTGGATTAAGGCTAATTGCTTACATTAGGATAATTTGCTTAATGTACATGCAAGCCCACTTTTTCAAGTGGTACATATTCAAACAATGTTCAAACAAAAATGAAATCAAAATGTTCCAATTTTTGCAAATTAGTCTATACTTGTGTGTGCCACATAGTAATGTTAGCCTAAATAATCGAAACAAGAGATATAATGTAAATAATAATTACAGCAGAGGCTGATCTTTGATCGGTCGAGTGAGGTGCTCAATTCTTGACCTTTCCCCTATCGTACCTAAGTTCCCGAGCTGAGACACTTTGGTAATGATGGACACGTGGCCTTTGGCATGAGTCACGGATTTCCTAAATTTCTCAAAAACATTTAGATAACAACTCTGTTATCTGGCAAAACAGTTCATTTTTGGTATTTTAGATTCAAAATCAATTTTCCAAAAAATTTGCTAAATTTGGACTCTTTTGTGTTTATCTATTTCACATTGCACTTGTGAGATCAGATTCAGAACCATGGGAGTCTGAACTGTAGGGCTATCGTATCCTAAAGGAGTACGAAAAGCAAGCTACAGATAGAGAGAGAGAGAGAGAGAGAGAGAGAGAGAGAGAGAGAAAAAATCAATCCACGACACAAAATATTTTTTACGTGAAAAAATCACAATTAGAATCCACCAACTTGTGATAAAAATCACGGGCCCTCGGCCAAACAAATAATCTACTATGCAAGAAAGGTAATATAAGAGGTCTCTTACAAAGGCTAATCTAGCCTGCACGAGTCCGCTCATCGGCACATGTCTTTACTCACTCTACAGGTACCTCCACGATCTCCACTAGATATTTGCCATAGTTGTTGAATCACTACGATGCCAATGATCTCGGAATCTACCGAAATTTATAATCTTGGAATCTACCAAGAAGGTTCACTTTTGAAAGATGTGAAAAACTTGTACAGCCTGATGATTATCTTTAAAGCTCCTATGGACTTATGAATCATCAAGCAAATGAGAGTATTACAAATAAATCCCACTACAAAGATCACTCTTAAACACTCAACAAAAATTCTCTTACAAAATATACACTCTCACAAAATATATTTCTCTCAAAATAAATTTTCTCTAAGTTTGCAAATGTAGAGCTCTAGAGAGGTTTTGGAGAGATAGAAAATGCTCTAATAAAATGATCTTGGAGAGGTGCCTCAACAAATGAGCAAAGGGTCCTTTAAATAGACTTGAGGTAGGGCAAGTTCATGGGCACAGACATGTTATTTGCGAGCGCGGTAAGCCTTGGTCGTGGGCATAGTGTCCCCATCGCAGGTTGCAGAGAAAAATACTGAGAGTGTGATTTTCAATCTTCCAAATGGCGGGGGCGATAAAAATGGTCGCGGGAGCGATTGTGCCAATAGCAAGAGCCATGAAAACAGTCACGGGCGTGGTTGTGTGAATAGCAGGTGCGATAATGATGTTCATGGTCGTGAACAGGCATGCTGATTGAGCCACTTTTTCTGACTCTTTGCTTCATCTTTCTTGCACGTTTTGCTCCACACTTTGTCAATCTATCTCATAGACAAACAGCCTTCCTAAGCCACCATTTAGCTCTGTAAAGTCCATCCCTTTGTCAAAGTCTTATCCACATGCTTTCTATCAATGAAGATCCAGCAAAATCCACAAAAAGCCCACATGTGAAGCTCTATCCCTTCACCCATGTGTTGACACCAAAAAGCTTAGACAAACAACCAATTTGAGGATTCCAAAGTTGCCGTTTCAAATTCGAAAATTCAACAACATTATCTCCATATCTTGACAAGCATCATGAATCATGTTAATGTATAAGAACGTAATGAACAAGAAAAAAATAAAAATAAAAACACCTTGAATCAATAATCATTATATTTAGTTTTGTCAAGAGAAGTATTGTCAAAACATAAATCGTTAAATTCTTAGAATAAAAATTCTAACAATATATATACATATATTAATTTCAATGAAGATGAGTGTAATTTATTCTTATTTTCTCCATCCAATGTATTATGTCATTGTATTAATATAATAGATATCATCTTTGTTGTATGAATAAAACGTAAGGTACTATGTCACATGATAAACAACTTGATATAAAAATTTAATCAATTTAACAGTAATCATATTAAATTCCAATAAATTTTCATTCGTTTTTTTATGGTTTCAAAATTAAAGACACACAACCACATGGACAAAACATGTGGCAATGCGCTCTCATTATAGTCACACATCACCCAACTAGCTCAAGGTGTCTTTATAACTCTTGGAGGTTGACTCGTTAGATTACTGTCATGTAAAATGTCGCTCAATTTATATTGAATTATTTAATGTTGTGTTTGGTTGGGAGATTTGAGGAGGAATTTAGAAAGGAAAAGGAAAAAGGTGTGTGAAATTAGGTAAAATGTAAGTATATTTTTTTCACATTTCATCTAACTTTTCCTTTTCCCTTTCCAAATCCCTCCTCAAATCTTCCAACCAAACACAGCGTAATTGTATCAATTTGTCTTGTCTGTTAATTGCTAGTTAGTTTGATTCTGAAATTTATAATTTATCTTTGAAAGCGTCCTGCTATGTTATAGTTAATATATATATATATATATTTTTATCTCTAGTGAAATATCAAAATAAAAATCAGTGTGAGAAATTTTTAATATATGAAATTTATTACAAATTAGTGTTATATATATGGAAAATATTATGCAGATTAATATTATATATGATGTCAATATTTGATACTTGTTTAAGTTTTTTTTTTTTTTTTTTTTTTTTTTTTTTTTTTTTTTTTTCAATCAACTAGCACATATTGAAACTACCTAAACCGTCCAAATTGCGTTTTGGTTATTTACTAATTTGCCATTCAAGGTTTGGTTTATAATTTTATTTTCAAACCTCACCAAAACTGCATAGCCCTGATCACCAAAACCTCCCGTTATTGAAAAAAATTAGATATTTTTAGAATATTATCTAAGATTGTTTACATATATTTCCATTCAATGAGAAATCCCAACATTTATTAAGTTAGTCATAATTTTCTCTGAAATACCTACCAAAGTTAACAAATCTTACCATTAACTTTCTGGTTATTTAATTGGTTTGGAACACCATGTAAACAATGTTACATGGTGTTCCGGAACTCAATAATTATCTTATTTATTGGTATATATCTTCAAATTTTTGAATATTTCTATTTTAATATACTCTTAATTATTAAATTATATCGAGATTCCTATACCTAAAATTTATTACATAATTCAATAATTAAAATACACTACGACAAAGTACTGTAGAGATCCGAGTCCCATTTGAGAGTGCTGCCCCAGATAAACCGAGCCAAGTGTTTTTTTTGTTTTAACCGAGCCAAGTTTAACGGTGAGAAACAGAAACCATTATTTATATAGCAGTTGAGTTTGTAATATTGTTTTGATAGTAATGAACATAGGATCCGAGTCCCATTTGTAGTAGATCCTATTTCAAATTTATCATATAATTACGTAACATTTGCTCTGAAAATGTATAACATATATTTTTTTTAAAAAAAAGACAAATTGTACTAATAGTCACTATACTTTGTCTATTATATTATTTTGATCCTTATAATTTTAATTGACCTGATTTTCACTTTAAATGTATAATTTTGTTTTAATTTGGTCCATTGATTAAATTTTTAGTATTTTTGATAGAAAATGTATACATAAACATGTGTCCTACTTTTATAAATAAATTTGTAAGCTTGTCCTAAATAAGTGTACTTTTTGTCTTTTTAGACTAAAAAATTGAGGTTGAAAATATGGATGTTTTGGTTAACTTTTTGAGTTTTTATGAAAAAATGTGTAATAAAAAATTGTAAAAATTGATTTGTAGGAAAAAATTCGAATTGGGAGCTGTGCAGCCGTAATTGTTAACTTTTGGTGAATAGTGTTAACTTTTTGACTTTTTGAATAATTTTTTAACTTTTTGACTTTTTTACAAGTTCTTAAACTTGGCCTTAGTGAGTTAACTTCAACTAACACAGTGGCCATTTTTCTTCAAAAATTCTAATCAACATTGTCAATTAGACAAAATTCACACAAAATCTAAAATTAATTATCAAGATTAAGATAATTGAAATGACAATGACAAAATTAATATAAGGAACAAAAATATAAAAACTATGATATAATTTATTTTTTTTAAAAACACATGACAAAATATGTGTACAGAAAAAAATTTCATATATATATATTTACAATTTAATTTTGTGAATGCATAACATTAGTAGAGTTTAATTATTGAGAAACTTAAAAATTGAGATATGATGGGTCACCATCGTAATTGCGCATGCCGAAAACACTAGAGTGAATGCTCGTGTTAGGGCTCTTCCAAAGTTGGACATTTGGACGTCATCCAAGTGTCAATAAGCCAGATGGTTCACGTGTACTTCGGTTGTGAGTCAACATCCACCATTCTCAACCACAAAAACTCTTTTTTGAAAGGGAGTTCAAATGGTGTTTCGGAAGTGAGTGTTTTTTGGTAGTTTTTTAATCGTATGGTGTTATTAGAGAAATTTTTTTTGTGTCTGAAAAGATAGTTGAGTTTTTTTTGTTAGATGTAATATTTATGAGAGAAAAAATAAAATGATTATGAAATTTGATGTGATAGTTTGTTTAGATTTATTTTTTTTTTAATTTTGTAAAATATTTGTCTTGTAATTAAAAAAAAAAAAAATTAAAAGTCAAGTTGCCAAACACCGCCTATCGTGCATTAATTCAACTGACAAAATATGAGCCGTGCACTGATGAATCATACATTTGTGACTTGATAGACCTTAACACTTGCCTCCTGGAATGTTATTTAATTTGTCACCAAGTTAGATATATAGGTGCGTTAAAAATAAAAAAATAATTAAAGAGAGGGGGGGGGGGGGGGGTGTTGTTTGGGTTTACATATGTAAGTAGCGGCGGAATTAAAAAATTAAATTAGATGGGGTATTTATTAATTACAATATTAAAAAAATTTATAAAAATATTTCACGCAAGTTTTTACGATTAATTTTGAGAAACATCAAAAAAATAATGTTATTTGTAACTAATGTATCATAGACAATACAAAAAAAATATGGATATAAGACTTAAAATAAATTATATAATGATAAATTATTTTTTATATAAAATTTGATTAAAAATTTAATATAATGGTAATATCACGTCATTATTAGTATGTGATATCACAAACTAATAGTAAATAAACACATAGAAAGTAAACATCACATGTCAAATGTAATTAACATTCTAATAAATTTTATATATTTATAGTGAGATTATTTATACTTGCATGTCAATAATAATGGCATCACCGTTATATTAAAAAAAAAATTATAAAATTTTCATTGATAATATGGTTTATAGTTTTTCATTTTCAATCAAAACAACAATTATTATTTTCATAATGTTTAAAATGTCATAGACATTTCAATTTAATAATATTTTTGTAATTTTTTTATTTAAAATATTTTTTTTATATTTACAAAATAAAAAAATAAAAAAATAAATCTAAAGATAGAGGGGCCATGTGATCCCTGGTCCCTCACTCCTTCCGCCACTGTATATAGGATTCTTTTTTTGTATTTTTTTATTTTTTATTTGTAGATAAAAAACGGGAAAAAAATTATTAGAGGGGATACTTATTAATTACAATATAAAAAAAACTTACAAAAATATTTCACGCAAGATTTTATGATTAATTTTGAGAAACATAAAAAAAATATTGTTATTTGTAACTAATGTATCATAGACAATACAAAAAAAAGTATGGATATAAGTCTTAAAATAAATTATATAATGATAAATTATTTTTTATATAAAATTTGATTAAAAATTCAATATAATTGTAATACTACGTCATCACTGGTATGTGATATTACAAACTAATAGTAAATAAACACATAGAAAGTAAACCTCACATGTCAAATGTAACTAACATTTCAATAAATTTCATATATTTATGGTGAAATTACTTATACTTGCATGTCAATAATAATGGCATCACCGTTATATTCAAAAATTTTCATAAAATTTTCATAGATAATATGATTTATAATAATTTTTTATTTTTAATCAAAATAACAATTATCATTTTCATAATGTTTAAAATGTCATTGACATTTCAATTTAATAATATTTTTATAATTTTTTTATTTAAAATATATTTTTTTATATTTATAAAATAAAAAAATAAAAAAAATCTAAAGATACAGGGAAGCACGTGACCCCCTAGTCCCTCGCTCCATCCACCATTGTATATAAGATTCTTTTTTTTTTGTTTTTTATTTGTGGATAAAAAGCGGAAAAAAAAGTTATTAGCTTAAAATATGATGGAGATAGTAATACGTTACATTTGTGTTTATCCAAGGTAAGCAAGATAGACGGGAGGGTGCTGTCCATATTCCCCCCAATTCACGATTGGAATTTCAGGGGGATTGTTTGGTCTCATTAAGTTTATTAGCTCTGTTTAGTAACATTTACATTTTCAGTTTATATTCATAAAAATTTTATAAATTAATTTTTATACATTTTTTATTTATTTTTAGGAAAACATAAACTACAAACGCGTTTGGTAATTGACAAAATACTTTAAAATTTTTAAAAATACAAAAAAGAGTGAGAAATGACAAGTGGTGGCAAGTGGTGGCAGAAAACGGTGGTGGAAAGTGGTGATGATGGGTGGTGGGTGGTGTGATGGGTGGGTGTGGTGTGGGTGGTGGTGGTGGTGGTGGGTGGTGGGGTGTGGTGGTGGTGTGGTGGTGGTGGTGGGGTGTGGTGATGTGGATGGCGGTGGTGGGTGGTGGTGGTGGTGGTGGTGGTGGTGTTGGTGGTGGTGGCGGCTTGTGGTGGGTGGTGGTGGGTGGTGGTGGTAGGTAGGTGGCGGGTGGTGGTAGGGGGTGGTGGTGGTGGGTGGTGGTGAGTGGTGGTGGTGGTGGTGGTGGTGGGTGGGTGGTGGTGGTGGTGGCAGGTGAGTGGCGAATGGCGGGTGGTAGCGGGTAAGTGGTGGTGGTGGTTGGGTGGGTGACGGTAGCGAGTGGTAGCGAGTAGGTGGTTGTAATGGTGGTGGTGGTGGCGGCGGCGGTGGCGGTGGCAGGTGGGTGGTGATGGTAGGTGGGTGGCGGATGGCGGGTGGTGGAAAGCGATGGTGGTGGTAGAGAGGTGAGTGACGGTGGCGGGTGGTGGTTGGTGGTGGCAGGTGGGTGGCGGGTGGGTGGTGGTTGATAGTGGTAGTGGGGGGTGGCGGGTGGCTGGCGGGCGGTGGATGATAGTGGCGGGTGGATAACAGGTGGGTGGTGGGTGGTGGTGGTGGTGGCGGTGTGTGGCGAGGTGGGTGGTGGTAGGTGGGTGGGGAATGGTACTGGCAGATGGTAGTGAGAGGTAGGTGGTGGGTGGTGGTGGCAGAAGACAGTGGTGGAAAATGGTGGCCGGTGGTGACTAGTTTTGAGTGGTAAAAAAAAAAAAAAAAACTCAAAACTCAAAACGGAAACACATTTTTTGAGTTTATGTTTTTTTGCCAAATTTATAAAACTGAGACCATTGATTTATAAATCAAAAATTTACCAAACAAGTTTTTTTTTTTTTTTTAGTTTTTAAATTAAAAACGTAAGTACTACCAAACGGCACCTACGTGTTTTGTTTTTGTGATTTAAATTGTTCAGAGTTCTTTATATATTTATTTAAAAACAATAAATTGATATAATAATCGTAATTTATTTAATTATTTTATTTATCGCAAAAAATATAAATAATTTATTTTTAAAAATATATTTGTTATTAATTTTTTTAAAGACATATACTATAAATTAAGTAGGTTATAATTTTGAATCGACTTAATTTTTTATATGAATTATATACAGAAAAGTCTTAACAAAAAGAACAATTCAGATCATTAAAAAGATCACACTACATATTTCGAATTTATATCTAAAATTTTATTTAAAATTATAAATATATGATTCATATATATAGACCCACAATATATCATTTAAATTTAAACCCTATATTTATCTTCTGAGTCAATTCCCTGATATTCTATTATGGTAGACTTTTCCAAATCTTAAACACATATTTCACCTATAATCTCTCTCTCTCTCTCTCTCTCTCTCTCTCTCAAAAGGCGAAATTATTTATTTATAAGAAAAAGTTGGCTACACAACGTGGGGTACCCGTCCCACGTTTGTCAAAAAATAACATAGAAAAAACAAAACAGGGGCTTCTTGGATACAAAGTAAGTGAGTTTAGCTGTGAAACTGTTGGATTTATTTTCTATTGTGAGTCAATAGTTTACATATATCTATATATTTTAATTTATTTAGATTTTATAATTAGATAAAGTTAAGAGTAAATTACTAATAGGTCTTATTTTGGAGACTTATTACTCAATAGGTCATATTTTGGAGACTTATTACCCATTAAGTCCTATTGATAAATTTATTAAGTGATAAAGATAAATTTATCAGTCTTTTATTTTTATGAATAAATTTATAGTGATAAATTTATCATTCTCTTATTTTTATAGTGTTAAATTTATTAGTTAGGACCTGTAGGTAAATAAGTCTAGTTAATAGGACTAATTGGTAAGTACCCCTAAAGTTAATATTTAAAATAAAGTTCAATAATTAGAATTAGAATTAGAATTAGAATTATTCATAAAAACATACTTTTATTTATAAAGTTTGAATTCTGTCGACATGCGTGCACATCATACTCTCTCACTCACAAGATAATGTGATCTGTTAGGTCCTAACCTAAATAAGAGCACAATCCACTCACTTTGTTTTGTGATATGTTAGGAGCATGTTTTTATGTAATTCTATATATATATTTTTTGTAATTCTATATGCTACTCATATGCATGTTTTGATTTATTATTAACTAGCCTATCACCCGTGCTATGCACGGGATAATTACAAATATTTATATTTGCTTTAGATTTTTTTTAATATATAAATTATGTTTTTTAAGATTTTTTTCTTATCACTAACCACATTGTATGGGGGAAGTTGAAAAGGATACTGCAGTAACTATACATGAATTGTATCTATAATTATTTATATAAGGGGATTTTAAATGTTGATCAAGAAATTTTGACCAAATCAATAATTGCAGGCATGTGGAAAGATATGTGGATTGAAAAAAGTTAATAAATGCTAATTAGGGGATTTTGACCAAATCAATAAATGCTTTGTTTTTTTTTTTTAAATAAAAAATTTAAAAAATTCAGATTGGGATATAGAAGCTTCCATAGGCCTTGGGCGTTAAAAATCTCATTTTGCTTAATATATATAGTATAGACTAGCATATTACCCGTGCTTTGCCCGGATTGTATTTACAATTATCTATATATGTGAATTGTAATTTTTAAATATATTTTTTTTAAAATGTCTTCTTTTTTTTCTTTTTTATATTATATTAAAGTTTAATATTTTGACAATAATCATATGTGTTAGACTTTTCAATAAATTAAATGTCTTTTTTTTTTTTAATTATATTATATTAAAGTTTAATATTTTGATAATAATCATGTGTGTTAAGACTTTTGAAGAAATTTTTTTTTTTTTTTTTTTATACTTGTTCTTAATGCATTAAAGTGCTATTATGAGGGATAATAATCATATGTGTTGGGACTTTTCAAGGAATTCATATGTATTGGATTTCAAAGAATTTTTTTTATGCTTGTTCTTAATGTATTAAAGTGTTATTATGAAGATAAGACTTGGGAGTTGGGAGAAATTAATAAATGTTATTAGGGATAATAATCATATGTGTTGGGACTTTTCAAGGAATTCCTATGTATTGGATTTCAAAGAATTTTTTATGCTTGTTCTTAATGTATTAAAGTGTTATTATGAAGGTAAGACTTGGGAGTTGGGAGAAGTTAATAAATGTTATGAGGGATAATAATCATATGTGTTGAGACTTTTTAAGGAATTCATATGTATTGGATTTCAAAAAAAAAATTTATTTTTGTTCTTAATGTATTAAAGTATTATTATGAAGGTAAGACTTGGGAGTTAGGAGAAGTTAATAAATGTTAAGATTTTTTTTTTTAAAATAAAAAAATCAAGAAATTTAGATTGAGAGATTGGAGTTCCTACAAGGTTTGGGGTTAAAAACCTCCTTTTACTTAATATATAGCATAGATCTTAGTGATAATAATTTTTATAATCATCATAATATGATATTGAATTGAGTGTATTGCTTGCCGTTATGATAAAGTGCATAGATTAAAAGTAATTTTATAATGAAAAATGTTTGGTAGCTCGAATTTTTGTGACTCAAATGGCTCGAATGTGTCAAAACAGTGTCATTTTACACCCAAAACGATATCGTTTTGAGTGTTTCGAGCCATTCGAGTCATAAATTTTCAGGCCACCTATCATTGTTGTTATATAATTTTGTTGAAACATTCGATCTATTAAATAAATATATTTATTTGATTGTGTCACATTAGAGGATTATGTTGTTGCCTTGTCTAATTATGCACACTTATTGTCTATTATTGTTAATATTTATATATTTTCATGATTTAAATTTGATATCTTGATATAATTTTATGACACTGAATATTAAATATTTAAGTGGTTAATTCATATTATGTGTAATTCTTATTAACCATTATATGAGATATTCATGATTGTCATATTGCACATATATATATATTCATGTTCATCTAGAGTTATTATTATTATCATATTGGTAATTGCAATCACATAAAAGAAATTCTAGAAATCATAATCGTGATTGAATTAATGATAATTAAATAATTCAAATTAATGAATAAAGAATAGTGTTGGTTATTTTCGTATTCATAGGGTTTAGTAATTTAGTAGCTGCCAAAGTGGCCTAGATTTGTAAAACTTATGAATATAGAACTACATAAAAGAATTGTTAAAAGGGTAACATTAAGGTCGATAATATTCTCAATTGCAGTTATAATTAGGAGATTGAGACTAACTCAAAGGAGAGTCACTTTCAAATAATTATGAACTGGGTAGGGTAATGTAATTTATGTAATTTGACAGATTAGAATGAATACCCAAAGGTAACATGACTAACTAAAAAGTTTCATAGATTACTTTAGACCCACATAAGTGTTTCTTGACGAGTGGACAATAGATATACCTAAGTTTTGCTCATAGGAAAGACTTATGTAATATCAATAGTTCATCATTATAATTCTCAAAGCTTTAATATGTATATTGTTCTATCTTATTCCAGTGAAAGTTCCAACCTCATTGCACTCTCTTGCATCGAGTATCCCTCTACTTACTGGCTCGAATTTTTCGGAATGGTATGAACATGTTCAGTTTACACTGGGTGTATTGGACCTCGATATGGCATTGCTTGAAGATAAACCTACAGACATTAATGAATATAGTACTGCAAACAAGTTGCCCTTTCTAAATATTGGAATAGGTCCAATAGACTCAGTTTGATGTTCATGAAGATGACCATTGCAAATAACATCAAGACCTCCTTACCTCAAACTGTTAATGCATTAGAATACTTAAAGGCTGTTGAAGATCGATTTAGAACTGCTGACAAGTCACTTGCTGGCACTATTATGGCTGAATTGACAACAATGAAATATGATGGCAACCGAGGAGTTCAGGATTACATTCTTAATATGGCTGACAAAGCTGCAAAACTTAAAACTTTAGGGATGTAAGTTGATGAAACTTTCCTCGTGCAGTTAATTCTCAACTCACTTCTATCACAGTTCGACGCATTCAAAATTTACTATAACACTAATAAAGATAAGTGGAGTTTGAATGAGTTGACTAATATGTGTGTTCAGAAGGAAGTGAGGTTAAGGGAGGAACGATGTCAAACTGCATTGGCTGTAACTCATGGAACTATAAAGAAAAAGAAGGGTAAGTTTGTAAAATCAAAGAAAAATCCACCAAAGAAAAAGAATGAACTTGGAGAAGAAAATCAGGCTCAGAATGGTTTCACTGTCAAGTGCAACTTTTGTGGCAAGAAGGGATATGTGAAGAAAGACCGCAGCAAGCGAAAGGCTTGGTTTGAAAATAAAGGTAAGAAATTTTCTTTTGTTTGTTATGAATCAAATCTTACTGAAGTACCTTCTAATACTTGGTGGATTGACTCTGGGGCCACGACCCATATTACAAATGACATGCAGGGATACCTCTCAACCAGGAAACCGAAGGAAAGTGAAAGATTTGTCTATGTGGGGAACTGTCTCAAAGCTGAAGTCGTAGCTGTAGGAACCTAGCGACTGATCTTAGAGATGGGTCATCAGATGGATCTAGAAGACACTTTTTATGTTCCTTCAATTTCTAGGAATTTAGTTTCGTTATCCAAATTAGATCGTGTTGGATATTCAGTTTTATTTAGTTGTGGAAAACTAGATTTAATGTTTAATTATATAATGATTGGTTCTGGTAATTTATGTGATGGTTTATATAAAATTACCTTAAATCATGAGTTTGCACAATCATTAGTAACTTTACATTCGAATATTGGTTTTTCAACGTGGTCTAATTAATGAAAAATCCTCAATCTTGTGGTATAGACAGTTGAGGCATATCTCTAGAAATAAAATTGAAAAACTGGTGAAGAATGGGATTTTAAAAAATCTAGACTTCACTGATTTGGAGATATGTGTGGATTGCATTAAACGAAAGCAAACCAAACACACTAAGAAAGGTACCACAAGAAGTAATGAGCTTCTTAAGATAATTCATATAGATATTTGAGGGCCACTCAACATCCCATGTCTTAGTGTTGAAAAATATTTTATCACATTTATAGATGATTTCTCACATTGTAGATATGTGTATTTAATTCATGAAAAGTCTCAGGCTATTGACATCCTTGAGGCGTACATAACTGAAGTTGAGAGACAATTAAACGAAAATGTTAAAATAGTGAGATTAGATCTAAGTGGCGAATATTATAGTAAATACGATGAGTCAGGCCAAAATTTTGGCCCATTTGCCAAATTCTTAGAAAAGAAAGGCATTCGTGCTCAATATACAATGCCTGGTATGCCACAGCAGAATGAAGTTACTGAAAGACGTAATTGTACACTTAAAGATATGGTTAGGAATATGTTAACAACCCCGATCCATGATTAGTGCTAACCCATGATTAATTATGCTTAATAAGTAATTAAGACGAAATTCTGAACTAATTTGCTTGTGCGTGTTGCATTAAATGTGTCTATATTTGTTGTTGTAGGAAGATCTGTTCATGTTTATGCTTTGTTCTGTGAATTGAAGGCCTTATCGGCATCCGATTCGGGAATTGACTTGATTTATGTGCTATTTGGAATTTATAAAACTTTATGGTAGGTTTAATTGAAATTCGATTTGGAATGATTAAATTGGATTAAATTAATGTCCACTTATTTAACCTTAATTAATTACACTTTTATCCAAGCCTATTTAAGGCATCACTTGAGCTTTCACTTCTCTCTTTTCCTTCATCACAATACATTTGGAGCTTATCCTGGTAGAAAACGTGAGAGAGGGAGAGTTGGAAATAATTGAGCTCAACACAAAGGATTTGCTAGGAATGTTGTGAGATTGAAAAGAATTTGGGAGTTCCAACTTCAACCTTTGTGAGTCCAAGTCTCTAGGTAAGGAATCAAACTCTTGATTGTGTAATTGAAGTAGATTTTACAAGACTTCAAGTAAATTAGGTGAATTCATGAAGAAATTGCATTAGAATGGAGTAGAATTAAGTCATACCATGCATGTATGTTCTCTTCTTCACAAATTGAGCATGGTTTCAAAGAATTCTTTCATGCATGCGTCCATTTCAATCATATTTTGAGGACTCACCATGTTTACTACTAATTTGTCTAAATTGATCATGTTTTGGGGGTGATTAAGTTTAAGGAAATGCATGCATGTCATGTTTTAGAGAATTCATGAAGTTTAAGTTGGATTTGTGACCAAATAGCCATTTCTTGGGGCCTGGATTTCATGAAATAATCTTTACGGCATGATGTTTTGTGAGCCTCTAAGTCTTTTCCAGAATTTTGGCCCAAGAGGATGAGTTTTGGAGTGTTTGGTTTGGGTTTGAAGCTTGGAGATCAAATTTGGAAATTCCAGAATTTTGAATCCATGCTCGAGCGAGCACTCTGAGTGCATGCACTTCCGCTCGAGCGATTGGAATCTCGCTCGACCATGAAATGCATGTATCCAGAAGTTCATATGTTTTACAGCACGCTCGAGCGACAGAAGTCACGCTCGAGCGAGGGTCTGAGTCTTACACTCGAGCGAGGATCAAGCGTGAAAAACAAGCAACGAGTACTTTTTCCCAAGTTTACAGTCCGCTTGAGCGAGGGAAGTTACATTCGAGTGAACCTTCACTTCTTGTATGTCTGCTCGAGCGGAGAAAGCCATGCTCAAGCGTGGATCCTGTTTTCAGCAAGTTTTGGAAAATGTTTTCAAATGCATTTTTGCATCCTCATTCCATCCTAGGCCATCCTAGGCCATGTTTAAGACACTATAATGAGGATAAAGGCTAGAAACACACTTAAGACAAGAACATGAGTTATGTGCAATTCAAGCATGTGTTTCAATGTATGTCACTATCATGTTGTCTAGGTCACGCACCTTAGGATAAGTGAGTTGCCTACTCTACTTGTTTACTTGGAGCCATCTGTTAACTGTGAGTAATAACTCTGTAAAGTTATGTTTAATTACAAGTATTTTCTGACTAATATGATACGATCTGTTTTCTAAAATACTATTTTATAAATTATGAATGAATGTCCATTTTTTTGAAATGTATTAATAGCATCCTTAGCTCACGTGGCCCTCGCCTGAGGGTAACAATATCGTGGTTAATATGCACGTGGCCCTCGCCCAGGGGTAACAATACTGTGGCTTGTATTCACGTGCTCCTCGCCCAGGGGTAACAATACTGTGGCTTATATTCACGTGGCCCTTGCCCAGAGGTAACAATAATGTGGCCTATATTCACGTGGCCCTCGCCTGGGGGTAACAATACCATGGCTCATTGCGTGCAAGATATAGACCTTTGTGGTCACCGGTATACATGTGGGTCTCAGGACCAAGTTGATATGATCGCTAAGGGGTGTACCACGTATGATCTTATGCAAAATTTGAATATGAATACGAACATGGACATGTATCTGAATCTATTTCTAATTTGAAATCTGAATATGCATAAGACTCTGTTTTCGATAAGAATATGTTTCTGATATAAATTCTGATTTCTAACTCTATGCTGGACATCATTTATTAAAACCCTTTACCTAGTTATTATTCACTAGGTTCTAACTCACTATATTTTTTGTATGTATGTAGGTGAGCAGGCACGTGACCAGGCCTGAGATGTTGCCTAGCGAGTTTTGGTGTCAGCCAGCCATCACGTCTCCCGTGGAGGTTCCTTTTTGAGATCTGCCCAAGTTTTTATGTCCTTGGGACTTTTGTACCTTCTAAATGTTTATGTTTGGTCTGATCACGTTTGAAATCTTGTGTAAGTGGCTTGGGTGTTGTAAGACTACTGTATTTTTGACGCCACATCTGTATGTATGCATATATGTATATGAGAAGTATAAATTTCATGTTCCATATATGTCTGCACAGCTCAATGGACTATGTAGGTTTGTATATTTGCTTCCGCAGCCCCTCTTATATATATATTATTCGTTGAGGCCTTCAAGAATCCAAGGATTCTTGGCGATTCTGATGCTAAACCTATAGGGGATTTGGGTCGTGTGATTACTTAATTGTACCATTTCACTGTGGGGTGAAACTTTAAAGATTGCAATGTATATCTTAAATAGGGTTCCTAGTAAGGCGGTCCCAATAACTCCTTTTGAATTATGGACTGGTAGGAAACCTAATTTGAGACACTTATATATTTGGGGTTTTCTAGCAAAGGCAAGAATCTTTAACCCACAAGAGAAAAAGTTAGACTCAAGAACAATATATGGATATTTCATTGGTTATCCAGACAAGTCTAAAGGATACAAATTTTATTGTCCTAATTATAATATGAGGATAGTGGAGACTGGTAATGCTAGATTCCTAGAGAATGGTGAAATTAGTGGGAGTGAGAAAACATGAGTGGTGAATTTCGAGGAAATTAGGGTGGATATGCCAACACTGGACCCTTATCGAAAAATTGTTGTTCCTCAGACTATTCCACAGGCTGAAGGAAACGAACAACATAATGAAAATCTTTCACCACCTCATGTTTCACCACTTCATGAAGATACCACCATTGAAAATATTGTAGAACCACCACAACTGGAAGTTCTGAGAAGATCTCAGAGGGAAAGAAAGCCTTCTATTCCAGATGATTACATGGTGTATCCACAGGAATCTGATTTTGATATTGGGATTAACAAAGATCCAGTCTCATTTTTCACAAGCCATGAATAGTGATGATTCTACTAAATGGGTCAATGCTATAAATGAAGAAATAAAATCCATTGAACAGAATAGTGTTTGGCATCTCGTCGAATTGCTTAATAATTGTAAAAAGGTCGGGTGTAAATAAGTCTTCAAGACCAAGCGCGATGCAAAAGACAATATTGAACGATTTAAAGCCAGACTTGTTGCCAAGGGTTTTACTCTAAAAGAAGGCATAGACTATACAGAGACCTTCTCTCTAGTATCTAAGAAGGACTCGCTTAGAATCATCCTAGCATTGGTAGCTCATTATGACTTAGAGTTGTATCAAATGGATGTGAAAATTGCTTTTCTAAATGGGAATTTGGATGAAGAAATTTATATGGTGCAGCCAAAAGGATTTGCAAAGAAAGTTAAAGAACATTTAGCTTGCAAATTAAAGAAATCCATATATGGCCTTAAACAAGCTTCCAGGCAATGGTATTTAAGGTTTAATGATACCATTACCTCCTTCGGATTTAAGGAAAATGCAGTTGATCAGCGCATATATCTGAAGGTTAGTGGGAAAAAGTTCATTATTTTGGTGCTATATGTGGATGACATTTTGTTAGCTAGTAATGACCTTGGCTTATTGCATGAAGCCATGGAATATCTTTCCAAGAACTTTAAAATAGTCGATATGGGTGAGGCAAACTATGTTATTGGCATAGAGATCTTTAGGGATTGATCTTGAGGATTGTTAGGACTATCTCAGAAATGATATATTGATCGTGTTTTGGAGAGATTCAATATGCAATTTTATTTTGCCGATGATGCACCCATTATGAAGGGTGATAAATTAAGTGAAAAATAGTGTCCAAGGAATGACTTAGAAAGAAAACAAATGAAGGACATTCCATATGCTTTGAGGCTATAAATCATGCTTTATGGTTGCGAAATTTCATCTCAGGACTTGGTGTTGTTGACTCAATTGCCAGGCCGCTGAAGATATATTGTGACAACATCGCAGCAGTTTTCTTCTCTAAGAATGGAAAGTACTCCAGTGGTTCCAAACACATGGAAGTAAAGTACTTAGTTGTTAGAGAAAGAGTCTAGAAACAAGAAGTGTTAATTGAAATTTGAGCACCTCTCTTATGATTGCTAATCCAGTCACAAAGGGATTGCCACCAAAGACATACAAAGAGCATGTTATCAGGATAGGTCTTTTAAGCAACCTTGATGTGTATAGTTAATCGTGAGTGCTTATTTTTATTTGACACTATTTGTGCAATAACAATTTTGTTTCTATTTTTCCTATTTCTAAAAGTGTGTGCACACATTAATTTAAATATTGATAAATATGAAATGTCTTAACAAGACAAATTACAAGGGCCTTTCAGGCAAATAATTACATATTCCAATAATGGATTGGGTTAGTGAAGGTTATTGATGGTGTAGTGCATAGAAGGAAATATGACATAAATGTTATATAACCGCTATGACTCACATTGGTGATCTAAAGTAATCACAGTATTATAGTTTCTAATATATCTGAACTTATTGGCTATTTTTAAAATTCGCGATCAGGTGTCAAAGTTTTTAGTGTGGAATCCAATGAGTCAAAAATTTTATAAATTGCATATTTTTTTGGAAAAACTTATAATTGCATCATAATCGGCTTAATGGGCCAAGTAGGAGACTCCACAATTAGATAAAGCCAATATTTGAGATAAAGTTCAGTAATTATAATTTTAATATAATTATTCTTCTAAGATAAGAAGGAAACCTTGATGGATAGGAATTCTTCTGATAGAGTTTATTTGGCCCTCTTCTCTCCTCTATATAAGGATGGGTGACTCTCCTTTCATATCATGAGTATTTTTCCATCACTCTAAGTTTTATAGTCATCCTAATCAAGAGAGACAGAGAGAAGAAGGTGAGTCAAGAATTAAAGGTTCAACTATTAGGGGTATTTTCTCAACTTCTCTAATTCAATGGCTGACAAAGGTATGTTCGTTTTATTCTTGAGTTGTATTGAATTCAAGATACTGTGAAGTTTAATTCTGCACTATTATTATGGTTATATGTATTATTAAATCTTACAGAAACAGCTTGCTTAGCCAACCCACCAGTAACAAAATTCGCCTCTTGGTAAGCATGATGGATTTGAACAGTCCATCAATGCCCCAGAAGTAACCTGCAATCATCAACCAGAGGTTGAATCTAATGAAGTAACAAGATTAGAAGTAAGGAGAGAATAAGCAACATATGAATCAACTTCTAATTCAAGCAAACGGTATCCATGTTGCCATGCAAGAAGTAGACCTGTGCAAATACCCCATATATAATTCAGCAACCATACTTGTGGCATTTCCTATATTTTGGTTGAAGCCTAGTAACCAATCACCTAAATGATTTCTAAAAACTCCTGCAATGCTTGCTGGATCGGTTGCCCTAAAGCACATCCATCTGTGTTTAGCTTAATATAGCAGTTTAAGGGCAATGTCCATTTTACCCATAAGATGTGAGTGATAGTGGGAGTATGATTTTTGTAGGCTAGATGGAAGTATTCAATGGCTTGCCCCCATATAGTTTTGATTTGAAAATTGATAAGAGTTAATTGTTTTTTTTTTTTTAAGAAGACTTGAATTTCTGGATAACCAAATTTGCCAAATAGCAATTGAAAAAAAGAAGTGAGTAAGGCAGGTTAATATGAAGGACTTCGTGGTAAGAAGTGAGATTTAGGATGAGCCACTCTTTAGTGGGGAGATTGAAAAAACTTTGACGATCAAAGGGAGGATAAAGCCTAATCCACACTGCTTTGGCCCAAATACAGTCTCTCAAAGCATGTATGGGGTTTTCAGTCTCAAATTGGCAATGATTACATAGTAAGGGCATGCCAATCCACTTAAGGCATGTTTTGACAGGTAGGCGATTACAAGCACAACGCCATAAGAAGTTGTTTTTTAAAGGGCATTTATTTCTCCATATGGCCAAGACCAATTTTCAAAAATAATGTGGTTACTAAGAAAGGTGTAAGATGATGATACTGAACATTCTCCATTGTTTGATGGCCAAAGGGGAATGTCTTCAGTTTTGGAAACGCGAGAGATAGGTACACCTCGAATTTGATCAAGAACATATTTTGGTAATGTCTAATCAAAGGGCGTCAAGTTCCATGTACCTTGTGAAGAGAAGACATCCTTAATTTCAATGGATTCCCATGATGAGGCTAAGAGTGGACCAATAAAAAGTGAGCGAAGAGTGCCAATAGGAAGCTAATTTTCATACCGAAAGGATTTGGCGGAGGCAAGATTTATTTTCCATTGGATTCCCTCAAGTATCTTAGAACGGGCTCGAAGAATGTTCTTCCAAAGCAAACTATGATGTGATTTGACTTGAGTGCAAAAGGTAATTGGCTGCTTCCGTAGTCTCCATACAAGGTTCATAAATTCAACTAGATTTTGAGTTCTAGTTTTTCATATCCCTAAAGCACCAAGGTGTTTAGGAAGAGTTATAGTGGACCAATTAAGAGCATGCCATTTTGAAATGAGAGTTATGGTGGTCCCAAATAAAGGAACAAGTACATTTGTCAATATTGCAAGTATTCATCGAAAGAATATTTTTTTGCATGGCATATTGAGGAATGGAATTAAGAACTGCAGAGGCAAGAAGGGTTCTTACTGGTAGAGTAAGCATGCTTGCTTTCCATCCAGAAAGCTTGCATTGAATTTCCTCAAGCAAATATTAGAATTGAACCTTTATTGGCCGACCTGTATAAATAGAAACACCCAAGTAATGATCTAGATGAGAAATAGCTTGGAAACCAGTAACAACACATAAATCTTTTTTGAGAGACGTATTGGTGTTATTAGAGAAGAGAAGTTTGGATTTGGTAAGATTTATATTTTGTGCAGATTGTAATCATATAGAATTGAGTAGCTCTGTGAACTAGGTGGCATCATCTAGAGTAGGTCTACTGAAGAGGAGGGTATCGTCTGCAAAAAAAATATGAGATATTCCGAGTCCTCCTTTTGATAAACTGATAGAATGAAGCTTGTGAGAGTCAGTTCTTGAGTAAGAGCACAGGAAAGCTCATTTAGGCACAAAATAAAGAGATAAGGTGATAATGGATCACCATGACATATGCCACAACTAAGGTAAAATACCTTGGAATGAGCACCATCACACAATAGAGAGAAGGAGCCAGTTGAGTGGAAACTTCTAAATTTTTACTCCAATGACAAGGCATATGACTTGCTATGTGTTACCTATATGGAAACATTGTGTCAAATATAGTACGAATTTTACCTATAGCTAAAATATATTTGTCTCTCTATTTCCGCTAGGCATCCATATATAACATTTTGATTTGATATTTTGTGTGAAAAGTAAAAATATTTTACATTGTATCATTGGAGCAAAATTGCTAAATTAAATATTTTAATATTATTTATTGCTAAATTGTAACATTAACTAGCTCTTTCCCTATCCAACCATTGGGGATGCTCATTTCATTTTCTAAATACTTTTCTTAGTGGGTATTTGGGATTTACTTTTTTGGTGGGTTTTTTGTTGGACTCTTTTCATTTTTAGTTTTTTTTTTTGTTTAAAAAAATGTTCAAAAAAACCTTAGACTTCTAGGTTTCACACGACGAGAGGAACCAAAAAATTAAAAATTCTAAACAACGGTTCAAAAAAGAAAATAAATAAACACAAAATAGTGATATTTTTGGCTTGTTTTTTATTTTTAATTTTTTTTATATTTTAAATTTTTTATATTTGTCTACACAAAACGGAGCGAAAAAGCTAAAAAAAAAAATATGACGTAATTTTGAAAAAAATAAAAAATTATTAAAGATGAAAAAAATTCTGAAAAAATGTGACTTATTTAGAAGTTTCTAAACTGCCACTTAGTAAATAGATAAGTGTGCTTTATATATATATATATATATAAATATTCTAATTTAAGTTATTGAATGGGTGAGAGGGTGTTGTTGGGCCTTGCAGACCTACCATAGATATGTTTCGATTATCTGAATTATTTATTTTGTCAGGTTTTATGTATAAAGCATTCATAAAATAAAAAATAAAAAAATCAAATTAATCTTGTAGTTAGAGTCAAATTATTTTATTATATATATTTTTTAAAAACTTAGAATCCTTCTAGTCTACACTACGAAAAATGATAAATCACCATAATGTTTGTACAAAATTAGCTATAAGAATCTTGTAGCAGTGACATACTATGATAATAATAATAGGCTTTATATTTTTAAATGAGAAAACAACAAAAATACAATATTATTTATTTATTTGTATATCACTACTCTACTCACCACATAAATATGGAGTAATTTGTAATTGAAGAGTAATATGTGAGGCTCATTTATATTTTCAACATGCACCTTCAAGTTTTGTAAGGCTATAATCCACAAGGAATTCAGACATGAACAAGTATTTTAATTATGGGTGAATTATACTAACGGTTCCTATAGTTTGGGGTTTGTATCACTTTAGTCCCTGACTTTTCAATTGTGACACATTTGACCATAAATTTTGAATCTTGTTCCAAATAAGGACAATTGAAGATACTATTGAGTAGATGTGTAAAATTTAAACACATAATCTATTGTCTATTTTGAGAAGTCATGATTGCCAATGACAAGAGATTTTTTTATGAGATAAAAATATAACTTTTGTTAATGAATCAAAACACAACACCAATAAAGGAAAAGAAACAGCAAAGTTCCATCATAGTAAATCCGACTGATCCTAGCTATGTTAGGAGTTAGGGTTGGTGCTCAATGTTGTAAGGTTCTATGGGGGTGTATCTCAAATTTTTTTCGATGATCTAAACTATTTATATTGTAGAGTTTGTTGAGTATATTATTTATAAAAACATTTAGGTGACATACGTAACCTCATGATCAACCTTAATTATGTTTTAAAAATTGTTAAAATTATATCAACTGTGTATTTGTATTTAAAACAACTGTCACCTTGTTATGGAGTTACAAATGTCCAATTGATATGAATTTTTTTTTTTGGTATAATATATTCGACAAATCTTATAATATGAATGATTCAGAGCAAGAAAATAGGTTCAAGACATACCCTAACGGGCCTCACAACATCTACCCCAAGTACACTATGTTGGCACAAGGAGAAAGATTGATTACCGAATGCCAATAATCTTGAGGGGGAATGCGAATATGATTTCAAATTCTAAAAAAAAATAAATAAATAATACAAGAAAAAGCAGTTTTCGCGACATTTTTTTTAATCACTAAAAGTATATTTTTGGTCGTCGAAAGTATTAGCAATGCAAAAGAAAATGGTCGCTGAAGCCATGCCATTAAAAGATTCGGCGATCAAATAAACTACGATCACGCTTATAAAAGAATCAATGACCAAATAGTTTAGTCATGAAATACCTAAAAATTGTTGTCGTAAAGTAACATTTGGTCGCTAAAAATAGCCTTAAACAGATGCCATGTTAGGTTTTAGTGACCTACAAAAATGTTGCTAAAACATCCTTTAGCGACCAAACAAATTAGTTATTGAATGCCAAATCTTTTGGCAACCAATCAAGATTTTGGTTGCTATAAATTCATGTCCTATTTCACATAGAACTTTAGCAACCGAAACAAATTGTCACCAAAAGTAAATTAACAGCTGAAAAACCTGTCATCAAAAATTCATTATTTTTTTTTTTACAATTTCCATGTTCAATTCATAAACCTATAAAAAATAATACAAACCCAAACTTACTTTTCCCGTGCATCATTTCCACACATACATGCAATCAAAAAAATAAAAATAAAAAAATTAATACATTGTGCAAAGCATCCAAACTATAAACTTAATTCGAAAGTAGTAGCCTATTAAACATAAGCAAAATATAAAATCCAAAACATTCAATATAAGTAAATCCCTTACCATCCAAAACTTGAAGCATATACACAATGATTCCAAAAAAAAAACTTCCAAGCTACAAAATCCTATGACAAAATATATCCAAAAAATTCAAAATGTAATCCTTTGATGCTCCCCGAAATATGTTTCATCCATTGCCAATCTGTCAAACATATGAAAAAAATTACATTATTAAAATGTTAGTAATAAAATCCTTAGTCTCAAAACTATGATATACCAAATACAACAACTACCCCTAATTATATTGCCCAAAAAATAAGAATAACAAGAAGAAATTTTTTTACAAAATATCATTAACTAAACATAAAACCACCTATATGATAATTTCTAAATTACAAAAGTAGAGATGAAGTTAATTTGGAAAAGGACCAAGTGTGATGGAAGTTGGCCCTTGTGTCGCCTTAATTGGAAAAAGAATTAATTTAATTGACAAAGATTGTAACCTTTTGTTTGACTCATTTATAGAACCATAATCATTACAATAAAAAAAATGAGTAGACATCGCAGTTATTCACATGGAATGACTAGCTTTTTACTTAGGATTTTTAGGATTTTAATGGTGGCTATATGCTTTATTTTTAACTTCCTAACACTACAATATGCATAATACTAGCTAGGATGATGAGGACTAGCATTTCATACCTCATATATATATATATGTGTGTGTGTGTGTGTGTGTCCTAATGTATTAAAAGAAGCTATAATTTGATCAAAAATTGAAGACTAATGAACGAGTGGTTTGAAGGCTTTTGTGTCATGACCCAAACCCACCCCTATGGATTAGAGTCATAACCGACTAGTAATCATGAGATTACATACGACCTCAGTCAGATATCAAATCATATTTAATGATAAGGGGCCAAATTGCGAAAACAGAACTTGCAAAGATTGTCTAATGAGATGCGCATACATGACTTACCCAAAAACTTTTCTCATATATGTAGTAACTCACACTATACAAACATCCATAATATGTATTACATAAGCCCAGAATCATTCAAAAGTCAGTATTAACAAGCTAGGGTTATACACAAACTTGGTCACATATGACTACAAAAGAAACAAAAAGGAAATCAAATGCCTCTTAGGTGGGGCGACCTTGGTTGACTCCTGAAAACTCAGTTTTTCACAGATCACTAGGGCTGGGGTGGGACATCCTGCTGCTCATCTACATACATATAAATAAATAGTGAGCTAATGCCTAGTGAATAATACCAAAGTAAAGGAGTTCATGAATGAGATTTATCAAATCATAATCCATAAACTATGCTTGTTAATCAATATCAAAGCAAAATGACCTTAGGTCCAATATATCATATCCAAATACAAATGACGTCGGGTCCAATTAGTCTACAAAACGACCTTGGGTCCATTATGTGCAAAACGACCTTGGGTTCATTGTATGCAAAACGACCTTATCATATCCAAATAAAAAATGACCTTGGGTCCAATTCATATACAAAACGACATTGGGTCTATTATCACTACAAGAAAAAAACACTTTCCGTGACCAACATTTTGGTTGCGAAAAATACCATATTTGGTCGCTAAAACCTTTTCGCGACCAAAATATGTTAGTCGCGAGTTGGTCGCTAAAGCCTCGTCACAGATAGTTTTCTGCGACCAAAAAAGCCTTTGGTCGCTAAAAGTGGCCATTCGCGACCAACTTTTTTGGTCGCGGAAAGTCCAATTCATATTAGCCAAAAGTAAATTTTTAGTGACCAAAGATAAGTTGGTCGCCAAAAGTTAGCGCCTTGACCCAAAAAAAATAATTCTTTTGTGCTACTTGGGACTTGAACTCCTGACCAAGGAGTCGCCATGCACCCAATCCACTCTGCCAGTAACATGCTTCTTGTTCATATTTGGCAACAAATATATATAACCCATAAAAATTGGGTTATATATTATTTTATAAAACTTTTAATGCCTAAATAGAAAAATAGCATGTAATTATAGTAGTATCATTTTTTTTAAATTTATCCCGCCATAACTTTTTGCGACCAACTGTTTTTTTTGGTCGCCAAAGGGTAATCTTCTGCGACCAAAAAAGCCTTTGGTTGCCAATACTATACTTTCTACGACCAAGTCTTTTTTTTGGTCGCCAAAAGGTGATCTTCCGTGACCAAAAAAGCCTTTGGTCACCAATAGTATACTTTCCGCAACCAACTTTTTTTTTTTGGTCACCAAAGGATAATCTTCCGCGACCAAAAAAGCCTTTGGTCGCCAATAGTATACTTTCCGCAATCAACTTTTTTTTTTGGTCGCCAAAGGGTATACTTTCTGTGACCAACTTTTTTTTTGGTCACCAAAAGGTGATCTTCCATGACCAAAAAAGCCTTTGGTTGCCAATAGGTATACTTTTCGCTACCAACTTTTTTTTTGGTCGCCAAAAGGTGATTTTCCGCGACCAAAAAATTGTGGTCGCCAAAAGTTAAATTTTAGTTGCAGAAAGTGGACTATTTGCGACCAAAAAAAATAGGTGGTCTCCAAAAGTGTTTTTTCTTGTAGTGTATATGCAAAACGACCATGGGTCCAGTTCGTTTACAAAACGACCTTAGGTCCAACATTTCATATTCATATTTGTGCACACCTTTTGATCCATGATTATGTTTACCTTCGTATTCAAATCGACCTTAGGTCCAAATCAATTCCTTATTCAAAACGACCTTTGGCCCATTTAATCGTCATACAAAACGGCCTTAGGCCCAATCTATATCCTCATCAAGTAAACCTAATGGCCTTGGGCCCATTTTATATTCATACATCAATCACTTCGCATATCTCATTACGAATCAAGCGGATAGAATACTCATTCATAGTACCAATTCAGAGGTTTAGAAAATAATTCATACACAAAAATATCTTTACTAAGATATTACTCACAGTGTTTCGGTACTTGATTCGTTCTTACACTTGACCCTACATAATTCATAACATATTGGGTCATAATACAATTCAATCCATTTTTTAGTTTACTTAACTTTCTTAGGCTTCTTCCATGCCCTCTAATTCATTTAGGGTGCTCAATGTGTGCCCAAGAATACTCAGAAATGAAACAGAATGAAATTGGAACATAAAACAACTTTTCAAAAGTTTCTGAAACAGGGCACTCCGCTCGAGCGCAGCTTTGGTCACTTGAGCGGTCTGTAAAACTCTGTAAAAGTATTGGTTGCATAATTTTTACATTCGAGCGGGACTTCTGTCACTTGAGTGATGAGCTGAGCAAAACAGGGTGCGCTCGAGCTCCAAGGTTGCCGCTCGAGCTGCGTGCAATTCTCTGTACAACTTCTAGGAGCTTGATTTTTACGCTAGAGTGACACTTTCTTCGCTTGAGTGGACCGGTTGAATTCTAGAATTTCTAGAATTTTGTTTGAAGTTCAAAACTTGTTTCCAAAGGCTTAAAGCTTGCAAGTTGATACCAAAAACATGAAAAAAACATTGTATGACATGAAAACATAGGTAATTTGAAACCAATTGTCCAAAATCATGGTCCATCTCCCAAATCATTTCAAATTCTTCTTTTCAATTTCAAAACTCATGCAACTAAGCTTCATAACTTCATGGATTATGCATGCATGTGTAATATAGACTCTAATTCCATTTCAAATGGTACAAATGATGCTCAAAATTATGAAACTCAACAAAATTATGCATGCATGTGTGATTTGGCACCCAATTTTTCATGTTAAGCTTGTATGCTACATTAATTCACCAATTCTTCTTGAATACACATGATTATGGACTTAAGCTCATGAATTAAAGTTCAAATACTCACTTGGAGCTTTCAATCCTTCCAACCCTAGCAAAGTCTTGAGTCTAGCTTCCCAAAACTTGAACTTCTAAGTCAATTCTTGAAGAATTTGGCCTATCTCTCTCTCTCTCTCTCTCTCTTGATAGATTTTTGAGCTCAAAGATATGAGCTAAGCCCCTTATTAGCACATATATAGGTCTCATTAATCATATTGGCTAATGAAAGCTTAGGCTTAATCAAATATGCTTAATTAAATCAACTTAATCTAATTATTTTGATCCAAATCAATTTTTAATTAAATTTCACCATAGCCTCTTAAAATTATGCTAATCACAATGGTACAACCAATTTTGGTTTCTGATGCCTCTACGGCCCTCAATTTCAGTTTATACTAGCATACTGAACAGATTTTCCTACGATGGATAAATGTGAATTCAAGACTACTCACAGTCACATATTTAGCATCTAAATTCACATCAGGCACATAATCACAAATATAATTAACAATTAATAGTATATCACAGAATGGGGTTATAACATTTTGGGTGGCTGTTGTGAAGTTTTGTTATGTTCTATATCAGTTTGTGAGACTTGAGACAAGGCAGCCAGAGTGTTTGTTGTGTTTTTTTTTCTTTGTTGGTTTCTCACTAACCTCTCTCCTTTTTATTGATGTATTCCTTGAATCTTGTACTTTGTGATTTATCAATGAAGTTCTTTTTTTTAGCTAATAGAAAAAAGACTAAATATTTCTGTTTTGCAAAAGGTGGAAGGTTGATATCCCTACCTAAGATAGGTCCATAAGACTATAGAACCTCACCAAGTTACTAACAGAATTGAATCAATAAAATTGTGTCAGATATTATAAAAGCATCTTTTACAAGAACGCACAAATAATAATAAATTTTCTTAGCTTTTTTGAGGCAAAATCAGAAGGCAATATGAAATCAAAAGAAATGGGTAATTATAAATCGTGCAAAATCTAAATGCAAAGACCTCCAAAAGAATTCTTAATGTTATGAATTAAACCTGATTAATATCAATCAAATAAATAAGGATAAATACACTTTTAGGCTTATCAAGTAAGTAGGCTACAAGGTTGGTTAGGTAGTGGCTGAAATAGGAAATCATTTAGGTAGAGAATATGGACTGTTTTATTGAAGTGGTGGAGAATTTGTTAGGCAACACCAAGAAGTGCGGACCGGGTTGCTCACACAAGCAGCAGCTGCAACCACAACAGCATCAACAGCTTCAGCTATCATCAAAGTAATGTCACCAACAAGGGATTGCATTACATTCACTAATACCTTCATTGAAAGTCCAATCGCTTCCCAAATAGACCTTTTAAACCTTAAGTTTTGCAATAATTAAAGTTCTAAGTCAACTCAACCAACTTAAGAGTAGCAACCAACAGTTTGTTTCAACAAATATATTAAGTTAAATGCTTATAGTGATTTAAAAATTAAATTATAAAAAATATTGTGGACGCCCCATTTTGATCAGCCCTAGGACTTAGGCGCTTTCGTTTGATTACCCGATGATGAAAACATAAATGTGCTATCTCACAAAATCCTCAATAAGAAAGATGAAATTTGAGTTTTCTCCCTAACCCTAAGTCTGTTTAGCCAAATGTTTAAGTCCCGTTCAAAACTCTCTTTTGAACTTTCTTTCCACACTTTGTTCCAAGTATTTCCATAATGTTCTATGACTCATTTTTAAACTTCAAAGTGAAATGTTTTCTCAGTTTCTTAAGCAAACAACAGTGTGGAAATAGGAGGACAAGATGATAATTCTATCAAAAAATCTTGTTTTGTGCAAAATATTTAGGCTAAGGCACATTTTTTTGGCTAGGCCAGGTAAGAATTTGGCTGGCTGGCTGGCTAATTTGTCCAGGAACAGGGCAGTTTTGACAAAATTCTTATTTAATGCTTGTAGGACATGCCACCTTAGATATTTCTGATATACATTGTGTATCCACACACTCTCAACTATCAAAAGAGCTTGCCTCTTCACAAAAAGAGTAGCTAAAGGAAAGGTCAAGTGCTTTATCCTTGTCACCCCATAATCCCTTGTCCTCTACCTTGTCTCCCATCATCTTCTCCTTAAGTCTTCCATCATTGTCTATAAGGAGGATCAGATTATTGGGAGAGAGATGAGAGATTTTTGATAGAAGGAGAAAGCTTGCTTGAATTGAGAATTAATAAAAAAATTGAGCTATAAACCTTCATTTTCCATATACACTGTTATACCATCCTCTATATATCAAAATCATCCAAGAAATTCCATTATAACAAAATTCTAACAGCTTTGATCCAAGAAAGAGTTGTTGAAAGTGAGAAAATCAAAGAGTTAAATAATTCCCCCCATCCCTCCACACACTGTTAAACAATTCAAATCACCATTCTAACAAGAATTTCAAATTTTCAAATTGAGGATTGAAAACATACTTCAGATACTTGAGGGTGACCAATAGAGAGTTTGGAAATGAAGAAGTTCATTCTTTCTTTAAAAGGTAAATTTTCAATCTCTTTCATTTTCTTGTATTTTCTTTCTTGTATTGATCTTCTTGCTTTAGTTTCATATTATAAACTTGTTGTAACCTAATTGGAAGTGGTTAGTTGAGCTACCTATTGTAGACACCCCATTTTTGACCGACCTTAAGGCTCAGACGTCACCGATTGAGTGCTCGGTGATGTTGCATATCGTGCTCGTTCAGAAGTCTCAGAGTCGCGGCCGTGCGCCCTGCCTCCGGACTTTCGAACTCTCTTCTGTGCCTTGTCTCGATTTGCGAACCAAACTCGGTTTTCTCTGTTTTCTTTCCTAAGAGGAGGGAGAGGTCCCGTAGACTATCTCTCAGTGGCCGTGGGCTACATTTCGTGGCCGTAGGCCATTTTGCCCATTTCGGAGGTTCGGTTTTGGGCCGTCGCCGTGTGCCTCGTTCGGGACCACCTAACCATCTCCGATTCCTCCGGTTTTTGGCATGCATCTCATTTGATCCCTTCGAGGGACACTGGGTCTCGATACCCACTTCGTGGCCAAACACCACTTTGCTTAACGGCCGGTTTGGGACCAACTGCGTGTTTTGGCCCCCGAGCATTCGTTTTGCATCGGTTTTTGTTCATTTTTGGCAGGTACCTCTGTTTTATCACCAGGAAGATCACTGGAGGGTGGGAGGCCAGCAATTGTCTCAGCAACCAGTTATGCTCCTCCAGCGCCCCTCGGCGCCTATTTTTCTCACTTCCAGGCTAATGTTGAACACCCTAGGGCCATTTTCTTCGAGCCAAAACCACATATTTGTGTTGTACACACATGGGAGGACCCTAAAAACACATGGCCGGCCAGTAATTCTTTTGTCCATTTTGAAACCTCTTTGAAAAGTGGCTTGTTGTTTCTCCTGTTTCAGAGTTGCCAATTTCCAACCATAGGGTCTTGTTGTAGACACATGGGAGGACACCAACCTTTGGTGGCCGGCTAGAAATTCTCATTGACCATTTTTCCCCTTGGCCGGCCGGCCATGGGGGGTGGCCGGCCGGCCACCTGCATCAAAAGTGCCTAGCCGGCCATGCTCCCTTCAGTGCATACTTTACAGCTGTATAGCTGTTTCCCCTAGAAAATATCTGTATCCGGAGGATATTTTGGGAGGGAAAGCTTGGATGCATTTCCCTCCACTTTTACACCCCTCCTTTTGTCCATATAAGGAGCCTCCCAGCTCTGTCCCTAGGGTTAGAAAAAAATTGGTTGGAAGATACATACACATCCCTCTCTATCTCTCTCATTTTTCTCAAATTTTGGTTCCATTTCTTCACTACTACCAAGCATCACCACTACTACTCCATTCCAGCAGCAAGGAGAGGCTTTCCAGCAGCTAAGAGGCAACAAATTTGGCCCAAGAAGCAACCAAAGTCTTGATCTTCAAGGGTAAGTCCACTTCACCCTCTTTTGAGCTCATTTTTGCCTCATTTCCTTATCCTATTTTCTCACTGTTTTGGGCTCCGACCATAACTGAAACTAGGCCTCATTTGATCTATTCTTCATGTTTGTTGAAGGGCTCAACCCTGTTTGAGCCCTCCATTTGGCACTTGCTTCAATACCATCTTGTATGCCTTTATTTTGAATGAAATTTCTAGCCTATGTGTGATCTGTTTTCGAGCATAATGTAAACTGTAAGTGGGCCTATTTTGAACCCCTCTTCAACATTTAAGAAGGGCTCAACCATGTTTGGGCCCCCTATCTTGTACTTGCTTCACAATCTCTCCTATTTACCGTAAACTTGCATGATTTGTTTGGCCTATATGTAAATTGTTTTGGAGCATGTCATGAACTGTGAGTAAGCTTATTTTTTGTCCCTCTACAACATTGTAGAACAGATCAACCTTGTTGGGGGTCTCCATGTTATACTTGTCATTATACCCCTCTTTGACCCCCATTTTTGCATGCTTTTTTAAGCTTATCTAGATTCTGTTTTCGGCCATCTTCAGAGCTGGAAGGAGTCATATTTTGATCTTCTTGACATATTTCATTGAGGGTCTTTGCTGGTTTGATGAATGTTTGGGGTACCTCATGTTATAGCCTTATGTATCCTAGTTCTTGCATGACATTTTTAGCATGTTTTCATACTGAATTGGGGGATGTAATCTACTGAAAATGTGCATATTTTTAGTCCCTCATCAGTGTTGTAGAATAGTTTTTTTTCATTTGGGCATCTCATGTACCACTTGCTTCATAGCCTCCCTTGTGGAGCCATTTTTGTATGCCATGTTAGCCCTATTTATGATTGCTGTTTGGCAATGTTTGGTACTGGAAAAATGCTTGTTTTGGGGCTGCCTTGCTACTGTATTTTCACTCCATGTCCATATTGTGCATGCATTGCATAGCTATAGGCAATTTCGGGTGCCTAAATTCGCATTTCGGGACCATTCCTTGCATTTGGTGTCATTTCGCCATCTTACGGGGCTGTTTTCCCCCACATTTCAGTGCCAAAATTCATTTGCATGTTTGCATATCATTTCCATGCCATTTTATTCCGTATGCCATTGCCTTGGTTGGCGTGCCCGTGTGCACGCATTTCGAGGCACTTCTTTTTTATCCGACGGCCTCTTATGTGAGTGTGGCTGAGGCTCACTCGTGTTAGTATAAGTCCATTTTGCATTCTGTATGTCATTTTAGCATCATTGCATTCCGTATGCCATTGCCTCGGTTTGCGTGCCCGTGTGCACACATTTCGAGGCACTTCATTTTCATCTCTCGGCCTCTTATGTGAGTGTGGCTGAGGCCCTCTCATGTTAGTGTAAGTCCATTTTGCATTCTGTATGCCATTTTAGTCTCATCGCATCGTGTATGCCATTTTCTCAGTTTGCGTGCCCGTGGGCACGCATTTCGAAACATCTCATTTTAGTCTCATTGTATATCATATTTCAGGCCGTTTCATGCTTTAATGCCATTGCCTCGGTTTGCGTGCCCATGTGCACGCATTTTGAGGCACTTCACTTTTATCCGACGACCTCTTATGTGAGTGTGGCTGAGGCCCTCTCATGTTAGTATAAGTCCAATTGCATTGCGTATGCCATTTTATGCCTTAAGATCATTTCCTCAGTTTGCGTGCCCGTGTGCACGCATTCCGAGACATATCATTTTCATAGCATTGTGTATGTCAGGATTGCATATTAGCTATATTTCATGCATATCATGCATATTGCATCGTGTTCGGAATAGGAGTTAGCCCGGACACGGGAAACGAGGCACGTTTCGTACTCTGAGTGACGGAACGGGTCTCAATTCCCCAGTCACCGACACTCCGGATTACCCATGATGGAGTTAGGTTTTGTTGTAGCATTCATATGCATTCATCCTATATTGAGTTGTGCAATCCGATTCCTCGGCCATCATGCATCGATATGTGTGATTGGTGGCACGAGGATCGAGGCATGCATATATTTGTGAAATACATTGCTATGCCCCTCCCCTGCTCTCTGTTGCAGCAAA
Source organism: Camellia lanceoleosa (assembly GCA_025200525.1). NCBI lineage: Eukaryota > Viridiplantae > Streptophyta > Magnoliopsida > Ericales > Theaceae > Camellia > Camellia lanceoleosa. The sequence goes on along the minus strand of CM045763.1, from coordinate 121,732,339 downwards.
ATGAAGAATTCTGACTTTGCACGCATTTAGAAACATCGCACAGAGGCGGATTGGGCATCGAGGATTTCGCGCAGCGACTCAACATGCATCATTTCATTATCCGAAGCGGAGTCAAGGCAGCCCCCTGGCTTGTATGCCAGTTTACAGTTTTCCTTAGTTAATTTGTTAATTAATTAGGAATCTGTATTATTCTTTTATTTCGGACTGTATTATTTATTCAGACCCTTTGCGCGAGGGCATAATTGTAATAAGTGTGGGTGAGTGTGATGTATGTCTTCCAACCCCACGTCTTTCTTCCCTTTTATGTACCTGCTTACGATGGTTAGATTAGGGCATATTTCAATTAGCATACAGTATGACAGCATGTTTGCATCATTTATCTGTTTTGCACGCATCATACAAACTGCATTTGTATTTCGATTCCAAAATTGAATACGTGTTAGTTGTAGCATTTCATATGCCATGTTTAGAATAGCCGAGCCTGCTGTAGTTTGCATTTTTGCATGTGTTGCATTAGGCATTTCTGTATATTTAGGATTCATGCATGGATTTCTAATGAGTTTCTATTTTGGCTTGGAGTACTCGGTAAGTTTTATGCTTTAGCATCCTTGCATGCGTGTGAGTGTTGCCATGAATAGCATGCTTACCATGAGGCTACGTGCTTATGTGATATAACTGCCTTGAATGCCTGTGGGTGGAGGTTGAGTTACTTGGATTGGACAGATCACTGATTGTTTGTTTTAAGCCCACTAGATAGTGGCAAAATCACGTTTTTCTAAGCCCACCCGAGGGTGGCAAATCCACGTCTTAGCCTACCTGTGGGTAGCACCATCAAACCATTTTCAAACAAACAAGCACGAAATGTTTTGTTCCAATTCAGGCGATTCAGTCTATACTTGTATGCTGTGCGCATCACATAGTAACCTAGGCTAATAACCGGAATAAGAACTCACAATGTTTTCGAAATCAGATATCATGGTTAGTAGAGGCCGGTCTTTGACCGGGCGAGCGGGGGTGCTCACGAAGTGACCTTCCCCAATCGTACCTAAGTTCCTGAGCCGAGGCAACTTTGGTGATGACGGACACGTGGCCTTTGGCACCGAGTCAGGGTTTCCTAAATTTCCCATTAAAAAACATTTAGGTGGCGACTCTGTATCTGGCGAAGCAATCCATGTTTGGCACTTCTTTCAAAAAATCAGTTTTCTCAAAACGATTTGCCGGTTTTGGACTCTTTGGTTCAAGATTAAGAACCGTGACATTTGAGTCATTCGAACTGTAGTGACCCAATATCGAACCAGAACCCGGGGGGGGGGGGGGATTCGCACCCCTTTCCCCCGGGATGCGTTCGGGGACGTCTACACCTATATATTCCCCATTTGTTCTTTTTTTCGGTGTTGCAACAAAACAAATTTTTGCTATGTCTAATTGGCCGGCCGACCAATTTATTGATTGGCTGGTTGTAACATGCCTGGGGGCTACCTGTGCGTGTTAAACAGTTCGAACCCTCGATTTCTTCCATCTAGTTTCATGAGTGCAATGTGAAACATAAATGAGAGTTTAAATTTGATAATTTTTTTTTTTTTTTTTATAGAAAATCCATTTTACTACAAATTCTTTGCCAGAAATGGACTACATCTATAACAACCCTACTATGTGTTATGCTAATTAATCTTAATTATGCTCATAGTTATGTACTTGATATGATTTTGCGCACTAATTATATGATTATATGTGTTTTTGAAACTATATTTGTCCAGCGTAGGAAAATCTATTTTGTATGCTTCTATAAATTGAAAATTGAGGGTTGTAGAGGTGTCAGAAACCAAAATTGATTATACCATTGTGATTAGCATAATTTTCAGAGCCTATGGTGAAATTTAATTAAAAATTGATTTGGAAAAAAATAATTAGATTAATTTGATTTAATTTAGTCCATTTGATTAGGCCTAAGCCTTGATTAGCCAATAGGATTAGTGAGACCTATATATGTGCTAATTAGGGACTTAGCTCATATCTTTGAGCTCAAAAATTCTGAAATATACACTCTAAAGAGAGTAACTCAACACTTAGAGAGCGAGAGAAGAGAATTGTGAAGGAATTGAAGGAGATTTGAAGAATTGGACTAGAATACACTTGAATTCAGGCTATAGGTATGATTGTCAACCTTGATTCTTATAATTAAAACATGTAGAAGTTGAATTCATCTAATTCTTGAATTCATTTGCATGTAATTGTCCAATGGAAGCATGGATTTCTTTGAAATGGAAGAATTGAGTTAAATTGTGTACATGCATGCATGAATCACCAAGTTAAGCTTGAATTTCAGGGAATTTCCACATGCATGAAGCTACATTTGACATTTTTGGAGATGTGTCATGGTTTTACCACTTTTCATCTCATGCATGAGAGTTTTGGAGAGGTTTGAAAAGAAAAGAGTGCAATTGATATCATACATGGTTTCAACCTCATGATTTGAGCTTGAATATGGGACAATGGTTCATGATTTTGAGAAATTAGTTTCAAATTGAGAGTTTTTTCATGTTACACAATGTTTTACCATATTTTTGGCATCAACTTGCAAGCTTTGAGCCTTTGGAAATGTGTTTTCAACTTCAAACACAATTATGAAAATTCCAAAATTCGACCAGTTTGCTTGAGTGAGGAAAGTGTTGCTCGAGCGTAAAAATCAAGTTTCCAGAAGTTTTGCAGAGAACTGCACGGTAGCTCGAGCGGCAAACTTTGCGCTCAAGCAAACCCTATTTTGCATGACTTGTCACTCAAGCTATAAAAATCTCGCTCGAGCGTAAAAATCATGCAACCAAAAGTTTTATAGAGTTTTACAGACCGCTCGAGAAACCAAAGCTGCCCTCGAGCAGAGGACCCTGTTTCAGAAACTTTTGGAAAGCTATTTTATGTTCAAAATTTCATTCTCTTTCATTTCTGAGTATTCTTAGGCACACATTGAACATCCTAAATGAATTAGAGGACACAAAAGAGGCCTAAGAACATTAAGCAAACTAAAGAACGGATTGAATTGTATTATGACCCAATGTGTTATGAATTATGTAAGGTCAAGTGCAAGGATGAATCAAGCACCGGAACACTATGAGTAATATCTTAGTACAGATAATTTGTGTATATATTATTTTTTAAATGTTATCTGTGTAGTAAGTTTCTAAACTTCTGACTTGATACCGTGAATGAGTATTCTATTCGCTTGGTTCGCAATGAAATATGTGAAGTATAGATATATGATTATGAAATGGGCCCACCGTTTAGTTTACTTGAAGAGGATATAAAATGGGCCTAAGGCCATTTTGTATAACTGTGAAATGGGCCAAAGGTCATTTCGAATAAAGAAATGATTGGACCTAAGGTCATTTTGAATACGAGAGTGAATATGAACATGATCATGGATCATGAGTGCGCACAAACGTGAATACGGATTGGATGGACCAAAGGTTGTTTTGTACATAAATTGGATCCAAAGTTGTCTTACATATGATGGACTGAAGGTCGTTTTGCCTATGAATTGGACCCAAGGTTGTTCTGCATATAAGGGACCAAAGGTCATTTTGCAAATACGACCCGAGGTCGTTTGGTATATGAATATGGATATGATATATGATGTGTTGGACCTAAGGTCGTTTTGCATTGATATCAATCAACAAGTTTAGTTTATAACTTACGATTAAATGAATCTCATTCACGAACTCCTTTACTTTGGTATTATTCACTAGGCGTTAGCTCACTCCTTATTTATATGTATGTAGGTGAGCAGCGGGATGTCCAGCCCCAACCCCAGTAAGCAATGAGAAACCGAGTTTTGAGGAGTTAACCAAGGTCGCCTCACGCAAGAGGCCTTACTTTTTTTTTTTTTTTTGCTTTTCTTTTTTGTTCTTCTGTGTTCACATATGACCAAATTTTTTTTTACCTTGATTTTTGTTAATACTGACTTTTAAATTATCCTAGACTTATGTAATAGATACATAATATGGATGTTTGTATAGTTGAGTTATTACATATGTTAGAATGTTTTGGTTAAGCCATGTATGCATAGCTCATTGGACAATCTTTGTAAATTTTGCTTCCGCAATTTGGCCCCCTATTATTAAATTTGATTTGATTTTTGACTGAGGTCGTAGGTAATCTCTTGATTACTAGATGGTTATGACTCTAATCCATAAGGACGGGTTTGGGTCATGGCAACATCACCATATCTTAGAGTCGCCACCTAATATTTTGAAAAAATTAGGAAACCTGTGACTTGTACCAAGGGCATTGTTCATTGTAACCAAGGATGCTTGGCTCAGAACCTTAGGTATGAAGGGAGCAGGTCATTAATTAAGCAACCCCACTCACTCGATCAAACAATCAGCGTCTACTAAGTCGTGATATGATTCTTATTAACTTTATATGCTTATATTCCAATTATTTAATAAATACTAAAATTACTGTGTGAACTAAACAAGTATGGATTATGTCATTTATTTTGGAACAATTCGATTCCATGTATTTTTGAAAGAATTTTGAATAACTCAATGGAAATTTGAGTTTGTGACATGAAAATCAATTTTGTTCCAAATTGAACAACACAATCTCCATCCACATGCATTCATAGAGATATATTAAATAAGCACATAGCCACATGGTAGAATGCTCAACATAGTAAAAAAAACATACATAAACGAGATGCTAAAGCATAAAAGCTTACATATTTACGGCGTCCCGCAAACAATTACAAAATGAAGTTAGTAAAACATGCATGATCCTATATACAAGGTTCTAATGCAATTCATTCACGATATGCAAATAGTGATTTAGCTTCTAAAACATGACATGTGATTCATATAGAAAAACATGAAGTTGTGCACAAAATCATGTAACAATCAAATTAAATCCACAAATGCAAATTTGGCTGAATCAAGATGCATGAAATATGGATGTAGAGCATGGATATAATGATAAATAAAATATTCTATTTATTTACAGGTAGGGAAAATGAGTAAAAGAATGGGATAGAAAGAAGCAGGGCAGGGAGTTGTTACAACAGTTGAATATTCCAAATCCAAATAGAGGAGGGAAAGGAATAAGAATATTACAACAAAATATCCTCACAAATCTCTTTGAAATTAAAAGAAAAATAGAAAAACAGAAGCTTTAGGGGGCCTCAGAGACCATTGGAGTTGGTTATGTTCGATGTTGGGAGGGTACTGGGTTCTGTCTAGGAGAGGTTGGTCGGCCAGTGAAAAGATGAGCTGGCTGGCCAATCAGGCCAAGCCAAAACTCTATCTTCTACTTTTCAAGTACCAAAGACAGAAACAAACAGAGAATACGTGGGTGGCTTAACTAACCACTCCTAGTTAGAGTATAATAGGTTTACAATATGAAATGAAATTAAAGCAAAAAGTTCAAAATAAGAAAGAAAGTACAAGAAAAGAGAAGTGCGCAAAATTCACCTTCCAAGTAAAGGATTTGATTTCCAAACTTCCTTTTGATCACCTTCAAGTTCAGGAAGTGTATTTCATAGTTCTCAGTTTGAAAATTCGAAATTCTTGTATGAATGATGTTTTTGGAGTTTAACAGAGTGTGTGGGGGAGTTCTCAGTTTTCCTCTCTTTCAAAAACACATAATCTTTTTCGATCAAGGCTACTAAAGCTTGGCTATATTAGAGTTTTTGGGATGGTTTTCGTGAATCAAGGATGAAATATCAGTCTATGATGGTGTATATAGAAAATGGGAGTTTTTGGTTCAAAACTTAAAATTTTATTTTTTCCCTCTCTAACTTTCTTGTCTTTGTTTTCAATCCTCTTATCCTAACAATCTGGTCACCTTCATATAGGCAATGCAAATGTGGTTAGTGGAGAAGGTGGTGCAGGACAAGGTTGAAAACAAGGGTCATAAGATGACAAAGGCCAAGCACTTTGTCAAAGAGGCTAGCTTTCTTGACAATGGGAGTTAGGTAGATACACAATCCATAAGGCTCAATGGAGCAGGTGGGAGGAGATAAGGTAGAAGGCAAGGATGATGGGGTGACAAGGATGGTTGCATTGCATGCTCTTTTTGGGGTAAGAGACAAATGCTCTTTTGGCAATGGAGGCCAAAGGAAGATAATGGAGGGTGAGAAAGTGTATATCTTGTGCATGAATGTATCAAGAAATATCTAGAATAGCATATTCTACACACTTCTAACAACAATTCTACTGAAAATGCCTTGTTTCTAGGAAAATTAGCCGGCTGGCCAATTAATTGTAAGAAACCGGCTAATTTCTTGACCAAAAGTTTGACTATTTTGCACGAAACTAGATTTTTTTTGACAGAATTATCATATTTTCTTCCTATTTCCACACCAATTTTTACTCAATTTCCTTAGAAAAAGTTTTATTTTGAAGTTTAAAAGTGAGCCTTGGAACACTACGGAAATATTCGGAACAAAGCGCGAAAAGAAAGTTTCAAAAGAGAGTTTTGAACGGGACTTGAACACTTAGCCAAAATAAACTTAGGGTTGGTAATGAAGCAAAAATTCTATTTTTCTTATTGACGGTTCTTGTGAGAAACACATTCTTATTTTCATCATCGAGTAATCAATAGAAAACAATCAAGTCTTAGAGCCGGTCAAAATGGGGTGTCTACACTGGTTAACTTTTTAGCCAGTTGGCCAACTTTTTCGGGACAGAACAGAGTAGTCCTCCGATGATGAGCAAAATAGTTTTCGGTGGTCTTCAAGGCACATGAAGTTTCTATTTTTCTTTTAATTTGAGAGACTCGTGAGGTTTTATTTTGTTGTAATATATTTTTTCTCTCCTCTCTTATTTAGATATGTAATTATTCAAGTATTGTAATAATTCCTCAACTTGCTTCTTTCTATCCCATTCTTTTACTTGCTTTCCTTATTTATAAATATGCATCATATTTTTCTTTTCATCATACCCACGCTTTGCATCCACGTTTCGTGCATCTCGATTCGACTAAATTTGCATTTGTGGATTTAATAAATTCTTATGTGATTATGTGCACTACCTCATGCTCTTGGGATGATTCACATGTCATACATTAGGAGCCGAATCTTTAGTTACATTTCATGAGTGAATTGCATTAAGATTTTTTATATAAGATCATGCATATTTTGCTAACTTTGTTTCGTAATTGTTTACGGGTCATCGGTAAATATGTAAGTTGTTATGCTTTAGCATCCCCCTTATGTGTGTTTTTCTTACTATGTTTAGCATTCTACCATGTGGCTATTTGCTTATTTAGTATATCTCTATGAATAATAGTGAATGGAGATTGTGTTGTTCAATTTGGAATAATATCGATTTTTGTGTTTGTCTGCTCAATTTCTGTTGGGTTGGGCATTATTCAAACTCTTTCAAAATACGTGAAATCAAGTTGTTCCAAAATGAATGACATAGTCTATACATGTTTCCTTCACATAGTAAATTTCAAGATTTATTAAATAATCGGAATATGAATATGCAATGTGAATAAAAATCATATCATGGTTTAGTAGAGGTTGATCTTTGATCGGGTGAGTAAGAGTGCTTAATTAATGACCTTCCCTCTCATACCTAAGGTTCTGAACCTAACATCTTTGGTTACGATGAACACTGGTCTTGGCACGAGTTACAATTTTCCTAATTTTCTCAAAATATTAGGTGGCAACTTTGAGATCTGGTGATGTAGTACATTTCTGACAATGATTTTGCAATAAAATGGATTTTCTATAAAAATTTGGACTTTTATCTATATTTCACATTGCACTTGTGAGATTAGTTCAAAGAAATCGAGGGTCCGAACTGTTTAGCCCGCTCAGGTACCCCCCGGGCATATTATAGTTTCTAGCGACCCTGTTGGGGATATTAAGAAACCTTGACTCGAACTTCATGATATGATTTTTATTTTCAATTATATGCTCATTGCATTACATGCATTGGTGAGACTAAGTTCCGTGCTCGTCATGGTGGGAGCACAAGCCTTGGATCTGGATCTGGATCACCAACGTACCACTTGATCCGCTATTCACTTATAGATGATGGACTGGATAGGTATATCGGTGTCTTGCTGAGGTACCTTTTTTGACCAAGACTAACCTAATGCATATAGTAAGCTCTAGTAACTTCCAAAATTAGGTCAAGATGCTATCCCATATAGTAAGCTCTAGTATCTTGTTTGAATAATGAAACCCTAGATCATGTCAAATCTAGGACATGATAACCTTACCCTCTATAGGGGTGTTTGTTCTCTTTCCTACTATATGCAATGTGTTGGATCTATACAGAGGTTCTCAAATTCTAATCAGTGGTTTAGGAAAATCCTTTTGAGGGGATGAATTTAGTGTTTCAGCATGTGTTATAATGACCAATTAAGCCAGAATGTTGCTGAAATTCTGATTGGGGGTTCCATTTTTGTTTTTACTAGGTAGTTGTAGCACTATAGCTTCAAAATGGCCAGATATCCCTTAAGTTCTTTTGACTCGCATTAGTAGACCCTGTAAAATTACAGATTTGGTTAAGGGCCAACCAGTGATAGTTTGTTTACCATTGATTACATGAAGAAGAAGGGCTACAACTTCATCAATAGTCTAGAGTCCTCTTTCTTCACCAACTAGGTCATCCCCACTCAATTCACTAGAACCAGTGATGGCGCACGTTCCATAAAATATCGTAGACATGCTTTTGGCTCTTCAACAAAGCATGGATACCATTGCCGATACGGTTGCCACCCACAGTGATGGTCTCGTTGAATTGCGACGCCCATCTAGGGTATTCACTATTCAACTGCCTCCGGTGACTCATCCAATTCCAAATTCACCTCCACCAGCTGAAGACCTTCCCAAACCCAACTTACCAAAAGAGTTAAGGGTTGCCACGCAATTATCGGGAGGAAATTTTATTCTTCCACAACCAACGAGATGACTTTTTCCTCTGGACGTGAATGAGTTTGATCCAACTATGCTAAAAGAAGTCAAGCTGGAAAAGATATTCAAAGGGTTTCAAGGAATCAACTCTATCTCAAACATTAAAGGCGGGTATACGGAAACAGCCGTGAAATTGCCCGAATGATTCAATAAGCCACATATTGATAAATTTGATGGCTCTGGTGACCCTATGGTACATATTCGCCTATTTTATGATATCTTGAAACCTATGGGTTTGACCCGTCCTCAAAAGCTACCTTTATTCAGGCAAACTCTGTCAGGAGTGGATGTCATCTGGTATGCCAAGCTAGAAGACTTAGTCAAATAGAGTTGGGAAGAATTAGCTGAGGCTTTCATCACCTAATATACATACAACACTCAGATTAAACTAACCACCTAGGAGTTGGAAGTAACCTGTCAGGAACCAAACGAAAATTTTGTAGCCTTCATTACCAGATAGAGGGCCAATGCGGCAATGGTGACTAATAGACCACTTGAGAAAGACCAAATTAGCACGATGGTAAGAAATTTGCATGGTAAAATGTTGCAAAGGATGATAGTCCTTCCACCATTCACATTCAAAGAACTGCATGAAATAGAGAGTCCAAATAAAAGATGCAATCAAGCAAAAAATCATTGTTGATGACAAAGAACCCGCACGAAAAACTTTGGGTCGCAGTTCCAATGTTACTACTAGTAGCACAGTAATGAAGCCATCTGAAGTCAACTCAGTTATTACCATCACCAAAATGGCTGATCCTTTTTCCAGTGCCAGTTCGCAAACATCAAACTTAGCCCAAACCTTTACTAGAACATTCACCCCTCTTTATATGTTCCTCATTAGAGCTATGAAGGTCTTGGTAAAAAAGAGGGTATCTCAAACCTTTTGACCCTTGGCCTCTTCTAGATCCTCTTCCAGCCAAACAAGACCTTGCCAAATACTGTGCCTTCCACCAACAGCTTGGACATGATATTGATTGTTGTTTCCATTTACGGCATAATATTCAAGATCTCATTGACAATAAAGTCATAGCTCCCCCACAACCACCAAAACCTAATGTTACTACCAACCTATTACCACCCCACGACAAAGTTTCACCACCTCTTTGTCTCAATCTCATCCATATACTACCACCCGCCTTTAACCCCAACATATACTTCACGCCTTCCCATCTACCCAAACCCGAGGTATGCATTACAGAGAGCACTGATCTGTACATGATGGATACATTTCCAACCCAGTCAGAGCCCAAAAACCTTGTGGTGATGGTGGTACCACAATCTGAGGATGAAAAGACAGTTTTAGAAGAAGGACCCAAAAAAGAAATAACCTAAGCACCAATGATTGAGACCAAGAAACTGCAAAGGGAAGGTATGATCCCAGCAAATACATAGTACCTATTGATCAGCTGAAGTCGGAGGTTATTTTCCCTGACTCATTTACTATCAATGTCATTAGAGAAGATGTACCTAAATAGGGGTTAGATGATTTGGCTAACCCAGAAGAAGACTTGGACAATCTCCACTTCTTTTAAGAGCAAGACTTGGGGAATGTACAAAGAAGATGGTAGGATTTGACCAATTTAGAAGAAAATCATGGATGGATGAGCGATGAAGAAAACCCTAAAACAAAAAGAAATGAGAAAACCAAGGTAAAAGCAAGAATAGACAAACTGAAAGAGGATGCCAAAATTCAATCGGCGTCACCCTATTAACAAAAGGGGGATAACCATGATGTGGGTATGATCCATGTTGAACTGGATAACTATCTGTCAATTAATAAAGGTGAATGATGGAATGATAATGATCTGGATCTCGCTCACGCTAATGAATGATGGGGTACCAATGCACCTAATGAATCTTGGTACACTAAGGAGGTTGACCATTTAACTTGGAGTGACCATTACTTTAAGCTCCCACACCTAGATCAAGAAGAGCCATCTAGAAAGGATGCCGAGAAAGAGAAAGAGAAAGAGAAAAAGAAAGAGAAAGAGAAAGAAGAATAGAAGAACCTGGTCTTGAAATATTTGAAAAAAAATCCAGGCTAACATCTCAATTTGGGGGTTACTCATGGCCTCACGAGAACATCGACAAGCAATGGTCATAGCTCTAAGCAAAGCAAAGTTGTCTATTGACACTATACCAGATCAATTGGTGTTGCTAATCAAACAAACGGCACCAATCTCAACATTGACTTTTTTAGACAAAGAGCTACCACCAGGAGAAGCAGGGCATAACATGCCTTTATATGTGTCACTTGAATGTAGAAAGAAGTGGATTTCAGTTATTTTGATTGACACCGGGTCAGCTATCATCGTCTGCCCTTCGTGCACTGCTTACGCAATATGGCTGAAGCCAACAGACTTTGTGCTCACCAGTCAGTTAATCTGAGCTTATGACAACACTAGCATAGAGGTTATGTGGACTGTTAGGGTACAGATAATGGTGGGCCCATTTGAACACGAAGTTAAGTTCCGTGTCATGGACATCCTTGCAATATTTAACTTGTTGTTGGGAAGGTTATAGCTGCATCAGATGAACACAGTGTCTTCCACGGTCCATCAATTGGTGAAATATTCGTATGAAGGAGGAGTTGCCACCGTTTTTGGGAGTTCATCCGTTCATCTTCATCCAGAGGTCACAACACCGGTGCTTGCAATTAACCATGGGGAAGAAGATGTTTTACTCTCTGGATTCACTCTAGCGGAAGGTCAATTGGTTCAAATGATCATGGCAGAAGATGAGAGAATGTATGTTAACGCCCAGTCGATTTACTTTATGAGTAAACTAGGGCACATTCCTGGAATGGGATTGGAAATGAGTAGTAGAAAGGGTATTGTAACTGTAAGTGAGATAACCCATAACCCACATGTATTTGGGTTAGGCTATGAACCTATAGTAGAAGATTATGGGAGAAAAGGAAAGGAAATGAGGGAGAGAATCAATGCAAAGAAGACTAGAAAGAAATATGAGCTGGTTTACAGGCCGATCTATGGGACCTTGAACGGACGCCTTGTCCGCCAAGGAGAAAACTTCCCTTTCTGTGGTTTCCTAAGCCATTGATTGATCAAGTGGCAAAGAAGAGATATCTTGAGTTTGAAATATTCTTTGATCATCAGCTCTCCAATAGTGACGGGGAGGGGGTAAATTCTAGCATCGACATCAATCAAGACACTAATGTCAGTTCAGAAAATAGTACGGAAGTAGTACTGGGTCTAACATTGGCTGATATGCTGAAAGGGTCAGATATCAATGACAAACCAACGAACTTAGGGGATATGATGACCATTTCAGTGATTAGGGAAGGACCATATGTTGATTTCTCAAGCTTTATTACGGATGCAATGGATGGCTCGTATACAAAATGGTGTTTTGAAAAAAGTTTGTTAAGTTCTGAGTTGGTCGTTGAGTCTAATTCTATGGAGTCAGGTCTATCTTGGATGCTAAGATTTGGTGATTATGGGATTTATGACCCAAACACCACTATCCTGTATGAGTCTTCTTTTTATTTTTCTTTTGAGTTTTTTGTAACTGTTGAGCATGAGGCTTTGAATGAAGATGTTGTGATTTTCACTTATTTCTTTGTGCCTATAGTTCACAACATTAACTAGAATTTTCAAACTTTTGATGAAAACAAAAAGGAGAAAATTCCTCGGGCTTTGAAAAATCTAATTGACCAGAAGAAAGAGAGGCATGCTAAGCCGTTAATAGATGAAATTATTTCAGTAAATGTGGGTACTAAGAAAGATCCTCGCTTAGTCCAGATTGGTTCCACTTTATCTTCGGAGGAACGCAAGTAATTAGTTGCTTTATTAAAAGAATTCAAAGACTTTTTTTTCGTGGTCTTACGAAGATATGCTTAACATCGATCCTGAGATTGTACAATATAGGATTCCTCTTAATCCCGAGGCTCGACCTGTCAAATAGAAGTTTTGCAGAATTCGCCTAACTTGGGCATTGAAAATCAAAGAAGAGGTCACCAAACAAATCAATGTTGGATTCTTGCTTGTATCAAAATACCTGACTTGGTTAGCCAACATTGTGCTAGTTCTGAAGAAAGATGGCAAAATCAGGGTTTGCATTGACTTCTGGGATTTGAACAAGGCCAGTTCGAAGGATAACTCTCAATTGCTACATATTGATGAGCTGGTGGACTTCATAGCAGGGCATGCCTTATTATCATTTATGGATGGTTTTTCGGGGAATAACCTGATCCTTACAGCTCCAGAGGACAGAGAGAAAATTGTATTTACCACACCACAGAGGACATATTGCTACAGGGTTATGCCATTTGGTTTGAAGAATTCAGGGGCTACTTATCAGAGAGCTGCTACCACACTTTTGCATGACATGATCCATAAGGAAGTAGAGGTATATGTAGACAACATGATTCTCAAGTCCAAAGATCAGAAAGGCCATTACATCGCGTTGAAGAAATTCTTTGAGAGAATTAGGGAATACAGGCTGAGGCTGAAATGCACCTTTGGGGTAACTGCAATCAAGATGTTGGGATTTTTGATCACATAGTGGGGAATCGAGGTTGATCCATCTAAAATTAAGGCCATCTTAGAAATGCTGCCACCAATGACTGAAATAAAAGTACAGGATTTCTGGAAAAAGTGTAATTCATAAAGAGGTTTATTTCTAAATCAACCTTGATTTGTGAACCACTATTTGGTCTTTTAAAGAAAGGAAAGAAGTTTCAATTGGATGATTGATGTCAGTTCGCTTTTAAGCAAGTTAAGCAATATTTATAGAATTTGCTTGTGTTATCGCCACCTGAGTTGGGAAAGCCACTGATCTTGTACTTATTAGTGACTGAGTCAACCATGGGATGTATGCTTGCGTAAGAGTTAAATGAGAAAGTGGAGAAGGCCATCTACTACTTAAGCAAGAATATGCTTGAATATGAGACCCGTTATACTCCTCTTGAAAAAGCTTGCTTAGCTTTGGTTTGGGTCACCAAGAAGTTAAGACACTACTTGTTAGCTTACGCAGTAATTTTGGTTTCAAGGTTAGACCCCATCAAATATCTCATTGAAAAACCTGCACTTACCGGTAGGCTAGCTCCTTGTTTGCTTTTACTTTTTGAGTTTGACCTCAAGTATGCCACTCGCAAGTTTGTCAAAGGAAGGACCGTAGCAGAAATTTTTGCCGATCAACCGATTGAAGGAGAAGAAGAAGTGGGGTATTCATTTCTAGATGAAAAGGTCATGTAGATGAAAGGAAACACTTGGAAGTTATACTTTGATGGAGCGTCCAATCAATTTGGCAATGGGATAGGCGTGTTGCTCATAGTGCCAGATGATTCCTATGTTCCCTTAGTGTTCAAACTCTTATTTAGGGTATCCAACAACCAAGCAGAGTATGAGGCGTGCCTTTCTAGATTGGAAGCATCCCTAGAACTAGGGGCAATAAGGATGGATGTGATCCGAGATTCAAACTTGGTCGTCTCTCAAGACAATAGAGATTGGAAAGTCAAAGAAGAGAAAATGAAAGTCTATTATCAGACCTTAGACATGTTGATCCCGAGATTCGAAAGACTAATGTTTACACACCTGGTGAGAGAGAACAATCGATTTGCTGATGTGTTTGCAAACTTGGCCTTAGTGATAGATATACTAGTTAGGGTTAAGATGCGTCCAATCTTGATAGAACAAATATGTATGCTCATGTATGAAATGATAACCGCAACAAAAGAAGTTCAAGATGAAAACCCTTGGTACTTTGATATTTGGAATTTTCTAGAAAGCAGTACATACAAAACAGGAATACGGTGTCTGGCCATTCAGTTCTTCATTTACCGAAACTAGCTATACAAAAGATGGAATTTGGGAATGCACAAGTTATGTGTAGAAGAGGAAGAGGCAAAGCGTATCATGGAAGCCATCCATGGCAGAGAATGTGGGGCATAAGAATGGTATAATGCTGGCCAAGAAAATCCTTAGACAATTATACTATTGGTGAATTATGGAGAATGATTGTATCAACTTTGTTAGGCAATGCCACAAATGTAAAATCCATGCTAATTGCATGAATATTCCGCCGTCAAAACTCTACAATATGACCTCACTCTGGCCTTTCTTAGTTTGGGACATAGACATTGTTGGAGCAGTTGCACCAAAGGGTTCAAATGATTATGAATTCATTCGGGTCGCTATTGATTATTTCACCAAGTGGGTAGAAGCACAGTCGTATTGGGTGTTGAAAGCATCGCACATGGCCAAGTTCATAAGAATTAACATCATCTACAGATATAGCATGCCAAATGAAATCATTTCAGACAATTGTTCACATTTCAAAGGAGAGGTGGCAGTTCTAGTTGAAAAATACAATGCAGCCTTTCACAAGTCATCAACATATAGGTCACAAGCCAATGGAGTTGTGGAAGCTATAAACAAGAATATCAAAACCATTCTGTATAAGATGGTGGAAACATACAAAGATTGGCCAGGCAAGTTGCCTTTTGCACTTTGGGGATACAAAACTTCAATTCGAACATGAACAATGGTAAGTCCCTACTCTCTAGTATGTGGAATGGATATTGTTTTGCTGATTGAGATAGAAGTACCCTCGTTGAGAATTATGGTTGAATGTCAGATAGTAGAAACTGATTGGCAACATAACTGATTTGAGAAGCTAATGTTGTTTGATAAACAAAGATTGAAGGCATTATACCATATTTAGGGGTATTAACATAGGATTGCCAGGGCATTCAACAAAAAGGTCAGATCCAAGAATTTGAGGAAGGAGACCTAGTACAAAAAGATAATCGTGCTCCAATTCATGACCCTAGGGGCAAATTTAGACCCAATTGGATAGGTCCTTACATTATTAAGTAAATTTGGTTAGGAAGAGCGGTTGTTTTGATAGATTTAGAATGATTGGAGTTTTCGCAACTAATCAACATGGACAAATTGAAAATGTATTATCCTTGAGAGGCTCGTTGGGCCGAAAACCCGAAAGAGTGACTTAGGCAAAAGTTAGAGCATGAAAAATAAAATAAAATAAAATAAAATGAAAAAATAAAAACAAAATGAAAATTTTTAAAAATAGCTCACAAGGTTGAAAACTTGGAAGGGCGGCTTTGGTAAAAGTAAAAATAAGAAAATGAGATTGTTAATACTCGAGTAAACCTTAACCAAGAACTACGTAAGGCCTAATTCTTATCTTGGGGATACGTAGGCAACTTCATCCTGAAGTTCGATTGTAATTATAAATCACTCGATTGTTATGTTTGAGTCGTTCATCTCGGTCCAATTCAATTATCCTGATCCATCTTCATGACGAGCTCAGTTGCAAGACAGATCAAGTGGTAATGTCTTATATCTTATTTAGGATCATTAATTCGAAATTATGAATCTCGAGGGCTGATTTCATGTTTGTCAGGTAATGACCATTCGTGAAAGTAGTTTTTGATGAATTTTGATGGAATTGACTGATTTCCTTGTAAATTACTCAATTTTTGCAAAACCCAGACCATTCATTGAACCATAAAAGGGAGATTTTTAGTACTCACAACTTTTATTACATGGTTTCAAAACAAAGAATGGAACAAGCATGCTAATCTATCTCTCATTTTGATGAAAATCTTTTTTTAAGCGAATTGAAAATAGTCAAAACAATGAACAATGGGCATAGTCGAGTCAGGTCTTCTATTTCTTATTTGCACTCCTAGAGGTCTCTTGTCTTTTCCTTACATTTTCGAAGGTCTTCGGTATTAGGACAACACCAGCTTGCGCCTCTTTCTCCAGCCATAGTAGGTATTCATTGGATATGATTGAAGCTATCAGCAGGAGTCAAAAGTTCTCTTACCCTCCAAGTGGGTGTGTATTGACAGAGATGTGTGGCTCGAAATAGAAATATAATAGGGTACTCAACTTCAACAATAGGACAAGTTTGGTTATAGCCAAATTGTCATTTGAACCTGAATGGGAAGTAAAAGACACAGTGGGTCAAGCACACACTCGATTGAAGGAACATGTTATAATTCATTTGGGGCAAGTCAAGCCATGGGCATCGCCAAGCAATGTCAGGCGCAAACCTATGATGCATCTAGTCGTACTGTCATGACCGAAACTCGCCCCTATGGGTTAAGAACATAACCGGCTAGTAATCAAGGGATTACCTACGGCCTCAAACCATTCCAGACATAACTTAATAGAGTGAAGGGGCCAAACGGAAGCAATTTCATACTTTTGTCCATAGAGCTGTGTTTATATGGCACGTCATAACAATCCACACATATACATGTTAATAACTCACATAAAAAATATGTACTAACACAAAGCTCTGTACATACAGGATCCTTCAAGTCTAGGTCAGCCAATCATACTATATACAATCATAAACCAAAGTCCTCGCCAGCATGACAAAATAAAATAGGGTAGCAAAAGGGCGAAGACGAGTCTCGTGCGTGAGACGTAAGGGCTGACTCTTCAAAACCTTGGTTGTTCCACACAAACTTCACTGAGGTTGGGTTTGGACCTCTCTTGGCTCACCTACAAACACACGAATGAGCGTGAGTGAGAGCCCAGTGAATAATATCAAATAAAGTAGTTACATTAGAACAGCGTACATCAGACGGCCTTGGGCCCAATTCATATTGTTATCTAGTATGTATATGTAGATCAAGTGACTGAGGTTCCGAACACATCGAACGGCCTCGGGCCCAATCTATTCATGTCAAATTGGCATTTGGCCCACTCATACTTTCAATCATGTCAAACTGGCCTTTGGCCCATTCATACTTTCAATCATGTCAAACTGGCCTTTGGCCCATTCAGACTTTCGTATCAGACTGGCCTTTGGCCTATTCATTCATTCGTATCAGACTGGACTTTGGCCCATTCATTCATTCATTTCAAACTGGCCTTTGGCCCATTCATTCATTCGTATCAGACTGGCCTTTGGCCCATTCATTCATCCGTATCAGACTGGCCTTTGGCCCATTCATTCATTTGTATCAAACTGGCCTTTGGCCCATTCATTCATTCATGTCAAACTAGCCTTTGGCCCATTCATTTATTCGTATCAGACTGGCCTTTGGCCCATTCATTCATTTGTATCAAACTAGCCTTTGGCCCATTCATTCATTCGTATCAAACTTTTGTCCATAATTCAATTCACAAACTTATAGGAAGCTAAGCAATTAGACAAATGGCATATTTTAGATATCTTTATTAAGATATTACTCATAGTGATCGGCTAGTTGACTTGCCCTGGAGTTTGACCCTACACAGCACATAACTCATATGGGTCATAAACGATTCAATCCATCTATAATTCACACATTCCTCTTTAGGCTTCTTTCTTATTCCTTTAATTCATTCATAATGCTCAATGCATGCCAAGAGTACTTAGAAGTGAAAGAGAACGGAAAACGAAACACAGAACGCATTTTCAAAATTTTAGAAACAGGGGTCCCCCGCTCGAGCGTGGACTTTCCCGCTCAAGCGGACCCAATAGGTCTGCAAAAGTTCTGGTTACATCATTTTTACGCTCGAGTGTGGACTCGGACGCTTGAGCTGAAGGTCACTCTACATAGCTCCCCGCTTGAGCGTGAACTTCCTCACTTGAGCGGACACCCATGTCTGCAAAACTTCTGGGAGCCCGTATTTCCCGCTCGAGTGGCACTTTCCCCGCTCGAGCGGACATGCCAAATTCTGGAAATTTCAAAACTGTTCTTGAGCTTCAAACTTGTATTCAAATCAACATATCTTGCATATTATGGCTCAAACTTCACATGTACATGTACTAACATGATCCCACACCAAATTCATTACATTATGAAGCACAATTTCATGAATCAATTACATGCATGACTCAAATTGACCCAAACTCATCACCAACATACTAAATTCAAACATTCAAGACTCACGTCTCCATGATTTGTACTTGCATGTGGGATATACACAATACCCTCAATTTAGTTGGTGAAGAGATAATCAAATACATGGACTTTAATCAAAATTCAACATAGATCACACATATTGTGCTCAAACATGGAAATTCATAGCAATTTCCTATATGCATGCGTTCTATGACTTCCAATTCTTCAAGACCAACTCATTTTCATCATGATCAATTCATTTTTATGTTCTTTATCATCATTCAACTTTGAATTCACAAAGTTACAAGCTAATATTCATAAATTCACTCACCTAGAAGCTTCAAACACCCAAGCTCTACCCAATTCTTGAGTTTAATCTTCAAGATTTTCAAGCCTTGAGCCAAAATTGCACAATTCTTCTCTTGCTTTCTCTCTAGCCGACCCTCTCTCTCTTTCTTTAGGATAGTTCCAGCCAAAATGTATGAGGAGAGAGAGGTTGAGTGCTTAGTGCCCCATTATATACAATTTCCCTTAATTACAATTATCAACATTACATATTTGAGCACTAAGCCATTAATTTAATCTAATTAATTTGATCCAAATCAATTTTCAATTAAATTTCACCGTAGGCTCTAAAAATTACGCTGATCACAATGGCGTAGTCAATTTCGGTTTCTATGGCCGATAAGGCCTTCAATTTAATTTCCAAAGCAGAAAGTCAAATAGATTTTCCTATGGTGAACAGATAGAAATTCAAAACCACATATATTCACATAAATGTCACACAAAATCATATCAGACACATAATCACATTTATAATAAGGACCAATTAGCGTAATTCGGAACAGGGTTATCACACGTACCATACTTCCTTTAAGAAAAGTTCACCAACTAGGAGTGAGAAGAATAGCCTCTAATTGAATATTAGGCACAGGGAGCCACTACCTTCAACTTGTCCATTAACCATATTTGGGAAGGGATTAAAAGAAAATAGAGATTAAAGAAAAAAGAGGAGGATGTTGAGAGAAAAGTGAACAAAGGGTTATAGAAGTGTAAAAAATGAGTGTTGAGTACCAAAGTGATGCGAGTACCAGAAAATGGGAAAAGGTTGGGAAACAGTACCTGTAGAAGTAGTGGGCTTCCTGCAAACTGGAATGTTTCTTGTTAATGGAATGTGTCTAAGCCCATTAAAGTCTCTGATAGTGCCAAGCCAATACAACTCTGACCTTCTCGAATGCGTTAAGTTATGTCAATCAATTTGATGCTAGCTTCAAGGCCACTAGGACTGAGTAAGAAATGTGCCAGAAGATATAGGCAGAGAGCATGCTGTCAATGCCCATGCCAAAGAGGATCATTTCTATCTCCGACTTTGGAAAATCGGCAAATTAGAGCAAAAACATCCACTTTTCCATTATAAGCTAGAGGTTGAGCTTCATTGAATGCAAGACTACACATTTGAGCAAGGACCCGTGCATGGCCAAAATTTGACCAGGGCATGATTTCGTCATCTTGAGAAAGTTCCATTAGTGCCTGGAACTCTTTGATAGTCGGACATAGCTCTTGTCTCCCAAAGTGAAATACATGAGTGATTGGGTTCCAACAACGAGTAACTACACAGAGAAACAGAAGTTAAAGTGGGGCACAACTCAATGAAAAAAGAATATTTAGGCCAAATCCGACGAAATTCACTTAATCCGTGCCATCTAGGGTGGCCATCTAATCCTTGAACCTAATGAGGAAGTTCTCAATTTTCAAGAGTAAAATATCTAGCTTCTCATTTATGTGGTATAACAACATTGGAGGATCCCCCCTTTATAAAAGATAGTGGGCTGTAGACCCGA
Organism: Camellia lanceoleosa; assembly: GCA_025200525.1. NCBI lineage: Eukaryota > Viridiplantae > Streptophyta > Magnoliopsida > Ericales > Theaceae > Camellia > Camellia lanceoleosa. Next base: position 121,711,749 of record CM045763.1, on the reverse strand, counting down.
CTTTCTTCGCGCGCCCCCCTTTCGGAGAGGCAGGAATTGGTCCTCTACAATTTGGACTCTTGTCACGGTTCTGAATCTAATCTCACAAAGTACAATGTGAGACTGATAAACACCAAAGAGTCCAATCCGACAAATCATTTTTGGAAAATCAGATTTTAAACCAAATAATGCCAAACTGGACTGCTTTGCCAGATTACAGAATCGCCACCTAAATATTTTATTTTTGGAAAATTTAGGAAACCCTGACTCATGCCAAATGCCACATGTCCGTCATCACCAAACTTGCCTTGGCTCGGGAACTTGGGTACGAGAGGGGAAGGTCCGGAAATGAGCACCCCTGCTCGCCCGATCAAAGGATTGGCGTCTACTATCATGATATGTTGTTTTATAAACCTTATATGTTCTTGTTCTGATTATTTAGCTAACTTTACTATGTAATGCAGACAAGCAAATATAGACTAAGTCGCTAGAATTGGAACATTTCGATTCATGTTTGCTTTCGAAAATGATTTGAAAGTGCCACTCACAAGTGGGCTAAAGCACGGATTTTCCACCCTCAAGTGGGCTTAAAACATGATTTTGCCACTTCGCAAAGTGGGCTTAAAACTCACAATCATCGAATTGTTCCAATTCAGGCAACAAAGCCTTCATTCACAAGCATTCATGCAGTTAAGCACATAAGCAAATAGCCTCATGGCAAGCATGCGATCATGACAACACTTACACTCGTGCAAGTATGCTAAAGCATAAAAACTCATAGTGTACTCCAAGCCAAAACAAAAGCTAGTTAGAAATATGCATGATCCTAACTATACAAAATGCCTAATGCAACACATGCAATATGCAACTAATAGGCTCGGCTATCTAAGATGGCATATGAATGCAACAATTTGATACATGTATTCAAATAAGTATTGAAATACGATACAATTTGAATGATGCGCCGAGCCCGGTACATGCAATACGATGAATGATGCAAACATATAAGCATAAGATATGCTAATTGAAACATGCCCTAGACTAACCATCTAAAGTTGTTAAGTAAAAGAGAGAAAGAAGTGGCGTTGGAAGACATGCACACACACATGCACGCTTATTACAACATTGCGCCCTCGTGAAGAATGGTCTGAAAAAATAAGCTAAGCTACACTAAGCTAAGCTAATTATTACAAAACAACTAATTAACTATTCTAGCTAATTAATTAGAAACCAAATTGAAACTAGCTATGCTAAGCTAATTAAAATATTACAAAATAGATTAAACTAATTAATTACAACACATGTATTAATTAGTTACAACTAGCTAATGAAGCAATAAAGTGGCCTCGCGGGCAAGGGAGACATGCATGCTCGGTTGGCTTCGTCATGAAAATCCACCGCCTTGCCTTTAGATGCCTCTGTTTGCACTTTGCTTTGATCTCTGAACCTTACACCAATTAACAGTATCGCTTACACACGAGAATACTTTGAGCAACTTTTCCACTGATGGTCGGTCGGCTACCATAGGTGGTCATTTGTTTGTCGCCATCGGCCACCATTGGTGGCCGGTTGGCCACCCTTTCCCTGGAATTCTTCTTTTTGCTGCAATGGAGAGCAAACAGAGGCAAAGCAGTGTATTTTCACACAATATATGCACTATTACCCTCCTTATCATTTCTCAAGCTCAAAAGAGTGTAATACTTGGCTCTCAAGCCACCAATCAAGCACTTTCAATGCATGATGGCCAAAGAGTCAAGCTTGTACAAAGTCAATGAATGCACAAATAAGACTCAAAGGACCACCACCCTATCATGCATGATTAAAGGTGATGGCGACCAAGAAATGTGACGCATTTCATCACTTTGAGTATGAAACGTCCCACATTTCTTGTGTTTGGATTAACGTCCAATCCAAATATATGCAATGCAACACAAATGCTTATCTTGTTCATGTTTTACTTTGCTCATTTTTGTTTACACATTTTACGTTACCTTTCACTAATTACGTCCAATATGATTATCCTCTAATGAGAGAGGGATCAACCAAAGGATGATTTAAGACATGAGAGAGATCATGTCTTTGGCTAGGAGGAACCCTCAAAAGAGGGTTAAAGCCGTTGAGCACAAGCTCTATCTCAAGCTTAAACACAATCATAAGGTTAACCAACCCTCAAAACAAATAGAAAAATGAAGAAGTGAGGGGCGTTGCAGACTTTTCAGTGCTGAAATGGCATGCTAAAGACCTTAAATCATGCAAGCAACACATGCAAGACATGTTCAAAAGCTAAAAGCATTATACTAGTGAAGAACATTACACTAGAGGCATGCAATATCAAGCTTAAATGACCAAACTAGTTCTGGACAAAGCTTAAACATGCCAAAATAGTGGTTAAATCATGATGGAATTGAAGCACAAAAAGTTATAAAAACATGCTCATGTGTTGGCTCGCAAGCTAGGCTCAAAACACAACTCTCAAAAGCAATGAAAGAGTGATAGAAGTGAGAGTGTGACAAAGCTATATACACTGAAATCACATGTAAAAAATGATGCCATATCATGCAATCAATACAAGCAAAACATATTAGAGGCCTTAAAACACAAAGCTAGTGAAGCCAATTACACTATAGCTATACAAAGCAAGCCTCATGTGACCAAGAAGGCTCAAAACAGAGCTAAAGCATGCTAAATCAGTAGCAAAAACATGCCGAGATCATGTCTCAAAAGGGTAGAAAAACATGCTCACATGCTAGGCCATCTACACATGCAGACAAGACACAAGGATGGGAGGCCATCCCTTCCTATTTTGGACCTCAAAACCAAGTTTTTACCACTAAAATTACCATTGAATTCAGTGGTTAAAAGGCCAAAAAAGAGTTGTTTGAAAAGCTTTAAAAGATGGCTCAACACCTAGCAAATATGCTACAAAATAGGGTGGACCACCCCTAACTCCAAAAAGGCCTTAAACCACCATTTTTAAACCTTAAAAATAGAGGTTTTTTTAGTTGAAGAGTAGGCTAAAAACAGCATGCAAAGGTGGCCAAACAAGCAACCAAAAACAAGCTTAAGAAGGGTTAAGCTTATACCTTTGAAGCACAGTAACAAACAGCCACTTTCTAAGCCAAAACTAGCTTTGAGTGCTTAAATAAGACCTCTAAGAACCTCAGCTACAAGGTTGTCTAATTTGGTTAAGGGGTTGTATGCAAATATGTAGTGAAAACTCACTTTCAAGCACTAAATAGGAAGAGAGAGAGAATTCTAGAGAGAGGCAGAAATTTTGCTCACAAAATTTTGTAACCCGCAAAATGGGGGAGAGACCTCCCCTTATATAGAAAAACAAGCCAAAAACTTGTTTTCATCCCTCCATGGAAGAGGATTTCAGTGATCAATAGCTGGCACAATTGGCGCATAAAATATCTGAAAAAGGAGAAAAATAGCCGTCGGCCATCATTAGTGGCCGACTGGCCAAAAATGTAGCCGATCGGCCATCAGTGTAGTCGACCAGCCACCACTGATGGCCGACAGTAACAAGCCATGGCCGATGGACATTAGGGATGGCCGACAAGCCACTCTCTCCTTCAGATTCAAAGCAACAAGCTCTTAGTCCACAACCAAGAAAACAGACAAGTTAAGAGGCTCCAAGGCATGGCGCCCAGCCAAGACCTTCAAAGACTCAAAACGAACACTAGCATGTGAAATTATCAAGTGTTCAAAAGATGACGTCCAAGTCTTGAGGACAGTAAAAAATGGGGTGTCTACATGGGCTTGGAAGTGCGTGATAGTTATTTCCAACTGTATCACATCATTTTTAGTCAGCCGGCCAATTTTTCTACCGGTCGATCAACTTTTTAGCCGGCTGGCCAACTCTCTTTTATTCCTTCTCCATCAATTTGGTGGGCTATCAAAAACATTAGCTGGCCGACAAATTAATTGGTCAGCCGGCCAAATTGTTATCTACCCTGAATTGAAAGTTACAGCAAAAGAGAGGGCTCAACAGTTTGTTTATTAAGATCTTGTTTTGAGTCTCTTCTTTTCCAACAAGTGTAAGTTGACATATTTAAGCTGTTTATGCTTTTTTTGTCTGTTATCGAGTTGTATTTTGAATCTTGGACAGTTGAAAGCTTAATGATCAATGCAGGACTTATTGAAAATCAATCACTCTTGGTTTCAAATTCACAAACAAAATGTTTTAATGCTCTAGTGCTATGCCATTCATGCCACGATGTCCATAATGAAAATTTCTTTTATTCATATTGAAGGTCTAGCTGTCTGATTACAATATTCAAAACAAGAAAATTTCAAAAAAAAAAAAAAAAACAAGAAAAATATGAAGCTATACATTGGGGCTCATTCCTAAGAAAAAATAGAAAAAAATAAATAAATAAAATAAAATAGAGAAGAGAAACAAGAAACCAGAAAAAAAAAAAAAAAAAGAGAGAAAAAATTTGAAAATACGAAAAATAGAGAATGGGGAAATTTTCTCAAATTCCAGCAGTAACTCGACAATGAATGTCAAAGGAAGACCACCCTTGCAGATAGTCTCATTGCTCAAATCTACCGTTGATCACCTCACATTGAGATTCATTTTAGGAGATGCCTTGAAGACCCTGCCTTAGAATTTGTAGGATTGTCGAAGGAAATTATCCTTTGTTGGCCATTAAATGAGGAACACCAAGGCACTGCAATCTTTCCATGTTTGTTGCTTAGCGCTTCAGCTCCTTGTTCTGTCTCTTCAATTGACTAATCTTCTGCCGAGCATCTTGATACATACACTAGAACACGGAGAGTTGCGTAATCAGCCACTGCACTTCATTTGTTCTGCTCTACAAACCGCGTGACAAGTTGGATACTGCAGTCACGGTCTCCATACATGATTTCAATGTGTAGGAGTTGGTATCGATGTCAGATTGTGCAGCCATTATTTGCTTAACTGACATCACAGGAAAGTTAAAAACAGGGACATGAGGAGGGGCAAGGCCAATCTGTTGAGGCTCAGAGTAGTTGGTGTCAATAATCTCCATTAGCGCGTCATTGAGGTCCAGGAAAAGGGAAAGATGACAACGAGAAGGAGCCATGTCAAGAATGAAAATATTTGAGCTATAGAAGAATGTGTGTTTTTGTAACCTTTCATCTCTGCACAGCTCTCTGCTCTAACTCACTTTCACAGGGCTCAATTAAGAAGAGGAAGAAATAAGAAGCCAATGAGGGAATACTGAGGCAATCATTGAAAAATTAAGGTAGGTTTGGCTCTGTCAGTCAGGCGCTGCGATTGTTGAAATCGCGCACCAAATGTGACACTCAAAGAAGATGGTAGAGGAAAAAAGGGGCAAGAACAGGGGAAGGGAAGAGTGTATTTGTGTATGTATGTATATATGATATATGTGTCCGTAGGTATATATGTGCGATATGTATTTTGTATATATAGTTCATACGAATATATGTGCAGTATGTATACAGGTCATATATATGTATATATATGTATAGTGTTTGTATATGTATAAATACGTGTATGGCATATATAACTAAATCCTTGGTGTGTGTTTGTGTAAGCATAATTCGTTTTCTTTATATAATGTGTTGTCTCATGTATCGTGTATATTTTATGTTATCCATTTTGTACTACCATTTAGGATTTAAGATAAATGTATACATATGCATCATATAATTTGCCTGTTCATACATATAAAATAAAAAAAGACAATATATATATCATCATGAGTTTTGAGGTCATCCTTTTACATAAAAAAAATATAAAATAAAAAACACACACACACACACACACACACACACACACAAAAGAGTGAAAATACATCAAAAGAATAATAAATAAAAATATCACTGTGAAACCCTCTTCATTCTTTTTTGTGGTGGAGAAGCCTCCATCTCACTAGCGGCTTCACTATCTTCGGAAATCTCAAGGTCAACACAAGTATCTCCGTCATTGCTACTCTACTCGTCGCTCTTTCTAGTGTCCTCTACAAAGTGCTCCTTAAATGCCTTTGGCTTGGGAGCCACCGAAGATGCTCTCCCTCCTCTCTTGCCACAACCATCTCTACCTCAACCATGCTTATCCCAACCCCCTCTCCCTCGTTCTAGAGCTCGCCTCTCTCTTCCTTATGGCTAGAGGGGTTGCTGTTTGGAAAAAAAATAAATAAAAAATAAATAAACATTATATCAGAATAGGTGTTATGAAATAAACAATGCATTGGAATTGAATGAAACAAAAAGAGTTGTATATGAGACAAAGCAAGTAAAGAAAATGTTACCTCAATCCTGGCAGAGATTAGAGCTACCTTCCTCCTCCGCACCGTAAGCATCAACGTGTTGATAAGCTCTAGGCACTGATCAGTAGAAGTTATCTATGGGTATTGCAGACAAAAGAGAAATCAAAACTAATGTAGATACCCCATTTTGACCGGCCCTAAGACACAGGCGTTTTCTTTTGATTAGCCGATGATGAAAACAATAAGGTATTTCTCACAACATCCTCAGTAAGAAATATGAAAATTTTGCTCCATTTCCAACTCTAAGCCTATTTCTGCCAATTGTTTAAGTTCTGTTAAAAACTATTTTTTGAAATTTTCTTTCCATGCTTTGTTTAGAATATTTCCGTAGTGTTCTGAGGCTCACTTTTAAACTTCAAAATGGAACATTTTCTTAGGAAATTAAGTAAAGAACAGTGTGAAAACAGGAAGAAGGGATGATAATTATGTCAAACAATCCCGTTTCGTGCAAACTAGTCAGGTCACGGCTAATTTTCCTAGAAACAGGGTAATTTCGGCAAAAATTTTGTAGAAGTGTCTGGAGCAGGATATTTCAGATATTTCTTGATACATGCATACACAAGATACACACCTCCTGACCATCCACTATCTTCCTTTGGCCTCCATTATCAAAAGAGCATTTGTCTTTTCCATCAAAAAGAATATCCAATGCAACCATCCTTGTCACTCTATCATCCTTGCCTTCTACCTTGTCCCCTCCCACCTGCTTGATTGAGTCTTGTAGGGTGTGCATCTACTCATCTCTCATTATCAAGAGAGCTTGCCTCTACAACAAAGTCCTTGGCCTTTGTCATTTTATGGCATTTGTTTTCAACCTTGTCCCTCACTACCTTCTCCACTAAGCATTCTTGTATTGCCGATATAAAGGTGATCAGATTGTTAGGAGAGGAGGATTGAAAACCAAGAGAAGAAAGAGAGAGAGAAAAAAAAAGAGAGAAGTTTAAGCTTTGAACCAAAAACTCCCATTTTCAAATATACACTACCATACACTGATATACCATCCTTGAGACACCAAAACTATCCTAAAAACTTTGATATAGCCAAGCCCTAGTAGCCTTGATCAAAAAAGAGTACGTGTTGTTGAAAAGAGAGAAAAATAGAGAGTTGGGAACCTCCTTCACACACTCTGTTAAGCACCCAAAAATACCATTCACACAATAATTTTGAATTTTGAAACTAAGAGCTAAGAATACACTTCCTAAACTTGAGGGTAATTAAAAGGAAGTTTAGAAATCAAATCTTTTCCTTGGAAGGTGAATTTTTCTTTTTTTCTATTTTCTTGCATTTTCTTTCTTATTTTGCTCTTCTTGTTTTTATTTCATGTTATAAGCTATTGTTTTCTAATTGAATGTAGTGAGTTAAGTCACCCACATACTCCTTGTTAGCTCTTTGTTTGATAATACAACAACAAAGAGTTTTGGCCTGGTTTGATTGGCTAGTCGGCCAACTTTTTGGTTGGCTAGCTAATGTTTTGGCTGGCCGACCAACCTTTCCTAGATAGAACCCAGCAACCTCCCGACGTTGAGCAAAATAATTTTCGATAGTCTATGAGGTGACCTTGAAGCTTCTGTTTTTCTAATTTTCTTTTAATTTCAAAGAGATTTGTAAGGATATTTTGTGGTAATATTTTCTTTCTTTTCCCCCCTATTCGGATTTGTAATATTCAAATATTGTAATAATTTCCCACCCCGCTATTTTCTACCCTACGCTTTTCTTGCTTTCTATATCTGTACATATGTAGTATATTTTGTTTATCATCATATCTATGCTTTACATCCATGTTTCTTGCATCATGATTCGGCTAAATTTGGATTTGTGAGTTTAATCGATTATCGACTGACAGACTCAGATCAAACCAACCGATCTGCACATTGCCCTAGTTTTGTTCTTTGAAAAATTAGAGGTTTTCCAAATCTTTCTCAAGATTTGCAAGATTATCCAACCCTTGGCTTGGGTCGTCTTCTCTAACCACATTAATGTCAACTGAGCTTGATAGTACTACCTCAAGCTTGGGTTGAGCAACAGGAACAATGTATCGGCTCGGGTCATACTCCCCCTCAGATAATTTTCAGGGAATTTCTAGTGATAGATTGGCACTTCCTCTTAAGGTCAAAACCTCATCTTCTTCAAGCGTTGTCACCACAGATTTATGAGGTTCAAATTGTGGGTTCGATGTGTTCATCATGCACAAGTCTGTGCTATCAGGGATGAACAACACCAGCTTTGGTAGATGGGAGAGGGTGATATACACACTAGGGTTGAAGGTGGGTGGTAGTGTATGGATGAGGTTGATATTTCAAGGTGGGGGACTTGGTTGTGGACAAGGAGTGGATTGGTGATCACATTTGGCTTTTGGGGTGGAGCTATGACTTTGTTGTTGATGAGATCTTGAATGTCATGACGTAGGCGGAAGCACTTGTCCATTTCGTGGCCATGTTGTTGATGGAAAGAACAATACTTGGCAGGATCGTGCTTGGGTGGAAGAGGGTCTAGAAGTGGTCAAGGCTCCAGGGGTTTCAAATGCCCTTTTTTTTATTAAAACTTGCATGGCTCGAGATAGAGTCATGTAAAGCTGGTTGAAAATCCTACTTGGAGGTCGAGTAGGATTGGAAGTGTGTGGGCTCATGTTAGCAAAAGGGTCGGTGGTTTTGGTAATGGTGACAACACTCACCTCTGTGAGCCTCAGAGTTGTGCTACCCCCGGTAGCATTGGAACTAGGAATAAAAGGCCTCTTAGCCAACTCTTTGTTATCTATGATGTTCCCCTGTTTCATTGTATCTTCGATCTGAAGTCCTATTTCGTAAAGTTCCTTGAACGTGAACAAGGGGACAACAATCATCTTCTGCAGCAGCTTGTCGTAAAGATTCTAGATTATCATCCAAATTTGGTCCTTTTTTGAGGAGCTGGTGGTCATCATCGATGCCTTGGCCCTCCATCTAGTCACAAACTTTGAGACACCTTCATTCTGCCCCTGACGTATTGCTTCAAGGTCACGAGTTGTGACCTCAATTTGCATGTTGTAGGAGTATTGAGCATTGAAAGATTCAACCAATTCCTTCCAGTTTTGTTTCATAGAGCCCTCTAATTTAGCATACCAGATAGCAGCTATACCTAACATGGTTTGGCTAAAGAGTGACAACTTCTGAAGCTTGGTCAAGCCCATTGGTCGTAGGATATTAGAAAATAGACGTAGATGTACCATTGGATCCCTAGCGCCATCGAAGTGGTCAATATACAGCATTTTAAACCACTCTGGTAAGGTAACAGGGAACTCTGTATATTTGTTCTCTATATCTTAAATGAAGTTAACCCTTTATGCTTTCTTGAACAATTTTTCTAGTTTGTTAACTTTGAGCATGGTTGGGTCAACCTCGAATTCAAAACCTGCCTCAGTCTGGTAAACTGGGGCTCTAGACATCTGCACTGGAATTTGGTCTGCTTGGACGGGAAAATCTGGAACACCCTCGGCCGGTGGATCTTGAGTTGCAGTAACACTGGCAATGGTACCAGGCACAGGAGTAGCCACGTTAGCTATATGCGAGGCAGAAGCCGTAGCTAGCTGCTGCTGTTGTTGTCGCAACCTAGTCGTGACCTCAACTTGATGAGCCATGTCGTGCTATAGTGAGTCGACTGACTGCTGCAGATAGATAAGTAATTCCTCTAAATCTGATGATGGATACTAAACCATTCTAAAAGTAGGTGACTGTGCATGAGGTGAACTAAGTATAGGTGAGCTAAGGGGTGATTACTGAAATAACTGAACCGGTGAACCCCGTCTGACGTTTCTTCGCCTTGCAACTGGTGATAGTGAGGCAAACACTGGCTATCCTCGAACAATATCTCTAACCTTACAAAGTCTTCTGACACGGGTCCAGAGTACTTGGGGGATATCAGAACTTTCTGAAGCTATGGTTTTAGACTACCTAGCAAAAGAAACAAAGAAAAAGCAACACTTAGAAATCAGACAGCACCTCAACCACAATGTTATCAGAATAAATATGATCATAGTTACAGGACTGTACCCCCTACTGAATTATGCCCCACAAATTGATATCAACTGTACCACTGATATGAAGCACCCCTGTACAGTTTCACTATAGAGTACATACTAGGTAAAGAGAGCCAAAACACACTTAAGATGAGGTAGGGTTACTGTGTCCTAGCTTGGGCATGTTCTAGGGCATCATTACTTCAAGAAAGTAGTTTCAGAAAATCCTACATACGAGTGAGCATCCCGTCCTATGTTGGAACAGTCACTAGATCTTTACTATATGCACTAGGTCGATTGGTCAAAAGGGTACCTCAGTAAGATTACCTAATATATCTCTCATAGCTAACACCAAGAAGTGAAAGGAGGATCAAGCAGTGCTATGATAATCCAGATCCAAGGGTTGTGTTTCCAACATGGCAAAGCCCACAACCGCCTAGCCTTTTGGCAAGCTTTTTAGGCAAGCTTGCGGCAAACCGTCCAGGAATAGCAGATGGAAAACACAGTGACTTAGGAATACTATGCAAATGCAATGTAAAGAACATATATATGCAGATAAAATTACACATCATGAAGTCCAAGTCAAGTTCTCTAATATTCCCTAGCAGTTGCTTGAAACTATAATCGGTTTTTGCACTCCTTGGAGGGTTAGTCTCCTGCATGCGATAGCCCTATAGTTCAGACTCCGTGGTCCTCGAATTTGGTTTCACAAATGCAATGTGGAATAGAAAACACAAATGAGAGTCCAAAGATGGAAAATCTTAGAAAATCCATTTATCATCGAGATGCAGAAATAGATCGCATTGCCAAATTTTAGAGTTGTCACCTAGCGAAATAGCTTACATCCATAGGCATCCAAACAGTTATTTCAATTAAGTACTTTCCCTCATGGTAATATGCTTCATATGGAAACACAAACACACATGCAATATGCTAAAGCAAAAATGCTCACTTAGTACTCAACTGGAGCAAGCCAAAGAAAAGAAAACAATTAGAAAAAGATGAATGGTCCTAATATGCAAAGTGATTAACGCAATACATACAATATGCAACTACTAGGTTCAGCTTATTTATCATTTCATATGGATCAACTCAAAGCATACGGTAATGCACGTATTCAAGTAAGTAGCAAATTACAATGACAATAATATTAGAATAATGAACCGAACCCAATGCAAAAATGGATACAACGCATAACAATGGTATGAAACAAAAATATGATGAAATCACAGTAAGCACGTAAATAAAAGGGAGAAACAAATAGGGGTTAGAAGACATGCAAAATATTACGAGTTTAGCCCTCGCACAAGAGGGTCCAAATGCATATCCTAATTAAACTAGTTATTACAAAACCAATTGAATAAACTAAACTAATTAATTATTACAAGTCCGAAAAGAAGTAAAACAATTAATTAGTTACAACATACGAATATGAAAGCTATTAATCTAATGTATTCGAATGGGAAATGAGGAACCGCATGCACACGACTGAGAACATCCTCCAGAAACCTCTCTATTTGCTACCAGAATTTGCTTTGTTTGCAGTCAGAAAATTATTTTGTTTTGGCCTCAGATTCTGCTCTATTTTGCAGCAAAAATGCCATTACCTGTACAAAATAGGTGGCCGATCAACCTTAAGAAGTGGTCGGTTGTACAGAATAACTGCAATAGAGCTAAAACAGAGCAAAAATAGAGTGTTTTCAGGAGATGTTTATCCTCTCTACCCTTCCATATTATGAAGATGATCAAGGTAGGAGTATATTCGAGTCTTAAATCACAAATTATCACAAATTTGTTGCATGATGATCTTAGAAACGATAGGATAAGAGCTCAATAAAATGGAACAAAACACAAACAACACCTCCTCCTTATCATGGAATTACCTCAAGGGAAGGGGTATTCTTGCCACATGAATCACCAAGCATCACTTAAATCGGATGCGATGATTTAAGACGCAATAGGTTCAGTATAACGTCCGACTGAATCTAACCAAATTTTATTATCCTTTTACCTTTTTTACTCCAATTTTATTACCCCTTTTATTAACCTTTTTTCACTTTACCTTTCCATTTGTTATCTTTTCTTTCTTTTTGTCCAAAGATGATGATTACGTTCACCAAGTCCAAAAGTAATAAAGAGTAGCAAGCATGACCTGACTAGATAAATGGGCTTTTCAAGCCCTTTTCTATGGCGGAAACTACAAAGGAATGATTAAACTCATTTACAAGCGATAATGAATTTGGAATCAAACCCAAAATGAGCGATAATGACTCCAAATCCAAACTTGATAATAAGCTATAATGAACCTTTCCTTGGTGATTTCCAAGGGTCTAACTAGAAAATTAGTCCCTTAGAAATAATGCACCAGTGATAAAGGAAAGTGTCAAAGAAGAGATTATGCTTAACATAAGAGAGATGTAATGCCCTGGTAATGAACCACCGAAGAAATTAAATCATTTAGCATGAGGGGTCTCTTTCTTATGCCTTGAGCAACAATCTTTTGTTTGATACAACTCTTGATCAAAGAAACAAAGAAAAAAGAGAGGTTGCAAATTATGAATGAAAAGGTGGATGATTACAATGGTGTGAACATATGTATGAAAGCTGTAAAGAGTGGAAGAAGAGACTATCAACTCAAATGGATTGGTAACTATGGCCTATACGCCAAAATCCATGAGGACTTACAATAACATAACTATAATATTCAAAGCATAAACTAAATAAATACTTTAAAAATCCCCAAAATAGCACAAAATAGTACTGAAAATCAGTTGAAAAATGTATAACATATGAACAAAAAAGGAAAAGGACAAGCTTAGTAAGCAAGCCCAAGGAAGGGTGGCTAACCCCTCAACTTTGTGTAACTTTAAATCACATTTTTAAGCTTAAAAAAGCTCTAAAATCAGTATGAAAAGGTAAAGAAAAGAGATAAAAAGATAGTAAAAGAACTCAAGATATACCTCTTGAAATAGAGGAAAAGCTCCTTAGTTAGTAAACCACAAACCAAGCACTCTCAAGGAGCTGAAGTTAGACTCAAGAACCTCAGCAAAAGCTTTTAAGTTTAAGCTTAGAATGTGTATATATAGTGTATGTATATTGCAAGAGAGGAGGGTAGTGTGTTGGACAAGTTTTTGGCTCTTGAAGAATTTTTCTAACCCCAAACCATGAATGAGGGACTTGTATTTATAGGAAAATAGGTTCTCACATCGAAAACATCTGTAAAGAGACAACTGGTGCAAGGCATGCACATGGGGACAACTGGCTGTTGTAAAATATTTGGCTGCGCTAAATATGGCCAACTGGCCATGAAGGGAGACGGACGACCAATCAAAAATGGTCTGCCGGCCACTTGTTGGCCAACTCTTCTCTGAGTGGTTAGGCTTGAAAAAATAAGGTTTTGGTACAAAGGGGGTGTAAGGTTTAGGTTTTAAAGCTTGAAACCGAAGTCTTTTGCTGAAGAAATCAAACGATTGCACAGCATAACATTTCATCATCGAATGTTTAGTGTGAGGCGCCCAAATCTTAAGGGCAGTTAAAATGGGGTGTCTACACTTACACACTCTATTAAACACCCAAAAATACCATTCACACAAGAATTTCAAATTTTGAAACTGAGAACTAAGAATATACTTCCTAAACTTGAAGGTGATCAAAAGGAAGTTTAGAAATCAATCATTTCCTTGGAAAGTGAATTTTGCACACTTTTTTCTATTTTCTTGCATTTTCTTTCTCATTTTTCTCTTCTTGTTTTGATTTCATATTGTTTTGATTTCATATTATAAACTATTCTATTCTAACTGGACGTGGCGAGTTAAGTCACCCACATACCCTTTGTTTGCTCTTTGTTTGATAATACAACAAAACAAAGTTTCGCTTGGCCTGATTGGTCGGCCAGCTCATATTTTGGCTGACTGACCAACCTTTCCTAGACAGAACCTAGCAACCTCCCGACGTTGAGCAGAATAGTCTCCGACGGTCACTGAGGCCACCCTGAAGCTTCTGTTTTCTTTTAATATCAGAGAGATTTGTGAGGATATTTTGTTGTAATATTTTCGTTCTTCTCCTCCCTATTTAGATTTGTAAGATTCAAATATTGTAATAATTCCCCGTCCCGCTTCCTATTCTTTACTTGTTTTCCATATTTGTACATATGTAGTATATTTTGTTTATCATCATATCCATGCTTTACATCCATGTTTCATGCATCATGATTTGACTAAATTTGCATTTGTGAGTTTAATCGATTATACGGTGATTTTGTGCACAACTTCATGTTCTTGATATGAATCACATGTCATGTTTTAGAAGTCGTATCACTAGTCGCATATTGTGAATGAATTGCATTAGAATCTTGTATATAGGATCATGCATGCTTTACTAACTTTATCTTATAATTGCTTGCGGGATGCCGATAAATATGTAAGCTTTTATGCGTTAGCACCCGTTTTGTGTGTATTTTTCTTACTACCATACGACTATGTGCTTATTTGATATATCTCTATGAATGCTTGTAGATGAGGGGTGTGTTGTTCAATTTGGAACAAAATTGATTTTTATGTCGCAAACTCAAGTTTCTGATGAGTTATTTAAAATGTTTTCAAAAATACATGAAATTGAATTGTTCCAAAATAAATGACACAATATATACTTGTTTGCTTCACATAGTAATTTTTGCATTTAACTAGAATATGAACATATAAAGCAAATAAAATTCATATCATTGTTTAATAGAGACCAATCTTTGATTGGGTGAGTAGGGTGCTTAATTAACGACCTTCCCCTCTCATAGCTAAGGATCTTAGCCAAGGAACTTTGGTTATGATGACCAATGGCCTTAATACGAGTCACGAGTTTTCTAATTTCCCAAAAAATTAGGTGGCGACTCTGAGATTTGGTGATGTAGTCCATTTATGGTAAATATTTTTTTGCAATAAAATAAATTTCCATAAAAGTTGTCAAATTTGGACTCTCATCTACGTTTCACATTGCACTTGTGAGACTAGATCGAAGACATCGAGGGTTTGAACTGTTTATTAAGAAACCTTGACTTGGAACTCCATGATACATTTTTTGTTTTCAATTATATGTTCATTGCATTGCATGCATTAGTGCGCCTAAGTCCCATGCTCGTCACCTGTTATCTTGGATAGCTATTCGGCTTCGGGCGGATAAAGGACATGGGCTCTAATATGGTGAGAGCACAAGCCTTGGAATTAGGGTCACCATGTTCTGCTTGATCTGCTAGATTAAGTAGGTATATCGGTGTCTCGCTAAAGTACCCTTTTTGACCAAGACTGACCTAATACATATAGTAAGCTTTAGCAACTTCCAAATTAGAATAGGATGCCACCCCATGCAAAGATGTATGATGCCATTTGCTTAAATAGTAAAACCCTAGATCATGTCAAAGCCAGGACAAGACAACCCTACCCTTCATAGGGGTGTTTGTTCTCTTTCTTACTATATGCGATGTATGGGGTTTGAGGTTCTAAAAATTTTGAGCAGTGGTTCAGGCATTTCATATTAAGGGGTTGAATTCAATGTTTCAGCGTGTTATATAGTGATCAATTGAGCCGGAATGCTGTTGAAATTCTAATTGAGGGTTCTATTATTTTTGCTAGGTAGTCGTGCACTATAGTTTCAGAACGACCTGATATCCCTCAAGTTCTTTGGACTCGCGTTGGTAGACTCTATAAAATAGCAGACTTGGTTGAGGATTAGCCAGTGTTAGTTTCTTTACCACCTGTTACATGCAGAAGAAGAGCAAAGGCTTCACCAACTATCCAGAGTACCCCATCTTCACCAACTAGATCATCTCCACCAAAATCAGCAATGGCTCAGATCCCCGAAAATATAGTAGACATGCTTTTGGCTCTTCAATGGAGTATGGATAATATTGCCAATACGGTTGCCAACCAAGGTGACACTTTTGTTGAGTTGCAACGCCCATCTGGGAAGTCTAGTACCCAACCGCCTCCAGTGACTCGTACAATTCCAAGTCCGCCTCCACTAGCTGAAGAGCTTCATGTGCTTAACTTACCAGAAGACTTGAGGGTTTCTGTGTAATCATTGGGAGAACCACTTCCCCTTCAGTAACCAACGATGGGGCCTTTTCCCTTGGAAACAAATGAGTTCGATCCAATTTTGTTGAAACTAGCTAAGTAGGAAAAAAGGATCAAAAGGTTGCAAGGAATTAACTCAATCCCAAACATCGAAGACAGGTATATTAAAATAGCTATGAAGTTTCCTGAACGATTTAAGATGCCACGTATCGATAGATTCGATGGATCTGGTGACCCTATGGTGCACATTCGTCTATTCTCTGATGTTTTTGAAGCCCATGGGTTTGACTCGGCCACCAAAGATCTCTTTGTTTGGACGAACTTTGTTAGGAGTGGCTGCCATCTGGTATGCCAAGTTAGAGGACTTAGTGAAATCACCCATTATGCCTATAACACTCAAATTGAAGTGACCACCCAAGAGTTAGAGGCAACCAAGTGGAGGGCCAAGGCAGCAATGATGACCAATAAACCACCAGAGGAAAATCAAATTCGCATGGCGGTAAGGAATTTGCATAGCAAAATGCTGTAAAAAGTGATAGTCCTTCCATTATTCACTTTTAAAGAACTACATGAAATGGGGGTCCAGATAGAAGATGCCATCAAGTAGGGAATCATTCTCGATGACAAAGAACCTATACAAAAAACCTTCCAGCGCAGTTCCAATGCTATTACTAGTAGTAGCACAGCTGTGAAGCCCTCTAAAGTTAACTCGGTCACTGCTACCACCAAAAAGGCTGATCCTTTTACCTATACCAGTCTGAAAACAGCAAACCCAGCCGATCCCCAACCAGAACATTCACCTCTTTTTATATGTCCCTTACCAGAGCTATTAAGGTCTTTATAGAAAATGGGCATCTCAAGCTTCTTAACCCTCGACCTCTTCCCGATCCTCTCCCAACCAAACATGACCCTACCAAACACTGTGCCCTCCACCAATAACCCAGACATGACACTGATTGTTGCTATCACCTTTATCATGAGATTCAAGATCTCATTAACAATAAAGTCATACCTCCCCAATAACCACCAACACCCAATGTCATCACTAACCCACTACCACCCCATGTCAAAATCCAACCACTCCCTCGCCTGTACCTCATACATACACCACTACCTACCTTTAACCCCAGCATATACATCACGCCTTCTCATCTACCCAAACCCGAGATACACATTCTTAAGAGAGAGGATCTATGCTTCATAGATGCACCTCCAACCCAACCAAAACCTAAAAGGCCTATAATAGTAGTGGCAGAAACTGAAAAGAAAATAGTCAAAATGCCTGTGATTAAGACTGGGAAACTACTAGAGGATGGATATGATCCCAACAAGTATATCGTATCCATTGGTCAACTAAAGCCTGAGGTTATTCTACCTGACTCATTTTCTATCAATGTTGTTAGAAAAGATAAACCTAAACCGGGGTTAGATGACTTGGCCAACCTATAGGAAGACTTGGCCAATTTCTAGTTCTTTGAAGAATTAGACCTTGGGAATGTGCAAATACGATGGTGAGATTTGAGAATTCTAATGCCAATATGGTTGGTCAAGCGGTGGTGAAATTTTTGGTTGGGAAACTAAAAGAAAAGAGGATGAACCAAAGATCAACATCAGAAAATCTAGAGATAGTAATGAAGGGAAGGGTTCCAGAGAGGAAAAGGAATCAAAGAGCCAACCAGAGTATAATGTGTGGATGATTCGAGTAAAGCCTGACAATTGCCTTTTGGTCAACAAAGGCGAATGGTGGAATGATGATGACCTGTAGCTCGCCTACACTAACAATGAATGAGGAAATAATGTGCCTGACAAGACTTGGTACATGAAAGAAATTGATCATCTTACTAGGAGTGGGCGCTACTTTAAACCTCTACATCTAGACCAAGGAGGGTTATCGAGCAAAGATACATAAGATGAGAAAGAGAAAGAGGTAGAAGAAGACCTAGTTCTAAAGTAACTGAAAAAAATCCAGGCAAACATCTCCATCTGGGGGCTTCTCATGGATTCCCGACCACATTGACATGCGATGTTGTCAGCCTTAAGTAAGGCTAAGTTGTCAATTGACACAACTCTAGAATAACTAGTGTTGCTAATCACCCCAAGAGAAACAGTCCCCGTAATGGCTTTCTCCGACAAAGAGCTACCACCGAAAGGGTCAGGACACAACAAGCCTCTATATGTTTCACTGGAATACAGAAAGAAATGGATCCCAATCGTTCTAATTGACATTGGATCAACCATCAATGTATGTCCTTCGCGCACTGCTTATGTGATAGGGCTAAAGTCAGCAGATTTCACGCCCATTACTCAGTTGATTCGGGCTTATGATGATATTAGTTAGGAGATTATAAGAACAGTCAAAGTGCAAGTAATGGTGGGTCCATCTGAGCATGAAGCTGAATTTCATGTCATGGATGTTTCTACAATATTTAACTTGCTATTGGGAAGGCCCTGGCTCCATTAGATGAAAGTTGTATCATCCATGATACACTAACTGGTAAAATACCCACATAACAGAGGAATTGCCACCGTTTTTGGGAATTCATTCATTCAACCTCCTCTAGAAGTCACAACGTCGTTACCAGAAATACGGTATAGAGGGGAGGATTTGTTCCTCTCAAGCTTTACATTAGCGAAAGCCCAACTGGTTTAGATGATCATAGCAGAGGGTGAAGGGATGTACATCAGTGCCTAGTCAATCTAATTCATGAGTAGGTTGGAGCATATTCTTGGAATAGGATTAGAAAAAAGTGGCAGAAAAGCATCGCCACAACAAATGAAGTGCCCCATAACCTGCATGCATTTGGATTGGGGTATGCACCTACAAAAGAAGATTGGAAAAGGAAGCATGAAGAGATTAGAGAAAGGATCAAGGCAAAGAGAGGCAGGCCACGGTTTGAGTTAGTCCATAAGCCAATTTGTGGAACCTTGAATGGGCGCTTTATCCGTGAAGGAGAGGATTTCCTTTTCTGTGGGTTTCCCTAGCCATAGATTGACCAAGTGGAAAAGAAAAGATGTCCTGGGTTTGAAATCTTATTTGATCATTGGCTCTCTAATAGTGACGAGGAGCTAGCAAATCCTAGCATTGACAATGGTCAAGATAGTGATGTCAGTTTAGCAAGTAGCATAGATGATGTCCTAGCTCTAACAATTATTGATCTACTAAAAAATTCAGATACCAAAGGGGAACCAACGAACTTAGGGAATATAACCATTTCTGTGTTCGGGAAGGGAGGCATGCAAACTAGAGTGTTGAAAAAAGCTTTTTTTAAGTTCTGAGTCGATTATTGAGTTTGATTCTGTGGAGTCAGGTCTGTTTCGAATGCCAAACTCCGGTGATTATGGGGGTAATAACCCAAACACCACTATCCCGCCAAGTTTTCTATTGGTTTTTCTTTTGAGTCTATTGTAACCGTTGAGCCTGAGGCTGTGAATGAAGATGGAGTGATTTTCGCTTACTTCTCTGTGCCTATAGTTCATAACATTGACTAGAATTTTCAAAATTTTAATGAAAATGAAGAGTAGGGAATTCCTCAGACTTTGAAAAATCTAATTGAATGGGAGGAGGAGAGGTGGGATAAGCCATTGATAGATAAGATTATTTTAGAAAATTTGGGAACTGAGAAAGATCCTTGCTTGGTCCAGATTGGTTCCACTTTATCTTCAGACGAACGTGAGTACTTAGTTGATTTATTAAAAGAATTCAAAGATATTTTTGCGTGGTCCTATGAAGATATATGCCTGGAATTGATCTTGAGATTGTGCAGCATAGGATCCCTCATAATCTTGAGGCTCGACCCCTTAAACAGAAGCTTTGCAAATTTTGTCCAAATTGGACACTAAAAATCAAATAGGAGGTTACCAAACAAATCAATGCCAGATTCTTGTTGGTATTAGAATATCCAACTTGGTTAGCCAATATTGTGCCAGTTCTAAAGAAAGATGGCAGAATCAGGGTTTGTGTTGACTTCTGGGATTTGAACAAAGCCAGTCCAAAGGATGACTTTCCATTGCCACATATTGATGAACTGGTGGACTTCATGGCAAGGCATGCATTGCTATCATTCATGGATGGTTTCTCCGGGTACAATCACATTTTTATGGCTTCGGAGAATAGGGGAAGACTGCATTTACCACTCCATGGGGAACATACTGTTATAGGGTTATGCCATTCAAACTGAAGAATGCTAGGGCTATATATCAGAGGGCGGCAACCACAATATTGCATGACATGATCCATAAGGAGGTTGAGGTATATGTGGATGATGTGATTGTTGAATCCAAAGAGCGAGAGGGCCACTATGTTGTATTAAAGATATAAACTAAGGCTAAATCCATAGAAATGTACATTTGGGGTGACTGCTGACAAGATATTGGGGTTTTATAATCACTCAACGGGGAATTGAAGTTGATCTATCAAAAATCAAGGGTAGGGAAATTTGGGAAAAGTGAATTCATAGGAAGGTTTATTTCAAAATTAACCTTAACTTGTGAACCACTATTTGGTCTCTTGAAGAAATGAAAGAAATTTCAATGGGATGATCGATGCCAGTTTGTGTTCGAGCAGGTCAATCAGTATCTCCAAAATCCACCCGTGTTATAGCCACCTGAGCCAGGAAAACCATTAATCATATACTTATCAACGATTGAATCAACTATGTGGTGTATGCTTGCATAAGAATCAGACCAGAAAGTGGAGAAGGCCATTTACGACTTGAGCAAGAGGATGTTGGAATATGAGACCCGTTACACTCCCTTGGAAAAGGCTTGTCCAGCCTTGGTTTGGGCTATGAGGAAGTTAAGGCACTACTTGTTAGCGCACTGAGTAATTCTGGTTTTAAGATTTGACCCAATTAAATATCTCTCGGAGAAATCAACGCTTATTGGTAAGTTAGATTGTTAGTTATTTTGCTTTCTAAATTCAACCTCAAGTATGTCACTTGCAAATCTGTCAAATGAAGGGCCATAGTAGAATTTTTGGTTGATCACCCAATTAAAGGAGAGGAGGATATGGAGCACTCGTTCCTAGATGAAGAAGTCATGTAATTGGAAGAGGATACTTAGAAGTCATAGTTTGATGAAGCGTCCAATCAATTTGGCTATGGGATAAGCGTGTTGCTCATAGCGCCAAATGATTCCCATATCCCTTTAGCCTTCAAACTCTGAGTCAAAGTGTCCAATAATCAAACCAAGTACGAAGCCTGTATCACTGGATTAGAAGCAGCCCTAGAACTAAGGGCAATAAGGTTGGATGTGATTGGGGATTCAAATTTGGTCATCTTTTAAGCCAATGGAGATTGGGAACTTAAAGAGGAGAAAATGAAAATCTATCATTAGACCTTGGACATGTTGATCTCGATGTTCGAAAAACTGACATTTACACACTTAGTGAGAAAGAATAACCGATTTGCTGATGCATTGGCAACCCTAGCCTCAATGATAGATATATCGGTAGGGATCAAGATGCATCAAATCCTTATATAATAGAGGTATATACTGGCATATGAGTTGATGGTTGCGAAAGAGGAAGAAGTGCAAGACAAAAATCCCTGGTATTTTGATAGTTGGAACTTTCTGGAAAGCAACACGTACCTGCAAGGGGCAAATGCCAAGGACGAGAGGAGGATACGATTTCTGGCCACTCAATTCATCATCTACGAAGATAATCTATACAAGAGAAGACATCCGGGAATGCACAAGTTGTGTGTAGAAGAGGAAGATGCAAAGCGCATCATGGAATCTATCCATGGGGGAGAATGTGGGGCACACATGAATGGTATAATTCTAGCCAAAAAGATCCTTAGACAAGGATACTATTGGCTAACTATGGAAAGTGATTGTATTAGTTTTGTTCGGCGATGCCACAAGTGTCAAGTTCATGCTAACTGTATGAATATCCCGTCATTAAAACTCTACAATAGGACCTCACCATGGCCTTTCTCAATTTGGGGCATAAATGTCATCGGAACAATCACATAGAAGGGTTTAAATGGGCATGAATTTATCTTAGTTGCCATTGACTATTTTACCATGTGGGTTAAAGCTCAGTGTGGCTTGCTTTTCGTGCTCGTTGGAGGAGCTTAGTCTCCTTGGATATGATACCCTTATAGTTCGGACCCGTGGTTCTGAATCTGGTTTCACAAGTCCAATGTGAAACGGATAAACAACAAAAGAGTCCAAATTCGGCCAATCGTTTTAGAAAATTGAGTTTGAATCAAAGATGCCAAAATCAGACTACATTGCCAGATTTCAGAGTCGTCACCAAAATATTTTTTGAGAAAATTTAGGAAACCCGTGACTCGTGCTAAACGCCATTAGTCCGTCATCACTAAAGTGTCTCGGCTCTGGAACTTAGGTATGAGAGAGGAAGGTCATGAATTGAGCACCCCACTCACCCAATCAAAGATCAGCCTCTACTAATCATGATGTGATTCTTATGTACGATATATGCTCTTGTTCTGATTATTATGCTATTTTGACTATGTGATACAAACAAGTATAGACTAATTCACAAAAGTTGGAACACTTTGATTTCATGTTTGTTTTGAAAAGTGTTTGAATATGTACTACTTAAAAAAGTGATCTCATATGTACATTTATTCAAATCATCCCAACTTAAGTGAAAAGCCTCCATCCATAGGCATTTCAAATAGCTATATCAACTAAGCACTTAACCTCATGGTAAACATGCTTGACATGGCAACAATCGCATGCCTACAATATGCTAAAGCAAAAAAATGCTTACCCCAAATATCCGAGGTGAGCAAAAAAGAAAGAAAATAGTTTTAAAAAAATGCATGATCCCAATGATGCAAAATGACTAATGCAACACATACGACAAGCAATTAATAGGCTCAGCTACTAGTATGGCATGTGAGTCAATTCCAGACATGCGATAAAAGCACGTATTCGGTTAAGGAAGTTGAAATTGACATTGATTAGTATGATAAGCTGAACCTTATGCGTGCAAACATGGATATGTACACATGGTAATGACATGAAATCAAAATATGATGCTACCATTATAAACGAGTAAATAAAAGGGAGAAAGAAATGGGAGTTGGAAGACATACACAACTTATTACATGTTTGCCTTCGCATAGGAGGGTCCGAATGAATGTCCTAATTTAGCTAATTATTATAACACCGAATTAGTTAACTATTTAACTAGCTATTATAAATTCAAAAAAATTTAACTAATTAATGAACTAGCTATTACAAATATCCAATGAACTACTAATTTAAGTACAACATACTACTTTTAGCATTAATTGCACGAGCCACGAAGAGCAAAGAATTCCACATGCATGAACATGAATTTCAGCCCGAAAACTTTTCTGTTTTGCTGCCTGAATTGTTTTGTTTTGCAATCAGAAAATTAAATTGTTTTCTTCCTAGCAGACTTTGTCCTGCCATGAAATTAGCACTGCTAGTCTAAAATGAGGTGGCTGGCCAGCCTTGAAAAGTGGTCAGCCGGATGGTTAAGTGGCCGATTGGCCACTATTTTTGGGCTCTGTCCTATTGCCACAAAAAAGAAACAGAGCACAAACAGAGTATTTCCAGGAGATGTTTGTCCTTTCTACCTCTCCTTATCATGAAACAGATCAAGGAAAGAGTAGACTTGATTCGCAAACCATCAATTGACGCAAACTCGTCGCGTGATGATCTATGAATCGATGGGACAAAGTCTCAATAAATGGAAAGTAAAGACCAACAAAACCTCCTCCCTATCATGGAGTTACCTCAAGGGAGGTGGTAGACATTGATTCTTGAGCCATTATCATCACTAAAGAGTATAAAATCACTTAAGACTTAATGTGTTCAATTAACGTCCGATTGAACCTGACCTAATTTTATCCTCTCGCTTCTTTTAGTCAAATTTTATTAGCCCTTTTAATTACCTTTCCATTCTTTAATCATTTTAGCTCAAAAATGAGAGTTATGTCCACTAAATGAAGAGAAGTGTCAAACAAGAAGTTGTTCTTGGCATGAGAGAGATGTAATACCTTAGTAATGAACCTTTGAAGAGATTAAACCATTAAGGATGGAATGATCTCTTTCGCATGCCTTAAACAACACTCGTTTGAAATAACTCTCAAACAAATAAAACCAGGAAAGCAAGGAGAGTGTAGAGATGGTTATTGCAAGTGTGAACACATGTATAAAAAGCATAAAATAAATTCTATCAACTTAAATAGGTTGGTGTCTCAGGCCAAGACCACCAAACTTATGAGGACTACAACATTACAAGCATACTATTGTAGACACCCCATTTTTGACCACCCTTAATACTTGGGCCCTTCAGGTTGATTGCTCGATAATGGAAGTTATGCTGTACAAACATTCGATTTCTTCAGCAAGAAGAGCTTCTAAACCCAACCTTACACCCCATTTTGACCAAAACTATTTTAGACCTTAAAACCCTCTTTTTCAAAAACATTCAAAATGCTTCTACGATGTTCCGACACTCGCATTTCATTTAAAATATTGCACTTTCCAATAAACTGAGTAAGGACAAAGTGAAAATAAATGAAAGGGAGGTGAACTCTTTGAAAAATCATTAAAAAAATCTTATTTAGAGGTTTGGAGTTGAAGAAAATAGGAGGAGAGGGAAGAAAATTAGTTGGGGAAGAAGTTAGGCATCAATCCGTTAGGATAGAAATGAATAACCTTCACTAAAATAGGCCTATCTTTTCGTACACTTAGACTTTAGTTGTGAGGCCGCCACCATTGGAAATTGGACATCCGGGGATTCGATTTAGACTCAAGAATCTCCTAAAGCCGAGTCTGGATGAGGGAGATATGGCTATTTGAAGTTTGGCATCAATCCGGTTAAGATAGAAATGAGCAACCTTCACTAAAATAGGCACATCTCTTTGCACACTTAGAATTTAGATGTGAGTCCACTTTCATTGGAGAGTAGACTTCTGGTGCTTCAATTTAAACTCAAGAATGACCTAAAACCAAGTTCGGATGAGGGCGATATGCCCCTTTGAAGTTAGGCTGGAAGCATATTTTTGTGTCTGGCCGCCCACTAATAGTGGCCTGCCGACCACTTGTGTAAAACCCAGATATTTTTGGCTAGCTATCCCCCACAAGCTCCAGCTGTTCCTGTATCGATATTTCCGACCTGAGAGGCTGTTTTTTTATATGTACTTGGCCAACCCTCTTGGTTTTAGGTTACAAAAAATACCAAAAGTCCCAAAACTTAAAATTCTCTCTCTATCTATATCTTGCAACCTGCACACACTCTCTCTCTGTATACTTCCTAAACCAATATTGGAGCTCTCTTTGCTGAGATTATTGAGTCTAAATTTCAGTCATTGAAAGTGAGAACTTGTGGGTTTGTTAACAAAAGAGTTACCTTGCTTCAAGAGGTATAATTTTTAGCATCTCTACACTACTTTTCTATATTTTCTTGCTGTTTTGAACTGTTTTTCAACTGTTTTTATGAGATGAAACTTGTGGTTTAAGGCCATCAAAAGTGGAGGGGTGGATCACCCTTCTTTGAACCTTGTTTCATAGGCTTTTACCCTTGTGTTTCCCACCTTTTATCAACTTTTTTTTGAGCTTTTTACCATTGATTTCTAGAGGTTTTTAGAGACTAAAAAAGTGATTTTGAATTCCCAAAAATGAAAGGGTTAGCCACCCCTCCTTTGGCTTATTTACTTGCTTAAATTCTCCATTATTTTAGCTTACTCTTTTAGTTTCTTTTACCTTAATCCTAGCACTATTTTTGCTTCATTTAGGACTTTTTTTATGTGTTAGTTTCATTTGTGCTTCGTATAGTATGCTTGTAGTGTAATTGTCCTTGTAGGCTAGGTAATTTTGCCTTAGCCACTAACCTATTTGAGTTGATAGCATTTATTTTTTCCTTTCCATACTTGTGTTCACCTCTAAACATCTCTATAGCCACCCTCATTTCTTGGCTTTTTCATTCATTTTGAGAGTTGTTTCAACCGATGAATTGTTTAAGCTTGAGATTGAGGTCGTTGTGCTAATGGTTTAATCTCTTCAAAGGTTCATTACCAACGGCATGACATCTCTCTCATGCCTAAAACAACCCTTTGTTTGACACTTCTTTCCATTAAAGGACTTAATCTTCATTTTTGGACTAAATGAATTAAGGAATGGAAAGGTAATTAAAAGAGGTAATTAAAATTAGGGATAAAATGGACCAAGATAATAAAATAATTTGGTGTTCAATCGGACGCTAATTGAACACATGGAGAATTGAGTCATTTCATACTTGTTAGTGATGAAATGGTTTAAGTTCCCAAGGTCAACCACTTCCCTTGTTCAATCCATGATAGGGAGGAGGTTTTGTTGGTCTTTTCTTACTGTAGACACCCCATTTTTGACCATCCTCAAGACTTGGATGTTCTTGCAGGGAACATCCAGCAACAAGTTTGATTGCTCGTCGAGTACTTGACTTTCGTGACGGAATGCTTCAGGTTTGATCCTTCCAGACCCTATTTCCATTCTGTGTTATTTTTGGATCATGCTTTGGTCCCTCCATGTTGATGTTCATGATGGCCTGTCGGCCATGATCAATGGCTGCCGGCCATGGGATCCTTCCTGCTGGCCATCAATAGGCCCTGTCGGCCATCAATGGGCACTGCCGGCCACCATTATTTCAACAGATATATTTTAGATATTTTTGAGCTAGTTGTTTGCAGGATAGACCATCTGCTTGCACGTGGAGGGCTGGATTTGTTTGAAGGCTCCTTGTATCTCCTATATATAGAGGTCTTTTATATGCATCCAAAGGGTTAGAAAATTTTGGCTGAGCTAAATTTCTCTCTCTCTAGAATCCCTCTCCTTATTTTAGGCTTGAAAGTGGTCCTTCTCTACAAATTTGCTCTAGCACTCTTAGCCAAACACTCTCATATTGGAGCAGAGGTCTCTTGAGGCTTGGTTTGAGGGCTCAAAGTTGGTTTTAGCTCAAGAAAGTTGCTGTTTTGCTGCTGTCTTCAAGGGTAAGAAGTTATCCCCTTTTAATCTTTGTTTTGCTTCATTGGTTTGGCCAACCTTGCATGTTGTTTTTGGCCTAGTTGTCAACTACAAAAACCTCTATTTTTGAGTGTTGAAAATGATTGTTT
This sequence comes from Camellia lanceoleosa, assembly GCA_025200525.1. Lineage (NCBI taxonomy): Eukaryota > Viridiplantae > Streptophyta > Magnoliopsida > Ericales > Theaceae > Camellia > Camellia lanceoleosa. Next base: position 121,684,340 of record CM045763.1, on the reverse strand, counting down.
GAGGCCCTTTTGGGATTAGGGGTGGTCCTCTCTCTTTTGTGGCTTATTGGCCAAGCTTTGTGCCATGTTTAAAAGCCTTTAAAACAATCTCTTTTTAGCCTTTTAACCACTGAAATCTAGGGGATTTTCAGTGGCAAAAACTTGGTTTTGAGGACCAAAATAGGAGGGGGTGATCCCCTCTCCTTGTTTCTCCTTTGCATGTCTTGTTGGCCTACTTGTTGAGCATATTTTTCTATCATCTTTTGACCTGATCTACGCATGTTTTTGTGACTTTTTAAACATGTCTTGGCTCTGTTTTGGGCTGGCTTGGCCATTTCTTACATGCTTTTTACACTTGTAGTGTAATCTTGCTCACTAGCCTTGTATGCTTGATGTTTTAGTCTATAATTCTAGCGTGTGTTGACTCCACTCCAGCATGTTTTTGGCCATTATTTAGCATGCTCTAGCTCCGTTTTGAATAGTTTTGGTCATGCATGCCTTGCTTTGTATAGCCATAGTGTAAATGCTCTTGACTAGCTTTGAGTTTTAAGGCTATTAGCATGTTGTACTTGTGTTGATTGCATGTTTTGGCATCATTTTGTATGTAATTTCAGAGCATATGTCATTGTCATACTCTCACATATTTCACTTTTTAAGTGCTTTTGAGTGTTGAGCCTTATGCCTTGTTTGTGAATCAATGCATGAACATGGTTTTTCTTGCTTTTCATGCTGTCATTTTAGCTCATTTTGGCCACTGTTTTGGCATGCTTAGGGTCTGTTTAGGGCTGGTTTAGTCCTTTGAGCATTGTATTGCATGATGCTAATGTTGTGCCCTTCACTAGTTTTTGATGCTTGAGTCTCTTAGCATGTTGTTTGCGTAGCATATTGTTTGCATTACATCGTGTTCAACCGGACGTTATGTTGAACACAAGGTGGATTGGCCCACTTCATACTCAAAGTGATGAGAGTGAGCCAATCCCCTTTCTCTCCATTGTCTTTGATCTTCCATGATAAGGTGATGGTCCTAGAGTCTTGTTTGTCTTGCATTTATTGAATTAGGTGCAAGTTGGATCTTTGGCCATCATGCATTGCATGCTTGATTGATGGTTTTGGATCCAATAGTGCCTCTCCCTTGATGTTTTGAAATGATAAGGAGTGGCACCATACATACATGCCCTAGGGAGACCCTCCATTTCCTCTATTTTGTTCTTTGTTGCAATTTGGTGTCATAGCACACCAGTGGCCGGCAGAGCCACACTGATGGCTGGCACCCTTGCATTGTTGGCCGGCAGATGGCCGGCAGAAACTCGTCATGGTCGGCAGGCCACTGGTGCACTCCCTAGTAGTGGTTTGGTAAGTTTCAGCATCAAGTTCTTGAGGACACCCTACAAACAGAGCCTCTAAAGAGCAACCAGAGAGCTTTTCGGGACGGGAACCGAGGCATGCATATTCAACTTCTTCAAACAGAGCTGAGGCAGTGTAGTTTGATGTTTGATGCTTTACTTGTTAATTAGCACTTGAATTTGTAATTTCATTAATTTGTTAATTAGTTAAGTTTTGTAATAATTAAGTAGCTTAGTTTAGCTTTTTCTTTATTGATTGGTAATAATTAGTCTAATTAGCTTAATTAGATTAGTTAATTAGTTTAGCATAGAATAGCTTAGCTTTCATTCGGACCCTCTGTCGAGAGGGCAAATGTTGTAATAAGCGTGCATGTGTATGTGCATTCCTTCCAACCTCACTTCTCCCTTTTACTTATCAGCTTTTGATGGTTAGTTTAGGGCATGTTTCAATTAACATACCTTATGCTTGCACACGTGCATCATTCATTTGTATTGCATGCACCGGGCTCGGCGTATCATTCAAACTACATCATATTTCAATACTTACTTGAATACGTGTTTCAAAGCATGTTATCAAGTGTTGCATTCATATGCCATCTTAGATAGCCGAGCCTATTTAGTTGCATTTTGCATGTGTTGCATTAGGCATTTTCAACATAGTTAGGATCATGCATGATTTCTAACTAGTTCTCTGTTTTGGCTTGGAGTACACTGTAAGTGTTTACACTTTAGCATACTTGCATCTGTGTGAGTGTTGCCATGATAGCATGCTTGCCATGAGGCTATTTGCTTAATTGCTATAACTGCATGAATGCCTGTGGATGAAGGCTTCATTACTTGAATTGGAACAATTCATCAAAATGTGAGTTTTAAGCCCACTTGGAGTGGCAAATCATCATGTTTTAAGCCCATTTTGTTTGGTGGCAAATCCTCATTTCTAAGCCCACTTGAGGGTGGCAAATTCAAACCATTTTTGAAAACAAACATTGAATTGTTCTGTTTTAATTTAGGCGATCTAGTCTATACTTGTATGTTGTGCGCATCACATAGTAAGCTAGCTAAATAACCGGAATAAGAACACATGTGTTTTCAAAACAACCTATCATGATTAGTAGAGGCTGATCCTTTGATCGGGCAAGCGGGGGTGTTCATTTCATGACCTTCCTCCCTTGTACCCAAGTTCCCGAGCCGAGGCAACTTTGATAATGACGGACACGTGACCTTAGGCATGAGTCAAGGTTTCCTAAATTTCCCAAAACAAAACATTTAGGTGGCAACTTTGTAATCTGGCAAAGCAGTCCATGTTTGGCACTTCTTGATTAAAAATCGATTTTTCAAAACAATTTGCCGGATTTGGACTCTTTGGTGATTTATCAGTCTTACATTGCATTTTGTGAGGCTAGATATAGAACCATGACAGAAGTCCGAACTGTAGTAGCTATGAACCCAAATCCACACCCTCTCCGAAAGGGGAGGTGCACGGAGGAAGTTTAGGCGGTCTATAGTTTCTGGCGACTCTATTGGGGATTTAGAGAACTTCACTCAAACATCATGATATGTTGTTTTATCTACACTTATGTGTTTCTTTGCATTGCATTTGCATTGGTGCGCTTAAGTCACAGTGTTTGCCATTTGCTATTCCTAAACGGTTTGCCGGAGGCTTGCTTGGAAAAGCATGCCATAAGGCTGACCGGTTACGGGCTCTGCCACGATGAGAACACAAACCTTGGTTTTGCCGAGGCACCCTTTTTGACCATTCAACCTAGTTACATATTGGAAGCCTTAGAGACTGTTCCAAACTAGGACATGTCGCTTACCCGAATGTAGGTTGTTTGAAACCGCATGCGTGCGTAGTGAAACCCTAGCTCCTGACAAAACTAGGACAGGGAAACCCTACCCCATCATAGGGGTTTTTTGCTTTTGCTTGCTCGATATGTGCTTTTAGAGTGTGTCTCTACAAGAATGCATGTAACAGTTTGCAAGTTTGGGTATCAGTCTGAGGACATCAGTATTTGGGGGTATCAGATTTGAGGCAGTGATTTTGGGGCAGAGATCAGTGTTTGAGAACAGCTTGTTCAGCTTATGATATCAACTGTGTGTTGTCTTTATCTAAGCCAAAATGCTATCCGTTTTTCTAATTGTTGTTTCCTTATTTTGCTTTATTTTCCTTTTTGTAAGGTAGTATTACATCATTGCTTCCGACAAGGCAGATACCCCCCAAGCACTCTTGACCCGAATTGGTAGAATTCATCGATCTGAGGATGTAGTTGATGGACAACCAGTTTTGCTGCATTACCCGATTCTGAGACAAAGGTCATCGAGCCTGAGTCATCAGTATAGCGGTTACCAGATCAGCGGTCATTATCTACCTCACCTGTGTGCAGTTGGGTTGAGATATCTGCTTCTACCTCAGAAAGGGAATACATACCTGTTCAGTCAGATTAGCACTTTATAGTCAGAATGGAGGACATGATGCGTCAACTCCAAGAGACTATGCAGCGGGATGTTGCCCGCCAGGCAGAGGTTATCGCATGTCAGGCAGAGGTTGTAGCCCAACAGGAAGAACTGATTGCCAAGCTCCAATAACAGCAGCAACCACGACAAGCCGGAGCATCTGCTTCACATCCACCCCCACCCCCACCTAGGGTTCCAACACCCGGGGAAACAACAAACGTCTAGGAAAATACAGACGTTCCAACAGGGCTAGTCCCACCGCCAATCCCACCTCAGATGTCTAAAGCGCTGGCTAATCCAGTGGACATACCGTTCGAATTTGAGGTTGATCCAACCGCGCTGAAAGTGAGTAAGCCTGAAAAGCTGTTCAAGCGAGCCCAGGGAGTTAATTGGATCCCGGATATAGAAGATGGATACACTGATTCGGTGGTGACATTACCGGACAGGTTCAAAATGTCACACATAGACCATTTTGACGGCTCGGGCAATCCTATGGTTCATCTGAGGCTGTTCTCGGATATTCTGCGCCTGATGGGCTTGACGAGACTCCAGAAACAATCACTCTTCGGCCGGACCCTGTCGGGTATTGCGACCATTTGGTACACCAAACTGGAGGACTCAGTGAAAAGGAACTGGGAGGAGATGGCCGAGGCCTTCATTGCTCAATACTCATACAATACCCAGATCGAGGTCATGACTCATGATCTCGAAGCAACCAGACAAGAGCCGAAAGAGGGCTTTTCTGACTTTGTCACTTGATGGAGGGCCAAGGCCTCCATGATGACAACTCGGCCACTCGAAAATGATCAGATAAGGATGGTTGTGCGCAACCTGCAACCCAAGCTAATGCAGAGAATGATCATCTTACCCCTCCCCACCTTTGCTGACTTGCACGAGATTGGGGTACAAATTGAAGATGCTATGAAGCAAGGTCTGATTGACTAGGAGAGGGCCCAGCCCAAGAGTGCGTTTATATGCTGTTCGAATGCAGCTACAAGTAGTAGTGCAGCAGCAAGAACTTCTAATGTCAGCATGGTCACCACCACTCCAAAAACGGCCGCCCCATTTGCTAGTACATCCAACCCAAACCCCAAACTTCAAACTATCCACCCCAAGGCAAGAGGGTTTTTACCCCGCTTTATATGCCTTTGTCTAAAGCTCTAGGGATCCTACTCAGGAAAGGACATCTCAAACTGTTAGAACAACGGCCCCTACCTGATCCTCTCCCTCCAAAACATGACCCGACTAAATACTGTGCCTTCCATCAACAGTGAGGTCACGACACTGACTTCTGCTTCAGACTACGTCATGAGATTCAAGATCTCATTGACAACAAGGTGATCGCACCTCCTAACAAGCCAAATATCACTACCAACCCACTTCCACCACATAACCAAGCTCCAGCACCCAAGCAAATCAACCTGATCCAAACCACGGCCATCCTATATGACCCTACCATATATGAGATCACTTTTTCAAGTGGTACATATTCGAAACGATTTTTAAAACAAACACGAAATCAAAGTGTTCCAATTTTTGCAAATTAGTCTATACTTGTGTGCAACACATAGTAAAGTTAGTCTAATAATCAGAACAAGATCATATAATGTAAATAAGAATCACATCATGATTAGTAGAGACCGATCTTTGATTGGGCGAGTGGGGTACTTAATTCATGACCTTCCCCTCTCGTACCTAAGTTCCCGAGCCAAGACAATCTTGGTGATGACGGCTAAGTAGCCTTTGGCACAGTCTTGGGTTTCGAAAATTTCCCAAAAATATTTAGGTGGCGACTCTATAATCAGGCAAAGTAGTCCATTTTTGGCATATTTGATTCAAAATCGATTTTCCAAAAGATTTGCCGGATTTGGACTCTTTTGTGTTTATCTATTTCACATTGCACTTGTGGAATTAGATTCAGAACCACGGGAGTCCGAACTATAGGGCTGATCCTATCTGAAAGGAGCATGAAAAGTCGAGCTACAGTTTCTGGCGACTCTGTTGGGGATTTAGAGAACTTGACTTGAAATTCATGATGTGAAATTCTATCTACACTTATATGTTCTTTGCATTGCATTTGCATTGATTCTTTAAGTTACTGTGTTTGCCATCTACTACTCCTGGATGGTTTGCCTGAGGCTTGCCCAAAAGCTTGCCAAAAGGCTGATTGGTCATGGGCTCTGCCGTGTTAGGAACACAACCCTCAGATCTGGACTACCGTTATATTGCTTGATCCTCCTTTCAGTTCTCGGTATTAGGTGTGAGAGGTATATTAGGTAGTCTTGCTGAGGTACCCCTTTGACCAATTGGCCTAGTGCATATAGTACACTCTAATGACCTTTTAAAACTAGGGCAGGATGCTCTCCTTTTTTTAGGATGTTGTGATGCTGTTTATTTGAATAGTAAAGATGTGGATCATTCCAAAGATAAGACAGGGAAACCTTAACCTCTCATAAGGGTGTTTTGAATGCTTTTGTGCAAAATGTAAAATATTTGGAATTGTGTGATGCAATCCTGGGAGAGTCTTAATCTTGAGGCGATTCCTTTCAAAACTTGAAGGTCATATCAGAATTAGAATTTGGGTTAAAATCTAGGGGTTTGAGTTTGATATGGGTGAATTTTCAGCAAAACCAGAACTAGGGCCAAAAAAATTGTATCTTGCTTTGCTTTGAATGGCATACCCGGTATCCTGATTTGATGTGGTATTCGTTTTTAATGCTAGGTTTGTCTGAGCCAGAGAATGAGCAGTACCCACCTTAACCCATCATAGTCCATCCAATTTTAGAAAAAACCCACTCAGCAAAGGTCCAATCCATCTAAACCACAAAAGGCGAACTCAGAAAAGATCCATCCACTACGGAAAGACCTATTCTAAAAAACTAATCCAGTCAAACCTATTTAGATTTATCCAAACCAGATACATCAAGTATAACTGGATCAAAATCCTTCTTAGTCAGCTCTCAACTTACACCTACCCACTTCCCTGATTCCCAACTCAGCAGACTCGTGATGGCATAGAGTCCAGAAGAAGTTTTGGCCATGATAACGGCCCTAAACTAGGGAATTGCCATGCATGATGAGGCCAATATTGAAATACAACGCCCATCTGGGGCATCTACCACACATCCAGTCTCGAGCCCCCAGCCGAACTTTGATCCACCTCCACCAACTGAAGATTTGCAAGGTTCGGATCCCTGAGGAGCGTTGGCTTAAGCTCAAGTTTTCAGACCCCTAGTGCAGCCTAATGAGGGGCTTTATCCCCTTGATACTAATGATCTCAACCCGACCTTGTTAAAAATTTTTAACATTGAGAAACAATTCAAAAAGGCACAGGGAATTAACTCCATTCTCGACATTGAGGATGGGTACACCGAGGCTGCCGTAAGGCTCCCAGACAGATTCAAAATGCCACACATTGACTGTTTCGACGGGTTTGGAGATCCTATGGTATATATCTGGCTTTTCTTGGACGTCTTGAAACCAATGGGTCTGACTAAGTCTTAGAAACTGTCTCTGTATGCAAAAACCCTGTCAGGTATAGCATGCACTTGGTACGCCAAGTTGGAGGATAAAGTGAAACAGAACTAGGAAGATTTGGCTGAGGCATTTGTCAATCAGTATTCTTATAATATCCAAATTGAAATGACCACTCAAGAGCTTGAAGCAACCCACCAAAATCCTGAAGAATCTTTTGTGGAATTTGTTGCAAGGTGGAGAGCAAAGGCAGCACAAATGACAGATCGACCTTCTGAGAGGGAGCAAGTGCGAATAGTGGTGCAGAACCTTGAGTATGATATGTTACAAAAGTTAATAGTCGTTCCACTATTCACTTTCAAAATTTTGCAAGAATTAAGGGTTTAGATTGAGAGTGCATTCAACAAAGGGATTATTTTTAGAACAAGCGAACCAACAAGGAGGGTGTTTTCCGGAAGTACCAATGCTAGCAGTAGCACTATTCCCAAACCCACTGAAATCAATACAGTCGCTATTGTCGACCCTTTTGCCAATACCAACCCACAAACAGTCGCCCCAACCTGAGCTCAAGGCAGAGCTTTCACCCCCCTCCATGTGAGCCTAACCAGTGCACTAAAAGTCCTGATGAAAAGAGGGTATCTCAAACCCCTTGATCCCCAACCACTTCCTGACCCACTCCCTGCTAGACATAACCCCACCAAATATTGTGTGTATCATCAGCAGCACAGTCATGGCACCGATTGTTGCTACCGCTTTCGTCATGAGATTCAGAATCTCATCGACAACCAAACAATAGCCCCATCTCAAGAACCCAATGTTACTACCAACCCACTTCCCATCCATGATCAAGTACCTTCTCCTCACCTTAACTCCATCCATATACTGCCACCTACCTTAAACCCCAACATATATATCACCCCAGCCCATTTACCCAAGCCTGAAGTGTTCATTCCAGAAAGCACTAACTTGTGCATGATAGATGCACCCAATCCGGTTCGGGTACGCCAAGAGCGCCAAATGACCGAACCTACTACTGCTGAGATGTTCAAAATGATTGAAGACCTTCAAGGAATGGTGGCAAATTTAACATTTGGGGTTTTGATCCCGTCAAAAAGCTCCCCAGTCTTGGGGTGAGCTACTGTTGATGACAGATCAACAACAAATGGGTCTCACTTCGATATAGCCAGCCAAACCCTTGGCCAAGCTGAAGTAAGTGGCAAGAATAAGGCCGAGACAAATATGGATCCCTATGCACATCTTCGGTGGGCTATTGAGACTTTGAAGGTCAAAGGGTTGAACAAGCAGCAAGTGCTCGAAGTTGTTGCAAAGACTGTGGACGACACTTTTATCGCCCAGGTTTAGAGCATTTTGAATCAGAGGGCAAACAATGGAAAGGGATGCTTTATCAGAAACACCCATCTTGATTCCAGTCCCAAGCCCATGAATACCTAACCAATACCCGCCAACCCATTTGCCAATCTTTCTAAACCTAGTGCTCCCTGCTCCAAAAAACGAACCTTCGTCTAGCTTCATATGAGCCTAACCTGTGCATTGAAGGTACAGACGGAGAAAGGGCATCTCAAACCGCTCAATCCTCGACCTCTCCCTAATCGACTCCAACCTACACATGGCCCTACCCAATATTGCACATTTTATCAACACTGCGGTCATCATACTGACGATTGCTTCCACCTTCGCCACGAAATTCAAGACTTGATTGACAACAAAGTCATCACTCAACCTGAAAATCCCAAAGTTGTCAATAACCCTCTCCCTAACCGTAATAGATTGCCAGGCCATAACATAAAACCCACCCACGGCTTGCCCACAGCCTACCATTACCCTAGCAAACACATCATACCCGCCAATGAGCTCAAACCCATTGTGTTCATTCCTAAATCTTCTAATTCTGATTTGTGCAAAAGGAAAAAAATCTTTGAAAAGATGGAAAGTTTACTCAATCTTGGTGAGTTCAAGCTTGATAAAGCAGTGGACTCTCTACAGATGCCAGCATTGATGGTTGGAATGATGAACCTCAATCTCAACTAAGGGAATTGTCGAAAGGACCTTCTGAACCAGGGGCATGGTGTGAAAAAGCAATTGTTTTGGTCAAGAAGATGTGTAGGGACAATGTATTTATGAAGTTCAATCTGTAAGACCCGATTTGAAAGTCAAAAATCAATCCTTCTGGGTGTGAATGGTCGTATTGCTAAATTGAAGGCAGGTCTAGACCTTCTCGTGGGCTACTTGAAGTTGTTTTTGACATTCTGCAGATGGACTTGGAGAAGGAAAACCCCCTTTTGTCTCATAAATGCTTATTTTGTTTTGAATTGTGTCCTGCAAATAGTTATGCTATGAGTTTTATTTTCTTTGTCTTTCCTTGCGTTGTTGCGTCAGTTGAGTCTTTTCCTTTGAGTCGCTCTCGTGTACCCTCAGGTCTTCATCTGTATAAAAAAGTGGGAGTCAAGTTTTTGATCATTTTGTTGTGCCTACAGGAATGCATATGTGCCCTTTTAAAAAAAGAATAAGCATTGAATTTATTTTTTGAATGAGATTCTGTTAATAAGCACGAGTGTTGAGAATGATCCCCTAAATGGTTTGAGTGAATTCTGACTTATCGGCGCAAAGTCCTTCATGATCATAAAAAGTTCAAGCTGCTTCTTCAATTGTTTCTTTTGCAAAACTTGTGAAGATAGGTTCAGAATTGTGCATGGTGTTTTACATTGTCTTGGGGATTCTCTTCGCCGTTAGGTGATTATTTTGGCAAGCACAAGGCGACTTTCGAACCTCAAAACATAGAATTCCTCCCTCTAGTGTTTTCATTGCTTCAAAGAAAATGTTATAGCAAAGAAAGAAAGAAAAAAATAAAAAAAGAAAAAGAGAAACAAAGAAAGAAAAAGGAAAAAAAAAAAAAAGAGAAAGAAGAAGAAAAAAAAAGAAGAAAAAGAAAAAGAAAAAGGAAAAGAAGCAAACCATCAAGCCAGGAGCATTCATTGGAATAAAATCCAAATCAATTGTGAGGAAAGGAACTTTTTGTCTGAATTCAGAGAAGCCGATGCAGGGAAGGTACCACATTGCAAGAAAAACCTACTCTGAAAATGCAGCAAAAGAAAAAGACGAAGATATGTGTAAAAGAATGGAGAACCAAACTCAACTCAAGGTGAAGCCAGTTCCAGTGTTAGGGCAAGGATGACTATTGATCAAATTCACCGCAAGTGTTGTAACGCTATCTTTGAGAGGCTCGTTAGGCCGAAAACCTAAAAGGGCGACCTAGGCAAAAGTTAGAGCATGAAAAATGAGAAATCAAAAAAATATAGCTCGCAAGGTTGAAAACCCCAAAAGGGCGACTTTAGCAAAAGTTAGAGCGCAAAAAGAGAGTATCAACACCCAAGTGAACCTCAACCATGAACTATGTTGACCTGATTCCCATTCTTGGGATACGTAGGCAACTTCATCCTGAAGTCTGGTCTCAATCATATCCATCTTATTCATCTCAACCCGATTGTCTTGCCTAATTCATGTCATCAGCTTCACATCAATTCACGAGCTACATCGACTACTGTGCATATCATACTTGCATTGGGTAAGGAAGTACTAGCTTGAATTAACAAATGGAGCAATTTTCAATACTTGAAATTGTCAATAGAATCTCTAACTTGAACAAAATGGAATCGAAATTGAATTTTAAAGGGAGCATAAGTAATACTAGGGGTACTATGAATGATTAGTTACCTGGAGTCTTTTTCTACTTTTGGTCAATTGTGAGTTCTGTTGTGTTGTGGCTAGTGTTTGTCTCGGTCTGTGCTCTTCATCGAGTCACCATAACGTGTTTGTCGCTCAAAAGTACTCTTCATCGAGTCACCATAGCGTGTCTGTTGCTCAAAAGTTCATCAGAGTGGCATTGCCTAAATTCCATAACCGAAGGTTCACTCCAAGCTCTAAAATAAGTCCATGTGTGGAATTCATAAACGAGCTGAGAGTGCCCATACAAGGGGCATCGCATTCATGATCATTGCAAAGTGTATATGAGGAATTCATCACTGATTTGGAAAGGATTAGAGTAGATTCTCGACAGAAGAGAAGCAAGAGTTTGATGGGTTGGTAACTATTCTAGGATCTTGTGATGCCCATTACACATGCCTTGGTAATGTCAAAAAAGGTGGCCAATGACTGGACACTAGGGGCAATTTTCAATACATCTGGTCGGGCCATCCATTGAATAAGGGACATGAACCCAACCGGTGGCCAATGACTGGACACTAGGGGCAATTTTTAGTACATCTGATCGGGTCATCAATTGAACAAGGGGCATGAGCCTAACAATTCTCTCAATTCACTCAAAGCCACTTGTTGGGCACTTTTCCCTTGATTAGGGTAGCTCACCCCCATAAGGATTCTACTATGATTCAACTTTTGAAAGTTGTCTCTGGCCATATCAAAACTCTCTTGGGATTGCCATCTTCCCTCTGATTAATACATGTGCTTTGGATTATGCGTGCATGCTCATACACTCTGGTTGATTTAAATTGCATGATTGGTTGCTCTTGCTCTTGACTTTGTTTTGCACTTAATAGAGTTTCGTTGAGTTACCTTCCGCAGTGTTTTTCAATTACATTTCAATAAGTTGTGGCAAGATGCCCTACACTTATTTCAGAAGGTACATGATGCACTACTCTATGTACTGCTCCTTTCCTTCTGCATACCATTTATCTTATATCGCACTACCTTGTGCAACTCCCATCGCACTGTTTTGTGCATTCACCTTGTTAGAACTATTTTGTGCACATTGCATCGCACTGTTTTGTGCATTCACCTCAGATCGCTTGTTTTGTGCATTCACTTGTATCACACTATTTTGTGCACCTACATCGCACTATCCTGTGCACTTTGCATTGCACTATCTTGTGCATTTGCATCGCACTGTCTTGTGCACTATCACTCGCACTATTTTGTGCATTCACCCTGCATCGCACTATTTTGTGTGTTCACCTTGTATCACATTGTTTTGTGCACCTTGCATCGCACTATCTTGTGCATTTCACCTTGTATCGCACTATTTTGTGCAACTTCCATCACATTATCTTGTGCATTTCACCTTGCATCGCACTGTCTTGTGCACTTTGTACCGCACAGTCTTGTGCACCCACATCGCACTGTCTTGTGCACTTTGTATCACACTGTTTTGTGCATTCACCTTGTATCGCACTATTTTGTGCACCTTGCATCGCACTGTTTTGTTTGTTCACCTTGTATTGTATTGTTTTGTGCACCTTGCATAGCACTATTTTGTGCATTCATCTTATATTGCACTGTTTTGTGCATTTATTCACCCGCCTCACATTGTTTTGTGCACCTCACCCGCACTATCTTGTGCACTCACTGGGTTTAGGAGACCGTAAATCCTCTAAAGGTACAATTCTTTTGGTGCTGGTCATGCCTGAATGACTTTCGGCGGTCTAGTAGAGCCGTCTGACTGTGTTTGTAATGAGTTCCTAGGAGATCAACTAAGACGGTGGAAACTAGAGTTTAAACGGCCGAGGCCTAGAACGTAAAGGTTCAGAATTTTCGAGACTAAAGTTTGGTTTAAATATCCAGGGGTGTATCCTCAACTTGAAATCTGTATGGCAGCCCCATAAGTTGAGGTAGCTTGTATGCGCCTCAATTCTGGATACTGAACCAATCTAGTATGTCATCCTGTTGGAGAATAGGGAAAGTTGCGAGCATAGCTAGGGAGAAAAGTAGTACCTATGGTTTGAAAATGCAACTAGGAAGAAGAGGAAGATCCCCAGCAGCATGGGGTGAGTCACCGTCAATTGCCCCTGTAAAGGTACTTTTACTTCCCAGCTAACTATCTATTACATTGCATATAGCATCTACCAAATGCATCTACTACATTATCCATCCCATCCATTACATCATACTATTTTATCGCTTGCATCCTTTCCATGTTAAGCTTAGCTCGACATATGCGCATACCTTTCTCTCATTGAAACATGGTTTTGTCATATGTAAGTACCCATGCTGCGCTGAGCCCAGTATTAAGGGTGTCAACACCTTTTCTTTGTTAGACATGGTCAGTTTTGTGCCTATGCATTTTCTAGGTAAAATGTGGTTCGGCATACGCTTTATTCACTTCATCCATTGCATCAATTGCATTGTACTTTGTCTTGTTGCATCCAGCATTTAGGATTATATTTCCCTAGCAGATCATTCCTCACTTATATCATACCACCAAATTACTTGTGCTCTTTCTCTTTCTATGAAAAACATAATTTTGTATGTGCCTACACCCCTTTCACGTTGAAACATGGTTCTGTTATATGTAAGCATCCATGTTGCGTTGAGGCCAATATTGAGAATGTAGGCACTTAGCTTGTGTTAGGCGTCGTTTGGCTATGCCTACTTTTTTTCTATATAAAACATAGTTAGATTTGCATCTCCATTCCTTTATGGTATTCAAGTGTTCTACACTACTTGTGGTTTGATTATTGCATTACATTGTGTATCATTTTTCATTTTGCCCCTGAACTACGCTGGTTTGATTCCTTGCAATGGGATACATAGGTAACCCTCAGGTTCAACCAACTGCATCTGAATTTTGTTTGTTTGCTCAAGTCTTACAGCCTTGTTAAAATGGGTGGTCTTCTAGCATTGTCATTCACTCACCTCATTTCATGACACTGTGCACTGTCAAATAGGGGCAACTATAGACACCCCATTTTAGACCGCCCTTAAGACTTGCGTGCCTGAGGTTGCTCCCTCAAGGATGAAAGTTATAGTGTACCAACGTCCGATTTCTTCAACAAGAAGAGCTTCTAAATCCTAACCTTACACCCCATTTTGACCAAAACTATTTTAGATTTTAAAACCCTCTTTTTCAAAATTCTTCTACGATGTTCCGAAGCACGCATTTCATTTAAAATATTGCACTTTTTGGTAAACCGAGCAAGGACAAAGTGGAAATAAATGAATGGGACGTGGAATCTTTGAAAAATCTTTAAAACATCTTATTTAGAGGTTTGGAGTTTGGAGTTGAAGAAAAAAGGAGGGGAGGGAAGAAAATTAGTTGAGGAAGAAGTTAGGCATCAATCCGTTAGGATAAAAATGAGCAGCCTTCACTATAATAGGCCTATCTCTTCGTACACTTAGACTTTAGTTGTGAGGCCACCACCACTGGAAAGTAGACTTTCGAGGTTTCAATTTAGACTCAATAATCTCCTAAAGCCGAGTCTGGATGAGCGAGATATGACCGTTTGAAGTTAGGCATCAATCAGGTTAAGATAGAAATGAGCAACCTTCACTAAAATAGCCATATCTCTTCGTACACTTATAATTTGGATGTGAGGCCACTTCCACTGGAAATTATACTTCTGGGACTTCAATTTAGACTCAAGAATGACCTAAAACCAAGTCCGAATGAGGGAGATATGCCCGTTTGAAATCGAACTTGGAAGCAAATTTTTGTGGCCGGCCGCCCACTTGTGTAAAACCCAGATATTTTTGACCAACTGTCCCCCATAAGCTCCAACTATTCCTATACAAATATTTCTAACCTGAGAGGCTATTTTCTATATATTTGGCTAACTCTCTTGGTTTTAGGTTACAAAAATGTTCAAAAGTCCAAAACTTGAAATTATCTCTCTATCTCTATCGTGTAGCCTACACACACACACACTCTCTCTCTCTTTCTCTCTCTCTACACTTCCTAAACCAATATTGGAGCTCTCTTTGCTGAGATTATTGAGTCCAAATTTCAGCCCTTGAGAGTGAGAACTTGTGGGTTTGTTAACAAAAGAGTTACCTTGCTTCAAGAGGTATAATTTATAACATCTCTACACTACTTCTTTTCTATATTTTCTTGTTGTTTTGAACTATTTTTTTACTGTTTTTATGGGCTGAAACTTGTGGTTTAAGGCCATCAAAGGTAGAGGGGTGGATCACCCTTCTTTGAACATTGTTTTATAGGCTTTTACCCTTGTGTTTCCCACATTTTTTATTAACTTTTTTTTGAGCTTTTTACTACCGATTTTAATAGGTTTTCAGAGGCTAAAAAAGTGATTTTGAAGTCCCAAAAATGAAAGGGTTAGCCACCCCTCCTTTGGCTTGTTTACTAGCTTAAATTCTCCATTATTTTAGCTTACTCTTTTAACTTCTTTTAACTCAATTCCAGCACTATTTCAGCTTCATTTAGGACTTTTTTTATGTGTTAGTTTCATTTGTGCTTTGTATAGTATGCTTGTAGTGTAATTGTCCTCATAGGCTTGGTGGTTTAGGTCGTAGCCACCAACCTATTTGAGTTGATAGCATTTATTTCTTGCATTCCGTATTTGTGTTCACCTCTAAGCATCTCTTCAACCTCCCTCATTTCGTGGCTTTTTCATTCGCTTAAAGACTTGTTTTAACCGATGGATTGTTTAAGCTTCAGATTGAGGTCGTTGTGCTTAATGGTTTAATCTCTTCGGAGGTTCATTACCAATAGCATGACATATCTCTCATGCCTAAAACAACCCTTTTTTTGACACTTCTTTCCATTAAAGGACTTAATCTTCATTTTTGGACTAAATGAATTAAGGAATGGAAAGGTAATTACAAGAGGTAATTAAAATTGGGGATAAAATGAACCAAGATAATAAAATAATTTGGTGTTCAATCGGACGTTAATTGAACACATGGAGACTTGAGTCATTTCATACTTGTTAGTGATGAAATAGTTCAAGTTTCCGAGGTCAACCACTTCCCTTAATCAATCCATAATAGGGAAGAGGTTTTGTTGGTCTTTCCTTACCATTTGCTGAAATTGTATCCCTTGGTTCATAAGTCATCATGCAATGAAATTGCACCGATGATGGCTTGTGAATCGAGCCTACCTCTCCTTTGAGCTATTTGATGATAAGGAGAGGCAGGGTGGACAAACAACCCCTGAAAATACTCTGGTTTGTGCTTTGTTTGTTCTCTGTTGCTGTAAGAAAAAACCAATGTTAGTGGCCAACAGGCCACTTTTGCTGGACGGCAGGCCATTATTAGTAGCCAGACGGACACTACTTCTGGGTTGCTGGCCACTTTTTCCACCCTGGCAGTGTCCCTTTTTCCAGCAGAGCAGAGCAAAGGCTGAGGTGGAAAAACAATGCAATTTTCTAACCTATGCAACAAAGGCATTCTGGTAGTAAAATGGAGAGTATCATCGGATGGTAATCCACATCCATGCATGAGTCACCCCTCGATTCTCGAGACCCGTCAAAATGATGTTGTAATATTAATATGTTGTGCTTGGAGTAGCGGATTTGTAACTAATTTTTTAGAGTAGCTAGTTAGTCTTGTGTTGTATTTATTTAATTAGCTAGAATAGTTAGTCATATTATTTGTTGTAATAATTAGTTAATTAGTTAGTTTAGTTAATTTATTATATTTGGTTTGTAATATAATTAATTAATTATGCAATTAATTAGCTAAGACATTCATTCGGACCCTCTTGTGCGAGGGCCAAACATGTAATAATGTGTATGTCTTCCAACCCCACGTCTTTCTCCCTTTTATTTACATGCTAATAATGGGTAGTTTTGATCATCATGTTTCTTTTAGCATTTCTCATGTTTGTATTCACTTGCCTTCCATGCATCGAGGCTTGGTTTATCATTCTAACAGAGCGTAATAGTTTACATACTTTGTTGAATACGTGTTTAAACTGCATGCTATCAAATTGATTTACATGTCATAATTAGTAGCCGAGCCTATTAGTTACATATCGCATGTGTTGCATTAGTCATTTTGCATCTGTAGGATCATGCTTTTTTTTTCTAATTCTTTTGTTTCTTTTGGGCTTTCCTTGGAGTATTAGGTGAACTTTTATTTGTTTTAGCACATCGCATGCGTGTGATTGTTACCATGTTTAACATACTTGCCATGAGACTAATTGCTTAATCGATATACTTGCTTGAATGCCTATGGATGAAGGCTAATAGCTTGAATTAGAATAATTTGAGTAATGTACATATGAGATCGCTTTTTCAAGTGGGACATATTCGAGACAATTTTCAAAACAAACATGAAATAAAAGTGTTTTAATTTTTGCAAATTAGTCTATACTTGTGTGCAATACATAGTAAAGTTAGTCTAATAATCGAAACAAGATCATATAATGTAAATAAGAATCGCATCATGATTAGTAGAGGCCAATCTTTGATTGGGCGAGTGGGGTGCTCAATTCATGACCTTCCCCTCTTATACCTAAGTTCCTGAGCCGAGACAATCTTGGTGATAACGGATAAGTGGCCTTTGGCATGAGTCTCGGGTTTTCTACATTTTCCAAAAATATTTAGGTGGTGACTCTATAATCTGGCAAAGCAGTCCATTTTTGGCATATTTGATTCAAAATCAATTTTCCAAAAGATTTGCCAGATTTGGACTCTTTTGTGTTTATTTATTTCATATTGCATTTGTGAAATCAGATTCAGAACCATGGAAGTCTGAATTGTCGAGCTGATCATATTCGAAAGGAATACGAAAAGTAGAGCTACAACTATGCAAAGCATAATTGAAATAAACACACTAAAACAATCCTAAAACTCACAAAAATAGTGCCGGAATTAGTATAAAAAACTAGAAAAAGTGAACTAAAATAATGGAGAAATGAAGCTAGTAAGCAAGCCTATGAAGGGGTGACTAACCCCTTCACTTTTTGAACCTCAAAACCACATATTTAGCCTCTGAAAAACTTTGAAAAATAGTAGTAAAAAGTTTGAAAATAGGTGGGAAACACAAGGACAAAAGCTTAGAGAACAAGGTTCAAAGAAGGGTGGTTAACCTTTCACCTTTAATAGCTTGAAGTCACAAGTTTTAGCCCATAAAAACAGTGTAAAAACAGTATGAAATTAGTAAAAAAAGAGTAGGAAGAAGTAGTGTAAGGATGGCCAAAGTTATACCTCTTGAAGAGAAGTAACTCTTTGATTCACAAGCCTACAAGTAATCACCCTCAAGAGTTGAAATTTTAGCTCAAGAATCTCAGTAAGGAGCCTCAAATGTTTGGTTTAGGAAGTGTATGGGTAGGGTATGTGTGTTACAAGATAGAGAGAGAGAGATTTTCAAGAATTTGAGCTTTTTTGTAATTTTTTCTTACCTAAAAAAACAAGGTATGGTCAAGTATATATAGAAAAACTGGTTACTATCTCGAAAATATCTATACTGAGCCAGCTAGTACAGTGCATACACATGGGAGGACAGTTGGTAGCAAAATAGCTGTCAGTCGAGAAACATGGCTGATCGGCCAAATGGGGGATGGCCGGCCACTAATTTTTGGCTAGCAGGCCTCTGGGTGGTCAGGCTTGGAAAAAATCAGGTTTTGGTCCAAAGGTGGTGCAAGATTCTAGGCTCTAGAGTTAGAAAACCAAAGCGTAGTATTTCATCATCGAGTGATCAACCTAAGGTGCCCAAGTCTTAAGGGCGGTTAAAAATGGGATGTCTACACGCAATCGCATTCAATATTAAAAGCATCATATGTGGCCAAATTTATCTAGAACAACATCATTTGCAGCTATGCGGTGCCAAATTAAGCAGTTTTAGACAATGGTTCTCACTTCAAAGGAGAAGTGGCAGATTTACTTGAGAAATATAATGTGGTTCTTCACAAGTCATCAACATACAGGCCACAAACCAATAGAGCCATTGAAGCTGCAAATGAGAACATTCAAACCATTTTGCATAAGATGCATGATACTTACAGAGATTGGCCTGATAAACTACCTTTTATGCTTTGGGGATACATGACGTCCATCTGAACGTCTACAGGGGCAACCCCCTACTCTTTGGTATGTGAAATGGACACTGTTTTGCCAATTAATATAGAAGTGCCCTCATTAAGGATTATGGCAGAATGTCAGATTACCGAAATTGACTAGCAACAGAATTGATTTGAGGAGTTGATGTTGTTTGATGAACGGATATTCAAGGCGCTATACCATATCTAGGGATATCAATGCAGGATTGCCAAAGCATTCAACAAGAAGGTCAGATCCAGGAATTTGAGGGAAAGTGACTTAGTGTTGAAGGACAATCAAGCCCCTATCTATGATCCTAGGGGCAAGTTTAGACCCAATTGGACAAGTCCTTACATCATTAACTTAATCTAGTCAAGAGGAGCTGTTGTTCTAATAGATTTCAATGGATTGGAGTTTTCGCAACCAATTAACATAGACAAATTGAAAAAGTACTACTCTTGATAGGCTTGCTGGGTTGAAAACCCGGAAAGGTAACCCAGGCAAAATTTAGAGCATAAAAAGAAAAACTAGAAAAATAAAAAATAAAAAATAAAAAATTGAAAAGAGCTCGCAAGGTCAAAAACCTGGAAGGGCGGCTTTGGCAAAAATATGAGCACAAAAGGAGAGTATTAATACCCAAGTAAACCTTAACCATGAACTACGTAAGGCCTAGTTCCCATCTTTGGGATACGTAGGCAACTTCATTCTTAATTTTGGCCATAACCTTGAATCACCCGATTACTCTTGTCCATGTTTGATGGGTTTATCTCCGTCCAATCCAATTATCTTGTTCATTTTTCATGAGATCATTTGATTCAAAATTATGCATCTCGAGGACTGATTTCATGCTTGTCAGGTAAGGAACATTCGCGAAAACAGTCATTATTGAATTTTAATAGAATTTACTGATTTCCTCGAAAATTACCTTGTTTTTGCAAAACTCATACCATTCTTGGGATCATAAAAGGAAAATTTTCAGCACTCATAACTTTTATTACATGGTTTCAAAACAAAGGATGGAATAAGTACGCTAATCTATCTCCCATTTTTATTACAACCTTGCTTTAGACAACTGAAAAAACATCCCAGCAGTGAACCAGTGGTACAGTCGAGTCAGGTCTTCTATCTCTTATTTTCACTCCCAGAGGCCTCTTGTCTCTTCCTTATATTGTCAAAGGTCTTCACCATCGAGACAATGCTAGCTTGTACCTCTTTCTCCAGCCAGAGTAGATATTCATTAGATAAGGCATGAGTGAAGGTGTCAGCAGGAGCCAAAAGTTCTCTTATCCTCTAAGCGAGTGTATTTCGGGAGAGACATGTGGCCCGAAATGGAAATGAAGCATGGTACTTAAATTCACCAATAGGACGAGTTTAATCATGTCCCAATTTTCATTTGAACCTAAATGGGATGTAAAAGACGCAATAGGTCAAGGCAAATTAGCCACACACCCGGTCGAAAAAACATACTATAAGACATTTGGGGCAAGTTAAGCCAAAGGCGTCACCAAGCAATGTCAGTTGCAGACTTGTGATGCATTCAGTCGTACCACACTTCCTCTGAGAGAAAGCCCACTAGCTAGGAGCGAGAAGAGTAGCCTCTGGCTGAATACTGGGTACAAGGAGCCACTACTTCCAACTTGTCCATCAACCATATTTGGAAAGGGATTAAAAGACAAAGATATTAAAGAAAAGAGAGGAGTATGTTGAGACAAAAGTGAGCAAAGCGTGATGGAAGTGAGAAAAAGAGTGTTGAGTGCCAAAGTGATGTGAGAACAAGAAAATGAGAAAATGTTGGGAAACAAAACCTATAGAAGCAGTGGACTTCTTGCAAAATAGAAGGTTTCCTATTGATGGCATGTGTCCAAGCCCATCAAAATCTCGGCTAGTGCCAAGCCAATACAGCTCTGACATCCCCTAACACGTTGAGTTATGTCAACCAATTTAATGCTAGCTTAAAGGCCACCAGGAACACATAAGAAATGTGCCAAAAGACATAGACAGAGAGCGTATTGTCACTGCCCACGCCAAAGAGGATCATTTCTATCACCAACTTCTGAAAATTAGCGAATCAGGGCAAAAACACCCACTTTACTAGCATAAGGTAGAGACCGAGCTTCATTTAATTCCAGACCACACATTTGAGCAAGGCCCCATGCATAGCCAAAATTTAATCAGGGAAAAATTTTCTCATCTCAAGAAAGCTCCATTGGTGCTTGGAATTCTTCAATGGTCAGACATAACTCGTGTTCTAAAGTGGAATACATAAGTGACCAAATTCTAACAATGAGCAGTTGCACGAAGAAACGAAAGTTGAAGTGGGGCATGATTTAAGGAGAAAAGTGCGTTTAGGCCAAATCTGATGAATTTCACTTTATCCGCACCATCTAGGGTGGCTATCCACTCATTGAGCATAATAAAGGAATTCTTCACTTTCAAGATCAAAATATTTATCTTCTCATTTATGTGGTATTACAACATGTGAGGATCACTCTTTATAGAAGATTGTGGAGGCCAAATAAAATTAATGAGGAAAGGCCAAACCATTCGGTTAAGACATAAGTTCGAAGACAATTTGGCCCTGACCAAGGGCTCATGGAGCCAAGTATACGAGTAGGCCACATAAGGAGCCGAATGGGAGCCAACACTTAACTAGAAGGCCAACTAAATAATTATGTGCAAGATCAAGAGTGGGCCCGACCCATGGGTCTAGACGTAATATAAAAAGGAAGGAATGTCAACTAAAGAGAGGTATGTGAAAATAAAAAAGATAACTTGAGATAGAAGTAAATTTGAGAAAATACTGACTTGTCCGTCGGAGTACTAATTTCGACACCCCCAACCAGAGTGTCCATCACTTTTTCAGGTAGCAATCAGAGAATCAAGGGCATCTAACTAGATCCAAGAGTATTTCCAAACCATTACACCACAAAGATGATGGCTTGGAAGTGCATGATAGGTGTCTCCAGCTATGTCACACTACTTGTCCAGCTGGCCGGCCAACTTTTTCTACAAGCTGGCCAACTTTTTTGCTGGCTAAACATTTCTCATTCTCATAATTTGGCCAGTTATTAACCAAATCAACTGGCCGACTAATTAATTGGTTGGCCAGCAAAGTTATTCTCTGCCCAAATTTGAAAGCTGCAAGAAGGGGGAAGGCTCAATGGTTTGTTTGTTAAGGTCTTGTTTCGAGTATTTTCTATTCCAATAACTGTATTTTGGCCTGTTTAAGCTATTTACGCTTTGTTTTTTCTATTATCGAGTTGTATTTCAAATTTTGGACAATTGAAAGCTCAATGACTAATCCAGAACTTATTGAAAATCAATCATTTTTAGTTTCAAATTCACAAACAAAATGTTTTACTGCTCATGTGCCATGCCATTCACACCATGATGTCCAGAATGGAAATTTTCTTTTATTCAAATTGAGGGTCTAAGCTTTTTGATTATAGCCTTGAAAACAAAAAAAACAAAAAAACAAAAAAAAAAAGACAAAGACAAAGAAAAACATTTGAAGCTTTAGTGCTTGATTCTTAAGCAAAATACAAGGGAAAAGAGAAACGAAAAAAAATAACAA
Organism: Camellia lanceoleosa; assembly: GCA_025200525.1. Classification (NCBI taxonomy): domain Eukaryota; kingdom Viridiplantae; phylum Streptophyta; class Magnoliopsida; order Ericales; family Theaceae; genus Camellia; species Camellia lanceoleosa. The sequence goes on along the minus strand of CM045763.1, from coordinate 121,661,766 downwards.
AAACAAAAAATAAAAAAACAGAAAAAAAGAGATTGCAAGCATGTTTCTCAGTTTGCTAACATCTTAGCTTCACTGCCCGCTTCCATTGTCGGCTGCATCGCTTCATCATCACTTTTGGGAAGCTTTTGAAGATTCTGCCTCGGCATTGGTATAGCTTCCAAAAGAAATTACTTTATGCCGGCCGTCAAAAGAGGAATACAAAAAAACTTTGAATCGGGCCACGGAGGTAGCCCGTCATTTTAGCTCTTTGTTATGCTTTTTCAGTGCTCTAATCTTTGCTTAAGCATCCGTGTACATGCACCAGAGTAAAGATAGTTGTGCATTTAACCGATGCACCTCACTTGTTCTATTATGCAGCCGGTGGGACAAATTAAAGACCGCGGTCACCATCTACACACAGGACTTCAGTGTATAGTGATTGGCGTCAATGTTAGATCAAGACCGCCATTGTTTGCTCGACTAACATCATAAGGAAGTTGAGAATAGGGCAAGGCGGACATTCTATTAATGCTCGAGGAGCCAGATCGGCATTCTCAATCGGGAAAATGTTAAGGCCTAGGAAATGGGAAAAAGAACGGCAATGAGGAGCCATGTCAGAAATGAAGGGATTTGGGCTATAACAGAGGGTGTGTTTGCAACTTTTCATCTTTGCTCTATCTCCCTCACAAGCTTTGTTTAAGAAGAAGAAGCCAAGAGAAGAGGAATTGCCGATGAAATCTTTTACAAACGAGGCCGATCCAGCTACTATCGGTTAGGTGCACATGATTGTTGATATTGTACTAGACACGACGCTCGGTGAAGACGAACGGGGCAGAGAGAGAGAGAGAGAGAGAGAGAGAGAGAGAGAGAGACAAAAAAGGATAGGAGTGTATAGATGTATATATTTCGTATGTATATATTTGTGTATCTGTATCCATGTGCCTATTTATCCGTATGTTTGTGTCCATATATAATACAATAAATATATGTATCCATATTTTGTATATCGTCCGTATGTATATATATGTATCTATATATCGTTTGTACGTATATGTATATATATCCTTGTTCTATATATCGTCTGTAAGTATTTGTATGTTGTCCGTATGTATGTATATATATTAGGTTTGTATATGTATAAATACATTATTGGTGTATGTGTGTATAAGTGTAATCCATTTTCTGTATATATTATGTTGTCTCTTGCATCGTATATATTTCATATTGTCCATTTTATAATACCATTTGAGATAAGTATATACACATGCATCATGTAATTTTCTTATTCATGTACATAAAAGAAAAAGACAATATATATCATCATAAGTTTTAGTTCATTCTTTTACAAAGGAAGGAAAAGGGAAAAAAAAAGAGAAAGGAAAATACATCAAAAACAAGAAAAGAAAAGAAAAAAGAGAAAAATACATCACAAAACAAGAAAAGAAAAAGAGATTAGCTTGAAGCCCTCTTCGTCGTCCTCCATAGTGGTGAAGTCTCTACATCACTGGCAGTCTCACTACTCTCGAAAGCCTTAGCATCAACACTAGTATCTCCGCCATTGTCACTTTCCTCACTGCTCTCTCCGGGTCCTTCTCGAAGTGCTCCTTAGAAGCTTCTGGCTCTGGCTCGAGGACCCCAAGAGATGCTCTCATCTCTCTCTCCTGCCACGATCATATCTACATTGGCCTTCTCTCCCTCGTGCTAGAGCTTGTCCTCCTTTCTTCCTCATGGATAAAGAGGGTGCTATCTGGAAAAGATAGTGATCATCATATCAGAACAGGTGGCGTGAAATAACAGTATGTTAGAAGTGAATGAAACGAAAGGAACTGCATAGGAGATAAAGTAAACAAGAAAATGATACCTCAATCCCAGCGGAGACCAAAGCTGGCTCCCTCCTCCACACCATGACCATCATTGTGTCAATGACCTCTAGGCACTGATCCATATAACCCATCTCGAGGTACTACAGGTAAAAAAGAGGTCAATACTGGTATTGAAATAATGAGAAATACATGGAAAGTAGTAAGGGAAAGGACATACTGGTCAGGTCTCTAAAGCAAGGTGAGAGGCTCCAAGGGTAGCTCATCCAGAATGCCATCCAAGGTTTGAAAGATAACCGCTGTGGAAAGCGTTGGATGTTCAAAAGGAAGGGATGACATCTCCAGCAAGAGGTGCGGGACCTTTAACGGCAGAAGCAACACCAACAGGAGCATCACCAATGGCTGGGGCATCACCGACTCTGACAACGTGAGCCATACCCTCAGTTGAAGGAGGTATGATATGAGACCGTAGGAATGCGGTATAGTCCCCATGGACGTAGAAGGCATCAACATGCTGTCCCAGCATCATGTAATCAATGAGGGCCCTTTCAGTGATATATCAGAAGTCCTCATAAGTGGAGGAGGAGGAATCAGAATGTGAGGGTCAACATGTGTAGACGTCCCCAAATGCCCTGGGAGGATGACTCCCGTTTTGTTCGTTTTACGAGTCTACTACAGTTCGGACTCAAATTGTCACGGTTCTAAATCTGAACCAAAGAGTCCAAATCTGGCAAATTGTTTTGAGAAAAAAAATAGATTTTTTTGAAAGAAGTGCCAAACATGGACTGCTTTGCCAGATACAGAGTCGCCACCTAAATATTTTTTAATGGGGAAATTTAGGAAACCCTGACTCAGTGCCAAAGGCCACGTGTCCGTCATCACCAAAGTTGCCTCGGCTCGAGAACTTGGGTACGATTGGAAGGTCACTTATGAGCATTCTCGCCCGATCCAAGATCGGCCTCTACTAACCATGATATCCGCTTTTGAAAACGTTATGTGTTCTTATTCCGATTATTAGCCTAGAATTACTATGTTATGCGCACAGCAAACAAGTATAGACCAAATTGCCTAAAATTGGAACAAAACATTGCATGTTTGTTTTGAAAATGGTTTGCTACTCGCAAGTAAGCTGAATCACAGATTTTGCCACCCTCAGGTGGGCTTTTAGAAAAGATGGTTTTGCCACTATCTAGTGGGCTTTAAAAGTCAGAATTTTAATGCATTATTCCAATTTAAGTAATTTGACCTCCATCCACAGCATTCAAGTAGTTATATCACATAAGCACTAGCCTCATGGTAATCATGCAATTATGGCAACACTCACACGCATGCGGTATGCTAAAGCATAAAAAGCTCACCTAGTACTCCAAGCCAAAACAGAAACTAGTTAGTAATCAATGCATGATCCTTGTTCATGTTTGAAATGAGTAATGCAACACATGCAAAGATGGAATCTAGGCAAAGCTCACTATCCTAAACATGGCATGTGAAATGCAACAGTAACACGATTCAACTTGAATTTGGAATACAAGTGCAGTTAGCATGATGCGCCGAGCCCGGTGCATGCAAGACAAATGTATGAATGCACGCATGCATAGCATAAGGTGTGCTAATTTAAATATGCCCTAAACTAACCATCGAAAGCTAATAAATAAAAGAGAAGAAAGACGTGGGGTTGAAGACATACACACACTCACACACACTTATTACACAATTGCCCTCGCCGAGGGTCCGAAAGAATATACAGGTCAAATAACAAATCAACTATCCTAGCTAATTAATTATTACGCACTTAATTATTTAACAAAAATAAATGCAGAAAGAAGGTGGCCGCACCGCCGGATGCGGAATGATGCATGCTTGAGTCCGCTCGCCTCGAAAAACCCGCACCATGCCATCGCCTCGCTCACACCGCCTCGCTTCAAAACTACCAAAGTGTTGGGACATATTCCTGCATCGCAAAACATCATCGGCTAGAGGGAATGCCCACCGCCATGGCAAATGTCCATCGACCGGCTTTCAATGTTATCGGCCACACATTGATCGCCGGCACTCAGTATGGCCGATCGCCAAAACTCCCGCAGAAAACTAGTTTTTGACAAAGAACAAAGGACGACAATGTATGGCATGGAATTTCAAGCAAATGTAAGCATGATCATGTTCCCTATCATGTATTGGACTCAAGGAAGCATAACCTCGACCCTCGGGCCATCAATTATGCATGATGGCCTAAGAAGTCAAGCTTGCTATTCAATATAAAATGCATGCAACACATAAATGAATGCTAAGACCCCATCATATTTAGAGTCAAGGGCCTGGGCGACCGAGGGTTGAGACGTGTTTTGTCACTTGAAGTACAAACACCGCCGCTTTCAAGTTTGGTTTGACACCCCAAACCAAACAATGTAGTGCATGTAGACAAACATGGCTCAGGAATGCAATATGAGATTAAGATGCAAAACATGTCAAATGTGACGCAATCTATCATGATAAGCATGCAAAGTGCTAGAGCATACAAGATGCCAATACTATGCAAGCATGGACAATTATGCAAGCATGCAACTAGAGGTAACGAGCCAAGCATGCAATCATGCACAAGGATGGACTTAGGTCGAATGGGAGGCCTCGGCCATGCCCTAAAACAAAGGCTAAAAGTGGCCTAAATGATGGGCAAATGTCCATGCCAACATGCAAACCAAAGGGTCTAAGACTAAGGCATAAAAGGGGGCATTTTACTACCATTATCATGACCACTCATGGCATGGATTATTCAACCAAAAACAGAGTTTCAATGCACCAAAATACACCCCAAAACCTATTGATATGGCAGCCCAAATGTCTAAACATGGTAGCATACACAATGACCAACATTTAAGGCACAAAACTACAACACTTCAAAGCATTGAAAGAGACACAAATGACAATGTAAAACCATATTACATGGACTGAAATATGATCTCAAATGATGCCAAATGATGATAATAAGCTAAACTAGGCATGTTAGTGACTCATACACTCAAGGCTTACAAGCCACAATGCATAGCAACTATACCAAACATGTCAAACATGACCAAATCAGTGGCCAACTGACCTTAAGCATGGAAAAATATGACCAAGGACTTCACAAAGCAAGGCCAAAATATGATAGCATGGTGGTCTAATTGTGTGATGCATTCCTAGGCAACATGGAGGAATATAAAGCAAGTATAATATGCATGCTAAGGGCCAACAAACCACCATTGAACAGAGATATAATATGACCCAAAACACCCCAAAAGCCTCTGAAAAGTAGCCATAAACAACTAGACATGCATGCTACCATATTGAACCAAAAAAATGCACAAATGAAGCACAAAAGGGAAAGGGGTGTCCCTCCCCTATACAAGACCTCAAACCTCCTTCCTCACCACTGAAAATCCAGGCCAACACACCAAGGTAAGCAAGGCTTAACAAAAGAGTACCAAAAGAGGCCAAAATGGAGCTAAGAAGGGGAGGTCGACTCCAAATGCCAAAACAACCTTAATGAGAGATCTCAAGCATGCAAAAATAAGACTTTTTCTAGTTATACACAAAGTCTAAAACAATATGCAAGACAGGTAAAAAAGCAATGCAAGATTGGGGAATCTAAAGTAAAGAGATTACCCTTGAAGAACCCTTGATGAACAGCCAATGCAACTCTTCTTTTGATCAAAATCACCAAAAATTCAAGAACAAACCCTCCAAGCCCTCAAGGTCAAAGTAAGGTGTGGTAGTGTGTGTCTTAGTGCAAAACTAAGGTAAAAATGCACTTTTAGGCCACAAAACACACACAAGGGAGGAGAGAGAGGAAATATAGAGAGAGAATATATTTGATGATATATATATATGTGTATCTCGGTTTTTTGATCAAAAACTCTAACCCTAGATAAAGGAGGAAGAAGGGTTCTTATATAGACAAAGGAATGGCTTGAAGCTTCTTCAAGAAGCTAAATGAAAAGGGCAAAGGGTGCAAAGGAGTCAAGGCTTCTAGAGCTAAGATAAGCCAAGCTTTCCCAAGAAGCTTGGCCAAAGGGTTCAACCTTCTAGAAGGAAAAGGGGTCAAAGGCTCAAAATGGTCATCCCCTGTGCATAGGGGTGGGTTCAGGCTCACCTGGCACAACCGCATGCACCATGCCCGAGGGGGTGCAAAAGGGTCACCGCCAAGAAATAGATCACCGCCAAAAGTGGCCGGCCATTAATAGTGCCGACCGCCATTGATAACAAGCAACAATGGCGGTGGCAACAAGGAATGGCCGATGAGGAAAGGGAAGGCGGTGGAGTGGGGATGGCCAACAAGCCATTCCCGCCTCCCAAGGCAACAAAAAGTGTTTGGTGCAAAACCAAACACTAAACGAACGAGTTAAGAGATCCCGAGGCAAGGCGCTGCCGAGGCCTCCGGAACTCAAAAAAAACACGAACAAGGGTGATCACCGAAAGTGTTCAATCAGTGACGCCCAAGTCTTGAGGACGGTCAAAAATGGGGTGTCTATAGTTGCCCCTCTTGACGTAACTCGAAAGTCATAAGAATGACGGAGTGAATGTCAAAGCCCGTGAGACGACCCATTTTTGACAAGGTCAAGACTTAGACAAAGCATGCAAGACAATAAAGATATGCACCGAGGGCAGGGCAAAATGCAAGACAATGCACCGGCCAAACATAACTTATGATCATGCAAAGAAAGTCAGAACGGCACACATGCAACAGCTTTTAAGCTAGCATACACCAAACTACACTACAATGCAGAAGGATGTAAGAGAATTATGCAATTCTCAATACGCCTCACTCGGGGATGCAATACTGTCCGCTCGTTCGTTCCGCCAGCCGCAAATGAACCGTACATACAATATCGTGCCTGCAAAGAAAACAACTTAACAGGTATGATATGGTTAGCAGTATGCACATGAAAGCAATTGAGAATGCGTGACAACGCAAAGCGAGTGGGAGGCATAATAATGCTGTGAAGGCACAAACACATGTACATAAAGCATGCGGTCTACGTAAGCAATGAAATTAAACACGTGTAAGTAAAGTATGCGGTCTACGCAATCGATGAAATTGAACATAAACATGCGGTCTACGCAAGCAATGAAATTTGAACATAAACGAGTAAAGCATGCGGTCTACGCAAGCAATGAAATTGAACACAAACATGCGGTCTACGCAAGCAATGAAACGGAACACACACATGCGGTCTACGCAAGCAATGAAATTGATAACAAGCATGCGGTCTACGCAAGCAATGAATTTGATTACAAACATGCAGTCTACACAAGTAATGAAATTGAACATAGGCATGCGGTCTATGCAAGCCATGAAATTGATTACAAACATGCGGTTTACGCAAGCAATGAATTTGAACATAAGCATGCGGTCTACGCAAGCAATGAAATTGATAAAACATGCGGTCTACGCAAGCAATGAAATTGATAACAAGCATGCGGTCTACGCAAGCAATGAATTTGATAACAAGCATGCGGTCTACGCAAGCAATGAATTTGAACGTAGGCATGCAGTCTACACAAGCCATGAAATTGATGACAAGCATGCGGTCTATGCAAGTAATGTAATTGAACATAAACATGCGGTCTACGCAAGCAATGAATTTGAACATAGGCATGCGGTCTATGCAAGCAATGTAATTGAGCATAAGCATACGGTCTACGCAAGTAATGAAATTGATTAAACATGCGGTCTATGCAGGCAAAGTGTGTAAAAAGAAATTTGGAGTACGATAGAAACGTATTATTCATGACGCTGGAGTTCACAAGATATGAAAAGGATATGAGAAGGGACGTTCTTCGCACGCACCGAGCACCGCTCATAGAAGTCGTGGTCTGAGGTTAACTCGAAGGTTCACGTTCCAAAAGTGCACTTTCCCGTATTCTCTTGAGTGATGAAGGTGCCAAACCATGCAGTTGACCCGAACAACGGAAGGTACGTTGACCGCAAGGGGAGTTTTACTGGCATCAATTTTGACACTTTGCTACCCTGCCATTCTATGCTTTACTTTCCCTTTTAATGGTAGTTTAAGCACATTGCCTCGCCAGTGTGTTTTACTCTTTCTCAAAATTACATATTTCGCAAAACACATGATGGGGACAAAACAGCTATTTTGTTCAAAAGATGTTGCATTTGTATATTTTCTATGCATCGCATCGCGAGATATCACACAAAAATGTGAGCGAGATTGAAACTGTGTTTGAAAACGGAGCATTCTCATCATAATAATCAGGTAGTGAACCAATTAAAACTAGATAAGCAAAACAGGGAGACTCAATATAACCAACCAAACGCGAGTACAACTCGATAAGCAAACAGGTGTGGCTCCGCAAGAATCGATCACCGGAGTGCATTGGAGGTGGTGGAGTTCCCTAATCCTCAGCATAAACAGCTCAGGGAACAAGGAGAGAGACCACCGGCCATGGGTAGAGGCCATCGGCCATTAGAAATTGTCACCGGCCAAAAGTAGTGGCCGGCCGACCATAAACTACCAGAACCAGCAGAATGCCGACAGATGTCCTCCACTCAACCTTATCTTTTACAAAAGGGTCTCAGCTTCGTGGTTCTCCTTATTTCAGCACTGATTTGTTCCAAATGGAAGTGCTTCTTGCCCAGAATCTTATAACCTGGATCAACAACTTGGATGGCTCGGAAAAACTGAATTTCCGGGGCTTTGGCATAAACGCACTGTTCACTCTGGGTCGTACCCCGTTGCACCTTCCGTTTCTCCATGCCGCGGCGAGGTTTTGGAATCCGGTGATGCATGTCTTTAGCTTCGCCGGACAGGAGATATGTCCCATCTTCAAAGATTTCCGAGCCTTAATGGAGTTCGAGCGCGACGAGGAGATCCTGTCCCAGCTTAACTTTGGCCATGCCCAATCCTTAGGGCGAATGTGTGGACTCATTATGCGTGACGCTCGGTCTCGACGGCATAAAATGTCGGATATTCCGAGTTTGATCTATCGCTTTTTCGATGTCGGTGATCGCAGTGACCATCATTGGCAAGGCTTCCGCGACACGCCTCGCTTTGTGCATGCTATCTCATTTTCGCTTGTCTCAGTTCCCGGAGGATCTAGTGTCCTGTTAATCGAGGTTGCCCAAGGCTTGAAGGGGCAAGAGCCGCATTGCCATGATTCCGCCGAGACGTTGATGGGTTTAGACGCCTTTTATCGCCGAGACGATCAGATTAGCGGGAGTCCACTACTATCGCAGGTTACGTGTCCCACCCAATCTTACATATGTATTGCTCACATCACTCGCCCTCAAGCTCGATTTTTCTCACAAAACCCTTTTTCACTTTTCTCTCATCGTACATCTCTCGTTTTATTCTCTCATTTTTCATCCCTTCCTGTGTGGTTGATGGACAAATTGCAAGTTGTGGACTCTTGCCCAAAGATATTCAAATCAGGGCTACTTTTTTTTCGCAGAACGCCTAGTCGATGCCCTTGACGAGGGATGGTGGTTCGATTGATGCTAATTTGTCCGCAGACCGCATTGCTTGGCGTTGTCCTTGGCTCAATCTACCAGCAATGAGCTACAGCATGACCCGTCAGACTGGGATTCAGTTGATTGGCTTGACTGACTGTGTTTTCTATTTTCCATTTCGGATCCGACATCAGTTCGGTCGTGACCAGACTTGTCCACCAGAAGGAATAGAATATCCCGCCAGATTCCCTACCCGAGGTGCACAACTTGCTCGAAAGCCACCGCGTGGAGGACTGAGAGTTCTCGCCCCGCCTCCACTTTCAGCTTGCACTTTGTCCGATGAGTGCATAGATTGGCTCAACGAAGAGGCATGATCGGGCCCAAATTTTGACATCGAGGCTTCGACCAACTCGAGGGGGCGCAGAATACTTGACTTGACTATGCCCTGACTTATTGCTTTATCAAGACTTTCAGTGTTTCTTTATGAATGTAATAAAAGCAACTTCAATTTGTATGCAAGAGCAGAGAACTCAGATTGAAATCAATGAAATTGAAGATTGTGGTACTGAAAATTTCCCGTTTTGGTCCAAAAGTGGTCTTAGTTGTAAAAAGATTACTTTGAACAAAATTAACTTTTATTAAAACTTTTCAAAACTATTTCCGATATGGATCAGAACTGGACATGCCTGAGATCTGTCACTGGGATGCACAACCCTGATCCCAAAGAATCGAAAGTTGCCCCTAGTCTCAATAGTACATCAAGATCGCACAACAATGGAACGTTGCCCCTAGTCTGAATAGCACTGCACCAGAGATTACAATCAAAGCTTTTGAGTACTGAACAGACCAAGATGACCGAGCTGATCAGATGGACGAAGTTGATCGGGGAAAAGTTTGTGGCTGGACTTCAGGATGAAGTTGCCTACGTATCCCAAAGACGGGAATCAAGCCTTACGTAGTTCAGGCTTGGGTTCACTTGGGTATTTTCACTCTCCTTTTATGCTCTAACTTTTGCCAAGGTCGCCCTTTGCGGGTTTTCAACCTTGCGAGCTCAGTTTTTATATTTTCTAATTTTTTGTGCTCTGAGTTTTGCCTAGGTCGCCCTTTCGGGTTTTCGGCCTAGCGAGCCTCTCAGGGGTAATATTTCTTCAATTTGTCCATATTGATCAGTTGTGAGAACTCTAGGCCATCTAGGTCCATCGTAACCACATCCAATTCCGACCAGATAGACTTAATGATGTAGGGACCAAATTCAATTGTCTCGAACTTGCCCCTTGGGTCATGGATGGAGCTCGGTTATCCTTGAGTACCAAATCTCCTTCTTTCAAATTCTCGACTTAACCTTCTTGTTGAAAGCCCGGCAATTCTGCCGATAACCTTGAACATGGTACAAGTTGCCATCAAGGCCATCAAAGAGCATGAGTTCTTCAAATCGCTTCACGCTAACTGCTTCGCTTATCTGACACTCAGCCAATACTCGCAATGACGGAACCTCAATCTCAATAAGTAGAACGGCCTCCATCCCATAGACTAATGAATACGGAGTCGCCCCAGTAGAAGTTCTGATTGAAGTCCGGTAGCCCCACAGAGCAAAAGGTAACTTATCCGCCAATCCCGAGGGTTTCCACCATCTTCGCAAGATATGCTTGATATTCTTGTTGGCGGCCTCAACTGCCCATTGGTTTGTGGCCGGTATGTGGATGACTTATGAAAAGCCACATTGTATTTTTCCAACAAGTCAATCACTTCTTTCTTGAAGTGGGAACCATTGTCCGAAATAATCTCGTTTGGGACTCCGTAGCGGCAGATAATGTTGTTTCTGATAAACTTCGCGCCATGTGAAGCCTTTAACACTACGTAAGATTGGGCCTCGACCCATTTTGTAAAATAATCTATCGCGACCAAGATGAACTCATGCCCATTCGATCCCCTCAGAGTGACAGCCCCAATTACATCGATTCCCCAAACTGAAAATGGCCATGGCGAAGTCATGTTGTATAGCTTTGACGGCGGAATGTTCATGCGGTTTGCATAAATTTGACATTTGTGGCATTGCCGAACAAAACCGATACAATCCTCCTCCATGGTAGACCAGTAGTACCCCTGTCTGAGGATCTTCCGCGCTAGCATTACTCCATTCATATGCGCACCACACTCTCCCCCATGGATGGCCTCCATCAGGCGCTTCGACTCTTCAGCCTCTACATATAGCTTGTGCATTCCCAGATGACCTCTCTTATACAGCTTACCCCCACAGATGATGAACTGAACAGCCATTCTTCTGATTGCCCTTTTGTCTTTGGCATTTGCCCCTGGTGGATACATCTCTTTCTTCAAGAAATTCCAAATATCGTAATACCAGTGGTTGTCATCCTGATCCTCTCCTATAGCAAAGAATTGATTCATATGTCGCACAAACTTCGATCAATGATGATCGACGATCCGGACCGGATGGGATGTCTATCATGGAAGATAGAGTTGCTAAAGAATCATGAACTCGTTGTTCTCTTAATAGATGGGTAAAGTTTAGCTTCTCAAACCGAGGAATTAACAAGTCCAAGGTCTGGTGATACATCATCATCTTTTCTTCTTTGACTTTCCAGTTTCCTTTTGCTTGAGACACAACAAGGTTCGAAGTCCCGATGACGCCCAACCGCCTTTGCCCCTAGTTCCGTGGTCGCTTCTAAACCGCAATGCATGCCTCATATTCTCGCTTCGTTGTTCGAGACTTTGAACCGAGTTTGAAGGCTAGAGGGATACGGAATTGTCGGTGCCATCAAGAACACTCCTACTCCATACCCGCATCGTTTGACGCCCACCAAAGTACATCGTCCAAGTTTCATCGTCGATGTGCAAAATGGCTTCATCTGGGAATAAATACTCAATCGCTTCACCCTTCCACCGGATGGTCGGCTAAGAATTTCGCCACCGCTTCCCTTTATCGATTTACGCCACATATTTCAGATCAAATTCGGAAAGCAAAAGCAACCAACATGCTAGCCTACCCGTAAGTGCTGGTTTCTCGAAAAGATATTTGATGGGATCGAGTCGTGAAACCAACATTACAGAGTGAGCTAACAGGTAGTGTCGCAGCTTCCTGGTAGCCCATACCAAAGCTAAGTAAGCCTTCTCCAACAGTGTGTAGCGAGTCTCATACTCTAGCATTTTCTTGCTCAGATAGTAGATGGCCCTCTCCACTTTGTCCTTCGATTCTGCGCGAAAGCATGCAGCCCATTGTAGTCTCAGCCATCGAAAGGTACAATATCAACGGTTTCCTCTAGTGGTGACAACACGGATGGGTTCTCAGAAGTATTCTTGATCTGCTCAAAAGCTTGACATCGCCGTCCCCATTGAATTTCTTTTCCTTTTTAGGAGACCAAAAAGTGGTTCACAAGTCAAGGTTAATTTTGAGATAAACCGCCTTATGAATTGCACTTTACCCAGAAAGCCTCGCACCTCTTTTTCAGTCATTGGTGGTGGCATTTCTAAGATGGCCTTGATTTTGGAAGGGTCGACTTCGATGCCCCTTTGTGTAATTAGAAACCCCAGCATTTTTCCCCACAGAATAATCAAACGTACACTTCGAGGATTCAACCAAGAACCGAAATTCTCGATCCTTTGAAAGAACTTTTGCAAGGCTGTAATGGCCCTCACTATCTTTGGACTTGACAATCATGTCATCCACATACACCTCAACCTCTTTGTGGATCATGACATGCAATATTGTGGTCGCGGCCCGATGATAAGTAGCTCCAAAGTTTCTTCAACCCAAACGGCATCACTCAGAAAGATGTCTACACGGTGGTGAATGCGCCTTTCTCGGTCTTCAAGTGCCATCACTATCCGATTGTAGCCCGAGAAACCATCCATAAACGAAAGCAAAGCATGCCCCAACAGAAATCCACCAACTCATCAATATGCGGCAGGAAGTCGCCCTTCGACTAGCTCGCTCAAATCCCTAAAATCCACGCACACCGGATTCTCGCCATCTTTCTTCTAAGATCGAACAATGTTGGCCAACCAAGTCGGTATTCGATACTAGCAGAAGCCCGCATCGATTTGCTTGGTGACTTCTTCCTTAATCTTGATGGCCCAACAGTATGGATCCTTCGAAGTTTCGCTTGATGTCGGGCCTCGGTCAAGAGGATCCGGTGTCGCATAATCTCAGATCGATTCTGCATGTCTTCGAGGACCACGCGAAAACATCTTTGAAATCTTTTAATAAAGCGACTAAGCGCCGCGTTCGAAGACAACGTGGACCCGATCCGACCAAATGGGTCCTTCTCGCACTAATATTCACAAGAGTGATTTCATCAACTAAAGGTTTGACAAACCTTTCCCGCTTGATCAATTAATCGTTGTAAAACCGGAGGAATTTCTTCCTCGCTGCTTTTTGTCAAAATTTTGAAAGTCCTGATTTAAGCAATAAATCAAAGGCACAGAAAAGTACTCGGAAACCACATTCATATCATTCTCATTATGTACTTCCAAACCGTCCGATTCCTCTGTTACAACAGACTCAAAAGAGAAAGAAAAAGACGACCTGGACAGGACTGTGGCATCCGGGTTATCACCCCCAAGAATACCGGACTCAGACTCAGTCGAGCTGGAACCTGATTCCGACTCACAAGACTCGGTGGAATCAGATTCCGGCTCACTACCTGACCCGGTGCTGCTTGACAAAAATCCCTCAGATCGCCAGTGAGGAGGGTGCGATGGATGCATCCAAAATAGTTGATGGTAGGCCCGCAGCCGTTTCATTCCCGATCATGGACACCGAGAAGTTATCCCCCACATACCGGTCGATCAAGGATCCGAAGTAGACATGCCAATTACCCCCATTTCAAGTTCGTGTCCTCGCACTCCATTTTCCGCCTGCTTCAACCTTAACTGTCGGGTCTCGCTTCTTCGCAACATCATCCCTGTAATCAGAGGTCAAAGAAAATCTCAACCCCGGCACGCTTTTTCTCCACGCTAGCCACGGCTCGAAAACCACAAATGGAAAATCCTCCCTCCTGACAAAGCGTCTGCTTAGGGTACCTTAATGGGCCGATGCATTAAATCAAAAGGTCTCCTATTTGTTTCTCTCGCTCTTCCACCATTTCTTTCCTTTCCTTACCCAATCCTCCTTGGTGGGCGATAACCCAAGCCAAAGGTATGGGGATTGTGTGGCACTGCCATCATGACGCCTTCCGCGCCGCTTTTTCCTAATCCCATCCCGGATGTGTTGAGCTTGTTCATGAGATACACCGCTTGAGCAATCGACATATATCCCTTCATTAGTAGCCATGATGTTCTGTACAACCCGAGCCTCAGCCAGAGTAAAACCTGATATGAACACATCTTCCATGCCATGCTCGATTTCTAGAACAGGCGTAGATACCTCCGGTGGTGGATGGATTGATGAATTCCCGAAAACAATGGCTATTCCCTTCCCGTAGGGGTATTTCACCATTTGATGCAAAGTGGATGACACTGCCTTCACCTGATGCAGCCACGGCCGCCCCAAAAGCATATTAAAAGTTGCGGGGACTTCTAGGACATGGAAATCTATCTCGTGCTGTCCTGGCCCAACTTTTGTCTGGATTTTAACTGTTCCCATCACCTCTCGGCTTGTGTTGTCATATGCCTGGATTACCTGGGCTGTTGGTACAAAATCCGCGGTTTTCAAATCGATCGCATATGCTGTTCTTGCCGGATGACGTTGATGGCGGATCCCAGATCAACAAGAACCACCCAGATCCATTTATTCCTACACTCCACGGAAATGTAGAGTGGCTTGTTATGGTTTGCCTCGGTGGCAATTCCTTGTCGGAAAAAGTCAGCATCGGGTAGCTCCTCCCAAAAGACTAATCCTACCAAATTGCTCGGCGTGGTTTCTATTGAAAGCTTGGCTTTGTCCATGGCCGTCCAGACAAATTGCCTATGCACTCGTGATGCCATGAGCAAATTCCAGATGGAGATGTCTGCTTGTATCTTTTTAGTCGCTTGAGCACGCCTTCCTCCTCAAGTTGCTTCTCCTTTGCTTCTCAAATTCTCTATCCTTCCCGAAGCCTCTGGCGATCTAGGTGCGGGGTTTGAAGTACCGCCCGCTCACATCATATGGTCGACCTTTCCAAGGTACTGTATCATCGGGTTGGTTGTTCCCCCAATCTTCATCTGTGTGGGCAAGACACAAATCCTCATCTTCCCACCACATTCCATCAAGCATGACATGACATCCGTCTCATTCGGTATGATCGTTTGTACTCGTAGCACCTTCCATCCACATGCCCGCAGCATTCTCAGTTTCTGTGCACACGGCAATTTCAGTCCCCATATGGGCCTTTGCCTTCCTGATTCTCTCAGAATCTTCAAATCTTCCTTGTTCTACCAGGTCAACACAACCGCTCGCTCAATAATCCCCATATTTGAAATGCTCCAATCCCGAGCGAAATTCTTGATACCGGTGCTCTCCGGCGATGTAATCTGTTCTTCGACCCTTCCGGCCATCACTGACATTCTTACCCCTGCCGGGTCCTGTTCTGGTTGGAACTCTTCCACCACATCCGGTTGATCATCTAACCAGCCGGTAGCCTCTGCTGATCCCTCATAATCGAACCGCTTGATCACAAGGCCCCTCGGATTTTGGTCATCAAAACCGGATGTTGGCAAGGTCTCCTTCCACAACCGCCAAATCATCTCGTTCTTGTCCTGCACTATCTCCTTGGATCACACACGCTCTCTTCCGTAGGCAATTCCACATCTGGCCCATCCTAACCTATTGACATAATGTAATCACCCGGTCTATATGTCTTCTCAACACAACCCCCAGATTCCACAGACTCTGGCCCAACCAACCTCATTTCCTCCAAAATCTCCTCTCCCCTGTCCCCGGTAGTCACCACCGCTGGCTTGGGTTGGGTTATGGAGATGTCCATCATGCACAAGTCGGTGCAATCAGGAAGGAACACCTCCGGCTTAGGCAGGTGGGAAGGTGTGATATAGATGCTAGGATCGTAAGGCATGACCCCAGTTTGAATGAAGTTGATCCTTTTGGGCAATGGAGCTTGGTTTTGTGTGGGGAGAGGGTTTGTAGTAACACTGGGTTTCTAGAGGCGAATCACCTGCTATCGGCGAGATCTTGAATCTCATGACGAATCGAAGCAGACGTGTCATGACCGTGGTGACAGAAATGCGCAATACTTGGCTAGGTTGTGGGTAGAGGGAAGTCTTTCCGTAAGGGTCGCGCTCTAGGGGCTTCAAGTGCCTTTTTTCGATTAGCACCCCGTGAGCTTTGGACAGGGCATATACAAGGGGTGAAGGTTCCGTGTTTTTGGGTGGGTATTTGGTCGCTTATGGTTACTTCCGGACGCACGGAGAATGGCGCCGCCATGGTTCTTGGAGGGGGTTGGTGGTGACCATGCTCACTGGAGGCTCTTGTAGTTGAAGTGCCGCCGGCCTGCATTAGTGTTATGATTGAAAGTCCTTCGAGGTTGCTCCGTCATTATCAATTAAGCCTTGCTTCAAGGCATCTCAATCATACCCCATTTCATGTAGGTCAAAAAAGTAGGAAAGGGAGTACAATCATCTTCGTGATCAACTTCGTCAAGATTGCACAATCATCCGACCTGGTCTTTGTCTCAGAGGCCTTAAGGTCATCATCAGAGCTTTGGCCCTCCATCCGGTCACGAATTTCGAGAAACTCTCTTTAGGCTTGCCTTTGTTGTCTCGAGATCGCGGGTTGTAATCTCGATTTGTGTATTGTATGAGTATCGCGCAATGAAAGCCTCACCATCTCGGCCCCAGCTTTCTTGATATCATCTTCTAATTTGGCATACCATATGGCCGCCACACCCGTGGTCCGCCGAATAAAGACAGCTTCAAGTTCATCGAGGCCCATTGGCCTTAAGATATCCGAAACAGTCTCAGTGCACCATGGGGTCCCCTGACCCATCAAATCGATCAATATGAGGCATTTTGAATTGTCAGCACACACAACTGTGGTTTCAGATACCCATTTTCAATGTCGGGATGGTCTTGACTGGGATCTCTTGAATTTTTCAAGCTTGTTCAACTTTAGTGCGGTGGGATCGGCCTCAAACTCAAAGGGAGAGTCCCAGAGGTTGGTGGGTGTTTTTGATAGTTGGGGTTGGATTTGGGGTAGGATCGGGGTGGAGGTGGTCCTGGGGAAGTTCTCAGATCATTCTCAACATTGGCCGCCTCCCCGAGGGTTGGAACTCCGGTGGGGAGGAACTTGTTGCGGCAGAGGCTCCGGCTTGTCAGCTGTAACCTTACAATTAACTCGCTTGTTCATTCATAACCGTGGCTCGCCGCTTAACTCGCTCATCGACAAAGATCCTCAAGATCATTTTCATACTCTCTTAGAGTTGGCGCACCATCTCCTCTAAACTGGCCATACTGTTCTGCTCTGGTTGAATTACCGGTATATATTCTCTCAGAGGAGAAACATAACCCCGATCCCCATCAACTCGTGGGGTAGATAAGGCCCTCCGAATCGATCACAGATCGATGCCTTCTGCCTAACCATCCTTCGTCTAGTAACCGGGGGTAGAGAGTGGTACACTGGTTGTCCGTCTACCAGATCCTCAGATCGATGGAGTCGACGACCTCTAGTCCAGAGTGCTTGGGGAATATCTACTGGGTCAGAAGCAATTGTGCTCAACTACCTAGTAAAAAGATAAATAAAGCGAATAAATAAACAGACAAGCGGACAGCATAACGGCGTAAAATAAATATGCAATACATATTTGGGTATCATAATATACGGTCGAAAAGCTGGATACACTGCTCTCAAACACCGATCATCAAGCTTCAATCGTTGTCCCTAAGTCTGAATCTGATACCCATAGATAACTGATTCCAAAACACCGATGCCCATGCTCGAGCACTCAAACTCATGCACCGACGTGTGTCCCTATAGAGATACATTCTAAAACACATAGCAAGTAAATGAGAGCCAATACACCCCTATGTTGGGGTAGGGTTTCTCGCCCTATTTTTGTCAGAGCTAGGGTTTCACTATGCACGCAGCAGCTTCAAACAACCTAACATCGGGTAAGCAACCCGCCCTAGTTTGGAATAGTCACTATGGATTCAAATATGCACTAGGTCGAATGGTCAAAAGGGTGCCCTAAGAAACCGGGTTTGTGTTCCCATACCGTCAGAGCCCACAACCGTCAAATTTTATGGTCATGCCTTGACAAGACAAGCCTCCAAAGAAACTGCTCAGAATGGCAGATGGCAAACACGGTGTCTTAGGCGCACTAATGCACATGCAATGCAAAGAAACACATAAGTGTAATCAAAACAAGATATCACGAGTTCGAGTCAAGCTTCTAAACTCCCCAAATAGAGTCGCCAGAAATCAGACATCCCCGAACGCCCGGAGGATGACTCGCTTTTGTTCGTTTTATGGTCTACTACGCTTTGGACTCAAATTGTCACGGTTCTAAATTTGAACCAAAGAGTCCAAATGCAAATCGCTTTGAGAAAAAACAGATTTTTGAAAGAAGTGCCAAACATGGATCGCTTTGAATACGTAGTCGCCACCTAAATATTTTTTCATGGGGAAATTTAGGAAACCCTGACTCGGTGCCAAAGGCCACGTGTCCGTCATCACCAAAGTTGCCTCGGCTCGGGCTACTTGGGTACGATTGGGGAAGGTCAGCTATGAGCACCCCCTCTCGCCCGATCCGAAGATCGGCCTCTACTAACCATGATATCCGTTTTTGAAAACGTTTATGTGTTCTTATTCCGATTATTAGCCTAGAATTACTATGTTATGCGCACAGCAAACAAGTATAGACCAAATCGCCTAAAATTGGAACAAAACATTGCATGTTTGTTTTGAAAATGGTTTGCTACTCGCAAGTAGGCTGAATTACAGATTTTGCCACCCTCAGGTGGGCTTTTAGAAAAGATGGTTTTGCCACTATCTAGTGGGCTTTAAAACTCACAATTTTAATGCATTATTCCAATTTAAGTAATTTGACCTCCATCCACAGGCATTCAAGTAGTTATATCACATAAGCAGCTAGCCTCATGGTAATCATGCAATTATGGAAACACTCACACGCATGCAGTATGCTAAAGCATAAAAAGCTCACCTAGTACTCCAAGCCAAAACAGAAGCTAGTTAGTAATCAATGCATGATCCTAGTTCATGTTTGAAATGGCTAATGCAACACATGCAAAGATGCAATTTAGGCAGGCTCAGCTATCCTAAACATGGCATGTGAAATGCAACAGGTAACACGTACTCAACTTGGAATTTGGAATACAAGTGCAGTTAGCGTGATGTACCGAGCCCGGTGCATGTAAACAAATGTATGGATGCAAACATGCTGTCATACTGTATGCTAATTTGAATATGTCCTAAACTAACCATCGAAAGCTAGTAAATAAAAGGGAAGAAAGACGTGAGGTTGGAAGACATACACACACTCACGCACACTTATTACACAATTGCGCCCTCACTCGGAGGGACCGAAAGAATATACAGGCCAAATAACAAATCAACTATCCTAGCTAATTAATTATTACAGACCCTTAATTAATTAACAAAAATAAATACAGAAAGAAGGTGGCCGCAGCCCTGCCTCGGGATGCGCGAATGATGCATGTTTGACTCGTCTCGCCCCGAAAACCCGTACCATGCCATCTCGCCTGCTCACACCGCCGCGCTTCTCTGAAAACTACCAAAGTGTTCGGACATGTTCCCTGCATACTGCAAAACATCATCGGCTAGAGGGAATGCCCACCGGCCATGGAAAATGTCCATCGGCTGGCTTTTAATGTTATCAGCCACACATTACTAGCCGGTCGGCACTCGGTATGGCTGGTCGGCCAAAACTCCCTGCAGAAACTGGTTTTTGACAGCAACAAAGGACAGACAGTGTATGGCATGGAATTTCAAGCAAATGTAAGCATGATCATGTTCCCTATCATGTATTGGACTCAAGGAAGCATAACCCTCGACCCTCGGGCCATCAATTATGCTTGATGGCCTAAGAAGTCAAGCTTACTATTCAATATAAAATGCATGCAATACATAAATGAATGCTAAGACCCCATCATATTAGAGTCAAGGGCCTCGGTGACCGAGGGTTGAGACGTGTTTTGTCACTTGAAGTACAAACACCGCCGCCTCAAGTTTGGTTTGACAGCCCAAACCAAACAATGTAGTGCATGTAGACAAACATGGCTCAAGAATGCAATATGAGAGTAAGATGCAAAACATGTCAAATGTGACATAACCTATCATGATAAGCATGCAAAGTGCTAGAGCATACAAGATGCGAATACTATGCAAGCATGGACAATTATGCAAGCATGCAACTAGAGGTAACGAGCCAAGCATGCAATCATGCACAAGGATGAACTTAGGTCGAATGGGAGGCCTCGCCATGCCCTAAAACAATGGCTAAAAGTGGCCTAAATGATGGGCAAATGTCCATGCCAACATGCAAACCAAAGGGTCTAAGACTAAGGCATAAAAGGGGCATTTTACTACCATTATCATGACCACTCATGGCATGGATTATTCAACCAAAAACAAAGTTTCAATGCACCAAAATACACCCCAAAACCTATTGATATGGCAGCCCAAATGTCTAAACATGGTAGCATACACAATGACCAACATTTAAAGCACAAAACTACAACACTTCAAAGCATTGAAAGAGACACAAATGACAATGTAAAACCATATTACATGGACTGAAATATGATCTCAAATGATGCCAAATGATGATAATAAGCTAAACTAGGCATGTTAGTGACTCACACACTCAAGGCTTACAAGCCACAATGCATAGCAACTATACCAAACATGTCAAACATGACCAAATCAGTGGCCAACAGATCTTAAGCATGGAAAAACATGACCAAGGACTTCACAAAGCAAGGCCAAAATATGATAGCATGGTGGTGTAATGGTGTGATGCATTCCTAGGCAACATGGAGGAATATAAAGCAAGTATAATATGCATGCTAAGGGCCAACAAACCACCATTGAACAGAGATATAATATGACCCAAAACACCCCAAAAGCCTCTGAAAGGTAGCCATAAACAACTAGACATGCATGCTACCATATTGAACCAAAACATGCACAAATAAAGCACAAAAGGGAAAGGGGTGTCCCTCCCCTATAAAAGACCTCAAACCTCCTTTCTCACCACTGAAAATCCACTGGATTTCAGTGGTGAGAAGGCCAACACACCAAGGCAAACAAGGCTTAACAAAAGAGTACCAAAAGAGGCCAAAATGGAGCTAAGAGGGGGGAGGTTGACCCCAAATGCCAAAACAACCTTAATGAGAGATCTCAAGCATGCAAAAATAAGAATTTTTCTAGTTATACACAAAGTCTAAAACAATATGCAAGATAGGTAAAAAAGCAATGCAAGATTGGGGAATCTAAAGTAAAGAGATTACCCTTGAAGAACCCTTGATGAACAGCCAATGCAGCCCTCTTCTTTTGATCAAAATCAGTCCAAAAATTCAAGAACAAACCCTCCAAGCCCCTCAAGGTCGAAGTAAGGTGTGGTAGTGTGTGTCTTAGTGCAAAACTAAGGTAAAAATGCACTTTTAGGCCACAAAACACACACAAGGGAGGAGAGAGAGGGAAATATAGAGAGAGAATATATTTGACAGATATATATATATATATGTGTGTATCTCTAGTTTTTTTGATCAAAAACTCTAACCCTAGATAAAGGAGGAAGAAGGGTTCTTATATAGACATAGGAAATGGCTTGAAGCTTCTTCAAGAAGCTAAATGAAAAGGGGCAAAGGGTGCAAAGGAGTCAAGGCTTCTAGAGGAAGCTAAGACAGCTGGCCAAGCTTCCCCAAGAAGCTTGGCCAAAGGGTTCAACCTTCTAGAAGGAAAAGGGGGTCAAAGGCTCAAAATGGTCATCCCCGTGCATAGGGAGTGGGGTCTGTGCCTCCCAGCTGGCACAGCTGGCATGCACCATGCCTGAGGGGGGTGCAAAAGGGTCACCGGCCGACAAAATAGATCACTGGCCAAAAAAGGGGCCGACTGGCCACACAGAGTGCCGACCGGCCATTGATAACAAGCAACAATGGCTGGTAGCAACAAGGAATGGCCGATGAGGGAAAGGGAAGGCCGGTGGAGTGTAGGGATGGCCAACAAGCCATTCCCTGCCTCCCAAGGCAAAAACAAAAAGTGTTTGGTGTAAAACGAAACACTAAACGAATGAATTAAGAGATCCTGAGGCAAGGCGCGCAGCCGAGGCCTCCGAGAACTCAAAACGAACACGAACAAGGGTGATCACTGAGTGTTCAATCAGTGACGTCCAAGTCTTGAGGACGGTCAAAAATGGGGTGTCTACAACATGGCTCAAGATCTAGCAAGTGAATCACTTTCTCAAATACCAGACTTTACGAAAAGGGGCCCTCCAGCAGCACCCTCGTCTGGGAAGTCTCTCATTTGGCAGCATAGCTCTCTCTCATCGAGTTGAGCATGATTGCCTAAGGGTGCTTCTTAATCTGTAAATGAAGAATGAACGGATTAGTGGCTTGATTCAAAAGACAGTGAAGGGGAAATTGAGAGTTCTAAGAGTGATTACCATGTCGACGGTCACTGTGTCGAAGAAGTGACGAAAAGTAGTGAAGCTGTGAATATGCCGGCTGCGAGGGCAAAGCCTCCTGTCATAATACAAGGAGTGAGGCATTGCCAGGGCTATCTCAAATCTCGCAATAGAGGCGATGGAGGGTAAGTAAGTGTGAAGCCATATCTGCATGGAAAAGCATGTTAGGAAATCAACAGGCAAAAGAAATTAAACAAGTAAATGAAATACAACTGAATTGAAAGAAAGCACCGAATGTACCTCACATGCGCTCTAGTAGCCTCCCAATAGCTCCACCTTTCGGCGGGACACAGAGCTCGTGTACCTGTAGATGGTGGCGAGGCTAGTTCTGCTCTAGTCGTACTCTATCACGCACTAGACCTCCATCATGCCGCTCAAAAGGTAGAGTTCTATGGTATTTTACCTATTTGCAAAAAAGGGTAGTACCGAGGACATAAAGAAGAAACCCGCAGGCATACTGGGTAGCGTTCTCTAGAGTCACCTATGGAAGTGCTGCCAGAGACAGTTGTAGCGAATTATCTAATGGCAAATGAGGGGAATGACAACTATTGGCTCAGGTTATGGTCAAAAGGGATCGGATCACCCCCCACCAAGAGACTGGTGATCATGGAAAAGTCGTAATTGGTCATCGTCATCTTCCCGATGGATAAGAAGTGGAAAGAGTTTGTGGTGTCCCCTCACATCTCCGCTCTCCGCCAAGGCATAAAAAATCGATCGGTCTACCTACAATGATGTGATGCCTAAGCAGAATGGGCCAAATCCAACTCCATTCACCAGGGTATAGACCTCAATGGGGAGGTCTTCGTACCATTGGCGAGGGCCATGGACACTCCCATATCCCCTCATCAGTTGGCTGGTGACCTGTAATAAGAAGTTGTTAGTATACAACAGATTGGAGCTATCAAATGAGTTCAAAGCATGGTACGCTAAAACAAAAAAAGGGGAAGGAGATAATGAATACCGTAGAGGAATCATAGGAGAGGTGCCTCGAGTGCTCTTGAAACAGCACGTCCTATGCAACCCGTCGAGAGAACTCGGTGAAGCGTAACATCCCCCTCCCCCCGGCCTGCCCCCAAGACCATGTTATGTGTACGGGGCCTGTAGGCCATAGGGTCAAAAGGCCTCATCCTCAAAGGAAGTGGCTCTAGCACTGCACCAGTGTCCTCGGCCATAAGATCCTAATCGTGGCCCACCAAGTCTACAGTGGATGCGGGGATATCAACCCCAGGCACCAGTAAGGGTACGTCACCCTCTGCAATAATGACAAGTGCAATGGCATCCTATGGAGCGTCATCACTAGCCATAGTAATCTGTGGAAACAAAAGAAGAGTATGAGAAATCCAACCCAAATTGTGGGCAATAAAAAATCAAATCAAATGGGAAACATTGTTGAAATTTTGAAAAAAATGAAAAAACAAAAAATCAATAGCAAACTGAAAAAATCCCAAGTGGTTTAATTTCAATAATGTTAAACTAGGGGTAAAGGTGTATGTAAAAAAACAAAAAATGAAAAAATAAAAAACAACACAAAACAAAACAAAAATTAAAATAAAAAAAATAAAAAAAAAAAACAATTCTGGCAATGTGAAATCAAGGTTGATTTAAGAGAATCTGTGTTAAGTCGTGGACTTTTCATTCAATACACCAATAAAATTAGCATTCATGGTTCCAGTTGCATTCAATCAGTGAGGCATATGGCAAAGTTGTGAATAATATAGGCTACATTCTAAAGAAATTTTTTTACTTCATGAGCATTTGACCCAGCAGTGATGTAAAATCAATCGCCGAGCAGTGAGTACCTACCCCGTAATTCGACAGAAATTTGAGCAATTCAAGCACATTTCGACAGAAATTCTAGCAATTCAAGCACGTTGCAATAGAAATTCAAGCAATTCAAGCACATTTCAAAAGAACTTCAAGCAATTCAAGCACATAATGAAGAAATTTGAAGAAATTGTTCAAATTCATGAGCAATTAATCAAAGGTGTGTTGAGAAATCGCCTTAGCTGTGGAGAATCCCCAAAAATCAGTCCAATTTGTGCAAAATCAAGGTTGAAACTGTGGAAACCATGAGGAATGAAGAACAAATTGCAAAATTAGTGGAAAATGGTGAGAGGTGGCTCAAATTTGTGAAATCATGTGTTAAATCAAGCCTAAATCATAGATTGAACACTCAAATGTTGCAAAATTAAACAAGAGAGTGTGAAAACTCTTACCTTAGATTTCAATCGGTGCAAAAGGTGAGTCCTGCGGCTGAATTTGATTGAGGAGCGGTGCGGGTTTGTGGGCAATCAGAAACGGAGAGAACTTCTAGAAAGAGAGAGAGTTTTGGAAGTGTGAGAGAGAGGATTGAGCTTGGGTGTACGAAAAAATGAGCCCTAGATAGTCTTTTAAAGCCAATCGAGTAGCCTAACCTATTTTTTACCCTGGTAATGCAAAAATTGGCCGGCCGGCACTTTTTTTAGCTAGCCGGCTACGTTTTGTGCCGTGTGGAAATTTTGTTGGCCGGATGGACCATTTGTTGGCTGAGTGTCTTCTCTTTTGTCCGAGTCAGTCATATTTTGGCCGAGTAGGTCACTTTTTGGCCGTGGGGATCATGTTTTAGTTGGCTAGCTCGTAATTTGGCCGGATTGATCTGTTTTTGTACAGGAATTTAAAGATTAGCTGGGTCAGTCGTATTTTATGTGTTTGGACTTGAGTGATAAGACCAAGTTCTCTCATTGTCATCTGATGACGATCAAGGGCATGCCCAACTTGCCTCCATTTTCGAAAAGTCAAAGATGACATTTAGAATGTGTGATTTGATCTTTCAACTTTGGTTTCTTACCTAGTTAAAACCTTTCCATTTTCTGTGTGAAATACGGTTCGGTACGCCTGTTGGTTACGTAACCATTTCCTCCTCTCGCGTGAGACGCGTTTGGATCTCAAGTCAGATCACAAGTTCACACTTTCTCCTCTCACGTAAGACTTGTACTATAACCGACTGTGATGAAGCACATAAGTCAAACTATCATCGACTGTGCAGAAGCGCGTAAATCCAACTTTTAACCGACTATGCGGTTGCGCGTAAGTCCAACAATCATCGACTGTGCGGTAACGTAAGTCTAACTATCATCGATTGTGTGAAAGTGCGTAAGTCCAATTTTTAACTGGTTGTGCAATAGTACATAAGTCCAACTATCATCGGCTATGCGGAAGCGCATAAGTCCAACTTTCAACTGGCTGTGCGGTAAGACGTAAGTCCAACTATCACTGGCTGCGCAGAAGCACGTAAGTTCAACTTTTAATTGGTTGTGTGGTAACGCATATGCGTAAGTTCACTTTTCATTGGCTATATGGAAGCTTGTAAGTTCAACTTTGAACCAGCTGTGCGGAAGCACGTAAGTCCAATTTTGAATCAGCTGTGCAGAAGCATGTAAGTCCAACTTTCAATTGCATTTCGAGCATATTATTTACACGAGTTTGCCTCACACATGTTGCCATCTTTATAACTTTATCATCATTGCATTCTATTGCATCAATCATGAATTTTCAAAACAAAATTTGGCTTCGTAAAGCGTGTAAGTCTAATTTTCAGTTGCATTTTGAGCACATCATTTGCATTCTGCCCCTGAATTACGTTGGTTTGATTCATTACAAAGGGATACGTAGGCAACCCTTGGATTGAACCAATTGTATTTGCATCTTGTTTGTTTGCCCAAGTCTTATGGCCTTGTCAAATGGGTCGCCTTGGGGTTTCAACATTCACTCATGTCATGAAATGACTTCGAGTTCTATCAAAAATGGGCAACTATAGACATCCCATTTTGGTCGGCCTTAAGACTCAAGCTCTTTCTTTTGATTACCTAATGATGAAAACAAGAAGCTATATCTCACAACATCCTCAATAAGAAAGATGGAATTTTTGCTTCATTTTCAACCCTAAGCCTATTTTGGCCAAGTGTTCAAACCTTGTTCAAAACTCTTTTTCGAAATTTTCTTTCCGCGCTTTGTTCCAAATATTTTCGTAGTGTTTCGAAACTCACTTTTAAACTTCAAAATGAAATAGTTGCTCAGGAAATTGAGTAAAGAACAATGTAGAAATAGGAGGAAATGATGATAATTTTGTCAAAAAATCCCGTTTCGTGCAAACTAGTCAGGCCAGTGCCAACTTTTTGGTTGGCTAACCAAGGTTTTTCGGTTGGCCGTGTGATACCCATGTTCAGACAGCTAAACCGTCCTTAAGTTGTTTATGGTTATGTGTTTAGCATGATTTTGTGTGCCATTATGTGATAATATGTGATTTTGAATTCATATCTGTTCGCCGTAGGAATATCTGTTGAGTAATCTGCTTTGAAAATTTAGTTGAGGGCCTTATCGGCCATAGAACCCAAAATTGATTACCCCATTGTGATTAGCAAAATTTTTAGAGCCTACGGTGAAATTTAATTGAAAATTTATTCTGGTCAAGTTAAATTGATTAATTAAGTGCCCTATTATTTTTTATATATATTAAAATAATTGTTGGAGGGACTTTTTACTTATGGCCATATACTCTCTCTACTCCTTTTTGAACTCAAAATCTGAGTTAGACTGTGGAGAGGAAGAGAGAGTCGGCTGTAGAGAGAGGAAGAGAAGAGAATTGAACAAACTTAGCTCAAAGCTTGGGAACCTTGAAGATTATTCAAGTTTTGATCATAGATTGTGAAGGTTAGAGCTTCTAGGTGTTTAACTCATGAATTTTTTTGTAAATGTGAAGATTCAAGTGTGTTTGAAAATCAAGAACATGAGATGAGTTGGTTTTGTTGATGTAATAGCCCTTATGCACATGCTTGTAAGAAATTGTTTTAAATTGCATGTTCGAGTTTCAAACACGTGATTTATGTGAGTTTTGAGTAAAGCTCGTGTTATTATCACCAATTTTGTCATCTAAGATGGAAATGAAAGTAATACATCACATGCATGTACAATCTATGAGGATAGGACCTTTGAATGCATGAATGTGTATGATAGAATTGAGTCAAGTGTCAATTTGAGACATGCATGTGTTTGATCCTTGAAATTGAGCTTCCTAATGGTGTAATCTTGTAAGGGAACCATGTTAGTATGATTATATTTGAGATTTGGGCCTTGGCCTATGCAAGAATGGCACCGGGAAATTGTTTGAAACTCAAGAACACATTCTGGATTTTCCAGAATTTGAGTCCCGGCGAAGGGAGATCCGCCGAAAGCAGAGAAACGGCTCAAAGATCTTTTCAGACATGGCCCCGCCGGCGGATAAGTTGACGCCGAAGGAGCTATGCGTAGGAGGTCCGCCGAAAGTATTTCCTCGGCCGGGGAATTGAGGCAACCAAGATTGCAGACTTAGCGGTGCGCTGAGCGGTAATCCCACGCCGAAGGACCCTGCTTCGAAAATTTGTTCTTGCATCTTGTGTTCTGTTCTCTTTCACTTGTAAGCACTCTTAGGCATATGTTAAGCATTGTAAATGAGTTAATGAGATAAGAATGAAGCCTAAAGAGGAAATGTGAATTTTGACGATTGATAATTGTTAATGACCCTTTTGTTCATGGCATGTAGGGTCGAGTTCGAAGCGAACCAATCAACCGATCACTGTGAGTAATATCTTGACAAGATATTTATAGTATGTCATTGTTTAATTGTTACTTCTGTGTAACTTTTGCAATTCAATGAATGATTGGGCCAAGGGCTGATGGAATTGGATAATTGGGCCAGCGTCGATGGAATTGGATAATTGGGCCAAGGTCGATGGAATTTTGAATGATTGGGCCAAAGTCGATGGAATTGATAATTGGGCCAAAAGCGATGGAATTGAATGATTGGGCCAAAGGTCGATGGAATTGGATAATTGGGCCAGCGATGGAATTGAATAATTGGGCCAAAGGCTTATGGAAATGAATGATTGGGTCAAGGTGATTGACATGAATGATTGGGCCAAAAGGCCGCTTGTCAAACTGCCAATAATTGCATATGCACTCGTTTATTTGGTATTATTTATCTTGGGCATTCCGCCGCGCTCATTCATGTGATTGTAGGTGAGCCAAGTGAGAACCAACCCCAAAATTTGAAATCACCGGGAACAACAGAGTTTTAGAGTCTCACTTACGACGAGACCAAACCTTGCCTTTTTGCTACGTGTTTGTATACTCGTGTTGGCAAGGATCTTGTGTATATTGTATATAGTCGCTATGAGTTGACTCTAGATGATCTGTCTCAGAAAGAAGTTTATGTTCGCACTTATGATGTGGGTTATTAACGTATATGGGTTTGGTTGTTTTGGGGTGCATATAAACATAGCTCTCTACGAACAAAAGTTTTTAATTTTACTGCTTTGGGCCCCCTTTACTCGATGAGTTATGTCTTATTTGTATGAAGGTCGAGGTAATCTCGTGATTACCCGGGTTATATCCTTAACCCTTAGGGGCGGGTTCGGTCATGACAGTCGGCTAATTTTCCCAAAACAGGTCAAGCTGCAAAATTTTTGTTAAAAGTGTGTGGAATATACTATTCCATATATTTCTTGATACATGCATACCTAGATACACACCTCGACCCTCACTATCTTCCCTTTAGTTTCCATTGTCAAAAAGAGCATTTGTCTCTTACTGAAAGTATCAATCTCTGACACATCCTTGTCACTTTATCATCCTTGCCTTCCACCTTGCTATATCTACTTGATTGAGCCTTACGAGAGTATGTATCTCTCATCTCTCATTATCAGAGAGCTAGCCTCTTCAACAAAGTCCTTATCATTAGATAATTTTATGGCCTTTGCTTTCAACCTTGTCCCCCATACATTCTCCACTAAGCATTGTTGTGTGTGCCTATATGAAGTTAATCAAATTGTTAGGAGAGGATGATTGAGGAAGAAGAAAGAGGGTTGGGCTTTTGAACCAAAAAGCTCAATTTTCAAATACTACCATTCAGGTGACCTTACCATCAGCCAGGGAACACCACAACCATTCTAAAAACCTTCGATGCTAGCCAAGCCTTAGTAGCACCATATCAAAAGAGAGTAAGTGTTATTTGAAAGAAAAAAAAAAATGATTGAGAACCTCCCCCACACCGCATGTTAAACACCAAAATACCGTTAAATATAAGAATTTCAAATTTACCAAGCGAGAGGCAAGAATACACTTCCTAAGCTTCGAGGGTGATAAAACAAAGTTTAAAATCAAATCATTTCCTTGGAAAGTGAATTTGCACTTTTTTCTACTATTGCATTTTTTTGTTTTTACTTCATTGCATTTTCTTTCTCATCTTGCTCTTCTTGTTCTAATTTCATATTATAAGCCCATTGTATTCTGGTGGGCGTGGTGAGTTAAGTCTTATATCCTTATTTTGCTCTTTGTTTGATAATACAACAAAAGCGAGTTTTGGCGTGGCCCTAATGAAAGTAACCGGCCAGCTCATATTTTATTTGGCCGATAGACCTCTCTGGATGAGAACCTAGCGACCCACCTACCGTGTTGGCGGAGCAGTCTCGAGGCCACCGGCAAGCAATTAAATCGGTGGCTTGACCAAGATTATTTTCCTAGAAACATGGCTATTTTGCAAAATTTTTTGTTAAAGATATTGTGAGGCTGTCATTATTCGAGATATTTCTTGATATATGCATACCTGAATACATCTCTAGGCCATCCACTATCTTCCTTTGGCCTACATTGTGAAAAAGAGCATTTGTCTCTTACCCAAAAAAGGTATCAATGCAGCCATCCTTGTCACTTTCTATTATCCTTGCCTTCCACCTTGTCTCCTCCACTTCATTGATTGAGCCCTTGCGGGTTGTGTATCTACTCAATCTCTCATTATCAAGAGAGATGACCTCTTCAAAGTCCTTGGCCTTTGTCATTTATAGCCTTCATTTTTCCAACCTTGTCCCCCACCTTCTTCACTAAGCATTCTTTTATTGCCTATATAGAATGATCAGATTGTTAGGAGATAAGGATTGAAAACCAAGAGAAAAAGTTAGAGAAAAAAGAAAAGAAGTTTAGCTTTGGACCAAAACTCCCATTTTT
Organism: Camellia lanceoleosa; assembly: GCA_025200525.1. Classification (NCBI taxonomy): domain Eukaryota; kingdom Viridiplantae; phylum Streptophyta; class Magnoliopsida; order Ericales; family Theaceae; genus Camellia; species Camellia lanceoleosa. The sequence goes on along the minus strand of CM045763.1, from coordinate 121,630,894 downwards.
AAAATATATACACTACCGCCTCTTGATATACCATCCTTAAGACACCAAAGAGCATCAAAAGCTTTGATAAAGCCAAGCATTAGTAGCCTTGATCAAAGAGGCAAGTGTTGTTGAAAGAAAAACCAGAGAGTTAGACACTCCCCCATACTACGTTAAGCAACCAAAATACCATTCACAAATTTTGAATTTTCAGCGAGTACTAAGAATACACTTCTAAATTGGCAGGTAATCAAAAATTTAATCAAATCATTTCTATGGAATGTGAATTTTGCACACTTCTTTCTATTTTCTTGCATTTTCTTTTTTATTTTGCTCTTATTGTTTGATTTCATATTATATGCTTTATTTGTATCAACTAGGCGTGGTGTGTTAAGTCACCTACATTTCCTTGTTTGCTTTTTGTTGATAATACAACAAATAGAGTTTTGGCGCCTTGATTCTGGCGGTAGCTAATTATTTGATGACTAGTCACTATAACGATTTTTGTTTGGGCGATCCCATATTATTTTTGGATTGGGGTTTCCTTATTCTATAGTTGTCCATGTTCTTGTTTTATCATATTCTTTCTTGAATTGGATTATTAATAGCCGTAGTTTGCTTCACTTGAATAGGTTAGAGTCTGTTTTCAAATGAGTCTTTGTCTGAAATTTTGCTTGTTCCACTTTCGTGGCTTCTTGCACTTTCGAGCGATCTTTATAGTTTACCAAAACTCTTTGAGAGTCCATTAGCCCTTTCGGCGGCGCTTCTTATTAACTTTCAGTGAAACGTTTACAAATGCGAACTGTTAAACTCAAGCGACCATTTATACCTCAGCGGTGTCTTTGGTCAATATGCATTTTCGAGTAGCCATTCGCACTCGAGCGATTGCGCGCATGGTCAGAAAACCACTTTTGGGATCACTTTTTCATATCTCTTTCTCTCTAAACATTTCAAAACCTATATCTAGACCTTCTCTCTCTAAAACTCATCTTCAAACTCCAAATACTCTCAATCTATTAATTTCTACCATTGTCTTGCGAGGAAAAAATTAGAGGCTTTTACAACTTCCATTTGATAGGAGCAAAAGGTGATTCTCAGCTTCATCAAAGTTTCTTCACTCGTCATTTGTCTTTGCTTTGGCCGTGGGGTTTCTCTACACTTTGTATGATTTCAACGATTATTTGATTTTCCTAAACAATGTTGTCATTTTAGAAGATTTTGAACAAAAATCTAGGGGTTTTGATTTAGAATTTTTGTAGAACTTTTGGCTATCCATATGAATAAAAATTTTCTTACCAATTGTGGGAGGCCGGAAGCATCAAGACTCACAGCAAAAGAGCAGTTTTAGCAGCGAAGTAAAGCCATGTCGTTTAGATGATTGAGTTATTACTTGTTGTACTCCGCTTTCTTTTTCTCATCTTGACTTGTTTCATGATCATCTCCTTTCTCCCCTCCATCGGCTTCCACGAACTCTCTGGCTCCTCTTTCTCCCTCATCAACTCTTTGTGATCTCTTTGGTACTCCTCGAAGAAACCACACCGCAATCCTACTTCTTTAGAGGTTGTTAATGTGAAATTTTTCTTTTACAAATAATAAATGTGAAAATAAACATCTGCATTTCATCTATGTAATAAAAATGATTTGAAGTAATTGGAATATTGATAGATTAGCACAAACGGATATACAAAAAAACCTAGCTTTTGAAAGACAAAGTTCATTTGGTTGAATTTGGCTGTAGAAGATAAAACTGAAATTCTTAAATACCATATATAATGGTACATGTTACAAAAGAATAAGCAACTGTATATATAATACATGTACATATATTCTCAGGTTCTCTTTGACTTGAGCCTTAGAATGTCAAATGGGTCATCAAGTGGCAAGGGAGATTAAGAAATACAATGGAGCTTCACAATCCGAGGGTCATCAAATGTCTAAGAGAATAAACAGCTTGCACTGGGTTTTCAAAAAAAATATTAATTTTTCTTATTTTTAAATTATTTTTGTTTTTGTGATTTTTAATATTTGAAATAGTTTTTTTTTTTACTTTTATACTAGCCTAAATATAACTAAAATAAAAAATTGTGGCACTCTTTAAAATTCACTAAATACCATCTAAAAAATCACGAGGTGGTATTTTTTATATTTTTATATATTTATTAATTTTTTAAAATATTTTTCTGAAATTTTTACTTTTAGATATATCTAAGTAAGATACATCTAAAAAGTTTTTAAAAAAGTTTAAAATTTTAAAATATTCACCAAAACAAAAAACATGAAAACTAAAAAATATCAATTTTCAAAAAGCAGTTCAAAAACTCAAACCAAACATATGGATACCGCTTTATGCTTGAATTTTATCCCAATCATGTTTACTTGTTTTAAACTATCTCAATCACTTGAATTTTTTATCTTTTATTTCTACATCACTTTGGTTCATCACAGAAGAAGCACAGTTACCAACAATAATGAGAGCATTAATTAGTGCTTATCACTAATGATGACACATCATTGTTGTGCCTTGTTTTTTTTCTTTTTTTTTTTTGCCCTTTTCCACCTCATTAGTGGTGGGTTAGAATACCAAATTAATGGTATGTAGCATTGCAAAGAAAAAATATTAGATAAATAGAAAGGTGATTATTTGATTTTCTAAACAATGTTGTGTTTTGGAAATTTTTGAACAAAATCTAGGGTTTTGATTTAAATTTTTGTAGAACTTTTAGTATCATATGTATAAAGTTTTTCTTACCAATTAGTAGAATGAGCATCCGAACCCTGTAAGATGGTTGTAAGCCGTAAAGCCATGTCGTTTAGATGATTGAGTTGTACTTGTTGTGCCTCCCTTTCTTTTTCTCATCTTCGACTTGTTTCATGATCATCTCCTTTCTCCCCCTCATCAGCTCCACGAACTCTCTGGCGCTCCTCTTTCTCCCTCATCAACTCTTTGTGATCTCTTTGGTGCTCCTCACGAAGAACCCCCACCATGATCCTATTAACTTTAGAGTTGTTAATGTGAAATTTTTTCTTTTTACAAACAATAAATGTGAAAATAAACATCTGCATTTCATCTATGTAATAAAAATGATTTGAAATTGATAATTGAATATTGATAAGATTAGCACAAACGGATATGCAAAAAAACCTAGCTTTTGAAAGACAAGTTCATTTGGTTAATTTGGCTGCTTAGAAGATAAAACAATTGTAAATGCCATATATAATGGTACATGTTACAAAGAATAAGCAACTGTATATATAATATATGTACATATATTCTGAGGTTCTCTTTTGACTTGAGCCTTAGAATGTCAAATGGGTCATCAAGTGGCAAGGAGATTAAGAAATACAATGGAGCTTCTAGGTAATCCGAGGTCATCAAATGTCTAGGAGAATAAGAAACAGCTTACTTGCTTAGGTTTTTAAAAAAAATATTTTTCAGAAATTTAATTTTCTTATTTTTCGTATTTTTTTGTTTTTGTTGAATTTTTTTAATATTTTAAGCAATTTTTTTTACTTTTTAGACATACCTAACCTAAATATACCTAAAAAGTAAAAATTGTGAAAAACCTTTTAAAATTCACTAAATACCAAAAATACAAAAAAATACATTTTTACATTTTTATATGTATTTATTAATTTTTTAAAATATTTTTCTAAATTTTTTACTTTTTAGATACATCTAAGTAAGATACATCTAAAAAAGTTTTAAAAAAAAGTTTAAAATTTTAAAAATATTCACCAAAAAAAAAAAACATGAAAACTAAAAACTTAATTTTCAAAAATTTAATTCAAAAACTCAAACCAAACATATGGATACAACTTATACTTGAATTTTTATCCCAATCATGTTTTAACATTTTTATTCTATCTCAATCACTTGAATTTTTTTATCTTTTATTTCTTCATCACTTCAGTTCATCCTGAAGAAGGCACGGTTACCAAACCATTAATGGTATGTAGCATTGTTATGTTACCAAAAGTATTCAAAGTAAAAAAAAAATATTAGATAAATAGAAAGGATTAAAAATTAAAAATTAAAAAGAAAAAAGCACAAAATTTCTACTAGGAAACTGCAAGTCTAACAGAGCAAGAATTTGCTGCCTCATTCCCCCATTTGTGAAAAATATCATCATCTAAACAAAAACATTAACATCTAAGGTCATTCAAAAAGTTCAACACGGCATGCCTGTTGGGTATAATATAAGGAATGACAATATACACGGCTCCAACTTACCATTCTCTAACCAGCTCCTCTGTTGGATAAAATTGAACTTTTATCTTAAGAGAATTGAACTATCTACTAACCCTTTGAATATCCTATCTTATTCCTAAAGTGTTCTAACTGAACTATTCTCCTCCATAATGCATGAAATATTCTAAAATACAGTAAGGCTCAAAGACAATGCCCAAGGTGTCCTAGAATTGTCATCATTCATATAGCATAGCCTTTTTCCTTTGAAATGAAAAAGATACACCAATGCAATATAACCAAACATAAAATGCAATTATAAATAAACAAATAAAGAAATCAAAATGAACTTCATGATGTAGACAACTATTCCATAATTCAGGAAATCTCAAATATAATTGAAGGCTGTTGATGCTGTCTAGAAATCAGTTCTCTTGGAAATGGAGATCATAATTCCAAGTTTAGGCAAATAAATCCACTCATGTATACCATCTAATGGGCTCAACAGTATTTACAGAAGTAATACCTTAGCACTGTACCTTGCTATAAACTAATTACCTAGAACATCATAAGGCATTAAATCACCGAAGAAGGTTGATTGCCGTTCTCTCTGCCTACTCTCCCCCACTGTGCATAAACACGACACCGTTTTACTTTATTTTTATTTTTTTTATTTTTTTATTTTGGGACAACAGTTAGAAGAGCTGATTGTCCAAAGAGTCTCCTCCAACTTGTATCTTCGTAGAATCTCAGTGGACCTCGAAGGCTTGGATGACCGTTGGCTGGCAAATGCAATGACCGCACTCTCCAGTTCGAACATCAGAATTCTCCGACATAGACATTTATACGACATATATATATATATGGTGCTATGAATTTGTATGTATAGATGAAGTGTATAGATGCACAGTTGAGAATTAATCTGCAGATCATGTACTTCTCATCTGTAACAAGGCATGGCATGTGTGGAGTAACATTTTGCGATATTGGATTTGTGTTGAGTTAGTCCCCGCAATCTTTAGGGATTGGTGGCTTAATGGTTTGGACTAAAAGATAAGGTTTGAGAAGACAATCTGGGAATTATTGTTCTACTAAGTTTTATTGAGTCTATGGTTATCAAAGAAAGGAGTATTTTTTAACAAGAACGTGATCCCTTTGATTGATTTACTGGAGCTAATTAGTGTCAACGTGCTTTGGGTGTCTTCTCTCACTTCCTCTCAGTTTGTGGATTGCAATGTCTATTATTATTAATAGAAAATTACTTATACCTCTCAAGATTTAGTAAAATTACAGATCTCTCTGAGTTTGAAAAATTATAGATATCTTGAAGGTTATATTTGCATAACAAATTAGGAGCAATTTGTTATGAAAATATAAATTCGAGATATCTGTAATTTCAAATTTCAAAGATATTTGTAATTTAGCTAAATCTCGAGAGGTATATATAATTTGCTCTTATTAATATGCTACTCTTTTTTATGTTTAAAAAAATGTATTAATTTATGGAGGAATAAAATAATGAAATTGCTTAACTGGGTTGGTTGGTTGTGTGAGAAGTTCGTATTCTTTCTACCTCACTGTGGGTGTGGTGATGGCAGTGGGAAACACCTTAGAAGAGACTTGGTTTGCTCAAAAATATAAAAAAATTGAAAGAGGTAAAATGGTGCCGTTTTTAGGCACTGCAAGGCATAACAGAAGATAATTACAGCAGTGACCCCTCCTCCTATCCCATTTCAACTTACAATTGAGCAATCCATAAAAGTTGTATAAACTCATCCCTCCTGACCACATTTCAAGGTACACCTGACCAAGTACATATTCTCATCATTTTACCACAGCAAGTCATGTTACAGACATGTCCTGAACCACATAATTTGCTGGCTTTATTTCTCTTGTATAATTTCCATTCATCTTCCATGTTTTGATCAGAAGGGTCTGTTGGACCACAGGACAAGACTGACGCAATCATACTATTCCACTGTTATAGTGGACATGTCTGACTAATGATTGTTTGTATAGATTATAGAAAGGGTGGGAGGAAAAAAAAATCATTTCCTCACAAAAGATAGGCATTGCCTATTTCACCACTCCTAGGCTGGACAAGACTGAATATCAGCAATCCAAAAGAAGGGGTTGTGATTTCTCCATCACTTGAATTTTTTTATTTTTTATTTCGGGAACAGAAAAATCGGTTGAATGTCATTTGTGGAATGAACTGTGTTTTTAAGTTGAAGGTGAAATACTTCAAATCTCTATGAATATATTCATTATTTAGCGGGAAAGATCAAGCATCTGTATCCAAAATAAAATAAAAAAGAAGAAGAAAATAAAGGAAAAAAAATAAAAAAATAAGGGAAAAAAAAAAACCCCTAAATCTAAAACAAAAATCACATCCAATTTACTCATTTTCCATAAATAAATAAAATAAAATAAACCCTAAAACTATAGTGAAATGGGGAAATAGATAAAGGGAGGAAGACCAAGAGTGTGAGGCTCCAGAACATTTTATTTTTACTTTTGGAATATTGTAATAAAGATCTTTGATTTCTTAAATGATTTCAACTTTAACCTTAGAAGCAAAAACTCGTAAATCCTAATTGATTTCAGTAACTTAGAAATCATTTCTAATATCCTAATATTGATTAATTGACTCCTTAAATATGGAATTACCTCTTAAAACCGTATGTTTTTCCTGCTTTCATCATGTTAAATGGATTAATAGTCTTTTATTCGAAACAAGAAATCTAAATCTAATTAGATTCTCTAACTCTAATTTAATTCAACTGTACATTTAAATAAATGTTCCAATTCATAAATTAAACCCAAAATCCTCAAATTGTTATTAAATTACTAATTGACCCCAAACTAGTACTATTATATATATATATATATATATAGTTGTACCTTTAAACCTATTTTATACACTATATTTTGAAATTTACATCAATTGTACACACGAAAAACAAAATAATAATAATCCTCAAATCCATCCTACATGGCCAACCACCCTAGGAAAAATAAATATATATAACTTTTTAAACATAATCCATGAATTCATGAAAAAGTTTGCTAGTACCCCCAAAACATGGAACTTTGTTTTCACCCCAAGTTCCATCATAACTAAAGCCTAACTAGATCATGATTAATTAAATAAGTAAGGCCTCTAATCATCCACTATTCCATTAAGTTCAAAGTAAATTCAAAATATCCAATCCATTTCCAACCAATGGGTAATTTGGACCTTTTGCACCAATTTTAGTATAAATAAAACCTCTCCCTTAGCATTTTGCACACAAGAACACACACACAAACACCCTATTAATTTGAGAGGAAGAGAGGACAAGAGAGTGAGCTTGGTGGAGGAAAGAAAGAGAAGGTTTTGTTAGCAAACCAACCAAACTTCAAGTAAGCCACATCACCATCTCTCCTTCTATTTTCTTTTTCAAATACATGTTATTAGAGATTTAAAATCATTGAGATGTGTTGTAATGATGTTCATGTGTTCAAAGTTGATGAATTGGGTTTTGATCATTCTTCTACTTATATTTCCTCTTAATAGATGCAATACTATCTTTTTCTTCTCATATTTCACATTATTTTCAAAGGCATATCATCATTCCAAAAATTTGAGTTATTGATACATTCTTTAATATGTTTTCATCACAAAACAAGTGAAAATTTTTCTTGGTTGGCCTCTTTTCTCACAAATCTTATTTTGAATATTGTGCATGAAAAACTAGTTTCTGACCAACTTTCGAAAATTCTAGAAAAATGTAGAAAAATCTCTTGGACCTCAATTTTTTTGTCAAAAACTTCCTTAAAAGAGTCAACTTTCAAGGACAATTGGTTTGTAAGAGTGAGCGATCTGTAAAAAAATCCGATTTTCGCGATTCGACAAATTTGGACAGCACTAGAGTGTTTCATAAATAACTAAAAATCTGGAAAAGTTATTCCATTTTCAAAAGATGTCCTGAAAATTAGATGAAATTCTCTAGAAACCATAAGAAGGTCAGGCTCGGAAAAAATCTAAAATGCTCCTTTTGACTTTAATCTTTACTAAATCTAAAAATTTAGTTTTGCATTGGTGTTTTATGCTCTTGTCTTCATGAATATACTTATTAGTGTATGATCATGTGTTAGTATGATATTGCATGTGTTCTGACAATATATCTTTTATTTTGGCCCTTCAATGATGTTCATGCTTATGCAATTTATTCTTTTGTTATTTGCTTGTGCAAACCAACTTAAAACATTAATCTAGCGAAAACCTTAATGAGATGGCTAATGGGGTTTCAATCACATGAGTATTGTTATGAGATAAAGTTAGAGAGCGTGTTCCTTTTGAAAGTTAAAGCCTTGCTCAAGTGGTTGTTGAACCCTTGAGCGGAATGGTTATATTCGGACCCTAGGTGGTTTGGTGTGAGGAGGAATAGGCAAGGCCCTATTTTACCATCTCTTTTGAGGTCTTCGGTTGGCATTATGCGGTATGTAACCATTGATAGGCATCTGGGGTAAAATGCCAAAGTAACAAAAGAGAGAGCATACTAAATAATCCGCGTCCGATTCTTGTGGTTGGGAGGATGAAATCTCTTTGGGAGATTTCTAGACTACTAATAAATAATCTTGTAACCTTTGTTATTTACTTGAATGTTATGTTTATTTCCCCTATTGTTGTAATTTTTATTGTGTATTAGATTGGAAAAAAATGGGCGGGGTGTGTATACGTTCACTGGGCATTCAAAGTTCACAGCATATCATGCCAGGTGCCAAAGAGGATCTTGCAACAGAAAATGATGAGCGAGAAACTTTCGAACACTTTTGGTTGTTCTAGGGAAGCTAAAAAAATTTTGTTTCATGCAATTTTATTTTTGGATGTAATATTGATGGAACTAACTTTTGTAACTAAGGATAATTTGGATATATTCTCCTATTATTATATGATTGTCTTTTAAAACCAATATAGTTCCCCACGTTGCTTTTGAGACCTTGCACCGATGCCTTTTAAGATCTGTCAAAAGGGTAACGTGCTACGTAAGAAAGCTGAACTTAGAAGGGAGGCTAATTTCACTCCTTTGGCAATCCGGGATCTTACTCAGTCATTGACTATAGGACTCATTAATGACTTTCCCTTGACTACAACCCTTAGTGCAGATTTTGGGGTGTCAACACTTGGTATCAGAGTTTAAATTCAACCCTCAGCCTGCGCAACCCGATACGCAACTCTAGAATTTCTTTTCCATGTCCACTAGTGTATTTTTACTATCACACTATTATATCTATTTAAAAGAGACTAACAATTAAAAATTTTTCCCTCCACCATAAGATGTCATCGGAAAGCTATCAAAACAACCGACATTAGCCTTGACATATGGGGAGCCTTTCGCATACAAGGTAAGAGGGCCCTATCCGTCAGTACCTATGATAGCTGCCGATGATATGAATTTATCGCTGAGAAGATTATCATCAAAGAGATACAGAAAGTGGAGACGAACTACTCTTACTATATGAAGGAGCAAAAGAGATCTTTGGTTCGACGTCATTTGTTGTACCTGAGTTATGCCACAAAGAGCGCACTGCGAAAGAAGCAAGATGACCAGAAGATGGACACCGTAATACGCCGAGCCTTGGCAAATGAACCACCACATTGACACTCGGTGCAAACTAAGAGTAACGAGTCTTACAACCATGGGCAGGACAACAGTCAGCCAATGGAGATAGAGCAAAAACCGGTGCAGCCAGGAAGAAACCTAGCATTTCTAATCGAGGGGTCATCTGAGCATGTTCCTCATTCACTGATGTATACACCTCGCTCTCTTGGCCAGGCAACCGACTACGCAGATGAGGATCCTTAAGAAGTTTTGATTAGTCTGCGAATGAAAGTTAATCTAAGGGTAGTAAGCTAGGATTTTGTAAGATCCACTTATAGTAGGGATCCTTAAGATATATGTAATGACTTTGTGACTATGATGTGTGTAGTACCTTTTGAATGAAACTCTAATCTAGAAACCTTTTGTACTGATGCCTATTATAAATATATGAAGTGACAATTTAATCTATATCTGCTGACTGTTACTTGTTTTAATATTTTGCCACATCCTAAGAAAACTAAACCTTAATTTCAAGTCTAGTAGAAAGATTACCTCCAACTAGACATATAAAAACAACTTATCTGTACCATGAACAAAATGGTGGATACACAAGCTAATGACTACTCAGAGATTAGTAACAATACCCGAAACCATTCTCGAAATTAGCATGGACCCATACCCACGGGAGCTAATACTTTAATAATCTTGGGCATCAAATTCTAGAAGAACTAGGACAATGATAAGGTTAGGACAGGAAGAATGCCATTACCATCTACCATTCAATGTAAGAAGAACTAGGCCATTACCATCTATTATTCAGTGTAGCAACAACTAGTAATAGTAGTATCTGAAGCTAGTAGATGATAAGGTTGGGATAGGAAGATGGTTCTACATGCAACAAGTTATTAATTATGAAAGGCATAGTTAGGGTAGGAAGAATGCCATTATCCATATGATGAATAGACAATGTAGAATCATCTCCTACAGTGACTTGATTAGGACCATGATAAGGTTGATAGGTACTCAAATTATTGAGATCATTAGTGAAGTGACTTGTTGCAGAAGAATCTTAGAACCAATGAGAACTAACTTGAGAAGCAATAGGAGAAGTGGTGGTAGTACGAGCAGAATTGGTTGATGAAGATACAACATAAGCCCTAGGACGAGACCTAGACACATGAGAAAAAGAATGTGAAAGTGCTTGAAAGGTTGAGTCCAATCTATATCAACATTCCAAGGCTGAATGATTAGGCTTTCCACAAGTTTGACATAACGAAGGTCCAATAGTAGAGTTACTAGAGAACTGATTTTAAGAAGATGATCTGCCTCCACCTCTATTCTGAGATAATCTGATGACATTACCATTGTTTCGACCTTTAAATGAGTCATGGCCTCGATATCTCCCTCTCTGAGTTCCTCTGAAACCACCTCTATAATTCCCTCGTGTAGCAGAATAAGCAAAAAGAATATTAGAGGCCTGTGTTTGCTTAAAAGAGGTTTCAACATAAATGGATTTTAAGCACAGTAGAGCAGATAAGCTAGCAATAGAGATAGGATTATATCTGGCTCGAATAGTGGTTTTGAAATCAGTATATTCATCAGGTAAATCATTTAAGGTGAGAAAAACTAAATCCTCATTTTCAATTGGTGAACCAACCAAACTCAACTGGTCAGAAACAACCTTGATTTGATTCAAATAGTCTTCCATAGTAAGATTATTCTTTGTAATATGATTGAGTTTGTTCTTTAATTGATGGTTATGAGATCGAAAAAGGGATGTAAATCGAGTGGCTAGTGTAGTCCATGCCTTTGAACTTGTACCACGGTGTAGAACAAAAGTGAAGATAGATTATGATAATGTAGTAGTAATACAACTCATCAAATGTGCATCAATGGTGATCCAATGAGTATATGCAGGATTTGGGAGAGGATTACCATTTGCATCACTAATTGTGGAAGAAGGACAGAGTTCTGAACCATCAACGTAGCCTACAAGCTTTGTAGCTCTCAATATATTCTGAAATTGACTCTTCCAAATAATATAATTTATTGAATCAAGCTTGGTTGGAACAAATGAGTTTAGATTTGAAATAAGAAGAATGAAATTGGAAGGTAACACATAAATGTTTGAAGGAACTGTAAAAAATGATTTGGTTGCCACTGTTATAGCAGCTTCTTGCAGGTTTGCCGCCATTACTGTATCTTGTTGAAGATACAATGCTTGGAGGAGCTTTTTAGGCTCTAATACCATAAAAGAATTTGAAGATCATTTTTATTTTCCTTCCAATCTCACTCTTCTTATTTCAAATCTAAACTCATTTGTTCCAACCAAGCTTGATTAAACAAATTATATCATTTGGAAGAGTCAATTTCAAAATATATTGAGAGCTACAAAGCTTGTCGTTAGTTTTTTAAACTTGTTTCAAAAACTTCAACTCTCCTTCCACAAAAAACAATTAGTCATACAAATCATATCATAGATATACTCATTAGATCATAGATCACCATCACATGTTATTTGTTTTGTTATATCAATATTCATCTTCACATCTTTTCTCTGCACTACACTACGTACAATTTAGGTACAATGGACTACTACTACTACATTTCACTTTATTCTTTTCTCAATCTCATCATCAATCATAATCATCAAAAAAAGAACATATTACAATAGAAAGAAGAAGAATCTTAGACTAATCAATCAAAATCAGTCAGGTTGAGTTTTGTGTTGGTTTTGGTTTGAAATGTGATTTGAAAATTTTTCACCTTTTTTGTTTTTAAAATATAAATATGAATATAATAACCACTATTCATAAATAATCTATCCACTATTCTATGCTCTCTTATCTTCTCTCTGCTCTGTCTAGAATCCATTTATTTTGAAACCTCTTGAAACTAAAACAAAAACCTCTCTTTCTTTTTTTTTTACTCTATTTCGCTACAGGAATTATAGAGGTGGTTTTAGAGAGAGATAGAGGAGAGGAGAGAGGGAGAACATCATTAAAGGTTGAAACAAAAAAACGTCATGTCATATCTCGTAACGTAACAAAAGGAAGAAGATCATCTTCTCAAAAAAATCACCTCTCCTATCTCTCTCTATTGGTTTTTTTGTTATGTCAAAATAAAAAAAGCCTACTCATTAGCCTTGGAATGTTGTTGTTGATTGGACTCAACCTTTCAAGCACTTTCATTTTCTCCTTCTCCTCTGACTACTAAGTCCCATTGGTATTTTATGCATCATCCATCATCAACCAATTTCATACATACTACCACCACTCTCCATTTGCTCAAGATAGTTCTCCTTGGTTCTTAGATTTTGCTACTACAAGTCACTTTACTAATGATCTTAATAATTTGAGTACCTATCAACCTTATTATGGTAATCAATTCAATCAGAGATGGTTCTATGTTGCCTATTCCATAAATTGGTAATGGCATTCTTCCCACAACTATGCTTCACACTTAATAATTTGTTACGTTCCATCCATTTCTTCAAATCTTATTTATGTTCATCAATTGATTCGATAATAAGTGCACCATTACTTTTAATGTTGATTCCTTTGTTATATATGACAAGATTACCAAGAAGGTTCTTTATAAAGGATGCCATTCTAATGGTCTTTATCATCTACCAGACAGATACTTCTTCATTTGCTTCTAGGCTTGCAACTTGTCTTTAGTGTTCCTTGCCATTATTGTTCATATTGATTCTCTTTGGCATTTTAGATTAGGCCATCATTCATCCAAGAAGTTGCACTTTCTTGTTTCTTAGCATCATTTACCTACTATTACTACTTGGTGTTACTATAAATAAATTGTGCACACATTGTTGTGTGTCTAAGAGTCATAGGTTTCCATTTAGTCTTTCTAATTTATCTGTAAATCAACATTTACCTCTAATTCATTCTGATGTATGGGGACCATTTGCTGCTTCTATTTTAAACTATATATACTATGTCCTTTTCAATGATGTCTGTAGAAAATTTACATGGTTATTTCCTCTATCTTACAAGAGTGAAGTTTCTCCAAGTTTGTTGAATTTAAAGCTTTTGTGGAAACACAATTTCACACCAAACTTAAAATTTTGAGAAGTGATAATGGAAGAGAATATCTGGCTACTAAATTTTAGCATTTTCTTAAAACTAAGGGTATTGAAAATCAACTCACTTGTCTACATACCCCTGCTTAAAATGGAGTGGTTGAGATAAAGCATAGATACTTAATTGAAACCACAATCACTCTCATGCATCAACCCTCTCTTCCCATAAACTTTTGGTTTGATGCTCTTGCTCCTTCTGTTTTTCTCATTAACAGGTATCTTACTTCTAAGCTTGACAATCTCACTCCTTTTGAAGTATTGTTTAAACATTCCCCTGATTATAATTTTTTGAAGGTTTTTGGATGTAGGTGCTATACTTGGCTTCGACCCTATACCACACACAAACTTCAACAAAGATCAATTCCTTGTGTTTTTCTTGGCTATCAGCCTTTCACAAAGGGCTATAGATGTCTTGATATGTCCAATAGTCGCCTTTATGTTTCTAGGCATGTTCTCTTTGATGAAACCACTTTTCCTTTTCAAGACTCTTCTCTCTGTGCTACTATTCTAGCTCCTACTTTACTTTAACTTCACACTTTCTTTTGGCCTTCACCCAGTCCTGCCTCACAACCTATGTCATCAGTTACTTGTGTTTCTTCTGCAATCCCTACAGTTCCTACATCTGTCGTACCTCCAGCTGCAGCTTCTGCAGTCCCTATTTTTGAAATTTCTCTAACTGTAGTCCCTTCTTCATCTGCTTGTAGCACTTGTCCCTTCTATTCTCAGCCTTTTGTCTCCTTTATCACTATTTCATCTATTCCTATAGATTTACCTCTCAGCATGCCTTCCCAAAATAACCATCCTATGCTTATCCGGTCTAAGACCACGTCAATGTCCACTTGTTTCTTAACATCCACTAATTCCATAGAACTATCTTCTTTCAAAGAAGCAGCTCAATCTTCTCAATGGCAAGATACAATGCTAGATGAATTTCAAGCATTACAAAAACAAGCCACATGGTCTCTTGTGCCATTACCTCCTAGAAAATTTGCCATAGGTTTTAAATGGGTATACAGAATCAAGAAAAATTCAGATGGCACTATTGCACGATATAAGGCCCGTTTGGTTGCTAAGGGTTTTCTCTAAACAAAGGGCATTGATTTTCATAAGACATTTAGTCATGTTGGCAAACATCCAACTGTTAGAGTTCTTTTATCCTTAGCTCTACATTTTCAATGGGAAATCAAGCAACTTGATATCTCCAATGCCTTTCTCCATTATGTCCTTAGAGAGGAAGTATATATGCACCAGCCTCAAGGCTTCATTGATGCCTCTTCTTCATATCTTGTTTGTAAGCTTCACAAGTCTCTTATAGGCTTAAACAAGCCCCAAGGGCTTGGTATTCCACCTTCTCTACATTTCTTCAGTCTCAGGGCTTTCTTTCCAGTCACTGTGATTCCTCTATGTTTGTTAAGAAAACTACCTCTTCTGTTCTCATCTTACTCATCTATGTGGATAATATTCTTTTAACTAGTAGTGACTCTTCTTCTATTGCTCAACTTGTTAAATAGATGCACCTCTTTTGCCATGGAAGAACTTGGGTTTGTAAACTACTTTCTTAGCATTTCAGTCACTTCTTCCTCTCAAGAATATTTCCTCTCTCAACACAAATATGCTACTGAGGTCCTTGCCAAAGCTAGCATGTCTGACTGTAAATAATATTCCTCCTATATGGCTCTTAAACAGATGGGTTCCTCTACTAATGTCCCATTTTCTAATCATTCTCTTTACAGAAGCATTGTTGGTTCTCTTTAATACTTAACTATAACCCGGCCTGATATGTCCTTTGCTGTGAACTATGCTTGCCAGTTTATGCATCTGCCTCTTGTTAAACGCATTCTGAGATATCTTAATGGTACTATTGACCTTGGGCTTCAATTTAGTCCTGGTCCTCTCATTCTTCAAGCTTACTCTGTCTCTGATTGGGCTGGCAACTCTTCTAGCAAACGATCTACTACCGGCCTTTGTGCTTTCATTGGCCCAAATTTGATCTCATGGTCTGCTAAAAAGTAGCCAATTGTGGGCCGCTCTTTTACTAAGGCCTAGTATCAAGCCTTAGCTCAAACAGCAGTAGAGCTCAGTTGGCTTACCATGCTCTTATCTGATCTTCACATTTCAATTCCTTCACCTACTCTTTGGTGTGATATATTATCTCTCTTTCCTCTAATATTGTCTTCGATGCTCGCACAAAATACATAGAAATTGATTACCATTATGTTAGAGAAAGTAGCAGCTAAATAGCTCAAAATCAGTCACATTTCGACTTCTGGTCAATTGGCCAATATTTTCACAAAACCCCTTTCCAATCAGAGGTTTCCATCCTTACAATCCAAGCTTATGGCCCTACTGGCTCCCCTAAGCTTGAGAGGGCATGTTAAGCCATAGCTCAATACAAAGCTTAATGCAAAACTCAAGTCACAAGCAAAGTCTCAATTAGGTCAAAGTGAGTCAAGAACATAGCTACATCGATTCTTGAGACCAAACCAAAGCTCTAGCTCAAGGAGTTGGTCAAGCCATCTAAGCTAATGCCCAAGGGATGAGCACGTGTATGAAGTTAAGGAGGTTACAATCCACTTGTGGTGGTTAGAAGAATCTGTTAGGAAGTTATATAAACATGACCATGGTTCGTTAGTTGATGTATTGAGTTATGCAGTTACAGTGATTGTATAAGAGACAGTTTGTATTGATTGGAAAATAAGGAAAATAAAAATGATCTTCTTCAAATTCTTTTAGCTAGACCCTATTGCATTTAAACATGCAGAACTTTTGTCCACCAAGTATTTGGTAAAAAGCTTTGAGGAAGATAAGTTTTCAAACAAACAATATGAAAGTCTTTAAGATATTATCTACAAATCTCCTCAATGATGAAGATTTTGCAAAATAAGGACTTCAACACAAACTCAAGTTTAGGGTTGTTTAAAATTAAACATGAAGATAATTATGGTTTACTTTTAGAAATTTCAGTACACACATATGGAGTAAATAGTATGAAAAGCTCATGTATGTAGATGAAGGATTATGATTAAATTAAATAAGTTGGTTGGTGTACATAGTTAAATTCATGTCGTTAAAAGCTTATAAACAATGTATGTACTCTAACTATTTGTTTATGAAATGGAACGTGTTGAATTTGTTACTACTAATTCATTTAAAAACTTAAATTGTTAAAAAGACAGTTAACTTTATTGTTTATATTTTTTCATATGTTCCCCACATGTAGTCAAACAAGTATTAAATTTATCGGGTAGCCGGTAAAGTTTAAATATAAAATTTATTACCTACTCTAATACCATTTGAATTACTACTCACCAATTTATCTAAAAATTTAAACGGTTAGAGAAATGAACAATTTATTATTTATATTCTCCACCAAATGAACAAGTAGTGGGCTAATCTTTAATTTGCAGCTACATGTAATGAATCTAGGGTTTCATGGAAGGGGTACATAGTACAAACACTGACCATATACGTTTATTACCACGTGAGAAAGTTAACAGATTGTACATTTATTTGTTACTCCTTATTGATCTGGAGAACGTGATGATCTATAATTTAAGTGTTGAAGAAATTACCAATCATAGTCCACTAGTAAACTAATTAAGTGTTGTTTGAAAAAAAAAAACAAAAAAACAATAGAATTAGTAGATCCAACTAATGTATACTTAATTAAGACTTAATTAAGAAAACAAAAGGATCATGGGGTTGTTTCTATGTCAAAAAAAAAAAAAAAAAAAAAAACAAATAATGGGGTTGGTTTGGTTTGATCAAGGTTGATGCAAAAGATATCGAAAATTCCTGTCCAAGGTTGATAAATCAAAACTTGCAAAGTTGCATGAAATTTAAATTTGGAAATTTTGTAATACAATAATTTGGCCTTTACACGCATTTTGCATGAAAAGAGCCTAATATTTTTAACCAAAATAAAAATATAGAATAATATGTGGAAAAAATATCATTATTGCTTGTTAATCTGTGTTAGAAGTTGCTTGCAAATTGGATAATAAAAAGTGGAAGGGAGTGCAGAAGCCAAGCAACCATGTGACAGTTTTGATGATAGTTTGGAAACAAAGGAAAGTATATATATATTTGGGCAGATGGGAACTACTGAGAACGGGTCATAATGTTTGTATTTATAGTGAGTTTTCTTCATCTTCAAATCAGGTTCACATGAAGGTCAGATAGGTGGTCTTTGAGAGAGAGAGAGAGAGGGAGAGAGATAAATGAAATTTGAACAACCCTTGGTACAATCAAACTGGGAGAGGAAAAAAAAAAAAACTTGGGTGTAAAACTTTTGTGGAGAAATTTATAGCATGTACTCTTGAAAGGTGTAAAATTAAGAAAGTCATAATTTTATTAGGGTGAAAGTTTGAATGTTTGTTGACTATTATGCCACATGGAGTAAAGTTGTGAATAGTGAATTTATAATGTGAACTCTAAGTCATCAAAAAAGACTAATAGTGATATTAATATAAATAATATAATACTAAAGGTTTTGTTCAAAATTGATTCAAAAAAGTGTAGTATTAGTATCTAATATCTAATAATTGGATATCCATTAATCCCAAATCCCCCCCCACCCCTAATAACTAAAAAAATTTGTTGGATTTGTTATTTTAAATTAATAAAAAAAAAAAAAAAAAAAAAACAAACATGGGATAATGGGCCTGATTAAATAATCTCAAATCTCATTAATCCACCCAATCAAACACAATGAATAATTTATTCTATTTAATCCAATTGGATAGGTGATACTACACTATATTAAATAGGATTATTAATACTCCACTATTAAGTTTGTGAATCAAACAATTACAAATAAAGAAATTATGACACTTTCTAATTTTTTATTACGAAATGTTGTGAAAAATTTATAAAATGCATACCATATGCACTAGTTTAGGGATGAACATAGTAGCCTCTTCCAACTTTTATACAAACAATTTCACTAAGATGATGTGATTGTGGTATTTTTAAAATGAAAACTGAAATTATATACAAATGTTATACTAGAATAATGTAGCAATGATAATCTTGAAAATATAAATCATATTAATGGGCCTCTGTTTTTTAAAGTGATAGGACTCAAGGGCTGCCATATTATTCTAGATCAAAATTCTATATATTTTTTTTCTTTTTATTATTATTTTTTTTTATTGTGTGTAAAACTACTCTTTTGAAATAATAATCCATTTTGATGAGTTTGATTTGAAATAAATGAGTGTAGATTTATCATATCTGTACATATTTTTTTAGATATTATTATTCAAAAAGAAAAAGAAAATAGAGAATAATTTTGGTGCTAAAAGTCATGGGTGTCACTTATCAAGACCCAATTTACGAGCAATAATACTATGATCTCAAGGAAAAAATGAAAAAATATATATTCATAATTATAATATTTAATGTCCAAATTCATTTAAAGTGTAATTCCATAATAAATAGAATTAGGTATAGGGTTATCTGACTCGCAAAAATCGTACAACCCAAATAGCCAACACCTATTTGGGCGGTCTCGCATAATCATTAGAGTTTGATGCGAGTTAGGATATTCCTATTTTTTGGGTTGCGGGAGGGTTGTGGGTTTTCCCTGCACCTGCACTCACCCGTCCTCATCTGCATATATTGTTTAGTTTATACATTTTTTGTAAAGTAGATATGAGTCAATTGACTGATCATGGCCTATGCTTATAGTCTGTTTCCTTCTGGAAATAAATTGGATAGATAAGTTGTAATTTATTAGGGATAAATCATTTGAAAAATAATGATTTCATGATAAGAAATATGAGATTTTATGACACAAAATAATATTTAAAAAATAGGAGGAAAGTCCCAAAAAAGAATATTTATAAAATGAAAAAAAAAAAAAAAAACAAACAAACAAACAAACCAAAAGATAAAATTTTAAAGGAAAAGCCCAATTTGCAAACTACCTGTAACCGTCTGCACATTCGTGAATCCTATCTGCACAAATCAAAATCTGCACTACGGGCAGTTGCGGGTTCAATTTTTTTCAAACCACAAATATGTAGGCAGATCTAAATCATAGATCAAACCATCAAAAACCAATTCTTGAGCACCCTTAATAATAATAACTTTTAATGTACACCATAAATTTTAAATTAATGATAATTTTTTGATTAAGGCCATGATTAACAATTGGTTAAAATAATTTAAAAAATTAAAAAGTCAATTCAAAAAGCCAACTCACTCTCCCTTTTTCTAAGGACTTTTTTATTCAAAAAATTAAAATATCACCAAAAAAAATTAATTTCCATAAAAATTGTAGGTCTCGTAAACTTTGGCCTCGTTTTGGAAAAAGGTTATTTTTAGTAATTTTTTTTATTTTTAATGAAAAAATTGCCAAATATGAAAAAGTTGTATGATAATTTATAATAACATTTTAACTAAAATATTTAGGTTTCATTTGGAATGTGTGTCAACTTTTTTACTGTAATCTAAGGTTAAAAAACTTCATTTGTGATGAATTTTTTAGAATTTTGATTTTTATGAAGAAAAAAAAAATATTATTTGAATGTGATATCTTAACTTATTAATATTTGACTCTATTTTATTTTATTTATTGATTAAAATAATCAAAACAAATCTTTAACCCACATGCCAAACAAGAGGTTAGTCTCCAAACAAGGCTTTGTGTACTTTCAAGATATTTCACAAACTTCGAGTCAACAGTACAGGCCATGTGGGGAAAAAAAATCAAGATGACTCATGACTTAAATGAATGGCCTAGAAGCAACCACCAATAGACTCTCAAATTCCTCAATTGACTCTCAAATTTCTCAATCTCTTGTATTATGCATTCATGGTTTTGAATAATTGTATCGAGATGTATATTAGTCCTCATGATGCAATCATTTATCGGATTTTGATCAGATGTTATCAAATAATATTGGTAGATGGTCGATGAATATCAACCTCTTAAATTCAAAATTGACGAAGATGTGATTTTTTTAAAAATAATATTTTCATTTTATAAAAATAAATTTTAAAAAAAAATATTAGTTATAATTTTTAGATAGTTTGATTTTTATCATAATTTGAGTTACTTCAAATTTTTCCGTTTTATTAACTTTTAAATTTTATGTAATTTATGCATGATTTAGGGCATGAATTGTACCTTGACTACCAAACAATGTTCACTACAAATTGGATTGTAGCTTTTAAGGCAAATCGGTTTTTTTCATAGTAAAGAAATTGTTCCTTTTTATATTATTAAAATATTTCTTATATGTTTTGTTCATTCCGCATGCTTCCTGTAAAAATTAAAAATTTAAAAATTTAAAATTTAATTTTTAAAAAATCAATTCATATTAATCGATATTCAAAACCTTGAGTGCACTAACATTTTTTTTCTACTTGAGTTCAACCTAAATTTGGCACCTTATTACTTTAAATTAATGAAGACTTTTTTTTTTTTTTTTTTTTTAAATAATGGGTTGGGTTTGAAGTGATATATTAGAGGTGGTAGGTGTTAAATAAATAGATGATGTGAAACTAAAATAAATATTTTTTTTTTTTTTTTTCTTTTTTTCAAGACACGCCAAACTTGGCCTAACATTAAAAGATTATTAATAGAGTGAACCGTAATTTTAGATTTTCATTTTTCATTTTGTCTTATGTACAACAACCCCCCAAAAAAAAAAAAAAATAAAAATAAAAAAAAAAATAAATAATAGAGGGGTCTCATAAATACTTTTTCAGTGAATCTGTAAAAAAGCCAGCTGCTTTAGGTACGATGAATTCTTTGGGGGGAAAAGGCAACAAATTGCATTGAATTCTCCTTAAGAGACTCAACACAGCATTGAGTGTGCAACTCCCACCTACAACCCTGTTGGTGACAAAAGACAAAAACCTATTTACAAACCCTAACCCATATCAACAAAAAAATAGGTCAATGCCAAGCAACCACCAACCTTGTTTATCTCTGTTAGAACCACACCTTAATACATTTGTTTGTTCTTTTATAATGTGGGGAAATATTTTTTAGTAAAATCGTATGGGTTCAGGATCTTCACTACGTAACATAATCTCAGGCCAAGGTGTCATGTGATGTGATAGTATTGGTAGAGATTGTGGCATTGGTCAAATCCCAATGACTCTTATAGGTGGTGGAATTCCAATAGAGAAGTGACTCTTAAGTTGGGTAGAATAAAAAACTTAGATGAAGGCGAATATTGTGCACCTCCTTGGGTTGAGATGCATGTTCTAAAAATTTTTTATTCCTTATAGTATTTACGTTATTGACTCTATTACAAAAGATAGAAATTTGTTGACTTTAGTATTAGAATACCCGTCTAGTATAGATCAGATCAAGCATTAACATTTGTCTGTCTTAATATTCCAGAAGAGATAATCTTCTCAAATTTGGTTGTATAGTCAGAATTTGGAATGCACATATATTTAATGGATTGGAGTTTGTTATCCATTCGCTCCACAACAGCTCGCATATTTTTATTTCAAGATATCATAAAAATAAGTTAATGCCAAGAAAACCACCAACCTTGTTAATCTCTACAAGAACCAACAAATATACCTTAATAATACTCCAGATTTTATGCTCAATGCTATTCGAATTTAGCATACATGCGCTTCACGAGAGCTCTCATGTTATTATCGAGTAGTTACCCTAATGCATTAATTGTTATTTTTTATGAAAATAATCAAAAGAATTACACTTAGAATAAAGCACTACACACTAATTAAGATAATCCAATGATCATAAATATTTCATGATCATTTTCATGAAAAAATTTCATGATCCCTAACTTTTTCTATTTTTTATAGTCAATGAGAATTGAATTTGGAGTCTTATGTTATTATTGGGCTCAAGATATTAATTACCCTAAAATATTTATTGATTTTCATGGTCAATGAGATTCAAATTTGACGTTGACTCTACAACAGGTCTCCTATTGATATTGGATTCAAAATACTAATTATCATAATACATTAGCTAAATCAAGCCATATAATTTCATGACTTGCAAACCTATAACACAATCCCTATAGAATTATAATGTGTCATACATAATCATAACGATAAATTATTCATCACTCAAATATATGTAGTGCCCAACCATGGTAAAATCACTAGTTGTATGATTTATATATGAAAAATATATATCTATATATATATATATGACTTCCATTATTTGATAACAAGAACCTTGAACCCAAAACAAACCTTATAACTAGAAAGCACATAAAAACAACTTTTGATCAACATTTGCTATTGCTACTATGGACACACAAACCCTTAAGACATCATCACACAATTAGTCTATCTTTTTTTATTCAAATTCAACACATGACATCCTTGAGTAGCTTGTACCTGCGGGTAGTAGTCCTGGCGACGGCGCGCCTGGATTCTTCCCTTCTCAGCAGTGGCAGTGGCAGGGGCGGTGGGGGGGGTGGTGGCCCTCCCCCCCCGGTCATGTTGCTTGACTTTGCCGCCGGAGTACTCCGATCTGTTGGTGGCGCTGCCACCCCTGCCGGAGTCATTTCCAGCGGCGCATTTCTTTGAAGAACTTCCATGAGATCTTGAACTTCTCTCTTCACTTTGGCACCAATCACAATGTTCAATTGGCTCCGTTGATTCGCTGTAGTAGTTGCTGCTATACCTACCATTTCATCAATAAGAAAAAAAAAAAAAATTATGGTAACATAAACACATGGGTATTATATTAATCATATACTCAATCAAGTATTTTAATTCTAATCATGTTGTGATCATCTATGATGATGATAAGTTTGTGTACTAAACCACCTATGATGTTCCCTTTCACACACACCTAGATTTTAAATATTTAATACATATTGACTAATATATAACTGTTTCGATGAAATATCTCCAGTTATTTAAAATTATACTTAGACTATGATGATTGTAGTGATGAGATAGTCATATGCATATGACAGGATCAAAATCATGATTCTAAATAATTGTATCAATATCAACCATACGATCATATATCAACTGATATAGATTAATATATCAATAAATAATAATTTTAAAATTTTAAAAACTTGTTATTGCCAGTATTATTAATACGATACGTAATGATCAATATTTAGAACCGTGATCAGGAAGAAGATGAGATTCCATATGATGGGTATGTGAGTGATGGTGATTATGATAAATATTTTTTTATCAACAAAAAAGAAGAATTATATAAACACATATGAAAATCTAAGATATTAAAACTACATCATAGCTAGAAGAACATACCCCGACTAGGTGATTATGATATATATATATATATATATATGTGGTGGGGGTGGTGGTGGAGAAGAAGGGTGTACATACGAGTGCTGAAAGCGGTGGTGGCACTTGGTGCAGCGGAAGAGCTTGTCAGGGAAGCCTACATCACCGCACATACAACACACAGTCTGAAGATCCACCATTGATGAAGCCTTGAAGAGCTTCAAATTGATGAACACAAACACAGAAAAACCCAACAAGGGAGAGAACTCCCAGAGAGAGAATTTTAAAGAAGGGTAATGGGTTTGAGTCGGTGTTGTTACATCCCCATATATATACAGAATTATATATATATATATAAAACCAAGGGATATACATATAGGTAGACCACAGGTTGCTTGCAGTCGTTTTCAGTTAGGAGAGAGAGAGAGAGAGAACCTTAAAATTGAGATGGGGGAGAATGACAGTTGTGCCCCAAGGTGGTGCTTGCTTGATTTTCATCCAGAAAAAATGTTTGAGACTCAATTTTTTAGAGGCTTTCACAATCTTTTTTGAATTTTTATTATTGATGTATGTGTAAAATCTATTTATGTATGTATAGAGTTTACGCCATCAATAATAGAGATTCAAAAAAAATTATAAAAAAAAAAAATCTCAATCATCATTGTTTCATCAATTGCCTATTTCCTTCCTTCTTTATTGTTTCATCAATTGCCTATTTCCTTCCTTCTTTCTTTCTTTCCTTTGTTTTGTCATTTTGTGTTAATTTTTCTCATTGCCATATTTTAATGTTAACAAACCAACAAGTTTCACCACCACCAAGCTTTCCTAAGACGTGACCCACACTCTCACCTTACCCGTCATTTTTACTACAAATCAAAAATTCACCGAATATGTGAAACACATTCATGACTTGTTAATGTGAACTGCACAGTATTTTCGGATATTTTCTTGCGATTGAATTCTTTGTCTGTAAATTTTTTTTATTAGAATAAATATTAAATATAATTGTGATACCATTCTATCTAATATTATCACTTAATAATATATAATAAATTAGGTTAAGTTGACAGTTTTTACTTCTTATTACCACAACATTTGAACTCTCATTAATTGATAGTTCGTTTTATATTCAATCTTTATTCTTATATAGATTGGCACAAAAATAATAATAGATAAATAAATAAATAATGTGACAGTAGATTTTGCTGGGTGGCAAACACCTTGTCCATTTATTAATAATTTAAGGGCGGATATATTGATCGTCAAAACAAAC
Source organism: Camellia lanceoleosa (assembly GCA_025200525.1). Taxonomy (NCBI): domain Eukaryota; kingdom Viridiplantae; phylum Streptophyta; class Magnoliopsida; order Ericales; family Theaceae; genus Camellia; species Camellia lanceoleosa. Next base: position 121,605,548 of record CM045763.1, on the reverse strand, counting down.
GGATGCATGATGGCGAGTGAATGGTGATTGATTTGATTTGAGATAAGACTTTGTGTTTTCAGTTTATTTAAATATTTTGTTTGTGTTTTCAATTAAAAAAGAGTTTAAATATTTTGTTGAAAAAAAAAAATTTAACTTGAATTTTTTTTTGAATTGAAAAAAATAAACGTATTATTTATTTATATTTTTTGGTTTTTAAATCTATCTCTAAAAATAATAAATAGAAAATAATTATGCTGGTTGGTTTTTATTTTTATAAATAGATATAGATGTAACAATACAGAGACATACAATCTCTACTCTTTTTCATGATTTTGGTGGTTTAAATTGTTTTTATATTTTAAGATCCACAGATTGTAATACTTTATGTGGATGAGGCAAGCAGTGATTGTAATATTTTTTTAAGTAATTAACTGTAATACTTTCTTCTTTTCTTTTCTTTTCTTTTCTTTTCTTTTTTTTTTTTTTTTTTTTTTTTTTGAGGAAATGCACAAATTGAATTATGTTGAAACTTTATAAAATTTTAAACCGCCAAACCGATTCGCATCCATCTTAATTTCCAAGCAGGCGGATGGCGGATTGGAAGTTCGGTCAAGAACCACCTCGCACCCCACCCCTACCATTTATGGCTAATTACTCTCATGGGTATGTTATATGGACTTGGGAGGCTACTGTGAGCAAGTCATAACATCCTCTTGTGGTGCTTGAGTAGAGGCAATTTTTTTTTTTTTAATTTGAACCATTCATATTTTAGGATTCATTAAATAAATTATCCATATAAAAAATAAGCTGATTAGACATTTATAACTCCATAACAAGAGCACATTTTTATAAATAAATAAATAAATGATTAACTTGATCGTCATAATTTTTTTAAAATAATTAGTATTTGCTCATGGGGTTACAAATTTTGGATTAACTTGATTTTTTACTTAGATAATTGTTAGTTTTTTTGACTTTCAAAGGTTTGAAATGTAATTCGAACTTGTTAGCAAACATCAATAAATCCTTACAAAGATTAATAAATACCAACCAATTAATCGGACAATAGCTTCGAAATTCTTTTAGCCTCAATGAGAAGACTTTACTGGTGGCTTATTTTTTAGGAAAAAAATAAGAAGACTTAATCAAAGTACAAGAAAGACGAATTACAGTGGTAGAAATCAAACTTTATTAAGTGAACTAGAGTTTACAATAATACATTCGGACTTCAAGAGCTTTGAATGGGATTACATCAACAAGCTACTTTAGAATTACTCTTAGGAATTTGATGTGCAGCACAGGAAAGTAAAAGACTGGAATTTAAAGGAGTATAAAGTAAATAAATTGATTTTCTAGATCTGGTTCTGGGTCTTGCATTATCAGACCTCTCTTCTATTTACAAGCTCTGAAGATAACCGTCGAAATGGCTGATAATAGTCGAAATATGTGATAATTGTGGAAGTGATCTCCATGATCACTAAGTATGACTTTGAACAATTTGCTCACTATTCCACTCCACGATTGGGCTTCTCTTTTGAATTTGAATTTCATCACCTTGGGTATATTGGTGTTCCCATGTCTCGTGGATCCATTGCCACTACTATAAGTTGCCACGCATCTATTGATGATTGAGACCATTACTTATTTCCCCAAATTGCCCCTTTATGATCCACGTGTCAAGTTACGATAGGTCTGTACAAAATATATAATCAACATTACCCTCCGCACTAACATAACTAATACTTGGTAATATCAGTGGATCAATGCGTTTTGCCCACGTCCTAGGACGTGCATGGAAATTATTTATCCTGGATGTGTAATCGTCTCCCAGCAATGTTTAAAACATTAAACTTCATTGAATTCCCTCTTGTGTTTGAACCCTACCTCCACTATCTGTGCAAACGAAAAGACTGATACATCTCTGATGGCTAATCAAACATTCTCTTTCATTGATCAAGCATACGAAGGGGCTTTGGACAATGATGATCAATCTCGAAAGAACTTCCATGCATTCATTAGACATATATATCATCTTCCATTTATACAAGTTATGGAGGCTTTCACATAACATGAGTCTTTAGACCAAAAACTTGCCCAAATGGATCTTGGAAGTTCTTTATCTACTCCAAAACTTCCTCCTCTTCTACTAGAACTACTAGTTGGAATGCTTGGCCAACACCAACCCAACCCCAAACAAGAGAGCGAATTCATCACATATTTATTGAATTTGACGACCCCATTGCGATTCCTCCTTCTTCGTGCAGCTCTGTGGTATATCCCTATAATCCATTTGACCACCTTCACTGTATCGAAGACAACTTGCTTTCAACATGGTATACTTCCACCTTGCTGACCAAAATAGTATGAAAGACCCCTTACCCAATCGAAGCTTTGGGAATGAACCCCTTACTCTTAGCCCGGAAAGTAAAATTTTGCTCTTCTAACTAGCTAGAGTGTGTAAATAAGCCTTGGTTTCCACCTTCTTTTGGAGGGGACCCAACTACTCCTCCCCTTCCTTTTAATCCCAACTGGATAAAGGAATTAAAATTTACACTATTTGAAAGCCAGCATTTCGCTCCTTATCAAACTCCAGTTCCTCCAACTACTTATCAACAATATAAAGTCCAGACCCTACTTTCGCCTTTTCTCATTTATCCTTTGAAGCTTTCAAGATGACACTTCTCACAAGAATTTTCTATAGGCTTGTGACATTGTCTCTCAAAGCCATAACCTCAACCCAGTGGCCCAAGCAGAACTTCACACTTTTTTGGACCGACTCCCTTTGCTGTTTAACTGGCACAAAAATGCCTTGGCCACCAGTGAATCCCTAGAGGAGATCTCCGTTGTTTGTATCCAAACTCAATATGAAGCAAAAAATCTTCTTGAAGAATATGAAGATTTCAAGAAACCTGATTCAGAGTACGGGGAAGATGTTAATATGGATGATATGTGTGGGATGGATGAAGTGGAGAAAGCGTTGAAGCAAATAGAATTTGCAAAGAAGGCCCAACAACTTTTCTACAAAATAAGGGCTCACCAATTAGATAAGCCAAATTTAGATAGAATAGAGGGAAGGATAGAGAAAGAATATATATTTATTGAATTTTGCTGGATAAAATTTCATGACCTTGTCACCTTGTCTATTCCTTACTTTGACAAAACTGAGAATGTAGCCAAATAGGCTTTCCCAATGTAGATGTTCACATCAATAAAATTGGGTTTTTGTGTTCTAATTGCATGGTTCATATTTGTTCATATACATGACTTTTATCAGTCAAATTGTTCATATAATTACAAATATTATCTTCGAAGTAACCCATCTATTTGAAGCCTACATGGTTTCCCTCAAGTGATAATATACTTCTTTAGTAGAAAGTCCAAGAATGTACTTTCATATTTTTGAAATTTAAAGGCATGGGTTTCATTTTTTCCCAATTTGCAATTCTTTTAATCTACAAAACTCTCGCAGCATTCCAGCAAATACTGGCCTTACAATACCCCCTTATTTTGAAGCCAAAACAAAGCTCTTAAAAGTACACTTTCTTTCCTCAAAAGATAATAGAATATTCGGAAATCTTTTCCTAGGATTGTACTTTTAAGACCTTCAAATTGTTAAACAAGTCCTAACCTTACTTAAGACATAGGCTTCATCATTCTATTAGAATACTAGTTTAAGCCAACTACTTATTTAACATTTTGAAGTATATTTCCTCCTTAGAAGGTAACAAGATGCTACTCTAGGAAAACTTTCTTTATAGGAGTTCAAAATAAAGGCCTTGATCCCATATGGGTCAATAAAAATTCAAATAACTGGACCTATTGAACTTAGGTTAAATGGGTAATTTGGAGATATAAAGCCACAATTTCTCACGCTCTTACCTATTTGTTTGTCTAGTCTCTCCTCTCACTCTCATTGTTGCTAACTTCAACTCCTTACCCTTCTATTGCTCATTCTCCTCACCCTTCTTTCAATCCTCACCGATGGTTTCTTTTCCTCAAAATTTTGTTGAACATTTACGTCCTTAGTGGCTTTGAGGAGATCCATTACTGATGAGATAGCCAAACATGAGACACCACAAAGTCAAAGGGCAATTGATGGAAGAATCTTCATCCCTCGTCACTACGCTCGAGGGGAATACGTTCTTGGCCTTCTTTTCAAAGAGGCTTCTGCTACACTTCCTCCTTTATACCTACGCTTAGAGGAACACTACATTCTCTACAAAGGAGAAGTTTGAGGGTTAACCTCACTTGTTGCTAGCCCACATTGAAGACTGGATGGGAAGAGTGGTATAACAAAGTAGTTGGAGCTCGGGAACAAGACGTAGAGGACCTTTGCATTCTTGACACCCTTCGACTCTCTAGGTTCGTAATTTCTAAAGACCCTTTTCTTATCCCAGCTACCCTTTGTTTTTGGAATCCTACATTTAAGTTTTTCCAATTTCAGTGTGTTATGATGGCCCCCACCGTTCTTGACATGTGACACGTTTTGAGACTTTCAACTTCTGGTGGCACTTTTGGTCCTCATTGTCTCAACCTTAAGGTCTCTTTCTCTATTCCTTCTTGTAATTCTTCTTATAGTGACTTCGTCACCTCTGAGAATAGAAAGGAAGGTCCTATGACCGACCGTGAGTTCGTTTCTTTCATCCTTTATTGGCTTTGTAAATTTCTTTTTGTACTTCCTCTCAAAAATATTGCCTAAATTCGTCCCCTTTGCCAAGGCTTTGGCTTCAGGGAAAATAATAGACCTGGCCCCTTATGTTCTAGGCCATGTATATAGGGTCTGTTCCCAATTTTGTGAGAGGCCTCTAGAGCCTAATCAAGGGGGTCTAATTTGGATCCTCAAACTCTAGCTATTTGTATACTTCACTGGCCTCTATTCCCGTAACTTCAGATTTTTGGTACAAGAGCCTACCTCTTATAAAGAAAAATATGCGGGGTTTTTGTATCCCTCTAGCTTTGTTTATTATTTTTCTTTCTTTCATCACTTGCCACTAGTTGCTCGATCTTCCTCTTCCACCCCTTCGATCTTACTATATGGCGGATAGTTAAGGGATTTTTGGTGATTCCACTTGCTCTAGGCGTATTCACAAAGAAATGTGAGCCTCCATTCTCTTTAAGGAACTCTTCATTGGCACTTTAAATTCCCAAGCTTACAAGAGCATCTCTGAAGCCCTTGCCTGCCTAATTTGCAAGCCAATTTGGGCTTAGCCAAGGATTCTGTCCACTCTTCAACCACTCCAACTATGATCTTGACACCAAAGACACGAAGGTACCAAAATCCAAAATTTGGATGAAGCAACGATCAAGTTCAGAAGATACCTCTCCAACTTTTAATTTATGCCTTTCACTTATGGTAGGGCCATGAAGGAGTTCAAAAATGGTGGTCTACTAACATGGAGGTGAACTCACTACCCCACCCTAGATTTACTAAGAATTTGGATATGCCATCCCAAGGTGGGCAAGCCAAATCTAAAGAAGCCGGTATTATTATTACCTCTACCCCACTGGAGCCTCCTCACCTAGAATTACAGGCTTTGCCAACAAAGTACCTATTACATCATTTTCTTGCTTTTCCTTCCTTTATACTATTATTTTTACTTAAAGCTTCTTTTATTAATATAGGGGACTTTGTAGGAGGGTTCATCTCAAAGAGCACAAACCTTTGGCAAACTGAAAAGCATGCAATAGAAAAAGGCCCACATTAAGCTCGAGCCTATAGAGGAGGCCCTAAGGTCCCTTCAGAAGAAGAAGAAGAAGAAGAAGCCCCTTTGAAGAGAATGAAAAAGCCAACTTCCCGAAGAAGCCCTTAACTTCCTACAGGCGTTGTTCATGAAGCAACTATTAAGGTAAGAGAAAGAACAAGCCAAGAAGGTCATTGTTTTTCAAAGATCTGAGAAGAAGAGGTAGCAGAAGATTTTAAAGAAAGAGGTTGCTGTTGTCGAGGCAGTACGGCAAGACGCTGCAAGGAAAAGTAAAGCTGCTGAGCATCATATCCTTCCTAGTTCTCCAGGTATTACTACTACAGTTACTAGTAACTTTTCTTTTCTTTTTTGTAATAACCGGCTTTGATTCTTTCAGCATTATCTTTATATCTATTTTCTTTTGATATGCAGCAACAGTGGGCATTCCTATATCCTCTTCGTTGCCTTCTTCTTCTCCTTCACAGAGCACTGAGAGACCATTTTTAAGCTCTACAAACTTGAAGAAAGCCTTGAAAGGAAAAGGAAAGCAAATATCAACCTTCCAATGAGTGTAGAGCCTCTATAGATGATATTCCCAACCCCGCTTCTACACTCCCTATGGCTCTTTCCTTGATTCCTTTCAAGCTTGACTTATCTATCATCATTTCCTCCATTTCTCCTAATCCTTGTCAAATTTCTTAATTGGCCCCTAGTGACCATTTTCTCACCTTTGCCTACTTCCACACCTCTCAAAGTCCTAGCCACCCATTTATTTGCTAAGAGTACACTGCTACCCCCTTTCTTCATTAGTAGCTCTCCAAGGATGGTACTAGTAGCCCATTAATACTTCCTTCAAGACCGTACTCAGTCCTCCTTCCTTGGACCTATTGGTGGCTAGGACCAATGATGCTACTAAGGCATCTTTCTTTCATTCTCCTCCACCAATCACTTCAGCATTGCCTTCCACTAGTAGCTCCTCCACATTCCCCTTATTAGAGGAAGAGATGAACATCTTTGAAGCTCAACTGGCAAGCTTATTTGGCATATCTACACCAGCGCTTCCATCTGGTAGTGAGGCTAACCCTTTGGATCTAGTTGACTCCTTTCTAGAGATAATTAGAGGCTCTTTTGCTGTTGAATCCACCATTTCTCTTCCTTGGGTAGATTTAGGCATCTGCTTGGAGTTGATTAGGACTTTCTCGAGGATCCCATTCAAAGCCTTAAAAAAGCCAACAATCAGGAATAAATTCCTGAAATGCTACCAATTCTTTGAGTAGACCAATGCTACTTTCAGAGGTCATTTGTCTCAAGTAGCAGCAACCATCGAATTTAATGTCAACATTCATCAACTAGCTAAGGTTACAAAGAAAGAACTTTTAAAAGACAATGAGTTTGTCTCTCATGTCCACTCTGAAGTTTCAATGCTGAAAGGACAACACTCCTTTGCCACACAACTCCCAGCTTAACTATTACGCAAGAAAGCAGAATTAGAGAAAGAACTGGCAGCAATCAACCTAGCTTTGGAGCAAAATGCAAAGAAGCAACATTCTTCTCACCAGGGGCTATCAAACCGTTGGCAGGAGATGAACACTGCCATTCAAGCTTTCTAGCTCAAAGAAGTGAATAACTCATTGTAAGGGAACAGTTGAGACATTGTAATGAATTTTGGCCCAAACTATGGCAAAATGTACTTGATTTATTATGAAATGAAGCACTCTTATTTATCCAAATGTTTCACATTTCTTATTGATGTTTCGTATGATGATTCTATACTTCTTGTGTTTCCCATACAATTGGGTAATAATGCTTCAAATATCTACCATTAATTTTTCTGGGATGCACATATCTACTTAGATTCTTCAAATGGTAGGCTTCCCCATGCAAGACCCTATGGACCTGGTATGGCCCTTCCTAATTGGGTGACCACATGCCAAACTTGTGGCTTTTAATTCGTATTAGAAGTATTGTTTTCCACACCAAGTCCTCTTTATCAAAGCTGATGTGTTGGACCCTTTTATTATAGCTTTTGGTTGTTTTTCTCTTTTGTAGAAGGATGTTGTTTAGTGCCAAAATTCTGGCCTCATCTACATTTTCTAATTCCAAACACATGCTTTGATGATACTGATCAGTACTTAGGTGATTCAGGCGTGTCATCCTTAAAGACTTTATATTGATCTCAACGGTATCTTTGCATCATATCCATATACCAAGGCATAAGGGTAATTCATGTGCTTGAGCTTTGGAAAGTTCTTTAAGCCCATAACACATCTAATAGTAAATTATGCCAATATCTAGGATTATCCTTAGCAATCCTCTGTATTTCTTTCTTCAACGATTTGTTCGATGACTCTGCTTGGCCATTTGCTTTTGCATAATAGGGGATGGAATTAATAAGACTAATTCTAAATTCTGCTGTGAAAGCCTATACTAGCTTTCCATCAAACACAGTCTCATTATCCACAATTGTGGTCTGTGAAATACCAAACATGTAGATCAATTCCTTGATGAAATCAATTACTTTTATCTTATCCACAGTTTTATAAGGCTTAGTTTCAACCCACTTAATAAAGTAGTCTGTTGCTACTAGAATGAAACAGTGTTGTTTCGAAAAAGGTGGGTTAATTTCTTTTTTCTATCATATCCATTGCTTACCCTCTGAATGGCCAAGGCTTTACCACTGCATGTAGATCAGTTATTGAAGCATGACTTATCATACCATGCTTCTGACATGCTTAACATCCTTTTACACTCTATGCAATCCTTAATGATGGTTGGCGATAATAAGAGTACCTTCAAAGCGACCATCTCATCTTAGCTCCAGGTAGGTGAGCACAACAAATGCCCTCATGCACCTCAACCATGGTAATCAATGCTTCATTTGGTCTGAACACTATAATAAGAGACCATCTGCCCTTTTTGTAAAGATCATTCGTATACTATAAATTGCATGGATCAGAGCTTAAGCTTTGGTGGCCTTCGAAGATAGACCAAGCAAATACTAAATGATTGGATGTCTCCAATCCTGCTCTTTTAAGTCATTCTGATTAACCACTACCAATAAACCCCATTTTGCTAAAAGTGGTATCAACTTTTGATGTGTTGCTTGGCCTATATCTATTTGAGTATTATTATCCTTTCTTTTAAAATTCAAAGCTTTCTGGGCCACATTATTAGCCTTATGATTCATGAATCTTAGGATATAATTTACATCTGCTACTTGGAAATGGGAAAGAAGCAAATATACAAGCGACAACATAGTATGCCAACATGCTTGCACTTTGACATTTAAAGATCCCTTTTTACTTAATTAATTACCAATTGAGAATCTCCAAATATATCAACTACATAAGCACGTAAACCAATAAGTATCTCAAGTCCCATAATTAAGGCTTCAGATTGACTTGATTATTGGAATGAATAATTTCATCAATTCGAAACCATCGTGGTTTCCTTAGGTGATTTAATCACAACACCAATTCCCACTGGACCATTAGCCTTTGATCCATTGAACCACATCGCCATGGCTCCAAATCTATTCGTCAAGTTTCATTGTTTCTTGACACTTTGATTGGCATGGATGATCAGCTAAGAAATTGGCCAATACCTATCCTTTCAATGCTTTTTGGGGAACATATTCCAAATAGAACTCTAACAAAGCAGAAATTCATTTGCCTCTTCTTCCTCTTAATATAGGTATAGATAACATGTGTTTGATCAAATCTGTGGTTACAATTACTAAGACAAAAGTAGGCAAAAGATAATATCTTAATTTTATATCTGCAAAGTACAAGGCTAAACACAGCTTTTCAACAGCTGAGTATTTATATTCACAAGAGTTTAAAAACCTACTAAGGTAATATATTACTTGTTCCTTGCCTTTTTCACTGTCCTGAGCCAAAAAGACTCCTAATGATTCTTCAATTTGTAGTAATATTTAACTTCAAAGGGTGCATCTTTTCCTTTGTGGCATCAACACTGGAGGTTTGGCCAAATAGGCTTTTATTCCTTTGAAAACAGTTTGATGTTCTACTGTCCACCTAAAGTCTTCTTCATTTTTTTAACTTTAACAGAGAAGAAAAAACTTTAGTTTTCCCAACAGTGTTAGAAATAAACCTTCGAAGAAAATTAACTTAACCAAGAAATTTTTGCAAGTCTTTCTTACTTGATGGAGGTTTGACCTCAATAATGGCTTTGACTTTGTTCTGATCAATCTGTATTCACTTCTTGTGTACTATATACCCTAAGAAGTTTCCAACTAACACACCAAAAGCACATTTGAGTGGATTGAGTTTTAACTTGAATTTACTCATTCTTTCGAAGGCTGCTGTCAGGTGGACCAGATGATCTGTTAGGTGAACCAGATGATCTTCCATAGACCGAGATTTTACCACAATATTATCAATATAACACTCCAAGTATCCTCCAATGAGATCATGGAAGATGGTGTTCATTACTTTTTGATATGTTGCTCCAACATTCTTCAGACCAAGTGGTATCTTAACCCATTCAGAGGTCCCAATGTTCCCAAGACACCTAAAAGTTGTCTTATGAACATCCTCATCTGCTATGCATATCTAGTTGTAGCCAGAATGCCCATCCATCATTGACAAGATCCCATGGCCTGCTGACCTATCTACCAGTAGATCCACTACAAGCATGGGGTATTCATCTTTTGGAGTTACCAAGTTCATGTTTCTAAAATCAATGTATATCCTCAATTTGCCATTCTTTTTAATAACAAGCACGATATTGGACAGCGATTCAGCATACCTGGTTATTCTGATAAAGCTTGTCTTGAGGAGTCTAGCAATCTCCTCATTTACCCTCTGAATCACCTTAGGACTCATTCGTCTCGACTTCTACTTGTATGGTTTAAAATTTGGCTTAACTGGAAGTCTATGTTTCACTAACGACCTATCAAATCTAGGCAGATCATTGTAGGACCAAGAAAAATAATGTTTATATTTTTTTCAAAAAGGCCAATAACTAGTTCACGGCTATAGAATCCAACGAGCACTAATATAGGTGGTACATTGTCTTGATGCACCCCTAGATTGATCTCCTCCAAAGGATCTTGCATCTTAGTTCTTACCAATGTCCTCTTTCGACTTCTTTTGTCTTGAAACATACCTCTCATCCTACTGTCACAACATTTCTTGGCTCAACCTCCTTGCTCTCTTCTTCATAGACAAAATCTGTCCATAGAGCTTCTTCTTCTGTATCTCCTAGACTTTAGTCTCAATATCCAATGGACGATTTGCTTAGAGACAATGGTTTGGCCTCTTGTTGCTTATGTTTGCAACTAATCATCATGGCTTCCTTTTCTTCTTTTCTAAACCTTACGGACTATTGCCTCGATGTCCAATGTGAAAAACTTCACCAAAGCCAAGGGTCTAGCTTCTTGATCCTCCTACCTACAACCGTGCATTGTTGGTATCCTTGATGATATCGGCACTCTCTTGTACCAAATGTTTGAGTGCCAACTTCTTACGGTCGTTACTTGAACTGTTCCATCAAGCTTCCTCGGTATGCTTAGTGGAACCATCCTTCGATATACAACTTTGCTTCGCAAAATGCACAAGAAATGAAGGGTTGTGGGTCTTCATTTGTCTCCTCTGTCTTCTCATTGCTCAATGCTATCATGGCTTTATGATGTAAAGAGGAGGCACACATTTGTAGGTGTAGATCCAATCTCTACTAAACAAAGCATTATACTTGGCATTGTTGTCTATAACAAAGAAGGCAATCTCACACTCAAATTAATAGGTAATATGCCTTGGCCATCTGTTTGTCCCCAGCAAAACCAGCAATGGCCGTGCTTGTTGGGATTAATCTGGGATTCCTTTTGCCCAACTTTTTCAAAGATGATCGAGGAAGCATATTTACTACTGCCCCATTATCCACTAACACTGTTCATTTCTATTTCATCAGTATGCCTTAATATACAAAGGTTTAACATGTTGAGTCATTGATGATGTGGGATATTCAAAGGGGTATGATAGGGTAACTATGCTTACCACATCAATTTCCATAAACACAGCTACTTCAGACTCATCTTGAACTATGTTGGCATGCGAATCCTTGCTAGAAACTTCTATGGCTCATCCTCCTACCCTCTTGATTTCCTTCTTGCTTGAAATTCCCGAGGCAATACGCATACACTATATTGATTGGTATTAAGGAGAATGAACCAAATTGCACCACTAGATGTATCTACTCCCCATTTGTGTTAGCCTGGCCAAATACTTGGGGTGCATCTTCCATACTACATTCTGGAACTTCTTAGTTGATAGGCTTTCTAAGAGCAGCCTATTGTTGATCTATCTTGAACACAGACACTAACTATTCAGCCATGAAGGCTTCGAGCATATCTTCTTTGGGCAATACCTGTTCTTGGCCTGGTTCAGTTTCCTCGTTTGTCTCATTGTCAACATCACTTTCCATTAAGGCCTTTCCAAGGCCTACCAAACTTGATTTCTCTTTGGTTTTTAGTTCAATATGAACCTTGGCCAATTTCTCTCTGCTAGCACTTCTATTCAATTGGGACTAGGCTTTGAATTTTCGTCTTCTCCCACTTGACCTCTTGATTGCACCAAAGAGGTGCCCTCACCACCCCCTTTAAGATCCCTTTGATATGGAGTAAACCTTCGCTGGATTTTTCTCCTTTAAGATCTAAAGATCACAAGAACCATGTCTGGTTCTTTTGTCTTTGGATTTTTAAGTAGGACCCAATTATTGGGGCCACCAAATGAGATTTTATCATTCGTCTCGCCCATGAAGGCCCTTCCTCGATTGGTATCACTTTAGGTTTCTTTTGCATAACAAACCAATCTGGTACTCTGGCACCCATGAACCCATTGTGTCGGCCATTGAGCCTGCTACTTTTGTCTTCGAAGGCCATTCATTGGCCTTGGTTCCCTATTTTGGGCTAACCTCAGGCTTATTCACAAGTTTACTGGTCAATCTGTTGTAGTTTTGTGGCCTAGGTTCACACAAAAGTCCTTAACCTTTCGACAGATTCCTCGTATCTAGTAACCCATCCACGAATGGTCGTTGGTTAACACCTCCTGGGTATGGCCTCTTATTGTACTCTTGATTGGCCTATGGTCTCTCTGCATCTTTGTAATTCTACTTTCCATCAACTGGAGGCCTCTTTAGTCATTTGTAACTGAACCTGCACCTGGGACACATCTGTTGCATAACAACTGCTTCGAGTGAGACATTATCTATAGGTTCTTCGTTAGGACCATCCTTTTCACCTACAAAGCTCTGCCCACTTACTGGTGAAAACTGTGCATTCTTTTTAAAGGCATTTTGGCCCGCCACATACACATCTGCACGTTGACCTCATCTAATTCCTTCAAAGAAAGGTTCTTCTCCACTTTTTGGGCCAGGAAGTCTGGTATGCCAACATTGACTATTGCTTCTTTGATCTCTGGAAATGGATCAATGTTAATCCCTATTGCCTTCTTAGCTTTGATTGGGAATTTCAGTCTCTATTTTCGAATCTGCTCTTGAATCTTGTCTCAAAAAACAATACAGTTTTTAGTTGAGTGGGACCAAGAATTATGTCATTTACAGTACATTTTGCCTTTTACTTCTTCTGAACTTGGTATCTTAACTCCCTTAGGACATTTTAAAAAATGTGTTGTTAAAAAATGATCAAATGTGTCATCTGCTTTTAATATATCGAAAGAATATTTCTTGTGAAAATCTTTCTTTTTAAACTATTAATCGATAGTGGTATCCTTCTGAATTAATGCCTCATAGATCATGTCCTATGATCAATTTCAAAATTAGGGTCCTTATAATAGGTCCTATAAGATGCATTACTTCGATCTTGTTCTTCTTAAAAAAAGTGTCATATCTAGTAACTTTATAAGTTAATTCTGCTAGGTCTTGAAACTCTGTTGAGTCGAACTTCTTTCGAAGCCTAAACTCTAGCCCATTTTGGGCCAATCTTACAAATTTGGTTTAGGGGTAATGCGACCCTACATTTATTTCATGCATTTTTAATTTAGTAATGCATTGACGGCCTTCTCATCGGGCCTTTAGCGCAACCTTGTCAAGTCTACCATAGATACTTCAAGCTTTGTTTGGAAAAACAGGCATGAAACTTCTTTCCATTTATTGCCAAGTGCGGATAGAACCAAGTGTAAAGTTTGTATACTATCACGAAAGTTGCCCAGATTAAATAGTTTGGAAAAAGTCTTAATTTCATGTAATCATTGTTGGTAAATTAGCGCATTGGCCTATAAACCTAGCAATGTGTTCAATAGTTGATTGGTTTCTATTTCCATAAAGGGGCCAAGTCTAGTATCCTAAATCCTTGGTATTCATAACCCTATCTACCCATTCAGGTAAGGCTTTCTATAAGCGGTCTGACACCCTAGGCCATGGGTCCATAAATCTCTCTAACAATGTCAGCAATTTAGTCCCTAGGAACCATATTTTGTGCTGGTTGGGCTACTATAGGAGGAACAAACATAGAGTTTGAAGGAACTCCATGTGCTTGATGGCGTCTTGGTCTATGTAAAGGCACATTTGGGATTGGTTGTCCCTGCTGTGCTAGTTGATGTGGAGGATATAGCTACCCTCTTGGGGTAGGGATTTGCCCTCTGAAAAGATGCGCAAATGGAACTACGGAGACGGAACAAGTGTTATTTCTCTCCCAACTTGAAATTCCTTCCAATCCCAGGTGTGAATTCGAACATAGGAATAGTGAACACCGTGTGCGAGAACGGGTTCAAACATAGGATTTGAAAATACTTGCATGCCATTTCCTTGTCGGTCAAACCCACCTATATGTATGGTTCCGCTAGTAGGCATTGGAGCATTGTGAGTTGCTAGTGGTCAAGAGGGAGCTTCATACCATGATTGAGACATAGGTGATGGTCTCTTATGATTTTGATTATTAGTTTAACCAC